>OX422211.1:197486862-198792278 GCA_949130495.1 Sambucus nigra | reverse complement strand
AACTTTATAGTTAAGAGCACTAATGAGTGATAACTCGGGGTGCAGAAACTTTACTATTATTAAGTGTACTAATGGGTGATAACCCGGGGATAAAAAGATGATTATTGTTTGGCACACTAATGGGTGATAACCCGGGGGTGATGGATTATTATTGATAGGTGCATTAATAGGTGCTAACCCGGGGATGCAATATTCTATTGTTTGGCGCACTAATGGGTGATAACCCGGCGGTGCTGAATTATTATTGATAGCTGGATTAATGGGTGCTAACCCAGGGATGAATGATTTTATGGAGATATGCACTAATGGGGCTTAGCCGGGGGTGCAGGATTAGTATATATATATGTATGTATAGGGATGATGGTAGTATATATATGTATATGGACTTGTGAATATTACTACTGTGTGGAATTAGTAGACTTGGTAATAATAATAATCATTACGTTACACCAAGTGGTCTTAACCTAAGAGTTCAGGATTAATGTATATATATATAGGGATGATGAGATTGTATATATGTATGAGTGTACTTGGGTAACTTTCTACTTTATGAGACTAGTAGATAAAAATGAAAATGAGGAGCATAATAATCTTAGTGAATAAAAGATTAACCATTCAAACGATTAATAATGAAACTTAGTATGTGAGATAAACTATCTGAATAGCGTATTGTATGGGCGATACAGGAATACTACTAGTGAGCATAGTTAGTATTAGTATGGTTTCTGACTAGTTATACTGGGAGGTATAACTAGGGGGACATTAGATGTACGTTAGGCGTGCATAATAGACGAGAGGTGAGAAACTCATGTGAGAGTTCGATAACTAACATGCGTATAAGACTTCTTTTAAGAACCAATTTTAAATACTTGCTAAATCATTTTTACACATCGGGCTCTGACCCGTTTCTTGTATCTCTTCTCTCTTTTGCTATATATATGTATTATATGAGGTGCTCAGCCACAGGAGTATCAGATTTAGAGATTTAGATTGCTTGACGTGTTGCGGCTGTTGTGGAAGCTATATGTCCTTGTAGTAGCCACATCTATCCTTTCCATTCAGTTACATCTAGACTTCTTGTTTAGGGCATATGTCGCCCACTTCTAGTTCTTTGATCAGAGATATTGTAATCAGTTTAGTTGACGGTTTGGAGTTTTGAACTGAGAGTTTTACTCAGTCTTATTTATTACAGTACTTGATGCATGTTCAGTATTTATTTACATTTCGATGTGTGGTGAGTGGTTTATATTTTAAGACTGAATGAAAATGGATTTACTTGGTTTTATTAAAATTGGAAATGTTTTGACACCTAGCTTAATTTTATATTAGGTGATTAATATGTAAAAAAGTTTTTCGACAGTGATGCTGAGAATGAACCAACTGAATATCTTGTTTTAAATTGGTAGAGGACTAATCACCCCATATTTAATTGGGCGGGGTGTCACAGGTCGTATCAGAGCATCAGGTTCTAGTGTCCTTAGGATCTGTGCGCCTTATTACATTTCAGCATATCGTTCTTTGATGTAGAGCCTTATGATAGGATTGTTGTGTTCCCTTATGTATGAGACTTACGTTCTCCTGCTACGAATTATAATGGATGTGAATCATTATATGAAATTCAGTTTGATTCAAAAACCAAACATTTTAGAACGACCAGCGAGGGTCGTAAGAAGAACTACAGGAGGAGTGGCTCAACAGAAGACATAGAGTAATCGGGGAAGAGTGATCGGACAAAAATCACCACGAGAATTACTTAAGTAAGAGATAGTAAAATTGACACTCGGGAACTGTGGGTTCCCAGGACATAGTCATAGATAACGGTGGGGTGAATTCAGGATCACCTAGCATAGTCGATAAAAGGGGAAATCAGAGGAACTCTTTTAAAAACCCATCGGTGAAGATGCGAAGAAGAAAATGAGAGAGTGTAACAGACCAGCGGAGGTGGAAAATTCGAAGGCAATTGTGTAGAGTGGGATGACACTTAGAATTTAATTTGTAGTTAAAAGCTACATCTCTTAGGATCATCATGTAGTGATTAGAGGCAATCACCACATATGAAGATGTGTGTTTGAAATTTAGAGAGAAATTTGAGTACGATTTGACCGTGAGGTCTTCCATTCCATGTGATAACAAAATGTGAGTGAAATTTTGATGTTTAAAACCGATCATGAGAGAAAGGTTGAATTGCATAATGAACTTCGTACCTAGTAGAAGGGTATAAATTATCCAAAGGGTTTATACTTGATAAAGGACCAGTGAGTAGAATACCAGTATGGATGAGAAATACATCTAGGATGACTAATGTTGATGTCATCAAAGTTATACGGTTGCTAGTGATTGCAGTCCTTCCAAGAGAAGGGAGTAAAGAGGGTTAACGAACCTGCTGAAGAGAAAAAAAATTAAATTTAACGGTGTTAGTGAAACCCCACGTGAGAGAATAACCAATAGGGAACTCGATTAGATGATTTTAAATGATTAACTTCAAAAGGATGATGAAGTCAATTAGGCTGTAGAGGCCAACCATATTTCCGGATAGCTAGCATAGCCAAAGGGACAGTGGAAGAATAATTTTGAGTTGAGACGGTCGGTCCGAGAGAAGGACATTCCCAAAATGGTCAGTGGGACCAGTGACGGGAAATAGTTCATGAAGTTTTCCTTATGTAAAGGAAACCGAACTACAAGTGTTGAATGTGTCCACAATTGAGATGTGAGATCGAAGATATTAGAAATGGTAAACCGTGCCAGTTAGGCATAACGACTAGAGGAGCGAGACTTCCCGTGAAAGAATTTTGGGGTCAAGAGAATTAGGCCCAGGAAAATAATAACCCGAGAATAATGGGTTCCGGCTGGACCAGTAGAGTCCTCGTTAATAGTAGAAAATAGTATGTCAGGGTGTATGGGGCTCAGAATGTAAACGGGAGTTCAATTAAGCTATAATTGAGGCCTGGAGAGTTTGGGACAACATTTTAATAATGGGCGTGAAATCCACAAGATGGAATAAATTGTCCATGGTGCGAGGGGAAAACTATAGGATGAAATATTAGGATGTATGACGATTGGAGATGTTCATGGGTCGTGATGGCAGCCACGTTCTGAGTCCCTGTGATTTGGCAAGACTGGTGAGGTTTTGCTTCTTCCTTGTGACTAAAGGATAGATTCTAGTGACATGGGTGTGCCACAACTTTTATGTAAATTGGAAACCCTAAACTTCGTGTGTGGGTCGAGTTTAATGGGAACGTTAGTTTTAACAGTCTTGTTACAAACGTATTTCTCGTTGTTAGCAGGGCATTTTGATGATTTCCTGTGAGTGAACTGGGTGGGCCCTAAGAATATGTTTTGTTGTTATAATTTACTATTGCATTGAGTCATCTTTAGTAGAGTTTATTATGTTAATATGTAGTGATTAATTACCATATGGTTACACGATAGTATAAATGTATTGATATGACTGTCGTGTCGGATACTCCGGGAGGAGTGATCCTTATTTTGTGCGGAGCCACATGAAACAGGGTTGGGCACAGATATGAGTATATATATAAAACTTTTATGGTATTATAGACCTCAGCGAGTATAGTGTCTAATTATATGCGATTCCCGAGCATAGGAATTTTTTTGTCTGCTAAGACTTAGAATACATTGTGTTCTTATCGAGCGGCAAAATATAGCTCGTTATATATTTATAGCACCAAGTACTTGGGATAGTGTGGGCGCCATGCTTCATGTTACATTTTAGGTACATGAGAGTGGATGAGTAAAACTTTATATCCCAATACGTAGATTGTGGGAAAGTACATAGTAGGTACCGAAGGCCTTACAGACCTCAACAACCGACTAGGTTAGATAGTAGTGTATCGGGGGGGTTCCTTGTTTGGATTTCGCTTTGCGAGACATCCCACGCATGAAACTAGCGAACGTCGAGAGTTGGAGAGAAGTTTAGTCGATAGTACATAAGTTTTGTATGTTGGTTATTGTACCTATAAAGGAATATAATTGAGAGTTAATAATTCTTTTATAACTTAACGCCAATAGAGTCGCCTAGACTTAGTATTATTCGGAATGGAGCAATGATACCATTGAAGGATTGACGAAGTTTTAACTAGTGGGGTGGTTGAGTGTACCCCTACCACATCATCATACCTAGTGTGCAAGAATTAAGGTAAGAAATTTTATGTCATTTGTATAATGGTGCGCAAGGCATAGGGTGTATGAGTTCCCTGGGTGATCGAATCTGGTAGTGGATTATAAGTAGCATGTGAATTCGATAACATGTAGTCGGGTAATCCGGTGATTATTCATGACGTTTTGTCAGAGACTTACGTTATAAGATAAGTTAAAACTTATTCAAGAGAGTATAAAATGTATCAGGATATAAATAATAGTGGTGATGGGTTACGATGTAGGGTAATATTGCAATGATAGTCTTACAGTGGGTCACCTGATGGATTGAAAAATGGTGGACAATTTGAAACCAGTAGGGGATTCTTCCACTAGGGAATGGAAGACTACCCCAAGGATCTTCTCATGTAGCTGAGATGGTGAGATTATAGGTACTAAGATGCGATTGAGTACGGCCTATTAACCACAGAGGAATGGGCAGGACAAGTGGTCTAATCAGATGGGGGAGAGAAATTTTATGCGGACCTAGAGATTTTAGAGGAGGACGGGAGTAGTAACTTACACTAGTGGAGTTTGTGTCCAAATAACTCCTATAAGTTCACGTTTGGTTAGAGTTCCAGTAGAGGTATGGCATAATAAACTTTGTTGTTGTCTTACTTGATAGTTAAAGGTGGGAGACCAGTTATGATTACAAATGTCGGAGAAGAATCGATATTATCGTATATATTGTGTGTGAAATATATATTGCACAACGAATTTACTTGCATGAATGACACGAGACGAAGTCGTATGTATATGAAAAGAGGATAAATCTACTAAGGTGCAAATAGTAGAACGCTAGATAGTGAATATCTAAAATAAAGTTGAAGTAGTGAAACTTAAGCAGAAAGTCTTGGGCAAGAGCCTATATGGCAGGGTAACCTGGAGTTTAAAACAAACACATGTGAAGTGTTCATTATTAACGGTATTTGATAGCGTACTATATGGGTGGTACGGAGTAGCTTACTTGTGAGCATCTGGATCCGATGCACAATATTTTTACAGCGTTGTCTGTACCTGGTATAATTTTTTCGAATTTCGGGACGAAATTTCGTTGTAAGGGGGGAAGTATGTAACACCCCGTATTTTTGACGATTTAAATAATTATATGGTTAATTATTATTATGTGAATAAATATGCGATTAATCATTGTTATTGGATTAATTAAATTAAAATGTGAGAAATTAATTTGTTATTAATCCGGATTAAAATAATTATTAACTAGCGTGCCAAGGGTTAATAATCATTATTGTGAACTATTAAATATTACTGTGTAATATGTAATATGGAATTATGATATTTTATAAATTGTCGGAAGTGAGAAATACGGTAGTTTGGTAATTTAAGTCTGACACGCATGTGAGTCGTGTCAGGACTAATTGAATAGAATAAAAAGAGAATTTATTTTTATTAACTCGTATGGTCATTTCGAGTGCTCCATTGAGTCCGAAAGGGTCGAGATAGTCAGAATATTATACCCAGGTGTCTAGTTTGGGTCCCGGGGTGATTTTAGGCCTAATCGGTGTTTCGAGAGGGCATTATGGTAAATTATATTTTTGGCTTTAATTAAGGGACGAAAATTGGGATTTATTTTATCAGCAAAGAAAAGTACTCTAGGGTTGAGAGACACATAATGAAAAGAACTGCCATGGAGGGTGTGGGGGAGAACCAAATTCCAAGAGAGAAGACTCATCGGTACCGTGACCACCAATGCGTAGATCGCGAAGAGAGGAACGCGTATATACCAACATCACCAACGGATTAGACCATCATATTTAGGGCAAGTTCTTTTTACTTGCTTTCTTTTAGAAATAATCATGCTCATGTTAGTATAGGTGGATTTAATCATGGTTTATATGTTAATTGGGTGAAAATTGGAGATTTAAATTATGATTAAAAATTGGTTTAATTAGTGGTTGGAATTCCTTCATGTATGTAGAGGATTAATCACGGAATTTGATTATATATTGATCAACGAATCTGGGTTGATTAGGTTCTTTAATGGAAAATTTGGAAACTAGGGTTCATATGAATTAATTTGGGGATTTTATGTTATTATGATGATTAATGACGAATTAAGGATCCTAGGATGATAGAAATGATCTATAACCTATTAGTGATTGATGGGTATTGATGATGAGATGTTGGGTATTGAATTTTAGAGGCTTTTAGGTTCAAAAATGGAGGAAAAATGCTGAGATTTGGTGAAGAAGACGAACAGTGCAATCTCGCGTGAAGTGGTTCAAACGAGATGGGGATCTCGCGCGTAGTGGTTCGAAGGACATGTGGAAGTGGTTCGAACGACAGTGGAAGTGGTTAGAACGACATGTCATTCTGGTTCAAACCACATGTCATTCTGGTTCAAACCATAGGGTGAATTTCTGGGAATTCGCTTAGAGCCCAGTTTGGAGTTTATTTGTTTATTGGAGTGAGAGAAACTACCAAATAGTAAATTCAAATAAGAAGGAATTTTGGGAAAAGTATGTGGGAATTAATACTTTAATTATTTCGATATAGAGAGAGTATTCCTTGGAGATTACGAGAGAGATAGTAATCTAAATATTTATACTATACATAGAGATGAGATTAAAATACGTATGAAGAGTATATATATAGGTTGGTGAAATACCTATAAATTATAATAGGATGTGTGTATGCCTATTATGTGATATTATTATTAAGAGCACTAATGGGTGATAACCCAGAGGTGCAAAAACCTTATAGCTAAGAGCACTAATGAGTAATAACTCGGGGGTGTAGAAACTCTATTATTATTAAGTGTACTAATGGGTGATAACCCAAGGGTACAAAGATGATTATTGTTTGGCGCACTAATGGGTGATAACCCGGGGGTGCTGAATTATTATGGATAGGTGCATTAATAGGTGCTAACCTGGGGATGCAATATTATATTGTTAGGCGCACTAATGGGTGATAACCCGGGGGTGCTGAATTATTATTGATAGGTGCATTAATGGGTGCTAACCCGGAGATGCGTGATTTTCTGGAGATATGCACAAATGGGGCTTAGCCGGGGGTGCATGATTAGTATATATATATATATATATATATATATATGTATAGGGATGATGGTAGTATATATATGTATATGGACTTGTGAATATTGCTACTGTGTGAAATTAGTAGACTTGGTAATAATAATAATCATTATGTTGCACCAAGTGGTCTTAACCTAAGAGTGCAGGATTAATGTATATATATAGGGATGATGAGACTGTATATATGTATGAGTGTACTTGGGTAACTTTCTACTTTATGATACTAGTAGACACAAATGAAAATGAGGAGCATAATAATCTTAGTGAATAAAAGATTAACCATTCAAACGATTAATAATGAAACTTAGTATGTGAGATACACTATCTGAATAGCGTATTGTATGGGTGATACGGGAATACTACTAGTGAGCATAGTTAGTATTCGTATGGTTTCTGACTAGTTAGACTGGTAGGTATAACTAGGTGGATATTAAATGTACGTTAGGCGTGCACAATAGACGAGAGGTGAGAAACTCATGTGAGAGTTCGATAACTAACATGCGTATAAGACTTATTTTAAGAACCAGTTTTAAATACTTGCTAAATCATTTTTACACATCGGGCTTTGACCCGTTTCTTGTATCTCTTCTCTCTTTTGCTATATATATATGTATTATATGAGGTGCTCAGCCACAGGAGTATTAGATTTAGAGATTTGGATTGCTTGACGTGCTGCGACTGTTGTGGAAGCTGTAGATCCTTGTAATAGACACATCTATCCTTTCCATTCAGTTACATCTAGACTTCTTGTTTAGGGCATATGTCGCCCACTTCTAGTTCTTTCATCAGAGATATTGTA
Source organism: Sambucus nigra (assembly GCA_949130495.1). Classification (NCBI taxonomy): domain Eukaryota; kingdom Viridiplantae; phylum Streptophyta; class Magnoliopsida; order Dipsacales; family Adoxaceae; genus Sambucus; species Sambucus nigra. The sequence continues at coordinate 198,784,265 of OX422211.1, read as the reverse complement.
TTCAGTTTAGTTGACGGTTTGGAGTTTTGAACTGAGAGTTTTACTCAGTCTTATTTATTGTAGTACTTGATTCATGTTCAGTATTTATTTACATTTCGATGTGTGGTGAATGGTTTATATTTCAAGACTGAATGAAAATGGATTTACTTGGTCTTATTAAAATGTAATACCACGTACTTTTGGTTATATTTGTTTTTGGGATTAATTAATTAAATGCGTATTAATTGGAAATTAATCCGGATTAAAAATACTAACGAGATGCGAGTTGGTATTTGATTATGTGCATACATGTTTTTATATGAATATTGGATTATGAAAAATTTGTCGTGAGATTGATATGCGACATTTTAGAAATTTTGTTGAGACGCGTGTGACCGCCGCGTCATGGTATATTAGTTTGATTAGAAAAGTGAATTAAAATTCTATAAATCGTATGGTTGTTTTGAGTACACCAACGCGTCCGGAAGGGTCGAGATAGTCAGAAAACACTAGCCGGGGGTTTAGTTTGGATTCCGGGGTATTTTTAGGCCATACCGGCAACTTAAATGGTATTTTGGTAATTTTGTATTTTGAGGATTAATAATGACGAAAATTAGGAGTCTTAATCTGATGTGGATTTAACCCACTAAAGCCACTAACCAACCCATATTAACCCAACAAGCTACGTAGGTTATTAGAATTAGGTTTTCTAATACCTTCCCAAAGCAAACCCTAGCCACCATAGGAGAAGAAGCTTGGAGAGAGAAGAAATTCTGCAGAAAAGCTTCATCAAACCTACACCAAACTCAGAGACAATCAAGGCAAGTGATTTAATTATATTTAAATTCAGAGAATGTTCTCTCCATGTTAGAAAATTGAAGAATTAAAATTGTTCTTGGAAGATGAATGAAAACCCATGTTAATTGGACTTAGGATTTGAATATTGAGGACAAATTGCATGTAGAATTTTATAGAGATGATTATTCTGGTATTAATGTATGTTGAATGTAACAAAGACGAATTTAGAATGGGCTATTGATGAGTACAAGTTTTAGGGTTCATGTTCTTGAGAAAATCGGGGAAAAAGTGTAGAGATTTGTATATTAATCGATGTTAGGGTAAGTTAATCCTTCAAAACGTGTTAGGATGTGATTATAATATGTTTAGGATTGTTTAGAGACCTTAAAACGATTGTTGGGACTTAGTTTAGAAGAGATTTGAGGAGTTAAAATCGTGAAAAATGAGAATTAGAAAAATCTGGGACGAAACTAGTAGGTCGTTAGAAGCCCCTGCCCAGGTCGTTCGAACGAACTCGTTCGAACGAGCTTCTAACAAATTGACCAGTCGCTTCTAACGAAAGAGAACTTCATTCGATAATCTCATTCGAATGAGATATCGTTAGAAGGTACAGTTCGTTCGAACGAACTGGATCTCGTTCGAACAGTCTCGTTCGAACGAGACTTCTAACGAGCTGACAGTGGAATCTCGTTCGAATAGTCTCGTTCGAACGAGACTTCTAACGAGTTGACAGTTTGGGCCTTTTTGGCCTGTTTCGATTTTTGGAGTCCCGTAAAGTTGTTCGAGGATATAGATAACCTTCCTTTGATGATGTATGGATAGATTTGGGACTTTTGGGTTATTATGAGGAGTAAATTATATACGAGTAATTTAAATTAAATGGACGGTTTGGGTTGAGACGTGAGTGTCTACTACGACGAGAGAAAAAATTATGGCACGTATGATTATAAACCGGAATAGTATAAATTGTGATAATTATAAGTTGGTACGAGAATGCGATATGTACTACGATTAAACTAAGGGATTACTAAGATGTGTGTTTACTTAGTATTGGTATATGAATTGTGTGTATGACATACCTACCATACTTGCTATCACGGGAGGTTTGCGTTCACTTAGAGCCGTCTAATCCTTGTGTTGCCCGGATTTAGACTGGTTACCTTGATGAACATAGGTCATAGAAAGACTTATTGGGATATTAATAAGTCCGCTGATCGTGCGAGCGTAGGTATGTGCGTGACCCATGTGATGTGACTGTGTTCGCCTCCATTATTTGTGATGTTGTTATCTGTGAACTATTCCTGAGAGATTCGGAATATGTAATCCTTATGTACATGATGTACCGGGATGGATAGCAGAGTATGTGTACACTGCAGCTTAGTTCTCGGGGTGATTGTATTGTATATTTATGATGTGAATAATATACACTTAATTAATGGGAACCTTCATGTTAATGCTGTGAATATAATTACGATATTGTTTCGAGAAATATAACGAGTTAACTGATAGTGATATATATTGCATATTGAGCATCTGAGTTTACGTTAAACCCCTACTTAATTACGAGCGTTATAATGTTAATAGAACTGAGTAATAAGGGTAGGACCTATGATAGTCTAGCTAGATATGGTGGTACTTAACTAGTGGTTTGTGTCGTTGTACATTGGGTACTGACGTTAGGAGTGCACAGTTAGACGAGAGGTGAGAATATCATGTGAGTGCACGTCCTAACATGTACTTTGGATTTAATGTTTTAAATGTTTTTAAAGCACTTGCAGGTTTTTAAAATATAACTCCACATTCGGGCTCTGACCCGTTTGCTTTTCAAATCTATTTTTCTTTGTAAAACCATTGTAGGTGCCCAGCCACAAGGACATCATGCATAGGATACTCATTCAGGTGACGAGCTGTAGCTGTTTGTGGAAGCTACAGGGATTTGCTTGTAGACGCTTCTATCACTTGGATTCCAGATTCATTATCTATCAGTTATAGGGCATGTTGCCCATTTCTATTAGAGTTACATTTCCATTACAGTTTTCAGACTTTGGCATGTATTAATTTAGTATTCAGTTTACTTATCAGTTGTGGGATTTGTAGTGAGGAGTTTTCCTCCAAACTTTATTTACGTTATGTGATGGTTATTCTATTTACTACTTTATGGTGAATGGTGTTATTATTCTTTATTACACTTGTTGCATGTTAATCAGACTTTAATTAAAATTTGGCACTTACTTTTTAAATACTAGGTGGTTAGTAATTATAAAAATGTTTTCGACAGTGATGCTATTAATTGAGCCAACTTGGCATTTTGAATTAATTTAATAAAGGAGTAGCTGCCCGGTATTTAATTAGTCGGGGTGTCACAGGTGGTATCAAAGCATCAGGTTCTAGTGTCCTTTAGGATCTGACGGCTTATTATGTTTCCGCTAAGTTTCTTTGATATAGAGCCCTATATTTTAGGACTGTTGTACTCTTTTTGTGTATGCTTCGTTCTTCAGCTATCGTAAGTTTATAAACAGCGAACTTATAAACTTTGTTCTTATTTCAGATGCCTCCACGATGTGCACGACGATTTCCTAGGGATGCAACGCCCGAACCCCAGCCCGCTCCAGTTCAGGGCATGATGAACGCCGCTGAGGTTGCAACTATAGTAGCCCAAGCGGTAAATACCGCCATTGCCGTTGTTCATCAGGAACCACCTCAGGCGTCGATTGCCGCGCCAGTACAGGAAAATGCATTCCCGTCTGCTTGGGAGCGTGTACGTGACGCTTTTCAGAAAGCGCATCCGCCAGAGTTTGCAGGTAGCTCAGATGTAGTAGTCTCGAGCCAGTGGAGGAAGGATATGCAGAGGCACTTAAGGATGTATGAGTGCACGGACGTCCAGAAGCAGGTGCTTGCTACTTTCAAGCTAGTTGGATCTGCGTTACAGTGGTGGGAGTCTATTACCACCATAGAGGAGAGGGATACCCTCACTATTCAGGACTTCTGGGTGCGATTTGACCGCAAGTACTTTCCATCGGCTGTTCACACGGAAATGAGGAGGAAATTGATGAGTCTGAGGCAATAGGGTAAGACTGTGGCCGAGTATGAGGCCGAGTTCACGAATCTGTTGAATATCGTTCCAGATGAGATACCAACAGAGAAGAAGAAGATTGAGAAGTTCACAGACGGGTTGACATGGAGGATCCGTCAGCATCTGCTAGGGAACCTATCGTTGGCCACCTATTCTGATGTGGTTAACGCTGCATTGTTACACTTCCAGGACCACCGTTGTCATATGGCCGAGGGCAAGAGGTCGGGGGAGTCTAGCCATCAGGGCAGGACTGGAGGACATGGTGCCAGCGGGGCACAATCTGTTCAGGGGAAGAGACAGGGTGAGCATGGTTCACAGCAGGGGGATCAGAAGAGGTTCCGATCAGGGAACTACAGGCAGGGACATGGAGGTTTTCGTCCGGGCCATCAGGGTCCAAACGGCCATCAGGGCCAATAGGGGCAGAATGGGCAGCAGTTTCACCAGGGCCAGCAGGGCCAAGGGAGGAACGGTAACGGCCACCAGGGCCGGGGACAGCAGGGGCAGAGAGGAGGGAACTTCCCAGGGAAGTTCTTTGTTTGTGGCAAGACTGGCCATAAGCGACAGGATTGTCCTGATAAAGGCAGGTCCCCACAGCAGCAGCAGCAGGGTGCTCGCCAGGAGCCACAGAGCCTATGTTTACCGTCGCTCTTCCCGCACCGCCACAGATGGCAACATTGCCACCCATTCCAGTAGTCCCAGCTCAGCAGGGGCAGCTACAGTATGGACGTGTCTACAACGTCCACCAGGCTGCAGTTCCACAGGCACCGCCCGCGATTGAGGGTACGTTTCCTATCCATGGCACTATGGGTCGGGTATTGTTTGATACGAGGGCTACACATTGTTTTATAGCTACACACTTCGCGAAAGCTTTAGGATTGTTAGCTACGGCAGAGAGCATAGTGACGTGTGTAGACTCACCATTGGGGAGTGGGTCACTTATTTTCTTTATATGCCGGGGAGTGGGGGTAGAGATTGGTGGTTTGGTATTACCTGCAGACATGTTAGTATTAGATATGCATTTTCACGATGTGATTATCGGCATGGATTGGCTCGTAGCTTATAGGGCCATGATTGATTACTTCAGCGGGAGCATTATTTTTTCCATTCCGGGGCAAGAGATGTTTATAGTGGCGATGCCTCGCGTAGAGGGAGGATCGACCGCTCATCTGTATTACATTAAGGAGGATACCTCTAAGGAGGTAGTGATTCCTTTAGATTCTATCCCAGTTGTCAGGGAGTATTCAGATGTGTTTCAGGAGATACCAGGCTTACCCCCCAGTCGAGAGATAAACTTTGTTATAGATTTGCTACCGGGTACGAGACCTATAGCACGCGCACCGTACCGTATGGCTCCAGCTGAAATGAGGGAGTTACGGGATCAGATAGATCAGCTGTTAGGTCAGGGCTTTATTCGCAGGAGTACCTCACCTTGGGGCGCTCCAGTTTTTTTTGTGAAGAAGAGGAACGGTTCACTGAGATTGTGTGTGGACTACCGAGAGTTGAATAAGGTCATGGTACGGAATAAGTATCCGTTACCTCGTATCGATGACTTATTCGACCCGTTGAGATGAGCTTCTTTCTTCTCGAAGATTGATTTGAGATTGGGATACCATCAGTTACGTATCCGGGAGGAGGATGTCTCGAAGACTGCGTTCTTGTCGAGATATGGTTCTTACGAGTTTCGAGTTATGCCTTTTGGTTTGACCAACGCTCCAGCAGTGTTTATGGACTTGATGAACAGAGTGTTCAGGGATTTCCTAGACCAGTTTGTTATTGTCTTCATTGATGATATTCTGGTTTACTCCCAGACAGAGGAGGAGAACGCCGAGCATTTGAGGAAGGTTTTGCAGACACTTCGTCAGAACGAGTTGTATGCAAAATATGAGAAATGCGGGTTTTGGTTGAAGGAGGTCCAGTTTTTGGGACACATTATTTCCGACCAGGGAATATCTGTTGATCCGGGGAAGGTATCAGCGGTGAGGGAGTGGGGACAGCCCATGACACCAACGAAGATTCGTAGTTTCTTGGGTCTAGCAGGATACAACAGGAGGTTTATTCGGGGTTTCTCAGAGATAGCAGGTCCTTTGACACATCTGACTCGTAAGGGTGTGCCATACATCTGGAGTGATGCCTGTCAGTTGGAATTCGATGAATTGAAGGACAAATTGACCTCAGCACCTGTGTTAGCATTGTCGAGAACGAGAGTTGAGTATTTGGTCTACACCGATGCGTCTTTGCAAGGAGTGGGAGGTGTATTGCTGCAGGAGAGACAGGCCATAGCTTATGCTTCCCGTAAACTTAAGCCTCATGAGAAGAATTACCCCACACATGATTTGGAGTTGGTGGCAGTGGTATTTTCCCTACGGATTTGGAGGCACTATCTTTTGGGGGAGAAGTTCCAACTGTTCACGGACCACAAGTCCCTACAGTATCTATTCACGCAGAAGGAATTGAATATGCGGCAGCGTAGGTGGCTTGAGTTTGTGAAATACTACCAGTTCGACATCCAGTATAATCCATGTAAGGCTAATGTGGTAGCAGACGCGTTGAGCCGCAGGCCAGCAGATGAGGTGGCAGAGGTGTGGAAGGCTAAGTGGAAGGAATTGGGACACCAGGATGCAGTGACCCGATCTTTCATGTCTGTGATGACCGTTACACCACAGATTGTCACGAAGGTAGTACGGGCACATGCTAATGACTCGTTCTGTCAGGAGCAGATAGTTAGATTACTAGCAGAGGGAGCAGAGTCCTATACCGTTAGCTCAGATTGGGGATTACGCTTAAATGGGAGATTGGTAGTTCCGGGAGGGGATGAATTGCGACACGATGTGATGGCAGAGTCGCACGGCTCACGGTTCGCGGTACATCCCGGAGGGGACAAAATGTACCAAGATATGAGACGCCAGTATTGGTGGATCGGTATGAAGAGAGATATCGCTGAGTTTGTTTCGAAATGCGCCACTTGTCAACTTGTAAAAGTGGATCATCAGAGACCGGTAGGATTGCTATAGCCGTTCGAGGTTCCGGTGTGGATGTGGGAGAGCATATCCATGGACTTTATCACGGGGTTGCCTACGTCGCAGAGGGGTCACGAATCCATTTGGGTAATTATGGACAGGTTGTCCAAAGTCTCTCTCTTTTTACCCGTAAGGACTGACTACACTGCGGGACAGTATGCCCAGCTCTTCATTTAAGAGATTGGGAGACTTCACGGTGTGCCCCTAAATATCATGTCTGACAGAGACAAGATATTTGTTTCGAGGTTTTGGGAGAGTTTCCAGGAAGCCATGGGCACGGAATTGCGGTTGAGTACGGCTTATCATCCGCAGACTGATGGGCAGACTGATGTAAAACCCCGTACTTTTGACTATATTTATTTTTGGGATTAATTAATTAAATGCGTATTAATTGGAAATTAATTCGGGTTATAAATACTAATGTGATGCGAATTGGTATTTGATTATGTGCATATATGATTATATATGTATTTGGTATTATAAAATTTGTCGTAAGATTTATATACGGCATTTTAGAAATTTTGTTTAGACGCGTGGGACCGCCGCGTCACGGTATAATATTTTGATAATAAAAGTGAATTTAAAATCTATAAACCGTATGGTCTTTTTGAGTGCGCCAACGCGTCCGGAAGGATCGAGATAGTCAGAAAACACTACCCGGGGGTGTAGTTTGGGTCCCGGGGTATTTTTAGGCCATACCGGCAACTTAAAGGGTATTTTGGTAATTTTACATTTTTAGGAATTAAAAGTGACGAAAATTAGAGATGTAAATCTGATGTGGATTTAACCCATTAAGCCCATTAACCAAACCATATTAACCTAGAAAGCTACGTAGGTTATCATTTAGGTTTTCTAAGTTCCCAAATCAAAACCCTAGCCACCTTAAGCCACCATTGGAGAAGGAGCTTGGAGAAGGAGAGAAAGAGAGAAAATTCTGCAGAGATTCTTCACCAAATCAACACCAAATCCGGAAACAAACAAGGCAAGTGGTTTAATTATGTTTAACTTCAGCAAATGTTCTTTCCATGTTAGAAAATTGAAGATTTATAATTGTTATTGGAAGATGAATGAAACCCATGATTAATTGGACTTAGGTTCTGAATATTGAGGATAAATTGCATGTAGAATAGTTTGGAGACGATTAATCTGATGTTAATACATGATTGGGTGAAAGAAAAATGAATTAAATTCTGGGATTTGATGATGATATGTAGTTAGGGTTCATGTTCTTGAGATATTTGGAAAAAGTGTAGAAAGTTGTAAAATTAATTGATGTTAGGATGGATTGATCCCTTAAAAACATGTTAGGATGTGACTAGATATGTTTAGTATTGATTATAAACCTTTAAACGATTGTTGGGACTTAGTTTATAAGATTTGAGGTGTTAAAATGGATGAAAAACGATTTGGGGAAAAATCTAGGCCGAAGCTGGAAGCTCGTTAGAAGCAACCCCAGGTCGTTCGAACGAACTCGTTCGAACGAGCTTCTAATGAGTTGACCAGTCGTTGCTAACGAGTAGGGATTTCATTCGATATCTCGTTCGAACGAGATATCGTTAGAAGGTACAGTTCGTTCGAACGAACTGGGACCTCGTTCGAACAGCCTCGTTCGAACGAGTCTTTTAACGAGTTGGCAGAGGAATCTCGTTCGAACAGTCTCGTTCGAACGAGACTTCTAACGAGTTGACAATTTGGTCCTTTTTGGACTGTTTTGACTTTTGGAGTTCCGTAAACTTGTTCGAGGGGATAGATATCATTCCGTAGATGTAGTAATGATAGAATTGGGACATTTAGGTATTTATGAGAAGAAATTTACATACGAGAGTGTATTACATGGACGGTTTGGGTTGAGACTTGAGTGTCTACTACGACGTGAGGATGAATTATGGCGCGTATAATTACAAACCGGAATAGTATGAATTATGATAATTATAAGTTATTACGAGAATGCAATATGTACTACGATTAAAATACGGTATTACTAAGATGTGTGTTTACTTAGTATTGGTATATGGATTGTGTATGACATACCTACCATACTTGCTATCACGGGAGGTTGCGTTCGCTTAGGACCCTCTAATCCTTGTGTGCCTACGGGGGGGATATAGACTGGTACCTCGATGAACATAGGTCATATAAAGACTTATTGGGATATTAATAAGTCCGCTGACCGTGGGAGCGTAGGTATGTGCGTGACCCACGTGATGGTGACTGTGTTCACCTCCACTATTTGTGATTTGTGTTATCTGAACTATTCATGAGAGATTCGGAATATGTGATCCTTATGTACGTGATGTACCGGGATGGATAGCAGAGTATGTGTGCACCGCAGCTTAGTTCTCGGGGTGCTTGTATTGTATATTTACGATGTGATTAATATACATTTAATTAATGAGAATCCTCATGTTAATGTTGTAAATATATTACGGTATTGTTTTCGAGAAATATAACGAGTTAACTGATAGTTATATATATTGCATATTGAGTATCTGAGTTTACGCTAAACCCTATTTAATTACGAGCGTTATTATGTTAATGGAACCAAGTATTATGGGTAGGACGTTTGGCAGTCTAGCTAGTTATGTCGTCACTTAGCTAGTGGTTTATATCGTTGTAGATGGGTATTTGCGTTAGGAGTGCACAGTTAGACGAGAGGTGAGAATATAATGTGAGTGCACGTCCTAACATGTACTTTGCATTTAATGTTTTAAATGTTTTTAAAGCACTTGCAGGTTTTTAAAAATATAACCCCACATTCGGGCTCTGACCCGTTTGCTTTTCAAATCTTTTTCTTGTAAAACCATTTTAGGTGCCCAGCCACAGGGACACCAAGCATAGGATAATCATTCAGGTGACGAGCTGTAGCGGGTTGTGGAAGCTACAGGGACTTTGCTTATAGACGCTTCTATCTTTTGGATTCCAGAGTCACTATCTATCAGTTGTAGGGCATGTTGCCCATTTCTATTTAGAGACATCTTTTACATTTCAGTTTCAGACTTTAGCATGTATTGTTTCAGTATTCGTTTTACTTATCAGTTGTGGGATTGTAGTGAGGAGTTTTCCTCCAGACTTTATTTACTCTATTGTGATGGTTATTCGTTTTACTTCAGTATGGTGTATGGTGTTATTTATTTCTTTATACTTATTGCATGTTAATCAGACTTAAATTAAAATTTGGCACTTACTTTTTAAATACTAGGTGGTTAGTAATAATAAAATGTTTTCGTCAGTGATGCTATAAACTGAGCCAACTTGGCATTTTGAATTAATTTAATAAAGGAGTAGCTACCCGGTATTTAATTAGTCGGGGTGTCACAACTGAGCGCATAAATTAGATGTTGGAGGACATGCTACGCATGTGCATTATTGACTTTGGGGGTGGATGGGAGCAGTACCTTCCACTGGTGGAGTTTGCTTACAACAACTCCTATCAGTTCACTATTGGCATGGCTCCGTTTGAGGCATTGTACGGTAGGCCTTGTCGTTCCCCAGCATGTTGGTTATAGGTGGGGGACAACAAACTGCTTGGGCCGGAAGTGATTCAGGATACTTCGGCAAGGATTGAGTTGATTCGGAGTCGCATTCGGGTAGCTCAAGACAGGCAGAAGAGTTATGCTGATGCGAAGAGATTTTTCAGGGAGTTCCAAGTAGGGGACCAGGTTTTGCTCAGGGTATCTCCTATGAAGGGGATTATGCATTTCGGGAAGAGAGGGAAGTTGGCACCAAGGTATGTGGGGCCGTTTCCTATTATTGATCGGATCGGACCGGTTGCGTATAGACTCGGGTTACCGGAGCATTTGAATCGGATTCACGATGTGTTCCATATTTCCTCGCTGAGGAAATACCTTAGAGATAATTTGGCTCACTCTCACATTGCTGTGGAGGACATCGATCTCCAGCCGGATAGCTCCTACGAGGAGGGGCCAATTGCTATTTTGGACCGAAGCGAGAGGAAACTGCGGTCAAAGATAGTCCCGTTAGTGCGTGTTCAGTAGCGACATCACAATGTCGAGGAGTCCACATGGGAGCGCGAGGATGAGATGCGCGAACGTTATCCAGAGTTGTTTTTAGCAAGTACTTTCTAGTTTCGAATTTCGGGACGAAATTCAGTTATTAGGGGGAAGTATGTAATACCCCGTACTTTTGGCTATATTTGTTTTTGGGATTAATTAATTAAATGCGTATTAATTGGAAATTAATCCGGGTTAAAAATATCAACGAGATGCGAGTTGGTATTTGATTATGTGCATACATGTTTTTATATGAATATTGGATTATGAAAAATTTGTCGTGAGATTGATATACGACATTTTAGAAATTTTGTTGAGACGCGTGTGACCGCCGCGTCATGGTATATTAGTTTGATTAGAAAAGTGAATTAAAATTCTATAAACCGTATGGTCGTTTTGAGTACACCAACGCGTCCGGAAGGGTCGAGATAGTCAGAAAACACTAGCCGGGGGTTTAGTTTGGATTCCGGAGTATTTTTAGGCCATACCGGCAACTTAAAGGGTATTTTGGTAATTTTGTATTTTGAGGAATTAATAATGACGAAAATTAGGAGTCTTAATCTGATGTGGATTTAACCCACTAAAGCCACTAACCAACCCATATTAACCCAACAAGCTACGTAGGTTATTAGAATTAGGTTTTCTAATACCTTCCCAAAGCAAACCCTAGCCACCATAACCACCATTGGAGAAGAAGCTTGGAGAGAGAAGAAATTCTGCAGAAAAGCTTCATCAAACCTACACCAAACTCAAAGACAATCAAGGCAAGTGATTTAATTATATTTAAATTCAGAGAATGTTCTCTCCATGTTAGAAAATTGAAGAATTAAAATTGTTCTTGGAAGATGAATGAAAACCCATGTTAATTGGACTTAGGATTTGAATATTGAGGACAAATTGCATGTAGAATTTTATAGAGATGATTATTCTGGTATTAATGTATGTTGAATGTAACAAAGACGAATTTAGAATGGGCTATTGATGAGTACAAGTTTTAGGGTTCACGTTCTTGAGAAAATTGGGGAAAAAGTGTAGAGATTTGTATATTAATCGATGTTAGGGTAAGTTAATCCTTCAAAACGTATTAGGATGTGATTATAATATGTTTAGGATTGTTTAGAGACCTTAAAACGATTGTTGGGACTTAGTTTAGAAGAGATTTGAGGAGTTAAAATGGTGAAAAACGAGAATTAGAAAAATCTGGGACAAAACTGGTAGGTCGTTAGAAGCCCCTGCCCAGGTCGTTTGAACGAACTCGTTCGAATGAGCTTCTAATGAATTGACCAGTCGCTTCTGACGAAAGAGAACTTCGTTCGATAATCTCGTTCGAACGAGATATCGTTAGAAGGTACAGTTCGTTCGAACGAACTGGATCTCGTTCGAACAGTCTCGTTCGAACGAGACTTCTAACAAGCCGACAGTGGAATCTCGTTCGAACAGTCTCGTTTGAACGAGACTTCTAACGAGCCGACAGTGGAATCTCGTTCGAACAGTCTCGTTCGAACGAGACTTCTAACGAGTTGATAGTTTGGGCCTTTTTGGCCTGTTTCGATTTTTGGAGTCCCGTAAAGTTGTTCGAGGATATAGATAACCTTCCTTTGATGATGTATGGATAGATTTGGGACTTTTGGGTTATTATGAGGAGTAAATTATATACGAGTAATTTAAATTAAATGGACGGTTTGGGTTGAGACGTGAGTGTCTACTACGACGAGATAATAAATTATGGCGCGTATGATTATAAACCGGAATAGTATAAATTGTGATAATTATAAGTTGGTACGAGAATGCGATATGTACTACGATTAAACTACGGAATTACTAAGATGTGTGTTTACTTAGTATTGGTATATGAATTGTGTGTATGACATACCTACCATACTTGCTATCACGGGAGGTTTGCGTTCGCTTAGGGCCTTCTAATCCTTGTGTTGTCCGGATTTAGACTGGTTACCTTGATGAACATAGGTCATAGAAAGACTTATTGGGATATTAATAAGTCCGCTGATCGTGGGAGTGTAGGTATGTGCGTGACCCATGTGATGTGACTGTGTTCGCCTCCATTATTTGTGATGTTGTTATCTGTGAACTATTCCTGAGAGATTCGGAATATGTAATCCTTATGTACGTGATGTGCCGGGATGGATAACAGAGTATGTGTGCACCGCAGCTTAGTTCTCGGGGTGCTTGTATTGTATATTTATGATGTGAATAATATACACTTAATTAATGGGAACCTTCATGTTAATGCTGTGAATATAATTACGGTATTGTTTCAAGAAATATAACGAGTTAACTGATAGTGATATATATTGCATATTGAGCATCTGAGTTTACGTTAAACCCCTACTTAATTACGAGCGTTATAATGTTAATAGAACCGAGTAATAAGGGTAGGACCTATGACAGTCTAGCTAGATATGATGGCACTTAACTAGTGGTTTGTGTCGTTGTAGATGGGTACTGACGTTAGGAGTGCACAGTTAGACGAGAGGTGAGAATATCATGTGAGTGCACGTCCTAACATGTACTTTGCATTTAATGTTTTAAATGTCTTTAAAGCACTTGCAGGTTTTTAAACTATAACTCCACATTCGGGCTCTGACCCGTTTGCTTTTCAAATCTATTTTTCTTTGTAAAACCATTTTAGGTGCCCAGCCACAAGGACATCATGCATAGGATACTCATTCAGGTGACGAGCTGTAGCTGTTTGTGGAAGCTACAGGGATTTGCTTGTAGACGCTTCTATCACTTGGATTCCAGATTCATTATCTATCAGTTGTAGGGCATGTTGCCCATTTCTATTTGAGTTACATTTCCATTACAGTTTTCAGACTTTGGCATGTATTAATTTAGTATTCAGTTTACTTATCAGTTGTGGGTTTTGTAGTGAGGAGTTTTCCTCCAAACTTTATTTACGTTATGTGATGGTTATTCTATTTACTACTTTATGGTGAATGGTGTTATTATTCTTTATTACACTTGTTGCATGTTAATTAGACTTTAATTAAAATTTGGCACTTACTTTTTATATACTAGGTGGTTAGTAATAATAAAAATGTTTTCGACAGTGATGCTATTAACTGAGCCAACTTTGCATTTTGAATTAATTTAATAAAGGAGTAGCTACCCGGTATTTAATTAGTCGGGGTGTCACATAAAATTGGAAATGTTTTGACACCTAGCTTAATTTTATATTAGGTGATTAATATGTTAAAAAGTTTTTCGACAGTGATGCTGAGAATGAACCACCTGAATATCTTGTTTTAAATTGGTAGAGGACTCATCACCGTATATTTAATTGGGCGGGGTGTCACACTATGGTTGTTCACATGGTTTACTAGCTCTTCATTCTCTAGTTCTATTTGTTATTGTCATCTTGATTTACTACGATGTTATACCCTTTGTTTATTATATTTCTTCTCTTTGATGTTTTTAGGGGGAGAAATTTGTTTATCAGTTTGTCAAAAAAGGGAATGAATATTTATGGTAGAGGGAGTGTTTGATATTTCTTTGGGATATGCTATATAGAGGAATAACTTTATTACATTGTATTATTCACACGATTTATCTTTTGGTATCTTAATATTAGATGATGTTGTTATACTTTAAATGTTTATATGCTTTATTTCATCTATATCACTTTGATATTCTAGGAGGATTCCCAAGTGTGCGAGTTTTCTTTTTGTGTATGTTATTGCATGCATGATGCCCTTTGTTGCTTCGTGTATTTTCATGCATATTTATGATGATTCTGGCTCCAGCCAATGGTTTAGACTTTACATTCGATGTATCATTGATCTTATGGATTGTTTATACATTTCTTTCCTACAACTCTCACTATATGGCAAGTGAGGTGTCAATTTTGCAGGGGTAATAAGATCATTTTGGGTTTGGGGGGTTTACCCACAAAATAGGAAAATGGGGATATTGAAAATATAATTTTGTAATATATATTAGTTGGCTACATTAACCTGACAAAACATTTTCAGTTGTTAAGTCTTTTAAGTCATATAAACATGATTCGTTATGAGTGAGATGTGGTCATTTGCCTTATATTAGACTTAGATGAGCCTTGGAGATTAATGATCATGCATGCCACTCATTGAAGACTCTTGTTGTCATGCAATCACATTGAAGTGAAGATTATATCCTTTTATAATGTTGTGAATTGTACAAGGCTAAACACACACGTGCACTTTGTTTTCTTAAATGTTTCACTCTATTGCAAAACGTGTGATTATTTTTTTAAGAAAATTTGAACAAGTGATTTAAAATAGTCTCTGGGATTTAGAAACTATTTTAGCTATTGGACTTGTGCTTTGAAAAATTAAGGATTTTTGAAAATTCATTTTATGGCTTAACTGTTCGCACGACTCAAAAATGAATCTGTGCGCACATCAACCCCGAAATTTTAAATTTTCCTATTTAAAGGGAAATTTCCACCCATTTATAAGATCTAAAAACCCCATAACTGAAATACATACCTGAGAGAAGTTTTGAGGTCGAGAGCATTTTTCTTTGCTTATCTTTCCAGTTTCACTTGTTCCAACCAGAATGGTTAAAACTTCGATATATGCTCTATCTATGATTTCAAGAGATAATTGAGAGTGTTTTGGCTCAAATCTACCCCGCCTATTCAGTTCATATAAGTCTACTTTGAATTTTTCTAATCATATTCTCCTAGATTTAAAATAGGAGGCACTTTAAGTATTTGTAGAACTTGGAGTGTGGCATTGCTTCAAGTAAGAAAATGGACTTTCTTATACACAACGTGGAGCTTGTAATGGATTCTTATTAACAATGGGTTAAAGATTAAAGGTTCGTAAGCAAGTATATGATATATGTTATGTGAAAGGTACCTTTTTGTCTTTTGTAAAATTATTTTTCAAGTATAAATGAGAATCGGAGTGCCTCAAAGTTTTTTATCCCTTGATTGGGGGGGGGGGGGGGGTGTTCCTCATAGACCTTTTCTTGTGGTTGATTGTGTTTAACATCTATTCATATGCACACATTTGATCACACACACATCACTTAAGTCACATTCTAATCTAGTAAATTGAATTAAAATTAATTTAAGTGTGTTAGATCTAGTTGTATTCATCTAGATTCACCGTATTACATTATTGTGTGAGTTGGTAAAGTTATCGAATAATCAATTTGGTAAAGTTGTACTAAGTATCTTGAATGTTCAAGCAAAATTTTTTGAAATTGAAAATTATTCATGAGATGACTTCAAACCTATCCACCCCTTAGGCTTTGTGGCGTTATTTATTTGAGTATAGTAAACACGTTTTCTCATAGGTGATGTTGTAAAAAGTGTACAAAACAATGAATAAATGAATGTGTGTTCATAAGAGTGACTTGGAGAGTGCATCCATTGATTTGTAAATAAATGAAAGTGTGTGGAGGCATAATTTATAAATAAGTGAAGTGTGTGCAAGATGTGAAAGATATTGAGTATGTAGGAGTGTTTGTATAGTATACGTGTCTGTAAAGCACTGTTCGAAAAAATCCGCCTAGGCTCCGCCTAGGCACGCCTAGGCTTGAGGCTTGGGAGAAACGCCCCGCCTTACAATTTTGACGCCTTATGCTTAGTAAAACCCTCAAGACTTACTTTTTATCTAAAAACAACAATGCTTTAGTGAAATGATATCGCCTTTTAAAGATTTTTGTACAAATCGCACCATTATCTCATCCAAAATAATCAAATAGTATTTGTATTTGCAAGTATTCAGACATATTTTTATGATATGTACAATTTTAGTATTTTAATAGCTTCGTTATGGTTAAAAAATATAAAAATATATTAAAAGGCCTAAACGCCTTTTCACGCCGTTTTACAACTAGGCCCGCCTAGGCTTCTAAGGCTTAAGGCTTGACCTCCACACCTCGATCACGCCCCGCGTTTTTTAGAACCTTGCTGTAAAGTAATTGCTTATGATCGGAGTGGACTTGTATTTGTTATGACATCATCGTGAGAAAGTGAGTACGTGAAAATAGGTTGTTAAGTGTGAAGAAAGAGATAATGTGCTAAAAAGGCCTCGATAAATAAATAAAAAGGGAAAATGAAAGATGTACAAAATCAAACTTGGATCCTATAATAGATTCAAAATTATTATGTATCCTCGCAGAGAGAGATCAATCCCACGTAGTTCGAAATGAGGATTAATGTTCGAATCTACATTATATTTGAATTTAGTAGTTTTTATGAGTTGTTATTAAAAACTAGTTATTGATACCCTTTCGTGTCAAAAATGGGTTTTAAAACCATTTTTGTGAAGAATTCAAGTTTGTATCACCACTATATTATCAAATGCAATATAAATACAGTTTGTTATTTTTGTGTTATGAAACTAAGTTTGAGAATATATATCTATATAAAATGTGATAAATTAGTACTAAGTAAAGTGATTAAAAAAATAATATTAGGACGTTTAAAGAATGTAATGAAAATTATATATATTCGTGAGGATCAAGTTAAAGAGAATAGAAAACTAAATATAAGATCTAAATATCAGAGTATTTTAAAACATTAATGGAGTTTCGAGAGTGATCTTTCAAGATAATGACCTTCAAAAATGCTTCAGTGGCTCTTGATGATTCAAGGGGTAATGTTTAAATGAAGAAATTTGATGAAAATCATGTTTCGATGATGAAATGAGGATTTGGAGGATGTTTAAAGTGGAAAGTGGGATAAAATGTGTGTACGGGAGATTATAAATTTTGAATTTTGATCC
This sequence comes from Sambucus nigra, assembly GCA_949130495.1. NCBI lineage: Eukaryota > Viridiplantae > Streptophyta > Magnoliopsida > Dipsacales > Adoxaceae > Sambucus > Sambucus nigra. Next base: position 198,766,648 of record OX422211.1, on the reverse strand, counting down.
CTATAAATGGTGGGGGTAGATGATATTTAAAAAATATTTAAGAGGGAATTTTTTGTATCTAGAAATAAACTTTGGAGTTGTACGTCGATCAACATCCAATGTGGCCTAAAGAGTAGCACACTATCTGGTTTAGTCTTAATTTTGGCATAGTTTCGGATTCCGACCATAACATTTGACTGGGTATTTGATTTATAATCGGTTAGAACCATTGGAAAAGATTATTCAAAGATATATAACTTACGAAACTAAAACAACTGCATATTATAAAGTTTCCTTGGGTAAAAATTTCTTTGAAATTGAATGAAGTTTGATCTTCATGTTATTTTAAAGCAGTCCTCTATCATTTTCAATTTTAAACAATTTCAAAGGTTTATAATATGTAATTATGCTTAATAAAATCATAATCTATCGAAACGTGTGCATACCCAAGGACACGAGATCTTCGGGTTTTCAATAGATTATGCCTTATTACGAAACAAAAACAACTACTGTTATTTCCATGCATAGTCCTCTATCATTTGGGGAAGAAGTTTGATCTTCATGTTATTTATGAAAATGATAGAGGAATATTCTTGGGTCATGGTATGAGGTCTTGTACAATATTGGATAGCCTTAGGGGACCCGAAAAATCTTCGATAAAATAGAATAAGGTTACAAAAATGGGGTGTCCATAGTACCCCTCTAATGTTCATCTTAGTATAAGCGATAGCCATCATAAAGTGACACCTCAAGAAAAAGGTATACTCCACCATCATGACAGAGGGCGAGTGATAGAATTCAAGTTTGTCAAAGACCAAAAATAAGGGTTGGTGTTGATACTTAATGTGACACCACTTGTTGTTGATGAAAAAGGTATATATATCATTATGTGGAGGAAGTTGTTTGGATAGATGATTCCCGATTAAGAAAGGTGAATATTCTAGAAAGGTATTATTGGACTTCACTTGGTTCAAAAGAATGAACGTCCATTGATTTCGAAGATCAAATAATGTATGACGTAAAAGGCTTTCTTTTCTGTATATGATCGTGGTGAACTTCCTTTTCCTTAAAAGATCGATGTATGCTTTTTCATCCCTTGATTCAAATAGGGGGTGAAATTCTATTGGTTATGAAGGGAGGTGGGTTGAACTTCCTTTACCTAGATAGATTGGTGTATTTCCTTTGCTTAACAAGATCTGGGTGAACATACTTGTCATCAAAGAATATCGATATATTCTTACACTTCCTTCGCTTTAAAAAGGTGGGGACTTCGACTCCCTTTGCTTTAGAAGAACAATGTATGTGCTCGCTTCATTGTAAAATTATAAACTTGGCACAAATGCATGGGCTATTATAGCTTACGCAAATACGAGTCAAAATCATAGAGATTTGATCAATTTGATACATCAATTACTTTCCAACTAGATTGTACGGTGTAGAGATAAAATTATGGTCTAATACTAAAGTAAAACTAAATAATGAATAATGAGAGCAACACAAGATATGTAAATAAATGTGGAGGAAAACTAGGATGTTGGATCCATTCATCATTTTTAAACTAATATTACATATTATTTTAATTCTATCATTCCTGATTTGAACTCAAAATAAATGAATTCTTACTGCGTGCATTTCGAAAAAGAAAACATTCACTTTCTTGAAATATTTAATATCTCTAATTTTTTTAGACGACTTAAATCCTTATTCTCATAAAAAGTTCACTTTTAAGTTTGACATATAATCTTAAAGCATGTGGTATCAATTAATTTAATAAAATCATAATCGATCGAAAAATGTGCATACCAAAAGTTAAAATATTAATTATCAAACAATTTCGAAGCTTTAAAACACAATCTCGTGTACTTTTAAATGAATATCAAATTTGTATTGCAATTAAAACACGTCAAAAAGGAAAACAAATTTAAACCAACTATATAATATTAATCAAACATTATAAATTTCAGCTAGACCTAGTAGAGAATTTACGGTAGCATAATGAATGACATAATAAAATTACAACCATGAATAATAATTCTCATTAATCAATGAAACGTATAAACAATAGTGTCTCATAATTAATCATGATGAAATTCTCCCCACAAAAGTACAATTCTTGGCCATTCAAAATATAATTTCCACTCTGTAAAATTTCTTTCCAAAAATTTTGCCTAAAAAATTGTCCCTAAATCTTTATCTCAGAGATCCTTTTTATAGGCTAAGAGGTGATGTATTTGAGTGGGGGTGAAACTCATTTAATTTGTTTAAAGTATATTTTAAATAAAAAAAGAAAACCAATTTATAGAGGATTTTCATGAATTTGGTATTTGAATAAATGAACTCTTCTTCTTGTAATTGGTGAATTTTAAAGTTGTACAAATCTCATAAGTATGGGGACTCCTTTTTATTTTCTTGATAATCACGAAATTCCACTTTTTGATTATCATCACTTCCTAAATTTTTGGACAATTTAAGATCTTTGGAAGCAACAAGCAAAGGGATAAAAGTGGGAACAACATTAGTTATTGTTCGACGCAGAAAAAGATCAGGTGGATCGCGTATTGTGTGACACCCTTTTTTCTTTCTTCCCCATCCTAATTTGCATTTTCGTCACTATTCACATCAAAATTTGCAAACTGATTTTCACCTTCAAAACTTCACATTTTCAAATTTGGACCAACTACAAAGTTTTGAGTATTTTAAAGAAAATTCTGAAAAGCCATTACACGACCTCAATGGACACTCGAGTGGATTTATAAAAAATCTTTTTGTGTAGTTGTGTCGACCGTATCGTGTCGCGATAAATCTTTAAAAAATTTGCATATCAATACCTTTATTGTCCAAACTCCCAGGGCATGTGTAAAAAAGCAAAATAAAAATAGTTAATATAAATTTAGAGTCATAAATAATTAGGAAATTACCGAATTACCCCTACTTTGATTATAGCCCTTGAAATTCTTAACTTGTTCATTTTAACTCAAAATTAAACCGAATTTGAGAGGAAATGTTATTTTGCCAAGATAAATGTTAAAAAATCTTTTATGCCAATAAATCTTTTAAAATTATGATTTTACCCCTGGATCTTCTAAAATTGTATTCTTAACTCGAATTGTTTTTAAATTTGTAATTTTAATCTCATATTTTATGATACAACTGGCCTAACAAATCCTAGATTCAGGAAAAAACAATACAAAATTAGGCACTGATCAAATATCGCAAGTGGACGGGCTATTATAGTATAGTTTCGACAAATACGTGTCGAACCAACAAGGATTTGTCAATTTAAGCAAAAAATTATAACTTTCCCACAAGACCAAACAGGGTAGAGATGATAATTGCAACTAAATTGAATAAAAGTACTTACGAATTATGAGAGTAGCACACCAATATGTAATCAATGCAAGAGAAACTAGGATTCAGGGGCCATTTATCACTTTTAATTAATATTGCATCTTAATTTAATTTTGTTATTCTCCTCTTTATAACACAAAAGAAACTGACTCTCGTTGTTCTTAATTTGAAAAATAAAACATTTACTTTCATATTTCATTTAACTTCTCTATTTAGACGGCTAAGATCCATATTCCCTTAGAAAAAAAATATAAAGTTTAAAGTTCAATTATGTATTTACGTATAAACTATCAAAACAATCTAGTGAAATCATAGACCATAAAAAATCATACTCATTAATTCTTTAAAGAACAGTGAACGAAATGATTTTGAAGTGTTTAAAACACACTCTCGTGTCGTTTTAAATGAATACCGAATTTTTATTACAGTTAAAACAAGTCGGGAATGAAAACAAAATTAAACCAACTACATAATACTAATCAATGATGATAAACTTCAGCTAGTCGTATTAGAAAATTTTCGCTAGCATGATGAACAATATATCAAAATTGCAAGCATGAATAATAGTTCTCATTAATCACACAAATCTCACAACTTATCTTTTGACGAAATTGTCTCCATAAAAATATAATTAGTGGTCCTCCAAAATATAGTTTCTAAATATAAAATTCCCTCCCAAAAATTTTTGTTTAAAATTTTTCCTAAATGTTAAGTGTAATACCCCGTAATTTTAATGATTTTTAAAACAAGGGATTAATTAAAATTTAAATATGGGAAATTTAATTGGTAATTAATCCAGATTAAAATAAAGACTAACTAATGAGGTAAGGCTTAGTTTTTATTGATCAAAATAATACTAAATATTACTAAGCGAATAAATTAATATATAATTATGAATTTATGAGAATTCTCATGAGTGAGAAATATGACAATTATGGTAATTAGGTCGGGATGCGCTTGTGTCGGGTCTAAATTAATGAAATAAAATGTAAATTATTTTTAAGTCACCTAAATGTCCATTCTGAGTGCGCCAATGTGTCCGAAAGGGTCAAAATAGTCAGAAAAGTCTACCGAGGGGTTTATTTCGGGTCCTGAGACAGTTTTAGGTGAAACCGGCATCGCGAGTGGGCGTTTTGGTCATTTGTATTTTTGGAGTATAATTAATGATGAAAATTAAAGGAATAAAATGACTAGGTATGTGGGTTAGATTAGGATTCTCAGTGTTAGACATAGAGAGACCAAAAGGAGGAAGGAGGAAGGACGAGAGGTTTCTAGGGATAGCACCACCAATAGTTCACCTTTTACACCACTAAGACCACCATTGCGTAGATCAAAGAACAAGGATCACAACCATACCAACTACATCAACGAATATTCTCTGAGGCAAGTGTTTAATTCTTGCAAAACTATGTAAATAATCATGTTCATGTTAGTATAGGAGTATAATACCCATGTAATATTCATAATTTTGATGAAATTGGAGAGTTAAGTTGAAATATGAAATTGAATTAGGTTGAGCCCCTCATGTAGGTTAGTTAGAAATCACGAAGTGATGATTGATTATGCTGAACGAATTTGGAATTATTATGTTCTTGAACAAAAATTTGGGGAACTAGGGTTTATTTTGTTAATTTGGGGATTTTCGGAATATTTCAAGACTATGCATGATTAAATGATCCTAGCCTGTCAGAAATCATCATTGTATGTTGGAATAATGATTGGAATTGATTGTTGGGAGTTTAGGAGAAATCTGTAGACGTTTTTATGATAAAAATGGTGGATAACGCAACTATTAGAGGTTGAAGACGAAACAGCGCCACATCGCGCGAAGCCTCGTTGGAACGAGATAGCATGTCACGTGAATAGGTCATTTAAACAACCTACTATCTCGTTCAAATGAGATCAGCCTGGTTCGAGCGACGTATCAGATTTTTTTGAAAATTTCTTCTGACTGCAGTTTGTGCGACGTAGTTAATTCGAGTGAGATTAAATAATGTGGAATTAATTTTGGTATAGGACAAAAATATTAAAGTTATTTGGGAATAAAACTTGAAGGTGTTTCCAGCATTGAATTATCTTTGAGAATTACGAGGGAGAGTATTCATAATTAAATAAATATATTATATGTAGTAATGAGAGTAATACTACGTATGAACTATAATATTTGGGTTGTGTATACTTAATTTTCTTGATGGGTTTATGTGAATACCTATAATACTATTAATTTTGTGTATGACATACTTACCATAATTGCTATCATGGGGGGGGGGGGGGTCTTAAAGAGAGGACATTCTTATCTTGTGGAGCCTTGAGGGGGATTTTGATTGGTTCCTCAGAACATACAACCTAGGTATGGGCTATCTGTGAGAATGATAGTGATGAAACTCATATGGGTGCGTAGGTATGTGCGTAACCCATAGGCTTGAAACTGTTTTTGCCTCCAATGTGTGTTATTTTTATTAATACGTTTACATAGTGATTCGGAACTCGTAATCCATATGTACGTGATGTACCAGGATTAGATAGCAGAGTATCTACGCATTGAAAGTTTCACATTTTGGGTTGTTGTATGTATATGTTATGATAGTGATCTACATATGTACACGTGTGATTGTTAAACTGTGTTACTTTATAAATGAGAAAGGTGACGATAGATAATATTATTTAAGAATGTGGAAACTTAAATAACTAACAAGGTACTTGAGCTCGATTGATTAATAATTGAAAAGCAAGAATGTATTATTTGGTTAACATAGGTGGACATAATGATATAGTTATCATAGTAAGAGACTTAATTCAAAAAAGTTAACTGTGATTGCGTGTCTAGTATGAGTTAGATGTATAAGTTATGCGTTCACAGTAGTTGAGAGGTGAGAATCTCAAGTGATGATAAAAAAGATAACATGCACATAATATTTTCTTTATTGCAGTTTTTAAAGACTTGCTAAATTATTTTAAAATGTATTACACTCCGGCTCTAACCCATCTCTTGCAAAATCTCTTTCTCTTATGAAATTATTTTTAGGTGTCTAGCCATAGGGGCACCCATCTTAGACTATTTGATCTTTTGAAGTGCTGCAACTACTGTGGGAGTTGCAGGTCCTCGTATTCAGACGCCTCCACATCTATGACTTCAGTTCTTTGACTTAGGCTTCTCAGTCATGGCATGTGTCACCCATTCTCATTTCATTTATGTTGAGATACATTGTACTCATTCCATTTTAGTATTTCAGTTTCAATTGGATTTGGTATTATATCGATTGATGGTTTGGATTTTAATAATTGGAATTATTATGCCAGCTGTATCTTATTCTGTTAGATGATGTTTTATCCGTTAATGGTTTACTCATAGGAATAGTGAATGTGTTGAATGGTTTTAATTAATTGACATTAACTATTGTAGAAAATGTTTTAACACTAGCTTAATTAATTATTAGGTGATTAGTAAAATAAATGTTTTCAGCAGTGATGCTATGACTGAACCAACTGGATACTTTGATTTAATTTAATAAAGGAGTGGTCACCCAGTATTTAATTAGGCGGGGTGTCACAGGTGGTATCAGAGCATCAGGTTCTAGAGTCCTTTAGGATTTGTACGGCTTGTTATGCTTCCAATTTAGCGTTATTGATTTAGAGACCTATTATTAGGATTGTTACATTCTGAATTTTATATACATCTATAGCTATAATAATATTTATTGAACTGTGGACTTATAAATTCTTTCTCATATCATATGCCTCCGAAACAAGCACTATGGGCCATAAATGCCCAGCCGGAGCCGTAACCAGCTTCGGCCCAGGGTACGATGAATGCTATCGAGGTAGTTGCTATAGTTGCACAAGTGGTTAATGCAGTGCAAGTAGTGGTTTAGAAAGACCCACCACAGGTACAGACAGTGGCACTTACCCCGGTACATACATTCCCTTGTGCTTGGAAATGAGTCAGAGACGCTTTCTAGAAGGCACACCCTCTAGGGTTCTTAGGGAGCTTAGATATTATGGCAACCAGCCAATGGAAAAAGGACATAAAGAGGCAACTGCAGATGTATGAGGGCATGAAGGTGTAGAAGCATATATAATCTTACTTCAAGCTAGTTGGAGTAGCTTTATAGTGGTGGGAGTCAACTACTAGTGCAGAGGAGCGTGATGTTTTCACGATTCAGGACTTCTCGGTGCGATTTGATAGTAAATATTTCCCCTTCGCCATTCAGACGAAGATGAGGCAAAAATTACTCGACCTCACCCAGGAGGGGAAGACTATAGCAGAATATGAGGAGGAGTTTACTAGATTGGTAAACCTGGTGCTAGATGAGATGCCTACTGAAGAGAAGATGATTCAGATGTTCATGGATGACCTGACCTCAAGGATTCAACAACATCTTCTAGGTAATCTTCCCTTAGATTCATATGCTAATGTACTTAATGCTACTTTACTACACTGCCAGGATCATTGCTTCCATGCTAAGGGGAGAAAACGAGTTAGAGAGTCTAGTCAGTAGGGCAGGACCGGGGGAGGTAAGGCCAATGAGATACCAGTAACTTAGAATCAGCAGAGATAGGGGAGCAGGGTTCCCAACAGGGGGATTCTACTAAGAGATTCAGATGAGTTGGTTTTCATCTGGCATAGGGTGGTATCACGCATGGTCAGCATGGCCATCAGGGCTAACAGGGCCACCCAGGCCAACATCATTTACAACAGGTCCATTAGGGACAAGGGAGGGGTGTTAATGGCCAGTAGGTCCGAGGATAGTAGAATCAGAGGGGAAGAAATGTTACTGGTAGGTATTTTATTTGCGGCAACATTGACAACAAACGTCAGGACTGCCTGCAGAAGGATAGAGTCCCGCAGCAGCAGGAGGGCTCTCATTAGGAGCTCCAGAGACTGATATTTCCCATCTCCCTCCCAGTGCCAGCACGAGTCCCATCTTTTCTTGCTATTCCAGCATTTTTGGTTCAGCAGGGGAAACTATAATACGAGCGTGTTAACAACGTCTACCAGGCCGTAGTTCCATAGGCTCCACCAACAGTTGAGGGTATGCTTTCAATTCAGGGGACTCTAGGGTGCATTTTATTTGACACGGGATATTCACACTCATTTATTGCCACAATATTTGCACATGTTATGGGGTTATTAGATATAACGAATAGTACTGTTTCGTGTGTAGACTCGTCATTGGGTATTGTGACATTAATTTTATTTATATGTCGGGGTGTGGGTATAGAAATTGGAAGTCTTAATTTTCCTACCGACATGCTTGCCTTTGATATGTCTGAGTACAACGTCATTACTGGAATGGATTGGCAGGCCACGTATAAGGCCATGATTGACTACTTTAGTAGGAGCAATGTTTTCGCTATCCCTAGTCAAGATATGTTTTAGTGGCGATGCCTCGCCCCGAGGGAAGATCATCCACTCACTTATATTATATAGAGTAGGATACGTCTACGGGATTTGTGATCCCCTTGATTTGATTCCGGTTGTTAGGGAGTTCATTGATGTGTTTTGGGATATATCGAGACTACCGTCGAGTAGGGAGATAAAGTTTTTGATAGATTTAGCACTGGGAACTCGATCGATAGCCCATGCACCTTACCATATGGCTCCTGTAGAGGCGAGGGATCTAAGGAATCAGATTGAGTAGTTATTAGGATAGGGCTTCATCCGATGGAATACCTCACCTTGGAGTGCCTCGACTCTGTTTGTGAAGAAGAGGGATGAATCCTTATGGTTTTGTGTGGATTATCGAAAGTTGAATAAAGTCACGATACGAAATAAGTATTTATTGCCTCTGATCGATGACTTATTCGATCAGCTAAGAGGAGAAGCCTACTTCTCAAAGATAAACTAGAGGTCCGGTTATTACCAATTACGGATAAGGGAGCAGGATGTGTCTAAGACTTCTTTCCTGACGAGATATGGGTCCTACAAGTTTTGAGGTATGTCATTTTGGTTGACCAATGTGTCAACGGTATTCATAGACTTGATGAAAAGGGTGTTCAGAGAGTTCCTATATCAATTTTGTCATTTTCTTCGTAGATGACATCCTCATTTATTCCCGTACCGAGGAGGAGCACGTCGAGCATTTACGTTGGGTTCTACATACATTACGTGAGCATCAGTTGTATGCTAAGTACAAAAAATGTGGATTCTGGCTGCGAGAGGTTTAGTTTTTAAGGCATATCATTTATGAGTTAGGGATATCAGTGGACCAGAACAAAGTGTCAGCGGTGAGGGAGTGGGGATAACCCACGATACCGACAGAAGTGTATAGCTTCTTGGGCCTAGCTGGGTACTACAGATTATTTATTCGGCATTTTTGAAGATTGTGGGTCCGATGACTAATATGACTCATAAGGGCGTACTGTTTATTTGGGATGATGCATGTTAGTTGGCATTTGATGAATTGAAGGATACGCTAACTTCGGCACCAGTTTTAGCACTCCCCAGGGAAGATGTGGAGTACCTCATTTTCACTAACGTGTCGTTACATGGGCTTGGTGGGGTATTGTAGCAGGAGTATTGAGTTATAGCTTATGCTTTCCGCAATCTTAAGCCACAGGAGATAAATTACCCCACCCACAACTTGAAGTTGTTGGCAGTCATGTTTGCACTTCGGATTTGGCGATATTATTTGTTGGGGGAGAATTTTTGTCTACTCACAGATCACAACTCACTATAGTACTTGTTCACTGAGAGGGAGTTAGATATGCGTTAGTACAGGTGGCTTGAATTTGTGAAAGACTATCAGTTTGAGATCCAATACCATTTGGGAAGGCCAAGGTGGTAGCAGATACGTTGAGCCATAGGCCGAGGGTGAGGTATCCGAGGTATGGATGGTGAAATGGAAAGAGTTGGGACATCGGGAAGAAATTTCCAAATCGTTCATGTTAGCCATGACCGTTATACCCCAAATTGCGGTGAGGTTCGTATAGGCCTAGACAGTTAACCCATTTTGTTAGGAGAGGATTAGATAGCTTTTAGTCGGGGGAGAAGATTCCTACTTAGTGAGTTCTGAGGTTGGCTTACGCTTTAATGGTAGAATGATTGTTCTTGAGGGGGAAAACTTGTCATGCAGTGATGATAGACTCGCATGGATCTTGTTTTGCGGTACATCCTCGCGGGGATAATATGTACCGGGATATGAGGCAGTAATATTGGTGGAGTAGAATGAAGAGGGATATTGTAGAGTTCATCTCGAAATGTGCCACCTATCAGTTGGTAAAGGTGGACCATCAGAAATCGATAGGGTTTCTTCAGCTATTGGAGATTCCTATTTGGAAATGGGAGAGAATTTCCATGTATTTCATCACAGGGTTGCCTAATTCTTAGAGAGGATGCGATTTCACATGGGTTATTATGGATTGATTGACTAAGGTAGCCCACTTTTTTGCCAGTCTAGATGGATTTTACTATGTCACAGTAAGCTCAGATTTTTATATCCGAGAGAGTGAGATTACACGGGGTGCCCCTTGATATTATGTCCGATGGTGACAAGATTTTTGTGTCTCAATTTTGGGAGAGTTTTCAGGAGGCTATGGGTACCGAGTTGAAATTGATTTCACCTTATCACTCGTAAATGGATAGGAAAACGGAGCAGACGAATCACATGCTAGAGGACCTATTACGAATGTGTATCCTCGCCTTTGGGGGAGGCTGGGAGAAGTACCTTCCATTGATGGAGTTTGCCTATAATAATTCCTACCAGTTTATTATTGGAATGGCCCCATTCAAGGCATTGTACGGTAGACCTTGTCATTATCCTACTTATTGGTTAGAGGCGGGGAACAACAAGCTACTCGAGCCTGAGGTGATCTAGGATACGTCAGCCAGGATTGAGATGATTAGGAGTCGCAAACGGGTTGCTCAGGATAGAAAGAAGATCTACGTTGATGCCAAGAGGTTCTTCAGGGACTTCAGTGTGGGAGACCGGGTTCTACTACGAGTATCTCCTATAAAGGTGATAATGAGATTTGGGAAAACAAGGATGTTGTCCCCGAGCTATGTAGGGTCATTCCCTATTATTGAGAGGATTGGGCCAGTGGCTTACAGACTTGGATTAGCCGAGCACTTACATAAGATTCATGATGTGTTCCATATCTTTTCGCTTCGATAGTACCACCGGGATGAGTTGGATCACACTCACATCACGCTGGAGCAGGTTGACTTACGTCCAGATAGTTCATACGAGGAGAGACCGGTGGCTATCTTAGACCATATAGAGAGGAGAGTGAGGTAAATGGTAGTTCCACTTGTGCGTGTTTAGTGGGAGCACCATCATATCGAGGAGTCTACTTAGGAGCGCGAGGATGAGATGAGTGAAAAATATCCAGAGTTATTTTTACCATGTATGCTTTTATTTTCGAATTTTGGGATGAAATTCCGTTATTAGGGGGGAAGTATGTAATACCCCGTAATTTTTATGATTTTTAAAATAAGGGATTAATTAAAATTTAAATATGAGAAATTTAATTGATAATTAATCCGGATTAAAATAAAGACTCACTAGCGAGGTAAGGGTTAGTTTTTATAGATGAGAATAATATTGACTATTACTAAGAAAATAAAGTAATATATAATTGTGAATTTATGAGAATCGTCATGAGTGAGAAATACGATAATTATGGTAATTACGTCGGGACGCACGTGTTAGTCGTGTCGAGATTGAGTTAATGGAATAAAAAGTAAATTATATATAATTAATTTAAATGGTCATTTTGAGTGCACCAATGTGTCCGAAAGGATCGAAATAGTCAGAAAAGTCTACATAGGGGTTTAGTTTTGCTCCCAGGACAGTTTTAGGCCAACCCTGCATCCCGAGTGTGCATTTTGGTAATTTGTATTTTTAGAGTATAATTAATCACGAAAATTAAAGGAATAAAATACCAGGTATGTGGGTTAGATTAGGGTTATCTGAGTTAGACACGAGAGGCGAAAAGGAAGAGGAGGATGAGAGGTTTCTAGGGCTAGAACCACCACCAATGCACCTTTTACACCACCAAGACAACCAACCCGTAGATCCGAGAGCGATGATCACAACCATACAAACTACATCAACGTATCGGACCTGCTTCTCAAAGGCAAATGTTTAATTCTTGCAAAATTATGGCAATAATAATGTCCATGTTAGTATAGGTGTATAATACCTATGTATTATTCATAAGTTTGATGAAATTGTAGAGTTAAGATAATCAATTGAAATCTGAAATTGAATTAGGTTGAATCCCTTATGTAGGTTGGTTAGAAATCAAGAATTGATGATTGATTGTGCTAAATGAATTTGGAATTATTATGTTCTTGAACATAAATTTGGAGAACTAGGGTTTATTTTTTTAATTTGGAGATTTTTGGAATTTTCAAGATTATGCATGATTAAATCATTCTAGGTTGTTAGAAATAATCCCTATATTTTGAATAATGATTGGAATTGATTGTTGGGAGTTTGGGAGCAATATGTAGAGGTTTTTAGGATAAAAATGGTGGATAACGCCACTATTAGAGGTTGAAGATGAAACAGTGCCAGGTCGCGCGAGGCCTGTCGCGCTAAGAGGTCATTCAAATGACCTACTATCTCGTTCAAACGAGATTTACCCTGGTTCAAACGACATGTCTGATTTTTTTTGGAAATTTCTTCTGACTTCAATTTGTGCGACGTAGTTAATTCGAGTGAGATTAAATAATGTGGAATTATTTTCGGTATAGGGCATAAATATTAAAGTTATTTGGGAATAAAAATTTAAGGTGCTTGGAGAGGTGTATTATCCTTAAGAATTATGAGAGAGAGTATTCATAATTAGATAAATACATCGTATGTAGTAATGTGAGTAATACTGCGTATGAACTCAAATATTTGGGTTGTGTGTATACCTAATGATCTTGATGGGTTTGTGTGAATACTTATAATACAATTAATTATGTGTATGACATACCTACCATACTTGCTACCATGGGGGGTGTCGTAAATAGAGGAAAGTCTTATCTTGAGGAGCCTTCAGGGGGATTTTGATTGGTGCCTCAGAACATAAAACCTAGGTACGGGCTATCTGTGAGAATGATAGTGATGAAAGTCATATGGGTGCGTAGGTATGTGCGTAACCCATATGCTTGATACTATGTTCGCCTCCAATATATGTGATTTGAATTAATAAGGTTACATAGTGATTCGAAACTCGTAATCCATATGTACGTGATGTACCAGGATTGGATAGCAGAGTATGTACGCATTGTAGGTTTAGCCTTTTGGGGTTTTGTATGTATATGTTATGAAAGTGATATACATATGTACACTTATGATAAGTATATAGTGTTACTTTATATATGAGAAAGATTACGACAATTATTTAAGAATGTGGAAACTCAAATAACTAATGAGGTACTTGAGCTCGATTGATTAATAATGGAAATGCAAGAATGTATTATTTGGTTAGTAAGGGTGGATATAAAGATTTAGATGTCATAGTATGAGAATTAATTCCAAATAGTTAAGTGTGATAGCGGGTCTAGTATGAGTTAGAAGTATACGTTAGGCGTGCACAATAGTTGAGAGGTGAGAATCTCAAGTGAGTGCTCGAAAAGCTAACATGCACATAATATTTTGTTTATTGTAATTTTTAAATACTTGCTAAATTATTTTAAAATGTTTTATACACGGGCTCTGACCCATCTTTGGCAAAATCTCGTTTTCATGTGGAATTATTTTTAGCTGTCCAGTCACACGGTCACCAAGCTTAGACTGTTGGATCTTTTGATGTGGTACAACTATTGTGGGAGTTTCTTGTTCGCGTATTTAGATGCCTCCACATTTATGACCCCAGTTCTTTGATTTAGTCTTCTCATTCAGGGCATGTGTCGCCAATTCTCATTTTATTTATGTTAGAGAGACATTGTACTCATTTCATTTCAGTATTTCAATTTCAATTGGATTTGGTATTATATCAATTGATGGTTTGGATTTTATTAACTGGAATGAGTATGTCAGCTTTATCATATTCTGTTAGATGGTGTTTTATCTGTTAATTGTTTACTCATAAGAATAGTGAATGTGTTGAATGGTTTAAATTAAATGACATTAACTATTGTACAAAATGTTTTGACACTAGCTTAATTAATTGTTAGGTGATTAATAAAATAATTTTTTTTGACACTGGTGCTAAGACTTAAGAAATTGGATACTTTGATTTAATTTAATAAAGGACTGATCGCCCGATATTTAATTAAGCGGGGTGTCACATTAAGCCCAGAGATCCTTAGTTATAAGCCAAGGAGAGAGGTGTTTTTCTCATGGATATCTAGTGTGGGAAGCCCAAAACAAGAGAACTGGTTTATTTAATAAACTTAAACATAAACAAATAATCCCAAGAGATATAAACAAAAGTGAAGAACTCCCCATCAAGAGTATAAATTCGTAAGGGGCTCAAAAGAAAAAGTAAACCGAGAATATAATATATTCAATCTAAATCTAGAAAGCAACATCAACAAAGTCATCTCGGATCGTTTTCTGAATCTGTAATGAGGAGTTGGATCAAGATCTGTCATGGCCATTTTTTTTTAACTCATCAGACTTAACCCACTACCATTTTAAATTTTCATGAGAGAACCCGATGTGAGACAGTGGAACAATTTCTTGGTTCTCCACTTGATAAATGTGAGAAATCTATATATTCATATGTGACATATAAATTTTACGCTTCTTCCATCTAGTTTTTAAAGTTCAAGAAAAATATGAGTGTTGAAGAGTTTATGGATTGAAGAACAATCATTGAATCACGATCCAACCAAATATATTTCTAGTCATAAAATAAGCCAACTCTATGCCATTAATAGCAGCTAATGACTCTGCATAAAAAGGTGTTTGGAGTCTTTGAATTTTCATACAAAGGGCTCCTTTGACAAAATGTACGAAAAAGAACCCTAAGAGGTGAGGTGTTTGTGTTGGGTGAAATTCTTATTTTATTGTTTTAAAATGGACTTTATATATAAAAAACAATTCTAAAGAAGATTTTAATAGTTTGGTATTTTTGAATAAGATATTATTTTCTTCTAATCGATGAATTTTGGAGTTGTACAAATCTGATAAGCATCGGGACTCCTTTTCATTTTCATGATAGTCGCGAAATTTGATTATCATCACTCCCTAAATTTTAGGACAATTTGAGACATTTGCAAACAATAATCAAAAAAGGGAAAAAGTTGGCATAACATTAATTGTTGTTAGGCGTCGAAGAAAATATGGTAGGTCACGCTTTTCTTTTTCTCCCTCCTAATTTTTATTTTTGTCACTATTCATATCAAAATTTACAAACTGATTTTGCATCTTCAAAACGTTACATTTTCAAATTTGGCCCAGCTACAAAGTTTTGAATAATTTAAAGACCTTTTAGAAAAACTATTACACAATCTCAATGGACACTCGAGTAAATTTATAAAAATCGTTTAGTGCACTTATGGCAACCGTGTCGTGTCGTGCATATCCTGACAAACCTTTCATATTAAATCCTTTATTGTCCTGACTTCCAAGGCACCTGTAAAAATACAAAGTAAAAATTGTTAATTCAAATTTAGTGGCATAAATAATTAGAAAATTATCCCTATTTGCAATTTATCCCTCAAACTCATAACTTGTTTGTTTTAACTTGGAATCCAGTTGAATTTTAGAGGAAACTTTATTTAGCCTAGATAAACATTTAAAATTTAGTTTTAGGTCCGTGAAGTTTCTAAAATTATGACTTTATCCCCCAATGATGCTAAAATTATTTTTTTAACTCGAACTCTTATCAAACATGTATTTTTCTTTTGAATTACGAAAATGAGTCTAAAAACTCATTATTTATGATACAATGACCCTAACAAAGCTTAGATTTTTGTATAAATTGAAAGGAAACAATTTTATAATTTTTCATTTAGATTCTTGGAATTTCCTATGTGTCTTAGATCACAACAAGTATGCCTTATACTGCTACATTGGACATGTCAACACGATCATCCATGACGACCTCTATCCGAATTCGAAGCTTCACACACCCATCATCTTCATACGTGCATAGCACAACATCATCAAGAAACGTGCGACGTGCATCTTCAACATTCCCCCTACTCCACTATCGTATGTGGTAAAATGTTTAAATTGGAGTCTTTATCTTCCCATATTTATTTTAGAATTTTTCTAAAATGTTTTTATCTAAAAAGGTTGGGTTTTCTAAGTTAAAAATTAATTTCTAAAATACTGAAGTTGAACTTAAAAAATGATGCTTCAGTCATTAGGGAGACTAAGCCATGTCGTTCAAACGACAAGCTGATGTCATTCAAACGATATCACACGTCGCACGATAGGTCGCTTGAAACTCGATTGAGTATGTCATCGAACGAACCCTTACTCTTTTGGTATTTTAAATTCATTTGTTGTGTCGCGTAAAGGAGTATCAAGAGACATCATATGTCATATAAAGAGATATACCCTTGTCGTTCGAGTGATCGCCCCAATTCAATTTTTTAACTAAATACATGCTTATGCATTCTGGTTTTTCAAGTCTTTACAACTTCATTTTCACGCACCCATCAACTTCAATTTTAACTAAATATAAGACTTTATATTTTGAGTTTTGAACCTCTTTTGATTAACCAAATTGTCCAAAATATATAAATGTGAATCATTCTAAACCCTAGATTACTCATTCTACTCACTTGGAGTAATCTTGTGGAGAAGAAGGCCGTTTCTCCATTGTAACCATTTGGATATCTTGTGGGATCTCTTTTCGATGACAACGAATCGATGCCTGTGGGTTTTGTGTCTCAATATGTATTTCTCTGTATTTTTAAGTTCTTACACAATATAGTAAAATAAAAAGGTTTTTTCCCTTTGGGGGATTTTTTCTCAAATTTTTGATTGTGTGCATGCTTGATTACGTATAATTAGTCGATCACAATTATTTTCAAGAGTTAGGGTTTTAATTAAAATCCGAGCATAAAATTGGAATTTAATTAAATATGTTTGTTCATTGATTGCTGGCGCTCTCTCAAATTTTTTTGGATATCAATTTTTGTCTAAAATTGATTTTTAAAAAATCATAATTTCAATGGAAAACTTGTATAATCGGGTCCGAATTTTTGACGGGACAAATTATGCATAACGAAATCCTGTATGAAATCCCATTTAAAATCCATTGATGAACGAATCTGGGTTGTATGTGAAAGGGGGAAGAATCCTCCCTCCGTCACCATAAAAAATGTGACAAATCTAAAATCGGTGTCAGATTGGACTAAGGAGGTGTTTAAATGGGGCACGCATAACCCATATGGGCTAAGTGAAATTTCGAAAGGCGTCAAACCCGACGATTTTTGGTGCATCATGACGTGTACGACGTGTACGACGTGAAAAGAAGCATGAGATGTTCTTCAACTTACGTATGAAGTCACTAATGTAGTTTAAGAACTTACATTATAAAATTTAACTACATCATTTGAAACAATCATCATGCTTGAATCTGAGTATTTTTATGAATTCTATGCACACTTATCTGATATTGTTAACACTAGTTTCAATCTTGGTGAACATATGCCTGATGCTAGAGTAGTTAAAAGATTTTGAGATCACTGCCTAAGAGTTTTATCCCTAAAGTCATTGTGATAAATTCTATAGGAGATTTGAGTAGTCTGAAATTAGAAGAACTGGTAGGAGACCTACAGACTTATGAAATTGACATGTTTCCTAGTACCATTAAATCAAATGATAAAAGTGTAGAACTTAAAGCTCAGGCTAGGAAAAGTGAGGGGTCAGCTAGAAAGAGGGGTGAGTTGTCTAAGAGAAAAGAGGAAAAGACGTCAGATTAAAAGTTTGATTTTGATTTAGACGATTTTGCTTTGTTTGTGAAAAAATTCAAAAAAGTTCTCAAATTAAAGAAAAATAATGACAATTTCAAAGATAAAAAGAATTTTGAGAAAAATAAGTTTGAAAAGAAAAATGATAAAGATAAAAAGACACGCCTAAGAAAGACGAAGATAGATGCTATGAGTGTGACGGTAGAGCTCATAAGGTTTTTGAGTGTCTAACTAAGTTAAAACGTCAAGGCAAAGTCAAAGCTACTTTAAATGCCTCCGTCAGTGATGACACTGAGGTCGAGTCAGTGGATTCTAGAGACGAGTCACCGTATCAATGTAACTTCGCATTCATGGCTAGTCATGTGAGTACTGATAGTGCACCTCACGATGATGATGAAGCAACTTCGCAGGGACGCCTCGACAGTGAAAGTGATATGAGTGAGGGGGAGGATGTTGCAAGTGAGAGCGAGAGTGATCTACGATGCGCCTACGCTGATTTATATGATGATTCATTTAAAACTAAAAAGTATAACAAAGAGTTAACACTTAGGATCGTTGCCTAAGAAAAATATTTGGAAGATATGAGAGAGAGGTATTCCTATATTAGAATTTCCTTAAGAGAGAGAGAGTTTATGTAGAGAAAGAAAATCAGTTTAGAGAGAGAGAGAGAGAGAGACTGTTTAGAAAGAAAGAGAGTTATTTTGAGAAAGAAAAGGGGGACTTGACCAAGAAAGTGTCTAGTATTACGAGTGAGATCCATTCCTTTATGGAGGATTAAAAGAAACTTGAAGCCCTTGTAGTCCAACTCACTCATGACCTTGAGAGATCCTGGGAGGTCAAAGGTAAAGATAGAGGACATATTTAGAAATATGGGAAAGATGCTCCTCGCCCCTGATTTAAGGTTTGGTGAAAGGCAGGGAAAAGGTTTTTATGGTTCTTTCATGTCTCATGTAACATCAAAATATATTCTAGAGTTATTAAGAATCCATATGGCCATAATACAGAGCCCCAAAGAAGAGTTCGACCAAGAAAAGAAAACCAAGGCAGGCCTAAGACTGTGTATTTTTCTACCTGCTGCAAAAGAAAAGGCTACCTTAGGGACTTTTGCTATAGTTTGGGTATGACACAACATACATTTGCTCTGCCACATGCCACTAGAGATCTTTCTAGTCTTAGAGAGAAGGTTGAGTTTCTAGTCACCACATCTCAAAGTTTAATGGAAGAGTTCCAACGGATGTCTTTCCCGTTAGCGGATACTTACAAAATCCCTGCTAGAACCAACAAATAACATGGGAAAACAAAAGGTTACCACTTCTTGGGTACCTGAGCACGATGTAAAGGCCCTTGCTGTTCATGTTTCTCTTAAAACACATAATACCTCACAGTGGTATTTTGATAGTGGGTGCTTCAGGCACATGACAGGTGACGTTTCATTTTTTACCTACCTCGAGGATCGTAAGGAAAGTAAAGTCACTTTTGGAGATGGGAGAAAGTCTATCATAGTAGGATGAGGTACAATAGAGATACTAGGATTTCCTAAGCTAAAGAATGTTTTGTACATCAAGGATTTGAAAGCGAACCTTCTCAGCATTAGTCAGTTGTGCAATGCGAACTTTACAACAAAGTTTCGCCAGAGCGAGTGCAATGTTTATGATCAAGTTGATAAACTTCTATTGCAAGGGGTGAGGACTAAAGATAATTGTTATGGGATTATGACCAAGTCCTCATTTGTATGAAATAGCGCAACGATCACTCCTATCGATCTGTGGCATTAACATCTAGGTCTCATGAATTTTAGATATTTTGAGAGATTAGATAAAAGAACCTAGTACGTGGCTTTCCATCCCTTGGGAACCCGACTTCCATAGTTTGCAGACCCTTTCAGTTAGGAAATCAAGTCCATAGCCCCCCTAGGAAGTTGAATTCCATTACCACTTCACGAGTGCTTGAGTTGATACACATGGATCTTATGCTTACTACTCGTACTAAGAGTTTAGGTGGTAAGAGGAATATCCTCGGGATGGTAAATGATTTCTCTCGTTACTCGATAGTAGGTTTTTAAAGAGAGAAATCTGATGTTGTGGAATTTCTTACGACCAAGTGTTGTGTCTTGCAAAATCAACACGATGTCACTATCAATAGAATGCAGAGTGACAATGGAACTGAATTTAAGGAAGAAAAAGTAGATATTTACTGTGATAGACTCGAGATCAAACATGAATTTTTGTCCATGAAGACTCCTCCACAAAATGAGATTATTGAGAGGAATAATCGGACGATTCAAGATACGGCTATTTCTATGCTTCTAGGTCATAGGGTTCCTAGGAAATTTTGAGCAGAGGCAGTGTCTACCGCGTGCCACATGGTGAATAGGGTTTACCTTCATCCATACACTTTTCAGATGCCTTATGAAATGTGGACTGGAAAGAATCCCAACCTTTCATATTTTCGTGTTTTGGGGAGGATGCTACATCCTATGGGATAGAGAGCAATTAGGAAAGTTCAACTCCTAAAGCGATGAGGGAATATTGTTAGGTTATTCATCGACAAGTAGAGCATACCAAGTTTTTTACCTGAGTAGCAATAACGTTATGGAGTCAATAAACGTCATCGTGCAAGATGATGAACTGCCAGTATTTATTGATTCTAACCTTTTGTGTGAGGATGACGTTGTGACAACCCGAATATAATTATTATAAATTATACTTAAATCATGCTTATATTATGTGATATGAATAATGTGTTATTATTATAACTATTTTTAAGTGATTATGTTTAGTCTAATCCTATTTTCATAAATCATGAAATGTCGAATTATTTACAAACACAAAATTTTGTTGTGTTCAGTAGAAATGTTCCTATTAGAGATTAGTTTTGACTTTTATAATGTAACAATTGTCTCCAGGTAAAAAACTAGATATTTGTATATATATGAGTTAGGTTTGTGGAACAACAAACGGAACATCAAACGGATGTCCTAGTAAGGAGTTATACCTAATTTACGAACAAAGGGCAAATTTGCCCATTCCCTTTGAGTTGTAATTTATCTTTTACTAAACCAAATGTTTTAATTTGATTAGTTGTCATGGCAGGAAGAGTTGGCCGACTTAAAACTCTTCTCCTAACCTATTTCTTCAGAAAATTTAAGCCTAGGTTCAGTTTGAAGGGTTTGTATAATTGAGGAAAGAGAAAGTAGAAGTTAAGGAGGAAAGGGTTACATTAAAAGCCAGGAAAACTTCCAACAAAATTCTTAATGTGTTTCCAGGGTAAAATTATGGGTTAATATTATTTTAATCTTGTATTATACTTATTTCAAAGTATATAAATCGTGAATTATTGATTACAATGCCATTATCATTTGTGATAATATGTATGCGATCATATGTGAGATAAGTAGTGTTTATAGGCCATATTGCTTTGCATTGAAACGCCTTGTATTCAAACTTGCATATGTTTTCGTGTGCTTACTGTAATTGACAAATTACAGTTGGATATGAAAGTATACTCATATATTCATATTATATCCAAAAATTAGAATTTATCTCCTTGTGGTTAGGCCTTAATGATGATTTCAAGTTGGTACATAGTTGCTGTTTGTATATTTCATTTCGGTATGCCCTGAGTTTAGTCAATCTTTTGACATAGAAAAGGAAGTCAAAAAATTATGAAACTTTAATTATGTACTATTAAGTATGTGTAGCAAAAATGGGTTGAAAATCATGAAAAGTTATATTAGAGAAAAATTATGAAAATTCTTGGAAGCTGAAGGAACAAAAGAGGATCTTGTGTGGCAGATTTCTTGTGTTGTAAAGAAATGGTCATAACTTGCTCATGGAAGCTTGAAAAATTAAACCGTCACTTATAATGGAAATTACATTCATATATGTTTTCATATTGATAAGGTTGGACACCTGTATTTATACAATTTAGGAATATAGGATGGTTGAGTATAGAGGACAATAAATTGAGGCCATGTTGTCTAACCCATAAAACAATATTGTTATCTCCTCTTTCCAAAGAGTATTTTGAGTACATGTTTCAATTCTGTATACATTGAGAAGTATTCTTTCATATTTACTTGGGTTTAGTTATAAATTCCTTATGAGGTATTTCCTACGGTTGAATGTCCATAACTTTATAAACATGTATACCATTGTTTTGTCTATACTCATGTTTCATGGAATGCAACTTAAGTGGAAGTATATTGTTGTTATACAGTCAATGAAAGTTACATAATTATGTTAGGATAATACTTATGATTGTGATTTACTAATTATTTAGTTAGATTGACAGGTTTAAGGTCTAATCAACCCATTTCATCCCTATCCGAAGGAAACGTGAATACATAGTTGTCAACCAAGGTGAGTGTACTCTCTGGAAAGAGATATTTGCATCGTGTTATTGATATGATCAGAATATAATGAATATGAAATTGTTCATTTCAGTTTACCGAAATAGGAGGTTACTCCCCGACCCAGAATGAGGGAGATTTGTGTATTTATGACAAGGGGGTACTCCTCGACCAGGAATGGGGGAGAATTGTCTATTTAGACAGGATATGTGAATCTTGATTCGAAAAAGTTAGTCATTCATTATGAATGAGCAGGATAAGTTATTACATAATTAAATGGACATGATTTATTGCACTTAAATTCATGCAGTATTATTTTAGTGATGCATTCACTGGGCTATTTTTCCCACGGTTCCTATGTTCACATTTTTTTTAGGTAATGCGATGTCACTACCAAATCTTGGAAGTCGGGATGGGTTAGCCAGGAATAGGAGAAACAAAGATTTGGTTTAATGTAAATTACGTAATTAAGTTAACTTATCCTTCAAGAAGTGTGTAAATGTATAACAAATTTAATGTTGTAAAAAGTTTTTTTTTGTATGGATTTATGTTGATGACTCTAAAATTAAAACTTCTGTTTATGGTTTGGTTAAATTAATCATAGTTTGACTCACTTTGACTTTCAAACTTCATTATAAGTAACTGGGTTGGGGTGTGTCAGCTTTTGGTATCAGAGCCTAGGTTTGGAAGTTATAGAGTTAGAACAGTCTAGATTTGTCAATAAATGTTAGAAATATGTTTTGTCTGATACTAACGATTATGTAAGGATAAAATATGTATATATGTATGTTGT
This sequence comes from Sambucus nigra, assembly GCA_949130495.1. NCBI lineage: Eukaryota > Viridiplantae > Streptophyta > Magnoliopsida > Dipsacales > Adoxaceae > Sambucus > Sambucus nigra. Next base: position 198,743,365 of record OX422211.1, on the reverse strand, counting down.
TACATCTTTGATTCATTTCAGATATAAAAGAATGGAACAAGGAAATGTAAATGTGAGAATAAAAGATGAGGCTTCAAATATTTCAGCAGAAGCGGAGGTTGAGCAACCTGTTCAAATAAATGAGGAACCCGAGCCAGAATACCTGACATATATGCATAAAATGGCACGTGTTATGACTTTAATGGCAGAGCAACAAGCTAGATTTATGGCTCAAATTGAAGAACAACAAGCCAGGCAACTAGAGGCATAAGCATTGGCTAGGGCTGAGGAGGTGATACATCGGGAAGAAAGGAGTACTTCACATGAGAAATTTATTAAAATACCCTAATTTAAAGGATAAGTTAATCCAGCAGAGGCAGAAGTATGGGTTTAAGATATTGAGCTTATTTTTGGGGTGATGAGAATGCCTGAAAATCAACGAGTGACCTTGGCGATGTATATGTTGAAAGGAGAAGCTAAATATTAGTGGGATGCCACAAAACATTTGTTGATTACTCCAGGAGGTGGCAATGTGATCTCATGGGATGCTTTTGTCAATGCTTTGTATGATAAATATTTTCCCCCAGTGTATCGAAAACAAAAGGAGAAGGAATATTTCATGTTGAATCAGGGGAGTATGACAGTTAGAGTATATGAAGCTAAACTTTTAGCCTTACCTCTGTTTGCTTAGAGGTTTATACGAAATGAGCAAGATATGTGCAGTCGATTTCTCGATGGACTTGAGTTAGTCATTAAATCACAGTTCCTTAGAGAATGTTAATTATTCATCTTTGGTGAACAAAGCCATGCTGGTAGAAAAGGACGTGAATGAAGTGAATGGGAATCAAGAACGAGGTTTAAAGAGAAGCACATGTGATCCAAATTATCAAAAAGGTTGTGGCACAGAATATTTGAGACTTGGAGGGTAGAAATTTCAGCATGGTAGAGGTATGGGAGGTAGTGCGCAAAAGGATGAAGTTAGTGGTGGGAGATGTTTAGGAGTTTCAGCACAAGGAGATCCGAATTTTGTTTCTTTTGTGGCACATCGGGTCATATAAAGAGAAATTTCCCAAAGTTACTGAATATAGAATGTTTTAACTGTCATCAGAAGGTCCATCTGAGAAAGAATTGTCCTATGTTATCAAGAGTGGTTTCAGTTAGTAGTGTGGGGCCTCATAAAGGATCCTCTCTAGGAAGTTCTACTAGGGGAAGAGTTATAGAACAAGCAACTTGATCAAGGGCAGTAGGAAGAGTGTTTGCGATGACGCTTCAAGATGCCCATGCTACATCGGAAGTGGTTACAGGTAAACTTTGTATTGCAAACAAAGATTTATATACACTCATTGATCCTGGATCTACGCATTCATTTGTGGCATTACATATTATTTCATATTTGTGTAAACCACGTTCATTTCTCAATTGTGCCTTATATATTTCTACCCCAATGAAAAGTGAAATTCTGGTTGAGCATGTTTATAAAGATTGTGTCTTACGAATAGGGTAATGGGATTTATATGTTGATTTTATACCATTGGCCATTCGGGATTTTGATAATATATTGGGGATGGATTGGTTATCATCGTATCATGCTTCCACTGATTTCTTTTGAAAAGAAGTTACATTTCATCTGCCTGGTGAACCCATGTTTCAGTTTATAGGAGAAAGTAATGTCGTCCCTAATTTTCTTATCTCAACAATTAAGAGAAAAAAGTTAATGAGTAAGGGTTGTACAATGTATTTAGCGTATGTGGTTGATGTTAGTAAGGAAACACTTAAAGTTGAAGATATACTAGTGGTTAGAGAATTTTCTGATGCCTTCCAGAGGAATTGCCATGATTGCCACCCGATAGGGAAGTAGAGTTTTCCATTGAATTAATTCCAGGTACTGGTCCAATTTCCCGTGCTCCATATAGAATAGCACCAACAGAGTTGAAAGAATTGAAAGTGCAATTACAAGATTCGATAAGTAGAGTTTTCATTCGGCCTACTGTTTCATCATGGGGAGCCCCAGTGTTATTTGTGAAATAGAAAGATGGGACAATGCGATTATGTATTGATTATCGATAGTTTATTTTTTTCATGAATTTATAGTATGGTAAGGGACCATACCTAGAAATATATTTTATTAAATAAACAAAAACAAAATTAAATAATCCCAAGAGATACAAATAAAAGTGAAGAACTCCCCATCAAGTGTAAAAATTCTTAAGGGGCTTAAAAGAAAAAGTAAATTGAGCAAATAATAAATCCACTCTAAATCTAGAAAGCATCATCAACAGATACATCTATGATTAGTTTCTGAGTTTGTAGTGATGAGTTGGATCAAGATTTTTGGCCCTAAATTTCTTTAACTCATTTGGAACACCCTATCTCCATTTTAATGTTTTATGATAGAACCTATATGAAATAGATTATCAGCAGCTTGGTTCCCTACTCAATAAATGTGAGAAAAATCATATATTCATATGAGACATGTAAAATTTATAATCCTCCCATCTAGTCTTTAAAGTCTAAGGAAACTATGAATGTTGAAGACTTTATGGATTGAAGAATAGTAGTTGAATCAAGGTTCAACCAAATAAATTTCCATCCATAAAAATGAACTAACCTTATGCCAGTAATAATAGCTAATAATTATGCATAAAAAGCTCTTTGAACTACGTTAATTTTCGTACAAAAGGCTCCTTTGGTACATCCTCTAGATGTATGAAAAATAAATCCATGAGATGAGATGTTTGAGTTAGAGTGAAATTCTCTTTCAGTACGTTTAAAATGGATTTTATATTAAAAAAAATTAAACCTTTGATAAAGACGATTTTCACAAATTCCGTATTTTTTAATAAATGTGCTCTTTTCTTATAATCAGTGACTTTTGGAGTTTACAAATCTAAAAATTAATCAGACTCATTTCCATTTTATTGATAGTCATGCAATTTAACCTTTTCATTATCATCACTCCCTAAATTTTGGAACAATTCGAGAGACATGGAAGCAACAATCATAAAATGATAAAAGTTGGCATAATATTAATTGTTGTTTGGCACTGAAAAACCCAAGGGGCAACGCTTTTTGCACAACCTTTTATCCGTCCTTTTCTTTTACTCCATCCTAATTTATATTTTTGTCATTATTCACATTAGAATTTACAAACTTATTTTATATACCTTCCAAACTTTATATTTTCAAATTCGGTCCAACTACAATGTTATGAGTCTTTTAGATACATTTTTTAAAAGTTATGGAACGACCTCAATGAACACATGAGTGAATTTATAAATATCGTTTAGTAAAGTTTCATCAAATGTGACATGTCGCGACATATTCTAATAAAATTTTCATATGAACTCCTTCACCGTCCAAACTCTGTGGGAACCTATAAAAATGCAAAATAAAAATAGTTAATCCAAATTTAGGATCATAAGTATTACAAAATTACCAAATAGCCCTCAAAATTCATAACTTGTTTATCTAACTCGGAATTCAAGCACATTTTAGAGAAAACTTTACTTTTCCTAGATAAATAATTAAAAAATACTGTAAGCCCATAAAATTTTGAAATTATTATTTTACACCACAGAGTTTCTACAATTATATTTTTAACTCGAATTCTTTCGAAACTCGCATTTTTCTTTTGAATTACAAAAATTACTCTAATAGCTCATTATTTGTGACACAATGGGCCTAAAAAGGCTTAGATTTAGGCATAAATAATAAAAAATTAGGTATTCATAAAATACCTCCAAATCTAAGCATCATTAGTCCTCCTGAAAAATTTAAATTTTAAATTTAAATCCCTTTCGTAGTAATCACGATAGCACTTAGCATTTACAACAAGTCTAATAATCTCGTAGGTTGCCTTAGTAGATGAGTCTTATGTCATGAGGGTTTGTAGTGAATATACCCCCAAAAATAAAAAAGAATCTCAATACAAAAGACACAAAAAGTAATATAACCATGTTTGAATTCAAACTTTATATATATAGTCGAATTTCATTCTTAATCTAAAATTATCTTGAGTGTGTGCATAGCTAATGCAAACGTACATTTCTTATCTGAAAGTTCATTTTGATTTCAAAATCTCAAATAATTCACTAACAATTTAACGATAAAAAATAGGTTATTTTCTCTTGGTATGTGTGAATAAAGAGTAAATTTCAATGAACAAATTTCACATATACATAGTCAAAAAACAAACTTTTTATAATGGTTGAATATGATTTCACGAACGAAAAACTGATTACTTTTTAAAAACTTTTAATCACACCATAGATCATGTTTATATTCTCTTCAAATTATATCTAACTTTGATTGAGGTCGATTAATACTTTCTTCGGTTGTATTTTAGGTAGAAAGAACGTCTTCTGGGGTTTAAAATATTTTGAGAACCTGAAGGTGTTTGATATTTGAATTTTTAGACACCTTTTTCAAACCTTCATTTTTTCTGTTTCGTTTTCTTTTCAAACTCACGTACTTTTTTTTTCATTCTTTCCTTCTTCCCATATTTATATTTTTTTTTCACACATTATTCTTTCAAATTTTCTTTTCTTTTTGGTCTTTTTTCCTTTAGTAATTTTTCCCTAGTATTCTCAGAAAAAACGGGTATGGGTTATTTTGATGGGCTTCTAAAATTCAAGTTGGAGCTGGGCAGGATAATGAATATTCAATAGAAGGCTTATTTTTCTTTTGGCAAAATTGGACTTGAAATATGGAAATTATCATCGTATTATCAAATGGGGAGTCCCATGATCGCGTGATAAGTTTCTACGTGTTACATTGGTCCCGTGCGAGGTGTTGGTGCCACTCACGGGGCTGTTCGGGGGTTGTTTGAAGTTTTCATCCACTAACTCCATGTTTTTATGCCTAAGTCTAGAAATATGCAAACTATCACCATATTCTCAAATTGGGAGTCCCGTGATCACGCGATAAGTTCCTACGAGTTACATTGGTCCCGTGCGAGGTTTTGGTGTCACTCACGGGGCCGTTCGGGACTGTTTCGAGTTTTCACCCACTAATGCCATGTTATTAAGCCTAAGACTAGAAATATGCAAAATATTGTCATATTCTCAAATCGAGAGTCCCGTGATCGGGCGATAAGTTCCTACATGTTACATTGGTCCCGTGCGAGTTGTGGAAATTATAGTCGGGGGTTGTTTTGAATTTTCAACCACTAACGCCATGATTTTATGCCTAAGTATAGAAATATGGAAATTATAGTCGTATTATCAAACCGGGAGTCCCGCGATCTCGCGGTAAGTTCCTATGAGTTACATTGGTCCCGTACGAGGTGTTGGTGCCACTCACGGGGCCGTTCGGGGACTGTTTCGGGTTTCTCACCCACTAATGCTATGTTTTATGTCTAAGTCTAGAAATGTGCAAATTATCATCTTATTCACAAATCGGGAGTCTCGTGATCATGCGGTAAGTTCCTACGAGTTACATTTGTCCCGTGCGAGGTGTTGGTGCCACTCACGGGGACGTTCGGGGCTGTTTTGAGTTTTCACCCACTAACGTCGTTCTTTTATGCCTAAGTCTACAAATATGCATATTATCATCGTATTCTCAAATCGGGAGTCCCTTGATCGCACGATAAGTTCCTACGAGTTAGATTGGTCCTGTGCGTGGTGTTGGTGCCACTCACGGGGCCGTTCGGGGTCTGTTTCGAGTTTTCACCCACTAACGCCATGTTCTTAAGCCTAAGACTAGAAACATGCAAAATATTGTCGTATTCTCAAATCGAGAGTCCCGTGATCATGCGGTAAGTTCCTAAGGGTTACATTGGTCCTGTGCGAGGTGTTGGTGCCACTCACGGGGCCGTTTGGGGTTGTTTCATGTTTTCACCCACTAACGCCATGTTTTTATGCCTAAGTCTAGAAATATTCAAATTATCATCGGATTCTCAAATCGGGAGTCCCGTGACCGAGCGATATGTTCCTACGAGTTACATTTTACCCGTTTCATGGATGGAATCATTCTCAGCATCATAACAATATAAAGAGTATACGGGAAAACCACCCAATAATTCAGAAAACAGGTTGTCAAAAATTTTAGTTTTATTAAAGGTTAATTTAAGAAAATAATTTAAACAACCCGTTCTAATAGAAAGTGCAATTCCAAGAAAACTTATATTACATCCTTAACGAATATACAATAAAAGGACCGAATATGCTATTGGTCAACAGTTACATACAACGTATTAAACCAGTTTAATAATTTACATACTACATCCATTAAACAGTTACAATAGTTTGGGCCACACGCCCGAGTGAAAGACCCGATCAAATCTAGAATACAAAAATGAAGGCATCTAACAACACAACCCGTAATATCCGCAAAATCTTACAGCTCCCCAAAAGTACTGGAATAGGAAGACTCAGAACGGGCGCCCTTGTGGCGGAGAACCTAAGCGGATACTATTCATGCACAACAAGAGAAAATGAACGGGTCAGGGCCCGATTTTTATATGATCACCAGATGAATAAAAAGCATGACAGTTTTGAATAATTAATCATGAATGATAAGGATGAGAGTGAAACAACATAATCTCAAAGCATAATAAGGCAGTTTAAATGATTATGTCTTTTATTAAATTATGCAAGAGAATATAATTAGACAACATAAATTTAAAAGCCTCCATCATTATTTACAATATCACTTCATTTTTCATTCCTTAACAGGAATATAATTACTAACAGATGCTTTTATAGCATTTCACATATTTCAAATGCCACTTTAATCAGAATGGTTATATTTGCATACATATAACGATTCTATGACCGCCCCTCTGAGTTTCCCCACTGGGCGTGCCCCTAAATGACTATCATCTTCCAGGGCCTATGGAACAAAGAACATGGGCACCTAAATCACATCGGGAAGGGGCCATAGGCTTGCGAGTGAGTCATAACCACACCCGAAATTACCTCACTAGCGCATAATAAAACATATAACAATCCCAAAATATAGCCGAGGACTATAGTCTCCCTGCATTCACTAGTCAGGGTACATCACCTCATCCGCGAGCTTCCCTTATGATAGCATTTAGAGAGGTGTGTTTAATTAAATTAACATTTACCATTTAAATCTCATTTTCATTTCCATTATCCATATGTATGTTTCATTTTATCCGAAACTATAATCATTGAATATTCTCATTAATATTCTTCATATTTTAAGTCTCGAATTATTCTCCAAGTAGTCACAATAATTCTACAAGTCCCAAGGTTTTATATACCTCCAGTGATCCCCTAAAGTCTCAAAGTATGGGCTTACAACTCCTAAACTCCTAATAATGTACTAAAGGAAAGAAATGCCCTAACCTCAATTGGTACACCTCAAGAGTAAGCCCCGTTTAACCCAATCCTAATGTGGGGTAATGACTCAACTGAACTCCAACTCTAGGACTCTAAGTTTAGTTCATATAAGAAGGTTCCTAGGTCCTAAACCTAAAGAAAATGAATTAGATTTGAGTTATAAAACTAACTCAAAAATAGCAGGAAAATGAATCGATTCGCCCAAAAAGCGAATCGATTTGGACAAGAAACCTGGGATTCTGTAACTGCCGAATCGATTAGGTCCAAGCAGACTTGGAAACTGACTCTATATCGATTCACCCAGTGGCCGAATCGATTCGCCCATTCGAATTTGCCAAGTTTGGCTATGGATTCTTGGACTCCTAAATTTTCCCAACTACAATCTACCCAAACCAAGATCATTTATTGCAACCAATTGATTATTAATGCATGCAACAATAATGATTGATGTCAATACCCTTCCAAATCAACCTCCAAGGATTCAACACCCATAAATCCATAAAAACCCTAACTTTGTTAAACCATAACTAATACTAAACTATCAATACTAATTATTCATCTTAAATCACATAATAGAAAGTAGAAAACTTGCCTCAAGCTTGGAAATTCAAATTTGAGGAAGATGAATGCAAGATCAATCTCCAAATCTTCAATCTCTCTCTTTCTCCACAAGTTCTTTTCTTCTCTCTTTCTCTCTGGGTTAACAATTGTACTTAAGAGAAATAAAAGGCTTAGCAAGACTAAATCGTGTCATTAGTCTGAAATCTCCAACTTAAATGGTAAACACCACATTAAAATGACTCGCAATACGCGTTTATGCTAAAATCAGTCAAAAGTGCCCGAAACATAAAAATACAACATGACACTTATTTCGACTATCTAGCACCTTTCGGGACTAACTACGCCCTCGAAATTATCATTTGGAAATTTTATAACTCATTTCAAGTTCCGATTTCATTTTAAACAAAAATGTCATTTTAAATCTTATGACACAATAAAAAACAACATGGTGATATTTACCTACACATAAGGTAAATTTGTAACACTTTAGTAAATATTAACTTTAACTTATCCAATTAATATTTACTCTATATTCCAACATTTTATATATAATTACTTCACATAGTAAATAAATATAAAATAGGTTCTCAAAAGAGAGGGTTGTTACATACTCCCCCCCTTATGAGGGAATTTTGTCCCCAAAATTCAAGCATAACTTGTATAAAGAGATGCTGATACTTTTCCTGCATATCATCCTCGCATTCCCATGTTGATTCCTTGGCGTTGTGATGACTCCATTGGACTCGCACCAAGGGCACCACTCGAGACCTCAACCTATGCTCCCCATGCTCTAAAATAGCCATCAGTTGTTCTTCATATGAAATGTCGGGTTGCAAGTCGATATCCTCAAAGGGATATGCCAAAGGGCACCTTCACACCTCTTATACTTATTCAAAGAGGAAACATGGAATAAATCATGAATTTGTTGCAAAGGTTACGGTAAGGCAAGTTGATACGCCACTGGACCCACCTTAGAAATAACGGGAAAAGGTCCAACAAAATACGGCGCAAGCTTTCCTTTCTTCCCAGAATTCTTGATATCTTTCATTGGTGACACTCGTACCAAGACTTGGTCTGCAATATCCAACTCCATGTGCCTTCTATTTGCATCAGCATAACTCTTTTGACGGTCTTGAGCTATCCGAATGTGATTCCGAATAAGTTCGATCTTGGAAGAAGTATCCTGGATCATTTCAGGTCCAAGGAATTTATTATCTCCCACCTCCAACCAACATGTGGGGGATCTACAAGGTCGGCAAATAAAGTTCTTCATAGGGCGCCATTCCAATAGTAAATTGGTATGAGTTGTTATAACAAAATTCAACCAAAGGGAGATATTGTTCCCAACCACCCTTGAAATCAAGCATACACATACGGAGCATATCCTCCAACATTTGGTTTACTCTCTCGGTCTGGTCATCTATTTGAGGATGATAAGAAGTGCTTAACTTCAATTCGGTTCCCATAGCCTCTTGGAAACTTTGCCAAAAGTGGGAAACAAAGATCTTGTCTCGGTCGGAAATGATATTTAAGGTCACCTCATGGAGCCTGACAATCTCCGCGATGAATAATCGGGCATAGTGAGAAGTATCATAGTCGGTACGCACAGGTAGGAAGTGTGCCGACTTAGTCAAACGGTAAACAATCACCCAAATAGAATCACACCCACTCTATGACCTTGGTAAGCCCGTAATGAAATCCATCGATAAGATCTACCACTTCCAGACCGAAATCTCTAACGGTTGCAATAAACATATGGGTCGCTGATGATCTATCTTGACCAATTGACAAGTAGTGTATTGGGATATAAACTCAGAAATATCCCTCTTCATTCCTGGCCACCAATACTGACGACGCATGTCTTTATACATCTTGTCCCCACCAGGATGTACCGTAAATCTAGACCCATGAGATTCTGCCATCATGGCCCATCTCAAATCCCCCTTCGAAGGGACAATGAGTCTCCCGTGAAAACGTAATCCACCCTCTGAACTTATTGAGTAGGATTTCGCTCCCTCGGACAGTAATCGGCGCATATGGTCCTGAAAACTCTTATCCCTTCCTTGGGGTTCTACAACCCTTTCCACAATGGTAGGCGTAAAGATCATCACTAACATGAACGCTCTCGCCATCGCATCCTCCTGACTGAGCTCTGTCCATTTAGCTTTCCATACATCAGCTAACTCTCCCTCGAGCTTTCTACTCAAAGCATTCGCTACTACATTTTCCTTGCACGGATGATAGTGGATGTCAAATAGATAGTCTTTCACAAACTCCAACCATCGGCGCTGTCGCATATTTAAATCTTTCTGTGAAAATAAATATTGCAGCGATTTATGGTCAGTGAAAAGACTAAATTTATCTCCTAAGAGATAATGCCTCCAAATCTTCAAGGCAAAGACAACCGCGACAAGTTCTAAGTTATGCACCGAATAGTTCCTTTCATGAGGCTACAACTTTCGGGAAGCATAAGAAATATCCTGTCGCTCCTATTGAAGTACACCTCCCAATTCTTGTAGAGATGCATCGTTGAAGACTAGATATTCCAACCCCAGCTTTGGCAATGCAAGGACTGGAGACGGACTCAATCTATTTTTGAGCTCATCAAAAGCAACCTGACAAGAGTTATCCCAAACAAATCTCACCTCTTTTCGAGTCAAATTTATCCAAAGGCTAGAGATTTTAGAGAAACCCTTGATAAATCGATGGTAATAACATACTAAATCCAAAAAACTACAAATCTCGGTAGGTGTCGTGGGCTGACCCCACTCCCTCACCGCAATCACCTTGCTCGGATCCACCGATATACCGTGGGATGTCACAATATGACCCATAAACTGTACCTCATGCAACCAAAAGCCACACTTCTCGACCTTAGCATACAATTGGTGATCCTTTAACCTTTGTAGGACCAACCTCAAATGAATAGCATGATCAGATTCTGTTCGAGAATAGACTAAAATATCATCAATGAATACAATAACAAATTGGTCCAGGAAGTCTTGAAATACCCTATTCATGATATCCATAAATATGGAGGAGGCATTGGTTAGTCCAAAGGGCATAACCAAAAATTCATAGGACCCATACCTCGTCAGAAAAGCGGTCTTGGATACATCCTGCTCCCGTATCCTCAACTGATGATACCCCGTCCTCAAATAGATTTTAGAGAAGTACGACACTCCCCTAAGTTGATCAAACAAGTCATTGATACGGGGAAAATGGTATTTGTTCCGGATGGTGACTTTATTCAACTCTCTGTAGTCAACACATAGTCGGAGAGAACCGTCCCTTTTCTACACAAATAACACTGGAGCACCCAATGGCGATGTGCTACGCCGAATGAATCCCTACTCCAACAACTGCTTAATTTGGTCCCTTAACTCCCTCATCTCAACAGGAGCCATGTGGTATGGAGCTCTCGCAATCAGTCTCGTTCCTGGTGCTAAATCAATCACAAACTTAATCTCCCGACTCGGAGGCAAACCCAGTATTTCTCGAAAAACATCTTCAAAATCTCTAACAACCGAAATAGAATCCAAGGTAACAACTACATCCCGAGAAGCCTCCTCTGTGATACAATACAAATAAGTGCTAGTAGCTCCTTCTAAAAGAGGCATAACTACCTAGAACATTTCTTATCCCGGAACGTCAAAGACTATACTCTTCCCGTAATAATTAACTATCGCATGATACTTCACTAGCCAATCCATACCCAATATCACATCATACCCGACCATGTCCAGGTTGAGTAAATCGGCCTCAAAGCACAAATTACCAAGAGTAATTCCTATTCGTTTACAAACAAAGAAAATGAGTGACCCATCACCCATAGAGGGTTCAACGCTAGTGAAAGTGATCTTAGCAACTTTTATCAACTCTGTGGTCTGAGCAAAACTTCTAGAAATGAATGAGTGCGTCTCACCTGTATCAAACAGAATGCGGCCCATGTGCCCCTAAATAAGGAACTTACCCTCAATCGCTGGCAGTGCTGGCGAAGAAGGAGGAAGCATAGCATCCTGGATTTGATTAACACGCCCATATTATAGCTGACCCTGCTGTGGAGGGACAACTAGATTAGGTACCTGAGGTGGTAGCTGAGCCTGTTGATGTTGAGGAACTCTAGGAAGTTGACCCCCAACCAACTGAGGACACTCCTTCTTGTAATGACCCGCCTCCCCACATTGGAAGCACCGTCCCACCATATTCTTTGGAACTCGGTCCCGATTATTTCTAAACTGGTTAACACCTTGGCCCGGATGGCCCCTACCCCCTTAACCACCCCGACCTATTTGTTGTTGTTGTGGGGCACCCTGGCCGTGCCTATTGTTATTGACCCCCGAGTTAAACCCACCAAAATGTTGCCTCTTTGACACGTCCCCCTGCTGGGTATCCCTATCTTTCTGCTTGTTACCAAAAGATGGGGTCGAAGGAAATGCTCCTCTTCTAGTTCCACTACCCTCAGGCCTTCCCGCTTACCCCACAACTGCAACTTTCTTGCCACTTTGCATTTACAATCGATGCTCTTGACAGTGGAGCAATTCCGTATTCATCACCTCACCAAAAGTTTGCAAAGCTAGATTACCCAGCAAATGTTGTCGGATCCTCCAGTTCAAACCTCCCATGAACTTCGAAACCTTCCTCTCTTCCAGAGTCACCTCATCTGGCACAAAACTTGCTAATCGGGTGAACTCCTCTTCATATTCCGCCACGAATCTCTCACATTGCACCACATCCTGAAGCCTCCTTATCATCTCCCTCTGAACTACGGGAGGGAAATACTTTTGGTCAAACAAGACCCAGAAATTTGTGATAGTCATGGTATCTCTCTTTTCTGGTGCATTCATCGACTCCCACCAATGAAATTTGGCCCCAACAAGGTTAAAAGTAGCAAGGACTTGTTTTTTCTCCTCACTACATTCCACCATTCGCAGATGGCGCTGCATATCCTTCTTCCACTGATTAGCTCTAATAACATCAGAACCTCCATCAAATTCCGAGGGATGGCCCTTTAAAAAGGACTCTCTAAATCTTTCCCACGGAGAAGGTCTCGTAGTAGCTTGTACATCTTGTGCTCGTTGTTCAGCTTGTGGCATTTGCTGAGCCACTTCGGTCATAGCGACATTGACCGTTTGAGCCACAATATTTTCTACATCAGCAACATTTATTGTTCCTTGTGGCGGCGGTGGAGGACCAACATCCTCTTCTAAAACCCTATTACGTATCGCTGGCTGACCTCTCTTAGGCGGCATCTGAGATGAAGAAACCAATAGAGTTATAATACTATTCACAATAATATATCTTGCAGAAGATCGCAAATATAAGTAACAAAGCAGTCCTTATATTAGGCTCTATATCAAAGACGCTAAGGTAGAACGTGACAAGTATGCATAAATCCTAAAGACTCGAGAACCTGATGCTCTGATACCATCTGTGAAAACCCGAGATCCGAAATAAGGGGTGGTCAACCCGATACTCCAACATAATGGAGTCATGGATGGAATCATTCTCAGCATCACAACAATATAAAGAGTATACGGGAAAACCACCCAATAATTCAGAAAATAGGTTGTCAAAAATTTAGTTTTATTAAAGGTTAAGTTAAGAAAATAATTTAAACAACCCATTCTAATAGAAAGTGGAATTCCAAGAAAACTTATATTGCATTCTTAACGAATATACAATAAAAGGACCGAATATGCTGTCGGTCAACAGTTACATACTACATCCATTAAATAGTTACAAAAGTTTGGGCCACACGCCCGAGTGAAAGACCCGATAAAATCTAGAATACAAAAATGAAGGCGTCTAACAACACAACCCGTAATATCCGCAAAATCTTACGGCTCCCCAAAGGTACTGGAATAGGAAGACTCAGAACGGGCGCCCTTGCGGCAGAGCACCTGAGCAAATATGATTCATGCATAACAAGAGAAAATGAACGGGTCAGTGCCCGATTTTTATATGATCACCAGATGAATAAAAAGCATGACAATTATGAATAATTAATCATGAATGATAAGGATGTGAGTGCAACAACATAATCTCAAAGCATAATAAGGCAGTTTAAATGATTATGTCTTTTATTAAATTATGCAAGAGAATAGAATTAGACAACATAAATTTAAAAGCCTCCATCATTATTTACCATATCACTTCATTTTTCATTCCTTAACAGGAATATAATTACTAACAGATGCTCTTATAGAATTTCACATATTTCAAATCCCACTTTAATCAGAATGGTTATATTTATATACATATAACGATTCTAAGACCGCCCCTCCGAGTTTCCCCACTGGGTGCGCCCCTAAATGACTATCATCTTCCAGGGCCTATCTAACAAGGAACCTGGGCACCTAACACACATCGGGAAGGGGCTCTATGCCTGCGGTGAGTCATAACCACACCCGGAATTACCTCACTAGTGCAGAATAAAATAGATAATAATCCCGCAATATGGCCGAGGACTATAGTCTCCCTGCATTCACTAGTCAGGGGATATCACCTCATCCGCGAGCTTCCCTTATGATAGCATTTTGAGAGGCATGTTTAAGTAAATTAACATTTACCATTTAAATCTCATTTTCATTTCCATTATCCATATGTATGTTTCATTTTATCCGAAACCATAATCATTGAATATTCTCATTAATATTCTTCATATTTTAAGTCCCGAACTATTCTCCAAGTAGTCACAATAATTCTACAAGTCCCAAGGTTTTATATACCTCCAGTGAGCCCCTCAAGTCTTAAAGTATGGGCTTACAACTCCTAAACTCCTAATAATGTACTAAAGGAAAGAAATGCCCTAACCTCAATTGGTACACCTCAAGAGTAAGCCCCGTTTAACCCAATCCTAATGTTGGGTAATGACTCAACTAAAATCTAACTCTAGGACTCTAAGTTTAGTTCAGATAAGAAGGTTCCTCGGTCCTAAATCTAAAGAAAATGAATTAGATTTGAGTTATAAAACAAACTCAAAAACAGGAGGAAAACGAATCGATTCGCCCAAAAAGAAAATCGATTCGGACAAGAAAACCTGGGATTCTATAAACTACCAAATCTATTCGGCTTGGCCTAATCGATTCGGTCCAAGCAGACCTGGAAACTTACTCTATGCGAATCGATTCGCCCAGGGGCCGAATCGATTCGCCCCTGCGAATTTTCCAAGTTTGGCTATGGAGTCTTGGACTCCTAAATTTCCCCAACTCCAATCTACCCAAACCAAGATCATTTATTGCAACCAATTGGTTATTAATGCATCCAACAACAATGATTTACACCAATACCCATCCAAATCAACCTCCCCGGATTCAAGACCCATAAATCCATAAAAACCCTAAATTTGTTAAACCATAACTACTACCCAACTATCAATACTAATTATTCATCTTAAATCACATAATAGCAAGTAGAAAACTTGCCTCAACCTTGTAAATTCAAATTTGAGGAAGATGAATGCAAGATCAATCTCCAAATCTTCTATCTCTCTCTTTCTCCACAAGTTATTTTCTTCTCTCTTTCTCTCTAGGTTAACAATTGCACTTAAGAGAAATGAAAGTCTTAGAAAGACTAAATCATGGCATTAGTCTAAAATCTCCAACTTAAATGATAAACACCACATTAAAATAACTCGCAATTCGCATTTATGCTAAAATCAGTCAAAAGTGCCCGAAACATAAAAATATAATATGGCACTTATTTCGACTATCTCGCACCTTTCGGGACTTATTACGCCCTCGAAATTATCATTTGGAAATTTTATAACTCATTTCAAGTTCCGGTTTCATTTTAAACCAAAATGTCATTTTAAATCTTATGACAAAATAAAACACAACATGGTGATATTTACCTACACATAAGGTAAATATGTAACATTTTTGTAAATATTAACTTTAACTTATCCAATTAATATTTACTCTATATTCCAACATTTTATATATAATTACTTCACACAGTAAATAAATATAAAATTGGTTCTCAAAAGAGAAGGTTGTTACATTTGGTATGTACTGTTTTTGTGGGTTTCTCTTTTAGAACACTATTATTCAAAATTGGACTTTAACCTTGCGAGTTTCTTAATATGCCTTTTTTATTTTTTCTTCAGGAGTGGAACGTATGTTTGGGGTGGGTGTTAGGAGGTTAGAATGGTTGGAGGATGAGGATTCATGGTCACTGACAAGTTTGGATTGACAAAATATTTTCCATTTTAAGGGACGACCACCGCGTTCACAGGTAAATGCTTATGTTAGGTTGATAAATGTAACAGGACGACCACCGCTTCACAGGTAAATGATTTTAACCAAACTATAAATTTATAATTTCTTTTTTAGTAAGTAAGTAGAAAGCTTTTTGTCCCCTGTACAGTCGTTCTATTTTTATCTAACCATTTTAAGGGAGTGCTTTAATATTGTGAAGAAGCTTACATGCTTTTTGTCCCCTGTACAATCGTTCTATTTTTATCCAACCATTTTAAGGTAGTGCCTTGATATTGTGAATAAGCTTACATGCTTTGATCTTACATGGAATAAGCTTTTGACTTACTTCAGAGGTAAACATGTAAAATCATCGCTTTTTTCTATTTAATAGTTTCTGGTTCATTTTTTTCTACGATTTTAGCGATGGTTTTTCAGATCTTGAATTTTGAGATATGAAATTCCCACATCTTGAATTTTTTGGGGAATTTCACTTATCTATAAATCTTGAATTTTTGACATCTTTACCTTCTCCGATTTGTGTCTGCATATTTTTTTTTTAGATCTCCATACATCTGTGTAATGTGGTTCATGAATGTTTGTGTCTAACCACTCAAGGAGGAATGGAAGAAGATTTTCACTTACTTTAGAGGTAAATAGCATTTGACGAGTTTTTTTATTTAATAAACTCTGTCAAAACAGCATTTATGGGTTTTAGATCAAGTTTAAAGCTATGATATAATGTCAGTTTTGAGAAGAAAAATAACTCTTATTGCTAGCTCGCTCTCTGTCTCTGTATAACAACTATTTCATTTCAACTAAGGATATTTTATGGTGTTTTGATTTGGTGGGTTTCTCACGCCAACATCAAACTAGGTTCTCCCACATTTTGGGTTTAATATTATGATGATGTGCAACAGAGACCTGACAATATTTAATATGTTTTATATTAGGGGCACCAGGAAGCCCATGGGCGCCTACCACAATTTTTTTTTGTTTTAGAAATTTTGAAATGGTTTACACTTTTTAATCTGCATATTGTTTGGCTGAGAAATTTATTAACGTGTTCATTTATACTTTTCTTTTTCCTTTTTGTAGTGACTTCAAATTAATTTTTTTTCCTTTTTGTAGTGTTCATGCCTTACACAATAATAAGTGGCGTTGGTGCTGAAGTTTTTATAACTGAAGATGAACTGTTAAATTGAGGTCTTTATATATTACATTAAATTTGAAAAGAAATGACAGGTGTTCATAACGAACATTAAAGAAAACGTAATAAAAAATTGACACTTTTGTCGATTCTATAAAAAAGTTATAAAAAAATGGGGTCATCGCATTAAGCCGCCATCCTGTTTTCTATGTTGTTGGCTAAAATTTAGTTTTGTTAGTATAATGGTGTTGGAATAATTTAATGATGTTGGTCTACTAATTTAGTGTTGTTGGTTAATTTCTTTAAGACACTAGTGTTATTGAGTTTAAACATCAAACTGTAATACCCCGTACTTTTGGCTATATTTATCTTTGGGATTAATTAATTAAATGCGTAATAATTGGAAATTAATCCGGGTTATAAATACAAACGAGATGTGAGTTGGTATTTGATTATGTGCATACATGTTTTTATATATAAATTTGGAATTATAAAATTTGTCGTGAGATTAATATACGACAATTTGAGAATTTTGTTGAGACGCGTGTGACCGCCGCGTCATGGTATATTATTTTAATTATAAAAAGTGATTTTTATTTATATTACCCATATGGTCATTTTGAGAGCGCCAACGCGTCCGGAAGGGTCGATATAGTCAGAAAACACTAGCCGGGGGTGTAGTTTGGGTCCCGGGGTATTTTTAGGCCATACCAGCAACTTAAAGGGTATTTTGGTAATTTTACATTTTGAGGAATTAAAAGTGACGAAAATTGGGAGTTTTAATCTGATGTGGATTTAACCCACTAAACCCACTAACCAACCCATAATCACCCATTAAGCTACGGAGGCTATCATTAGGTTTACAACTTTCCCAAAGAAAACCCTAGCCACCTTAAGCCACCATTGGAGAAGAAGCTTGGAGAAGAGAAGAAATTCTGCAGAAATCTTCATCAAACCATCATCCAAACTCAGAGACAATCAAGGCAAATGTTTTGACTATATTTAAATTCGTAGAATGTTCCTTCCATGTTAGAAAATTGCAGAATATCAATTGTTCTTGAAAGATAATGAAAATCCATGTATTTTGAAGCTTAGAACTTGAAATCTTGAGGAGAATTGCATGTAGAATGATAGGTAGATGAGTATTCCCATAATATTTATGATTGGAAGAAATTAAAACGGATTTATATTGGATTAATTCATGATTCAAAAAGTTAGGGTTCATGTTCTTGATAAATTGGGAAAAAGTGTAGAGATTTGTAAATTTGGTTGATGTTAGGATGGATTAATCCTTCAAAACATGTTAGGATGTGATTATAATATGTTTAGGATTGTTTAGAGACCTTAAAACGATTGTTGGGACTTAGTTTAGAAGAGATTTGAGGAGTAGAAATGGTGAAAAACGAGTTTTAGGAAAATCTGGGACGAATCTGGTAGGTCGTTAGAAGCCCCTGCCCAGGTCGTTCGAACGAACTCGTTCGAACGAGCTTCTAACGAATTGACCAGTTGTTCTAATGAAAGGGAGCCTCGTTCGATAACTTCATTCGAACGAGATCTCGTTAGAAGGGGCAGTTCGTTCGAACGAACTGGATCTCGTTCGAACAGCCTCGTTCGAACGAGACTTCTAACGAGTTGAGAGAGGAATCTCGTTCGAACACTCTCGTTCGAATGAGACTTCTAATGAGTTGACAACTTGGGTCTTTTTGGACTGTTTTGATTTTTGGAGTCCCATAAACTTGTTCGAGGATATAGATAACATTCCGATGATGATGTAATGATAGAATTGGGACTTTTGGGTATTTATGAGAAGGAAACTAGATACAAGAGTTATATTAAATGGACGGTTTGGGTTGAGATGTGACTGTCTACTACGACGTGAGTAAATTATGGCGCGTATGATTATAAATCGGAATAGTATAAATAGTGATAATTATAAGTTAGTATGAGAAAGCGATATGTACTACGATTAAACTACGGGATTACTAAGATGTGTGTTTACTTAGTATTGGTATATGAATTGTGTGTATGACATACCTACCATACTTGCTATCACGGGAGGTTTGCGTTCGCTTAGGGCCCTCTAATCCTTGTGTTGCCCGGATTTAGACTGGTTACCTTGATGAACATAGGTCATAGAAAGACTTATTGGGATATTAATAAGTCTGCTGATCGTAGGAGCGTAGGTATGTGCGTGACCTATGTGATGTGACTGTGTTCGCCTCCATTGTTTGTGATGTTGTTATTTGTGAACTATTCCTGAGAGATTCGGAATATGTAATCCTTATGTACGTGATGTACCGGGATGGATAGCAGAGTATGTGTGCACCGCAGCTTAGTTCTCGGGGTGCTTATATTGTATATTTACGATGTGAATAATATACACTTAATTAATGGGAACCTTCATGTTAATGTTGTGAATATAATTACGGTATTGCTTCGAGAAATATAGCGAGTTAACTGATAGTGATATATATATTGCATATTGAACATCTGAGTTTACGTTAAACCCCTACTTAATTACGAGCGTTATAATGTTAATAGAACCGAGTAATATGGGTAGGACCTATGATAGTCTAGCTAGAGATGATGTCACTTAGCTAGTGGTTTGTGTCATTGTAGATGGGTACTTACGTTAGGAGTGCACAGTTAGACGAGAGGTGAGAATATCATGTGAGTGCACGTCCTAACATGTACTTTGCATTTAATGTTTTAAATGTTTTTAAAGCACTTGCAGGTTTTTAAAATATAACTCCACATTCGGGCTCTGACCCGTTTTCTTTTCAAATCTATTTTTCTTTGTAAAACCATTTTAGGTGCCCAGCCACAAGGACACCATGCATAGGATATTCATTCAGGTGACGAGCTGTAGCTGTTTGTGGAAGCTACAGGGATTTGCTTGTAGACGCCTCTATCACTTGGATTCCAGATTCATTATCTATCAGTTGTAGGGCATGTTGCCCATTTCTATTAGAGTAACATTTCCATTACAGTTTTCAGACTTTGGCATGTATTGATTTAGTATTTAGTTTACTTATCAGTTGTGGGATTGGTAGTGAGGAGTTTTTCCTCCAGACTTTATTTACGTTTTGTGATGGTTATTCTATTTACTTGATTATGGTGAATGGTGTTATTATTATTTATTACACTTGTTGCATGTTAATCAGACTTTAATTAAAATTTGGCACTTACTTTTTAAATACTAGGTGGTTAGTAATCATTAAAATGTTTTCGACAGTGATGCTATTAACTGGACCAACTTGGCATTTTGAATTAATTTAATAAAGGAGTAGCTACCCGGTATTTAATTAGTCGGGGTGTCACAGGTGGTATCAGAGCATCAGGTTCTAGTGTCCTTTAGGATCTGACGGCTTATTATGTTTCCGCTAAGTTTCTTTGATATAGAGCCCTATATTTTAGGACTGTTGTACTCTTTTTGTGTATGCTTCGTTCTTTAGCTATCTTAAGTTTATAAACAGCGAACTTATAAACTTTGTTCTTATTTCAGATGCCTCCGCAACGTGCACGACGAGTTCCCAGGGATGCAACGCCCGAACCCCAGCCCGCCTTCAGTTCAGGGCATGATGAACGCCGCTGAGGTTGCAGCTATAGTAGCCCAAGCGGTAAATTCCGCCATTGCCGTTGTTCAGCAGGCACCACCTCAGGCGCCGGTTGCCGCGCCAGTACAGGCTAATGCATTCCCGTCTGCTTGGGAGCGTGTACGTGACGCTTTTCAGAAAGAGCATCCGCCAGAGTTTGCAGGTAGATCAGATGTGGTAGTCTCGAGCCAGTGGAGGAAGGATATACAGAGGCACTTAAGGATGTATGAGTGCACGGACGTCCAGAAGCAGGTGCTAGCTACTTTCAAGCTAGTCGGATCTGCACTACAATGGTGGGAGTCTATTACCACCATGGAGGAGACGGATACTCTCACGATTTAGGAGTTCTGGGTGCGGTTCTACCGCAAGTACTTTCCGTCCGCTGTTCATATGGAAATGAGGAGGAGATTGATGAGTCGGAAGCAGGAAGGTAAGACTGTGGCCGAGTATGAGGCCGAGTTCACGAATCTGTTGAATATCATTCCAGATGAGATACTAACAGAGAAGAAGAAGATTGAGAAGTTCACGGACGGGTTAACTTGGAGGATCTGTCAGCATCTGTTAGGGAACCTATCGTTGCCCACCTATTCTGATGTGGTTAACGCTGCATTGTTACACTGCCAGGACCACCGTTTTCATATGGCCGAGGGTAAGAGGTCGGGGGAGTCTAGCCATCAGGGCAGGACTGGAGGACATGGTGCCAGCGGGGTACAATATGGTCAGGGGCAGAGACAGAATGAGCAGGGCTCCCAGCAGGGGGATAATAAGAGGTTCCGGTCAGGGAACTACAGACAGGGACAGGGAGGTTTCCGTCAGGGCCATCAGGGTCCAAACGGCCATCAGGGCCAATAGGGGCAGAATGGGCAGCAGTTTCACCAGGGCCAGCAGGGCCAAGGGAGGAATGGTAACGGCCACCAGGGCCGGGGACAACAGGGACAGAGAGGAGGGAACTTCCCAGGGAAGTGATTTGTTTGTGGCAAGACTGGCCATAAGCGACAGGATTGTCCTGATAGGGGCAGGTCCCCACAGCAGCAGCAGCAGGGTGCTCGCCAGGAGCCACAGAGGCCTATGTTTCCCCCCGCTCTTCCCGCACTTCCACAGATGGCAGCATTGCCACCCATTCCAGCAGTCCCAGTTCAGCAGGGGCAGCTACAGTATGGACGTGTCTACAACGTCCACCAGGCTGTAGTTCCACAGGCACCGCCCGCGATTGAGGGTACGTTTCCTATCCATGGCACTATGGGTCGGGTATTATTTGATACGGGTGCTACACACTATTTTATAGCTACACACTTCGCGAAAGCTTTAGGATTGTTAGCTACGGCAGAGAGCACAGTGACGTGTGTCGACTCACCATTGGGGAGTGGGTCACTTATTTTCTTTATATGCTGGGGAGTGGGGGTAGAGATTGGTGGTTTGGTATTACCTGCAGACATGTTAGTATTATATATGCATGTTCACGATGTGATTATTGGGATGGATTGGCTCGTAGCTTATAGGGCCATGATTGATTGCTTCAGCGAGAGCATTGTTTTTTCCATTCCCGGGCAAGAGATGTTTGTAGTGGCGATGCCTCGCCCAGAGGGAGGATCGACCGCTCATCTGTATTACATTGAGGAGGATACCTCTAAGGAGGTAGTGATTCCTTTATATTTTATCCCAGTAGTCAGGGAGTATTCGGATGTGTTTCAGGAGATACCAGGCTTACCCCCCAGTCGAGAGATAGACTTTGTTATAGATTTGCTACCGCGTACGAGACCTATAGCACGCGCATCGTACCGTATGGCTCCAGCTGAGATGAGGGAGTTACGGGATCAGATAGAGCAACTGTTAGGTCAGGGCTTTATTCGCAGGAGTACCTCACCTTGGGGCGCTCCAGTTTTGTTTGTGAAGAAGAGGGACGGTTCACTCAGATTGTGTGTGGACTACCGAGAGTTGAATAAGGTCACGATACGGAATACGTATCCGTTGCCTCGAATCGATGACTTATTCGACCAGTTGAGAGGAGCTTCTTTCTTCTCGAAGATTGACTTGAGATCGGGATACCATCAGTTACGTATCAGGGAGGAGGATGTCTCGAAGACTGCGTTCTTGTCGAGATATGGTTCTTACGAGTTTCGGGTTATGCCTTTTGGTTTGACCAACGCTCCAGCAGTGTTTATGGACTTGATGAACAGAGTGTTCAGGGATTTCCTAGACCAGTTTATCATTATCTTCTTTGATGATATTCTGGTTTACTCCCAGACAGAGGAGGATCACGCCGAGCATTTGAGGCAGTTTTTGCAGACACTTCGTCAGAACGAGTTGTATGCAAAATATGAGAAGTGCGGGTTTTGGCTGAAGGAAGTCTAGTTTTTGGGACATATTATTTCCGACCGGGGAATATCTGTTGATCCGGGGAAAGTATCAGCGGTGAGGGAGTGGGGACAGCCCACGACACCGACTGAGATTCGTAGTTTCTTGGGTCTAGCAGGATACTACAGGAGGTTTATTCGGGGCTTCTCAGAGATAGTAGGTCCTTTGACACATCTGACTCGTAAGGGTGTGCCATACATCTGGAGTGATGCCTGTCAGTTGGCATTCAATGAATTGAAGGACAAATTGACCTCAGCACCTGTGTTAGCATTACCGAGACTGGGAGTTGAGTAATTGGTTTACACCGATGCGTCTTTGCAAGGACTGGGAGGTGTATTACAGCAGGAGAGACAGGCCATAGCTTATGCTTCCCGTAAGCTTAAGCCTCATGAGAAGAATTACCCCACGCATGATTTGGAGTTGGCGGCAGTGATATTTGCCCTACGGATTTGGAGGCACTATCTTTTGGGGGAGAAGTTCCAACTGTTCACAGACCACAAGTCCCTACAGTACCTGTTCACGCAGAAGGAATTGAATATGCGGCAGCGTAGGTGGATTGAGTTTGTGAAGGACTACCAGTTCGACATCCAATATCACCCAGGTAAGGCTAACGTGGTAGCAGACGCGTTGAGCCGTAGGCCAGCAGATGAGGTGGCAGAGGTGTGGAAGGCTAAGTGGAAAGAATTGGGACACCAGGATGCAGTGGCCCGATCTTTCATGTCTGTGATGACCGTTACACCGCAGATTGTCACGAAGGTAGTACGGGCACAGGCCAATGACTCGTTCTGTCAGGAGAAGATAGTTCGGTTACTAGCACAGGGAGCCGAGTCCTATACCGTTAGCTCAGACGGGGGATTGCGCTTCAATGGGAGATTGGTGGTTCCGGAAGGGGTGGGATTGCGACACGATGTGTTGGCAGAGTCGCACGGCTCACGGTTCGCTGTACATCCCGGAGGGGACAAAATGTACCAAGACATGAGAAGGCAGTATTGGTGGAGCGGTATGAAGAGAGATATCGCTGAGTTTGTTTCGAAATGCGCCACTTGTCAGCTTGTAAAAGTGGATCATCAGAGACCGGCAGGATTGCTACAGCCATTGGAGGTCCCGGTTTGGATGTGGGAGAGCATATCCATGGACTTTATTACGGGGTTGCCTACGTCGCAGAGAGGTCACGACTCCGTTTGGGTAATTGTGGACAGGTTGTCCAAGGTCGCTCACTTTTTACCCGTTAGGACTGACTACACTACAGGACAGTATGCCCAGCTCTTCATTTCAGAGATTGTGAGACTTCACGGTGTGCCCCTAAATATCGTGTCTGACAGAGATAAGATATTTGTTTCGAGGTTTTGGGAGAGTTTCCAGGAGGCCATGGGCACGGAATTGCGATTGAGTACGGCTTATCATCCGCAGACTGATGGGCAGACTGAGCGCACAAATTAGATGTTGGAAGACATGCTACGCATGTGCATTATTGACTTCGGGGGTGGATGGGAGCAGTACCTTCCACTGGTGGAGTTTGCTTACAACAACTCTTATCAGTTCACTATTGGCATGGCTCCGTTTGAGGCATTGTATGGTAGGCCTTGTCGTTCCCCAGCATGTTGGTTAGAGGTGGGGGACAACAAACTGCTTGGACCGAAAGTGATTCAGGATACTTCGGCAAGGATTGAGTTGATTCGGAGTCGCATTCGGGTAGCTCAAGACAGGCAGAAGAGTTATGCTGATGCGAAGAGATTTTTTCAGAGAGTTCCAAGTAGGGGACCAGGTTTGGCTCAGGGTATCTCCTATGAAGGGGATTATGCGTTTCGGGAAGAAAGGGAAGTTGGCACCAAGGTATGTGGGGACGTTTCCTATTATTGAGCGGATCGGACCGGTTGCGTATAGACTTGGACTACCGGAGCATTTGCATCGGATTCACGATGTGTTCCATATTTCCTCGTTGAGGAAATACCTTAGAGATAATCTGGCTCATTCTCACATTGCTGTGGAGGACATCGATCTCCAGCCGGATAGCTCCTACGAGGAGGGGCCGATTGCTATTTTGGACCGAAGCGAGAGGAAACTGCGGTCAAAGATAGTTCCGTTAGTGCGTGTTCAGTGGCGACATCACAATGTCGAGGAATCCACATGGGAGCGCGAGGATGAGATGCACGAACGTTATCCAGAGTTGTTCATACCTGGTACTTTCTAGTTTCGAATTTCGGGACGAAATTCAGTTATTAGGGGGGGAGTATGTAATACCCCGTACTTTTGGCTATATTTATCTTTGGGATTAATTAATTAAATGCGTAATAATTGGAAATTAATCCAGGTTATAAATACTAACGAGATGCGAGTTGGTATTTTATTATGTGCATACATGTTTTTATATATGAATTTGGAATTATAAAATTTGTCGTGAGATTAATATACGGCAATTTGAGAATTTTGTTGAGACGCGTGTGACCGCCGCGTCATGGTATATTATTTTAATTATAAAAAGTGATTTTTATTTATATTACCCGTATGGTCGTTTTGAGTGCGCCAACGCGTCCGGAAGGGTCGAGATAGTCAGAAAACACTAGCCGGGGGTGTAGTTTGGGTCCCAGGGTATTTTTAGGCCATACCAGCAACTTAAAGGGTATTTTGGTAATTTTACATTTTGAGGAATTAAAAGTGACGAAAATTGGGAGTTTTAATCTGATGTGGATTTAACCCACTAAACCCACTAACCAACCCATAATCACCCATTAAGCTACGGAGGCTATCATTAGGTTTACAACTTTCCCAAAGAAAACCCTAGCCACCTTAAGCCACCATTGGAGAAGAAGCTTGGAGAAGAGAAGAAATTCTGCAGAAATCTTCATCAAACCATCATCCAAACTCAGAGACAATCAAGGCAAGTGTTTTGATTATATTTAAATTCGTAGAATGTTCCTTCCATGTTAGAAAATTGCAGAATATCAATTGTTCTTGAAAGATAATGAAAACCCATGTATTTTGAAGCTTAGAACTTGAAATCTTGAGGAGAATTGCATGTAGAATGATAGGTAGATGAGTATTCCCATAATATTTATGATTGGAAGAAATTAAAACGGATTTATATTGGATTAATTCATGATTCAAAAATTTAGGGTTCATGTTCTTGATAAATTGGGAAAAAGTGTAGAGATTTGTAAATTTGGTTGATGTTAGGATGGATTAATCCTTCAAAACATGTTAGGATGTGATTATAATATGTTTAGGATTGTTTAGAGACCTTAAAAGGATTGTTGGGACTTAGTTTAGAAGATATTTGAGGAGTAAAAATGGTGAAAAACGAGTTTTAGGAAAATCTGGGACGAATCTGGTAGGTCGTTAGAAGCCTCTGCCCAGGTCGTTCGAACGAACTCGTTCGAACGAGCTTCTAACGAATTGACCAGTCGTTCTAACGAAAGGGAGCCTCGTTCGATAACTTCGTTCGAACGAGATCTCGTTAGAAGGGACAGTTCATTCGAATGAACTGGATCTCGTTCGAATAGCCTCGTTCGAACAATACTTCTAACGAGTTGAGAGAGGAATCTCGTTCGAACAGTCTCGTTCGAACGAGACTTCTAACGAGTTGACAGTTTGGGTCTTTTTGGACTGTTTTGATTTTTGGAGTCCCGTAAACTTGTTCGAGGATATAGATAACATTCCGATGATGATGTAATGATAGAATTGGGACTTTTGGGTATTTATGAGAAGGAAATTAGATACGAGAGTTATATTAAATGGACGGTTTGGGTTGAGACGTGAGTGTCTACTACGACGTGAGTAAATTATGGCGCGTATGATTATAAACCGAAATAGTATAAATAGTGATAATTATAAGTTAGTACGAGAAAGCGATATGTACTACGATTAAACTACGGGATTACTAAGATGTGTGTTTACTTAGTATTGGTATATGAATTGTGTGTATGACATACCTACCATACTTGCTATCACGGGAGGTTTGCGTTCGCTTAGGGCCCTCTAATCCTTGTGTTTCCCGGATTTAGACTGGTTACCTTGATGAACATAGGTCATAGAAAGACTTATTGGGATATTAATAAGTCCGCAGATCGTAGGAGCGTAGGTATGTGCGTGACCTATGTGATGTGACTGTGTTCGCCTCCATTGTTTGCGATGTTGTTATCTGTGAACTATTCCTGAGAGATTCGGAATATGTAATCCTTATGTACGTGATGTACCGGGATTGAATAGCAGAGTATGTGTGCACCGCAGCTTAGTTCTCGGGGTGCTTATATTGTATATTTACGATGTGAATAATATACACTTAATTAATGGGAACCTTCATGTTAATGTTGTGAATATAATTACGGTATTTCTTCGAGAAATATAGCGAGTTAACTGATAGTGATATATATATTGCATATTGAGCATCTGAGTTTACGTTAAACCCCTACTTAATTACGAGCGTTATAATGTTAATAGAACCGAGTAATATGGGTAGGACCTATGATAGTCTAGCTAGAGATGATGTCACTTAGCTAGTGGTTTGTGTCATTGTAGATGGGTACTTACGTTAGGAGTGCACAGTTAGACGAGAGGTGAGAATATCATGTGAGTGCACGTCCTAACATGTACTTTGCATTTAATGTTTTAAATGTTTTTAAAGCACTTGCAGGTTTTCAAAATATAACTCCACATTCGGGCTCTGACCTGTTTGCTTTTCAAATCTATTTTTCTTTGTAAAACCATTTTAGGTGCCCAGCCACAAGGACACCATGCATAGGATATTCATTCAGGTAACGAGCTGTAGCTGTTTGTGGAAGCTACAGGGATTTGCTTGTAGACGCTTCTATCACTTGGATTCCAGATTCATTATCTATCAGTTGTAGGGCATGTTGCCCATTTCTATTAGAGTTACATTTCCATTACAGTTTTCAGACTTTGGCATGTATTGATTTAGTATTCAGTTTACTTATCAGTTGTGGGATTTGTAGTGAGGAGTTTTTCCTCCAGACTTTATTTACGTTTTGTGATGGTTATTCTATTTACTTCATTATGGTGAATGGTGTTATTATTCTTTATTACACTTGTTGCATGTTAATCAGACTTTAATTAAAATTTGGCACTTACTTTTTAAATACTAGGTGGTTAGTAATCATTAAAATGTTTTCGATAGTGATGCTATTAACTGGACCAACTTGGCATTTTGAATTAATTTAATAAAGGAGTAGCTACCCGGTATTTAATTAGTCGGGGTGTCACACAAACGTGATGGTATAAAATAGATATTAGTGGTGTTAGGTTTAATTCTATGAGCTTATTAAATAAAAACAAACTTTTAACATAGTTATATTAGATAATTTGAAAAAACAAAAAATTAATATAAATAACAATAAATATTTAAGGTGCATAAACACTTATTAAACAAACATTTAATATAAATATATTAATGCGTATCTCACTTTTGATAATAAATTCTTATTAAACAAACATTTAATATTTACATTCGTATTTTTCATATAGATCTCAAATTTGTTGAAAATAATTTCTTATAACTAAGTTTTTTTTTTATAAAAAGGCCATATATAAGAAAAAAAAAATTTATAAATAAAAAAATGGTAAACAAACATGATCTTTAATTTTGTTGTTGATGGGACCATGATGTCCCACTTTTGAGGACACCGTATCTAACTTTATACCAAAATTGCATTTGTGTAACAAGTGATATGATCACATGGGTCAAGCATTTGTATCATCTTGATCCTCACAAAATTGAAAAATAAGAAATATGAGCACATGGGTCACAATTGTACGAGTAATTTATTTATTTTTTATTTTATGATGTGAGCTTTGCCTTTATTTTTAGCCATTTGATTTCCTTCTAGATCTTAGGCATTGCTGATGATTTGACCAATTGCACCCTTTCATTTTATTAAATCGAGGTTCGGTAGTTGCTACAGCGGTTAGGTGCCTTTTCCCATTAGGTCATAAGAAAGTGTAAGGCATTTAAAAATTTAAAGACAGAAATTCACACCACAGTAAAGTATTGTAAAATAGAAAAAAATTATTTGGACAGATATTTTAACCGAGATTTAGACATATGACTAAAATACAAAAATAAAGGGAGAGTTAATGCATACTTTTATTGAGATTTGTCTACCTGATTTTTTTTAATAAAAACTTTTTTTTTTAAACTTTTTTTTTGACATTTAAAAAAAATGTTTTTAACTTTTTATAACTGTTTTAAAAAAAAAACATTTAACTATTTTTTCTTAAAATGACTCTTATTCAAAATTTGTATTTTACAGTTTGATTAAAAATAGTATTTTTTAAAAAACTGTTTTTTATTGAAAATGCAAATTTTTTGATTTTATTTAAAAAAAATAAGTTTTTTTTTGTTTAAATGGCACTTTATTGAGAAATAAAAAATTTCATACTTTATTTTAAAAAACCATTTTTTTTTACTTTCTTTAAAAAAACAAAAATTTCATACTTTTACACTTTTTGGTTTAAAAAAAGTATATTTTAAATTTTAAATGAAAACTGTTTACTTTCAATAAAAAAAAACTTTTTATATTAAGAGGAAAATTGTTTTTTTATATATAAAAATTTGTTTTTATACCCATCGTTAAAAACAAAAGAATAAAAACCTTTCAAAAAAAGAGGAAGAAGAAGAAGAAGGAAGCTATGTGGCCACCTAACTTTGAAAGATTTCTATGTGCAAATAGAAATGCTCTATCAAATAATATAATTATGAATTAGTTTTGGCATTCTATTATTAGGTGAAAAATATGATCTTTAATGAAATGATTAATTCTTTGAGTTTTTATTAAAAAAAATGATGTCCATTTTTTGTGTTATATGAGTCACGTCAATTGTTTTTTGGATAAAAATAACGTCTATTTTTTAAAATAAATAACATAAGTTTTTTTTATTAATGTCCATTTTAATTTAAAAAAAATTATTATAAAGCTTTATATTAATTTTAAAAATATTTAATATGGACGTCCATGTCGTTCATTATTTTAAAAATATTTAATTTTTGTACCTCCTTTTAATAGAATTAAAAAATTTTGATTTATTTTAAATAGTAACTCTTTTACATCACTTACACGGGTCAAAATTTTATAACGAGCATAATATGTTCATGAAAGGTTCGTACCATAAGTTATTTCACAAAATTTTATAACGAACAGAATTTTATAACGAACATATAACGAACAAATTTTTTTAAACTAATAGGTTCGTACTATAGGTTATTTCAAAAAATTATAATCTGTTGCGAACTAAACATAACGTATGGTCCTATACACTTTCTAAAATTAGCGACGTGCCTTCAGGCACGGGCATACCCTAGTGTGTATATATATATATATATATATATATATATATATATATATATATATATATATATATATATATATATATATATATATATATATATATATATGTGTGTGTGTGTGTGTGTTTGTGTGTTTATTATAGATATCAGTGTGAATGGTATTTATATGAATACATACCCCTCTAGTGCTATCATAAGAGGTTGTGCGCGGTGGGTGAATCCCCTGGCTTATGACAATAGGGAGAGTATAAACCCCAGGTTATATCGCCTGATGTTTTATTGTGTAATTTATTTTTCGAGGTGAGATGCTTTAGGTATGCTTCTATCTCACTTTTGAGTGGAATATGATCTCCCCCACGACGTTTTTGATTTTTTTACCCAGGTTTATGAGTGAGTTAGACTTGATGGAACCGGGTTAGAGTGAGCATACTTGAGATAGGAGAGCATTTTAGAGAAAGCATCCAGTGAAATATTACTCAGAAATGGATGGTTATGATATGCGACAGGCGTGTGAATTTTGTAGTATACTAGTACATATATATGACGATTAGATAATTATGTACATCTTTAATATATAAGTGTGAATATATTTCTTATATAATTGGTGTGAAAGTTATACGATTA
Source organism: Sambucus nigra (assembly GCA_949130495.1). NCBI lineage: Eukaryota > Viridiplantae > Streptophyta > Magnoliopsida > Dipsacales > Adoxaceae > Sambucus > Sambucus nigra. The sequence continues at coordinate 198,712,298 of OX422211.1, read as the reverse complement.
AAAAGGGATTTCCTATATTGTTTGAAGGTTATATGACTCAATATAGCTGAACTAATTAACAAGTTAATGAGTAGATAACATAATGATTGAGGTAAAAATACTCGGGTTAGATAAGTGAGATTGGAAGAGGTGTAATAAGGCTAGTTAGGTGGGGTAACATAACTAGTGAGGTTAGAAGTCAAGCGTTAGGTGTGCACATTAGATGAGGGGTGAGTTATACCTCAAGAGAGTGCAACACTAGCTTAAATATGAAAAGTGTGCATGCATATTTATTTATTGGCAATTTATCTTCTAGCTAAATATTTTCAAAATGTCATACTTTGCTCCTGACCCGTGTCATAATATTTTCCAAAATATTTTAGGTATCCAGCCACATGGTCGCCCAACTTGAGAATTCTATCCAGGGATGCATAGTTGTAGCTCGTGTGGAAGTTACAGTACTTTGCTATAGATGCCTCATTAATTTATTCCTAGTGTATAGACGTTATTTCAGTACTCATTTGGGCATGACGCCCTTCAGACTATTTCCGTATTTTTTTTAAGGATTAGACTTTTTATATCCTGACATTATTTCAGTTTATTGCTGGATTTTATTGTTGAACCAATAGTTGATTCGGTCTTCTTTATTCATATTATTTATCTGTGCGAGATTCAATTATTAATTTATGTGGATGGTTTAATTATTATGTATTTTCGCATGTTGTTAATTAATGTAAGATAAAATTTGGCACCGATCTATTTAATTACTAGGTGGTTAGTAATTTTGAAAAAACAATTCTTTCAACAGTGATGCTAAGAATGAGCCATATGAGACCAATGTTATATTTGAGTAGAGGCCTAGCCACCCGGTATTTTAATAGGTTGGGTGTCACATTCAACCTATATTTGGTTCACCCATATTTGGCCCCAACTCACATTTAGCTCAACTTATATTTGGCCTAACCGACATTTAGCCCAACCCATATTTTACCCGTCCAAATTATAATCAACGCATAGTTTTGTCATTACTAATCATGCTTAAAGGCTACATTTAAAACTTAAAAGTGAATTTTTAACGGAATATGGATTTAAGCCATCAAAAAAAAATTAGAGACGTTAAATATTTTAGAACTGCGAATGTTTTATTTTCTGAAATATACATGTCGAGAGTCGGTTCATTTTGAGTTATAAAATTAGGGATGTTGTAATTAAATTAATATGTAATATTAGTTCAAAAGTGATAAACAGATCCAACGTCCTAGTTTTCTCCCATATTTAGTTACATATCTTCTGCTGCTTTCATCATTCGTTATTTATTTATTTTTCTTCAATATTATACCATATTTTTTATCTCTACTACTTACCGTCTAGTTAGAAAGTCATTGACTTATAAAATTTAAAAAATCTATATCGCCTCGACACGTACTTGCATAAGCTATATACCATAATAGATAGTGCATTTGCGATAATTTTATAATTTGACAATAAGTTTTTGGAAATATGGAAATAATCTGCACATGCATTCGTGCAACACATACGTTTATCTATGTGTTTGCTCTGTGATAGTTTCGACCACTTAGGTGAAAATTTCCCAGCCCTTCTGTCCAATAAAGCACTCACCGAGTAAGAAAATTCCCTCTGCTAAAGTGGGACAAATTACGAACCGTATTGCAATGCCTAAAATCCATGGTGGAGAGACCATCATAACCTTTCATGGTTTAAGGGTCAGTACTAAGGATGTGGAGGTTTATTTTTGGTTAACCCACCCCCGAATTTCTAAAAGAATGCCCCCATACCATCGTATCCTTTATCCCAAAAGATCCAATCTTTAAAGGATACGGTGAACTTAATTTTCCAAAGAACCCTATAGTTCCAACAAACCACCTAAAATATCCTCCAACCCCCTAGAATTCTTACACACGAATACTCAATCAATTTCTAAACTCAAGAATCAAGTGAGCTAACTAACCAATGTATTAAGTGAGAGGAACAAGGGAACATCTCCAGACAATCCGAGCCTAATCTGAAAGGTATCATTCCTAGGGGTACATATGGTGTCCAAGACAATGTTAGCATGTCCCAAACCCAAGATGATGTCAAAGCCATTATCCCACTTAAGTTCGTCAAGGAAGTTGAGAATGACATCTCACCACCCAATGAGAGTGAACTTGATAAATGTTAAGGAGAAGGAAGATTCACTTATGGATCCAACTTCCTCACCTCCCTCATCTTTTGATCCACCTGTAGACACCTATTTCCTCAAACCACTATTTCCCAAATGTTTGGTACCACAAAAGAAAAAAAAACACACAATTTGATACAATATTGGAAGTGTTAAAGAAAGTACAAATCAATATCCCACTACTTAATGCTATATAATAAGTCCCATCTTATGTTCAATTTTAGAAAGACCTTTGTACCTTCAAGAGGACCACCAACATTCCAAAGAAACAATTTCTGATGGAGCAAGGTAGCATAATTGTTTAAAAAAAAAAAAAAACTCGTCAAGTATAAGGATCTTGAGACCCCGACGATCTCTATCGAGATAGGGAATCATCACTTCGAGAAAATTCTCTTAGACTAAAGAACAACAAGCATTAACCTTCTGTCGTACACCATGTATGAGAAACTAGGTTTGGGAGAGTTAAATCCCACTAATATGACATTAAACTTAGTCGATCGATTCGTTAAGGTTCCTAGAGGTTTTGTAGAGGATGTATTGATAAAAAGTGAGTGACTTTATGCTTTCATTAGACTTTATGGTCTTAGATAGGAAAAACGTACTAAAATATTCCTCATGAATCCTAATTATCCTTAGTCTACCCTTTTTTAAACTTTTGACGCTGTCATTCGATGTCGAAGTGAACAAGTGAGACTCACATTTTGAAACATGACCATGGCTGTGAATTCATTCATTTTAGAGAAACCATCATTTTATGGGGGATAAAATGAAGTCCAATATGTTCAAGAAGTGCACGATGTCACTAACCTACTAGTTAGTGACACCATAAATTTGAATGCATGACCACCCGATTTATCTACTGAAGTGAGTCTTGAAGAAATTGAAGAAGAATTTATGTCAATTGATGAAGATCTCACTATTGAAGTCCAATTATTATTAGTCTCATTTACTTACTTAGAGGAAAGACAATAGGTGTAACAACCCGTCCTTTTTGGAGACACTTAAATCCCACATTTGGGTATAAATTGGGAATTAGGAGAATTTCTCGAAATAGTGATTTTGGGATTCTCAAGGATTTAATGATTTTCGATGGGCATTGTAATTATTTTTGGTACTAAATATGTAGAAGTAATTTAATTATATGTCGCCGTGGAGAAAAGTGACAAAAAGGTCAGGTTTTAATTGGAAAAGCCTGCATTAAGTATTATGGGTTAGAATAGTGATTTGCGATCAAGTACCTCGGATGGAAATTTTTACTGTGCCGTGAGTCTCGGAATGTCCGAGATAGTCGAAAAAGAGTGTCCGATTGTCGAAATTGAGTTTCGAGGAATTTTAGAGTTAAATGGGCTCGTAAATGAGTAAACGAGTCATTTTTGGGTTTTAAGGGGTATAACCCTTTTTCTTCTTATAAAAGGAGGGATAAAGGGAGAAAAGAGAAGAGAAAAGAAGGAAGAAAGGAAGAAAAGAGAAAGAAGAGAGAGAGGAGGAAGATAAGAGAGGACAAAAAGGAAGATTCGGGCCAAACGCCGCCGAATTCGACTCGAGGTCGTCGGATTATATCCACGAGACAAGTGTTTACTTGCTTTATTTAATTTTTGCATAAATATCTCATACCATAGTTTGGTATAATTAAACCCTAAAGATTTTTGGTTGGGTATTCGCGAATAAAAATGGGTTTTCGATAGTTAAAACGAATAAACCCCAAAAATTTAATAATTGGAGAAACTAAAGTTTTAACCTAAATTATTTGGTGATTTTGGGTTCTAGGATGTTTAGAACCCGTATTATAAGTGTATTTTTTGTTGATTGGATTTGTAGGCCATTGGGTGAGGAGATGGAAGCTTGGGGGAAGCTTTAATGGCTGAAACAGCTTCTCGGAGAAGAAGCTGCCGCCATGATCGATCGATCGATCATGGGGGTTTGATCGATCGAAGCCATCGATCGATCGACAGCCAGGGGTCGATTGATCGACCCTTGCTGAAAGATGGAAATTTTTCTGGGACGTTTTGGATGGGATAGATACGAATTCATATTGCATTGAGGTTAATTATGTGGTAACATAAGGGACCTTTTAGGACTATATGATCATCTAACTATGGGAAATTAGGAGGCTTAAGTGAGGGTTTTAAATGTATAACCCTTAAACTATATTTTCGAGGAAAATAGAATAATTGTAGAATTTGATGGTTTAGGGTTCCTAAATTATGTTGGGAGCTTTTAAGTGATTATATGGACAAGTTGTAGTCCTTGGGTTCATGGAAATGAAATCCATGGCCCACTAAATTTAAGGTTGTTTTGGAAAGATAAATCCCTAAGTTATTATTTTGGGCTTTTAGGCCTATATATATAAGAAAGTATAATTATATTGGTTATGGTTGGGTGAATCTTACAAGTGGATTAGAATAAATTTGTGGAGTATAGTTATATATTCGCTAAATGAGAAATTGTATAATTGGAGATATCCAATAAATCCTTAGATGGGATTTAGCCATGTATTACTTATTAAAGTAAGGAAATACTTTGGGTTTAGTATCATGCATATATGAATGATTGATTATGATTCTTCAAGAGAATCTTTGGGATTATTGGTCATCGTTAGATGGTTTGGCAAATATGGCCATTTGTATATATTCGAGGAGGAATATATGGTATATGTATACTATGTGATTCAAGTATTTATATAATTTGAGATAAGTGATTTTGAAAATAAAATATGAATGTTTTCAAAATGGATAAAGAAATGATTTTCATAATTAATGATTTATAGTCAACGCCCTCTCTAAATGACATCTTAAGGGAATTTCGCGCGTGAGGTGAAGCCCCCTGACTAGCGAATGCAGGGTGGATATAGTCCGAGGCCATATGAGCGTTTATGCTATATTTTCTGTGATGGTTAGGTAACTTGGGGTGCGGTTATGACTACCCCACGGGCATATGGCCGCTTCCCGATGTATTGCGTATAGGTGCCCAAGTGTCGTAATTGATAGGCACTGGAAGATGATGGTCATTTAGGGGCGCGCCGTACGGGCGGTCTTAGAACGCGTTATCTGTTAAAGCAATTTGTGATAATAAATTGGCTTTAATTACATTTCCTGGATGGAAGAAGGTAAATGGGATAAATGGTTTGGCTTCGGTAACACCTCCCGGATGGAATAAGGGAAGTGGAAGCATATGATATGATCAACGCATTTTTATGATAATGAAAATGGCTTTGAATACATTTCCTGGATATAAAAAGGGAAATGGGATGTTTTGAAAAGGAAAAACATTTTTTTTATGATAATAAAACTGCCTTTCAAAAGTATATGTTATGTTAAAACAATTCATGATAATGAATTGGCTTTTATATATACATTTCTTGGATATAGGAAGTAAAATGAAAAGTTTTGAGATAAATGGAAATAAAGTATATGGATTCTCATTCCGGGAGATAGATCCGGATGTATATGTTAATACGTATATATATGGATGAATCGAGTGCCGAGGGTCTAATAGATCCCGACGATCGACCTTGCCGCGTAGTAGTGTCTCTGGGGGGTTCCTTGTTTGGATTTCTCTTTGCGAGACACCCCAGGCACGAATATGGCAATGTGTTGAGACTGGGGATATGTTTAATCCTTAGTGATCCCATATTAGTAATTGTTATGGTATATATTCTATACTGAGGGACTGGCGAATTTCGACGACCGACCTTGTCGCATAATAGTGTATCGGGGGGGTTCCTTATTTGGATTTCTCTTTGCGAGACACCCCACGCACGAACATGGCATAGCGTTGAGACTTGGGTGAAGGTTAGCCCTTAGACATTACTTGGACTAACTAGGGTTGATAGTGGTTGGGTGATAGACTAGTTTAGTAGGGTAGCTTGACTAGGATGTTTAGAGTGATGCGCTAGGAGTGCACTGTTAGTGGAGAGGTGAGGGGTATCTCATGGGACTGCGATACCAAACTTAAATATGAGATAAAACCTTTTTCTAAAAATAAGGCATTTATGCACTTGCTAAATATTTTCAAAACTCGGGCTCTTACCGGTTTTCTACTTTTCCTTTCTTGCTATATTATATATTTATATAGGTGTCCAGACACAGGGACGCCTGGATGACAATTCCTTCGAGTCAGACGTCAGCTGCAGCAACTGTGGATGCGTGCAGGATTTTCAGTAGACGCTTCTATCCTTGTAATCTAGATAGGAGGTACTGTAAAACTGTTCGGGCCAATGGCCCAATTGCATTTATTTATTCTTTCAGTAAAGCATTCGATATGGTTGTATATTTTGATCGAGTGTTCGGTTATTTTATTTCATTTCAGTTTCATTTACGCAAAACTGTGTGGATGTTTTAATTTTGAAGTTGTTAAAAAGAGTGGTTAAGTAAAATTTTGACACCGGCCTAATAGGTTATTAGTAATTAAATGGATTTTCGATAGTGATGCTAAGAATGATCCATATGAGACTCCTGTTTTAATTTGATATAGGAGTGATCGCCCTGTATTTTATTAGGCGGGGTATCACAATAGGATGATAGGATAGGTCAATTCCTTCTCTGTGAATGTGAACCCGAACATTTCGACAGTAAGCTGACAAATAAGGTTTTATCTATCAGTGACGTGGTTGTTGATACAATCATTCAATCACTTTCGCTTGGTGACGTGTTATATCACTCCACACTATCCTTTTCCACCACATCCAGTTTTGAGTGTTTTGATGAATTGAGGATGTGACAACAGTTTCGATCGATTTAGAAGGTGATTTATTTACTCCAAAGTTTGAAGGAAACCTAGGCTTAACATGCCATTTATCATTTTATTATGATGTTATTTTCGGTTGAGCATCGATGCTATATTGTGATTTTCTTGTGCTCTCACTTGTTGTATCTCAGAAATGGTCCTTAAAATAATTAGATATCAAAAATGCATTTTTTCATAGTGTTCTCACTGAAGAGGCCTATATGCGGCAACCTCCAGGTTTTGAGGAACATCACATTCTAGATTATGTTTGTAAACTCCTAAGGTCATTTATGGGCTAACATAGGCTTCGGACGATTGGTTTGATCGTTCTAGCATCTATTTGTTATCATTATTTTTTTTCCAGTTAAGCTAATTCCTCTCTATTCATTATCAACACGGTGGGCGGTATCGTTAGTCTTTTATTATACGTTGATGACATTACTATCACAAGTAGAAATCCCTCACTCCTTGCCCCCCCCCCCCCCCCCCCCCCTCATTACAAAGTTAGCCTCCTAGTTTGCTCTTACTGATTTGGGTGACTTACATTATATTTTAAGTATTGAAGTAAATTGCATTTTTTTGTGGTTTATTGTGTATATATTATCTATTGATTTGATTTTCAATTGTTCGAATTCTTGCTTTATGATTAGATGCATGTGAGATCAGGTTGGAACTGGTAAGAAATGGAAATTCACAGGTAATATCATCCTTTCGGTTTGGTACTATATTTTCTTTGTCCATATTTTTATTTTAAAAATACAATACGTACAACATAAAATTTATGTTTGGGGTTAAGGATGGTATCTTTGGAAAAATTGGAAAAAAATAAAAAAAGAAAAAAAGTCAAAAATCTGAAAAAAAAATTCAATAAAACAAAGTTTTGAAACAAGTTCTTAATATAAAAATAATGCACAAAACTTATGAAAAATTTCGAATTAGCCATATTTTATGATCAAAATGGACATATTGGCGAAAGTTAACATGTTTAAAAAATAAATTTGGATATTTCAACCCGATAAGATTTTTGGGCCATTCATCATTTCTGGGAGATTTAAATCAACTCGAGTTAAAATAACTGATACTTTTCTTCAATGATAAACATGTCCATGATCTTAGATTCTTTTTTTGGTTCGATTACTAAAAACAAAATGAAAAAAATGTGAATTTTAAGCATCAGAAGTCTCAGTAAGTCATCTTGAGATACAAATCAACTTAATGGAACTTGAGGAATGAGATTAGAACATAGTTTGAAAGCCCAAAATTAAGCCTAAACTAAAAGCTTTTAACTACACATGTCTTGGATCAGGCAGCAAATCATAACTCAGAACCACTCGTGTTGATGGTATAATCAATTTTACCAGTATAACAACTTCTGCTCCTTAGATTAGAGAGAAAGGAGTAAACTCTATTGGATTCCTCCTGGAGGTTCTATAGGACCACAAAACTATTCACAACTTATAATTCCAAGTTCCTAGCAGGTCTTCTAGTAGCTTGTTCAGAATGTTGATCAAAGTTTTATAGATTGCTTCTGGCTGACCGTCTCCTTTAGGATAGGAAATGGTCGAACTATTTTGAGTTATCTTGTACTTATATGTGAGCAAACCCATTTTTATGCATATAAATAATTTTCTGTTGTGTATGAGTATAACCTTCTATAGGTTATATACTCTCGGATAAACTAAGTTAGTATTGGAGTATTTTTCCTTTTCAAACGGATTGCTTCTGCCCACTTAGTATAGAATTCTGTAGCAATTTGAATAAAAGCTTTCCCAATAGAGGCTAAACTCATCTTACCTACTAAATCAAATGCCTAAGTATGTAATGGGTAAGGAGCCTTTATACTGTACAAACTGATTTAGGGGGTATGGACCATATCACCGTGAACCTGACATGATCTGTATCTTCGCACAAAATCTATAGAATCAACTTCCATCGTCGGCCAATAGTACCCTAAGATCATAAACTAGTCATACATCTTCATTCCGCCCATGATTGATGGCTTGTGATCTTCTTTAAACACTCTTTCAATTTATTCTCTTGCTACACATCTCAGGTGTTTCTCATTATATCCTTTTGTGTAAAGATCTCATTTCACCAAGTAGAACTGGAAAAAACCTCTTTTTCATGAAAATCTCACCGGCTCGCTCAATAGGTAATTCGCCACCTTTGAGGTAAGCAATGCAAGGTGTTCTCCAACCCCACAAGACCTCTAAAAAATTTACTTATATTGGTTGGTCAAACTAGTTCTATCATTTCAAACAACTTTGTCAAAGGTGAGTAACCTTCGTGCTCATGGTGGTCAAGTAATAGCCCCTTGTTGTAAACACCTATAAAGTGGAATATATGTATCTCCACAGTGTCGTATGTGCATCTGGACTAACTTCTCATGAACTTATTCCTCCCTCACTCACCGTGCTAAGTAACCATCCATATTTTTGAAGTAAAAAGTACCCTGAAGCTTATATAATACTGTTAATTTTGATAACTTCATCTCTCCTTCTTGCATTTCTAACTTCTTCACTATTGGGAATCTCAAGTCTCTATGTTGGAAATATAGATATCATTATTGTAGGCACTATTCTTCCTTGAAGGGTGATTAAAGCCTCGAGTACATCCATTTCTATGTTTCAAGAAATCTTTTCCAGAGCGTCGGGGGGTATTGTTCATTGTCCTGGGGTGTATTTTTACTTTGTTAGCTAAGAGCTGGCTCAACAATATCTAGATGATTATCATGTGGGAATAATGGTTAGCATGTTTGAGCGTAAATTATCCATTGTCTTGATTTACCACGATTTTAAAATCTCCCGGTATATAAACCACTTTGATCTCTCAACTTAAATCTTTCGACATACCGAGTATGATCGCTTCATATTTTTCTTTATTATTGAGCACTTAAAGTCTTATTTGTAACAGAGAGTAAGTTTCTCCTACTCCATCAGTACCTTGTGAACACGAGCCATTAAACTATATCTTCCATTCTTCCATTTCCTTTACCAAACAAGCTTGGAAGTTATGCCTTGACTTCTTCTCATTCGGAGGTTTAAAATTCTGGCTTGGAAAATTGTCTAGTAAGTCTGCTATTGCTCGACTTTTAATAGCCTTTATCACAAGTAACTTTAAATAATATTCTGAGAGTATTAGGAACCATCTGGTCGCTCATACTACCAAAATGGTTCTTTCGAGTATATACTTGATAGGATCACAGTGATAATATGCATAATGAACGCAAGTAAGTAGTACCTCAACTTCTGGGCCACAAAGACCAAGGATAAATAATGCCTTTCCACACCTTTATACCCAGATTCTATCTCTAAGATTACCCGAGACAAATAGAATATGGTGTTCACTATTCATTCTTTATCTTAGGCGAGCAAAGCCCTAATAGACCGCTCAGTAAAAGTGAGGTATAAAACTGAAGGTGTGCCTGCCTTGGGAGGAATCATAGTTGAAGGATAAGTCAAGTTTTCTGTAACTCTCTCTAATTCTTTCTTCTTCTCATCCCCCCGTACCCATTTTTCCTAATCCTTAATAAGAAACACAAAATGATGAGTGACTTCTGCCAATACTCGTATGAACCTTCTGAAATAGAAAATTTTTCCCAATAAGCTTTGATCTGCCTCTAACTTTTTGGCGGTGGAATTATTAAAATGGCCTTTTGTTTTTTTACATCAACTTACACTCCATGCGTACTGATGGCAAGTCTAAGGAATTTTCCTATCGTAACCTCGAAAGAACATTGTAGGGGTTCGCCCTCATCTTGTATTTCTAGTAATGTTCAAAGACCCTTATAAGATCTTGAACATATCCGCTCTCCTTTTTTGGATTTTTCCACCAAATCATCCACATAAAATTCTAATATATCATGAAACAAGTCATGAGATATTGCCAACATAGTTAGTTGGTCCTTTATTTTTTCATTCTTTAAAGAAAATGACATGACCATGTAGTGAAAGTCTGCTAAAGGGGTCCGAAAGGCTGTATTCTCCGTATCCATCAGATCCATTTTAATTTAATTATTGTCAAAATATCCATCCATAAAAATATACATTTCATGGCGAGCAGTGGCATCACCAAACTGTCAATGTTTGGCAAAGGTAATTCATCCTCTGGACCTGCACGATTTGAATCTCTAAAATCCACCCAAACTTAGATTTTCTTCTTATTTTTCTTAAAAATAATCACGGTACTTAAAAACCATATAATATTTTGAATGGTTCTAATAAACTAGACAGTAAGTAGTTTCTCCACTTCTTATTTGATCTTCAAGTTCAACTCGGCCTTGTAAGTGCATGTAGCATGTCTCACTAGTAAGGAGTTAGGCAATATATTTAACTTATATGACCTTACTTCAGGATTTAAGCCTAGCATCTCGATGTACTTCCATGGAAACACGTCTGTGAAATCTTTGTGAAGGTTGATAATTTTTTCCCACTGCTTTGAATTTAATCCCTTAGAAATGAAGATGGGCCTCTCATCACCGCCTTCCTCTCCCAAGTTTAACTCTTCAAGTTTTTAAATCTACTCTCGGGACCTTCTTGCATGAACTCGAGTGCATCCTCCGATTCTTCAACATGTTTCACTATGTGAGAATCATCAATCACAAAACACTCAGGCATAACGTTGACGCTCTCATCCCAAAATGCCATCCGCACAAACTTTTATAAACGGTAAATGACTTTTCCATTGGGCAAAAAAAATTCTTGTAAGTTCGAGAAAGTCTTGCATCTTCTTCTCTCCTTTTCTTTTCTTTACCCCTATTCTCAGTAGGTAACACTCATGGACCTAAACATCTTGGCTTTTCCTCCTTCTTGAACCACTCAGGGATCATATGCTCCTTTCATAAAAAACTTCTTCCTATCCTTATCCAATTTTATGTAGAATGCCACATCAACTAAGTGGGCCACTTCCATAATGTCTATCTGTAGATTTAATCACTATCTGTATTTTTTATTTTTTGTAATTTCATTTTATTTCTATAATTAGATTATAATTCATAATTCTGTACTTTTGTATTTATTAAACAGTAGACATAACACTAATATCATACTAAACCATGACTTCATCGAGGGCTGAATTTTTGGTACCCTAATTCATGAAATGGATCTGTGGTTTCATTCGAATCTGGATTCCATCAAGGTATATCAGCAAAGCCATACAGTCTTTATGCTATTCATAACAGATTGCGAAGAATATTAGCAAGTGTTGGTACAAGATATTAGAACCAGAGTTTCCCCAAGTTCCACTTACAGTGTTGGAGTATTTGGGAGTCTTTAGGACTTTACCGTAATCCAAGCTATATTAAATCTAGAATTTCGATATTCACAAACTTGCTTTTTGTTAATAGAAAGGTAATGAGTTTCCCTTTCTCATTCTGGTCGTGGATATCAATCTAAAAATGGGCTTGTAGGATATGGTTCCTCATACTTAAAAAGGGGTTTGGCTCCTCTTCAAAATAGTTTTGACTTTAGAATGTAGTCCCTCGCTATCATTTTGCGTAATAAAACTACAAGGCACAAATATAGTGTAATATGTATACAATGACATAATAACTCTGCCTCACATAATTAATTAATTGTTATATTTATAAAGTGAGGGACCGCATCCTAAAGTAAATATATTTCAGGCAGCACCCAATTTTTATAACCACTGGGGACCAGACCCCAAATCTATAATTTAAGAAATCATTTGTGCCAATGGCAGCGCCACATGCAGAACTACTGTTTCTAAAGAGCATTGGGAGGGTACATTCGGGTTGAATTTTATTTAGAAGGACCTTCTCCATAGAGTTTCGCTACATATTATCACTTAGTGATCTCCAATCAGTTCCCGTGAGTTTGATGTACATTAATTATTTAGTGTTATTTTTTTTGTTTTAGTTGGTAGTCAGCTCAATTTTGTTTTATTTTATTTTTTAAGTTCTTTTGGATATAAACCTTGCACTGTAAATTGATAGAGTAGGAGGCCTGGATGTGTCACTAATGAAATGAGAAGACCATATGGAACCCAAGATTTGGGGCTGACATTAAAAAATGGTTCGAAAGAGGCTACAATATTCTCTTGCACAACTATATGGGAAAGAGAAAAATCCTTCCAATGTCCGGAACGTTTTTCGCAACTGCAGCAGATTGTACATAGAGCTTGAAGGGTATTTAGCGGGAGATAGCTGGAAGAGTGTAGTGAAAGCGTGTTTATGAGGTTATTACTGTGATTAGGATATTTGGCAATGTCAATGGTGCTTATGTTTACTTTGTGGGTTGAGAGACTAGATTCTCATGAACATTGCATAAGCATTGCAAAGTTAGTTTTCTCTTGCTTTATTTACTTTTCATGCCACAATATGTTCATATTATACTTGTATTTTCATTATTATACTCGAACGAGGTTGTTCTGTTTCACTGGGAAAACTCGTTCGAAGTTCATTTGAAGGGGAAGTACAATACCGGTCAAACAAGATTTTATGCTTCATTCAAACGAACGTATTGTTTTCGTTCGAACGAGTTTTTATCGCCTCGAAAATCGCATTTTGTATAAATAGTATTCTTAAATAAAACCAAGACTCAAATAAAAATAAAAAATAAAAATAAAATCTAATAAAACTTAAAATTAAAATCCTAAAAAGAAAATGTAAAATCTAATAAAACTAATAAATAAATGAAATCCTAAAAATTCCAATCCTAATAAAATAAGATAAAATAAAATATAAACTAAAAACTAAAAACTAATAAAATCAAAATCAAAATAAAATTATACTAATAAAAATAAAAATAGAAAATAAACCTAGAAAATATTAAATAAATCTAAAATAAATCCTTAAAATAAAAATGACTCAAACTAAAAATCTAAAAAATATTAAAAAGACACAAACAGAACACACACAAGGTCGGGGTAAGTTTGGGCTAGGTTTAGGATTTAGGTAGGTTTAGGGACAAGGCATTTAGAACCATTTTTGCACAATTGCCTTGATTTAATCGTTTGAACTCTGCAATGCACAATTAAGCCTGCATATTGAACAATTAAGTGCATAAGACCCATATTGTCGAGAATTAGCAACTAAAGTATGCATATTCGGGGTATAAATTGTACAGTTTTAGGTTCTTGTTAATATGCATGCTAGGAACTTTTTTAGTTGAGAATTTTGGCGAAAATTATTTTCCTATGAATACCCAAAAGCCTCCAAACATTTGTTTCACTCAACTAGTTTGAGATCCAAGATTCAATCATTATATGCTTTGAGATCTCCATTTGTGTGCACCAAGTTTGTTTACTCGTCAACATCTTGTTGAGTTTATTTCGTAGGGTGGTCTTCGTGCTCATTGTGGTTTAAATGTGGTGGATTCCTACGTGTCGCGGTGCATAAGGTCTAACGAGCGAAGATGCATAAAGGCTTGAAGGAGTCGAGTCAATTTTTTAAGTCTTCTGTCGTGTCCATTTGTAATTCTTGACATGGTGAGTTTTGTTGGTTGGGTCATTCGAGGTTTTTTTCATTTGGGTCTCCTCATACATCGGCTATTGTGGTTTGATTATTTCATTTGATCCTGCTATCACCTGGATGTATGTTTAGGGTAAAATAGAATTAGTTAATCATTTTAACACAACAATCGTTTTAATTAGTGCTAAGTTTAATTTCATTTTTTTTTTAAATAGTGATGTTTGTTTTGCCTTTCCATATAAACCCTAGCACACAAAGTGTGCGCACCTCAAGTGATATTAGAGTGGGTGCATTAAGTCATCGCATTGATATGTAGTTTTATGATGTTTTAGGGTTGTTTGGTTTTTATCTCTCTCTCTCAAGAGAGTTTTTTTGTTTCTCTTGATGGGTTGTCATAGTGATCAGTTATCCGATATGTTTAGTGTTGATGACAATTTTGATATTCGAGAGGAGTTTAATGACCTCTATTATCGAGTAAAAAAGTTAACTCGCTTCAATTTGAAGTTTGCAAAAAGAATTAAATTTCTTGAAAAAGAAATTTTATGCTTAAAAGATGAAATTGAATTTTTGCAATTTTTTCAAACTCAAAGAGATACCATTTGTGATAAGCTTAATGGAATAAAACATGATTTTTAAAATTTAAAAGTGTCCAAGAAAGAGAGTGATGGAAGAGTCAGTGTTTAGAGAGTAAATTAAAGGATTCTAAGAAGTTTGAAACCAGGGTAAAAGATCATGTCAGAGAATACTATTAAATTTATAAAAGTTTTGAAGGCAAGTGGGAAGACTCTTAGGGATAAGTTCGCTTACATTGAGAGGGAGCGATGATTGAAAATATGAAGAATGAGTCCCTAAATGTTGAAGAGTCTAAATATTTTCTTGAGTCTAGAGTTTTGAAATTAAAAGATTAATTAAGATATTCAAGTCGCATTGGTATTGGCTTTAATAATCTGAATTCTTCCACTGCTAAAGCCAAAACCAACGTTTGTTTAAGAGTGTCAACCATTTCACATGATATTAAAAAGGTCAACCCAAAGGTCATCTTCCTCGTGTTTACATATATTCACATTGTGGTAGGAAAGGTCACCTTCGAATATTTTGTTATGATCTTAGAAAAAGTCCTAGGAAGTCTAGATGTAGTGACGCCATGGCTCCCAAAACCCGAGGCATTAGATATCCATTTACTTGGGTTAGAAAATCCATTTTGGAGGTCCTAAATGTTAGACTTGTTGATTCTCGAATGCTTGGAGATGATACTTTTCATGCTAAATCGAATGATTGATTGTCTTTGCGTGTTTTCATAAACTAGCTATTGTATTTCATGATATATATGGTTGTCAGTTGTATGACGTGTATCTTTTGTATTTTAATTTTTCATTTACTTGGTCTTATTGTAAAAAATACAAAAAGATTTTGTTTGTGTTTTGAGTTTAAGTTTCAAATGGTGTCATTTTGAAAAAAGATATTTTTCTAAAATACTCAAAAATATTTTTGTTTATGTATAGTTTAGTTTTACACATGTTGTTTGGCATATTGCTATATTTGAATTCCATTCCTTCCATATATCCATGTGACTAGGACATTTGATTATGATTTTCAATGCGTGGATTGTTCTTAATCATGCTTGCATGGAGTAGTTTGAAATTGATTTGCTTTAATGGATTCACTTTGTATATACCTTTGTGCACACTTTGCACGAGATCTTTTGGATTTTACTGCCTATGTTTCATGAACTAAGAGAGGTGTTCTCCTATAAATCATATCATATGCATAATATTTTTTACTATGGGGGATTTGTGCATTGTAAGAACCATTGCACGAGTTTCATCGTATTTGATAAAAATTTGAGTGTGCAATGGAAAAGGGCTATGAAGGAGGAATCTCATTTGTGCGAAAGGCCACCATTGTCGACAGCCTAAATGACAAGAGAGGAAAAAGAAAAGAAAAATTTTCAAGGCTAAAATTTTTGCATTTAATGCTTCAAAATTTAGTATCTTCAAAAGAAAATGAGGAAAAAATAATATATGTTCATATTTTGATGGTGTTAAGTTGAAGATCAATGAGTTTGCATAATGATTCCTAGTTGAGCTTAATTGTTTGAAGTTATTGATTAGAGAATCATCAAGATTTCTAGGCTAGTGTGAATTGTGTATGTTTGTCCATTTTTGAGTTCTTTATTTGTCACTATGAGGCTAAACCAAAGTTGATAAGCTTTTGCAGTCCAATAGAACTCCTTGGATATTTTTTGAGTGATTGGGTCATATTTCCTTTGTTTATAGGTCACATCCCTTCAGTTTGTACCACCTTTGTTTAGACACGTCGATATTATGTTAGTGTAAAAAACTTATGTTTTTTGTGTCTTTTATGGTGTTTATACCTATATATATTGTAACACCCCGTATTTTTGACTATTTAGAATTTAACTAATTTGGTTATTTTATATTACACGTGTGACGTAATTTAATTTAATTAAAATATTATATGTTTATTAAAATATTAAACGGGAGAGATAATGATTGATATTTACGAAATGAAGTTACTAAGCGAATAGTAAATAACTTATGATAATTATTATACGTCGTAGCGAGTGATATCGATGTGACTGTGTTATATCTCAATCTGAAGTCGTGTGTAGACTAAATGAGGTTGAGATAGAGAATTTATGTAGAGTGACTCAAATGATGATTTCGAGGTCACGGTTGATTCCAAATGGATCAAAATAGTCAAAATAGTGTACTCGAGTGTATTGATTGGGTCTCAGGGTGATTTTAGATCAGTCCGACACCAAGTAAGGGCATTTCAGTCATTTTTGAGCCTATGGTAGAAGGAACTCCAAAAATTAGACTGTTATATCAGCCCCTTTGAGTTATGGGCTAGGGTTACAACACTTGAGATAGAAAGGAGGTCATAGGAGAGGAAAATGAGAAAAGACCTAGGTCATTCCACACCATTTAAAAACACGAACATTGTAGGATTCGAGATCGAAGTAAGGAAAGAACATTCTCACCATCTCAGAACGCAAATCAAACCTTATTTATCAAGGAAAGTGTTTATCTTGCATTATTTTAAGCATGTTATAATACTCAATTAGTATAGGATTTCAATTTCATAATATAAGTGATTTTCTTGGGATTTGGGTGGGTGAAATTCATGATTCAGGGTAGGAATCCATGTAGAATAAATTCCTATGTGTAGATAACAAGAAATCAGAGGTCATGTGATGATTAATTTGAAGGAAATCTGGGTAGAATGATGAACATGCGTGAAGAACACCAACATTGAGATTTAATCGATTCTTAGATAGGTTTCTTTTAGATTTGATGCGTTCTTTATGTTATAAATCGTCCTTAGACACATGTGAAATGTTTGGGTATGTTGGCTTGAAGTTTTGTGAGGTTTCATGGGGGTTTGAGACGATACAATTAGTGACAACTCGTAATAGCAATGAGGAGGATAACTTCCCAGATTTTCAAACCATTTTGGACCTTATATCCAATTGGTTCGGCTATCCATATTTTATAAACTAGTTCACCTACTATACAGAACTGGTCTGGCTTCCTAGTTTTGTTGAGTTTAATCCCTTTTTGAATACTTCTGCATGGAACTAAATACGAAAACTTTGGTGATGGTTCATTAATGATATAAAAACTTAGAAAAGATCAGTAGATATAGTTAAGACCAGTTTAATCTTAACGAGTGTAGAATTGGGATTAGGACCGGCGATAGTTAACCGATTGGGTTGCATATCGGGAACTTGCAAAATTGGGTTGCGAAAAGAGTAAACTATAACCTAAGATCAATATTAGTAGGAGGATGACCGTTTACTACTGAAATTTATTTAAGGGATCATTGGGATCCTTCGGTTAGTGAGTGATACTCGAAAAATACAAAAATAATAATATGTGTAAATTTTTAGTACATCGAGTGTTCGAAAGATATAAATACTACGTACGTGATATATTATAGGTTGTGGGTATATATATATATATATAGGTTGTGTGAATACCTGTTGTGTGATTTGTTATGTGTGTGAACTTACAAACGTTGCCTGCTATCATGGGAGGTTCCGCATAGAGGGCAATCCCACCTTGGCGATTCCAGCGAGGTCTGTATGTGTGCCCCAGAACGTAAAACTTAAGGCGGCTCACTATGTGTAGTGTATTAGTGGGACCGATGTGTTATTTGGGTATGTTAGGTATGTGCGTATTCCAAAGGCTTAGAACTATGTTCGCCTCCATTGTGTGTTATTTGATTATGGTTCGAGGAGAGATTTTGAACCGATAGTCCCTGATTTGGTACATGGACTTGATAGCAGAGTATGCCTGCATCACGGTGGTCATTCTGGGGGATGCTGTAGTTGTGTATATTATTGTATGGCATATATTTATATATATACAAGTGTGATTACTCTACTTATATATGATGGTAGAACAAATAGATAGTGTATATCTAAATGTACTTTAAGTGTGAGAAACTTAAAAATATGGTGCATAATAATATTCGATCATAATGAATAAATGGCTTGACGGTAGCGTATCGTATAGGCGGCATATGAGAGATCAGCCTAGTGTGGTTCGTTTGATACTTAGGCTTAGTTTGGCTGGTTAACATAACTAGGTGGGTAAGATATGAGACATTAGGTGTGCACTATAAATGAGGGGTAAGGAGCTCAAAGGAGTGTACGTTTGACTAACGTGTGTATCTAATGACAGCTTTTATAACTGCAATTTATATACTTGCTAAATATTTTTCAAAGGTATTGAGGTCTGACTCTTGTCAAATATTTTTCCAAGACATTTTAGGTGTTCGGCCATAGGGACTCTATGCTTGATGACTCATTCTAGGGATGCATAGCTTCAACACTGTGGAGGCTTGCAGGATTTGTTTAGACGTTTCGGTTTTTCATTCTTAGATTAGGATTTATGATTACGTCTTTCATTTGGGCATGTTGCCCCCATTAAATGATACATACTTTTATTTTTATTTATCAGATTATGTATTGGGATTGAGTTTTATTTCCGCAGACTTATGGTTTGGATATTACTTTGGAACCTATGGTTTATTCAATATTTTTTTTTTCTATTTATCTCGTGGTGATTTAGACTTCTATAAATTGTGTGAATGGTTGAGTTATATTATTTAAATTCCTGCATGTTGTTATGTGTTAATGAAAGATATAATTTGGCACCGACTTAATTTAACATAGGTTGTCAGTAATTTAAAAAGTTTCAACAGTGATACTAAGAATGAACTAGATGAGATTCCTATTTATTTTGATAAAGGATTGATCACCCATGCTTAAAATAGGCAGGGTGTCACATATATTTACGTTCTTCCATATTATATGTTCGGTCATATATATATATTATGCTAGTTTTTTGAGTCTTTGCGTTTGTAGTTAATCCATGTTGTCTTATGCTTAATCTTTGATTCATATTGGCATATTGTATGATCACATTGGTATCTTTTATTGCTTGCTATCATTGATATCTCATTTATGCATCAAAATTGGTGACTTTTGTTCATTGTTTGGATGGTGTATACTTGTGTTGCTAGTTTATTTGTTAGTTGCTTATTTTACTTCACATCACCGCATGATATTACTTGTTTTCCTTTATGTTTACATGTGTTACATTTAGGAGGAATTTTTTTTTATATTATGCACTTTATTCCTGAACAAAAAGGGAGAGAAATTGTATTTAACTCTTTAACTAGGGGGAGACGTATTATTTTACATGGATATTGATTAAACGAAGAGGAAGAGTTTTTTTATTTGCAATTTATATTGTAAAATATTCAAGCTACATTTGAAATGTGTTTTTACTTGTGCATATTTGCAACGATGCGATAAAGTTTCACGAGAGCAAAGCTACTCAAAATTTATGTCTATCAACTCTAAAATTTATCCTTTTAGGGTTAGGGATTGAGTCTTTAGATAAGCTTGATGGCCCATAAGTTTTCGTTTTGGGGTTTTGTCCCTGTATAGCCAAATGGGGAGATTTGTAAGGAAAAAATTCTAAATTGAGTCAATTTGTATGTATTGGCTTAATTTCCTTTGGATAAAACTATTTGAGTCATAGGTTAGGTATTGAGTGTTTATCCTTCAAAGACCATGACGTATGCTTGATTCAAGACCGCAGCGGAAAAGTAATGCCTCTATATCATCATGTCATGTTTCGTGACACGTTTCGTCTTCAACGATCAAAGATTTCATGAGGTATGAATGCGTATATTTTTTTTATTATTGGTATCTCATTGGGTGTTGTTATATAATATTTTTAGGCTATTTTTCATTAACAGGGGGGGGGGGGGGGGTAAAGAAAATTTAGTTTTTTGAAAAAGACATTCGAATGAGATTTCTTAGTCGTTCGAACGATCGATCAAGGATACTATTTTCATTTCAAAGAGTATCGAACGACGTTGTTCTATTTCACTGGGAAAACTCATTCGAAGTTCGTTTGATGTCCATTCAAACGAGATGCACAATGTCGTTCAAATGAGATTGTGTACTTCGTTCGAATGAACATACTGTTTTCATTCAAATAATTTCCCACCGCTAAGAAAATTGTGTTTGGTATAAATAGGCTTGATGGGAACTTTTTTACTCGATAATTTTGGCAAAAATTATTTTCCTATAAATATCCAAAAGCCTCCAAACCCTTGTTTCACCCAACTAGTATGAGATTCAAGAATTGTTATATGCTTTGAGATATCCGTTTTTGTGCACTAAGATGGTTCACTCATCAACATATTGCTGAGTATTATTTTATGTGGTGGACACCGTGCTCTTTGTAGTTTAAATGCAGTGGACTCCGTGTTTCTGACTGTTTGTTGAGCCTGGATCGGTGGATACCGAGGCGTGTGTGGACTCATGTATAGTGGAAGTGCATAGGTGGATTACTTCGTGTTGCTGTGCAATTGTTCTAAGAATCAAAGTCGCAACAAGACTTGAAGGAGTTGAGTCAGTTGTGTAAGTATTCTATTGTGTCCTTTCGTAATTCCTGACATGCTGAATTGTGTTGGCCGGGTCGTCTGAGGTTCTTTTGATTTGAGTTTCCTCGTAATGGGGGATTATGGTTTGATTATTTTATTTTATCCTACTATCACCTAAAGGCGTGTTTAAGGTAAGATAAAACTGGTTAGTCTGTTTAACACAATAGTCGTTTTAATTAGTTTTAACTTTAAGTTAATTTTAAAATTTTAAAAATAGTTGTGTGTGTTTTGCCTTTCCATATAAATCCTAGCACACAGAGTGTGCGCACTTTCAAATACCACCTCATTACTTGTCTTTGTAAGCTTCCTCGCGGTATTCTAATTTTATATCTCCTTTTATTATTTGAGTAATGTGAATCTATAAATAAAAATATGCATACATGTTAAAGAAAAGAATGTGAAAAGTGGAATTGATTCTTAAACAAAAATGTGCATATATGTAATATAGTAATAATACTTATTCAACATGCATATATATTACTAGTATACATGGTTTATTCTTTGTATACTTCATTATTTTCTCAAAAAATTAGATTCTAGATAGGAAACCTCCTTTATGTGCTCTAAATTTTGATATTTATACTAAATATGTATTCATATATTGTCTTTATGACTTGTTTTTTAATCACCATTAGTTCTCAGTTATTTTTATATATTATCTCTATGTTTTTATGTTAGTCTTACAACTTTACATATTTATAATTCGACTGATAATATTATGAGATACACTATTTGACTCCATAATAATTATGTTAGATTTGGGACTTGAAATTCCCAATCGCTATTTTTATTTTTGGAGCCTGATGTTCTCATATAACCATTTTAATTTGGGGTTAAAAGTTCCCAAATCATAAAATTTTGAGACCTAAAAGTGTCAAAGATAATGTATCACTATCAAACCTCAACTTTTGATTATCTAATTCAAAGGGTATAAACTAGATTTGCCCTAATTTTCATTGATTTGAGACATGAAGATCCCTAATTATTATTGTGACTAGAAGTTCACAAATTATTATTTGTAATTAAGATATAGTTTATCCCAATTACTATTCAAAATGTGAGTCCCTAAGCTCCCATGTTATTTAAAAATATTTGGACCCTAAGTTACCTTAAATTAAAACTTGAAGTTTTTATTATTTAGGCAATAGTGTATGGATATTAAAAGTCCATAAAATAGTTACTTATAATTTGATAATGAAGTTCCAAATATAATTTTTTGCGGGATTAATTTGTGACCAAATTATATATTAAACCATGGATTTTCATGTCACACCCCATAATTTTTAATAATTATGTTAATCAAGTCTCTTTATTAAATAAAATTGTTTGTCAATTCAATTTAAATATCATCCTTAGCATCAAATAAAAATAAATAAATAAGGATATATCAAAGTAGAGAACAATATGATAAATCCTAAATGATCATATAATATGGATAATATCTATTATCACCACTAATTAAAGTACACACGGTCTGACAAGAACTATTAAATGCTAAATATTCCCAAATCATATTGTGTACAAATCTGAATACAAATGCTAGGAATGCAATAAACCTCGTATCTATCATGCATAAAGTAAATAAAATTAAATTAGGTTCAAAACATACACCTCCAAAATCCAGTGGTGACTGGAATGAAAGACTGTGTACTCGAGTGAGAAACTAGGTCGGGTATGCTAGAGCATGTGAAACAATGCGACGGGTTAGGTCCACCGCAACAAGATAACAGTTATGCACTTAAGTAGAAAAACTATCAATCATGAGTATAAATAATAATTCTACAGTTAATAAATAAATTGTTGTATAAATATATAAACTGGGACTAGCCCTCCATTTGTTAAGGTCTCACAGCGCATAACGTGCCTCACATATATATAATCAATTTAAACATTTAATTGATAACTAAGGTTATTAGCATATCTAAGACCTCGTGCATGTGGAATAAAATTCAATTCATAATATAAATAAATATCCATCATAAACACAAATTCAACCTCACCTTATCCACCCCAAACAACACCAATAATAAAATCATCATAATCGCATCTGGCCCCCCAGTTCCCCTTGAGGTCACCAAGCCCCACAATACAACACCAACCTTATCCACCCAATATATTCATAATAACAATATAGTGAAAGTGGACACATGCATAGGGTCATCAACATAAGAGTAATTGTTGATATAAAAAAATGACTAGATCTAATTTTCTAATCACAGATAAAATCTAAGATTGCAATGAAATAATTAAATGAAAGACAAAGAGTTTTAAATTGGTCCGGCTGTGTAAGAAAGCTTACGTCCAATGTTATTGTATTGATTTCAGTGATTACAGAAGGTCAGGTACTCTTGTTAATAAGAATCCATTCTATCTTGCCTTTGATGAAAGGAATACAATGTATTTATAGTGACCCAGAGATCAAGGGTTGGAATGCCTTCATATATTCAGGGATTTACACCCGTACATAATGAATGTGATGGTTGATTGTATGAACCACGTGCGAAAAGACCCTTGGTTGTACTTCTCGTGTGGTGGATTTTCATTTGTACTGACGGTCCGTATTTTTCATGTTGGTCAGTATGCGTGTCGGGTAACTATCTGTTGACTAAGATTTCTACCACGTAAGGTGACAATTGTCCACTTATGATTGGTCCACGTAGGTGGATAATTTTTGGTATCCATAGAACCCCCGATACTTCATTCTTGATGCGCCGACGTGTGGGACTTGTGAAAATTTTCCATGTTTTGATTATGTAGTGGCATTTTTATAAATAATTTGAAAATTAGCGAAGCGCCAAAGGGAATTTTTTGGTATTTTTGCGCTTTCAGAGCTGTGAAGCCGTCAAAGTGTCAATCGTCGATACAAGTAATCATTTCTTGTACGATTTCCCTGGTAAGCTATAAATGGTGAGATTTTGTCGGATTTTCATACCAAACCTTTTCAAAGATTTCGAACTCTCCTTCTTCTCTAAGTTCTCTATATTTTATCTTTCCTTTCCGTTCTTCCTTCGCTTCAGTTATCATTTTCTTTGTAAGCTTTATTCCACTCTTTCATTTCGCTTTCTTTCATTATTTACTGTAGCCACGGTTTATATCATACATGGGGATTCTTTAGATGATTTTAGGTGGGATAGAAATAATCCTAACTGGGTAGACTTAGAAATGCCCATACCACCTATTGAGATGTTTTCATTGCCAGAGGGTCACTGGATTCCATCTCTATTCATTGCTGAATGTGGCTTCCCCTTCCCCCCAATTGCTTTTGTTTAGAATTTTGTCAACACTTTGATGTGGTCCCAGCTAGGGTAGCCCCCAACACTTGGAGAGTGGTAAATGGCATACATAGGCTGAATCAAATATATGGAACATACATTGGCATACCTGAGCTAATGTTCTATCATAAGTGGAGTAATAGTGACAATACTTATTATTTGAAGACTAGGTTTGCCAATAAGGCCTTAGTTTTTAATTTTCTAGACTCCAATAAGGATTATTTTAATTATGGAGTTATTGCAAAAATTGGCAATATGCTCATTTACCAATAGGAGAGGTGTATGATGGACCCAGGTGACCTCAATTGGGTCATGACATAGGTTATTGATTTTTGTTACTGTACTTCTCTATTTTTTTGCTAACCAACTATTTGATGATATGTTGACTCATACTTTCTTATCTTGTTTCATGTGTTGTAAAATTGAGGGTAAGAATAAGTGTCCTAAAGAAGAGGACATCAACATCTGGGAACTTAAATTCCTTTAGAGTATCCACTAGAGGATTGTCGAGGAACACCCTAGAGCTTCCTTGCATTTGTTATAGTACAGGAGCTTAATTACCTCTTTTGTTGCTAGACCCGCCCCTTTTATTACTGTAGCCCCCATCAATCTTGAAGAAGAGCTAGTTCGTACCTCTTTAACGAAAGAATCTGCTGGTGCAGAGAAGGATTTTGGGACATCTTCTTCTTTTGAATTATTGTAAATTTTAACTATTCACTCTTCTCCACTTGCTGCTATGGTAAAGGGAAAGATTCCTGATCTGATGACTGGAGCCTTCTCTTCAACTGCCAGGAGGGATGTCGAGAAGAGTGCCAAGACTAGGGATGCTAAGAAGCAAGAAAGAATATCCAAGGTTTCTGATACATAGAAGGTTCCCCATGTCATCACTTATGAGGAAGTAAATATTGCTACTCCTCAACTCAAAAGGATAAGAAAAGGTTTGCTCGAGAGGCAAGTCTAGAAAAGTTCTACTGACTAGGAGTTGGTCAAGAAAATTAAGGAGGATTTGACTATTGCTGAGTCATCCTCACTGGTAATTCATCTTGTTGTTTCCAAAAAAATTATCAAGACTGGTACCCACTTTGCTGACAAAGCAGCTCTTTCCCCTTTGCTAAGATTAAAGCTGGCAGAAAGTGCTTGCCAAATTTTATCTATGGTAATTCTTTCTTCTTCATTACTTGCTCTTAATGCCTTATTTTCCTCTTAATACTCCTTGTGATTTAATGTTGTCCTTCATGCAGTTTTTAGTGAATTTTAATCAAATTCTGGAGAAGGACGACCAAATTCGTTCTTCTGGTGGAGATGTTGAGGAGGCCTTTGAGGGTCTAAGGAAGTCTATTGAGGATTCAAGGCAGCTGTTGGAGTCTAAGTAGAAGACTTGGGATGATGAGCTGAAGAAGGCTATTGATAGATCCATTCTTTCTAAAGGAAAGTTGGTTACTGCTGAAACCTCCTTGATAACTGCTGAGGGAAAGCTGGTGACTACTGAGGCCAGCCTAACAACTTTTGAGAATAAGGCTAAGATGGCCAAAGATAAATTGGTGGGAAGTCAAGCTCTCTTGTAGAGGAGAAAGCGACTGGTATGTCTTCTGAGTTGGTCGCAGAGAAGGCCAAGTATAAGAAACTTAAAGAGAATTCCTTAAAGAAAGGCTAGGATAAGAAATTTCAGGCGGCCTGTGCTCAGATCAAATTTGTTAAGAAGAAATATTTCAAGGATGGCTAGTCGGAGGCACTTAAGGAGGTTGACACTCTAGTTGAGTCTGAATTATTCTTTAAGCATGATACAGGTTCTTTTCTAAACTTAGAGGAAGATTTTGATGATGAAGAAAGATCTGGGGAATCTTCCCTTTAGCATGATGGGTCAAATTTAAATCCTCTTAAAGAAATTTCCCCCTCTATTGACCAAAATTCTGGAAGCAATGTCCAAGACAATGAGAAGGTTTAACTCTTTTGTTCTTTTTATGATTCTATTTATCTGCTTTGTAATAGGACAAACAATTTGTAACACCTTTTTGGTTATTAATGAAAACACTTATCCTTTTAGATACATATGTTGTATTTATCACACTTCTTGCTTTTCTTGCTTGGTTGAATGAAGTCTTATACTTTGTATTATGTTTGCCTAGTAGTCATATTTGTTTATGTACTTACACATGCAATTTTTAGTTTGATTCTAGGAAGTATACCATAGTTTCGTCTGAATCTAACCTACTTAGGTGGAGTAAAAATCTTTTGAAAGCTGGTCATATTACTCTAACTGAAGAGGACTTAGTCGAATTACTCGACCCAGATGTATTCGACCAAGTAAAAGAGTCATACACCAACCTCCACTGTTTGTTAGATAGGCATGTTGCAAATAATGCATCTTATTACGAAATGATTGAAGATCTGCAAGAAGACGACACATTTAATTTGGCTTCACTCTATGTTGACTATGAAGCTAAGTACAAAACTTTGAGCAAAGTCTAGGGTTTTGAGAAGAAGCTAGAAAAATATGCTTTTCTGTACAAAAGAAAAGAATTTCTATTGAACCGAGAAGTAGATGAGGACAGGAAAATTACCAAACTTCTTGAGGAGGAAAATAACAAGCTTAGAAATGAGTTGGATATCCTGAAAAAGTCATCTGATAGTGGTGCTGATAAAGGTGCCTCTTTCTTGGAGACTGAGAATGCCAGGCTAGTAGACTTGAAGCTCTGAAGAAAATGAATCCTGGGCAAACTTCCAGATAGCATAAGATGAGACGACCAACTGTTGATGAGGCCAGGACCAATAAAACCTTAGTCGACCAAGCTACCCAGATGAAAGAAAAGAGTCAAGCTATTGTTAATTTATCCGTGAAGCTGGCAGCTAAAGATAAGGTCATTGCCGGCCAATCTATTCAGTTGAAGGTGAAAAGTGATGTTTTGAAGAAACTCCAACATCAAGTTGAAAGGTTAACCTTTCAATTTCACAAGCAACCTAGAGAGGTGTGGATATAAGGCTACAATGAAGCTCTTAGCCTTGTTGATGATCACCTTACACAGACCCATCGTGAAGGTTATAAGTGGAGATAGACCAACTACTTGACTTTGATGAAATATGATCGTAACAGTGAGCTTTTCTATGGAATGAGCCTAGTCTGCTAGATTGTGTGGATTCTCCTTTCAAGTTGGACATACCATGGATTCCTATTGATGCTATTCCTCAGTGCTTAATCACCAAGTATTTGGGAGACTATATTTTGCATGATGTTTATGAAATAGTTCGTCCTCCTCATCTAATTAATGCGACGAGTAAAAATAATGACGAATGCTGAGAGATTTCAACTTTATTAATTCTCCATATACTCTGAATGATCATCCTGCAGGTATGGAGAGAGTGCAGCCATTCTCCAAGGCTCAAGGAAAATGGTTAGTCGAATAGCTTTTATGTATTTTGTTATTCAATTAATCTTGAATGTAATACAGTTTGTATTTGAATAAAACTCCATATTTTTGTGTTGTCAAATCTTGATTATTTAATCAATCAGTCAACTGAGATATTGTTTAATATTGAATTATTAAGCTGTGCTTATAGGGCTATAGATTCTTCTAATGCACTTAGATGAAACTATAAACAGTTTTCTTGATCCAAGTTTAGCATTAGTTATCAGTGGTGACCAAGTGTATGAGGAATATATGTGTGTATTCCAATGGTTAGGAATGTTTACAATCCTTTTTGTATTTAACTTAGTTGGGTAAAACTTGTTTTTAACTGTTTAAGTTGTATACGAAGTTTTATAGACTTCTTATTCTTGACTTGTCAAAGGCGAAGTCATACACAAAGTTAATTATCAGGGTCGACCAGGTGTGTTAGGTCGGGTAGTACTTATTATTCATGACTTGTTAATACAAAGTTATACACGAAGTATTAACTACTTCTTGTTCATGACATGTACGTACGAAGTCATACATGAAGTTTAACTCGGGCGAGAAATGATTGTGCCTTAAGATGTTGGTGCATCTGGAATTTGATAAGTTCAAACTGATTAAGTATGTATGTGCTGTTGATTGGTAAGAGATGAAGACCAAGAGACATTTTTGTATGTTGTTTCCGGGGGATTATATCGCCATACTTCAAAAAAAAATTGAAAAAATTAAAGGAACTAAAATCAAGATTTTTATTGAACTTGAAAAATAGTTGTGCCGAACATAAAATAAAACAAATACAATTTGGCAATACCTTTAATCACTGATAATACTTTTGAAGGTGCTTAACGTTCCAAGGATTTTTGAAATCTTTGCCTTCTAAGGTCTCAAGCCGATAGGTCCCTGGTCAGCTGACCGCTAAAATGAGATATGGGGCATGCTAATTAGCCTCAAGCTTGTTGTTCTTCTGGATGACCTTCTTAAGGAAATATTCTCCTTCTTTTAAGTTGGTCGGCTTGCCCCTTTTATTGTATAATAGAGATGTCCTATGTTAGTATGAAATATTTTTGAGAGCAGCCTCTTCTCAGACTTCCTTTAACATGTATAAATCCAAACGACTCATCAAGTCACTGATTGGAGAATCAAAATTCAGTACCCTGTGAGTCGGTAGGCCTATCTCGGTTGGCACCATGGCTTTAGTCCCAAATGCAAGCATATAAGGCGTTTCTCCAGTTGATGTTTTAGGCGTTATTCTGTAGGCCCAAAGAACAATATGCAATTCGCTGATCTAGTTTTTCTTGGCAGCATCAAGCCTTTTCTTTAGTCCGTTGAGAAAATTTCTATTTATCACTTCTGTTTGACCATTGCTTTGTGGATGGCCTGGTGCATAATGGAATTTATGGATTTTGGATTGAACACAATATTCTTCAAACTCATAATTATCAAATTGGATTCCCTAGTCTGTGATAAAGGCATAGGGCATTCCATACCTCATATGACATTCTTCCAAATGAACTGATACACCTTTTCATAAGGCATCTCAGTCAACGACTCTGTTTCAACCCATTTTTTGAATTAGTCAACAACAACTACTAAGTACTTGAACCTGCCTTTGGTGGCCAATAGTGGGACGACCAAGTTAATTCCCTAAATAGAGAAGGGCCAAGGTGAAGTAATTAGAGCTAGAATAGCGTTGGGTGCTTTATGAGTTACAGAGAACTTCAAGCACTTGTCACACTTTCTTACAAAGGCCATATAATCTCCCATCATATTCAGCTAGTAATAATTTTTTCTAGTGAAAAAGTCTACCCTTTTGGAATGGTCAAACTAGAAGTGTTGTTAGGCACCTGGTCGAAGAGACATACTAAAAGAATAAATTTTTTATGATGGATAAAAACATTCAATCTGCCTATAATGT
Organism: Sambucus nigra; assembly: GCA_949130495.1. Classification (NCBI taxonomy): domain Eukaryota; kingdom Viridiplantae; phylum Streptophyta; class Magnoliopsida; order Dipsacales; family Adoxaceae; genus Sambucus; species Sambucus nigra. The sequence continues at coordinate 198,682,417 of OX422211.1, read as the reverse complement.
GACCCCCAATAGGGTAGGATTGAAGAAGTTTGAAGTTATACAGTCTACAGTCCATCAATGTTATTACTCCTCGACCGAACAAAAGGACTTGATTGAGTTGAAGAAGACAACCACCACTTATCAAGTAGATAGCACCGAGCCCAAAAGTGAATCTGAAGAACAAAGGGAAGATTATTGAAACCACTGAAAGTATAGTTATGGATAATGGTAAACCGAAGAGGACTACCCAGATCGGCTCAACACTAGATCAAATCCTTAAATAGAAGTTGATTGCGTTCTTGAGACAACGAAAGAATATGTTTGCTTGGAGTCGCGAGGATATGCCTGGGAATAATCCTAATTTCCTTTGTCACGAGCTCAACATTAATAAGGATTCCAAGACGATCAATAATAGGCGTAAGGTTTTCAGTCCAGAGAAAAATCAAGCTATCGAGGACTATACTTTCAGTGGTTTCAACAATCTGCCCTTTGACTAACTCCATTTCATCTCGAGGATCTGGAGTTTCAACTTTAGATTCACTGTTGGGCTCAATGGTATCCACCTGATAAGTGTTGGTCCTCTTCTTCAACTCAATCAAGTCCTCTTATTCAGTCGAGGAGTAATAACACTCTCTAGCCACCTTTTGGTAACCTTTTACAACAATAACCCCGAAATGAGGTGGGAACTTCAAATATTGATGGACTGTAGATGGTACAGCTTCAAACTTCTTCAATCTTGCCCTATCAAGGATCACATTATAGGTAGATTGAATGTTCTTATCCATTACAAAAATTATATTTTACAGTACGACTCGTCGATCAGGTACCAAACAACACTTCAAGCTTGACCGTCCCAAGAGGGTACACCTTTTCACTGAAAAAACCTATTAATGGCCTGTAGTAAGGTTCCAGTTGGTTGAGTTTCAAATCTAGACTCTGAAAGCGTGGATAAAACATGATATCTACTAAGCTCCCATTATCAATCAAAACCCTGGCAATGATGGCACCCTGGATTTTGAATTTGACAAGCAACGGATCATCATGGGGATAAAGTACCCCAGAGAGGTCATTCTTGGAAAAGTCGATTTCCAATTTGTCTTTGTTGACCTTCCTGGGCCGATCATCTTCATTTAGATTAATTCTTAGGATATAAGAATAGGCATGCGCTTCATTCAAGTAGGCCTTTCTCTCGGCAGTATAATCTCCTCCTCCTGCATCACCACCTGTAATTACATGATAATCAAAAGAGCTCAAACTTATCATAGATACCTCGTGCTCTGGTTAATTAGGATTCTTCAGTAGATCGAGATCATCTTCATAACCATCTTCATGGTTTCTCTTTCTGTCGTCTCTAAGCTTGAAGGGAGAATTTGACCTTCCCCTTTCTTCTCTACTTTCTTATTGATTAACAAATTTCTTCAGTTTTCCTCGATAAAAGAGGGACTCCACTTCGTTCTTCAAAGCGATATAGTTGTCAGTTGTATGGCCATAATCCTTATGGAACTCACAATATTTAGCTTTATCCCTCCTGTTAGGAGGTGCTCTCAACCTCTCGGGCCATAATAAATCTTTATTGTATTTGTTTTCCTCTAAGATATGGTGAATGCTCACAATAAACGAAGTATATGTTCCATATGTTTTGAGCTTATCATCCTTGTTTTACTTCTTCTCCTTTTGATCCTTCTTATCAGGCTTAGTGACTGAACTCTACTTTGGATCCATCTCTTCCTTAATATTCATGATTTTTCCTGCCTTAGCCATGAGTCCAGTCATGGTTTTAAGATAATCTTTAGCTAAGGCATAATATAGTTTTTTTAAAAGCAATCCATTCATTAGAGAAAAGATGGTTGTTTTCTCCTCGTATCAACCACTTCTAATTTCTCTTTGTTAAAACGAGTGATGAACTCCCTAGTAGTTTCCCCTACTCGCTGCCTTACACTCAAGAGATGGGATACTCTCTTCATTGGCTTGTCCCAAGATAGAAGTTTCTGATGAATAATTGGGCAAGCTGGTTGAAGTTGGAAATTTATCCTTAGGGCAAGTTCTTTTACAATATTTCGGTTGAACTTGTAATGGTGCTTGAAAATGTTCTACATCTCATCTCATCAGTTACTGAATAAATGTCAGATGTAGCTTAATATTGCTCTAAGTGTAAAACTGGATCAGTTTTACCATCATACTTTGAGGTGACCGCAGGGGTTTTAAACTTAGATGGAGTTGGGAAATCAATGATTGCCTGAAGGGAGATCCTTTGACGAAATTCCTCTGTAAGGGATTTTTTACTTTTGCCATTTCTCCCAACCGATCTGCCAATCGCTAAACTGATCCTTTCCATAATGGATTGCCTACATCAAATTTGTACGATGTAGATCAACTCTCCCGTCTATGTGTCTGCACTAAGTCCTGAGAAGTCTGCTTGACGTGTACAGATCGTCAGACGCTTGATCTTGACCTGACTGAGGCTTCACGATGGTCGGCTAGATGTTGAGTGGTTCTGGATAACACTCTAGGATGGTTTTTATTTTCTCAAGGTCCCAATTGGTCAAAAGGAAAAACTCTGCTCAATCTTTCCAAAATGCTCGGCCTTTCAGGAGAGAAAGAATGTCCATGGTCGAACTCTGTGGTTCTAATCGATGAATTGACTCCTAGATGATAAGTCCTATTATACGAAGATATGGAATAGCTATGTCGGCTATGACTTGGAGTTGGAGGTGTCCTTTCTCTCCTTGGTGATGGACCATTTTTTTCCTAGATAGTGCATGATATCTGGCTTGTATTGACTGACCAATTATCTCATTGTTTCCTACATAGCATCTTGACCCCTAACAATACTGTCAAGAATCCCATTTAGGTTAGCTGATGTAGGTGGGGAAGATGGAATGGTTAGGGTGCCCTCATTTCTGGCACTGGGCTCAATATCATTCATCTTCCTTTAAACAAAAACTTATGTGATTGAGAACAACAATTAGACACACATTGCCACAGATGTCGCCAATATGTTGATGTAAAAAAATGGACTAGATCTAATTTTCTAATCACAGATAAATTACAAGATTGTAATGAAATAATTAAATGACAGACAAAGAGTTTTAAAGTGGTTCGGCTATGTAAGAAAGCCTATGTCCACTGTTATTGTATTGATTTAAATGATTACAGAAGGCTAGGTACTCTTGTTAATAAGAATATCCTAGAATTCATTCTATCTTGCCTTTGATGAAAGGAATACAATGTATTTATAGTGACCCGAAGATTAAGGATTGGAATGCCTTTATATATTCAAGCATTTACACCCGTACATAATAAATGTAATGGTTGATTGCATGAACCACGTGCGAAAAGACCCTTGGTTGTACTTCCCGTGTGGTGGCTTTTCATTTATACTTGTGGTCTACTTTCTTCATGTTAGTCGGCATGCCTACCGAGTAACTATCTACTGACTAGGATTTCTGCCACATAAGGAGACAATTGTCCACTTCTGATTGGTCCACGTAGGTGGATATTGTTTCGCATCAACATCAACTCAATATAATTCCATAATTTAAATTTCACATGTCATTAATCTATTAACGTCTTTTATACTTTATCTTTAAGTTCACAAATTTCATTAAATTACTTCTACTATTTTTATAAGGGAGGGGGATGGGGCATAGATTCTATACAAAAATAAAAAATAATAATTTTATTCCACTCACATCATATAAAAAATACATTTTTAGGCATATTTTCCAATTTCCCTAAATTAGGATTGTACTCATTTAGGTGTAATGCCCCGTATTTCTGAGTATTTACAATTGAATTAATTCGATAAATTTTTTAAATTACACATGTGACATAATTTTATGAAATAAAATATTATGTGTTGATTAAATTATTAAATTGGAGAGAAATGATAAATGTTTATTGAATAAAATTACCTAGTGAAGAGTGCTTTAGTATTTTACGTCATAGTGAGTGATAATGACGTCACAATGGTATATCTCAACCGGGTGTCGTGTGTAGACTATATGAGGTCGAGATAGGAAATTATTTTAGAGTGACTCAGATGATGATTTTGAGGTCATGGTTGATTCTGAAAGGGTCAAAATAGTTAGAATAGTGTACCCGCGTGTAGTATTTTGGGTCCGACGTGATTTTAGACTAAATCGGCATCACGAGAGGGCATTTTGATCATTCGAGAGATTAAGGTAGAGATAACTCTAAAATTTTAAGTTTTATATCTTCCCCTTTGGGTTAGAGACTAGGGTAAACATAAAGTTGAGAGAGAAGAGCCCATATCAGGGGAAGAGGAGGAGAAAACCAAGGCTTCCCACACCAATTCTCACCCTGAATGTTGCTACAATCATGATCGGAGCAAGGAACGACCAATTCTATCATCCTATTCATTAAATCAGACCTGATTGATAAGGTGAGTGTTTGTATGGCATGTTTTAATTGAGTTATAATACCCATGTAGTGTAGGGTTTAAATTATTTGATTTAAATGATGTTCTTGAGGTGTAGATGTATGGAAATCATGAATTAGGGTAGAATTTGCATGTAGAATGGATCCACTAATGCAAATTATTCATATTCAGATGATGTATGATGATTACCAAGGAAGAAATCTGGGTAAATATTTAAGTATGTAGGAAGAACAATGAAACTAGGTTTTTAATGGGTATTGAAAGATAATCGGTTCTTGGACTAAATTCTTGATAGTTTAATGTTAGATTTATGTTGGAAATCTTCTCTATATACTTAAATAATGTTTAGTAGCATTGACTGAAAACTGGGTGAAGATCATGAAGTTTTGAATAATGAAAAATGGTGAAAAACGTAACTGCGCAAGGAAGAAGATGACCTGACACTTTTCGAATTAATTCGGCCCAATGGCGAATCGATTCAACCTTTGGGAAAATCGATTCGGTTTTCCCAAAATTGAGAAATTTCCATTTTAATCCCTGAATTGGTAAATAATTAATGGGGTGACTTTTGGGACATCTTTAAATCATAATGAGGATTATATTGAATTACAGTAGGCCTAATGTGGGTTGGAGGCTTAGCCATAACAAGATAATTAAGGTGAATATATGTGGGATATGACTTATGAAAATAATGAATTCAAGAGACTAAGAAGGATCACAGAGAGTATGAGTAAACCTATAATTCTGACCAGTAGTGTATGATACTAACAAATATACAATTTGAGGCTATAATTGAAATCGATGGTGTGTTAAGTATGCAAGAGAGATATACCACGTACGAATTTATATGATTGGGTTGTGGGTGTATACCTACTGAAAAATATGCATATATAGGTTTTGTGAATACTTATGATTGTGATTTGACTATGTGTGTGAACATAACTACCCTACTTGCTATTCGGAGGTTTCCGCACAGAGAGTGATCCCAACTTGGCGATTCCAGCGAGGGCTGAATTTGTGCCCCAAAACATGGAACTTTGGGTGGTTCACTATGTGTTGTGTATTAGTGGGACCGACGTGTCATTTAGGTACACTAGGTATGTGCATATCCCAAAGGCTTAGAACCATGTTCGCCTCCAGTATGTATGTTGATTGATTTTGGGATCGAGGAAACATGTCAAACCAGTAGTCCTTGATTTAGTATAAGAGGTACATGTACTTGATAGCAGAGTGTGCCAGCAACACTAGGTGCCATTCCAAGGAGGCTAAAGTTTTATATATTACATGTATGATGAATATTTATCGGCGTGAGATATTTACTTGTGTGTGATAGTACGACATATAGATTGTGTGCATCTAAAAGTAATTTAAGTAGAGAGACTTAAATAATTGACTCCATTAGAATATTCATGAATACTAATTATTTATTCGGTAATAGTGTCGTATATGATGTACAAGGGAGTTAGACCTGTTGTGGATAATTAAATACCTTATCTAGTTGGGTTAGGTGGCATAGCTAGGTAGGAAACATTCGACGTGTACATTAGATGAGCAGTGAAGAACTCAAGGGAGTGTATGGTGAACTAACATGTGTAATAACTGATTTATCTGTTATTTAAACACTTGCAAAAAATTTCAAACTATTTTCTTGGGCTCTGACACGTGTCAAAATATTTTCAAAACCGACGCTAGGCTTGATGATTCTATCCAGGGATGCATAGCTGCAACACTTCTGGAGGCTTGCAGGAGTTATTTTAAACACTTTAACTTATTCATTCTAGATAGGATTTCTCTCAGTATTTGATTTGGATATGTTGCCCCTTAGACTATTTAGTTTTTTCAGTTTATTTATCAGACTCTATTCAGAGTCAGTTATTTATTTCAGATTGTAGTTGGATTATTTGTTTTAGGAACCGATTGTTTATTCGATCTTATTTATTTATATATTTGTCATGTGTTTGTTCATATTATTATTGTGTGAATGGTTTAGTTAAATTAATTTATTTCCTCATGTTGTTATAATAATGAAAGATAAAATTTTACACCGAATTAATTTGACTTAGGTGATTAGTAATTGATAACTATTCCGACAATAATGCTAAGAATGAACAAGATGAGAGTCCTATTAATTTTAATAAAGGACTGATCACTAGTGGGTTTTATAGGCGGGGTGTCACAGATGGTATCAAAGCATCATGTTCTAGCGTCCATAGGATCTATACGGTTTACTACGATTTCAGCATAGCGTTCTTTGACATGGAGCCCTATTTTTAAGACTGTTCCATTCATGATTATGCATTTGAGATTTCATTCTTCTGTAATTTTTTTTATTGACTGTGAACTCATACAATTCGATATGTTTTTAGTTGACACCCAAGAGAGAGTGAGCGAAGAGAGGATCGACTAGGGATAATGTGAGTGAGGCTCAATAGGAGTCACATGCACCGTAGCCACAACCACCACATGGGACAGTGTTAGCAACAGAGGTGGTAGGGATAGTGGCGCATATAGTTAATGTGGCAATGACTTCCATGTCTCTCCATTTTCCACAGGCCTAGCAGCCGCCACAGCCAGTGGAGCCAGTTTTCTAGTCCCACCCGGGGACGTCAGAGTTGTAGAGGGAGATGCTTTTCAGAAGGGCCACCCACTAGAGTTTCAGGGGAGTTAAGATATGATTGGATCATGCCATTGGAAGAAACATATACAACGCCACCTGCACATGGTCTACTGCAGCAATGTACAGAAGCATATATTGGCCACATTAAGATTGGTAGAAGTGACATTATAGTGGTGGGAGTCGGTTAACACCATTGAGGAGAGGGAAACGATGTCTCTTGCAGAGTTCTGAGCGTGGTTTGATCGTAAATACTTTCCACCTGCAGTTGAGACAGAGATGCGAAGGAGGTTCAGTGAGGTGACCCAGGGAGATCGATCAATGGCCAAGTACGAGGAGGATTTTACTCATTTGGCTAATTTTGTTCCAGATGAGGTGAACAACAAGGACAGGTAGAAGATTAAGTTTATGGATGGGCTAGCCTGTAGGATCAGGCAACACTTGATTGGCAACCCCGCATTAGTGACTTATAGAGATGTCGTCAATGCCGCACTTTTACAGTGCCAAGGCCATCGCTTTAATGTAAAGGGAAACAAGATAGGAGTTGAGCCTAGACATCCAGGAAAGGAGGGAGGGAGAAGTGCTAGTAGATCACCACACCAACGGCAACAGTCAGGCAAACACATGACAAGAGGTTTAAATCTAGGGACTATTGATCCAAGGGAGGTTATAGGCAGAGCTAGCAGGGTCCTTAGTAGTAGTAGGGTCCTGAAGGCAGTCGGAGCCAAGGGAACAATAAGGGAGGCCAGTAGGGCTAAGGCCACAAGGGCCAACAGTAGGGTCAGTACCGTTAAGGCCATCGGGGCCAGAGACAGAAGGAGTTTCCAGGACATTGCTTTGTTTGTGGTCAGACAAGAAACAAGAGGAAAAATTGCCCACAACAGGGTATAGCACCACAACAGCAGGGTGTCCCACAAGAGTAGAAGGCATATAGTCCACCTACAACACCATCCCAACAGCAGTAGGGACAATTGAGGTACGTTCGTGTCTATAACATCCGAGATGCCTTCATACAGCAGGCCCTACAGTCACCATCAAAAGTACATGGTATGTTTCCTATTTATGGGCATAATGGTAGGATTCTATTTGATACTGGGGCATCACACACTTTCATAGCGACTAGATTTGCATTATTTGTAATCCTATTAGAGATAACTGGTACTCTCTTATGTGTGTGGAGTCACCATTGGGTAGTGGGTCGCTTATACACTCGATATGTAGGGTTATGGGCATCAATGTGGGTAGATTATGTTTAGCCCCCGATCTTCTTCTGTCAGATATGGAGGGGTATGACGTTATTTTGGGGATGAATTAGTTGGCTAGATATCGGGTGATGGTTAATTGTTTTAGGCGGGTGTGAACATTAAAAGAGAGGTGAGGAACTTAAGGGAGTGTACATTAAACTAACATGTGTATCTAATAACTGATTTATCTGTGATTTAAACACTTACAAAGTATTTTCAAACTATTATCTTGGGCACTGACCCGTGTTAAAATATTTTCAAAACCTTTTAGGTGTCCAGCAACTAGGACGCCGAGCTTAATGATTCTATACATGGTTGCGTAGCTGCAACACTTGTGGAGGTTTTCATGAGTTTCTTTATAAGCTTTAATTTATTCATTCTAGATATAATTTATCTCAGTATTTTATTTGGGCATGTTTCCCCTCAGGCTATTTGTGACACCACGCCTAATAAAATACCGGGTGATTAATCCTATAGCAAATTAAAACAGGAGTCTCATATGGTTCATTCTCATCATCACTGTCGAAAACCAATTTAATTACTATTAACCTATTAGGCTGGAATCAAAATTTTATTTAACTAATCTTTTTAACCAAACCATTCAAGTGAAATAAACACAACAGTTTATACAATAACTGAAATGAATTAAAATAACCGAACTCTTGGTACAATACAATACAACCAAATTGAATTCGCAGACTAAAATGCGATAAAAGAATAAATGAATACAGTTATCCTATCGGCCCAAGTGTTTCTACAAAACCTCCTATCTAGATCTTAAGTATAGAAGCATCTACAATAAACCTGCTTGCATCCACAACTGTTGCAGCAAACGTCTAACTCGAAAGAATCATCATCCAAACATCCCTGTGTCTGGACACCTAATATATATACATATATAGAAAGATAGGGGAAAATAGAGAAACGGGTCAGAGCCTGAGTTTTGAAAATGTTTAGCACGTGCTTAAAAACCATATTTTAAAATATGAAATCTCTCATATTTAAATTGGTATCGCACTCTCATGAGATACACCTCACCCCTCTTCTAATAATGTACACCTATCGTATACGTTTTAAATAACCTAGTTAAGCTACCCTGCCTAACTAACCTTTGACACCCATCTTTTAAATCCTCCTAACTATCACATACCTTGCGTGATATAATATAGGTTACTCCGTAAGCTATTACATGAGCTTTTAGTTGATATAACCATCAATGTGCTATATATATAGTTCTCGCTTCTATATATATAACTATACCATTCATAATCCGTAACTTTCACTAGTTTAAAATACCCTATTCACTTTAGTATATAAAGTGTCGTATATATATAATTCTCATTTTAATATACGATTTACATTGTATTAATCCTGATATAAGTCTCCCGGAATAAGAATAAAATCTTTATTCATTTTACTCTTGACACAAGTCAAAGCTATATGATATCTCGTCTCAATATAAAAGCAATATACTATAGGCAACAAGTATAATTATACTTATTACAATCATAAGTATAATAACCATCCCACCGAGCTATAACTCAATGATGCAGTCTCAAGTGCCAATCCACATCCAGGTTTACTCACGTGACCACGTTACCAAGCCAAACTAATTTATGGTCATGGTAAAAATACTAAATGGCGGAGGCGATCATGGGCGATATGACTTGGAGACTATAATCTCCCTGCTCCTTAAGACAGGGGATTCACCCACTTCACGTAACTTCCCTGGATAGCACTAGAGAACATATCTAATCTAGATGCCTATACCTATTACCGTGGAACCAGCCTCTAAATATAAATATACCGATAATACACATGTATATTTATATTCGTATCATATCATATATACTGTGAAAACATCGTATGTATAGTATATATCACTTCTCAATATATTATGGTTATAATTGCACAACTCTTATAGCGATAGCCAAAACCCCGAATGTTCTCATTCGTAATAGTATATAAGTATGTACAAACTTAAAATACTAATCCTATAAGTATTTTCTTGCTTAAAATATAACTCGCACCTTAATCACTTATATATATATATATATATATATATATATATATATATATATATATATATATGTATACGCACTACGTGTCTTAATTCCATAGGTATCGCATCACCTATAATTATAGTCCTCAATAGACGTACCGGATAGCCGCTCAATCATCACTAGATTATATCCTAAATTCCATCCTAGTCGCCTCTTAAGATTCACTCAAACATATAATTGGCATATAAAATACATTTTTTACACGCATAATTATATATATAATTTCCCGTCGAAATACTACCCCGAGTTTTACTCATCCCGAACACCCCTAAATTAGAAAGTCCAGGTTTTTTACTTTCAACTAACCCAAGGTATACATCACACTCAAATAATAATCTAGAAGTCATCACACTATTTTTAAGAACCCCATATGTTTTACTCCATAATTTATTTTCCTCAAAACTATACATTAAGTGCCACACAATTTTGCACCCTCCTAGTCCTAATTAACTCCCTTAAATGGCTAGGAATAAATTCCCTTAGTTGGATATTTATTTCCTCAAATAAATAGGCTAGAAATAATTAATTAAGGAATTTATCGCATTTAAACAAAACAAGATGAAACTGTCAAAAATTCTATAGGGTGGATTGATCGACCCCTAGCCGTCGATCGATCGATCAATCGATCAAACAGGGCCTTGTCTTCTCTAAGACTCTATTTTGGCCATTCACATACCCTAAGATTTTTATCTTCTCTCCCATCATAATCCAACCTTAACCAACAACATATTCACATATAAAAAGGGTTCTAATCATCCTAAAACCAATAACTAACAACCAATTTCAATTAATTCCTAAGGTTCTCAAATCGAATACTATCCGAGTTTTATCCGTTCAAACTTTCGAAACACCCGTTTTAATTCAAGAAAATCCAACCCCAAAATATTTATAGTTTATCAATACTAACTATAATATGAGATACACACTCAAAATAATAAACCAATTAAACACTTGCCTCGTGGAAAAAATTCGAGTTAAGGTTGGCCCCGAATCCCCTTTATTCCTTCCTCTCTTCTCTTCTCCCATTTCTCTCTTCCATTTATCTCTCCTAGGGATGAAATATGATAGAAATGAGGGTTATAAGGCTTTATAAGTCTTATCCCTTAATAAATCCAAAATTGACTCGTATACTCAAATGCGAGTCCCTACTAGTAAAAAAAATATCAGAACCTAAACAATACCCCCGGATACTCTATTCTGACTATCTTGGCCATTTCGAAAGCAATTGTGCACTTGAAATCTCCATCCGAGTCATTAAATTAAAATTCACAAATTAAACCCAACACATCTCAATACTCATGTTTTCCAAATAAAATATTATCCTTTGTCGCTTTACCTAACCGCGACATATAATAAAATAATCCTACTCATATACTTAGTCCCGTAAGAAAATATAACCCACGTAAATATTAATTTGACACTAGCAAACTAATATTTACTATCCACTTTAAATTTTCAATTATTATATTACACTAAAAAATTCCAAAATTACTATTCACAAAAATTTCCCTTAATTACCAAATTATCATCACTTATGCATTGTAAATAATCCTATAAAAGTACGGAGTATTACATACTTCCACCCTTGCAATAGAATTTTGTCCTCGAAATTCGGTTACAACCTGTATTGCTAACGTAGGATCGCTAATCACACTATGTCCTAGTACACCGAAGTCAAATGGTACTACCCTACCACGTACTTGTTCATGATACCCACCTATCTCAAGGCTTATACTCTAACACACTAGCTTAATAACAAACTTAACCAAATCTCTATATACTACGATACTACTTTGGTCGTAAGGTTAATTCTAGCAACTATAAATCACACCTAGTGCTTCTATAACCACATATAAAGAGGATGAGCCTATAATCGCAGCTCTAACTTATTGATCCCATCGGAGATCCGCTACTCCAGGCGTCCTCTCATCTACATCAGGACATCTAAGTTCCTTCAAATAGGAAATTACACTAGCACTTAACTACTCCCTTCAGTCTCATCGCTTAGCTTGGGCGTGTTAACTCTTGTTTCACCTACATAATTGGATTATCGCATACCTCCTACGACGTTCATTCCATCAAACTCCAAATGAAAATCCATTTATAATTTCCCCACAGTATATTCTTCCGCTTTATATACTACACCCCTTCTATTTCAGATGGTATATAAAATAAACTTACTAAGATGCCCACACACCCTTTAATCTGTGCCTATCTGCACAACCAATTTAAACGTCACACGCTTAACACTCTCTCTAAAATGGGCCTCATTTTCTTGGCCTGGTACTAACACCTGGGTACTCTCAACCCGAATAACTCGAAATTCAATTCTTCCCATCCCTGGAAATTTAATCCTTCTTAAGGTTAACCCACCAATCTTCTCCTGGTTAATTCACTATAATCTTCTTATCTCAGCGCCACTTACCGCACTGGCCTTATTCCATGGTAGTCCTAAGATCGGTGTGTTTTCCTACACACATAAAAATAGTACTATACAATCTATATCACTAGTGTCCAAGACCTTTCCTAACTCCCGACATTAGCTTGATTTCATGCATGGGACGTCTCGCAAAGCGAAATCCAAATAAGGAACCCTCCAGTTACACCACTTCCTCGCATCGTCAGTCATCAAGATATAACGTCCTAAGGCACACTACCGGTATGTTCTAAAATCCTACCTTATAAACACACCAACGCGTTTCTACCACTATGTCTTTCCAATTCGGCGAAATGGAAAGTCTAACAAATCGGGGAGCCTATACTCTACACAAATGTTACGAATATCATAACCAAATAATATTACCTAAGAATTTTCCTTCTACTCAAGGCCTGACTATAAGCCTCAAATAAATTTCCTTTACCTTGCCTCACCCACATAATTGCGCTTTTCCATAGCACTTCCATCTCCATAAGTCTACATTCATCACATGGTTATCAATTTATAGTGTTCTCTTCACACTAGGTAACTTATCATCAAAACTAACATCCTAGCATACAGTAATATCTCTCCACTCCCAACAACGTTAAGATTCTTGAATGGGGTGTCTCACAAGTGAAATCCAAACAAGGAACACCTCCGATACACTACTACTTAACTTTGTCGATCATGGAGGTGTGTCAGCGTAAAACATGTAAAATACTAAATCTTGCATATTTTAGATCATATCTATAAGGTCCTCATGCACTAAAATCATAATAATAAAAATTTACTCATCAAAGTTTCATCTAAACATATAATAAAGGCAAGCTCAACTCGCATCTAGGTGAGATATCACAAAAATAACCAGTTCCACCCTCAAACTGCGGATACGATAGCCTTGCAATCACTGGCCTACTATCCCTCCAATTATCCCGAATATATTATATTCAGAATAGTATTATACTCGTATAACACATACAAAATGAGCAGTGCAATCCAAATATAAGCTCAAAATACCAACACCCGTTTTCATAACGAATGAAGAAAATATAATGCCACTATCGCGAAAAATATAAGATATACCCTTTATAATATTACCGATACCGCCACAAAGCTCGAATTACACACACGAATCCAGGGTTAACAAAATACCGCAACTCTATCTTTCCCCACAAAATATACCTCGTTCATCCGAGGTGAAACTCATAAGAATAACTTCGCCAATCTCCTTAACTACTCCAATTGGTTCCCGAACATAGTACACTTGCCTCAACCGAACGAAAACTACTTTAATCAATGCCCCATCTAGGCACCCTATTCTTTTCTTTTAACTTCTATTGGTCAAGGACTAACCATGTGGTTTTACGCTCTATACCACCACATTCCTCATCTCTGGCCTCCCTGACCATGTTAAGGTTATCATTATCTTAGACTCTATAGCCTCGATCCTGACAATCACCTTCGTAGTTCCCTTAGCTCCTCCTACTAAAAGAAAACACACTACCAGCCTCAACTACCCTGTTTCAATCAATCCCAGGGTGGATGTCCACCTGTGGCATTCCTATACCCCGTTCTAAGCCAAATCTTTTGAGACCTATACTTTCACATGACTTAAACTTCAACGTATAGTCCTTATCAAAGACCCTTTCAAACTTTTTCCCAATTTACTTCATTGGGTAAATCATGTTTAGCACCACTCTCTACTATTGCGATACATGGATAATTATGATTACTATACTTTAGTAGTCGTTGCAGCAATCCTTGACAATGAAACAAGGGGAATGACCTCTACTACGATCCTCATTCCCAACTTCAACTTACAGATCTAACTAAGCCCCGCCTCCTGTCGCCCTCGCAACGGCCTTCCCTGGTCTCCCTTCATCGATCAGCACACGAATCTATAAGGACATAAATTTATAAATGTCTAGGGTAGAATCTAGGAATTTTCTATTTGTCCGATATCACATTATGTATGTCTAATACCGCTACATTTGGCATGTCAACACGATCATCCACGACGGCCTTGATCTAAATCCATTCATCCACCATCTTCACACGTGCATCAGGCTTCATGCGACATTCTTCTCATCCGTTCCCACTACTCCACTTCGCGTTATTGGTAAAATGATTTATTGGAGTTGTTTATATTTTCATAAATATTTGCGAATTTTTCAGAAAATATTTTTTCGAAGTCTGATTCGTTTCTATCAAAAAGCAAAAAAAATTCAAAGTGTAGAAGCGAACTTTCCTTGGTCGACGAGCTCATTCAAATGACATCGCTCTGTCGTTCGAGCGACATGAGCATGTCGCGTGAACTCCTTCGAACGACATCTCTCTGTCGTTCAAGCGATATGAGGATATCGCACGATATCGTTCGAACGTCGCCTCTACCACGATTTTCGTATAAATATCTGGGTACATTCTACACATTTTCCAAGTCTTTTTTGCACGCGATTTATGCGTTTTACAGCCCAGACTTCAAGTTTTTTAAGGTTTTATGCCTTTTTTATTCACAAATCCATTCCCATATATTTGTGTGAATCTTTAAACCTTCAGAGGATTTTTTTTACTCATCTAGAGTAACTTGTAAAGAATCCGTCTCTTTTCCTTTGCTGCCCATCTGGAGTTCTTGCAAGAGATTCCATCCAACGACATCGGAACCGACACCTGAGGGTATTTCGTATGTCACTCTTGTTTTCATTGTAATCCTTGTAAACCGTTCTTTACAAATTATAGTGAAAATAAAATGTTTTTCCCCTTTGGGGGATTTTTCCTCACTTGTGTTTTTTTTTGTGATTTAATGTTCTTGCATGATCATATTGACTTCAATCACACCTAGATGCATGTTTTTGGATTTAATTGAAAAACAGAGTTTATTTAAATAATTTCTTTATTTGAACAAACGCGCACTCTCAAATTGGTATAAGATCTTATTTAAGCGATCACCACTTTTACAAATTGGTATCAGAGCCTGTTCCGCTAAGTTATTGTGTTTTGATCCTGATTTTGCACAAAAATGGCTTTTGGTGGTTTTGATGATTTTCGATGTCAACTTTTTGAAAAGGTTAATTGGAAAATTCACACGAACTCTTGTTTTAAATCCTCTATTAAAAATGACTATGAGAGGTGTTCTTGTTGTGAGGGTGTTGGTCACATGTTAGATGAGTGTACCACAAATTTAAAGAAGAAATTGAATAAACCGACATCTAATGTTTATACCCTTAGTGATAATGATTCGGAAGAAGAAGTCTTTTATGCTTCTAGGCGAGAGATTCCCATCCGTGTGATTATTGATGAGAGTGAGCGTGAAAAATTGAGGATGAAGAAGAATAATTGAGTGAGTTGCAAGTTGCCTACAATAATTTCTATTTTTAGTCTTTAAAGACAAAAAATGCAAACTTAAAACTTGAAGCTGAATTGAAGAAACGTGCTTTAGAATATGATAATACTGTTGCGTTGATTGAGGATCTTAGGTCACGTTAGGAGATGCTTAAAGAGAAATTAGGATATGTTGAGGGTGAAAGATATAGTCTTTGAGGTGTGATGGAGGCTATGAAAAAGGAGATTTTAGAATTTGAAGGTTCTAGACGTTTACTCAAGTCTAGGATAGGTGAACTTGAGAAGAGTTTGAGAAAATCAAGTAAGTTAAAATTTTATTTGGAGTCTAAGTCCAAAAAGATGGATAAGATTTTAGTCACTATTCAATTAAGGAGGATAGGGGTGGTATAGGCTTCGATGAGAGGGTTGCACAAATTCACAAAGCCAACCCCACACGTGTGAGAGAATAACCTAGGGTTGTTAAGATAGAGCCTCCGAAGGTTGTTAGGAAAGAGACACCTAGGCACATCGTGAGAGAGCCACCAAAGATCATTAGGAGAGATCCATCTAGGCAAATTCAAAGAGAGCAACCAAGAAATTTGAAGAGAGGGACACCTTTAGGTAACACACACCGCCCGATTTATACTTGCACACATTGCGGTAGGCAAGGTCATCTTAGGCGCTTCTATTTCAAGATTTTAAAAGGAACTAGTAAGATTAATAAAAGAATAAATTAAATTCCCCAAACCCCATGTGTCATTATAAATCTGTTTGGTTTAGAAAATCGGATTTAGAGGCTTACGGTCTATTTGTCCGCAATTCCTATTTGCTTGCACGTGATTCACCCCATGTGAAATCTTTTGGTTGATTGTGTTGGATGTTTGTCATACACTAGCGACGCATCAAGTTATATTCTTTCTAGTGTTATGTATCACTTTGATGTAGCGAACATTGGTCTATTTGTTTCATTTGTGTGTTTCGCTACTATTTTAGCACTGTTTTGGATTTATTTGCCCCTTATAGGTATTGTTTTCACGAAATTTTTCCACCAGGCAAAACTGTATGACATTCTGGACAAACTGTGAAACTTTTACTTTCTCGTTCGAGCGAAACCTTAATGTCATTCGAGCGACATCTTATCTCGTGCGAACTCGCTTCTCATGACATGCCCGTGTCGTTCAAACAATAGGGTGATTTCATTCGAACGACCACTGGAGAATTTTTTTTCTTCTATTTGTAGTACTCTCGGTCATCTTGGTATATTTATTTGGTACTATTGCATTATTTCTGCTCAGTTTATATGCAGTCATTCATGGTTTGCATGCTTAATTGCTAACACTGCATTGTTCGTTTGATCACACATGCTTTGATTGATGGGTTCTTTTGTGTGATTACTATTGCTAGCATATGATGATTCCCATATCGATATTATTTGCCTATTGTTGGTTGTATCATTTTGTATTTATCTTTTTGAAAATTTTTAAAAAATACAAAAAGATTTTTTGTATTTTGCTTGCACCTTTTATGGATAAGCACTTAGAATAACCGAGTCACAATTTCATTCCATTTATCCATGTGACTATTTAATAGGGGTTTGAGACAATACATCATGTCATCGTTGTCCTTTATAATATTTGGAGTCATTAAGATGTAATTAAGTGATACTTCCTCATGTTTTACTCATGATTTCCTTTACTGCACACTTTCACGAATTTGTCTGATTATTGTACTTATCTATCACATGTTGGTCGAGTGTTTTCATCTCAATCCTCTCCTTAAAATGAACCGAGTGCAATAATACGAGAGTAATAAAAGTAGTAAATATAAAAACCATTGCTTGTGAGGAATTTGTTTAAATTTGAAAAAAATGATGATTGACACCGGAAAGGGCTGCGAGTGAATAATAATGACGTCGGGAAAGCTACCGTTTGAGAAGAGCCCGCACAAAAAAATGAAGGCAATAAAAAATGAAATATGCCAAAATTTTGGGCCGATAGGTTTTCTCTCAGTTGAGAATTTAGAACCTCATTAGAAAAATAAAATTGCATTATTACATATGAGGGAGTTTTGGATGGATATATCAATGGGTTTACATGTCCTTTGAAAAGTTCTTGTAACGTCACTAAATAGTTTTGGGTGTTATTGGTGTGGAAATCATTTAGACTTTGATTTGTTGATTTCATTAAGACGATGTCATCTAAATTCAACAATTTTGACACCTAACGATACTTTTGATGTTCATTTGTTAGGAGTACACGTATTCATCATGCACATATGATTGATTGACTTGATTTACCTATCGAATGTGTTCACACCCATACATTCCATTTCCATGACTGGGTTGTTTTAGTATAAATCCATGGTGTGATTTTTATATAATTATTTTTGCTTTGAAAAAATTGGATACTCAAAAATAGTTTGTGGAAATCTTTTGAGTTAGACCTTTGCATATGCGTAGTTTGATTCATATTTGCTATGCACTTTTATCGTGACACTCCATGTTTAATTTTTTTCTTATCTGTCTATTTGAGTACATAATAAAAAGGGGGAAATGAATTATGATTTTATGGGGGAGTTTGCATTATGGGGGAGATTTGATTAGATTGATTGATTTATTCTTATATCATTTCAAACTCGATGTGTCACGAAGGTATCTTCTTTATCTCATGTGTGTAGGTATAAAATTGATATTTATTGGATTGCACAACCTGATGAGAAAATCTTTGAGAGTTTCTGAACAGTTGATGCTGAAGATGTTGAAGTTTGATTATTGACATGTAAGTTGGTATTCTCAGTTTGAGGGTTTAATGGGGATATTATCTTATATGTCATTTGCCTTATGGAGATAGAATAATTTAGATTTTTATGTATGTACCAGCATAGATATCGGGGGAGATTTGTAAGGGCATAATTTTATAAATGTCCGGGGTAGAATCTAGGAATTTTCTATTTGTCCTAGATCACACTATGTATGTCTGATATCGCTACATTCGGCACGTCAGCACGATCATCCACGATGGCCTTGATTCGAAATCATGAATCCACCATCCTTACACGTGCATTATGCTTCATTCGACGTACTACTTAACCGTTCCCACTACTCTACTTTGCATTATTAGTAAAATGATTCATTGGAGTTGTTTATATTTGCATAAATATTTCAGAATTTTTCAGAATTTTTTTTTCGAAGTTTGATTCGTTTTTATCGAAAATAAAAAAAAATTCTAAGTGTAGAAGCAGACTTGCCACGATCGATGAGTTCATTAAAATGACATCGCTCTATCATTCGAACGACATGAGCATGTCGCTGGAAGTGCTGGTGAAGAAGGAGGAAGCATAGCATCATGGATTTGACAAACACGCCCAAATTGTAGCTGACCCTGCTGTGGAGGGGCAACTAGATTAGGTACCTGAAGTGGTAGCTGAGCCTGTTGATGCTGAGGAACTCTAGGAAGTTGACCCCCAACCAACTGAGGACACTCCTTCTTGTAATGACCCGCCTCCCCACTTTGGAAGCACCGTCCCACCATATTCTCTGGAACTCGGCCCCGATTATTTCTAAACTGGTTAACACCTTGGCCCGGATGGCCCCTACCCCCTTAACCACCCCGACCTATTTGTTGTTGTTGTGGGGAACCCTGTCCGTGCCTATTATTATTGACACCCGAGTTAAACCCACCAAAACGTGGCCTCTTTGACACGTCCCCCTGCTAGGTATCCCTATCTTTCTACTTGTTACCCGAAGATGGGGTCGAAGGAAATGTTCCTCCAGTCCCACTACCCCCAGGCCTTCCCGCTTGCCCCACAACTGCAACTTTCTTGCCACTTTGCATTTACAATCGATGCTCTTGACAGTGGAGAAATGTCGTATTCATCACCTCACCAAAAGTGTGCAAAGCTAGATTACCTAGTAAATGTTGTCGGATCCTCCAGTTCAAACCTCCCATGAACTTCGAAACCTTCCTCTCTTCCAGAGTCACCTCATCCGATACAAAACTTGCTAACCGGGTGAACTCCTCTTCATATTCCGCCACGAATCTCTCACATTTCACCACATCCTGAAGCCTCCTTCTCATCTCCCTCTGAACTACGGGAGGGAAATACTTTTGGTCAAAAAAGACCCAAAAATTAGTGATAGTCATGGTATCTCTTTGTTCTGGTGCAGCCATCGACTCCCACCAATGAAATTTGGCCCCAACAAGGTTAAAAGTAGCAAGGGCTTGTTTTTTCTCCTCACTACATTCCACCATTCGCAGATGGCGCTGCATATCCTTCTTCCACTGATTAGCTCTAATAACATCAGAACCTCCATCAAATTTCGAGGGATGGCCCTTTAAAAAGGACTCTCTAAATCTTTCCCACGGAGAAGGTCTCGTAGTAGCTTGTACATCCTGTGCTCATTTTTGAGCTTGTGGCATTTGCTGAACCACTGCGGTCATAGCGACATTGACCTCTTGAGCCTCAATATTTTCTACATCAGCAACATTTATTGTTCCTTGTGGCGGCGGTGGAGGACCAACATCCTCTTCTAAAACCCTATTACGTATCACTGGCTGACCTCTCTTAGGCGGCATCTGAGATGAAGAAACCAATAGAGTTATAATACTATTCAAAATAATCTATCTTGCAGAAGATCGCAAATATAAGTAACAAAGTAGTCCTAATATTAGGCTCTATATCAAAAACGCTACGGTAGAACGTGACAAGTACGCATAGATCCTAAAGACTCGAGAACCTGATGCTCTGATACCATCTGTGACAACCCGAGATATGAAATAAGGGGTGGCCATCCCGATACTCCAACATAATGGAGTCATGGATGGAATCATTCTTAGCATCACAACAATATAAAGAATATACGGGAAAACCACCCAATAATTCAGAAAACAGGTTGTCAAAAATTTAGTTTTATTAAAGGTTAAGTTAAGAAAATAATTTAAACAACCCATTCTAATAGAAAGTGGAATTCCAAGAAAACTTATATTACATTCTTGACGAATATACAATAAAAGGACCGAATATGCTGTCGGTCAACAATTACATACTACATCCATTAAATAGTTATAAAAGTTTGGGCCACACGCCCGAGTGAAAGACCCGATAAAATCTAGAATACAATAATGAAGGCGTCTAACAACACAACCCGTAATATCCGCAAAATCTTACGGCTCCCCAAAAGTACTGGAATAGGAAGACTCAGAACGGGCGCCCTTGCGGCAGAGCACCTGAGCAAATATGATTCATGCATAACAAGAGAAAATGAACGGGTCAGGGCCCGATTTTTATATGATCACCATATGAATAAAAAGCATGACAGTTATGAATAATTAATCATGAATGATAAGGATGGGAGTTCAACAACATAATCTCAAAGCATAATAAGGCAGTTTAAATGATTATGTCTTTTATTAAATTATGCAAGAGAATAGAATTAGACAACATAAATTTAAAAGCCTCCATCATTATTTACCATATCACTTCATTTTTCATTCCTTAACAGGAATATAATTACTAACAGATGCTCTTATAGAATTTCACATATTTCAAATCCCACTTTAATCAGAATGGTTATATTTATATACATATAACGATTCTAAGACCGCCCCTCCGAGTTTCCACACTGGGTGCGCACCTAAATGACTAGCATCATCCAGGGCCTATCGAACAAGGAACCTGGTCACCTAACGCACATCGGGAAGGGGCTCTATGCCTGCAGTGAGTCATAACCACACCCGAAATTACCTCACTAGTGCAGAATAAAATAGATAATAATCCCGCAATATGGCCGAGGACTATAGTCTCCCTTCATTCACTAGTCAGGGGACATCACCTCATCCGTGAGCTTCCCTTATGATTGCATTTATAGAGGCGTGTTTAAGTAAATTAACATTTACCATTTAAATCTCATTTTCATTTCCATTATCCATATGTATGTTTCATTTTATCCGAAACCATAATCATTGAATATTCTCATTATTATTCTTCATATTTTAAGTCCCGAATTATTCTCCAAATAGTCACAATAATTCTACAAGTCCCAAGGTTTTATATACCTCCAGTTAGCCCCTAAAGTCTCAAAGTATGGGCTTACAACTCCTAAAATCCTAATAATGTACTAAAGGAAGAAATGCCCTAACCTCAATTGGTACACCTCAAGAGTAAGCCCCGTTTAACCCAATCCTAATGTTGGGTAATGACTCGACTGAACTACAACTCTAGGACTTTAAGTTTAGTTCATACAAGAAGGTTCCTCGGTCCTAAACCTAAAGAAAAAGAATTAGATTTGAGTTATAAAACAAACTCAAAAATAGGAGGAGAAAGAATCGATTCGCCCAAAAAGAAAATCGATTCGGATAAGAAAACCTGGGATTCTATAAACTACAAATCTATTCGGCTTGGCCTAATCGATTTGGTCCAAGCAGACCTGGAAACTTACTCTATGCGAATCGATTCTCCCAGGGGCCGAATCGATTCGCCCCTGCGAATTTGCCAAGTTTGGCTATGGAGTCTTGGACTCCTAAATTTCCCCAACTCCAATCTACCCAAACCAAGATCATTTATTGCAACCAGTTGATTATTAATGCATCCAACAACAATGATTTACATCAATACCCATCCAAATCAACCTCCGAGGATTCAAGACCCATAAATCCATAAAAACCCTAACTTTGTTAAACCATAACTACTACCCAACTATCAATACTAATTATTCATCATAAATCACATAATAGCAAGTAGAAAACTTGCCTCAAGCTTGCAAATTCAAATTTGAGGAAGATGAATGCAAGATCAATCTCCAAATCTTCTATCTCTCTCTTTCTCCACAAGTTATTTTATTCTCTCTTTCTCTCTACGTTAACAATTGCACTTAAGATAAATAAAAGTCTTAGCAAGACTAAATCGTAGCATTAGTCTAAAATCTCCAACTTAAATGATAAACACCACATTAAAATAACTCGCAATACGCGTTTATGCTAAAATCATTCAAAAGTGCCCGAAACATAAAAATATAATATGGCACTTATTTCGACTATCTCGCACCTTTTGGGGACTTACTACGCCTTCAAAATTATCATTTGGAAATTTTATAACTCATTTCAAGTTCCGGTTTCATTTTAAACCAAAATGTCATTTTAAATCTTATGACAAAATAAAACACAACATGGTGTTATTTACCTACACATAAGGTAAATATGTAACATTTTAGTAAATATTAACGTTAACTTATCCAATTAATATTTACTCTATATTCCAACATTTTATATATAATTACTTCACACAGTAAATAAATATAAAATTTGTTCTCAAAAGAGAAGGTTGTTACATTTGGTATGTACTGTTTTTGTGGGTTTCTCTTTTAGAACACTATTATTCGAAATTGGACTTTAACCTTGCGAGTTTCTTAATATGCCTTTTTTATTTTTTCTTCAGGAGTGGAACGTATGTTTGGGGTGGGTGTTGGGACGTTAGAATGGTTGGAGGATGAGGATTCATGGTCACTAACAAGTTTGGATTGACAAAATATTTACCATTTTAAGGGACGACCACCGTGTTCACAGGTAAATGCTTATTTTAGGTTGACAAATGTAACAGGACGACCATCGCTTCACATGTAAATGCTTTTAACCAAACTATAAATTTATAATTTCTTTTTTAGTAAGTAAGTCGAAAGCTTTTTGTCCCCTGTACAATCGTTCTATTTTTATCTAACCATTTTAAGGGAGTGCTTTGATATTGTGAAGAAGCTTACATGATTTTTGTCCCCTGTACAATCGTTCTATTTTTATCCAACCATTTTAAGGGAGTGCCTTGATATTGTGAAGAAGCTTACATGCTTTGATCTTACATGGAAGAACCTTTTGACTTACTTCAGAGGTAAACATGTAAAATCATCGCTTTTTTCTATTTAATAGTTTCTGGTTCATTTTTTTCTACGATTTTAGCGATGGTTTTTCAGATCTTGAATTTTGAGATATGAAATTCCCACATCTTGAATTTTTTGGGGAATTTCACTTATCTATAAATCTTGAATTTTTGACATCTTTACCTTCTCCGATTTGTGTCTGAATATTTTTTTTTAGATCTCCATACATCTGTGTAATGTGGTTCATGAATGTTTGTGTCTAACCATTCAAGGAGGAATGGAAGAATATTTTCACTTACTTTAGAGGTAAATAGCATTTGATTAGTTTTTTTTATTTAATAAACTCTGTCAAAACAGCATTTATGGGTTTTAGATCCAGTTTAAAGCTATGATATAATGTCAGTTTTGAGAAGAAAAATAACTCTTATTGCTAGCTCGCTCTCTGTCTCTGTATAACAACTATTTCATTTCAACTAAGGATATTTTATGGTGTTTTGATTTGGTGGGTTTCTCACGCCAACATCAAACTAGGTTCTCGCACATTTTGGGTTTAATATTATGATGATGTGCAACAGAGACCTGACAACATTTAATCTGTTTTTTATTAGGGGCACCAGGAAGCTGATGGGCGCCTACCACAATTTTTTTTTGTTTTAGAAATTTTGAAATTGTTTACACTTTTTAATCTGCATATTGTTTGGCTAAGAAATTTATTAACGTGTTCATTTATACTTTTCTTTTTCCTTTTTGTAGTGACTTCAAATTATTTTTTTTTCCTTTTTGTAGTGTTCATACCTTACACAATAATAAGTGGCGTTGGTGCTGAAGTTTTTAGAACTGAAGATGAACTGTTAAATTGAGGTCTTTATATATTACATTAAATTTGAAAAGAAATGACAGGTGTTCATAACGAACATTAAAGAAAACGTAAAAAATTGACACTTTTGTCGATTCTATAAAAAAGTTATAAAAAAATGGGGTCATCGCATTATGCCGCCATCCTGTTTTCTATGTTGTTGGCTAAAATTTAGTTTTGTTAGTATAATGGTGTTGGTATAATTTTGTGTTGGTGTTATAATTTAATGATGTTGGTATACTAATTTAGTGTTGTTGGTTAATTTCTTTAAGTCATTAGTGTTGTTGAGTTTAAACATCAAACGTGATGGTATAAAATAGATATTAGTGGTGTTAGGTTTAATTCTATGAGATTATTATTTAAAAACAAACTTTTAACATAGTTATATTAGATAATTTGAAAAAATAAAAATTTAATATAAATAGAAATAAATATTTAAGGTGCATAAACACTTATTAAACAAACATTTAATATAAATATATTAATTCTTATCTCACTTTTGATAATAAATTCTTATTAAACAAACATTTAATATATACATTCGTATTTTTCATATAGATCTCAAATTTGTTGAAAATAATTTCTTATAACTAAGTTTTTTTTATAAAAAGGCCATATATAAGAAAAAAGTTTTTTATAAATAAAAAAATGGTAAACAAACATGATCTTTAATTTTTGTTGTTGATGGGACCATGATGTCCCACTTTTGAGGACACCGTATCTAACTTTATACCAAAATTTCATTTGTGTAACAGGTGATATGATCACATGGGTCAAGCATTTGTATCATCTTGATCCTCACAAAATTGAAAAATAAGAAATATGAGCACATGGGTCACAATTGTACGAGTAATTTATTTATTTTTTATTTTATGATGTGAGCTTTGCCTTTATTTTTACCCTTTTGATTTCCTTCTAGATCTTAGGCATTGCTTATGATTTGACCAATTGTAGCCTTTCATTTTATTTAACCGAGGTTCGGTAGTTGCTACACCGGTTAGGTGCCTTTTCCCATTAGGTCATTAGAAAGTGTGAGGCATTTAAAAATTTAAAGACAGAAATTCACACCACGGTAAAGTATTGTAAAATAGAAAAAAATTATTTGGATAGATATTTTAACCGAGATTTAGACATATGACTAAAATACAAAAATAAAGGGAGAGTTAATGCATACTTTTATTGAGATTTGTCTACCTGATTTTTTTTAATAAAAACTTTTTTTTAAAACTTTTTTTTTACATTTAAAAAAAATGTTTTAAACTTTTTATAACTGTTTTAAAAAAAACATTTAACTATTTTTTCTTAAAATGACTCTTATTCAAAATTTGTATTTTACAGTTTGATTAAAAATAGTTTTTTTTAAAAAACTGTTTTTTATTGAAAGTGCAAATTTTTTGATTTTATTTAAAAAAAAAGTTTTTTTTTTGTTTAAATGGCACTTTATTTAAAAAAAAAAAAAATCATACTTTATTTAAAAAAACCATTTTTTTGTTTTACTTTCTTTAAAAAAAACTAATATTTCATACTTTTACATTTTTTGGTTTAAAAAAAGTATATTTTAAATTTCAAATGAAAACTGTTTACTTTCAATAAAAAAAACACTTTTTATATTAAGAGGAAAATTGTTTTTTTATATATAAAAAATTGTTTTTATACCCATCGTTAAAAACAAAAGAATAAAAACCTTTCAAAAAAAGAAGAAGAAGAAGAAGAAGAAGGAAGCTATGTGGCCACCAAACTTTGAAAGATTTCTATGTGCAAATAGAAATGCTCTATCAAATAATATAATTATGAATTAGTTTTGGCATTCTATTATTAGGTGAAAAATATGATCTTTAATGAAATGATTAATTCTTTGAGTTTTTATTAAAAAAAATGATGCCCATTTTTTGTGTTATATGAGTCACGTCAATTGTTTTTTGGATAAAAATAACGTCTATTTTTTAAAATAAATAACATAAGTTTTTTTATTAATGTCCATTTTAATTTTAAAAAAATTATTATAAAGCTTTATATTAATTTTCAAAATATTTAATATGGACGTCCATGTCGTTCATTATTTTAAAAATATTTAATTTTTGTACCTCCTTTTAATAGAATCAAAAAGTTTTGATTTATTTTAAATAGTAACTCTTTTACATCACTTACACGAGTCAAAATTTTATAACGAACATAATATGTTCATGAAAGGTTCGTACCATAAGTTATTTCACAAAATTTTATAACGAACAGAATTTTATAACGAACATATAACGAACAAATTTTTTTAAACTAATAGGTTCGTACTATAGGTTATTTCAAAAAATTATAATCTGTTGCGAACTAAACATAATGTATGGTCCTATCAACGAAGTACACTTTCTAAAATTAGCGTCGTGCCTTCAGGCACGGGTATACCCTAGTATATATATATGTTTGTGTGTTTATTATAGATATCAGTGTGAATGGTATTTATATGAATACATACCCCTCTAGTGCTATCATAAGAGGTTGTGCGCTGTGGGTGAATACCCTGGCTTATGACAATAGGGAGAGTATAAACCCCAGGTTATATCACCTGATGTTTTATTGTGTAATTTATTTTTCGAGGTGAGATGCTTTAGGTATGATTCGATCTCACTTTTGAGTGGAATATGATCTCCCCCACGACGTTTTTGATTTTTTTACCCAGGTTTATGAGTGAGTTAGACTTGATGGAACCGGGTTAGAGTGAGCATACTTGAGATAGGAGAGCATTTTAGAGAAAACATCCAGTGAAATATTACTCAGAAATGGATGGTTATGATATGCGACAGGTGTGTGAGTTTTGTAGTATACTAGTACATATCTATGATGATTAGATAATTATGTACATCTTTAATATATAAGTGTGAATATATTTCTTATATAATTGGTGTGAAAGTTATACGATTAAAAAGGGATTTTCTATATAGTTTGAAGGTTATATGACTCAATATAGTTGAACTAATTAACAAGTTAATGAGATTGATAACATAATGATTGAGGTAAAAATACTCGGGTTAGATAAGTGCGATTGGAAGAGGTGTAATAAGGCTAGTTAGGTGGGGTAACATAACTAGTGAGGTTAGAAGTCAAGCGTTAGGTGTGCACATTAGATGAGGGGTGAGTTATACCTCAAGAGAGTGCAACACTAGCTTAAATATGAAAAGTGTGCATGCATATTTATTTATTGGCAATTTAACTTCTAGCTAAATATTTTCAAAATGTCATACTTTGCTCCTGACCCGTGTCAAAATATTTTCCAAAATATTTTAGGTATCCAGCCACATGGTCGCCCAACTTGAGAATTCTATCCAGGGATGCATAGTTATAGCTCGTGTGGAAGTTACAGGACTTTTCTATAAATGCTTCATTAATTTATTCCTAGTGTATAGACGTTATTTCAGTACTCATTTGGGCATGACGCCCTTCAAACTATTTCCGTATTTTTGTTTATGGATTAGACTTTGTATATCCTGACATTATTTCAGTTTATTGTTGGATTTTATTGTTGAACCAATAGTTGATTCGGTCTTCTTTATTCATATTATTTATCTGTGCGAGATTCAATTATTAATTTATGTGGATGGTTTAATTATTATGTATTTTCGCATGTTGTTAATTAATATAAGATAAAATTTGGCACCGATCTATTTAATTACTAGGTGGTTAGTAATTTTGAAAAAAAAATTCTTTCAGCAGTGATGCTAAGAATGAGCCATATGAGACCAATGTTATATTTGAGTAGAGGCCTAGCCACCCGGTATTTTAATAGGTTGGGTATCACATTCAACCTATATTTGGTTCACCCATATTTGGCCCCAACTCACATTTAGCTCAACTTATATTTGGCCTAACCGACATTTAGCCCAACCCATATTTTACCCATCCAAATTATAATCAACGCATAGTTTTGTCATTACTAATCATGCTTAAAGGCTACATTTAAAACTTAAAAGTGAAATTTTTAACGGAATATGGATTTAAGCCGTCTAAAAAAAATTCGAGACGTTAAATATTTTAGAAGCGCGAATGTTTTATTTTCTGAAATATACGTGTCGAGAGTCGGTTCATTTTGAGTTATGAAATTAGGGATGTTGTAATTAAATTAATATGTCATATTAGTTCAAAAGTGATAAACAAATCCAACGTCCTAGTTTTCTCCCGTATTTAGTTACATATCTTCTGTTGCTTTCATCATTTGTTATTTATTTATTTTTCTTCAATATTATACCATATTTTTTATCTCTACTACGTACCGTCTAGTTAGAAAATCGTTGACTTATAAAATTTAACAAATCTATATTGCCTCGACACATACTTGCATAAGCTATATACCATAATAGATAGTGCATTTGTGATAATTTTATAATTTGACAATAAGTTTTTGGCACATGTGCTGGAAATTTTCTCACTTTTGTTTAAAGTTGTGAATTTCACAATATTTTCAACCATTTTGTTTTATTTTATTTTGTGTTGATATAAAGATATTAAAATTTCAAGAAAAGAAAATTCAAGAAATTCCTTTCTCTTCTTGTCAGTCGTCTGTTTATAATACAAAAAATCAGATTAATTTTTTTTTTTATTAACGAGTAGTTTTGTTATGCATTTTCTCATAAAATCAGAAAGATAACTAAATAATTTCAGATTTCGTATTTTCTGTAATTAGTACCTAAAATATTTTATAAAAAATCCAAAAGTTCAAAAACATATTTTATTTGAGTATCCTATTTTTTTAGTTCCAGAATATTAAAAAAAGTGTTTTGTTTTTCTTCTTTTCGATGTTAAATACACCATTAGTACTTGTGTTAATATATATATATATATTGTTTCATACTTTACATTTGTTGTAGTTGTTTTTGTTATTTTTTCAGTAGCACATTCAAAAGAAATTATGTACAAAAAAAGAAGAAAAATTAAAAAAAAGGCGCCAAAGTGAAGAACATTTTGAAAAAATTGTGCAACGGTGGGCGAAAGTAGAAGACACTTGTGCAACCTTGATACGAGAACAACGAACTCTAAAAAACGACTGAAACAAAAGTTGTGTTTTCCCCAATTGACATCAACTTAAACTTTGACTAGACGTAAATAAGTGACCATAAAATGTCCACGTCAGAGGTAAGTTTTGGGTGCTCCATACATGGTTTTTTTGTCTTACTTTTAAATTAGTAAATTTTATCAATTTTGACTTAAGGGTAAAAATCCAATTACAAGATAAGGTGGGGGTTTTATCACCCTTTCTTGATCCGAAAATAATTAAGTTAACCAAGCATTTGCATAATTCAAGCAATCATTTTTAATTTTTAATTAATTAAACATTAGCTCTAGGGTATCACATAATTCATAGAAAAACACTAACAATGCTAGAGTTAAAAGCTACTCCAACTCGAACTTGTCAAATCAGTTTTATTTTACCTTATCTAGGATTGACGATTTTTAATGCGTCTTGATACCGACCACCTACATGGAGGTAAAATTGGAATTTGAGGCTATAACAATAGTTGGTCATCATTTTTATTCTCCTTTGTCAAAAAGTAGAGGTAGTTAATTAAGGGAGATTATTTTCGGTACTCGCATTGTTATCAATTAATATAAGCAGATTAGGTTTTAAAATTAAAATTTCACTCACCTAAATTAGATAAATCAAACTCCTTTACGTTAGTTTAGAAATTACGTGGTTTTGAGTCGAATTATGTGCTTTTTTTCCTATAAAAATTTTAAAAAATAATAAAATATAAAAAATACAAAGGAAAGAAATTCGAGTGAGGCATGTTGTGTATGTGTAATTGGTCTTGAGATAATACCGGTAAATTAGCGAGTGATGAATCCACCGATTTCCTAATCACCTTTATAGGAAGAGTCTCGATTTTTTTTTAAATGGGCGACAAAGTAGCATCCCTAACAATTAAGGACTAAATATACCTCAATAGGTCGAGTAAACCATCGTGTATCGTCCCCCCCCCCCCCCCCCCCACACACACACACATAATTCCAATAACATTCTATTTAAAACGGGGACCATCAAATGTTACTTGTGCTTAGGGTTACAGAAAATAAGACCCCTACTTCCTGATACAAGATTTCGATGAGATTTGTCGAATGATAAAATACCAACAACTCCCTAATGATACTGTTAGATTGGAATTGTTCCCATTATCGTTGAAAGAGAAGGTAAGAAGTTAGTTCCTATCTCCGAAACCCACCCCATTACTAGATAAAACCAAATGAGTATAGAGTTTCTCCAAAAGTTATATCTGAACAAAAAGACGACGTCGATACATCACACCTTAAGAATATTTAGCCAATGGGAGGAGATTCATTTTCTATAGAGTTAGAACGGTTCAAGTACTTTCTACTACAATGTCCTCGCTATGCGATTGAGTTAGGATGTCAAGTCCATATTTTTCACGAGGGGTTCAATTTTAATACTCGAGCCATGCTCGAGTCAATGTTTAATGATAATTTAATTGAGAAAAGTGAGGCCGACACGTGGGTATTCCCTAGAGAAAAATTTCCAAAGATGAGTTGCCAATAGAAAATCTAGGTCCACCATATCGAATGAGGGTTTCACTAACGAAGTCAAAAAAAGTTGTGATTTAAAATCCCATGTGTTCACATTGGCCAGACGTTGATATTCTTTAAAGATAGGCAAATATGGAAATAATCTGCACATGCATTCGTGCAACACATACGCTTATCTATGTGTTTGCTCTGTGATAGTTTCGACCACTTAGGTGAAAATTTCCCAGTCCTTCTGTCCAATAAAGCACTCACCGAGTAAGAAAATTCCCTCTGCTAAAGTGGGACAAATTACGAACCGTATTGCAATGCCTAAAATCCAGGGTGGAGAGACCATCATAACCTTTCATGGTTTAAGGGTCAGTACTAAGGATGTGGAGGTTTATTTTTGGTTAACCCACCCCCGAATTTCTAAAAGAATGCCCCCATACCATCGTATCCTTTATCCCAAAAGATCCAATCTTTAAAGGATACGGTGAACTTAATTTTCCAAAGAACCCTATAGTTCCAACAAACCACCTAAAATATCCTCCAATCCCCCTAGAATTCTTACACACGAATACTCAATCAATTTCTAAACTCAAGAATCAAGTGAGCTAACTAACCAATGTATTAAGTGAGAGGAACAAGGGAACATCTTCAGACAACCCGAGCCTAATCTGAAAGGTATCATTCCTAGGGGTACATATGGTGTCCAAGACAGTATTAGCACTTCCCAAACCCAAGATGATGTCAAAGCCATTATCCCACTTAGGTTCGTCAAGGAAGTTAAGAATGACATCTCACCACCCAATGAGAGTGAACTCGATAAATGTTAAGGAGAAGGAAGATTCATTTATGGATCCAACTTCCTCACCTCCCGCATCTTTTGATCCACCTGTAGACACCTATTTCCTCAAACCTCTATTTCCCAAATGTTTGGTACCACAAAAGAAAAAAAACACAATTGGATACAATATTGGAAGTGTTAAAGAAAGTACAAATCAATATCCCACTACTTAATGCTATATAATAAGTCCCATCTTATGTTCAATTTTAGAAAGACCTTTGTACCTTCAAGAGAACCACCAACATTCCAAAGAAACAATTTCTGATGGAGCAAGGTAGCATAATTGTTTAAAAAAAAAACTCGTCAAGTATAAGGATCTTGAGACCCCGACGATCTCTCTCGAGATAGGGAATCATCACTTCGAGAAAACTCTCTTAGACTAAAGAACAACAAGCATTAACCTTCCGTTGTACACCGTGTATGAGAAACTAGGTTTGGGAGAGTTAAATCCCACTAATATGACATTAAACTTAGTCGATCGATTCGTTAAGGTTCCTAGAGGTTTTGTAGAGGATGTATTGATAAAAAGTGAGTGACTTTATGCTTTCATTATAATTTATGGTCTTAGATAGGAAAAACGTATTAAACTCTTCCTCATGAATCCTAATTATCCTTAGTCTACCCTTTTTTCAACTTTTGACGCTGTCATTCGATGTCGAAGTGAACAAGTGAGCCTCACATTTTGAAATATGACCATGGCTGTGAATTCATTCATTTTAGAGAAACCATCATTTTATGGGGGATAAAATGAAGTCCAATATGTTCAAGAAGTGCACGATGTCACTAACCTACTAGTTAGTGACACCATAAATTTGAATGCATGACCACCCGATTTATCTACTGAAGTGAGTCTTGAAGAAATTGAAGAAGAATATATGTCAATTGATGAAGATCTCACTATTGAAGTCCAATTAGTATTAGTCTCATTTAGTTACTTGGAGGAAAGATAATAGGTGTAACAACCCGTCCTTTTTGGAGACACTTAAATCCCACATTTGGGTATAAATTGGGAATTCGGAGAATTTCTCGAAATAGTGATTTTGGGATTCTCAAGGATTTAATGATTTTCGATGGGCATTGTAATTATTTTTGGTACTAAATATGTCGAAATAATTTAATTATATGTCGCCATGGAGAAAAGTGACAAAAAGGTCAGATTTTAATTGGAAAAGCCTACATTAAGTATTATGGGTTAGAATAGTGATTTGCGATCAAGTACCTCGGATGGAAATTTCGACTGTGCCGTGAGTCTCGGAATGTCCGAGATAGTCGAAAAAGAGTGTTCGATTGTCGAAATTGAGTTTCGAGGAATTTTAGAGTTAAATGGGCTCGTAAATGAGTAAACGAGTCGTTTTTGGGTTTTAAGGGGTATAACCCTTTTTCTTCTTATAAAAGGAGGGATAAAGGGAGAAAAGAGAAGTGAAAAGAAGAAAGAAAGGAAGAAAAGAGAAAAAAGAGAGAGAGGAGGAAGAGAAGAGAGGACAAAAGGAAGATTCGGGCCAAACGCCGCCGGATTCGACTCGAGGTCGTCGGATTATATCCACGAGACAAGTGTTTACTTGCTTTATTTAATATTTGCATAAATATATCATACCGTAGTTTGGTATAATTAAACCCTAAAGATTTTGGGTTGGGTATTCGCGGATAAAAACGGGTTTTCGGTAGTTAAAACGAATAAACCCCAAAAATTTAATAATTGGAGAAACTAAAGTTTTAACCTAAATTATTTGGTGATTTTGGGTTCTAGGATGTTTAGAACCCGTATTATAAGTGTATTTCTTGTTGATTGGAGTTTTAGGCCATTGGGTGAGGAGATGGAAGCTTGGGGGAAGCTTCCATGGCTGAAACAGCTTCTCGAAGAAGAAGCTGCCGCCATGATCGATCGATCGATCATGGGGGTTCGATCGATCGAAGCCATCGATCGATCGATAGCCAGGGGTCGATCGATCGACCCTTGCTGAAAGATGGTAATTTTTCTGGGATGTTTTGGATGGTATGGATACCAATTCATATTGCTTCGAGGTTAATTATGTGGAAACATAAGGGACCTTTTAGGACTATATGGTCATCTAATTATGGGAAATTAGGAGGCTTAAGTGAGGGTTTTAAATGTATAAACCTTAAACTATATTTTCGAGGAAAATAGAATAATTGTAGAATTTGATGGTTTAGGGTTCCTAAATTATGTTGGGATCTTTTAAGTGATTATATGGACAAGATGTAGTCCTTGGGTTCATGGAAATGAAATACATGGCCCACTAAATTTAAGGTTGTTCTGGAAAGATAAATCCCTAAGTTATTATTTTGGACTTTTAGGCCTACATATATAGGAAATTATAATTATATTGTCTATGGTTGGATGAATCCTATGAGTGGATTAGAATAAATTTGGGGAGTATAGTTATATATTCGCTAAATGAGAAATGGTATAATTGGAGATATCCAATAAATCCTTAGATGGGATTTAGGCATGTATTACTTATTAAAGTAAGGAAATACTTTGGGTTTAGTATCATGCATATATGAATGCTTGATTATGATTCTTCGAGAGAATCTTTGGGATTATTGGTCATCGTTAGATGGTTTGGAAAATATGGCCATTTGTATATATTCGAGGAGGAATATATGGTATATGTATACTATGTGATTAAGTATATATATAATTTGAGATAAGTGATTTTGAAAATAAAATATGAATATTTTCTAAATGGATAAAGATGTGATTTTCATAATTAATGATTTATAGTCAACACCCTCTCTAAATGACATCATAAGGGAAGTTCGCACGTGAGGTTAATCCCCCTGACTAGAGAATGAAGGGTGTATATAGTCCTAGGCCATATGAGCGTTTATGTTATGTTTTCTGTGATGGTTAGGTAACTTGGGGTGTGGTTATGACTAGCCCGCAAGCATATGGCTGCTTCGCGATGTATTGAGTATAGGTGCCCAGGTGTTGTAATTGATAGGCACTAGAAGATGATGGTCATTTAGGGGCGCGCCGTACGGGCGGTCTTAGAACGCATCATTTGTTAAAGTAATTTATGATAATAAATTGGCTTTAATTACATTTCCTGGATGGAAGAAGGAAATGGGATAAATGGTTTGGCTTCGGTAATACCTCCCGGATGGAAGAAGGGAAGTGGAAGCATATGATATGATCAAATCTTTTTTATGATAATGAAAATGGCTTTGAATACATTACCTGGATATAAGAAGGGAAATGGGATGTTTTGAAAAGGAAAAGCATTTTTTTTAAGATAATAAAACTGGCTTTCAAAAGTATATGTTATGTTAAAACAGTTCATGATAATCAATTGGCTTTCATATATACATTTCTTGGTTATATGAAGGGAAATGAAAAGTTTTGAGATAAATGGAAATAAAGTATATGGATTCTCATTCCGGGAGATAGATACGGATGTTTATTGTAATATGTATATATATGGATGAATCGAGTACCGAGGGTCTAATAGATCTCGATGACCGACCTTGCCGCATAGTAGTGTATCGGGGGGGTTCCTTGTTTGGATTTCGCTTTGCGAGACACCCCACGCACGAATATGGCAATTTGTTGAGACTGGGGAGAAGTTTAATCCTTAGTGCTCCCATATTAGTAATTCTTATGGTATATATGTATATGTGAATATATTCTGTACTGAGGGACTGGTGGATCTCGATGATCGACCTTGTTGCGTAGTAGTGTATCGGGGGGTTCCTTGTTTGGATTTCACTTTGCGAGACACCCCACGCACGAACATGGCATAGCATTGAGACTGGGGTGAAGTTTAGCCCTTAGTACATTACTTGGACAATCTAGGGTTGATAGTGGTTGGGTGATATACTAGTTTTGTAGGGTAGCTTGACTAGGATGTTTAGAGGGATGCGCTAGGAGTGCACTGTTAGTGAAGAGGTAAGGGGTATCTCATAGGAGTGTGATACCAAACTTAAATATGAGATAAAACCTTTTTCTAAAAATAAGACATTTATGAACTTGCTAAATATTTTCAAAACTCGGGCTCTGACCCGTTTATCTACTTTTCCATTCTTGCTATATATATATATATATATATATATATATATATATATATATATATATATATAGGTGTCCACACACAGGGACCCCTGGATGACAATTCCTTTGAGTCAGATGTCAGCTGCAGCAGCTGTGGATGCGTGCAGGATTTTCAGTAGACACTTCTATCCTTGTAATCTAGATAGGAGGTACTGTAAAAACGTTCGGTTCAATGGCCCAATTGCATTTATTTATTCTTTCAGTATAGCATTCGATATGGCTATATATTTTGACCGAGTGTTCAGTTATTTTATTTCATTTCAGCTTTATTTACGCAAAACTGCGTGGATGTTTTAATTTTTAAGTTGTTAAAAAAAGTAGTTAAGTAAAATTTTGACACCGGCCTAATAGGTTATTAGTAATTAAATGGATTTTCGACAGTGATGGTAAGAATGATCCATATGAGACTCATGTTTTAATTTGATATAGGAGTGATCGTCTGGTATTTTTTAGGCGGGGTGTCAGTGATGGTATCAGAGCATCAGGTTCTAGTGTCCTTAGGAATCTGTGCGGACGTACTACACTTTCAGTGTTGCTCTTGATTTGTTATAGAGCCTCAGGATTAGGTTTGTTGATTTCTCTTGTGATATTTCGTTCTCCTGTCATGTTAGAAGATTATATCGATCTTTTACGCGCTCGTTCGAGATTCGTTTGTGGGACTTGGATGGTAGTAGGAGGTGAGGCTTAGCTGGAGCAGCTGGTAGAAGTCGGGAATGAGGACCATAGTAGAGGTCACTTCCTTTGTAGCGTTTGCTAAGGATTTTGGTGGCGACTACTAAAGAATAGTATTTATGAGTATCACAGTATCGCTGTATAAGAGGGTGGTACTGAAGTTGAATTTCCCAGTGACGATAAGGGTTCGAAAGGGATCTTACGGATAGTTTTAACCGTGAGTCCCCATTATTCAGCAGGATTGGAAAGAATGCAGTTTTGGGATTATTCACATAAGGATCGGTCAGAGGCCGACAGTGGATAAAGAGTGATATGAAAAGGTATGATTGGCATGACTAGATAATATCGCGGTGTTCGTTAGCCCTAGACTCGTGTGTGTAATTTGAGTTTTGTAGTGATATCGATAACATTATATAATGTATATCTATGTGTTTCCCGCGATAGCGGAATGTTACTTTCCTTCATTCGCCAGAAAGGCGGGTGTTGATATATTGAATTTATATATATATATATATATATATATATATATATATATTTTTTTTTTTTTTTTTTTTTTTTTTTTTTTTTTTTTTTTTTTTTTTTTTTTTTTTTTTTCTAACTTTATAAGGTTTATTTGCAATAATTAGAAGACCTTGCCTCTTCTAAATGGCTTACATCCAAAGAACACAGAGAACTTTATATGGAAACATAAATGAGGATCTTTATAGATTAGATCCCTTACAGAGCCATATAATACCACCTACTGACAAAATAGAACTCCAATGACCACTATACATGTCTGATGGATGGGAGTCTCCATTTATCCACTACTAGAAGACCTTTGAGATGCTTTGGAAAGTCTCGAAGGACTATAGAGAAACAGTCCTTTTTCTCAGATGCTCCTAGCTTTGCAAGAAAATCAGCCACTTTATTCGCCTCTCTATATACATGAACAAGATTTATCTTCATCATATCCATTAAGTTCCTGATTTTATGAATAACCCAACTTATTTTCCAAGGAGGATTTCTTTGACAATTGATGATGTTCACAAGAGCCTCTGAATCACTTTCTACCAATAAATCATAACCAATAAAGTCTAAAAGGAATTCAAGGCCTTTTAGTAAAGCCAAAGCTTCAGCTTCCATATTAGACACCACACCAAAATGCGCATGAAACGCCCAAACCATATCTCCTGATTGATTCCTAAGCACTCCACCTCCTCCTCCCTGCCCAGGATTTCCTATAGCACTCCCATCCACATTTAACTTCAAAGAGCCATATATAGGAGGATTCCATTTTATAAACATTATATCTTTTTTACCATGCTCCATACGCATAACAGCCCTTCGAGAAATTTCATTTTTAATTAGAACCAAAATTGAAGCCACACTAGGAGAGCAATCATCATACCGACATTTGTTTCTATAACACCATAGGTACCAACATACAATTGATGGCACCACTTTGCTAACAATTTGGTCTATCTTAACCCCATGAATCCACCATTGAAAAAGCTGATTTCGCACACCTCCACCTCTTATTCTAGTAATCCCATATTCTCTATTAATTTGATCCCATATAGCAGAAGGAAAATCTCCAGCCTCAAATATATGATCAACATCTTCTTCTCTAGGCTTTTGACAACAACAACATTTTGAAGGCCCTCTAAAACCAATAGCTTTTATCTTATCATCAGTAGGAAGAAGATTATTCATCATCTTCCACATAAAAACAGACATTTTTATGGGAAGATGTTTATGCCAGATAAACTTCGAACTCAAACATGATGAACTAGACTGCCTACAAATGTTCCAAGCAGAGGTTATATTGAAGATACCTGTGCTAGATGGTTTCCAAATCAGGGAATCAGCAGACTTAGGCATAATTTCTTCAAAATTTAACACTTTATAAGTGATCTCATAGTTGAAGACCTGCTCTAATTTCTCTTTTTCCCATATTTTGCTTTGGTTCCAGTATTCTTTAATCTGCCCCGCTTCTACCGCATTTGATAATTTACATTCAGGAACACCCCAGTTATCCTTTGCTATATTAATATTTCCTTCTCCAATAATCCACATCATGTGCTCTTCAGCTTTGTCCCTCACATTGCACATACGATTCCAAGTCTGAGCTGACCCTCTCTTTGAAGCTGAGCATGGGTGCTGACCCCTACAATAAGCTGCCATCATGAATTTTGCCCAAATAGATTTTTGCTGTCTAAAATTCCACCATAATTTCATACTCAGAGCCGAATGAACATCATATAAGTATCTGATTCCCAACCCACCCTCAGATATGGGTTTTGCTATTTTTTCCCAGCCACACCAGTGATGCCGAGACTCCCCAAAGCTGTTACTCCAAAAAAAATTTGCAATACTAGCAGTAATTTTATTGAGAATTGCTTTTGGAGGATTCAAAGCAGATAAATTGTACAGATACATGGAAGAGAGCACTGAGTTTATGAGAACAACCTTACCTCCAAGACTCAAACATTTAGACTTCCAACCTTGAATTCTATTCTTTATATTCTGCACCATCTCTATAAAATAAATACTCTTTTTCCTTCCACTGAAAATAGGACAGCCTAAGTACTTTATTGGATCTGACTTCAGTTGCATACCAGAAATTTCCTTGATTTTATTGATGGCTCTGAGATTAATATGCTTCGAAGCCATGACATTACTCTTTCTAGTATTGATAAGTTGACCCGAAACCTGCTCATAGAGTCTTAGCACTCTCATAATCTGCTTCACTTCCTTCACATTGCCTGAGCTAAAAATGATAATGTCATCTGCAAAAGACAAATGATTAAATCGAGGGCTACCAATTGGCATTTTATACCCCACATAATTTGAGTTAGTAAGCAAGAATTCAAGGTTTTTGGATAGGACATCTGCCATCATAATGAATAGACTTGGGGATAGAGGGTCCCCTTGCCTTAAACCTCTAGAAGATTTGAAAAATCCAGAAGTCTCTCCATTAATTATTATAGTGAACCATGCATTAGAAATAATCCTCCATATATAATCCAACCATATTTCGCAGAATCCCATTCTTCGCATAATCTTTATAAGAAACATCCAAGAGACCCTATCATATGCCTTAGCCATGTCCAATTTAAAGATGATATTCCCTCCAAAATTCTTATGATGAAGACGAGAGATACATTCTTGAGCCAACAATACATTTTCTGTAATGGACCTGCCTTTGATGAAGCCTGATTGAACTGGAGAAATTATTTGATTCAAGAATTTTGAAAGCCTGTCATTCAAAATCTTTGAGAAGATTTTATTTATAAAATTTTGCATGCTTATAGGTCTGAACTCATTAAACGATTGAGGGTTTAAAGTTTTTGGGATCAAAGCAATTTTGGTAGTTGTTGAAATTTTTGGAAGAATAGATCCTGCAAAGAAACTATGGACTGCCTTCAACACATCAGCTTTTATTATACCCCAAAAAAATTTAAAAAAATACCCAGGGAAGCCATCAACACCTGGACTGCTAGAAGAACTTAGACCTTTTATAGCTTGTTCCACCTCCTCCATATCTGGCCACACAATCAGAGCTTTGTTCATATCTTCTGTAATGGTTTTTGGAATATGCCTTAGCAGATCTTGTTCCCCTTCTGGATACACATTCTCATCTGATCGAAAAACTGCAGAAAAATGATCAATTGCTTCAGCTTTTATCTCCTCTTTTGAATGAATCCACGTACCATCATCCTTCTTTATCTTATCAATGGCTAAACGACGCTGCCTATTTTTAACACACTTATGAAAATAGGCAGTGTTCCTATCCCCATCTTGAACCCATCTCTCATTTGCTTTTTGCGACCAGAACTCATATTCTATTTTTAGGCAATGATTATGGGAAGCAGTTACCTGGGAAAGGACCTCTCTATTAAATTCAGAGGGATCATTTTCATAAGAAATTTCTGCTTGCAAGAGTAAGTCTTCAGCATGCCTAGCCGCCTGAAAAATGTCCCCATAATATGATCTACTCCACCTGCTAAGTTTACCTCTGATAGCTTTGAGTTTGAGGGATATAGCTACTATAGGATTAGAGCACTCCACTTCCTTCCAGGTTTCTTCCACAATTTTGATGCAGGCCTCTTTCTCAGTCCAAAACTTAAGGAATACAAAGGCTTTTGAAATCTGATGACTAATTAAGTTACCAGATAGCAATAGAGGATTATGATCAGACATACTGCGATTGAGATGATTAACTGTCCATTTAATTCCACAATCTAAGCACTGCTGATTCATTAAAATTCTATCAAGCCTACACCATATACTGCTCCCTCCACTTCTCTTGTTATGCCAAGTGAATTTCGACCCTTTATACCCCAAATCTTCTAGGCCATTACCTTCAATGCACTCAACGAATTCAAACATAGCACCAATATTAATATTATTACCTCCAGCCTTCTCATCCTGATTCGTTATAATGTTGAAGTCCCCACATATCATCCAAGCTGAGTCTATACATATATCTGACAAGTGCTCCCACAAAACTCTTCTTTCCAGTCTGATGCAGCTAGCATAAACAAAGCTACACTGAACAGACTGTGCTACACCATTAAGCTTAACTTTCATTGTTATACACTGCGACATATCAGAAATGAGTTCCCATTCCACCCCTTCCTTGAAAAAGCACCAGATTTTACTATTTAAATTAGATTTGCATGATGCAAAGCCTAATTTAATCATATAGCTTTGGATTTTCCCCAATTCCTGTTTTGGCTCTAAAATGACCATTACTTGCAGCCTATGGATTTTGTTAAGTCTACTTATTCTCCTCATTGCCCCTTTCTTAGAAATTCCCCTAACATTCCAGATCATAGCTTCAATCATATGGACTTATTAGATTTTTTTGAGTTTGAGTTGGACCTTAATATTCTAATATTTTTTAGTCCCTTCATAATTGGAGATTTCCTCTTCCTTACTACTGTTGTAAACCCATCCATTTGCTCTCTATCATCAGAAGAACAACCTTCCCCAAAATTGTTTTGAATGGCTTCTTCCTGATATGCTTGGACAAAATCCTCATCATTGCAGGACTTTTCCCTTACACCAACCATAGACTCAATACAATTATCCACATCAGCCTCTTCTAGATCTGAAACAGGCATACATACAGTATCACCTGTAGCACAAATTTCTCCTACTTCTGGAACATTTGTAAGGATCTCCTTTCTAGAATTTTTCACATTATATTGTTCTTCTACAGTATGCCTCAACTCCACTACCATATCCTGTTTTTTGAAAAAATTTGAAATCAAAGTTTGTCTTACTTGTATGGGGCTGGACTGATTCTTCTCCAAAATCTCTCCATCTTCTTTCTCCAATGCTATTGCACTAACAATTTGATCTTCTACTGGATTTGTCTCAAACGATCTAGCTACCCATTCTTTTGTAGACTCTTTCTGATTTTGCTTCGCTCTCTGAATTTCCTTGTTGCTCATCCTATTCTTTTCAGCGTCCGAAACCTTCTTGAAATGACATTGACCTTGATCATGACCTTTCTTACCACAAAAATAACAAAATGGTGGTAAATCTTCATATACTATAGGTTGCCAGAAACCAGAATCTTTATCCTTATTGCCAATCCAGACCCTTGAAGGCAAAGTTTGTTTTAAATCAACTTCAACACACAACCTAGCAACACTTGGTCTAGCAATTGAACCAGTCGCACCATCAATCTTGAGAGGCCTCCCTACTACTTGTCCAATAGAGAACATAGCACTCTTATTATACAAATGAATAGGGAGGAGAGGAAGTAAAATCCAAGCAGGAACAATTGATGATTCCTTATTTGGATGAAAATCTGTATCCCATTTGAAGGATCGCATAGGGAAACCATGAATGAACCAAGAGTCTTTAAGCCAAATACGATGAAAGTCTTCTTCATGGTCAAGACGGATCAATACATGTTTGTTGTCAATCAATCCAATATGAGCAGAGGCTTTAAGGTTGAGAGAACAGAAAAACTTACGAATATCATCCACCGAAGGTCGACCATGTGAGAACTTTCCAACCAAGGTGTACTTGAAAGGTGCAGCCATTTCTTGAATACTGGAATCCTCATATATAATAGCAGGTTCACCTTTATAAGAAGATATGGGCTGAAGAATGGTTTGAGTCATGTTTTTGGAACACACAACATCAGCAAAAGATTTGTTTTTTGGGTCAAGTTGGACGTGGTTTTGAAGATTAGGTGAGGATTTTGAAAGGAAAGAAGGAGAAGCATTCTGATGGAGGGGTTGCATGCCTTCTCCTACGATAGGAGAAGGTAGAAAAGCCATGCAAACCCTATCTAGGGTTAGGGTTAATTAACAAGACTTACATATGGAATTACCTTAAGGAATCTTCCGTAATTTCCCACGGATTTTTCTCTAATTTTTCTCCTCAATTCTTCTTCTTTGACTTCCCACTTCTCTTCCTCTCAAGCCAAACTTTTTAATGTCTGAACTATTCTGAAGTAAGATCTTATTTCAAGCCTTTATAGTCGGCCCAAACCCACCTCCTTCCTTTATATATATATATATATATATATATATATATATATATATATTTGGTTTGTAATACTCGTCTTATATGCTTATATGAGTATGCTAATATGATGAGTATATAAGGTTATTGGTTATTCGGAGAGATAGCAGTCTAAGGATGGCAAGACTATCGTGTCCGTAGTTCCAGGGTGGAACGGGTTGTTGCTGCAATTTCTCACCTGGATATAGGTTGAGTTCGCCTTTATTATTTTGCATAGATGGAACTTCGATAAGTAGAGGTTTCATTATCATGATTGGAGTATATGGCGACCTTATAGATATGATTTGAGGTGCGCCGGATTATTGTTGAGCTGTAAGATAAAGCTCATTATTGATTGCGCAAGGACTTAAAATTAGTGCGAGTGTTGGGTGGTGTGACTCTTAGTTAGAGATAGGAGTTAGGATCACCTTTTTGTTTGAATAAGGTATAGGGTTATCCCGGTTGCATGTTTGAAATAACGAACCTCCATTATCGACGCAGTTAAGTAGCAGTGTGTGGATGGGTTCCTTATTTGGATTTCACTTTGCAAGATGCTCCACACATGAATCTTAACGGCGTCGGGAGTGGAGAGATGTTATGGGGTGCAAGGATGTTGGTTTTGTGGGAAAGTCTTACAGTGTGGATGAACCACTATAGACTATGAGTAATCTAATGATGGTATGATTATGGGAATATTGTGCTATGGAAAAGCCCTAAAGTGGTCCTCTCGCCACAAGTAGGTGGGTGGAGTAGGATTAGAGAAATTCATTTGATAATTATGGCTAGGCCTTAGTGAAAAGGAAATTTTTTGAGAAAGTATATGTGTTGGGTGTGATGTACGTAGTGCTCCTACAGAGAGTAGGCAATTCGATTAGTTAGGTTTCCTTTCGTATGGGCGGAAGGATAAAATGGTAGGAATGTGTTCGTAGGTTAGCTTAGTAGGATTTAGGACGT
Organism: Sambucus nigra; assembly: GCA_949130495.1. Classification (NCBI taxonomy): domain Eukaryota; kingdom Viridiplantae; phylum Streptophyta; class Magnoliopsida; order Dipsacales; family Adoxaceae; genus Sambucus; species Sambucus nigra. The sequence continues at coordinate 198,638,102 of OX422211.1, read as the reverse complement.
CCCACGCATGAAACCAAGCAAATGTCAGAAGTTGAGAGAGGCCTTGGGCACTAGGGATATACTTAGGATATTACTCGTTTCGCGTAGGTAGGGTAAGGTGTATGGGCACCTTGGTGAAATAGTTTTATATACCGCCTAAAATAAGATGGGCGTAGTATATAAAGTTGAAATTTATGTCGAGAGGCACTAGAAATGATGAGTGCAATGTGACGCTATTGGAGTCACTTTACAACCGTTGTAGTCATATAGTATATGGTTAGGAACCATTGGGTTAGTGTCATTCCCTTTTAGGTATTAGAAATTGGAGTGATCCTAGGATTTTCGATGTAGGTTGTATCCAGATTTCGAGGACAAAATTACATTGTAAGGGGGGGAGTATGTAACAACCCGTCCTTTTTGGAGACACTTAAATCCCACATTTGGGTATAAATTAGGAATTTGGAGAATTTTTCGAAATAGTGATTTTGGGATTCTCGAGGATTTAATGATTTTCAATGGGCATTGTAATTATTTTTAGGACTAAATATGTCGAAGTAATTTAATTATATGTCGCCACGGAGAAAAGTGACAAAAAGGTCAGATTTTAATTGGAAAATCCCGCATTAAGTATTATGGGTTAGAATAGTGATTTGCGGTCAAGTATCTCGGATGGAAATTTTGACTGCGCCATGAATCTCGAAATGTCCGAGATAGTCGAAAAAGAGTGTCCGATTGTCGAAATTGAGTTTCGTGGAATTTTAGAGTGAAATGGGCACGTAATTGAGTAAACCAGTCATTTTTGGGTTTTAAGGGGTATAACCCTTTTTCTTATTATAAAAGGAGGGAGAAAGGGAGAAAAGAGAAGAGAAAAGAAGAAAAAAAGGAAGTAAAGAGAGAGAGGAGGAAGAGAAGATAGGAAAAAGGGGAAGATTCTGGCCAAACTCCGCCGAATTCGACTCGAGGTCATCGAATTATATCCACGAGACAAGTGTTTACTTGCTTTATTTAATTTTTGCATAAATATCTCATACCGTAGTTTGGAACCCGTATTATAAGTGTATTTGTCATTGATTGGAATTATAGGTCGTTGGGTGAGGAGATGGAAGCTTGGGGGAAGATTCCACGGATGAAACAACTTCTCGGAGAAGAAGTTATCTGCCATGATCGATCGATCGATCATGGGGGTTCGATCGATCGAAGCCATCGATCGATCGACAGCCAAGGGTCGATCGATCGACCCTTGCTGAAAGATGGAAATTTTTCTGGGATGTGTTGGATGGGATAGATACCAATTCATATTGCTTCGAGGTTAATTATGTGGTAACATAAGGGACCTTTTAGGACTATTTGGTCATCTAATTAAGGGAAATTAGGAGGCTTAAGTGAGGGTTTTAAATGTATAACCCTCAAACTATATTTTCGGGCAAAATAGAATAATTGTAGAATTTGATGGTTTAGGGTTCCTAAATTATGTTGGGAACTTTTAAGTGATTATATGGACAAGTTGTAGTCCTTGGGTTCATGGAAATGAAATCCATGGCCCACTAAATTTAAGGTTGTTCTGGAAAGATAAATCCCTAAGTTATTATTTTGGGCTTTTAGGCCTATATATATAAGAAAGTATAATTATATTGGTTATGGTTGGGTGAATCTTACAAGTGGATTAGAATAAATTTGGGGAGTAGAGTTATATATTCGCTAAATGAGAAATTGTATAATTGGAGATATCCAATAAATCCTTAGATGGGATTTAGCCATGTATTACTTATTAAAGTAAGGAAATACTTTGGGTTTAGTATCATGCATATATGAATGATTGATTATGATTCTTCAAGAGAATCTTTGGGATTATTGGTCATCGTTCGATGGTTTGGCAAATATGGCCATTTGTATATATTTGAGGAGTAATATATGGTATATGTATACTATGTGATTCAAGTATTTATATAATTTGAGATAAGTGATTTTGAAAATAAAATATGAATGTTTTCAAAATGGATAAAGAAATGATTTTCATAATTAATGATTTATAGTCAACACCCTCTCTAAATGACATCTTAAGGGAAGTTCGCGCGTGAGGTGAAGCCCCCTGACTAGCTAATGCAAGGTGGATATAGTCCTAGGCCATATGAGCGTTTATGTTATATTTTCTGCGATGGTTAGGTAACTTAAGGTGCGGTTATGACTACCCCACGGGCATATGGCCGCTTCCCGATGTATTGCGTATAGGTGCCCAGGTGTCATAATTGATAGGCACTGGAAGATGATGGTCATTTAGGGGCGCGCCGTACGGGCGGTCTTAGAATGCGTTATTTGTTAAAGCAATTTATGATAAAAAATTGTCTTTAATTACATTTCCTGGATGGAAGAAGGGAAATGGGATAAATGGTTTGGCTTCGGTAACACCTCCCGGATGGAAGAAGGGAAGTGTAAGCATATGATATGATCAACGCATTTTTATGATAATGAAAATGGTTTTGAATACATTTCCTGGATATAAGAAGGGAAATGGGATGTTTTGAAAAGTAAAAACATTTTTTTTATGATAATAAAATTGGGTTTCAAAAGTCTATGTTATGTTAAAACAATTCATGATAATGAATTGGCCTTTATATATACATTTCTTAGATATAGGAAGGGAAATGAAAAGTGTTGAGATAAATGGAAATAAAGTATATGGATTCTCATTCCGGGAGATAGATCCGGATGTATATGTTAATACATATATATATGGATGAATCGAGTGCCGAGGGTCTAATAGATCCCGACGATCGACCTTGCCGCGTAGTAGTGTATCTGGGGGGTTCCTTGTTTGGATTTCTCTTTGCGAGACACCCCACGCACGAATATGGCAATGTGTTGAGACTGGGGATATGTTTAATCCTTAGTGATCCCATATTAGTAATTGTTATGGTATATATGTATATGTGTATATATTCTATACTGAGGGACTGGCGAATCTCAACGACCGACCTTGTCGCGTAATAGTGTATCGAGGGGGTTCCTTATTTGTATTTCTCTTTGCGAGACACCCCACGCACGAACATGGCATAACGTTGAGACTAGGGTGAAGTTTAGCCCTTAGACATTACTTGGACAATCTAGGGTTGATAGTGGTTGGGTGATAGACTAGTTTAACAGGGTAGCATGACTAGGATGTTTAGAGTGATGCGCTAGGAGTGCACTTTTAGTGGAGAGGTGAGGGGTATCTCATGGGAGTGCGATACCAAACTTAAATATGAGATAAAACCTTTTTATAAAAATAAGGCATTTATGCACTTGCTAAATATTTTCAAAACTCGGGCTCTGACCGGTTTTCTACTTTTCCTTTCTTGCTATATTATATATTTATATAGGTGTCCAAACACAGGGACGCCTGGATGACAATTCCTTTGAGTCAGACGTTAGCTGCAGCAGCTGTGGATGCGTGCATGATTTTCAGTAGACGTTTTTATCCTTGTAATCTAGATAGGAGGTACTATAAAAATGTTCGGGCCAATGGCCCAATTGAATTTATTTATTCTTTCAGTAAAGCATTCGATATGGTTGTATATTTTGATCGAGTGTTCGGTTATTTTATTTCATTTCAGTTTCATTTACGCAAAACTGTGTGATGTTTTAATTTTGAAGTTGTTAAAAAGAGTAGTTAAGTAAAATTTTGACACCGACGTAATAGGTTATTAGTAATTAAATGGATTTTCGACAGTGATGCTAAGAATTATCCATATGAGACTCCTGTTTTAATTTGATATAGGAGTGATCGCCCGGTATTTTATTAGGAGGGGTGTCACAATAGGATGATAGGATAGGTCAATTCCTTCTCTGTGAATGTGAACCCGAACCTTTCGACAGTAAGCTGACACATAAGGTTTTATCTATCAGTGACGTGGTTGCTGATACAATCATTCAATCATTTTAGCTTGGTGACGTGTTATATCACTCCACACTATCCTTTTCCACCACATCCAGTTTTGAGTGTTTTGATGGATTGAGGATGTGACAACAGTTTCGATCGATTTAGAAGGTGATTTATTTACTCCAAAGTTTGAGGGAAACCTAGGCTTAACATGTCATTTATCATTTTATTATGATGTTATTTTCAGTTGAGCATCAATGCTATATTGTGATTTTCTTGTGCTCTCACTTGTTGTATCTCAGAAATGGTCCTTAAAATAATTAGATATCAAAAATGCATTTTTTCATAGTGTTCTCACTGAAGAGGCCTATATGCGGCAACCTCCAGGTTTTGAGGATCCTCACATTCTAGATTATGTTTGTAAACTCCTAAGGTCATTTATGGGCTAACATAGGCTTCGGACGCTTGGTTTGATCGTTCTAGCGCCTATTTGTTATCATTGTTTTTTTTCCAGTTAAGCTAATTCGTCTCTATTCATTCTCAACCCAGTGGGCGGTATCATTAGTCTTTTATTATACGTTGATGACATTACTATCACAAGTAGAAATCCCTCACTCCTTGCCCCCCTCATTACAAAGTTAGCCTCCTAGTTTGCTCTTACTGATTTGGGTGACTTACATTATATTTTAAGTATTGAAGTAAAGTGCATTTTTTTGTGGTTTATTGTGTATATATTATCTATTGATTTGAATTTCAATAATTCGAATTCTTGCTTTATGATTAAATGCATGTGAGATCAGGTTGGAACTCGTAAGAAATGGAAATTCACGGATAATATCGTCCTTTCGGTTTGGTACTCTATTTTCTTTGTCCATATTTTTATTTTAAACATACAATACGTACAACATAAAATTTATGTTTGGGGTTAAGGATGGTATCTTTGGAAAAATTGGAAAAAAAGAAAAAAAGAAAAAGAAAAAAAAATCAAAAATCAGAAAAAAATATTCAATAAAACAAAGTTTTGAAACAAGTTCTTAATATAAAATTAATTCACAAAACTTATGAAATTTTGCAAATTAGCCATATTTTATGATCAAAATGGACATATAGGCGAAAGTTAACATGTTTAAAAAATAAATTTGGATATTTCAACTCGATAAGATTTTTGGGCCATTCATCATTTCTGGGAGATTTATATCAATTCGAGTTAAAATAACTGATACTTTTCTTCAATGATAAATATGTCCATGATCTCAAATTCTTTTTTTGGTTCGATTACTAAAAACAAAATGAAAAAAATGTGAATTTTAAGCATCAGAAGTCTCAGTAAGTCATCTTGAGATACAAATCAACTTAATGGAACTTGAGGAATGATATTAGAACATAGTTCGAAAGCCCAAAATTAAGCCTAAACTAAAGCTTTTAACTATACATGTCTTGGATCAGGCAGCAAATCATAACTCAGAGCCACTCGTGTTGATGGTATAATCAATTTTACCAGTATAACAACTTCTGCTCCATAGATTAGAGAGAAAGGAGTAAACTCTATTGGATTCCTCCTGGAGGTTCTATAGGACCAAAAAACTATTCACAACTTATAATTCCACGTTCCTAGCAGGTCTTCTAGCAGCTTGTTCAGAATATTGATCAAAGTTTTATAGATTGCTTCATGCTGACCGTATCCTTTAGGATAGGAAATGGTCGAGCTATTTTAAGTTATCTTGTACTTATATGTGAGCAAACCCATTTTTATGCATAAAAATAATTTTTTGTTGTGTATGAGTATAACCTTCTATAGGTTATATACTCTCGGATAAACTAAGTTAGTATTGGAGTATTTTTCCTTTTCAAACGGATTGCTTCTGCCCACTTAGTATAGAATTATGTATCAATTTGAATAAAAGCTTTCCCAATAGAGGCTAAACTCATCTTGCCTACCAAATCAAATGCCTAAGTATGTAATGGGTAAGGAGCCTTTATACTATACAAACTGATTTAGGGGGTATGGACCATATCACCGTGAACCTGACATGATCTGTATCTTCGCACAAAATCTATAGAATCAACTTCCATCGTCGGCCAATAGTACCCTAAGATCATAAATTGGTCATACATCTTCACTCCGCCCATGATTGATGGCTTATGATCTTCTTTAAACACTCTTTCAATTTATTCTCTTGCTACACATCTCAGGTGTTTCTCATTATATCCTTTTGTGTAAAGATCTCATTTCTCCAAGTAGAACTGGAAAAAACATCTTTTTCATGAAAATCTCACCGACTCGCTCAATAGGTAACTCGCCACCTTTGAGGTAAGCAATGCAAGGTGTTCTCCAACACCACAAGACCTCTAAAAAATTTACTTATATTGGTTGGTCAAACTAGTTCTATCATTTCAAACAGCTTTGTCAAAGGCGAGTAACCCCTGTGCTCATGGTGGTCAAGTAATAGCCCCTTGTTGTAAACACCTATAAAGTGGAATATATGTATCTCCACGGAGTCGTATGTGCATCTGGACTAACTTCTCATGAACTTATTCCTCCCTCACTCACCGTTCTAAGTAACCATCCATATTTTTGAAGTAAAAAGTACCCCGAAGCTTATATAATACTGCTAATTTTGATAACTTCATCTCTCCTTCTTGCATTTCTAACTGCTTCACTATTGGGAATCTCAAGTCTCTATGTTGGAAATATAGATCTCATTATTGTAGGCACTATTCTTCCTTGAAGGGTGATTAAATCCTCCAGTACATCCATTTCTATGTTTCAAGAAATCTTTTCCAGAGCGCCGGGGGGTATTGTTCATTGTCCCGGGGTGTATTTTTACTTTGTTAGCTAAGAGCTGGCTCAACAATATCTAGATGATTATCATGTGGGAATAATGGTTAGAATGTTTGAGCGTAAATTATCCATTGTCTTGATTTACCACGATTTTAAAATCTCCCGGTATATAAACCACTTTGATCTCTCAACTTAAATCTTTCGACATACCGAGTATGATCGCTTCATATTTTTCTTTATTATTGAGCACTTAAAGTCTTATTTGTAATAGAGAGTAAGTTTCTTGTTGCTACTATAAAGTATAATTCATACTCCATCAGTACCTTGTGAACACGAGCCATTAAACTTTATCTTCCATTCTTCCATTTCCTTTACCAAACAAGCTTGGAAGTTATGCCTTGACTGCTTCTCATTCGGAGGTTTAAAATTCTGGCTTGGAAAATTGTCTAGTAAGTCTTCTATTGCTCGACTTTTAATAGCCTTTAGCACAAGTAACTTTAAATAATATTCTGAGAGTATTAGGAACCATCTGGTCGCTCATACTACCAAAATGGTTCTTTCGAGTATATACTTGATAGGATCACAGTGATAATATGCATAATGAACGCAAGTAAGTAGTACCTCAACTTCTGGGCCATAAAGACCAAGGATAAATAATGCCTTTCCACACCTTTATAACCAGATTATATCCCTAAGATTACCCGAGACAAATAAAATATGGTGTTCCCTATTCCTTCTTTATCTTAGGCGAGCAAAGCCCTAATAGAACGCTCAGTAAAAGTGAGGTATAAAACTGAAGGTGTGCCTGCCTTGGGAGGAATCATAGTCGAAGGATAAGTCAAGTTTTCTTTAACTCTCTCTAATTCTTTCTTCTTCTCATCCCCCCGTACCCATTTTTCCTTATCCTTAATAAGAAACACAAAATGATGAGTGACTTCTGCCAATACTCGTATGAACCTTCTGAAATAGAAAACTTTTCCCAAAAAGCTTTGATCCGTCTCTAACTTTTTAGCGGTGGAATTATTAAAATGGCCTTTTGTTTTTTTACATCAACTTACACTCCATGCGTACTGATGACAAGTCTAAGGAATTTTCCTGTCGTAACCTCGAAAGCACATTGTACGGGTTCATCCTCATCTTGTATTTCTAGTAATGTTCAAAGACCCTTATAAGATCTTGAACATATCCGCTCTCCTTTTTGGATTTTTCCACCAAATCATCCACATAAAATTCTAATATATCCTGAAACAAGTCATGATATATTGCCAACATAGTTCGTTGGTCCTTTATTTTTGCATTCTTTAAAGAAAATGACATGACCATGTAGTGAAAGTTTGCTAAAGGGGTCCGAAAGGCTGTATTCTCCATATCCATCAGATCCATTTTAATTTGATTATTGTCAAAATATCCATCCATAAAAATATACATTTCATGGCGAGCAGTGGCATCACCAAACTGTCAATATTTGGCAAAGGTAATTCATCCTCTGGACTTGCACGATTTGAATCTCTAAAATCCACCCAAACTGAGATTTTCTTCTTATTTTTCTTAAAAATAAGCATGGTACTTAATAACCACATAATATATTGAATGATTCTAATAAACTAGACACTAAGTAGTTTCTCCACTTCTTCTTTGATCTTTAAGTTCAACTCAACCTTGTAAGTGCATGTAGCATGTCTCACTGGTAAGGCGTTAGGCAATATATTTAACTTATAAGACCTTACTTCAGGATTTAAGCCTAGCATCTCGATGTACTTCCATGGAAACACGTCTGTGAAATATTTGTGCAGGCTGATAATTTTTTCCCACTGCTTTGAATTTAATCCCTTAGAAATGAAGATGGGCCTCTCATCACCGCCTTCCTCTCCCAAGTTTAACTCTTCAAGTTTTTAAATCTACTCTCGGGACCATCTTCCATGAACTCGATTGCATCCTCCGATTCTTCAACATGTTTAACTATGTGAGAATCATCAATCACAAAACACTCAAGCATAACGTGGATGCTCTCATCCCAAAATGCCATCCGCACAAACTTTTATAAACGGTAAATGACTTTTCCATTGGGAAAAAAAAATTCTTGTAAGTTCGAGCAAGTCTTGTATCTTCTTCTCTCTTTTACTTTTCTTTACCCCTATTCTCAGTAGGTAACACTCATGGACCTAACCATCTTGGCTTTTCCTCCTTCTTGAACCACTCAGGGATCATATGCTCCTTTCATAAAAAAGTTCTTCCTATCCTTATCCAATTTTATGTACAATGCCACATCAACTAAGTGGGCCACTTCCATAATGTCTATCTGTAGATTTAATCACTATCTGTAGTTTTTATTTTTTGTAATTTCATTTTATTTCTATAATTAGATTATAATTCATAATTCTGTACTTTTGTATTTATTAAACAGTAGACATAACACTAATATCATACTAAACCATGACTTCATCGAGGGCTGAATTTTTGGTACCCTAATTCATGAAATGGATCTGTGGTTTCATTCGAATCTGGATTCCATCAAGGTATATCAGCAAAGCCATACAGTCTTTATGTTGTTCATAACAGATTGCGAAGAATATTAGCAAGTGTTGGTACAAGATATTAGAACCAGAGTTTCCCCAAGTTCCACTTACAGTGTTGGAGTATTTGGGAGTCTTTAGGACTTTACCGTAATCCAAGCTATATTAAATCTAGAATTTCAATATTCACAAACTTTCTTTTTGTTAATAGAAAGGTAATGAGTTTCCCTTTCTCATTCTGGTCGTGGATATCAATCTAAAAATGGGCCTGTAGGATATGGTTCCTCATATTTAAAAAGGGGTTTGGCTCCTCTTCAAAATAGTTTTGACTTTAGAATGTAGTCCCTCGCTATCATTTTGCGTAATAAAACTACAAGGCACAAATATAGTTTAATATGTATACAATGACATAATAACTCTGCCTCACATAATTAAATAATTGTTATATTTATAAAGTGAGGGACCGCATCCTAAAGTAAATATATTTCAGGCAGCACCCGATTTTTATAACCACTGGGGACCAGACCCCAAATCTATAATTTAAGAAATCAATTGTGCCAATGGCAGCGCCACATGCAGAACTACTGTTTCTAAAGAGCATTGGGAGGGTACATTCGGGTTGAATTTTATTTAGAAGGACCTTATCCATAGAGTTTTGCTACTCATTATCACTTAGTGATCTCCAATCAATTCCCGTGAGTTTGATGTACATTAATTATTTAGTGTTATTTTTTTTGTTTTAGTTGGTAGTCACCTCAATTTTGTTTTATTTTATTTTTTAAGTTCTTTTGGATATAAACCTTGCTCTATAAATTGATAGAGTAGGAGGCCCGCATGTGTCACTACTGAAATGAGAAGACCATATGGAACCCAAGATTTGGGGCTGACATAAAAAAATGGTTCGAAAGAGGCTACAATATTCTCTTGCACAACTATATGGGAAAGAGAAAAATCCTTCCAATGTACAGAACGTTTTTCGCAACTGCAGCAGATTGTACATAGAGCTTGAAGGGTATTCAGCGGGAGATAGCTGGAAGAGTGTAGTGAAAGCGTGTTTATGAGGTTATTACTGTGATTAGGATATTTGGCAATGTCAATGGTGCTTATGTTTACTTTGTGGGTTCAGAGACTAGATTCTCATGAACATTGCATAAGCATTGCAAAGTTAGTTTTCTCTTGCTTTATTTACTTTTCATGCCACAATATGTTCATTATTATACTCGAACGAGGTTGTTATGTTTCACTGGGAAAACTCGTTCGATGTTCGTTTGAAGGGGAATCACAATACCGTTCAAACAAGATTTTATGCTTCATTCAAACGAACGTATTGTTTTCGTTCGAACGAGTTTTTGTCGCCTCGAAAATCGCATTTTGTATAAATAGTATTCTTAAATAAAAACAAGACTCAAATAAAAATAAAAAATAAAAATAAAATCTAGTAAAACTTAAAATTAAAATCCTAAAAAGAAAATGTAAAATCTAATAAAACTAATAAATAAATTAAATCCTAAAAATTCCAATCCTAATAAAATAAGATAAAATAAAATAAAAACTAAAACTAAAAACTAATAAAATCAAAATCAAAATAAAATTATACTAATAAAAATAAAAATAGAAAATAAACCTAGAAAATATTAAATAAATCTAAAATAAATCCTTAAAATAAAAATGACTCAAACTAAAAATCTAAAAAATATTAAAAAGACACAAACAAAACACACACAAGGTTGGGGTAAGTTTGGGCTAGGTTTAGGATTTAGGTAGGTTTAGGGACAAGGTATTTAGCACCATTTTTGCACAATTGCCTTGATTTAATCGTTTGAACTCTTCAATGCACAATTAAGCCTGCATATTGAACAATTAAGCGCATAAGACCCATATTGTCGAGAATTAGCAACTAAAGTACGTCTATTCGGGGTATAAATTGTACACTTTTGGGTGCTTGTTAATAGGAATGCTAGGAACTTTTTTAGTTGAGAATTTTGGCAAAAATTATTTTCCTATGAATACCCAAAAGCCTCCAAACATTTGTTGCACTCAACTAGTTTGAGATCCAAGATTCAATCATTATATGCTTTGAGATCTCCATTTGTGTGCACCATGTTTGTTTACTCGTCAACATCTTGTTGAGTTTATTTCGTAGGGTGGTCTTCCTGCTCATTGTGGTTTAAATGTGGTGGATTCCTACGTGTCGCGGTGCAGAAGGTCTAACGAGCGAAGATGCGTAAAGGCTTGAAGGAGTCGAGTCAATTTTTTAAGTCTTCTGTCGTGTCCGTTTGTAATTCTTGACATGGTGAGTTTTGTTGGTTGGGTCGTTCGAGGTTTTTTTCATTTGGGTTTCCTCATACATCGGCTATTGTGGTTTGATTATTTCATTTGATCCTACTATCACCTGGATGTATGTTTAGGGTAAAATAAAATTAGTTAATCATTTTAACACAACAATCGTTTTAATTATTGCTAAGTTTAATTTCATTTTTTTAAAATAGTGATGTTTGTTTTGCCTTGCCATATAAACCCTAGCACACAAAGTGTGCGCACTTCAAGTGATATTAGAGTGGGTGCATTAAGTCATCGCATTGATATGTAGTTTTATGATGTTTTAGGGTTGTTTGGTTTTTATCTCTCTCTCTCTCAAGAGAGTTTTTTTGTTTCTCTTGATGGGTCATCATAGTGATCAGTTATCCGATATGTTTAGTGTTGATGACAATTTTGATATTCGAGAGGAGTTTAATGACCTCTATCATCGAGTAAAAAAGTTAACTCGTTTAAATTTGAAGTTTGCAAAAAGAATTAAATTTCTTGAAAAATAAATTTTATGCTTAAAAGATGAAATTAAATTTTTGCAATTTTTTCAAACTTAAAGAGATACCATTTGTGAGAAGCTTAATGGAATAAAACATGATTTTTAAAATTTAAAAGTGTCCAAGAAAGAGAGTGATGGAAGAGTCAGTGTTTTAGAGAGTAAATTAGAGGATTCTAAGAAGTTTGAAACCAGGGTAAAAGATCATGTCAGAGAATACTATTAAATTTATAAAAGTTTTGAAGGCAAGTGGGAAGACTCTTAGGGATAAGTTCGCTTACATTGAGAGGGAGCGATGATTGAAAATATGAAGAACGAGTCCCTAAATGTTGAAGAGTCTAAATATTTTCTTGACTCTAGAGTTTTGAAATTAAAAAATTAATTAAGATATTCAAGTCGCATTGGTATTGGCTTTAATAATCTGAATTCTTCCACTGCTAAAGCCAAAACCAACGTTTGTTTAAGAGTGTCAACCATTTCACATGATATTAAAAAGTTCAACCCAAAAGTCGTCTTCCTCGTGTTTACATATATTCACATTGTGGTAGGAAAGGTCCCCTTCGGATATTTTGTTATGATCTTAGAAAAAGTCCTAGGAAGTCTAGATGTAGTGACGCCATGGCTCCCAAAACCTGAGGCATTAGATATCCATTTACTTGGGTTAGAAAATCTATTTTGGATGTGCTAAATGTTAGACTTGTTGATTCTCGAATGCTTGGAGATGATACTTTTCATGCTAAATCTAATGATTGATTGTCTTTGCGTGTTTTCATAAACTAGCTATTGTATTTCATGATATATATGGTTGCCAGTTGTATGACGTGTATCTTTTGTATTTTAATTTTTCATTTACTTGGTCTTATTGTAAAAAATACAAAAAGATTTTGTTTGTGTTTTGAGTTTAGGTTTCAAATGGTGTCATTTTGAAAAAAATATTTTTTTAAAATACTCAAAAATATTTTTGTTTATGTATAGTTTAGTTTTACACATGTTGTTTGGCATATTGCTATATTTGAATTCCGTTCCTTCCATATATCCATATGACTAGGACATTTGATTATGATTTTCGATGCGTGGATTGTTATTAATCATGCTTGCAGGGAGTAGTTTGAAATTGATTTGCTTTAATGGATTATCTTTGTATATACCTTTGTGCACACTTTTCACGAGATCTTTTGGATTTTACTGCCTATGTTGCATGAACTAAGAGAGGTGTTCTCCTATCAATCATATCATATGCATAATATTTTTTACTATGGAGGATTTGTGCATTGTAAGAACCATTGCACGAGTTTCATCGTATTTGATAAAAATTTGAGTGTGCAATGGAAAAGGGCTATGAAAGGAGGAATCTCATTTGTGCGAAAGGCCACCATTGTCGAGAGCCTAAATGAAAAGAGAGGAAAAAGAAAAGAAAAATTGTCAAGGACAAAATTTTTGCATTTAATGCTCAAAATTTAGAATCTCCAAAAGAAAATGAGGAAAAAATGATATATGTTCATATTTTGATGGTGTTAAGTTGAAGATCAATGAGTTTGCACAATGATTCCTAGTTGAGCTTAATTGTTTGAAGTTATTGATTAGAGAATCATCAAGATTTCTAGGCTAGTGTGAATTGTTTATGTTTGTCCATTTTTGAGTTCTTTATTTGTCACTATGAGGCTAAACCAAAGTTGATAAGCTTTTGCAGTCCAATAGAACTCCTTGGATATTTTTTGAGTGATTGGGTCATATTTTCTTTGTTTATAGGTCACATCACTTCACTCTGTACCACCTTTGTTTAGACACGTCGATATTATGTTAGTGTGAAAAACTTATATTTTTTGTGTCTTTTATGGTGTTTATACCTATATATATTGTAAACCCCGTATTTTTGACTATTTAGAATTTAACTAATTTTGTTATTTTATATTACACGTGTGACGCAATTTAATTTAATTAAAATATTATATGTTTATTAAAATATTAAAACGGGAGAGATAATGATTGATATTTACGAAATGAAGTTACTAAGAGAATAGTAAATAACTTATGATAATTATTATACGTCGTAGCGAGTGATATCGACGTGACTGTGTTATATCTCAATCTGAAGTCGTGTGTAGACTAAATGAGGTTGACATAGAGAATTTATGTAGAGTGACTCAAATGATGATTTCGAGGTCACGGTTGATTCCGAATGGATCAAAATAGTCGAAATAGTGTACTCGAGTGTATTGATTGGATCTCAGGGTGATTTTAGATCAATCCGACACAAAGTAAGGGCGTTTCTGTCATTTATGAGCCTATGGTAGAAGGAACTCCAAAAATTAGACTGTTATATCATCCCCTTTGAGTTATGGGCTAGGGTTACAACACTTGAGATAGAAAGGAGGTCATAGGAGAGGAAAATGAGAAAAGACCTAGGTCATTCCACACCATTTGACAACACGAACATTGCAGGATTCGAGATCGAAGTAAGGAAAGAACATCCTCACCATCTCAGAACGCAAATCAAACCTTCTTTATCAAGGCAAGTGTTTATCTTGCATTATTTTAAGCATGTTATAATACTCAATTAGTATAGGATTTCAATTTCATAATATAAGTGATTTTCTTGGGATTTGGGTGGGTGAAATTCATTATTCAGGGTAGAAATCCATGTAGAATAAATTCCTATGTGTAGATAACAAGAAATCAGAGGTCATGTGATGATTAATTTGAAGGAAATCTGGGTAGAATGATGAACATGCGTGAAGAACACCAACATTGAGATTTAATCGATTCTTAGATAGGTTTCTTTCAGATTTGATGCGTTCTTTATGTTATAAATCGTCCTTAGACACATGTGAAATGTTTGGGTATGTTGGCTTGAAGTTTTGTGAGGTTTCATGGGGGTTTGAGACAGTATAATTAGTTACAACTCGTAACAGCAATGAGGAGGATAACTTCCCAGATTTGCAAACCATTTTGGACCTTATATCCAATTGGTTCGGCTATCCATATTTTATAAACTGGTTCACCTACTATACAGAACCGGTTTGGCTTCCTAGTTTTGTTGAGTTTAATCTCTTTTTTAATACGTCTGCATGGAACTAAATACGTAAACTTTGGTGATGGTTCATTAATGATATAAAAACTTAGAAAAGATCAGTAGATATAGTTAAGGCCAGTTTAATCTTAACGAGTGTAGAATTGGGATTAGGACCGACGACAGTTAACCGATTGGGTTGCTTATCGGGAACTTGTAAAATTGGGTTGCGAAAAGAGTAAACTATAACCTAAGATCAATATTAGTAGGAGGATGACCGTTTACTACTGAAATTTATTTAAGGGATAATTGGGATCCTTCGGTTAGTGAGTGATACTCAAAAATACAAAAATAATAATATGTGTAAATTTTTAGTACGTCGAGTGTTCGAAAGATATAAATACTACGTACGTGATATATTATAGGTTGTGGGTATATATATATATATATATATATATATATATATATGTATATAGGTTGTGTGAATACCTGTTGTGTGATTTGTTATGTGTGTGAACTTACATACGTTGCCTTCTATCACGGGAGGTTCCGCATAGAGGGCAATCCCACCTTGGCGATTCCAGCGAGGTCTGTATGTGTGCCCCAGAACGTAAAACTTAAGGCGGCTCACTATGTGTAGTGTATTAGTGGGACCGATGTGTTATTTGGGTGTGTTAGGTATCTGCGTATTCCAAAGGCTTAGAACTATGTTCGTCTCCATTGTGTGTTATTTGATTATGGTCCGAGGAGAGATTTTGAACTGATAGTCCCTAATTTGGTACATGGACTTGATAGCAGAGTATGCCTGCATCACGGTGGTCATTCCGGGGGATGCTGTAGTTGTGTATATTATTGTATGGCATATATTTATATATATACAAGTGTGATTACTCTACTTATATATGATGGTAGAACAAATAGATAGTGTATATCTAAATGTACTTTAAGTGTGAGAAACTTAAAAATATGGTGCATAATAATATTCGATCATAATGAATAAATGGCTTGACGGTAGCATGTCGTATAGGTGGTATAGGAGAGATCAGCCTAGTGTGGTTTGTTAGATACTTAGGCTTAGTTTGGGTGGTTAACATAACTAGGTGGGTAAGATATGAGACATTAGGTGTGCACTATAAATGAGGGGTAATGAGCTCAAAGGAGTGTACGTTTGACTAACGTGTGTATATAATGACTGCTTTTATAACTGCAATTTATATACTTGTTAAATATTTTTCAAAGGTATTGAGCTCTGACTCTTGTCAAATATTTTTCCAAGACATTTTAGGTGTTCGGCCATAGGGACGCTAAGCTTGATGACTCATTCTAGGGATGCATAGCTTCAACACTATGGAGGCTTGCAGGATTTGTTTAGACGTTTCAGTTTGTCATTCTTAGATTATGATTTATGATTACGTCTTTCATTTGGGCATTCTTCTCCCATTAAATGATACATATTTTTATTTTTATTTATCAGATTATGTATTGGGATTCAGTTTTATTTCCGGAGACTTATGGTTTGGATATTACTTTGGAACCGATGGTTTATTCAATATTTATTTTTATCTATTTATCTCGCGGTGATTCAGACTTCTATAAATTGTGTGAATGGTTGAGTTGTATTATTTAAATTCCTGCATGTTGTTATGTGTTAATGAAAGATATAATTTGGCACCGACTTAATTTAACATAGGTTGTCAGTCATTTAAAAAGTTTCAACAGTGATACTAAGAATGAACTAGATGAGATTCCTATTTATTTTGATAAAGGATTGATCACCCATGCTTAAAATAGGCAGGGTGTCACATATATTTACGTGCTTCCATATTATATGTTCGGTCATATATATATTATGCTAGTTTTTTGAGTCTTTGCGTTTGCAGTTAATCCATGTTGTCTTATGCTTAATCTTCGATTCATATTGGTATATTATATGATCACATTGGTATCGTTTATTGCTTGCTATCATTGATATCTCATTTATGCATCAAAATTGGTGACTTTTGTTCATTGTTTGGATGGTGTATACTTGTGTTGCTAGTTTATTTGTCAGTTGCTTATTTTACTTCACATCACCGGATGATATTACTTGTTTTACTTGATGTTTACATGTGTTACATTTAGGAGGAAAATTTGTTTATATTATGCACTTTATTCCTGAACAAAAAGGGAGAGAAATTGTATTTAACTCTTTAACTAGGGGGAGACGTATTATTTTACGTGGATATTGATTAAACAAAGAGGAAGAGTTTTTTTATTTGCGATTTATATTGTAAATATTCAAGCTACATTTGAAATGTGTTTTTACTTGTGCATATTTGCAACGATGCGATAAAGTTTCACGAGAGCAAAGCTACTCAAAATTTATTTCTATCAAGTCTAAAATTTATCCTTTTAGGGTTAGGCATTGAGTCTTTAGATAAGCTTGATGGCCCATAGGTTTTCGTTTTGGGGTTTTGTCCTTGTATAGCCAAATGGGGAGATTTGTAAGGAAAAAATTCTAAATTGAGTCAATTTGTATGTATTGGCTTAATTTCCTTTAGATAAAACTATTTGAGTCATAGGTTAGGTATTGAGTGTTTATCCTTCAAAGCCCGTGACGTATGCTTGATTCAAGACCGCAGCGGAAAAGTAATGCCTCTATATCATCATGTCGTGTTTCGTGACACATTTCGTCTTCAACGATCAAAGATTTCATGAGGTATGAATGCGTATATTTTTTTATTATTGGTATCTCATTGGGTGTTGTTATATAATATTTTTAGGCTATTTTTCATTAACAGGGGGGTAAAGAAAATTTAGTTTTGTGAAAAAGACATTCGAATGAGATTTCTTAGTCGTTCGAATCATCGATCAAGGATACTATTTTCATTGAAAAGCGTATCCAACGACGTTGTTCTATTTCACTGGGAAAACTCATTCGAAGTTCGTTTGATGTCCATTCAAACGAGATGCACAATGTTGTTCAAATGAGATTGTGTACTTCGTTTGAATGAACATACTGTTTTCATTCAAACGATTTCCCACCGCTAAGAAAATTGTGTTTGGTATAAATAGGCTTGATGGGAACTTTTTTACTTGATAATTTTGGCTAAAATTATTTTCCTATAAATATCCAAAAGCCTCCAAACCCTTGTTTCACCAAACTAGTATGATATTCAAGAATTGTTATATGCTTTGAGATATCCGTTTTTGTGCACTAAGATGGTTCACTCATCAACATATTGTTGAGTATTATTTCATGTGATGGACACCGTGCTCTTTGTGGTTTAAATGCAGTGGACTCCGTGTTTCTGACTGTTTGTTGAGCCTGGATCGGTGGATACCGAGGCGTGTGTGGACTCATGCATAGTGGAAGTGCATAGGTGGACTACTTCGTGTTGCTGTACAGTTGGTCTAATAATCAAAGTCGCAATAAGACTTGTAGGAGTTGAGTCAGTTGTGTAAGTATTCTATCGTGTCCTTTTGTAATTCCTGACATGCTGAATTTTGTTGGTCGGGTCGTCTGAGGTTCTTTTGATTTGAGTTTCCTCGTAATGGGGCAGTATGGTTTGATTATTTTATTTTATCCTACTATCACCTAAAGTCTTGTTTAAGGTAAGATAAAACTAGTTAGTCTGTTTAACACAATAGTCGTTTTAATTAGTTATAACTTTAAGTTAATTTTAAAATTTTAAAAATAGTTGTGTGTGTTTTGCCTTTCCATATAAATCCTAGCACACGGAGTGTTCGCACTTTCAAATACCACCTCATTACTTGTCTTTGTAAGCTTCCTCGAGGTATTCTAATTTTATATCTCCTTTTATTATTTGTATAATGTGATTCTATAAATAAAAATATGCATACATGTTAAAGAAAAGAACGTGAAAAGTGGAATTGATTCTTAAACAAAAATGTGCATATATGTAATATATTAATAATACTTATTCAACATGCATATATATTACTAGTATACATGCTTTATTCTTTGTATACTTCATTATTTTCTCAAAAATTTAGATCCTAGATAGGAAACCTCCTTTATGTGCTCTAAATTTTGAAATTTATACTAAATATGTATTCATATATTGTCTTTATGACATGTTTTTTTCATCACCATTAGTTCTAAATTATTTTTATATATTATCTCTATGTTTTTATGTTAGTCTTAAAACTTTACATATTTATAATTAGACTGATAATATTATGAGATAGACTATTTGACTCCATAATAATTATGTTAGATTTGGGACTTGAAATTCCCAATCGCTATTTTTATTTTTGGAGCCTGATGTTCTCATATAACCATTTTAATTTGGGGTTAAAAGTTCCGAAATCATAAAATTTTGAGACCTAAAAGTGTCAAAGATTATGTATCACTATCAAACCTCAACTTTTGATTGTCTAATTCAAAGGGTATAAACTAGATTTGCCCTAATTTTCATTGATTTGATACATGAAGATCCCTAATTATTATTGTGACTAGAAGTTCACACATTATTATTTGTAATTAAGATATAGTTTATCCCAATTACTATTCAAAATGTGAGGCCCTAAGCTCCCATGTTATTTAAAAATATTTGGACCCTAAGTTACCTTAAATTAAAACTTGAAGTTTTTATTATTTATGCAATAGTGTATGGATATTAAAAGTCCATAAAATAGTTACTTATAATTTGATAATGAAGTTCCAAATATAATTTTTTACGGGATTAATTTGTGACCAAATTATATATTAAACCATGGGTTTTCATGTCACATGCCATAATTTTTAATAATTATGTTAATCAAGTCTCTTTATTAAATAAAATTGTTTGTCAATTAAATTTAAATACCATCCTTAGCATCAAATAAAAATCAATAAATAAGGATATATCAAAGTAGAGAACAATATGAGAAATCCTAAATGATCATATAATATGGATAAAATCTATTATCACCACTAATTAAAGTAGACACGGTCTGACAAGAACTATTAAATGTTAAATCTTCCCAAATCATATTGTGTACAAATCTGAATACAAATGCTAGGAATGCAATAAACCTCGTATCAATCATGCATAAAGTAAATAAAATTAAATTAGGTTCAACACATACACCTCCAAAATCCAGTGCTGACTGGAATGAAAGACTGTGTACTCGAGTGAGAAACTAGGTCGGGTATGCTAGATCATGTGAAACAATGCGACGGGTTAGGTCCACCGCAACAAGATAACAGCTACGCACTTAAGTAGAAAAACTATCAATCATGAGTATAAATAATAATTCTACAGTTATTAAATAAATTGTTGTATAAATATATAAACTGGGACTAGCCCTCCATTTGTTAAGGTCTCACAGAGCATAACGTGCCTCACAGATATATAATCAATTTAAACATTTAATTGATAAATAAGGTTATTAGCATATCGAAGACCTCAGGCATGTGGAATAAAATTCAATTCATAATATAAATAAATCTCCATCATAAACACCAATTCAACCTCACCTTATCCACCCCAAACAACACCAATAATAAAATCATCATAATCGCATCTGCCCCCCCCCCCCCCCCCCCCCCCCCCCCAGTTACCCTTGAGGTCACCAAGCCCCACAATCCAAAACCAACCTTATCCACCCAATATATTCATAATAACAATATAGTGAAAGTGGACACATGCGTAGGGTCATCAACATAAGAGTAATTGTTGATATAAAAAAGTGACTAGATCTAATTTTCTAATCACAGATAAAATCTAAGATTGCAATGAAATAATTAAATGAAAGACAAAGAGTTTGAAATTGGTCCGGCTATGTAAGAAAGCCTACGTCCAATGTTATTGTATTGATTTCAGTGGTTACAGAAGGTCAGGTACTCTTGTTAATAAGAATCCATTCTATCTTGCCTTTGATGAAAGGAATACAATGTATTTATAGTGACCCAGAGATCAAGGGTTGGAATGCCTTTATATATTCAGGGATTTACACCCGTACATAATGAATGTGATGGTTGATTATATGAACCACGTGCGAAAAGACCCTTGGTTGTACTTCTCGTGTGGTGGATTTTCATTTATACTGACGGTCCGTATTTTTCATGTTGGTCAGTATGCGTGTCGAGTAACTATCTGTTGACTAAGATTTCTACCACGTAAGGTGACAATTGTCCACTTATGATTGGTCCATGTAGGTGGATAATTTTTGGTATCAATAGAAGCCCCCGATACTTCATTCTTGATGTGCCGACGTGTGGGACTTGTGAAAAGTTTCCATGTTTTAATTATGTAGTGGCATTTTTATAAATAATTTGAAAATTAGCGAAGCGCCAAAGGGAATTTTTTGGTATTTTTGCGCTTTCAGAGCTGTGAAGCCGCCAAAATGTCAATCGTCGATACAAGTAATCATTTCTTGTACGATTTCCCTGGTAAGCTATAAATGGTGAGATTTTGTCGAATTTTCATACCAAACCTTTTCAAAGATTTCGAACTCTCATTCTTCTCTAAGTTCTCTATCTTTTATCTTTCCTTTGCGTTCTTCCTTCGCTTCAGTTATCATTTTCTTTGTAAGCTTTATTCCACTCTTTCATTTCGCTTTCTTTCATTATTTACTGTAGCCATGGTTTATATCATACATGGGGATTCTTTAGATGAGTTTAGGTGGGACAGAAATAATCCTAACTGGGTAGACTTAGAAATTCCCATACCACCTATTGAGATGTTTTCATTGCCAGAGGGTCACTAGATTCCATCTCTATTCATTGTTGAATGTGTCTTCCCCTTCCCCCCAATTGCTTTTGTTTAGAATTTTGTCAACACTTTGATGTGGTCCCAGCTAGGGTAGCCCCCAACACTTGGAGAGTGGTAAATGGCATACATAGGCTGAATCAAATATATGGAACACACATTGGCATACCTGAGCTAATGTTCTATCATAAGTGGAGTACTAGTGACAATACTTATTAGTTGAAGACTAGGTTTGCCAATAAGGCCTTAGTTTTTAATTTTCTAGACTCCAATAAGGATTATTTTAATTATGGAGTTATTGCAAAAATTGGCAATATGCTCATTTACCAATAGGAGAGGTGTTTGATGGACCCAGGTGACCTCAATTGGGTCATGACATAGGTTATTGATTTTTGTTACTGTACTTCTCTATTTTTTTGCTAACCAACTATTTGATGATATGTTGACTCATACTTTCTTATCTTGTTTCATGTGTTGTAAAATTGAGGGTAAGAATAAGTGTCCTAAAGAAGAGGACATGAACATCTGGGAACTTAAATTCCTTTAGAGCATCCACTAGAGGATTATCGAGGAACACCCTAGAGCTGCCTTGCATTTGTTACAGTACAGGAGCTTAATTACCTCTTTTGTTGCTAGACCCGCCCCTTTTATTACTGTAGCCCCCATCAATCTTGAAGAAGAGCTAGTTCGTACCTCTTCAACAAAAGAATCTGCTGGTGCTGAGAAGGATTTTGGGACATCTTCTTCTTTTGAATTGTTGGACATTTTAACTATTCACTCTTCTCCACTTGCTGCTATGGGAAAGAGAAAGATTCCTCATCTGATGATTGGAGCCTTGTCTTCAACTGCCAGGAGGGATGTCGAGAAGAGTGCCAAGACTAGGGATGCTAAGAAGTAAGACAGAATATCTAAGGTTTCTGATACATAGAAGGTTCCTCATGTCATCACTTATGAGGAAGTAAATATTTCTACTCCTCAACTCAAAAGGATAAGAAAAGGTTTGCTCGAGAGGCAAGTTGAGAAAAGTTCTACCGACTAGGAGTTGGTCAAGAAAATTAAGGAGGATTTGACTGTTGCTGAGTCATCCTCACTGGTAATTCATCTTGTTATTTCCAAAAAAATTATCAAGTCTGGTACCCACTTTGCTGACAGAGCAGCTCTTGCCCCTTTGCAAGATTAAAGCTGGCAGAAAGTGCTTGCCAAAGTTTATCTATGGTAATTCTTTCTTCTTCATTACTTGCTCTTAATGCCTTATTTTCCTCTTAATACTCCTTGTGATTTGATGTTGTCCTTTATGGAGTTTTTAGTGAATTTTAATCAAATTCTGGAGAAGGACGACAAAATTCGTTCTTCTGGTGGAGATGTTGAGGAGGCCTTTAAGGGTCTAAGGAAGTCTGTTGAGGATTTAAGGCAGCTGTTGGAGTCTAAGTAGAAGACTTGGGATGATGAGCTGAAGAAGGCTACAGATAGAGCCATTCTTGCTAAAGGAAAGTTGGTTACTGCTGAAACCTCCTTGATAACTGCTGAGGGAAAGCTGGTGACTATTGAGGCCAGCTAAAAAACTTTTGAGAATAAGGCTAAGATGGCCAAAGATAAATTGGTGGGAAATAAGCTCTCTTGTAGAGGAGAAAGCGACTGGTATGTCCTCTGAGTTGGTCGCAGAGAAGGCCAAGTATAAGAAACTTAAAGAGTATTCCTTAAACAAAGGCTAGGATAAGGAATTGTAGGCGGCCTGTGCTCAGATAAAATTTGTTAAGAAGAAATCTTTCAAGGATGGCTAGTCGGAGGCACTTAAGGAGGTCGAAACTCTAGTTGAGTTTGAATTATTCTTTAAGCATGATCCAGGTTCTTTTCCAAACTTTGAGGAAGATTTTGATGATGAAGAAAGATTTGGGGAATCTTCCCTTTAGCATGCTGGGTCTAATTTAAATCCCCTTAAAGAAATTGCCCCCTCTATTGACCAAAATTCTGGAAGCAATGTCCAAGACAAGGAGAAGGTTTAACTCTTTTGTTCTTTTTATGATTCTATTTATCTGCTTTGTAATAGGACAAACAATTTTTGACACCCTTTTGGTTATTAATGAAAACACTTATCCTTTTAGATACATATGTTGTATTTATCACACTTCTTGCTTTTCTTGCTTGGTTGAATGAAGTCTTATACTTTGTATTATGTTTGCTTATTAGTCATATTTGTTTATGTACTTAGACATGCAATTTTTAGTTTGATTCTAGTAAGTATACCATAGTTTTGACTGAATCTAACCTACTTAGGTCGAGTAAAAATCTTCTGAAAGCTGGTCATATTACTCTAACTGAAGAAGACTTAGTCGAATTACTCGACCCAGATGTATTCGACCAAGTAAAAGAGTCATACACCAACCTCCACTGTTTGTTAGATAGGGATGTAGCAAATAATGCAGCTTATTACGAAATGATTGAAGATCTGCAAGAAGACCACACATTTAATTTGGCTTCACTCCATGTTAACTATGAAGCTAAGTACAAAACTTTGAGCAAAGTCTAGGGTTTTGAGAAGATGCTAGAAAAAGATGATTTTTTGTACAAAAGAAAAGAAATTATATTGAACCGAGAAGTAGATGAGGCTAGGGAAATTACCAAACTCCTTGAGGAGGAAAATAAAAAGCTTAGAAATGAGTTGGATATCCTGAAAAAGTCATCTGCTAGTGGTGCTGATAAAGGTGCCTCTTTCTTGGAGACTGAGAATGCCAGGCTAGTAAACTTGAAGCTCTGAAGAAAATGAATCCTGGGCAAACTTCCAAATACCATAAGATGAGCCGACCAACTGTTGATGAGTCCAGGACCAATAAAACCTTAGTCGACCAAGCTACCCAGCTGAAAGCAAAGAGTCAAGCTATTGTTAATTTATCCGTGAAGCTGGCAGCTAAAGATAAGGCCATTGCCGACCAATCTATTCAGTTGAAGGTGAAAAGTGATGTTTTGAAGAAACTCCAACATCAAGTTGAAAGGTTAACCTTTCGATTTCGCAAGAAACCCAGAGAGGTGTGGATATAAGGCTACAATGAAGCTCTTAGCCTTGTTGATGATCACCTTACACAGACCCATCGAGAAGGTCATAAGTGGAGATGGACCAACTACTTGACTTTGATGAAATATGATCGTAACAGTGAGCTTTTCTATGGAATGAGCCTAGTCTGCTAGATTGTGTGGATTCTCCTTTCAAGTTGGACATACCACGGATTCCTATTGATGCTATTCCTCAGTGCTTAATCACCAAGTATTTGGGAGACTATATTTTGCATGATGTTCATGAAATAGTTCGTCCTCCTCATCTAATTAATGCACCGAGTAAAAATAATGATGAATGCTGAGAGATTTTAACTTTATTAATTCTCCATATACTCTGAATGATCATCCAGCAGGTATGGAGAGAGTGTATCCATTCTCCAAGGCTCAAGGAAAATGGTTAGGCGAATAGCTTTTATGTATTTTGTTATTCAATTAATCTTGAATGTAATACAGTTTGTATTTGAATAAAACTCCATATTTTTGTGTTGTCAAATCTTGATTATTTAATCAATCAGTCAACTGAGATATTGTTTAATATTGAATTATTAAGCTGTGATTATAGGGCCATAGATTCTACTAATGCACTTAGATGAAACTATAAACAGTTTTGTTGATCCAAGTTTAGCATTAGTTATCTGTGGTGACCAAGTGTATAAGGAATATATGTGTGTATTCCAATGGTCAGGAATGTTTACAAGCCTTTTTGTATTTATCTTAGTCGGGTAAAACTTATTTCTAGCTGTTTAAGTTGTATACGAAGTTTTATAGACTTCTTATTCTTGACTTGTCAAAGACGAAGTCATACACAAAGTTAATGATCAGGGTCGACCAAGTGTGTTAGGTCGGGTAGTACTTATTATTCATGACTTGTTAATACAAAGTTATACACGAAGTATTAACTACTTCTTGTTCATGACTTGTACGTACGAAGTCATACATGAAGTTTAACTCGGGCGAGAAATTATTGTTCCTTAAGATGTTGGTGCATCTGGAATTTGATAATTTCAAATTGATTAAGTATGTATGTGCTGTTGATCGGCAAGAGATGAAGACCAAGAGACAATTTTGTATGTTGTTTCCGGGGGATGTATATCGCTATACTTAAAAAAAATTGAAAAAATTAAAGGAACTAAAATCAAGATTTTTATTGAACTTGAAAAATAGTTGTGCCGAACATAAAATAAAACAAATACAATTTGTCAATCCCTTTAATCACTGATAATACTTTTGAAGGTGCTCGACATTCTAAGGATTTTTGAAATCTTTGCCTTCTAAGGTCTCAAGCCGATAGGTCCCTGGTCAGCTGACCGCCAAAATGAGAAATGGGCCATGCCAATTAGCCTCAAGCTTGTTGTTCTTCTGGATGACCTTCTTAAGGAAATATTCTCCTTATTTTAAGTTGGTCGGGTTGACCCTTTTATTGTATAAGAGAGCTGTCCTATGTTAGTACGAAATATTTTTGAGAGCAGCCTCTTCTCGGACTTCCTTTAACATGTCTAAATCCAAATGTCTCATCAAGTCACTGATTGGAGAATCAAAATTCAGTACCCTGTGAGTTGGTAGGACTATCTCGGTTGGAACCATGGCTTTAGTCCCAAATGCAAGCATATAAGGCGTTTCTCCAGTTGATGTTTTAGGCGTTATTCTGTAGGCCCAAAGAACAATATGTAATTCACTGATCCAGTTTTTCTTGGCAGCATCAAGCCATTTCTTTAGTCCACTGAGAAAACTTCTATTTATCACTTCCGTTTGACCATTTCTTTGTGGATGGCTTGGTGCATAATGGAATTTCTGGATTTTGGATTGAACACAATATGCTTCAAACTCGTAATTATCAAATTAGATTCCCTAGTCTTTGATAAAGGCGTAGGGCATTCCATACCTCATATGATATTCTTCCAAATGAACTGATACACCGTTTCATAAGGCATCTCAGTCAAAAGCTCTGTTTCCACCCATTTTTTGAATTATTCAACAACAACTACCAAGTACTTGAACCTGCCTTTGGTGGCCAATAGTGGGACGACCAGGTTAATTCCCTAAATAGAGAAGGACCAAGGTGAAGTAATTAGAGCTAGAATAGCGTTGGGTGCTTTATGAGTTACAGAGAACTTCAAGAACTTGTCACACTTTCTTACAAAGGCCATATAATCTGCCATCATATTCATCCAGTAATAATTTTTTCTAGTAAAAAAGTCTACCCTTTTGGGATGGTCAAACTAGAAGTGTTGTTAGGCACCTGGTCGAAGAGCCATACTAAAAGAATACATTTTTTGTGATGGATAAAAACATTCAATCTGCCTATAATGTGACCCCCAACAGGGTAGGATTGAAGAAGTTTGAAGTTGTACCATCTACAGTTCATCAATGTTATTACTCCTCGACCGAACAAAAGGACTTGATTGAGTTGAAGAAGACAACCACCACTTATCAAGTAGATAGCACCGAGCCCAAAAGTGAATCTGAAGAACAAAGGGAAGATTATTGAAACCACTGAAAGTATAGTCGTGGATGATGGTAAACCAAAGAAGACCACCCAGATCGGCTCAACACTAGATCAAATCCTTAAATAGAAGTTGATTGCGTTCTTGAGACAACGAAAGAATATGTTTTCTTGGAGTCGCGAGGATATGCCTGGGAATAATCCTAACTTCCTTTGTCACGAGCTCAACATTAATAAGGATTCCAAGATGATCAAGAATAGGCGTAAGGTTTTCAGTCCAGAGAAAAATCAAGCTATTGAGGACTATACTTTCAGTGGTTTCAACAATCTGCACTTTGACTAACTCCATTTCATCTCGAGGATCTGGAGTTTTAACTTTAGATTCACTATTGGACTCAATGGTATCCACCTGATAAGTGGTGGTCCTCTTCTTCAACTCAATCAAGTCCTCTTATTCGGTCGAGGAGTAATAACACTCTCTAGCCACCTTTTGGTAACCTTTTACAACAGTAACCCCAAAATGAGTTGGGAACTTCAAATATTGATGGACTGTAGACGGTACAGCTTCAAACTTCTTCAATCCTGCCCTATCAAGGATCAAATTATAGGCAAATTAAATGTTCTTATCCATCAGAAAAATTATATTTTACAGTACGACTCGTCGATCAGGTACCAAACAACACTTTAAGCTTGACTGTCCCAAGAGGGTACACTTTTTCACTGAAAAAACCTATTAATGGTCTGTGGTAAGGTTCCAGTTGGTTGAGTTTGAAATATAGACTCTGAAAGCATGGGTAAAACATGATATCCACTGAGCTCCCATTATCAATCAAAACCCTAGCGATGATGGCACCCTGGATTTTGAATTTGACAAGCAACGGATCATCATGGGGATAAAGTACCCCAGAGAGGTCATTCTTGGAAAAGTCGATTTCCAATTTGTCTTTGTTGACCTTCCTGGGCCAATCATCTTCATTTAGATTAATTCTTAGGATATAAGAATAGGCATGCACTTCAGTCAAGTAGGCCTTTCTCTCGGCAGTATAATCTCCTCCTCCTACATCACCACCTGTAATTACATGATAATCAAAAGAGCTCAAACTTATCATAGATACCTCATGCTCTGGTTAATTAGGATTCTTTGGTAGATCGATGTCATCTTCATAACCATCTTCATGGTTTCTCTTTCTATCGTCTCTAAGCTTGTAGGGAGAATTTGACCTTCCCCTTTCTTCTCTACTCTCTTACCGATTTACAAATTTGTTCAGTTTTCCTCGATAAAAGAGGGATTCCACTTCGTTCTTCAAAGAGATATAGTTGTCAGTTGTATGGCCATAATCCTTATGGAACTCATAATATTTAGATTTATCCCTCCTGTTAGGAGGTGCTCTCAACCTCTCGGGCCATCATAAATCTTTATTGTATTTGTTTTCCTCTAAGATATGGTGAATGCTGACAATCAACGAAGTATATGTTCCATATGTTTTGAGCTTATCATCCTTGTTTGACTTCTTCTCCTTTTGATCCGTCTTATCAGGCTTAGTGACTGGACTCTACTTTGGATCCATCGCTTCCTTAATATTCATGATTTTTCCTGCCTTAGCCATGAGTCCATTCATGGTTTTAGGAGAATCTTTAGCTAGGGCATAATATATTTTTTTTAAAAGAAATCCACTCATTAGAGAAAAGATGTTTGTTTTCTCCTCGTATCAACCACTTCCAATTTCTCTTTGTTAAAACGAGTGATGAACTCCCTAGTAGTTTCCCCTACTCGCTGCCTTACACTCAAGAGATAGGATACTCTCTTCATTGGCTTGTCCCAAGATAGAAGTTTCTGATGGATAACTGAGCAAGCTGGTTGAAGTTGGAAATTTATCCTCAGGGCAAGTTATTTTACAATATTTGGGCTGAACTTGTAATGGTGCTTGAAAATGTTCTACATCTCATCTCATCAGGTACTGAATAAATGTCAGATGTAGCTTAATATTGCTCTAAGTGTAAAACTGGATCAATTTTACCGTCATACTTTGAGGTGACCGCAGGGGTTTTAAACTTAGATGGAGTTGGGAAATCAATAATTGCCTGAAGGGAGATCTTTTGACGAAATTCCTCTGTAAGGGATTCTTTACTTTTTCCAGTTCTCCCAACCGATCTGCCAATCGCTAGACTGATCCTTTCCATAATGGATTGCCTGCATCAAATTTGTATGAAGTAAATTAACTCACCCGTCTATGTGTCTGCACTAAGTCCTGAGAAGTCTGCTTGACGTGTACAGATCGTCAGACGCTTGATCTTGACCTGACTGAGGCTTCACGATGGTCGGATGGATGTTGAGTGGTTCTGGATAACACTCTAGGATGGTTTTTATTTTCTCGAGGTCCCAAATGTTCAAAAGGCCAAACTCTGCTTAATCTTTCCAAAATGCTCGGCCTTTCAGGAGAGAAAGAATGGCCATGATCGAACTCTGTGGCTCTAATCGATGAATTGATTCCTAGATGATAAGTCCTATTATACGAAGATATGAAATAGCTATGTCGGCTATGACTTGGAGTTGGAGGTGGCCTTTCTCTCCTTGGAGAGGGACCATTTTTTTCCTAGATAATGCATGATTTCTGGCTTGTATTGACGAACCAATTATCTCATTGTTTCCTATATAGCATCTTGACCCCTAACAATACTGTCAAGAATCCCATTTAGGTTAGCTGATGTAGGTGGGGCAGATGGAATGGTTAGGGTGCCCTCATTTCTGGCACTAGGCTCAAGATCATTCATCTTCCTTTAAACAAAGACATATGTGATTGAGAACAACAATTAGACACACATTCCCACAGATGTCGCCAATATATTGATGTAAAAAAATGGACTAGATCTAATTTTCTAATCACAGATAAATTACAAGATTGTAATGAGATAATTAAATGAAAGACAAAGAGTTTTAAAGTGGTCCAGCTATGTAAGAAATCCTATGTCCACTGTTATTGTATTGATTTAAATGATTACAGAAGGCTAGGTACTCTTGTTAATAAGAATATCCTAGAATGCATTCTATCTTGCCTTTGATGAAAGGAATACAATGTATTTATAGTGACCCGAAGATTAAGGATTGGAATGCCTTTATATATTCAAGCATTTACACCCGTACATAATGAATGTGATGGTTGATTGCATGAACCACGCGCGAAAAGACCCTTGGCTGTAATTCCCGTGTGGTGGCTTTTCATTTATACTTGTGGTTTGCTTTCTTCATGTTAGTCGGCATGCCTACCGAGTAACTATCTACTGACTAGGATTTCTGCCATATAAGGAGACAATTGTCCACTTCTGATTGGTCCACGTAGGTGGATATTGTTTCGCATCAACATCAACTCAATATAATTCCATAATTTAAATTTCACATGTCATTAATCTATTAACGTCTTTTATACTTTATCTTTAAGTTCACAAATTTCATTAAATTACTTCTACTATTTTTATAAGGGAGGGGATGGGGCATAGATTCTATACAAAAATAAAAAATAATAATTTTATTCCACTCACATCACATAAAAAATACATTTTTAGGCATATTTTCCAATTTCCCTAAATTAGGATTGTACTCATTTAGGTGTAACGCCCCGTATTTCTGAGTATTTACAATTGAATTAATTCGATAAATTTTTTAAATTACACATGTGACATAATTTTATGAAATAAAATATTATGTGTTGATTAAAATTATTAAATTGGATAGAAATGATTAATGTTTATTGAATAAAATTACCTAGTGAAGAGTGCTTTAGTATTTTACGTCATAGTGAGTGACAATGACGTCACAATGATATATCTCAACCGGGTGTCGTGTGTAGACTATACAAGATCGAGATAGGAAATTATTTTAGAGTGACTCAGATGATGATTTTGAGGTCATGGTTGATTCCGAAAGGGTCAAAACAGTTGGAATAGTGTACCCGTGGGTAGTATTTTGGGTCCGACGTGATTTTAGACTAAATCGGCATCACGAGAGGGCATTTCGATCATTCGAGAGATTAAGGTAGAGATAACTCCGAAATTTTAAGTGTTATATCTTCCCCTTTGGGTTAGAGACTAGGGTAAACATAAAGTTGAGAGAAAAGAGCCCATAGGAGGGGAAGAGGAGGAGAAAACCAAGGCTTCCCACACCAATTCTCACCCTGAATGTTGCTAGAATCGTGATCGGAGCAAGGAATGACCAATTCTATCATCCTATTCATTAAATCAGACCTGATTGATAAGGCGAGTGTTTGTATGGCATGTTTTAATTGAGTTATAATACCCATGTAATGTAGGGTTTAAATTATTTGATTTAAATGATGTTCTTGAGGTGTAGATGTATGGAAATCATGAATTAGGGTTGGATTTGCATGTAGAATGGATCCACTAATGCAAATTATTCATATTCAGATGATGTATGATGATTACCAAGGAAGAAATCTGGGTAAATATTTAAGTATGTAGGAAGAACAATGAAACTAGGTTTTTAATGGGTATTGAAAGATAATCGGTCCTTGGACTAAATTCTTGATAGTTTAATGTTAGATTTATGTTGGAAATCTTCTCTATATACTTAAATAATGTTTAGTAGCATTGACTGAAAACTGGGTGAAGATCATGAAGTTTTGAATAATGAAAAATGGTGAAAAACGCAACTGCGCAAGGAAGAAGATGACCTAACACTTTTCGAATTAATTCGGCCCAATGGCGAATCGATTCAACCTTTGGGAGAATCGATTCGGTTTTCCCAAAATTGAGAAATTTCCATTTTAATCCCTGAATTGGTAAATAATTAATGGGGAGACTTTTGGGACATCTTTAAATCATAATGAGGATTATATTGAATTACAGTAGGCCTAATGTGGGTTGGAAGCTTAGCCATAACAAGATAATTAAGGTGAATTATGTGGGATATGACTTATGAAAATAATGAATTCAAGAGACTAAGAAGGATAACAGAGAGTATGAGTAAACCTATAATTCTGACCAGTAGTGTATGATACTAAAAAATATACAATTTGAGGCTATAATTGAAATCAATGGTGTGTTAAGTATGCAAGAGAGATATACCACGTACGAATTTATATGATTGAGTTGTGGGTGTATACCTACTAAAAAATATGCATATATAGGTTCTGTGAATACTTATGATTGTGATTTGACTATGTGTGTGAACATAACCACCCTGCTTGCTATTCGGAGGTTTCCGCGCAGAGAGTGATCCCACGCTGGCGATTCTAGCGAGGGCTGAATCTGTGCCCCAAAACATGGAACTTTGGGTGGTTCACTATGTGTTGTGTATTAGTGGGACCGACGTGTCATTTAGGTACACTAGGTGTGTGCATATTCCAAAGGCTTAGAACCATGTTCGCCTCCAGTATGTATGTTGATTGATTTTGGGATCGAGGAAACATGTCGAACCAGTAGTCCTTGATTTAGTATAAGAGGTACATGTACTTGATAGCAGAGTGTGCCAGCAACACTAGGTGCCATTCCAAGGAGGCTAAAGTTTTATATATTATATGTATGATGAATATTTATCGGCGTGAGATATTTACTTGTGTGTGATAGTACGACATATAGATTGTGTGTATCTAAAAGTAATTTTAGTAGAGAGACTTAAATAATTGACTCCATAATAATATGCATGAATATTAATTATTTATTCGGTAATAGTGTCGTATATCACGTACAAGGGAGTTAGACCTGTTGTGGATAATTAAATACCTTATCTAGTTGGTCAAGGTAGCATAGCTAGGTAGGAAACATTCGGCGTGTACATTATATGAGAGGTGAAGAACTCAAGGGAGTGTATGGTGAACTAACATGTGTAATAACTGATTTATCTGTTATTTAAAAACTTGCAAAAAAATTCAAACTATTTTCTTGGGCTCTGACACGTGTCAAAATATTTTCAAAACCGACGCCAGGCTTGATGATTCTATCCAGGGATGCATAGCTTCAACACTTCTGGAGGCTTATAGGAGTTATTTTAAACACTTTAACTTATTCATTCTAGATAGGATTTCTCTCAGTATTTCATTGGGATATGTTGCCCCTTAGACTATTTAGTTTTTTCAGTTTATTTATCAGACTCTATTCAGAGTCAGTTATTTATTTCAGATTGTAGTTGGATTATTTGTTTTAGGAACCGATTGTTTATTCGATCTTATTTATTTATATATCTGTCGTGTGTTTGTTCATATTATTATTGTGTGAATGGTTCAGTTAAATTAATTTATTTCCTCATGTTGTTACAATAATGAAAGATAAAATTTTACACTTAATTAATTTGACTTAGGTGATTAGTAATTGATAACTATTCCGACAATAATGCTAAGAATGAACCAGATGAGAGTCCTATTAATTTTAATAAAGGACTGATCACTCCTGAGTTTTATAGGCAGGGTGTCACAGAGGGTATCAAAGCATCATGTTCTAGTGTCCATAGGATCTGTATGGCTTACTACGATTTCAGCATATCGTTCTTTGACATGGAGCCCTATTTTTAAGACTGTTCCATTCATGATTATGCATTTGAGATTTCGTTCTTCCGTAATTTTTTTTGTATTGACTGTGAACTCATACAATTTGATATGCATTTGAGATTTCGTTTCTCACCCTGAATTAGTTGGCTAGATATCGGGTGATGGTTAATTGTTTTAGGAGGGTGTGAACATTAAAAGACAGGTGAGGAACTCAAAGGAGTGTACATTAAACTAACATGTGTATCTAATAACTGATTTATCTGTGATTTAAACACTTACAAAGTATTTTCAAACTATTATCTTGGGCACTGACCCGTGTCAAAATATTTTCAAAACCTTTTAGGTGTCCAGCAACTGGGACGCCAAGCTTAATGATTCTATACATGGTTGTGTAGCTGCAGCACTTGTGAAGGCTTGCAGGAGTTGCTTTAGAAGATTTAATTTATTCATTCTAGATATAATTTATCTCAGTATTTCATTTGGGCATGTTGCCCCTCAGGCTATTTGTGGCACCATGCCTAATAAAATACCGGGTGATTAATCTTGTAGAAAATAAAAACTGGAGTCTCATATGGTTCATTCTCATCATCACTGTCAAAAACCAATTTAATTACTATTAACCTATTAGGCTGGCATCAAAATTTTATTTAACTAATCTTTTTAACCAAACCATTCAAGTGAAATAAACACAAAAGTTTATACAACAACTGAAATGAATTAAAACAACCGAACTCTTGGTACAATACAATACAACCAAATTGAATTCGCAGACTAAAATGCGATAAAATAATAAATGAATACAGTTAGGCTATCGGCCCAAGTGTTTCTACAAAACCTCCTATCTAGATCTTAAGGATAGAAGTATCTATAATTAACCTGCTTGCATCCACAACTGTTGCAGCAAACGTCTGACTCGAAAGAATCATCATCCAGGCATCCCTGTGTCTGGACACCTAATATATATACATATATAGAAAGATAGGGGAAAATAGAGAAACAGGTCAGAGCCTGAGTTTTGAAAATGTTTATCATGTGCTTAAAAACCATATTTTAAAATATGAAATCTCTCATATTTAAATTGGTATCGCACTCTCATGAGATACACCTCACCCCTCTTCTAATAGTGCACACCTATCGTATACGTTTTAAATAACCTAGTTAAGCTACTCTGCCTAACTAACCTCTGGCACCCATCTTTTAAATCCTCCTAACTATCACCTAGCTTGCGTGATATAATATAGGTTACACCGTAAGCTATTACATGAGCTTTTAGTTGATATAACCATCAATGTGCTATATATATAGTTCTCGCTTCTATATATATAACTATACCGTTCATAATCCGTAACTTTCACTAGTTTAAAATACCCTATTCACTTTAGTATATAAAGTGTCGTATATATATAATTCTCATTTTAATATACGATTTACATTGTATTAATCCTGATATAAGTCTCCCGGAATAAGAATAAAACCTTTATTCATTTTACTCTTGACACAAGTCAAAGCTATATGATATCTCGTCTCAATATACAAGCAATATACTATAGGCAACAAGTATAATTATACATATTACAATCATAAGTATAATAACCATCCCACTGAGCTATAACTCAACGATGCAGTCTCAAGTGCCAATCCACATCCAGGTTTACTCACATGACCACGTTACCAAGCCAAACTAATTTATGGTCATGGTAAAAATACTAAATGGCGGAGGCGATCATGGGCGATATGACCTGGAGACTATACTCTCCCTGCTCCTTAAGACAGGGGATTCACCCACTTCAGATAACTTCCCTGGATAGCACTAGAGAACATATCTAATCTAGATGCCTATACCTATTACCGTGGAACCAGCCTCTAAATATAAATATACCAATCATACACAGGTATATTTATATTCGTATCATATCATATATATTGTAAAAACATCGTATGTATAGTATATATCACTTCTAAATATATTATGGTTATAATTGCACAACTCTTATAGCGATAGCCAAAACCCCGAATGTTCTCATTCGTAATAGTATATAAGTATGTACACACTTAAAATACTAATCCTATAAGTATTTTCTTGCTTAAAATATAACTCACACCTTAATCACTTTTAAAGATATATATATATATATATATATATATATATATATATATATATATATATATATATATATATATATATATATATATATATATATATATATATATATATATGTGTGTGTGTGTGTGTGTATACGCACTACGTGTCTTAATTCCATAGGTATCGCATCACCTATAATTATAGTCCTCAATTGACGTACCGGATAGCCGCTCAATCATCACTAGATTATATCCTAAATTCCATCCTAGTCACCTCTTAAGATTCACTCAAACATATAATTGGCATAGAAAATACATTTTTTACACGCATAATTATATATATAATTTCCCGTCGAAATACTACCCCGAGTTTTACTCGTCCCGAACACCCCTAAATTAGAAAGTCCAGGATTTTTACTTTCAACTAACCCAAGGTATACATCACACTCAAATAATAATATAGAATTTATCACACTATTTTTAAGAACCCCATATGTTTTACTCCACAATTTATTTTCCTCAAAACTATACATTAAGTGCCACACAATTTTGCACCCTCCTAGTCCTAATTAACTCCCTTAAATGGCTAGGTATAAATTCCTTTAGTTGGATATTTATTTCCTCAAATAAATAGGCTAGAAATAATTAATTAAGGAATTTATCCCATTTAAACAAAACAAGCAGAAACTGTCAAAAATTCTGTAGGGTGGATTGATCGACCCCTAGCCGTCGATCGATCGATCAATCGATCAAATAGGGCCTTGTCTTCTCTAAGACTCTGTTTTGGCCATTCACATACCCAAAGATTATTATCTTCTCTCCCATCTTGCATACCTTAGATCATATCTATAAGGTCCTCATGCACTAAAATCATAATAATAAAAATTTACTCATCAAAGTTTCATCTAAACATATAATAAAGGCAAGCTCAACCCACATCTAGGTGAGATATCACAAAAATAACCAGTTCCACCCTCAAACTACGGATACGATAGCCTTGCAATCACTAGCCTACTATACCTCCAATTATCCCGAATATATTATATTCAGAATAGTATTGTACTTTTATAACACATACAAAATGAGTAGTGCAATCCAAATATCAGCTCAAAATACCAACACCCGTTTTCATAACGAATGAAGAAAATATAATCCCTCTATCGCGAAAAATATAAGATATACCCTCTATAATATTACCGATACCGCCACAAAGCTTGAATTACACACACGAATCCAGGGTTAACAAAATACCGCAACTCTATCTTGCCCCACAAAATATACCTCATTCATCCGAGGTGAAACTCATAAGAATAACTTCTCCAATTTCCCTAACTACTCCAATTGGTTCCCGGACATAGTACACTTGACTCAACCGAACCAAAACTACTTTAATCAATTCCCCATCTCGGCACCCTATTCTTTTCCTTTAACTTCTATTGGTCAAGGACTAACCGTGTGGTTTTACGCTCTATACCACCACATTCCTCATCTCTGTCCTCCCTAACCATGTTAAGGTTATCATTATCTTAAACTCTATAGCCTCGATCCTGAAAATCACTTTTGTAGTTCCCTTAGCTCCTCCTACTAAAGGAAACACACTACTAGCCTCAACTACCCTGTTTCAATGAATCCTAGGGTGGATGTCCACCTGTGGGGTTTCACAAACACAAATTGTCCATAAGTGTTAGCAACACTTTCTAGTGAGCCTATGATTTCACTGAAGGACTCTTTCTTCATTGTACCTAGCTTACTTTGGTACAAGTTTCACTTCTCCATATCACTATTTATTCACTGTCGGCCTCTGACCGATCCTCATGTGAATAATTCAGGAACTGCATTCTCTTCATTTCTGATAAATCAAAGGAATTTGCGGTTAAAACCATCCGTAAGATCCCTCTATGAGCAAAACATCTAGCTCCCCCAAATATGGTGACTACCGTTCCCACCATTTCGACATTGCTCCAACGACTGAAATTTTTTCCTCAAATTTTCACATCTGGGCATTCCTATACCCCGTTCTAAGCCAAATCTTCTGAGACCTATACTTTCGCATGACTTAAACTTCAACGTATGGTCCTTATCAAATACCCTTTCAAACTTATTCCCAATTTACTTCATTGGGTAAATCAAGTTTAGCACCACTCTCTACTATTGCGGTACATGGATAATTATGATTACTGTACTTTAGTAGTCGTTGAAGCAATCTTTGACAATGAAACAAGGGGAATGGCCTCTACTACGATCCTCATTCCCAACTTCAACTTATAGATCTAACTAAGCCCCGCCTCCCGTCGCCCTTGCAACGGCCTTCCCTGGTCGCCCTTCATCGATCAGCACACGAATCTATAAGGACATAAATATATAAATGTCTAGGTTAGAATCTAGGAATTTTCTATTTGTCTGATATCACAGTATGTATGTCTAATACCGCTACATTTGGCACGTCAACACGATCATCCACGACGGCCTTGATCCGAATCCATGCATCTGCCATCTTCACACGTGCATCATGCTTCATGCGACATGCTTCTCATCCGTTCCCACTACTCCACTTCGCGTTATTGGTAAAATGATTTATTGGAGTTGTTTATATTTTCATAAATATTTGGGAATTTTTCAGAAAATATTTTTTCGAAGTCTGATTCGTTTCTATCAAAAAGCAAAAAAATTTCTAAGTGTAGAAGCGAACTTTCCTCGGTCGACGAGCTCATTCAAACGACATCGCTCCGTCGTTCGAGCGACATGAGCATGTCGCGCGAACTCGTTCGAACGACATCTCTCTGTCGTTCAAGCGATATGAGGATGTCGCACGATATCGTTCGAACGCCGCCTCTACCTCGATTTTCGTATAAATATCTGGGTACATTCTACACATTTTCCAAGTCTTTTTTGCAAGTGATTTATGCGTTTTACAACCCAGACTTCAAGTTATTTAAGGTTTTGTGCCTTTTTTATTCACAAATCTATTCCCATATATTTGTGTGAATCTTTAAACCTTCAGAGGATTGTTTTTACTCATCTAGAGTAACTTGTGGAGAATTCGTCTATTTTCCTTTGCTGCCCATCTGGGGTTCTTGCAAGAGATTCCAGCCAACGACATCGGAACCGACACCTGAGGGTATTTCGTATGTCACTCTTGTTTTCATTGTAATCCTTGTAAACCGTTCTTTACAAATTATAGTGAAAATAAAATGTTTTGCGCCTTTGGGGGATTTTTCCTCACTTGTGTTTTTTTTTTGTGATTGAATGTTCTTGCATGATCATATTGACTTCAATCACACCTAGATGCATGTTTTAGGATTTAATTGAAAAACAGAGTTTATTTAAATAATTTCTTTGTTTGAGCAAACGCACACTCTCAAATTGGTATAAGATCTTATTTAAGCGATCACCACTTTTACAAATTGGCATCAGAGCCTGTTCCTCTAAGTTATTGTGTTTTGATCCTGATTTTGCACAAAAATGGCTTTTGGTGGCTTTGATGATTTTCGATGTCAACTTTTTGAAAAGGTTAATTGGAAAATTCACACGAACTCTTGTTTTAAATCCTCTATTAAAAATGACTCTGAGAGGTGTTCTTGTTGTGAGGGTGTTGGTCACACATTAGATGAGTGTACCACAAATTTAAAGAAGAAATTCAATAAACCGACATCTAATGTTTATATCCTTAGTGATAATGATTCGGAAGAAGAAGTCTTTTATGCTTCTAGGCGAGAGATTCCCATCCGTGTGATTATTGATGATAGTGAGCGTGAAAAGATTGAGTATGAAGAATAATAATTGAGTGAGTTGCAAGTTGCCTACAATAATTTCTATTTTTAGTCTTTAAAGACAAAAAAGGCAAACTTAAAACTTGAAGCTGAATTGAAGAAACGTGCTTTAGATAATGATAATACTGTTGCGTTGATTGAGGATTTTGGGGCACGTTAGGAGATGCTTAAAGAGAAATTAGGATATGTTGAGGGTGAAAGATATAGTCTTTGAGGTGTGATGGAGGCTATGAAAAAGGAGATTTTAGAATTTGAAGGTTCTAGACGTTTACTCGAGTCTAGGATAGGTGAACTTGAGAAGAGTTTGAGAAAATCAAGTAAGTTAAAATTTTATTTGGAGTCTAAGTCCGAAAAGCTAGATAAGATTTTAGTCACTATTCAAATTAAGGAGGATAGGGGTGGCATAGGCTTCGATGAGAGGGTTGCACAAATTCACAAAGCCAACCCCACACGTGTGAGAGAACAACCTAGGGTTGTTAAGATAGAGCCTCCGAAGGTTGTTAGGAAAGAGACACCTAGGCACATCGTGAGAGATCCACCAAAGATCATTAGGAGAGATCCATTTAGGCAAATTCAAAGAGAGCAACCAATAAATTTGAAGAGAGGGCCACCTTTAGGTAACACACACTGCCCGATTTACACTTGCACACATTGCGATAGGCAAGGTCATCTTAGGCGCTTCTATTTCAAGATTTTAAAAGGAACTAGTAAGATTAATAAAAGAATGAATTAAATTCCCCAAACCCCATGTGTCATTATAAATCTGTTTGGTTTAGAAAATCGGATTTAGAGGCTTACGGTCTATTTGTCCGCAATTCCCGTTTGCTTGCACGTGATTCACCCCATGTGAAATCTTTTGGTTGATTGTGTTGGATGTTTGTCATACACTAGCGACGCATCACGTTATATTCTTTCTACTGTTATGAATCACTTTGATGTAGCGAACATTGGTCTATTTGTTGCATTTGTGTGTTTAGCTACTATTTTAGCACTGTTTTGGATTTATTTGCCCCTTATAGGTATTGTTTTCACAAAATTTTTCCACCAGGCAAAACTGTATGACATTCCGGACAAACTGTGAGACTTTGACTTTCTCGTTCAAGCGAGACCTTAATTTCATTCGAGCGACATCTTATCTCATGCGAACTCGCTTCTCATGACATGCCCGTGTCGTTCAAACAACAGGGTGATTTCATTCGAACGACCACTGGAGAATTTTTTTTCTTCTGTTTGTAGTACTCTCAGTCATCTTGGTATATTTATTTGGTACTATTTGATTGTTTCTGATCAGTTTATATGCAGTCATTCATGGTTTGCATGCTTAATTGCTAACACTGCATTGTTCGTTTGATCACACATGCTTTGATTGATGGATTCTTTTGTGTGATTACTATTGCTAGCATATGATGATTCTCATATCGACATTATTTGCCTATTGTTGGTTGTATCATTTTGTATTTATTTTTTTGAAATTTTTTGAAAAATACAAAAAAAAAATTTCTATTTTGCTTGCACCTTTTATGGATAAACTTTTAGAATAACCGAGTCACAATTTCATTCCATTTATCCATGTGACTATTTAATAGGGTTTTGAGACAATACATCATGTCATCTTTTTCCTTTATAATGTTTGGAGTCATTAAGATGTAATTAAGTGATACTTCCTACATGTTTGACTCATGATTTCCTTTACTACACACTTTCACGAATTTGTCTGATTATTGTACTTATCTATCACATGTTGGTCGAGTGTTTTCATCTCAATCCTCTCCTTAGAATGAACCGAGTGCAATAATACGAGAGTAATAAAAGTAGTGCATATAAAAACCATTGCTCATGAGGAATTTGTTTAAATTTGAAAAAAATGATGGGTGACACGGGAGAGGGCTGCGAGTGAATAATAATGACGTCGTGAAAGCTACCGTTTGAGAAGAGCCCGCACAAAAAAATGAAGGCAATAAAAAATGAAATATGCCAAAATTTTGGGCCGATAGGTTTTCTCTCAGTTGAGAATTTAGAACCTCATTAGAAAAATAAAATTGCATTATATATGAGGGAGTTTTGGACGGATATATCAATGGGTTTACACGTCCTTTGAAAAGTTCTTGTAACGTCACTAAATAGTTTTGGGTGTTATTGGTGTGGAAATAATTTATACTTTGATTTGTTGATTTGATTAAGACGATGTCATCTAAATTCAACAATTTTGACACCTAACGATACTTTTGATGTTCATTTGTTAGGAGTACACGTATTCATCATGCACATATGATTGATTGACTTGATTTACCTATCGAATGTGTTCACACCCATACACTCCATTTCCATGAATGGGTTGTTTTAGTATAAATCCATGGTGTGATTTTTATATAATTATTTTTGCTTTGAAAAAATTGGACAGTCAAAAATATTTTGTGGAAATCTTTTGAGTTACACCTTTGCATATGCGTAGTTTGATTCATATTTTCTATGCACTTTTATCGTGACACTCCATGTTTAGTTTTTTTTTTCTTATCTGTCTATTTGGGTACATAATAAAAAGGGGGGAAATGAATTATGATTTTATGGGGGAGTTTGCATTATGGGGGAGATTTGATTAGATTGATTGATTTATTCTTATATCATTTCAAACTCGATGCGTCACGAAGGTATCTTCTTTATCTCATGTGTGTAGGTATAAAACTGATATTTATTGGATTGCACACCCTGATGAGAAAAGCTTTGAGAGTTTCTGAACAGTTGATGCTGAAGATGTTGAAGTTTGATTATCGACATGTGAGTTGGTATTCTCAGTTTGAGTGTTTAATGGGGATATTATCTTATATGTAATTTGCCTTATGGAGATAGCATAATTTAGATTTTTATGTATGTACCGGCATAGATATCGGAGGAGATTTGTAAGGGCATAATTTTATAAATGTCTGGGGTAGAATCCAGGAATTTTCTATTTGTCCTAGATCACAGTATGTATGTCTGATATCGCTACACTCGGCACGTCAGCACGATCATCCACGATGGCCATGATTCGAATCCATGAATCCACCATCCTTACACGTGCATTATGCTTCATGCGATGTACTACTTAACCTTTCCCACTACTCTACTTTGTATTATTAGTAAAATGATTCATTGGAGTTGTTTATATTTGCATAAATATTTGGGAAATTTTCAGATTTTTTTTTTCGAAGTCTGATTCGTTTTTATCAAAAATAAAAATAAAAATTCTAAGTGTAGAAGCAGACTTGCCTCGATCGATGAGTTCATTCAAATGACATCGCTCTATCATTCTAGCGACATGAGCATGTCGCGCGAACTCGTACAAACGACATCTCTCTGTTGTTCAAGCGACATGAGGATGTTGCGCGATCTCGTTCGAATGTCGCCGCCGCCTCGATTTTTCTATAAATATCTGGGTAAATTCTACTCGCTTTTAAAGTCTTTTTCGCACACGATTTCTGCATTTTACAGCCCAGAAAATAGACTTCAAGTTTTTTAGGGTTTTATGCCTTCCTGATTCACAAATCAATTCCCATATATTTGTGTGAATCTTTAAACCTTCAGAGGATTGTTTTTACTCATGTGGAGAAGCTGTCTCTTTTCCATTACTGCCCATCTGGAGTTGTTGCTGGAGATTACAGCCGACGACATCGGAACTGACACCTGAGGGTATTTCATATGTCACTCTTGTTTTCATTGTAATCCGTTTTTTACAAATTATAATGAAAATAAAAGTTTTTGCCCCTTTGGGGGATTTTTCCTCACTTGTGTGTTTTGTTTGTGATGGAATGTTCTTGCATGATCGTATTGTCTTCAATCACACCTAGATGCCTGTGTTAGGATTTAATTCAAAAAATGAGTTTAATTAATAATTTCTTTATTTGAACAAACGTGCACTCTCAAATTTGTATCAGAGTTTATTTAAGCGATCACCACTTTTACAAATTGGTATCAGAGCCTGTTGCACTAAGTTACTGTTTTTTTATCCTGATTTTTCACAAAAATGGCTTCTGGTGGTTCTGATGATTTTCGATGTCAACGTTTTGAAAAGTTTAATTGGAAAATTCACGCGAACACTTGTTTTAAATTCTCTATTAAAAATGACAGTGAAAGGTGTTCTTGTTGTGAGAGTGTTGGTCACACGTTAGATGAGTGTACCAAAAATTTAAAGAAGAAATTAAATAAACCGACATCTCATGTTTCTACCCTTAGTGATAGTGATTCGAAAGAAGAAGTCTTTTATGCTTCTAAGCGAGAGATTCCCATCCGTGTGATTATTGATGAGAGTGAGGGTGAAAAAAGTGAGGAGAAGGAAGAATAATTGAGTGAGTTGTAAGTTTCCTACAATAATTTGTATTTGAAGACAAAAAAGGCAAACTTGAAACTTGAAGCTGAATTAAAGAAACGTGCTTTAGATAATGATAATACTGATGCGTTGATTAAGGATATGAGGGCACGTTAGGAGATACTTAAAGAGAAATTAGGATATGTTAAGGGTGAAAGATATAGTCTTCAAGGTGTGATGAAGGTTATGAAAAAGGAGCTTTTAGAATTTGAAGGTTCTAGACGTATACTCGAGTCTAGTATAGGTGAACTTGAGAAGAGTTTATGACAATCGAGTAAGGTAAAATTTGATTTGGAGTCTAGGTACGAA
This sequence comes from Sambucus nigra, assembly GCA_949130495.1. NCBI lineage: Eukaryota > Viridiplantae > Streptophyta > Magnoliopsida > Dipsacales > Adoxaceae > Sambucus > Sambucus nigra. Next base: position 198,593,967 of record OX422211.1, on the reverse strand, counting down.
AAGCTAGATAAGATTTTAGGCACTGTTTAAATTAAGGGGGATAGGGGTGGTATAGGCTTCGATGAGAGGGTTGCACAAATTCACAAATCCAACTCAGACGTGTGAGAGAACAACCTAGGGTTGTTAAGAGAGAGAGCTTCCGAAGGTTGTTATGAGAGAGATGCCTAGGCACATCGTGTGAGAGACACCTAGGATCATTAGGAGAGAGCCACCTAAGCAAATTAGAAGAGATCAACCGAGAAATTTGAGGAGAGGGCCACCTTTAGGTAACAAACACCGCCCAATTTACACTTGCACACATTGCGGTAGGCAAGGTCATTTAGGATCTTCTGTTACAAGCTTTTAAAAGGACATAGGAAGATTACTAAAAGAATAAATTCAATACCTCAAACCACCATGTGTCATTACAAATCTATTTGGTTTAGAAAATCGGATTTAGAGGCTTACGGTCTATTTGTGCACAATTCCAGTTTTCTTGCACGTGATTCACCCCATGTGAAATCTTTTGGTTGATTGTGTTGGATGTTTGTCATACACTAGCGACGCATAACGTTATATTCTTTCTAGTGTTATGACTCACTTTGATGTAGCGCACATTGGTTTATTTGTTGCATTTGTGTGTTTATCTACTATTTTAGCACTATTTTGGATCTGTTTGCACCTTACAGGTACTGTTTTCACAAAGTTTTCGCACCGAGAAAAACTATATGACATTCTGGACAAACTGTGAAACTTTGATTTTCTTGTTGCGAGACCTTAATGTCGTTCGAGTGACATCTTATCTCGCGCGAACTCACTTCTCGCGACATGCCCGTGTCGTTCAAACAACAGGGTGATTTCGTTCGAATGACCCCTGGAGAAATTTTTTTCTTCTGTATAGAGTACACTGGGTCATCTTGGTATATTTATTTGGTACTACTGTGTTGTTTCTTATCAGTCTATATGAAGTCATTCATGGTTTCCATGCTTAACTGCAATCACTGGATTATTCGTTTGATCACACGTGCTTTGACTGATGGATTGTTTTATGTGATTACTATTTCTAGCATAGGATGATTCTCATATCGATATTATTTGCCTATTGTTGGTTATATCATTTTGTATTTATTTTTGTTGAAAAATACAAAAATATTTTAGTTTGATAAATTTTTTGGAAAGTCCAAAAATATTTTTGTATTTTGTTTGCACCTTTTATGGATAAACACTTAGGATGACCGAGTCACAATTTCAATCCATTTATCCATGTGACTATTTAATAGGATTTTGAGACAATACATCATGTCATCTTTGTGCTTTATAATGTTTGGAGTCATTAAGATGTAATTAAGTGATACTTCCTACATGTTTGACTCATGATTTCCTTTACTGCACACTTTCACGAATTTTTCTTATTATTGTACTTATCTATCATATGTTGGTCGAGTGTTTTCATCTTAATCATGTCCTTAAAATGAACCGAGTGAAAAAATACAATGGTAATAAAAGTAATGCGTGTAAAAATCATTGCCCGTGAGGAATTTGTTTAAATTTGAAAAAAATGATGAGTGACACGAAAAAGGGCTACGAGTGAATAATAATCACGTCGTGAAAGCCACCATTTGAGAAGAGCACGCACAAAAAAATGAAATATGCCAAAATTTTGGGCCAATAGGTTTTCTCTAAGTTGAGAATTTAGAACCTCATTAAAAAAATAAAATTGCATTATTATATATAAGGGAGTTTTGGATGGATATATCAATCGGTTTGCACGTCCTTTTAAAAGTTCTCGAAATGTCACTAAATAGTTTTGGACGTTATTGGTGTGGAAATCATTTAGACTTTGATTTGTTGATTTGATTAAGACGATGTCATCTAAATTCAATAATTTTTACACCTAAGGATACTTTTGATGTTCATTTGTTAGGAGTACACGTATTCATTATGCACATATGATTGATTGAGTTGATTTACCTATCGAATGTGTTCACATCCATACATTCCATTTCCATGACATGGTTGTTTTTGTTTAAATTCATGGTGTGATTTTTGTATCATTATTTTTGCTTTGAAAATATTGAAAAGTCAAAAATAGTTTGTGGAAATCTTTTGAGTTACACCTTTGCATACCCGTAGTTTGATTCATATTTGTTATGCACTTTTATCGTCACACTCCATGTTTAGTTTGTTTCTTCTTATCTGTCAATTTGGGGACATAATAAAAAAGGGGAGAACGAATTATGATTTTATGGGGGAGTTTACATTGTGGGGGAGATTTGATTAGATTGATTGATTTATTCTTATATCATTTCAAACTCGACGCGTCACGAAGGTATCTTCTTTATCTCATGTGTGTAGGTACAAAATTGATATTTATTGGATTGCACACCTTGATGAGAAAAGCTTTGAGAGTTTCTGAAAAGTTAATGCTGAAGATGTTGAAGTTTGATTATCGACATGTCAGTTGGTATTCTCAGTTTGAGGGTTTAATGGGGATATTATCTTATATGTCATTTTCTTTATGGAGATAGCATAATTTGGATTTTTATGTATGTACCGGTATAGCTATCCGGGGATATTTTTAAGGACATAAGTTTATAAATGTCTGGGGTAGAATCTAGGAATTTTCTATTTGTCCTAGATCACATTATGTATGTCTGATACCGCTACATTCGGCATGTCAATATGATCATCCACGACGACCTTGATCTGAATCCATGCATCCACCATCTTCACACGTGCATCATGATTCATGCGACGTGCTACTCAACCTTTCCCACTACTCTACTTCGCGTTATTGGTAAAATGATTTATTGGAGTTGTTTGTATTTGCATAAATATTTGGGAATTTTTTAGAAAATATTTTTTCGAAGTCTGATTCGTTTTTATCAAAAAGCAAATTTTTTCTAAGTGTAGAAGCGAACTTGCCTCGGTCGAGGAGCTCATTCAAACGACATCGCTCTTTCATTCGAGCGACATGAGCATGTTGCGCGAACTCGTACGAACGACATCTCTTTGTCGTTCAAGCGACATGAGGATGTCGCGCAATCTCGTTCGAACGCCGTCGCCGCCTCAATTTTCCTATAAATGGTTGGGTACATTCTACACGTTTTCAAAGTCTTTTTCGCACACGATTTCTGCGTTTTATAGCCTAGAAAACAAACTTCAAGTTTACTAAGGTTTTATGCGTTTTTGATTCACAAATTCATTCCCATATATTTGTGTGAATCTTTAAACCTTCAGAGGATTGTTTTTACTCATCTGGAGTAACTTATGGAGAAGCCGTGTCTTTTCCATTACTGCCCATCTAGAGTTCTTGCGGGAGATTTCAACCGATGACATCGAAACCGACACCTGAGGGTATTTCGTATGTCACTCTTGTTTTCATTGTAATCCGTGTAAACTGTTGTTTTCAAATTATAGTGAAAATAAAAGGTTTTTCGCCTTTGGGGGATTTTTCCTCACTTGTGTGTTTTGTTTGTGATTGAATGTTCTTGCACGATCATATTGTCTTCAATCACACCTAGATGCATGTTTTAGGATTTAATTGAAAAACCGAGTTTAATTAAATAATTTCTTAGTTTGAACAAACATGCACTCGCAAATTGGTATCAGAGCTTATTTAAGTGATCACCACTTGTACAGAATCTCACCTGAACGTGAAAAAGATTTAATATAATCTTACTAAATAGCAGGGGAACGAAATCTTACAATAGGAATCAACAATCCTACTGATAAGGCTGTATATCAAATAGAAAGCAACGCTGAAAGCACAATACGTTCACACAGATTCCTAAGGACACTTGAATCGGATGCTCTAATACCATCTGTGACACCCCGCCTAATAAAATACCGGGTGATCAATCCTATACAAAATAAAAACAGGAGTCTCATATGATTCATTCTCATCATCACTGTCGAAAACAAATTTCATTACTATTAACGTATTAGTCTAGAGTCAAAATTTTATTTAACTAATATTTTTAACCAAACCATTCAAGTAAAACAAACACAACAGTTTATACAACAACTAAAATGAATTAAAATAATCTAACTCTCGGTACAATGCAAAATAAGCAAATCGAATCCGCATACTAAAATGCGGTAAATTAATAAATGAATACAGGCCTATCGGTCCGAGTGTTTCTACAAAACCTCTGATCTAGATCTCAAGGATAGAAGCATCTACAATAAACCTACTTGCATCCACAACTACTGTAGTAGACGTCTGACTCGAAAGAATCATCATCTAGGCGTCCATGTGTCTAGACACCTAATATATATACATATATAGCAAGAGAGGGGAAAATAGAGAAATGGGTCAGAGCCCGAGTTTTGAAAATGTTTAGCAAGTGCTTAAAAGCCATATTTTAAAATATGAAATCTCTCATATCTAAACTGGTATCGCACTCTCATGAGATGCACCTCACCCCTCTTCTAATAGTGCACACCTATCGTACACCTTTTAAACAACCTAGTTAAGCTACCCTGCCTAACTAACCTCTTAAACACATCTTTTAAATCTTCCTAACTATCACCTACCTTGCGTGATATAATATAGGTTATACCGTAAGCAAATACATAGGCTTTTAGTTGAAATAATCATCAACGTGCCATATATATAGTTCTCGTTTCTATATATATAACTATACCGTTCATAATCCGTAACTTTCAATAGTTTAAATACCCTATTCATTTTGTATATAAAGTGCCGTATATTTATAATTCTCATTTTAATATACGATTTACATTGTATTAATCTTGATATAAGTCTCCCGGAAGAAGAATAAACCCTTTATTCATTTTACTCTTTACACAAGTCAAAGATCTATGATATCTCGTCCTCATATACAAGCAATATACTATACACAACAAGTATAATTATAATTATTACAATCATAAGTATAATAACCATCCCACCGAGCTATAACTTGAGGATGCAGTCTCAAGTGACAATCCACATCCAGGTTTACTGATAAGCACCCAAACGTGTACATTTTATACCCCGAATAAACATATTTTAGTTGTTAAATCTCGGCAATTTTGGTCTTATGCGCTTTATTGTCTATTTTGTAGGTCGAATGCAAGTTGCGGTGTTCAAACATGTATTTCAAGCCAAGTGTACGGATTATGGAGCTAATTACCCTTATCTCGTACCCTAGTCTACCCTTAACCTACCAAAACCCTGTCCCGTGACATGTGTGTTTAATTTGTTCCCTTTTGTATTTTATTTTATATTTTTAATTTTTTGTTTGAGTCATTTTTATTTTTAGGATTTATTTTAGATTTATTTAGATTTTTCAAGGATTTGTTTTGTATTTTTCTATTTCATTTTTATTAGTATAATGTTATTTTATTTTGATTTCTATTAGTTTTTAGTTTTTTTTTATTAGGATTAGATTTTTCCGGATTTCATTTATTTTTATTTTTAGTTTTATTATATTTTACTTTTTAGGATTTTAATTTTTAGTTTAATAGATTTTTACTTATTTATTTTTTTTTCTTTTTAGTTTCATTTTTTTATTGAGTCTTTATTTTATTTTTAGAGTAGGAATTTAATTTTTTAGATTTTTCGTTTTAGTAGTTTTATTTTTATTAGTTAGTTTTACTTTATTAGGGTCCAAATTAAACACACACATAAACACACTCACACATTCAACTCACTCACCTCAAGCACACCAATCTCCCCTACACCTCAACTACACAATAACCCCACCCACACGCATCTTCAACCTCCCACCACTCTCTCTCCTCCTAACCTCCATTAAAACTCCACCTTAAACAAAACCACAAACTCACACACTAAAACCCACCACCATCACTATCATCTCTCCGGCCCTCACCGGCCTTAAACCCATTTTCTATCTCAATTTCCATAACCACACAAACCCATATCTACACCACGAGCCCACCACCCATCTCCTGCCCCGATCGCGACACCTCAATCCCGCGATCCACTTCGCAAAGCCCCACCTCAGAACCCATTACCCCAATAGATCTCCCTCACCAGCGACACCGTATCCGCCCCCTCACCCCGCTCCCTCCTGCCGGCGGATAGATCCAATCCAGCAACGTCTAACCCCACCAAAATCGGAGCCGTTCCAACCCGTGGCTACCCGACCCTATCCAAACCCAAATTTTGAGTTCAAACCCAGATTTCGAACCCGAAACCCCTTGCCTCCATGACAAACCTAAAGACCCATTTCTCTAACACGATTTCTACCTATTACAAGCAAAACCAAAACAATACCAAAAGCCACATGCCTTTAACCCTTTAACCCCATAAACCCAAAATACCCCCACACTCTCATTTCCTTTATTCCCCACCTAAATTACCCACCTTACCCCTCATAATCATAATCTGATTATATTCCCCCACCCCTCATCGACACGACCTAACACCTCTCAAACCCCATGCTCTTGCACTCCCAATTACCAAAAATACCCCCGTGCTCCATGCATACTATTTAAGGATGGAAGACCCCATTTGAGGTGGTGATCATATCAATTCTAGAGAGAGTTAGAGATAGTTTAGTGTAGAAAATAAATTAGGTAGAAATATTTGTAAATAGTTTTATTTTTATTTTTTAGAGATTATTGAGGGATAAATGTGTGAAAAATTCAATTGAGTATTATATGGAATTGATTATTGGTGGATGCTCGTATTGGATGCATTGTTCTTGATTTCAAGGAAATAAGAGTTAAATTTCACTTCAAGAGATTGGGTTTGATTGTTCTCTTCTCTTTTCATTTATTTTATGCCTTTGATTATTAATTTGTCAATTTTCATACCATGTTAGGCTAAATCCCCTTTCAAGGGGTGGGGGGAAACCCTTATTTGATGTTATTTTAGTTTAATTAGTTTGATTATTTCAAAATTCTCTTTGAATATTAATTTTGATCCCTCACCCTTAAATTTACGCCTCGAGAGAGGGTAAATGATTTTCGAGAGAAAATCGAAATACTAGTTATAATACCCATTTTAGATTCGAACTAGAGATAGGGGTTTCTTAAGTGGGTATTATTACTTGAATTTCAACTCTAAATTTATTTTTTAAGATTTACATAAATTTCACATAAATTTTTTAAGATTTACATAAATTTTAATTGATCGATCCTAGTGGATGATTAATTAAAACGAGTGTAGATCTATTTTTTCTAGAGTTGTTGTGTATTAAACTTAATATTCTAAAAGATTACTATTATAATTATATTTGCAACGAGAGTTCATTTGTAAGTTTGATATTCATTTGGGAGAATTCAATTAATTAAATCAATTTATTAGAATAGCTAAAATTTGTGGTGTAATCCCACTCCTTGATTTTTCTCTAATTTATTTACCTCATTTATCTCTTATTTTAATGTTAAGACTTTATTTTTCATTTTAGTCACTTTTTAGTTTGTAATTTGATATTTCATTTTAGTTTAGTGTTATTTCACATCATCACCTCACCTACTTGTTTTAATACTAGGAAAAGCTAAAAAAATAGAAAAAATAAAAGCCCCAAAAGAAAATAAAATTGAATTACAATTGAGTTTGTCTCTAGTTTCACCCCCTTGATTTGGATTGATACCCTTACTTACCACTACACTTGAGTTTATTATATATTTGTAGGTATTTTAAGGTTTTGATTAACTTGGCTTTCAACAACAACGACACACAAAAAGCAAGTTATCAAATGGCGATATTGCCATTCTTGGGAGCGTGAAGCACTTGGAGCAGATTTCAACTTGTAGTTCATTTATTTTTCGCACTTTACTATTTTTTGTACCATTTTTATATTTTTAGAAGTCTTGTATTAGGTTTATTTTATCCTTGCTTGTATTGCGGTGCATAGAGACACCTTTATTTTATTTTTCATTTTTAAAAATTATAATAATCGAAGAAAGCGTGATAGGAAAACTGGACAAGGTAGAGAGAGGGCATCCAAAGGCGAGGAAAAGAAGCCTCTCTATCTTGGGTCGGTATTACTCTCAGGGCCAACTGAGATTGGCGTGATCTTCCCCCGGTCGACTCAAATTTTTTGACACCCCACGACGAAAAAACCGTGCGAGGTACATTTCTCAACCCTCGCGCCTCTCCTGTTAGCGAGTCAATTTTGTGTGCTCTTGTGTGCTCTTATTCTCGCATTTATTTTTTGAATGGTGTGATGAATTAAATTACTAAGACCTACACAATGTCACTCATGAGAAGGGATTTGATCACCCGAGTCACTCGCTTACCAATTGTGTGCTACCTTAGCCATCACTAAATTTAAAATCCATTAACTAGGTAGCCCAATAGGAGAAAATTTTGCAAAGGCGATCACTTAGATAAATTCCGTGATTTTTTATCGCCCACGGACTTGATTAACATTTGACTACCCTTTCCCTAAATCTAAAGATAAAAATTGGTTATGTGCTAGTTAGGAATTTTTCTTGACGTATGTGTGTCAAATTTAATTTTTCGGTAGTCGGTTTTAGTTAGTTCGTCCCAAATTTCCGAGTCCATATTTTTCCCCACCTTTTCTTCCAAAAAAATCCAAAAATATTTTCTTCTATTATTTTTATAAAAAATCCAACAATATTTTCTTTCTTTATTTTTATAGAAAAATCCCAAAATATTCTCTTTCTTTCCTTTTGAAAAAAATTTACAAACTTCAAAAAAAAAATATTTCTCTCCACATGGCCGAAGAACGTCCCTTACGGGACTACTTCGGTCATTTTTGATTGACATGCGACACGTCTGAGAGTGATCTCGAGCCTTCTCTTTATGATATTCTAAGTGGTCTCACCTATCTCATGAGTACCGTAGATACACTTGACTCATCCATGCACGAACCTCATTTTCCATCACCCTCGGTGTCAAGTGTCGACGTATCGCAAATATTATCGTGTACCCATTGTTCCTATGCCCGTCACTTGTCCCATGAGTTTTCGTACTTGTCATATCCCTATGAAACCACCGTGGAACATGTGTATCCATATGACAATATTCTGTAACCCACCTCGGCCTACTATCCCGATATACCTAATCCCGAGTTGTGTGAATACCCGAGCTATTCGTGGAGGCCTGATCACCCTTCCACGTAATACGAATACCATCCCGATGTTGTGGATCCTCACACATTCCCATAGTTGTCATGGCAACCTTGTGGACCCATTCCCGATCAATTAACTCACTCTTCACACACTGAATATCAACCATTTGTCCATTTCGTGTATGATGAACTTGGCCCCACTCCACCCACATCATTTGAGTCTTCTCTATATAGTCATGATCATAACGAGTTGTGTCCACCTCAACCACCGCCACCACCAGTCACTCCACTACCATCATCCACCTCCGCTCTCGAAAGCCTCTTGCAAAAGTTCATACTTGAGCAAGATCACGGCACTCAACTACAAAATCAAGCCCTCCAATGACTTGAACAATGATTAAATGAACTGGAGTGTGCACGAGAGTCAGACTTCACCCCAAGTTAAACCATTATTTCCCCCACGTGGAGTGATGATGCGTCGTCTTGTGACACTGACTTTGAGTGTGACTAACCCTATCCTCCCGAGAATCTCAACGTTGAGACCATTCCGTGGTTCGAGCCTCAAGTTGACACTTGTGTTGATTTATCCATCGATAGTGAGCCTGATCAAATCCCACCATGTCCACATGAACCCCACTTTGAGGTTACCATTCCCACTCCCGTTATATCCAAAAATACACTCGAGCTTTTACCTTATGCCCCAATTGCATATGTCTCTGACATTCCCGTATCTATTAGGTTAGCTCCGGTTGCGAGTGATCACCATTTTCTCGAGATTGAATCCGAGATGGTTTCTACTTCTTCGGATATGGATCATGTCCCGCTATGCATAGCTCCCGTTGAGACCAATATTTTCAATGATTCCTCAATCTCCGATCTTGGTGCCTCGTTTGAACCACCCACCACATTCATCGATGATACACTTATGGAGAAGTTGACCACTCCATCTTTAGAAACCTAACTCCCTTGTGAGTATTTCTTTACTCCTCCCAATGAGTGTGTGTCTCCCACGCTTGAGTTGGATCATCTTCCTCCACCATTCATTCCACCCGATCCACCATTTATCCCACCGAACCCACCCGTTATCCCTTCCACCCCACCACCTGGTTTTGACCTAGTCATTATTCCACAACAGTTCACCTATGTTTATCTAGGTCCTTACTTGAACCCACCATCCACCATCCATGAGAGTATTTGTGGTGCTACTCTCCACTTTCGTGACATCGAGCTTGTTACCCTATGCCCGCCACTCTCTCGTGGTGTTGGTTTTTCCCATAGACAGCTCCCTGGTGTGTCACGACGCGACCATTATCATCACCCATTCATAAAACGGTCATGTCATTTTTATGAGGCCCGCCCCATTACACTTTTCAAACCATTTTGCCCCCTCACCAATTAGAGCACCATTCTTATAGGGCCCTAGTTGCCCTCACCTTTCAGCTCAATAAGGCCCTTGATAGGTGCCTTTTCACCCTTACCCTTTCCTTTCTTACCCTTACACTAATCCCCACCCACCCATGGTCCACCGATGCTTTACATCGCGTGATGCACTTTGCCATACAAGTGCATTGACCCTTTTAGCCTCTATCCAACAAGACTGACGCTTCAGTCTTATTTAGGGGTGATTATCATCACCCAATTTTTCTGCCACCCCGTGCTTTCATAGATCTTATCTTTAGGGTTAGATCCCTTCGTTATGGATGAAGACCTCAAACTTAGCGCTACCAGGAGGTAGCCCGTTGTTTCTTGTATAAGTCTTATCCTGTTTGGGTGTGGTGTGTCACACCACCCACTGCTCTATCATCTTTTTAGACTTGTACGCATTTTTTTCTCTTATCATTTATTCAGGTTCATTCTTGGCTATATGTGTCCACTTCATTAGCGGTTCATTCTGGTAATATCTTTCCTACCTTATGCTCTCAATTTTAAAAATCATTTTACATAACATCGAGGATGATGTTCCTTTTTGTTTGGGGGTGGGGAATTTTATCAAAATCATACCTCTTTTGAATTTTTTTATTATTTTTATACCTGATTTTTAAAATTTCGTGTAGTTTATTTCATCTCAATCATTGATGTGAATTTTCAATCATCCATCTTTCAAAGTCTAGGAATCAAGATAGAGAATATTTTTCTAAATAGCTTATGTAATACGTAACAAGGCATGTTGCACCATATATTTCTAGACTGAACAAAATTTGTATACTTATCACGTCACTATGGTTAGAGTTGAAGAGTACAATGATTCTCAAGAGAACCTTAAGGATCACTAGTAGAGACTTTAGCTTGTGAGATTTATGCCTTTCACCCTTTCAGAGAGTTTTACGTAATCTCCGTGTCACAAGTTGATTCAAATTCTTTTGGGTCCGCACTTAATTATTGTATGATATCATTATTCTTCACTAAATTTTTGACTTAATCTCTGAGAACAGCATCATTTTTGAGTTGTTAGAAACGTGTGTCTTGGAATTTGTCCCGATCACCAATTTTTCATCCATACACCTAACATTTACCATTCACTTCGCCCATTATATTCCCATGCTCTTCCATATTCCTACATATTTCCCCACATCATACATTCCCCACTCCATCTATATATCGTCCATTATTTTGATAAAAAGAGTGTTGATTCCAAATGTTAAATGTCTTTAGTGTTGGTTTAAAAAGAGAAAAAAAATAGCAAATAAATAAATAAATAAAAGAAAATTCGAAAAAAAAGAGAAAATGAAAAGAAAAATTGAAAAAAAAAAAGAAAAGAAAAGAAAGGGAGTTTGTAGTTATTAGTTAGTTTTGAAATAAAGACATTTGTTCTTCAAGAGCTATGCACTCTTCTCAATCTTATCGCATATCCATCCATTTTACACCCATCATTTCACATATCCATCACTCATCATTCATATCACTATCCTACTTCACCTCATACCATATCCCATTTCATTACCCCCTCACCCATTATCATCCATGTTACCCTAGGTGTTCGGGCAAACGAAAGCAACGTGGTGAATAACTTGACGTTCTCACTATAGTGATTAGTATTATCTTATGGTATCATTTCTCTTTAAAATGTTAGTTCTTTCTTATGTGTGTGTGAGACGTTTGAACTTGCTTACATTTATTCACGTCCTCACACACAAGTGCGATACACTGACCCTAATCTTGAGAGTTCATTTGAGAAAGATATATCCCGTGAGATTTTAAAGGTGAAGCGTTGATTCCGATGAGGCAATATAGGAATTATTCTTGTGATACTCGACCCGTTTTGATTGATTCACACTACATACATTGAGTTCTAGAAAGGATGTGCCTTGTGTATTTACTTAGATAAACTTTTTACACATTCTAGCTTGAATTTCTCAAAACATTTGTCTCATGTGATGGATTGTGCGATTATTCTATGTCTAATAAGAATTTGATTGCCTTTGCAAATAAAGAATTTTGTGGGTATATTCCCTGCAAATTCTCACGAGACACAATTCGTCCTGTAGGCCAACCTATAGGTTTAAAGTCTTATTGCACATGCTAAGTGCAATCGCAAGTGCCCGCGAAAGTGGTACACTTTTGGTTACTTATCTTTCTCTTTCTCTCTATCTTATTGCTCGAGGACTAACAATGCTCTATTTGAGGGTGGTGTGATAAGCACCCAAAAGTGTAAATTCTATACCCCGAATAGACGTATATTAGTTGTTAAATCTCGACAATTTGGGTCTTATATGCTTTATTATCTATTTTATAGGTCGAATGCACGTTGCGGTGTTCAAACGCGTATTTCAAGGCAATTGTGCATATTATGGAGCTAATTACCCTTGTCCCATACCCTAGCCTATCCTAAACCTACCTAAACCCTGTCCCTAGCCGTGTGTGTTTGATTTGTTCCCTTTCGTATTTTATTTTTTATTTTTAATTTTTTCTTTGAGTCATTTTTATTTTTAGGATTTATTTAGAATTTTCTAGGTTTTGTTTTGTATTTCTCTATTTTATTTTTATTAGTATAATGTTATTTTATTTTGATTTTTATTAGTTTTTAGTTTTTTTTATTAGGATTAGATTTTCAAGATTTTATTTATTTTTATTTTTATTTTTATTTTTATTTTTATTTTTATTATATTTTACTTTTTGGGATTTTAATTTTTAGTTTAATAGATTTTTATTTATTTATTTTTATTTCTTTTTAGTTTCATTTTTTTATTGAGTCTTTATTTTATTTTTAGAGTAGGAATTTAATTTTTTAGATTTTTAGTTTTAGTAGTTTTATTTTTATTAGTTAGTTTTACTTTATTAGGGTCCAAATTAAACACACACATAAACACACACTCACACATTCAACTCACTCACCTCAACCACACAAATCTCCCCTACACCTCACCTACATAATTACCCCACCCCCACCCATCTTCAACCTCCCACCACTCTCTCTTCTCCTAACCTCCATAAAAACTCCACCTTAAACAAAACCACAAACTCACACACTAAAACCCACCATCATCTCTCGAGCCCTCACCCACCTTAAACCCATTTTCTATCTCAATTTCCATAACCACACAAACCCATATCTACACCACCAGCCCACCACCCATCTCCTGCCCCGATCGTGACCCCTCAATAATGCGATCCACTTCCAAAGCCCAAACCCCAGAACCCATTTCCCAACTCGAGCTCCCTCTCCGACGACACCGTATCTGACCCCTCGCCCAGCTCCCTCCTGCCGACGGAAAGATCCGATCCAGCAATGTCTTACCCCGCCGAAATCAGAGCCGTACCAACTCGTGGCTGTCCGACCCTGTCCGAACCCTAATTCTGAGCTCAAACCAAGATTTCGCACCCGAAACCCCTTGCCTCCACAATAAACCTAAAGACCCGTTTCTCTAACACGATTTCTACCTGTTACAAAAAAAACCAAAACAATACCAAAAACCAAATAAAATCCACATGTCTTTAACCCTTTAACCCCATATACCCAAAATACCCCCACACTCTCATTTACTAATAAAAAATGTAGATATTAATGTTTATGAACTAAAGTAAGAACTAGATTATGAATCTAATTTTTATAATGTAAAAACAAGAATTTTAAAGAGACGGAAGGAATTAAACCTTTTTTGAAGCTTGATCTTTGATCTTGGAGGAACTCCCTTGAGTGTTAATGAATTTTGATGAGAGAGAAGGATATTTGACAAATTGGGTATGAAAAGGATGGGAATGTAAGCTTGGATGGAACTTCACATGAGGGACTTCGTTGATTTCGAGGGAATGTTTCTGAGATCACTGATGCTACTAGATCTGTTGTCTCTATCATGACCACGTCCCAAAGTTAGTATGGAACGAGCGTCTTGACATTCTATCAAGGCAACAACTATTCTTACTTAAATTGTTTCCTTAAATAAATGCAACGAAAATATAATCACATGGTTATGAATCGTAAAATATTGAAAGTATAGGAATTACGTCGTCAGAGCTTTCTAAAGGAAACTTCATTTATATTAAAAGTAACGATTAATTACAACTTAAGAAAAAATTTAAAAACTTATTACAAGAGAGCCAGACATGCCCTAAATGATAAAACAAACATAATAACAAAAAGAGCTCTAAAACCTAGATCTTCAACGTAGTCCTTGTATGTTCTCTCCGGGAGTCTACTTATTTCCTGAAAAATGGTTATTTATACAACATTAGTTAAAATCCGAGTGAGATTTAATATCTCGGCATTCCAATTTTTTTTCCATCAGAAAGTTGATACCTATTCAATTTAGAACAAAAGTCATATATAGAGAGAAAAGAATTTGCAGTTGTATATATAAAGTAATTAATAGTAAATATTTTCAGAATAAACAGTTTAGAACAGAACCGATAAAACAATTGAGCAATATGTCAGTTTTTCTATTTTATTTTAATGGCCATGTACTCTCTAATATCCAGATAACAGATGGTGTTACCAAATGTTTTCACCCGGCAACAACGCAGACAGAAAATCATGATCTCTAGAACAACGCCTTATTTAGGGCACACCAGCAATAAACCAGATGGGAAGGTACCACCCAAATATTTCCACCCGGTAGTCAAGGCCAACATAGTAAGAGAGTTTCCATAGGCCGAATCAATAATTTCAGAATTCAAATCAGATGTTTATATCGAGAGATATACACATGTAACAAACGACAGAATCATCGATATCAGAGGAATTTGATAATAAAATCATTTCACAAAATATATTTAGTTTGCATAATATCAAAATACATAAGGAATGTCATAGAGGATTCACCTAGAACAGAAGTCCGGAGTTACAGATACAGAGTCTTGGATCGCTCTTTAATCTTAAGACGAAACTTCTTCTTAAACTTCCTCACAAGTTTTCTCACTATTTCTTTTTGATATTTGGAGTGAATTTCATTTAAGACTGATCCTAAGGCTTCTATTTATAGTTTTTCAAAGTAATCTGGGTGATGACACGTGTCCCGATGACTAAGCATTCATTTTGGTATGTTGGTATTAGCGTGTCGCGTAACGAAGCAATCTTGCAATCTTAATTCACCAAATGACGACACGTGTATTGGCTTTCTCTAATTGCATGACATGTGTTTTGTACTTTCCTTTAAAGGCGACACGTTTACGGTGGAGGTGTCAAAACCAAGCACGAGGTGTAAAGTTATTAAAGGTATAAGGGTCATTTTACACATAAACGGTATTTTAGTAATTTTACACCATACATTTTCAATATTTCTTAGAGGTCCCTGAAAATATTTTATTTACAAAGTGTTCCTTTTATATTTTCATTTTAGTCCCTAAAACTTTATTTAAAATCAAGTCCCTTAAGTTTCATAAAATTTCAGTTTCTACCCCAAAACTTATCATTTAGCTTAGGGTATGCTAGAAGACTTTGATTTAATCCTTTTTTATGAAGAATGAGGTTATTTTAAAGTGTTTAAGTCGTCCAAATGAGTCTCCCCTTACAACCAATCAAAATAAAACACATGGTGTGGTAGTAAGATAAAATAAAACTTAAAGGATTGACATATTTTTCCTTATTTTGTAATTTTGGTATAACTTCTTGCTCGGACCTCAATTTAACACACCGTTTGTTGTGTTACAAACCTAATTCCTAAATCTAAAACTTTTTAGTTTTTACCTCAAGTCAATTATTATATTATAATGGTCAAAACTAGTCTCCAATATGAACATTCCTACTGAAAACTTTAAAATTTTATGTCTGTAACTAATTTGATATTTCATGATTTACGAAGGGAGGATTAGACTAAAAATAGTAAATTAACATTATCCATATCACATACAAAATAATAGAACATTTTAAACTGTGTTTAAACATATAAAAGTGGGGTCATTATAGTCTCCCTTGGAGTGAGATCATGTCCCCTATTTATAAGGCCCAGGGGGTGACGATCGGCCCACCCCAAGGGGTGCCTCTCGACATGTGATCCCGGACACTGTGTCGATAGGTAGGGATTTGGACCTACCAATTGGTAGTCCCTTGCAGATTTTCTCGATAAAACAGTCATAGAATACAAACCGTTGATCCGAATTGCACACAGGGAATACCATTAGAAAGGTATTTTAGAGACCTTCAAGAGTCCTTTGGGCCACTTCTAGGTTCGAAAGTTGACTTTGGGTCAAATGTGGATCGAAAGCGCACATCAATCTTTTGGACGGGAGATCATTGGATGAAAATGGATCGTTCATCCGCAGGGTAAGTCAGAATTATGCACGGAGCGAACCGTTGGAAAGGTTAGGAGATGTAATCCAACATTCCAAAGACTTTTACTCGGTTTAAAAGGTTGACCTTGATCAACCGGGGCTCGAAAGTTCTCGGGGACCTCTCTAAGTAAAACGGATCATTCATCCATACTGAAGGTCAGAATCTCCCATGGGGATGACCTTTATAAAGGGTATTCAGTTCCCTTAAAAGATTCATTCAGTCTCTTTCTAGCTGAAGATTTGACTTTGGTCAAATGGAGCTCGAGAGCGCCCGGTGGCTTCAGGATCGATTTTCGAGGGGAAACTGATTGTTTGTCTGAATGGTTATGCTGTTTTGTGCATAGGGTGGACCATAGGATAGGTTTTTTTCCCCTTCGAAGATTCAAAGAGATTTAACACTAATGGTGATGTTGATTGGGGTTAATTCGGGCCCCGCGGGCATTCGGTGGGCTTTAAATCGGTAGTCGAACTGGGACCTAGGGTTACAGTGAGATGGGGAGGTGCTAGGGATCTAAGGGGATTCATGTGGGGTCCTAGAATGTGTTGTATACTATTCCCCTCAATGGGTGAGATTGGAATAATGGATATCCTTCGAATATACACCTCATGAGAGAGGTCGGTTCTGTGGACCTAAAGGTTAAGGATGACCAATTCAAAGGGTTGACGTCGATGCTTAGGACCTAAGGTGATGTTGGGGTGGCCAATTCTTAGAACCTATAGGAGGTGAGGAGCAAGGAGGTGACCAATTATACGGGTCGGGGTTAGTTCTGAGGATCTAAATTATTGCGACCAATTATACGGCTTACAACAGGGGTGACCAATTATGCGGGTTAAAGCCAATTATGCGGGCTTAAGTGGAAGCGACCGATTCCGAGGTTCAAAGCCAATTCTGCAGGCTTAAGTAGAAGAGACCGTTTTTGTGGGTCGAAGCCAATTCTGCGAGCTTAAAGTAACCAATTCCGTGGGTCAAAGCCAATTCTACGGGCTTAAGTAGAAGCGACCAATTTTTAGGGTCGAAGACAATCTATAGGTTTATTTAGGGGTGACCAATTTTGCGGGTCAAAGCCACTTCTGAAGGCTTATTTTGGGGTGACCAATTATGTGGTCCAAAGCCAAGTCTCTGGGCTTAAGTATGGGTGACCAATTCTAAGGGTCAAAGCCAATTTCGAGGGCTTATTTAAGGGTGAACAATTTTGAGGGTCAAAGCCAGTTCTAAGGGCTTAAGATAGAAGTGACCAATTATGCGGGTCAAAGCCAATTCTGAGGGCTTATGTAGACGTGACCAATTCTGAGGGTCAAAGCCAATTCTTAGGGCTTATTTAGGGGTGACCAATTCTGTGATTCGAAGCCAATTCTACTGGCTTAAGTAGAAGCGAATAATTATGACGGTTGAAGCCAATTTTGTGGGCTTTAGAAGTGATCAATTTTGTGGGTCAAAGCCAATTCTGCGGGCTTAAGTAGAAGTGACCAATTCTAAGGGTCGAAGCCAATTTTGCAGGCTTATTTAGGGGTGACCAATTCTGTGGGTCAAAGCCACTTCTGAGGGCTTAAGTAAAAGTGACCAATTCTGAGGGTTGAAGCCAATTGTGCTGGTCAAAGACAATTTTGCGGACTTAAGTAGGGGTGACCAATTATGAGGGTCAAAGCCAATTCTGTGGGCATATTTAGGGGTGACCAATTCTGAGGGTTGAAGACAATTCTACGTGATTAATTTTCCTTTGGGAAGTTGGGGGAACCACTAGGGATGTGTAATCTTTCTTTATGGGGAAACATTTGGTTTTAAGTTCCGATGGGGAAGAGGGAATGATCTGAGGATTTTGGGCTGGGGAATTTTTGGAATTTTAGGGTGTCCTCTGGAGAAATTATTGGGGAGAATTATTTTCAGGAATTCCGTTGGGGGTGTAAAAATTGTTTTTCTTAGTGAAAAGGTTCCAAAATTAATCTAGTGATTTTAGGAATTTTTTGGGGATTTTCTGGTACTTTTAGACTTTTTGTACGAAATTTTAAAGGGGGTATCGACTGGCAAAGATGGAGGGGTACCAAACGGAAGTGGCACGGTATTTTGGGGTGCCTCGAGCAACTGGAGGAATAGTATCAGTCTGTGGTAGCATGGAGATGCCGATCGACATGCCCCTTAGCCTACGATAAAAAGGGGGAGGGTTCTCCTCATTTTTTCAACTTGCCTTCTTATGTAATGACCTTTGGCAGATCGTTTCGACATTCCAAAGTCAAGTGATGGCTGAGTTTTCTAGTAGAACTACTCATATAGCATGGCATAATGTTGATGATTGGGTAGGGTTAGAGTGGAGGGCTAGGGTACACCTTGCACTGGGCAGCAAGAACTCATTTGACTCATTTGAGTCAGTGGTTCATGATCGAATTCTTCTATGTGAGCCCTCGTGTCATCGTTCTTCTAGGGTGGTGAACCCTGGTGGATATGTAAGTATTGAATGACCTTTGGTATTCTTTTCCTTTTTTCTTGAAGAGGTTTCTTTATTTCTTGAATTTGATAATGGTTTTCTTTATTTCTTTGAAATTTCGACGTCTCCATGTCGATTATATGTTCCCAAGGGATGACGGGGCTTAAGGATGTTTGGGACCAACTTCCATATGCGGTGTGCTAGATGGTGTCATCAGTCGGCTTTAGGAGATTGGCATTTAGGATTGTTTTATGTGCTCTGGGGGAGAGGGGGTGGGACACTACCGACACCTTCCGTTTTGGATTTGGGGAGATGATGGTGACTCCCATTGATGTGTATCAAATGCTGGGGCTGGACTATGATGGTGCTCAGATTAAGGGGGATAGGACGTTGAGGGTGACGCCAGAGGCGGCGACGGCGACATTAGGTGATGAGGAGAAGGTGGTTTCTGGGGATTCTCCCCATTTGTCTCTGTTTAGGGAGCTATTGTTGATGAGGAGGATTGATGACAGAAACGAAAGCAGGTGCATCATATGGCTCGCTTGTTCATTCTATTGGTGCTGGGAGGTTTTCTGGCGGCGACGAGTGGCGATGTGGTGCACTTGTGGTTTTTTCCATTTTTGAGGGTGTTCTCGGGCATTCGCCTTTATGACTGAGGGATCTTGACTTTGGTGACCCTTTATTATTCTCTTAATGCATTAAGTCGGTGCTGCTGATAGTATTTTATTGAATCCGCGTCTCTTCTGGAGGTATTCTTTATTTTTCGCATTTTCCTTCATGCATTTTATTCTTGATTTCTTAATTGTTGGCCTTTTCCCTTCCCAGACGTGGTTTTATGAGGTGATTGGGCTAAACATCCAATTGATATATTTGAAAGATGACTCTGTTGGTGACTTCTGTCGGCTGTACCGGTGGCGGAGGTCCAACCGAAAGACGAAGAAGTCTCTCTCTGTGGAGGCGGTGCGTCAGGTCTTGAATGACCTGATGAGAGAGAGAGAGAGTAAGCCTTATTTTATATTGAGAATGTCCTTTCCTTTGATGGTTTTTTATTGATATTGATCTTTTTCTCTTGCTGGGGATTTTCAGGTGACCTTTTGTCCGTAGGGGATGGCCATTTAGCACACTAAGGTAACTGGGGGACATGCGCGGATGCAGAGTATGCTGGCACATGAGTTTGGATATTCTTGGTACCTATGGAAGAGGGTAGTCCGATAGATCGGGGAGGACAAGGTTGGGGTGCCACCAGCGAAGCCCCCATGTTCATGAGGCGAGTGCGAGAGATATCATAGGATGCCCGGGTGGACACGGTGATTGGAGATCCGTACTCATTATATACTGACACGGATGTGATGTATGACTATATGGATTTCATGTCGAGTTGGCTGATTCCTCCTAGTATATATGATGTGATTCCTCTTCCTTGCTCGGGTTCGAGTCGATAGGTAAGGTCCTCCCATAGTGTGGGCGGTGCGATGGCGTCAGCAGCAACAACTTCAGAGGTACGACTGTTCTCGCCTAGTTACAACATCCGACGAGATGATGGAGGGTCTATGCATTTATGGCATAGTCCCAATGCAATGGAATCAAAGGAGTTGGGCCGGATAGAGGAGGTCTTTCAACCTGAGGTACACTGTGTTTCTTTGTCTTTTTGATTTTTTGATTCCTTTCCTCTTCTTTCAGACTTAACTGATTTGATTTTTCTATTTTCTTTTACTGCACATCTGGGTCTCCACCACTTGGATGAGGGATGTTAGGGATTAGATACCTTCGATGACTTCCTGTATTCGTGAGGTGGTTCTGCTCCCTTCTTGCTTGGTGCCGTTTGCCTCATCCGGGTAAGGATCGATCCCTGGAAGTGATGGCACATCGTCTGGCCGCAGGGGGAAGAGGGTGCACCGTAGAGATGGAGGCTTTTAGAGAGAGAGAGAGAGAGAGGGAAGAGAGAGAAATAAGAGATAGGAAGAGAATTTGTAGTTAAATATAGAGAGAAAGAAAATGGGTTCGGGCTGAGTTCTATTTTTTTCTGTTTTCCTGCAAGATATCAATGTAACACAAAAAAATATGTCCAAATAAAAAAAATTATTAATTCCTGTTTCAGTGATTAATGCATATGCTCTTTTTACTTTGCTGCTGAAATCGTACAAAAAATTTAAAGAAGGATTTTATTTTTAAATGGGATAAGTAAAAGCATGAGGAAATTCGAAATTTCCTTAAGATAAAAATTATTTTTATTGGGTTTTTTTATTTTGAGAAAAGAGAAAAAAGGGAATTTTCCCAAAATAGGGGGTTGTCGATCGGCATGACCCTTGTACATACTATTAGCATATCAGTCCACTCCAAACAATCCAAGGCTTTTATTGCACTTTCTTCAATTCCTTGGTACTTGGCGGGGCAAGTTTTACTTCGATTTTTCCAGGGTTTCTTGTCTTTGCTTGAGAGTTTTCAAGTATAAATAGGGGTGTAAATGGGGCTTTTCCCTCACACTTTCCTTTTCCTTTTCCTATATATTCTTTATCATCTCTTTGTTTTGTAATATGGCTCTCTCTGATAGTATTGAGTTCGCCAACTACCTCGAAGCCTTGGAAGTAATGTGTTCTTACAATGTTGATTATGACGCCTTTCACATGCGGCGAGTCTCTTTGTGGCGTAACCGAACCATTGAGTGGAATATGCTGATGGAGATAGTTGAGTTTTGGTATCCCGAGGATCATGTCTTTCGCTTCGGGTTGGAAGAAATTTGTCCTACATACGAGGAATTTTCTTCCATGCTGGGGATAAATCCCAGTGTTGCTGCGACTTTGCCTGAGTTTTCCTGTTCCCCTAGGGAATTATTGGCTGAACTTCTCCATATCTTGCCTTTGGTAGCGAGGCCACTAGTTATGGGAGGCCTGATTTCTCTTTCAGCAGTGCTGTGATTCGTGTATTCACAGGATGTGGGCGATGTCGGCTATGATGGGACCGTTATTCTGGTCTTTGTTTCAAAAGTGTTTTGGGTGACTGGGTAAACACTAGTGGATCCCCAACTTGCGGCTATCATTTCCTAGATGTTATATCGTCACAATCCTACGGCGGTGATACTAGCTGAGACTTTGAATGGACTGGATGCCTGGCGGGAGGGTCATTCTGACTTTCTGAGGGGTAGCCTTATAATGCTATTCATGTTGCTGTCATAGAGATTTTGTATGGAAGTTCCACCTGAGTATCCTCTACTGGGAGTGCTAAATGTCTTCTCGCGCTATTTCATTAGCATAGGCTTGGACGTAGAGAGTTGGGGGAACTAGTTTGTAGAGCACGGAGCTCAAGGCTTATGTTGGTTAGTGCATTGGTGGGGGGAGCTATTACCCATTATGGAACTCGGGGAGTACCAATATATTCGATTAGTTGGCCTCAGGCAGACCTCTTTCAACTTTCCCTATAATCTGTTAAGCTAGTTTGGTTAGGAGAAAATCGTGCCACCCCGGACACTGAACTTTTTTCCTGTGGAGGACCTAACAGAGCGTATGTTCATGCGGTTTGGTTCTCTATGGGAGATTCATCGTCCATCAACATGTCCTTCTCAGTGTGTGGGTAATGCCTGACATGTCTCCAGTGACTACATGGAGTGGTTGTGGAAGAAGGTAAGTGCCAAGATACTGGCTGTGGAGACTGGGAAATGATGGTTTTCCATTTCTGATACCATGGAGGGAGGAGTTGTGGTTTTCCCCAAGCTAGTTCGGGCTTATCGCTCTATGGAGCGTCTATAATACTCCATTCAGGCAGGGGAGGTTTGGGGACCCCAAGATGCAGGTGATGATGGGGTTTGTTCCTCTGGCAGTTGTGGGTAGGATTTTGTGAAGCTTTTTATAATGGGTGTGGTTTTTTATTTTTGTGGGAATAATTGGAGGGTGATTTTCAAGAGTAGTGGGGCTTATTTTTATCTGGTTTTTTTTAGAAAGGTAGGTGTAGGCTGACAAGGGAAGTCATTTGACTCCCTATGCCGATGTAAATGTACTAAAATTTCAAATTATGAAATATATGAGTTTTTGATCACCTAGTTTTGCCTCTTGATGACCTTTGCATTTTGAATTATTTATACCAATAGCTAAGGTATACATAATCCATTTGTTCATGTATATATTAAAATGAACTGTCATTATCGGGGATATGAAAATAATAACATTTAATGAAAAAGAAGGGGGTCTTTCTCATATAAAGTGGATGAGTTGCCTACGTTCCTTTATGGGTTTTCAAAATTTTTTGAAATTCATGTTTTTGAAAGAAAAAATGTTTTTAGAGGATCACACCCCACATAGTTCGGATTAGGGGAATGAAGGGTTTTTCTTCTTCTTTTTTCAGAATAGAAGGGAGATGATAAGAATTACAAAACTCCCCCATGGTCAGATAATTCATTCTCCCCCTTTTTATGATGTCCCCAAATAGACAAATGAGAGAAATAAATCAAACAATCAAGTACCGGGGTGACACAAGGCATAAAATCACACCATGAATGAACATAAAACAACCAAGTCGGTGATAGCGTAAATGAATGGGTGTGAACAAAATTCGATAGGAAAATCAAAGCATACACACATGACATATGTGCTCGATGAATATTGGATATTCCTAACGAATGAACTCAAATGCTTCCTTTGGTGTAAAAGATTGGAAATATAAGACATTGACTATATCAAATCTACAAGTCGAAGCTCAAAGTGATTTCTACACCAATAACGTCTAAAATGATTTTCATGCTTTTTCAGGACTTTCAAGGAAGTGCAAACCCGTTTTTCTCATTTTCCAACCAAACTCCCTCAGATTTATATTTTGAATAGAGGCATTCTAAATTTTCAAACTTTGGAGAATTGATGGTGAAACCTACAATGGCCCATATTTGGCATGAATGCTTTTTATTGCCTTATCAATTTTTTCGGGCTCTTTTAACCTCTTAGGACCTCGGATATTAAAATTCCTCAATTTTTTAGGTCCTTTTTAACGGTGGCTTTTGCGCAAAGTATAAAGACTCAACTTTCGCAGCCCCTCTCCGTTATGCAAATAATCACACAGTCTCACCAGAACGGTTTTTACATGCAATCCAATCTTGTCAAGTTTTATCGCATATTGTACATTAGATAGACAGAATTGAGATAGATCACTTAAACCAATATGTGATAGACAAGTGCAATAATCAAATAAAGCCGTGCATGTGTGCAATAAAGGATATAGGAGTCAAGCATGTAGGAAATATCACTAATTACATCTCAAGGACTCCAATCAATGTTAAGCACATGGATGAAATGATGTAGCCTCTCAAATCTCTATCAAACAGTCACATGGATATATGGAATGAAGTTGTGACTTGGCTATCTTAAATGCTCATCCATAAAAACAAAACTCTTTTTGATTTTTCAAAAATTTTATCAAAATAAAATCTTTTTGTGTTTTTCTAAAAAAAATTCTAAAAAGAAAATCTTTTTGTTATTTTTTAAAAAAAAATGAAAAACTAACTAATGATACATGCTAGCAATAGGTTTAAAAAATGACATGATAAACAACCTATGCTAGCAATCAAGACTAGATCTCAACCGGGAGTAACGGTGGAGTTTTCTAAAGATGGTGGCATCTTTTGAACCAACTCCACTAGATCATGTGTAGTCTTGATCAAAAACTTCACTTGCTCGCGAATATGTGCAAACTCTCTATCAAAATGAGCAGGCAAAGTATCATGAGTGGGTGCATGTGCATGAATATGTGAAGTGGCATGATATGGCACAAAACCCAACTTAGAACAAAATTCCCTAAGATGTCCTCGCTTCTTGCAGTAGGAGTAAACATAAACCGGTCTAGGAAGCAATTTATCAACAATTTTGGGATGAACATTCCTAGACGGACACCCATGGGACTCACTCACAATGGTGGATATAGGCTCGGGAGAATTCTCTAATGTGACTTGAACTTCCCGTGCTTGTTTGAGGTCATCCTCAAGATGGGACACACGTGTCGTCAGACTAGACACCATGTTGGTCAAGTCACCTTTTTCCCTTTTAAGCTCATCATTCTCTCCCTTCAACTCACCAATCCGAAGACCTAGGATCCTATTAGACCTTTTTGTTTCCATGGTCTCGATAAACAACTTTCTAAAGGCATTTTGGATCAACCTATCATCACCATTATCACCCTCACTATCACTTAGAGAAGTGGGCATAGCAACTTTCTTGCCCTCTCTCTTAAGTCTAGTGGGACACTCAAATTTCTTATGCCCTATCCCATCGCACTCAAAACATCTTATCTTCTCAAGATCTTTCTTTCTTTCTTTTCCACTCTCATCAAAACTCTCTCAAGATCTTCCTAAGAGCTAAAGAATTATTACGCTTCTTGGTTTCAAATGACTCAGAATACAACTCAGCGTAGGCGTGTTGAAGATCACACTCGCTCTTACTTTCCTCATCCTCTCCCTCACTCTCTTCGCTCTCGCTGTCGAGGTGTCCCTGTGAAGTAGCATCCTCATCGTCGTGAGATGCACTAGGAGTACTCATATGACTAGCCATGAACACGGTGAAGTTACGCTAATGTGGTGACTCATCTCCCGAGTCCACCGACTCGACCTCACTGTCGTCACTAAGGGTAGCATTTAGGATAGCTTTCCCTTTCTCTCTATTCACACGATTGGCACACTCAAACTCTCTATGACCCTTATCATCACATTCAAAACATTTCTCACTGTCCCTTTTAGGAGGTTCTTTGAAATCTTCTTTGAACTCTTTCTCATTTTTCTTTTCAAAAGTATTTTTCTCAAAATTTCTTTTATCGTTGAAATTTCCACTTTTCTTGAATTTGAGAATTCTTTTGAAATTTTTTGCAAACAGGGCCAAGTCATCTATGTCAAAATCACACTCAGACTTGGATTCAAAAACTTTTTCTTTCTTTTTCTGAAAATGAGTCTTTAAAGCAATCCCATTATCCTTAGCCTTAATGGTTTTGGGAAACATGTCAATCTCATAGGTTTGAAGATCTCCTACAAGTTCTTCCAACTTAAGTGATTTTAAATTTCCCAAAGAGTTCAAAACAGTGACTTTAGGAATAAAGCGTTTTTGGGAGAGATCTGAAAATCTTTTTAATGACACGCGTGTTATCAATTACCTCACCCAAATTAAAACATGTGTTAAAAATGTCCGACAATCGTGCATAAAAATCATCAAAGCATTTGGACTCAGACATGGTGATAGTCTCAAATTGGGTGGCCAAATTTTGTAATTTTGACTCTTTAACCGTGTGCGTACCCTCATGTGTCAATTTCAAAACATCCCAAGCCTCTTTAGCTGTGGTGCATGTCATAATTCGATGAAACTCATCAGGAGAGACAGCTCCAGAAATAGCACTCAAACCATGGGAATTAAAATTGGACAATTTATAATCATCTTCAGTCCAGGCTGACACGGGTTTTAAAGTGGTGATGTTATTAACAGTGACCTTGGGAGGAGTCCAACCATTTTCGCAAAGCAACCAAACAGGTTCGTCAATAGATTTTAAAATCGATTTCATACGAGCTTTCCAGTAGGCATAATTAGACCCGTCAAAAATAGGCATCTGATTA
Organism: Sambucus nigra; assembly: GCA_949130495.1. NCBI lineage: Eukaryota > Viridiplantae > Streptophyta > Magnoliopsida > Dipsacales > Adoxaceae > Sambucus > Sambucus nigra. The sequence continues at coordinate 198,567,277 of OX422211.1, read as the reverse complement.
TATAACTTCTCCATTTGAACACGCACTTTTTCAAAAAAAAACAATTTATTTCAGAAATTGATATCTTTAGAAAAATTTTGCGGAAGTTAGGAATACGCAACAAGATAGCGTAACCTGCTCTGATACCAATTTGAAGGAGTTGGCGCTTGCGTTCAATTAAGAAATAATATAATAAATACCATTTTTAACCCAAATTAACCCTAAGCATGCAACTAGGTGTGTTTGAAACAATATGAAATCATGCAATAAATATTCAACACACAAAGTTTAAGGAAAAATCCCCCACATTTGTATATCACTCTAATTTGTAAAAGACGGTTTACAATCGGATTACAATGAAATACATGTTGACTAAGAATTACCCTCGGGTATCGGATTCTGTAGTCACGGCTGGAAGAAACCCTTTCCAGTAGGGATGGCGGCTGGAACTATCCCTGTCCAGTAGGGATGCAATGAAGAGGAAGGAGCGGTCCACTTCACAAGGGTTGAACAACAGCAATGGTGTTCTTAGGTTACCAAACTTGATTCACATAGATATGGAAGATGTGTGAATCTAAAAACCTAGAATCATATGACTCAATAGGTGAAGACTTTAGGGTTGATATGCTCTGATAATCGTGGGAAAGTCTTAAGAAAACCAACTACTGATCGTGGTTTAAATAAGGAGTCAAAACCCTAAAAAATCTGCAACACGATCTGGTTGAGATTATCCTCGTCGGATCGGTCTGGTCCCTTAGGCGGATCGATCCGGTAAACTCGGATCGGTTCTTTTTCTGAAACCGGATCCATCCGGTTGGCATCGGATCGGTTCGGCCTTTTTGCCTTCATCGGTTCATTATGGATCCGGGGTGTACTGGTCTCAACTCAGCATGCGGATCAGTCCGGTCCCTTTAGGCAAATCGGTCCGGATGAACCGGATCGGTTCTTTTATCTGGGCCGGATCGGTCCGGTCAGGTCTGATTCCCAAATTCATTCTTCTTTTGATCTTCGGATTTCGGATTTCATTGATGACGATGTGATCTTTTCAACCATCAATGTTGTAACGGCGTATGACATAACATATACATAAAGATGGACAAATTGTCCTTATAGATGACTTGGAATTCAACAACAGGATTTATAGGTCCAGCCCTTATTGCGAGCTTGATAGATCCTATTATTTCTTAACGGGTGTTGTCGTAGGCACATACAGCAGTAGAGGGTGGAGAAAGGTCGCTCACATTCAATCCCAGATAATTAAGAGTTCTTAACGGGCAAACATTCAGAGCTGATCCATTATTGACGATAGAGAGGGGGACAGTTTTCCCCATAACTTCAACAGAGATATTAAGAGCATGATAGTGGCTGGGACCATTCTTGGGGATTTCTTCTTCAAAAAAGGAGAGCATTCAAGCAGAGGTCAAGGATCCTAATAGGTTCATCGCTTCTTATGGCATGGTTGAGGGAGGCACAGTGGGTCCTGTGAGTAGCTTGATTAAGGCATTTTAGTGAAGTTGGGAAATCATAAAGAGACCCATAAAGTGATGTTGGCTTAGGTTTTCTTTAGTTGATCAAGGATCTTCCTTTCCTAGAGGGCCATTTCTAGCATAGGAAGATTCTCGGCACCCTTTCCTTTATTGCTCGCTGATGGTTGTAGACTTGGGATTTGGTAATGTCTTTCTGACCTGGTTATGTGATTTACAGAAGAAAGGAAAATTAAAAATCCTATTTATTCATCGATATCTATTTGTTCAACACCCTTGTTGATTTCTCCTAGAAGCTCCTCGAATGATATCATCCTACATATGTCAGCTATCATGCTAGCCTTTTCTGAATCTTTCTCTTTATTTGAATCTTTAAAATCGTTCCCCCATCCGGTGACAATGATACTGTCTTTCATGTAAAGTCAACACACTCCACAACATCCATAGCCTTTTCGTATAATTCCTCCCATTCAGTAGGGAAATGCAAGACTGAAAGGATAAGGCACCCTTGTAATTTCAAAGCATCGAGTATCTCAGATACACTACAAATATCACCAGTCTGCTGAAACAAATTTGTCATGATCTAGACCATGTCATCTAGACTGACTTCGTCGATTGGCACCACCCAATTATATAACTCTCGGGCCCATTTTTGAGCTTTTAAGAACAACCCACTGAATCTATGACAGTCAATGGTCACCTGGGAGGTAAATTTCAGCCTGAATTATAAGAGTTGGTTCATCACTTCCGACGGTTCCATATCTTTACCTCTAGAACGGGTGCTGTTAGCGATGCATGCTCTGGTGAGGAGGGATAAGGCTTGATCGGCAAAGTTGGTAAGGTGTAAGAGGAAATATGGGCATGTTTGGAGAGGTTTAGGAAAGTATATGGGTATGCCTGGTAATTCACGAGGCATAATTCAGGTAGACGGGTCAAATTCTGAGTCTTCTCCTAGCAAGATGGAATTTTTATGATTCAGGAGTGGATTATGGGTAGTGTTTGGTTTTGGATTAGCTGGTGGGGTGATGATACCCTGGTCAATCACGCCTTGGATTACATTTCGGAGATGGAAATATTGGTCGGTGGTATGGCCAGCAGTTTGGTGAAAGTCACAATGGGCATCAGGTTTAAAATTTTTCAGAAGTGGGTTTGGTAATGGAAGGGAGTCCAATAGTTTGATTATATTTCGGCTCAAGAGGGCCTGGAAGACTTTGGAGAGAGGGGCCTCAATCTTGATGTAGTCCTTTTAGACTTGGTTTAGCGACTTTCTGGTGCCCGTAAAGAGACAATATGTGAGATGTTGTTGATGGTAAAAATCGTGGTACTATGAGGTTTTTCAAACTTTCTAGGAGGAAACTGTCCCGAGGTTTTCATTGGTTCAACTTCTATCTCGGTAAAAGTTTATTTGATCTCCACTCCTGCTTCTCGGAGGGCTCAAAAGTGAGGGTAATACTATCCTCTCATTGTTGCTCGGACATGGGGTAGGAAGTTCTTCTTTTCAATACTGACATGTTCTTCTTTAGAAAGTCGATTGGTCATAGTAACTGCTTTTTCTCTCCACCTTCCTATGAAGTTGATGACTAATTCCCCAAGGTTCTGCTTAAGTAGCTCTAAGTCATGGTGGGTATGCTTTAACTCTTCGCTGTACTTGTGCTATTACATGAACTTACGGGCAACATCTTCCCAACTACAGATCCTGGATTCCTCAAGGGATAAGAACTAATGAAGAGCGCTATCTTTCAAAGTCTGTTACAACATCTAGGCCATTATTTCTTTAGAAGTCCTTAGGAGAGTTATGCCTTGGTGATAGCTATGGAGATGAAAGATCGGGGTTCCACTGCCTTCGAACTTCTTAATATTGGGCATCTTGAATTTTTCAATAACCTGGCTTTTGGATAGGGAGACATGTGGGTGTAGCCCATATAGTTCCCAGAGAGTTTGACCTGATCGAATTTCTTAATCAACATCTTGAGGTCTTCCTTGACCTTGTTCAATTCTTCCTCTTTGTGTCAATCATCACGGGTAAGTTAGTCCCTGACTAAGAAAGGTTTGGCATAGTCAGATGGGCTGGCGACAGCCCATTAGCAAGAGGAGCACGGGGAGAATGTTGGTATTCCTTGAGAAACCAAATAGGCTCGGGTGTGGGTGGACGCATAGGGTGATGAAAGAGGACCACGGGCTCTTCGGGGATAGGGACTCGATTTCTTTACATCTCATGGACCTTTGTTTGATTGTTGTCAATTTTGGCAGTGAGTTGAGCTAGAACAATCAACAAATTCGGTTGTGCATTTGGCACTTGATTCCTGTTCTCCATAGAAGGTGGGTGAATCTCGATCTCGGAAGAAGTTAGGGGACTGACAGAATTTTGGGGCGGTTCGACTGAAAATCGAAGCCAATAGGAAGCCTGGCCAAGGGTATGTGATCGATCTGATTTATTTTCGAAAAACAAAAGAAGGGGAATTTGTTATTTTTAGAAAATGAGGAAAATGTTTTTTGAAATGTTTTTTTATTTATTTCTTTAGAGGAAAAGAAAATGTTTTGGGTATTTTTGAAAAAAAAGGAAGAATGTTTTTGGAAACTTTTGGAAAGAGAGAGGAAAAGACGAGAGACGGGTCTCAACATGATTATTATGTCTATTAGTTTCTCACTTATATTAAGTTTACCTAGATGCAAAAATGAAATTCCAGACGGAACCCGGGCCTGGAAAAATTGGGTTTACCATATGTAGAAACTAGGGTTGGACTTGTTATCAGGCTCACAGGAAGGGTCCAGTTTTAAAAGTTGCGCAAAAATTTGGGCGAAAGCCGACCCAAAATTTCGACGGAGTTTCGAGTCAAACCGGCAATCTAATATGCGTGTCCTTGGCTTGACAGCTACATGTGGGTATGCAGTTGTTTGATTAATTGGAAGGTGCTCCCCCCTTTGACGTGACTTCCACGATATACGTCTTTCTTTTGAGGGCAATCGGTATGTGTGGACAAGCCATTTGATATACATGAGTGTACGTCAATTCCCTCACTATATAACTCGTGGGGATAGTACGTGTGAGAGAAAATTCGATATATTCGACGTACATGAATGAGTTCCATGTGATATACCTCCCATTATGACTTCAGTTCAAGTGGTACGATGTAGGGGAACCGTTCAATATATATCAAAGGTATCAATGGAAGGCGAGAGTCATATCGCTTAGGCTAACTGTGACCTGTCGGACCAGCGCCCATCACGAAGTGAGTCCCCAGTTACCGGATAAAATTTTGTCAATAGCAACGCTCTTTGGTGATGTTGTGTGTATTATGCATGATTATTTGATTGGCATCTTATGGAGAGAGTATCTTTATTGATGATGCCCAGTCGAGAATAAGGTATAAGTATAAATAGTAGAGCAGGTATATAATGTGAGAGTGGTTGGTGTGTGATAAGTGTAAGTGAGCATGAATATATACAAGTGGAGGTGTGTGTCAGTGACACCTAAGCATGGATTTCTACGTGGTGTGTGCAACATGTGGATATACGTGATCCTAGGTGCACGTGGTGTGAAGTGTACATGGAAAATTTCTACAAGTGAGTGAATAATGACATAAGCATGAGGTACATATGTACAGGGAATAATAAGGGGAACATTAAAATAGGGGAATATACAAGAAAGTAAAATAACCATGTAAACAAAGTCTATGCCACTTAAAAATAGTCCCCAGTGGAGTCACCATTATGGCTATCCCAGGCGGCGCTACAGGAAAAAAAGAGAGATACATAGGGAAGGCTACACCGCAGTTTCGCACCCATCTTGTAAAGGTTGTTCGGCCGTCATCGGTGTGGGGGTAAATGTAAAGAGATAGATTCTCCAGTCTATTTTGCATAAAATAGGAAAAAGAACATGTTTCCACTTCGAGAGAGCGGCATCAAGGATAAACTGATGCATATGAAACCAATAGTTCGAAGGTTCGAGGGCTAACTTATGGAATGGAAAGGTGTTAATATTTTACTTTATATCACCGTGAAGTGTGTGTGTTTATAATGGAGATTGGAATTATTCAACTCATACCATGGACAAGGTAGAGTGAGGTCATCCATAGGATGTTCCCAAAATAACATATGTACAAAGTATAATTTGGGCGTTCATCACGATATTGATTGTTGTTAGGAAACAATAATATGTGTTAGATGAAATGCAAACAAGCATGATATATACATATATGTATATACACACATATAAACAAGAGATTTAAGAAAATTAGGGAATTTGAGAAATTGAGAAAATTAGAAAATTAGATTCGAGTCTCGGATTTTAATCCGAGATGCCTACGTAGACTATAAAGGCATCAAAGTCGGCATAGTTCGAATGTAGCATAGGGGTGGGGTCTCCCATAGATCCAAACGGAATTTTATTATATGTGTATGTGTAAAAATGTGTATTTTTAGGTTTTGGAAAAAGTGTGATGGATAATTCCGTTCGGAATTTACGGGTATAACACCCTTTTATTTGTTTTTACGATTTTTGTAGAAAATAAAGTAAGTGCAATATACTAATAAAAAGTGTAGATATTAATGTGTATGAACTAAAGTAACAACTATACTATGAATCTAATGTTTGTTATGGAAAAACAAGGAATTTAAAAAGAGAGGGAAGGAATTGGACCTTCTTTGAAGCTTGATCTTTGATCTTCGATGAACTACCTTGAGTGTTGATGAATGTTGATGAGAGAGAAGGATATCTGCCAAATTGGGTATGAAAAGGATGGGAATGTAATGTAAGCTTGAATGGAACTCCACATGAGAGACTTCACTGATTTCGATGGAATGTTGTTGAGATCACTGATGCTGATGGATATTTTGTCTCCCTTGGAGGTCATGACCACTATTTATAGGGTCAAGGAGTGCCGATGGCCTACCCCAGGGGGTGATGATAGACATGTGATCCCAAACACTTTGCCGATAGGCAAGGATCTGGACGAGCCAATTGGCAGTCTTGTGCATATTTTCTCAAAAAAATGATCGTAGAACACAAACCGTTGATTCGAATCATGCATGGGGCATACCATTAGAACGGTATTTCAGAGACCTTCAAGGATACTTTGGGCCTCTCCTGGGTTCGAAAGTTTACTTTGGGTCAAATATGGCTCGAAAGCGCACGTTGATCTTTTGGATGAGAGATCGTTGGACGAAAATGAATCATTTGTCTGCATGGTAAGTCATAATCGCGCAGGGGGCGGACCGTTGGAAAGGTTAGGAGATGTAATTCGACATTACAAATAGTTTTTCTCGGTTTAGAAGGTTGACCTTGGTCAATCGAGGCTCGAAAGCGCCCGGGGAACTCTCAAAGTAAAACAGATCGTTCGTCCGTACCGTAGGTCAGAATCATGCACGGGGCGGAGGAGTAGAAAGGGTATTTACTGCCCTTAGGAGATTTATTCACTCTTGTTCGATATGAAGAGTTGTCATTGGTCAAATGGAGCCCGAGAGCTCCCGGTGACCTCCAGATTATTTTTTGGGGGAAAACTGATCATTCATCTGAACGGTTATGCCATTTTGCACACAGGGTGGACCATTGGAACGGGTTTCAGCGACCTTCGAAGATTCAAAGAGATTTAGCTCATACGGTGAAGTTAATTGGGGTCAATTTGAGGCCTGGTGGTGTTCGGTGGGCTCTAGATTGGTACTCTGAGTGCGACCTAGGGTTTATAGTGAGATGGGCTAGTTCTAAGGACCTAAGGGGAGACCTAGGGGGTCCTAGAATGTGGTGTCTACAGTAACAGTATAATCCTGTTAGTAATCACAAAATTAGTCTGTTACTAAAAGCGCATTTTGGTATAGTGTAAGGTTACAAAAAGGGTCAGCATATACAATATTTGAATCATGGATCTTCAGGCTTATGACAAAGTGCAATTTTTAAACAAGAAATTTTTTAACAACAAATGTGTTATAGTATGACCAATTGAATGATGCAATTCTTTTTTCCTTGACTTCCAACCCTGAAAGTAATGCAAAGATATGTTTCATTTTTTATGATACCTATTTACTCTTATGCCAAAAAAATAAAGGTAATTTCTTCATGAATACTGCTTACACATAAATTATCTAATATGAATGGGGGTGCCATGCGTCAATACTACATAGGATATTCTAGAGCCTTCAATAATTTTAGCAGGTTTAACTATGGTCGAAACATTAACTACAATGCTTACCCGAGTCTGAAAAAACACTCTGGGTTTATCATAATAGTAAAAAAAACTCTAAAAGTAAAGATAGACTATGAAGTGTGTAAAATGAGTCCAAATATATATAATTTTATAACAATAAAAATTTATATTATGATCAATCTTTTGGTGACCAAACCTAATTTTGATTGCATAATGTCCATAAATTGATCCGGTATTGTATAACTCAAAGTTCTATTTTATATCACATTTATACGAATCTTTGAGTTCGTATAAACTATAAAGGTTAAAACTTAGGACTTCAGGTCCTAAATTATAATAATTCACAAAGCATCTTGTGAGAATTATTTGAATATAGAACTTCAAATTCCATTGTTTCTTTGTGAGAAATTTCAATTCTGCACATATAGCTAAACTTCAACTTCAACATTGTTAATGTCTAATAACATTAATTTAACTAAATTTGTTTATCAAAACTTTGGGTTTGATACGAAGTTAAACTTTTTCACACTCTCCACACCTCCTAAGACTCCAATGTAATAAATGATTGGAATGTAAAAACAATTATAATTAAATACCATTAAAAAGGTAATTTAATGCTCTACTAAATCAAAAGGCCAAGAGATAAAGTTTTAATGGTAAAACTATTTATAATATAGTTAAAGGGACCTTTAACCACTAAACGAGTATTTTAAAAAATATTCAATTTAATAAAAAAAGGAAAGACAATAAGTTGAAATGTGACACCTCGTAATTTTTAATAATTACGTTGATCAAGTCTATTTATTACATAAAACAATTTATTAATTGAATTAAAATATCATCCTTAATATGAAATAAAAATTAATGAATAAGGATATATCAAAGCAGAGAATGATACGAGAATCATCAATAATCATATAATATGGATAAAATTGATCACCACCACTAAGTAAAGTAAAAAGTGTCTGACAACAACTAGTGCATGCCAAATATTCCACAATCATATTGGCAAAAAATCTGAGTACAAATTCTAGGAATATAGTAAGCCTCGCATCTCTCATCCGTAAAGTAAATAAAACTAAATTAGGTTCAGCACCCACATCTCCAAAACCTGGTGACGACTAGAATGAAAGACTGTGTACTTGAGTGAGAAACTAGGTCGCGTATGCTGGAGCACTTGAAATAATGCAAAAATTCAGGAACACTGCAATAAGATAATAGCTACACATTCAAGTAGTAAAACTATCAATTATGAGTATAAATAATAATTCTACAACTATTAAATTAATTCTTATATAAATATATAAAATGAGACTAACCCTCCATTTGTCGAGGGTACTCGCAATGCATAATGTGCCTTACAGATATATAATCAATTTAATTGTTTCAATGATAAATAAGGCTCATAAGCATATCTAGGACCTCACACACATGGAATAAAATGTAATTCATAACATAAATAAATTCCCATCATAAACACAAGTGCAACCTCACCTTATCCATCCCCAACTCCACGAATAATAAAATCACTGTAATCATGTTTGGCTTCTAGTTCCCTTTGGGGTCACCAAGCCCTACAATAAAATACCAACGTTATACATCCAACATATTCATAATAACAATATAATGAAAGTGGACAACATGCGTATGGTCATCAACATAAGACTAATATTTATCCACTTGATATAATTCCATAATTTAAATTCCATGCACCACTAATGTATTACAACCTCTTTTGTACTTTATCTTTAAGTTCTCAAATTCCCTTAAATTACTTCTAAATATTGTACTACTCTTATAAGGGAGAGGTGAGGCATATATACTCCATAAAAATAAAAAAAAGAATAATTTTGTTCCACTCACATCACATAAAAAAATATTTTTTAGGACTATTTTCCAATGCCCCTAAATTAGGATTGTACTCATTTAGGATATTGCGAGCATTATGATGTCAGAATAATAATTTGTTAATACGATTCCTTTATAATCGGATTTTGGGGAAACTTAAGATACAAAAGTTGTCCATGACGTGATTTCCTAAACACGAAAAACATCTCAATTTACGCCTTTTATAGGGGTTACAAAATTAACTTTTCTATAACGTTACTATACGTCGATAAATCTACCTTGATCTATATTTATTCATTTATCAAACTAATTATTAAAAATTATGGGCTATCATAGTTGGTATTAGAGCATGGTCCTAGGCAACGTAGATTCCATAAGTCCATCTTAGTTGTTCACATAGCATTCTTTAATATGTCATTCTCTTTGTACTCTTGTCATAATATGCATAGTCCAAATATGTGGTTTGTGATATATTTTATATGGAACCAAGGAGGAAGACTCGTTTCATCGTACACGCTGTGCAACTACAACCTGCCACACCCGTGACACCAACGGTCCCTGTTCACCCCACACCAGCAATCCCAGGACCCGTCGCATTATGACAGTTCAACTTTAGGGCCCAACAACTCTCGGAGTTAATTTCTCAGGTCGTTCATGCAAGGCTAGCTATAGGGAGACAAGCGAGGCCAACTGAGGGCCTATACCCAGCAGTGCAAGCTCCTACAACTGAGTAGGAAAATGTCATAGGGGAATTTATGAAAAATAACCCACCAACATTTTCTAGGTCTACATATCCGTTGGTGGCACTATAGTGTGTAGGGGCATCGAGCATCACTTGAGCCTTGTACTCTGTACCAAGGTGCAGAAATAGGTTTTGGCCACCATTTATTTGACTGAGGACGGCCTTGATTGATGGGAAAGTGTGACTAGAGTCGGAGAGAGATCATATGGGGTATGAAGAGTTCATTACAAAATTTAATTATAAGTATTTTTCGGAATGCATCTGTACGCAGAAGCATATATAGTTTACAGAACTTCAGCAAGGGACTCATATTATTACCGTATACCAGAAATAATTTACCAGTTTGTCCATATTTTCCCTCGAAGATGTTAAACACAGAGAAAAATAAGATTTCTTGCTTCATTATGGATATTTTTCACCATATTCGTCATCTTCTAATAGAGAACTTGATATATGTTAGCTAGACATAGATAGTGGGTGTGGAACTCACTTTTTGTTGAGAATACACTGAGCATAAAAATAAGTTCAATAAGATGGGCCAAACTAATAGGCCTAAGACTGATGGAGGAATATGTGGGGACAGAAGGGGAGGCAAGGGCAGATAAGCCAAGGGCAGTGGAAGAAATTTCAACCCAATCAATATAGACCCCAGTAACAAGGTACCCCTCAAGGAGGTGGTGGAAATAATAACATCACCAGCAGTAGCAATAGGTGGGAATCGCTCCTAATCCATTCATAGAAATTTGCTTCAGGAGTGGAAGTATAGGACATAGGGTTAGTGCATATCCTAGTGACGTGGTTGTTCAAAAAATACAGCAGGGCTTTGGGCAACTCCTAGGCTAAAGGCAAGGCCACTTTGGGGGATAACAGTTCCACTTCAGTCATGACCAGTAGGGCCAGTATAGCGAGGAAATAAACGGCCAAGGGAAGTATAGATAGGGCCAATAAGGCACTAGGACCAACTATCGTCCACAACATTGGCAATAGCAAATGCCCGTTCTGCCCGCCCCGAGGCAACCAGTAGCACTTTTAGCAACACCACCCGTTGTACCACCTTGGCCTTAGCTATAATATAGTTGAGTCTATCAGGTAGGACCTGGGAATGAGCCAACACCTATTCAGGATGTTAATGGTACGTTTCTGTTCGTGACACCTTAGTTAGAGTTTTATTTGACATGAGGGCCACACACTCATTTATTTCACGACACTTTATGGGACTATCAGGGATGATTCTGAATCCATGTGATAGAGTTTTATCAATATCTACCCCCTTAGGAGTATCTACTCTTATTACCGAGACTTGTGATGGGGTAGGCATTGATATTGGTAGGCTATGCTTTGTAGCTAACTTTTTGGTATTATTATCAAGACATGTGATGGGATAAACATATGATGTTTTATTAGGGATGTATTGGCTATGATAGATTACGTAAGTAGAGCGATTATATTTTCTATACCGAGTTAGGATATGTATTTAGCGATTATGCCTAGACGTGATGGTGAGGCTACTACCCACTTATACTTTATTAATAGGGAGACCCATGAGGAGACCACAATGTCCTTAGATATAATTCTAGTAGATCAGGAGTTCACCGACGTGTTCGATGAGATTCTGAGTTTACCTCCTAGCCGAGAGATTGATTTTGTGATAGACTTAGCTAGACACGAAACCGATTTCTAGGCCACCGTATTGTATGGTTCCTATAGAGATGAAGGAGCTTAGAGATCAAATTAAACAATTTCTTGACCAGAGCTTCATTCGACGTAGTAATTCACCTTGGGGTCTTTATGGTTGTGTATTGACTACCGTGAGTTGAATAAGTTGGCAGTGAGGAATAAGTACCCATGGAGGAAAAGATCGATGATCTTTTTGATCAATTGGAGGGACCTTTATTTTTTTTAGGATTTATTTGCGATCTGACTATCACTAATTAAGCGTGAAAGAGGAGAATGTGTTTTAGACAACTTTATTGACTCATTATGGGTCTTATAAGTTTTGAGTGATGTCGTTTCGGTTGAATAATGCTCCAACTGTATTCATGGACTTAATGAATCGGGTGTTCCAACCGTATCTAGTTCATTATAGTCTTTATTGATGATATTCTGATTTATTTATGGATAGAGGATGAGCATGGTAGACATTTGCGAATTGAATTAAAAATGTTGTGAGAGCATAAGATTTATGCAAAGTTCTCTAAATGCGAGTTTTGGAAGCAAGAAGTAAAGTTTTGGGGGCATATGGTATCGATGAAGGGATTATCTATGGATCTGAGTAAGGTGTCTGATGCGTTGGATTGGAAACAAACACGACACCTACTGAGGTCCATAGCCTTTTGGGATTGGCTAATTATTAACAAAGATTCATTTGTGGTTTCTCGAAGATAGCGGGACCAATGGAAGAGTTAATAAAAAAGGGTGCACCATTCTTTTGTATGGATAAATGTCAACACGGATTCAACAGGCTCAAAGAAAAATTGGCTTCTTCACTGATTCTTATGTTTCTTAAGAGTGGAGTAGAGTTCTTAATTTACACCAATGAGTTTCTGCAGGGATTATATAGGTTTTTGATGTAGGAGGACAATTTGATTTCTTATGCCTCTCGAAAGCTTAAACCACGTGAGGTTCATTATCCAACTTATGGTTTAGACTTGGCAGCCATAGTATTTGTGTTACATGCATGGAGGAACTATCTACGGGGTGAGAAGTTTAGGCTACTCACAAGAGTCTACAATACCTGTTTATACATAAGTATTTGAATACGAGCAAGGGCAGAGCTGTTAAGGGACGAGTGGGGTCTCAAGCCCCTATGAGTTTTTAAAAAAAATAGGTATATAACAGTTATTGGTGTAAACGTTGATGTTTTAAAATTTTGTAGGGATTTTTTATAAATAGACTAAACTTTTAACTCAATAATACCTACAACAAAGACAACATCACTAGAAAACCCACTCGTTCCAAAAACAAAAAGAAAACCCCCTTCCCCTTTCGCCTTTTTGTGGTCCCTTTCTCCCACCCGGTTCCCTTTTGAACGCAAGTTTCTACAGTGCTGCTGGTGTTGCCTTGTGTCTGTGGTGGTGGTCCCCTCTCCCTCACTTACACCTCTCTCGGTCTCTCCCCTGCTTCTAAACAAGAGGTAACTTTCTACTTTCTCTTATTATTTATTTTTTTTGTTTATTTGTATATGTAAATTTTTTTGTATTGGTTGTGTAACTTGTGTTTATTTTAAAATTAAGAATATAATTATATATTTATTTAGGGTCTTTTAATTTTATATTTCATTAGGGTTTCTAATTTTAGGGTTATTAGAGTTAATTTTTAGATTTAAAATTGGGGATATAATTTCCTCACATTATGCTTTCAATTTTAAGGGATATTGATGTTATGTAATGTAATGCTATTACTTTTTGGGGGGATGACTTTAATTTTTTTTGTCAAATCAGTCAACTTATTGACGGGTTTTTTAAAAGAAAATTGAAGTCGACATCTACAATACATATTAACAGCAATCTAGAACCGGATGAAATTATTTTGGAGGATTTTCATTCTAATCCCTCCCTACTAACTCCAATTGCTCGTGGAAATCCTAAAGTGGAAGGCAAACTCTGTAGAGCCTATTTACAAAAGGAATCTTGTCAACCACGTAGGCACACGTTCCCTTATAAAACTATTGTCAAACAAAAACAATTGCGACGTTTTAACCCTGTTTGGTTTGATGAATTCTCTCCTTGGCAAGAATATAGCACCACTACTAATGTTACATATTATTTGTGTTTCTATCTTTTCAAGCAAAATATGGGTGACCATGTAGGTGGGGATACATTTTTGGGCGAAGGATTTTCTAATTGGAAGAATAAAGATAGATTTTCTACTCATGTGGGAGGTCCCAATAGTATCCATTATCAAGCTTTGAAAGCATGTACGAATTTAATGAAACAAAGTCAACACATTGAGAGAATTTTACACAAGCAATCAGACAAAACTTGTATGGATTACCGAACATGACTAAGTGCACCAATTAACTCTATTAGGTTCCTTTTACGCCAAGGACTTTCACTTCGCGGTAGAGACGAATCGAAAGAGTAAAAAAATATAGGTAACTTTATTGAACTTATGAAATTTGCTTGTGATTTAAAACCGGATATGAGAGCCATTGCCTTGAAGAATGCTCCCTCAAACTACACATTGACATCACGAGATATTCAAAAATATATTGTTAATTCAATTTCAAAAGAGATTGTGGACTTCATTATCAAAGACATCAGAGATTAGTTTTTTGCAGTTTTAATTGATGAGTCCCGTGATGTATCAATTAAGGAGAAAATGGTTGTCATGTTGCGCTATGTTGATAAAATTGGGGAAACATGGAGCGGTTTATTGATGTAGTACATGTGGAGGATACAACGGCCGTGTCGCTTAAGTTTTCAATAGATAGTCTATTTGTAAAGCTTGGGTTGAGCATTTCTATGCGATGTGGGTAAGGTTATGATAGATAAAGTAATATGCAGGGTGAATTCAATGGTCTTAAAACACTTATTTTGAGGGAGAATGGATGTGCTTTTTCTGTTCATTATTTATCTCACCAACTACAGTTGGCTCTTGTTGCCGTGGAAAAGAAAAATGATGATATTATGACTCTTTTACAAGGGTTCTAATGTTGTTAAACTAGTCGAAGCCTCATGTAAGCGTCATGATATTCTTCGTGAGAAATAACTTCAAAAGATTAATTGTGAAATTGGAAAGGGTGAGATTAAAATGGGGAAAGGAATAAATCAGAGTGCCTCTCTCCAACGTCCTGGTGACACTCATTGGGGCTCACATTTTCGCACTTCACTAAGTTTGATGAACATGTTCTCCTCTGAAATTGGTGTTCTTGAGACTGTCAAAGTGGGTGCAATCAACCCCTTGCACATATTTAATGCAACAAATTCTATAGATACGATGCATACTTTTGAATTTGTTATTTATATGCACTTGATGAAAAATTTATTGGGGTTCGCAAATGAATTATCAAAGGCATTGCAAAGCAAAGATCAAGATATTTTAAATGCCATGTCTTTTGTCCGAGTATGCAAGCAACGATTAAAAATTATGCGGGATGATGGGTGGGAGTTGTTGTTTGATGAAATTTGTACATTTTGTGAGAAAATTGAAATTGAAGTTCGCATTATGGATGATGTATTCGTTGCTAAAAAAAATCACAATGTAAAGTGGCAAAAAAGACAAATTTTCATGGTTATCGAGTTGAGTTATTTTATGCGGTCATCGATATGCAACTTCATGAGCTTAATGAACGTTTCAATGAGGCGAACACCGAGTTATTACTTTGTGTGGGGTGTCTTTGTCCTGATGATGGGTTTATTGCATTTAAGAAGGTAAAAATAACTTTCAAGGATTGCGTGAACTTTCTTCTCTTAAAAAAAAGATGGTTGAGATGAAGAAAAATGAGGTATTTACATTGGTTTATTTTCTTGTGACATTGTCTTTGATCTTACAGATTTCCACGACTTCCATGGAAAGGGTGTTTTCGGCTATGAAGCTCATAAAGACTTCATTGTGAAATCAGGTGGAAGATCAATGGATAAATGATAGCATAATTGTGTATGTGGAAAAGGATGTATTTGATGTTATTAATAATGAGTGTATCTTTCAAGACTTTCAAAAAATGAAAAGTCATCGAGGACAATTATATTTGTAATTATGACACAAATTTTCAATCGAATATTAGGTCTTTTTTGTTATGCTTGTTACTTTTTATCTTAACAATTTTGTAGCCCCCACATATGAAAATTCATGTCTACGTCACTGAATATGAGGCAATGCAAGGGGTTCGAATTCATCAAGGATTACAAGTCCCCAATCCATTACCACCCAAGAAAGGCTAAAATGGTGGCAGATGCATTAAGCCGATGACCCAGTGGTAGTCTACTAGCCCTTTAGACTGACGAGTGGGGCTCAGTAGAGATGATTGGTGAGTTGACCAAGGCATTCATGAGTATGCTTATAGTGACTCTAGAGATCGTGGTATGTGTGGTTTGGGGACAGTCACATGATGATATGTGTAAAGGGAAGGTGGAAGAGCTTCTCTCTACTAATTTACCTTTATTTTCAATGGGGTCAAATGGTGGGTTGCATTATAAGGGTAGGATGGTTGTATCCTTGAACGAGGAGTTGAGATGGGAAGTTATGGAGGAGACATGTGGTTTTGCATTTTTTGGTACACCTGGATGGAGATAAAATGTACCAACTTATGAAGTGACAGTATTAGGGGGTCGGCATGAAGAAGGATGTGACCGAGTTCATATCGAGATGCACTACTTGTCAGATGGAGAAGATATACCATCAGTAGCCGTCTGGTATGCTTCAACCTATGTCCAATTCTGAGTGGAAGTGGGATAATATCTTTATGGATATCATCATGAGGGTACCTTTAACACCTCGACAACATGATTCTATTTGGGTGATTGTTGATTGTATCACAAAGGTGGCTCACTTTTTAGCCGTTCGTACCGATTATTTGATCGAGCAACTTGTACATTTATATGTGTTCGAATTAGTTCAACTGCATGGGTCCCATTATCGATCATTTTAGATCAGGGACTTATATTTGTGGCACATTTTTAGAAGAGTTTATAGCATGCTATGGGTACTAAGTTGCACATTATACTGGCGTACCATCCACAGACGGATGGACAAACCAAAAGGATCAACCAGGCATTAAAGGATATGTTGTAGGCATGTGTAATGGTCTTCAAGGACAGTTGGGAGACCCATTTTTCCACTGGTGGAGTTTGCATATAACAATAGTTATT
Organism: Sambucus nigra; assembly: GCA_949130495.1. Taxonomy (NCBI): domain Eukaryota; kingdom Viridiplantae; phylum Streptophyta; class Magnoliopsida; order Dipsacales; family Adoxaceae; genus Sambucus; species Sambucus nigra. Next base: position 198,550,275 of record OX422211.1, on the reverse strand, counting down.
TGAAATACATTTTTATGGCCCCTTATGAGGCACTTTATAGAAGACCATGGCAATCACTAGTATGTTGGTTAGACCCAGGTGAGGTGGGCAGTTGGGATCGACATTCGTACAAAAAACTACGAAAAAGATCAAGTTGATCATTGAGTGAATTAAAGTTTCTCAGGATGGGAAAAAGATCTTTGCCAATAAGTATAGAAAATAGATAGAATTGCAGGTGGGAGAACAGGTGTTACTATGGGTTTCCCCTATGAAAGTGGTGATGAGGTCCGAAATGCGAGGAAAATTAGTCCCTCATTATATTGGGCCATTTATGATTATGGAAAAGGTAGGATAGGTTTCATATCATGTAGCACTTGCAACACAACTAGACCGGGTGCATAATGTGTTTCATACATTTATGCTCCGTCCATTTCTACACCTTAAGGCTACATATCAGCATATTGATATGGGTGAAATTGAGTTAGACTCGGAAGCATCATACATTGAGCAACCGGTGAATATTTTGGATTAACGAATCCAAAAGTTGAGTTTCAAGGAGATACCATTAGTACGGGTGCAGTGGAATCACTATAATAGGGAATAATCCACTTGGGATCATAAGGATTTGATGACGCAATAGTACACCCATCAGTTTTGAATAATTTATATGAGGTGTTAATAGTTTGACTCATTTATACGAGGCGTTCATACTTTGACTCACGTGAATGTAGGGGTGGGCAAAAAATAGACCGGACCGCTTGGACCAATTGGATCGAACAGGACCAACCCTATATTTTCAGCCTTTTTTTAATTCATTCCTAAACCAGTAAAAAAACATTAACCCTTTTTTTCAATTCGGTCTCGGTCCATGCATTTTAAAATTCGGTCTGGAACGGACCAACCACCATTTATTTACTACACTTTCTATATATATATATAACATAAACTACCTAAAATAAACCCGAACGGTCCAAAACATTTCACCCCAAACTCTTATTCTCTCCAACCCTCTCTCTCATTCCCCACAAAACATTTCAACCCCAAACTCTCTTTCTCTACTATCACATGACGGTGCATCTCCTTATCCCTCTCTTCTCTTAACTCACACCATAGGTGCATCTCATTCCTTCTTCCTCTATTCTCTCAACTAATTGCGATGCATCTCCAAGACTTGCCCATCTCACGATGCAACTGCTTAACTACCATAAAAAACAAATCAGGTATTTAGTTTTTTGATGAACATATGTTTTTATGAACTACCTGGTGCTCAACTAATCAACTACTTGTAAGAAATTTTTTTATGAACTTCTGAGACCAATCTTTCATTTATGAAATTCATTTTTTATGATCTTATATCTATTTTAGGGTGAAATGAATTTCTGTAAATTTGTGAACATATATCTACTGTAGGTTGAATTAAATTTCTGAACATATGTCCATTGTAAATTTCTGAATAAAATTTATTACTAGGCTTAGTCTATTTCTGATTTTTTTTACGAAGCACTGACTTACAATTTGGACTGATTTTTTAACCATACCGGACCGAAATTTGTGTAGACCGATAAGATAGGTTAATCGAATTATTCGGTCCAAATTCGGTCTAATAATATATAGGACCAAATAATTCGTTCCGGTCCTAAAATTGGTTTAAACCCGGACCGGATCGTGCCCACCCCTAGGTAAATGAGTGGTTAATTAGGAATATCGAGGACAAAATTCTTTTTTTAGAGGGGGGGATTGTAACATCCCATAATTTAGTGATATTTATTAATAGTTAAATGTTAAATTTGGAAATCTTAATAGATTATTTAATTGGAAATTGAAGTTTGAAATAACTTAAAAAATGAGAATAGTACATTACTGTTCACGCATGTAAATAATAATATACTCTCAAGTAATAATAATAATAATAATAATAATAATAATAATAATAATAATAATAATAATAATAGTAATAATAATAATAGTAATAATAATAATAGTAATAATAATAATAATAATAATAATAATAATAATAATAATAATAATAATAATAATAATAATAATAATAATAATAATAATAATAATAATAATAATAATAATAATAATAATAATAATAATAATAATAATAATAATAATAATCATCATGCAATAACATTAGTTCCTTATATTGTTAAAATTTCTTTGGTTGTTTAACCATTATGACATTTATACTTGTAAATGGGTCAGCTATTATAAAATTTTAAAATATTAGTGGATTAACTATTATAACATTTATAATTAGTGGGTTAGCCGTTATAACATTTAAATCGGTGCATCCGTCTTAAGAATGAGCTTCACCTCATTCTTCTTCATTTCTCTCAATAATCAGTACAAAATCCCTATTGCATTTCCATTCCTTGTATAAAACCTAACCCAAACACCTAATCCATTTTTCGCTCAAATTACACCATCACATTTCTAAAATCATACTCTTTAACTTAGAAACAATCTGATAATTTTCTGAAACATTTTTTAGATTAATATTTATACATTTATTGGTACAATTGAGGAGAAATTTTGGAGGGAATTCTTATACAATTCTTCTTATATTATTTTCTTATGGATTCCTACATTACAACAAGATAATTCTACTCTCTTATCTCATGAGATAAATATAATCTTCTACCTAAAGAGTTTTTTTATAAATTCTAAATTTTGTGTAGAAATAATTATGGTTCATCTTGGTTTGATCACACCTTTATAAATTCTGAATTTTGATGAATAAATTATTGAATCTAATTAATGAAATTATATACTTGATTAATTTAGTCTACTTTGGTATAATTGAATTGGATTGTGAATTTTACATTCTTGGTATGATTTAATTGTTAAATCTAACATTGAATGAATTATATGTGTTAAAAATTACGATAGTAGATTAAATTCATATCTTATTATGTAAGATTTTATTTTTCATACTTTGGGATTTGGGTTTCCAATAAATATTAACTTTTTCAGTTTTTGGCTTATGAATTGGGTTGAAGAACTCAGATAGTCTCGAATTTTTTAAAAATAATAACTTTGCTAAGAAAATTATGAAACTTTATAGCGTTATGTAAAATATAATTTTCTAAAAATATCATGTTTTAACCAAATTTCAAAAAGGTCATTTAGGACCTAAAAACGAGAAAAATCGGACTAAGTATATTTCTCAACGTATTGTAACGTTAGAGAAAAGTGAAATTTTTAACCCTTGTAGAAGGCGTAAATTGATATGTTTTGAGCATTTTTGTAGTAAATCACGTTCTCGACAACTTTCATATTTTAAATTTTCCCAAAATCCGATTATATGGGGCTCATATCAATAAATTATTATTCTGACAGCACAATGCCTACAATATCCTAATGTGACACCCCGCTTATTCTAGCCACGGGTGATATTAAAACAAACATGAATATCATCTGATTCATTCTTAGCATCACTATCGAAAAACTTATCGATTACTAATCACTTAAGTCAAATTAAGTCGGTGTTAAATTTATCTTTGGTTATAATAACAATATGCAAAAAAATATAAATTAAACCAAACCACTCACACAATAATAATATGAACAATCACACGATAGATATATAAATAAATAAGACCGAATAAACCATCGATTCCAAAAATAAATAATCCAACTACAATCTGAAATAAATAACTTACTCTGAATACAGTTTGATAAATAAACTGGAAAAAAAAATAGTGTAATACCCCGTACTTTTATAGGATTATTTAAATTGCATAAGTGACCGTAATTTGGTAATTAAGGGAAATTTATGTGAATAGTAATTTTGGAATTTATGAGTGTAATCTAATAATTAAGAATTTAAAGTGAATAGTAAATATTAGTTTGCAGGTGTCAGATTAATATTTACATGGGTTATATTTTCTTATAGAACCAAGTATATGAGTTGGATTATTTTATTATATGTCACAGTTAGGTAAAGCGACAAAGGATAATATTTTTTTTGGAAAACACGCATACTGAGATGTGTTGGGTTTAATTTGTGAATTTTAGTTAAAATACTCGGATGGAGATTTCGAGTGCACGGTTGGTTTAAGAATGGCCAAGGTAGTCAGCATAGAGTATCCGGGGGTAGCATTTAGGTTCCGAGGATTTTTGGACTAGTAGGAACTCACATTTGAATATACGAGTCAATTTTGGGTTTATTAAGGGATAAGCCTTATAAACCCTTACAACCCTCATTTCTCTCATATTTCAGCCTGAGGAGAGATAAAGGGAAGAGAGAAAAGGGAGAATAGAAGAGAAGAGATGAAGGAAGAAAGGGGATTCTGGGCCAAACTCCGCGAGATTCGACTCGAGGTCGTCAGATTTTATCCACGAGGAAAGTGTTTAATTGATTTATTCTTTTGAGTGTGTAAATCATATTATAGTTGGTAGTCATAAACTATAAAGATTTTTGGGTTGGATTTTCTTGAATGAAAATGGGTGTTTCGAAACTTTGAACGGATAAAACTCGGATAGTATTCGATTTGATAACCTTAGGAATTAATTGAAATTGGTCGTTGGTTATTGGTTCTAGGATGATTAGAACCCTTTTTATATGTGAATATGTTGTTGGTTGAGGTTGGATGATGATGGGAGAGAAGATAAAAATCTTGGGGTATGTTAATGGACGAAACAGAGTCTAGAAGAAGATAAGGCCCTGTTCAATCGATCGATCGACGGTGAGGGGTCGATCGATCAACCCTACAGAATGTTTGACAGTTAAATGGGAGAAATTCCTTAATTAATTATTTCTAGCCTATTTATTTGAGGAAATAAATATCCAACTAAGGGAATTTATACCTATCCATTTAAGGGAGTTAATTAGGACTAGGAGGGAGCAAAATTGTGTAGCATTTGATGTATAGTTTTGAGGAAAATAAATTGTGAGTTAAGAATTTGGGGTTATTAAAAATAGTGTGAGTACTTCTAGATTATTATTTGAGTGAGATGTATACCTTAGGTTAGTTGAAAGTAAATATCCAGGACTTACTAATTTAGGGGTGTTCGGGATGAGTAACACTCGGGATATTATTTCGCGTGCTATTATATATATAATTATGCGCATAGAAAATGTATTTTATATGCCAATTATATGTTTGAGTGAATCCTAAGAGGCGACTAGGATGGAATTTAGGATATAGGCTAGTGATTATTGAGCGGCTATCTGGTACGTCTATTGACGATAATTATTATAGGTGATGCAATACCTATGGAATTAAGATACGTAGTGCGTATACTATTTATTACGAATTGGTATATTCGGGATTATATATATAAATCCTTAAAAGTGATTAAGGTGAGAGTTATATTTTAAGTAAGAAAATACTTATAAGATTAGTATTTTAAGTGTGTAAATACTTATATACTATTACGAATGGGAACATTCGGGATTTGGGATATCGCTACAATAGTTTGGCAATTATAGCCATAATATATTGAGAAGTGATACATACTATACATATGATGTTGTTATAGTATATATGATATGATACGAATATAAATATATATGTGTATGATTCGTATATTTGTATTTAGAGGTTGGTTCCACGGGCATAGGGATAGAGAGCCAAATTAGATATTTTCTCTAATGCTATCCAGGGAGGTTGCGCGACGTGGGTAAATCCCATGGCTTAAGGAGCAGGGAGAGTATAGTCCCCAAGGAATATCGTCCATGACCGCCTCCTCCATTTAGTATTTTTACCATGATCGTGAATTAGGCTGGCTTGGTACTGTGGTCACGTGAGTAAATGATAACTTGATTTTTGTGTGTCATTGTTGTTGAAAGCCAAGTTAATTAAAACCTTCAAATACCTACAAATATATAATGAACTCAAGTGTAGCGGTAAGTAAGGGTATCAATCCAAATCAAGGGGGTGAAACTAAAGACAAACTCAATTGTAATTTTATTTTATTTTCTTTTTGGTCTTTTGCTTTTTTTTTTAGCTTTTTCAAATATTAAAACAAGTAGGTAAGGTGATGATGTGAAATAACACTAAACTAAAATGAAAGATCAAATTACAAACTAAAAAGTGACTAAAATTGAAAAATAAAGTCTAACACTAAAATAAAAGATAAACGAGGTAAATAAATTTGAGAACAATCAAGGAGCGGGATTCCACCACAAATTTTAGTTGTTCTAATTAATTAATTTAATTAATTGAATTCTCCCAAATTAATATAAAACTTACAAATCAACTCTCGTTGCAGATGTAATTTTGGTAGTAATCTTTTAGAAACTTAAGTTTAATACCCCACAACTCTAGAAAAATAGATCTACATTCATTTTAATTAATCACCCGCTAGGATCGATCAATTAAAATTTATGTAAATCTTAGAAAAATAAATTTAGAGTTGAAATTCAAGTAATAATACCCCATTTTAGAAACCCCTATCTCTAGTTTGAATCTAAAATGGGTATTATAACTAGAATTTATATTTTCTCTCGAAAATCATTTACCCTCTGTCGAGGAGTAAATTTAAGGATGAGGGAACAAAATTAATATTCAAAGGGAATTTCAACTAATCAAACTAATTAAACTAAAATAACATCAAATAAGAATTTCCCCCCACCCCTTGAAAGGGGATTTAGCCTAACATGGTATGAAAATTGACAAATTAATAATCAAAGGCATAAAATTAATGAGAAGAGAAGAGAATAATCAAACTCAATCTCTTAAAGTGAAATTGAACTATTATTTCCTTGAAATCAAGCATCATCCATCCAATATGAGCATCCAACAATAATCAATTAAATATAATACTCAATTAAATTTCTCACACATTTCTCACTTAATAATCTCTAAAAAATAAAAATAAAACTATTTACAAATGTTTCTACCTAATTTATTTTCTACACTAACTATCTTTAACTCTCCCCAAAATTGATATGATCCCCATCTCAAATGGGGTCTTCCATCCTTAAATAGTAGGCATGGAGCATGGGGGTATTTTGGGTAATTAGGAGTGCAGGAGCATGGAGTTTGAGAGGTGTGAGGTCATGTGGATGAGGGGTCAGGGAATATAATCAGATTATGGTTATGAGGGGTAAGGTGGGTAATTTAGGTGGGGAATAAAGGAATTACACATACTTTATTTTCTACAAAAATCTGAAAAACAAATAAAAGAGGGTTATACCCGTAAATTCCGAACGGAATTATCCATCACACTTTTTCCAAAACCTAAAAAAACACTTTTTCTACACATACACATATAATAAAATTCCATTCAGATCTATGGGATAAACCCCACCCCTATGCTACATTCGAACTACGTGGACTTTGATGCCTTTATAGGCTATGTAGGCATCTCGAATTAAAATTCGAGTCCAATTTTCTAATTTTCTCAATTTCCCAAATTCCCTAATTTTCTTAAATCTATTGTTTTCATATATATATATATATATATATATATATATATATATATATATATATATATATATCATTCTTGTTTGAATTTCATCCAACACATATTATCGTTTCCTAATAATGATCAATATCGTGATGAATACATATGTTATTTTGGGAATATTCCTATGGATGACCTCACTCTACCTTGTCTATGGTATGAGTTCAATAATTCCAATCTCCATTATATAAACATGCACACACACTTCACGGGGATATATAGGAAAATAATAACACTATCCCATGAGATACCGAAATGGAGGGATGGGTGCCTAAAACCTTCCCATTCCATAACTTAGCCCTCGAACCTTCAAACTATTGGTTTCGTATGCATCAGTTTGTCCTTGATGCCGCTCTCTTGAAGTGGCAACATGTTCTTTTGCCTATTTTGTGCAAAATAGGCTGCGACGCCATCTCTTTACATTTACCCCCACACAGACGAGAACCGACGACCGCGGCACGACGAATGTATCTCTCTCTCCCCTGGCGCCGCCAGGGATGGCCACAGTTACTATATCTTAACATATAGCGTTAGTAATTTAATATAACAATTACTAATTATAATTCAATATTTTAAAAGTGAAAATAAAAAATAAAAAATGTCCTCCCAACCTTAAGAAACTTTCCTCGACTCCCACACACCCAAACGAAAAGCCCCACATCCTTGCCTTGTTCTCAGAACTCTCACCCTCTCCTAAAACATCATCGTGCCACCTAGGTTTTTTCAGACACACAACCTCTTCTCAAGCACCATCGCCTCACCTATGGTTTTTTGGACTCGTGGCTTATTCTCAAACACCATTGTGTCACCTACGGTTTCACGACTTGGGGATTTTGAGGTATGCCTCTTCTCTAATTTATATATATATATATATATATATATATATATATATATATATATATATATATATATATATATATATATATATATATATATATATATATATATATATATATATATATATATGTGTGTGTGTGTGTGTGTGTGTGTGTGTGTATGTGTGTGTGTGTGTGTGTGTAATAAACATACTGATTTACAAGAAATATCATTTCGCTGACCAAGCGTATTGGTTGCAATGTTGGCAACCAATATGGCAAATTTATGCACATTGGGAATTATGCCAAATCGACTAGTGGGTATTTTTTTTGCAAATCTCATTATGCAAAATGTCTTTTATTGTTAGTATATGAGCATAGGGATTTATTTAACTATGCCCTATATAACACCAACCTCTCTGTTTTGGTAAAGGTGACCTGGATGTGGCTTTTATAGTAAATAATATTATAAATTAGGTTATATATAGTTTCAAATCCTCTCATACATACTAATTTTAAAATAAAAGCATGTTGTTTATGTTTGTGAGTATTGGGAGACTAAATATATGAGTTATCTCTTTGAATTTATCATATGTTTTGGGTCTATAAGAAATTTTATAGATAATGATGAAGAAGAAAACTTAATTGTGCTTGTATTACTTGTTTTAATTGTATTACTAACTACAATTGAATTACTTGGATTAGTATTTAGTTTAACTAATGTTTAGATTATTAATTTACTTTATTTATTTACATGGACTAATTAAATGTAAAGTAGAAAACTTATTTCTCATTGCATTCAATATGTGAAAATCAGTTATTATGAGGATTTGGAGTAGAGCAATAGCAATACTAGCTAAGTTGTTGCTCTCAACACCATTGCTTTTGTGGTTCATTAATTTTCACATCTTCCTATCGAACTGTGTATGTTGAATAAACTTAGTACAAATGTACTTTTTTTTAAAATATGAATTAGTTATATATACTTTATATTTGCTTCCATAAATTCATATTGTATATATACTATCATATGCATGCTACTTAGTTGTAATATATTTTCTTGTTTTTATTCAAATTAGTGTACCGATGTATACTGATGCATATTGTTATCTTTGATTTCTTTATTGTAGGGAAGTTGATGTCTTGATATTGAATTTACTTAGTATGTAGTGATGTATCTGTACTAGATTTGTTTTTCAATATAATTTCTTGATCATGAGCAATTGTTCATATCTAATTTTCATAAGCATTTTTTTAAGTCACCGTGGCTTCTCTTATGTGGTTATTTGACCCATATTGTAAATGTTTCAAGTTAATTTATGTGTTTCCCCCCACGGTGTTTTCTTGAATATTAATAGAGATTTAAACATATTGTAAATGAATACAATGTTTATTCATCCTATCCGAACGGCATAGAGATCCATACTTTCCCAAACACATAATCGAGACCATTACATAGTCTATCTATATTCCTATAGTCTTAACCCAAGTTCAACCTAATAATAACAAACATGTAACATTAGATCCATTAATGGTTTAGTTCATATATTTGTCTAGGGAAAAGGAGATGAAATAGGGGATATGATTTTCTTCATGTTTTCTTTCCTATTCCATTGATAAATAAATTCACCAACTGAGGAACTTGTAAGAGAAAAAATATTTCTTCTATTTAGTGAAGAGAATGTGAGATTTAGTAGATAGAGCTTGTCTTACTAGTAGCATTACATTTAGGTTTTTCAATGCTGAAAGGTTGATGCAGATATCTAATTTTGGCATGCTTGTCATCACCTGAAAATAGTTAATAAATCGCTTTAAAATACAAATATGACAAAGAATCATGAATATTTGTATATTATGCTTGGTTTTAGAAAGTATACATGAAAACATGTGAAAATGGATAAATATATACTCCGTAATAATATGATATGTATGATATTTCAAAGTGTTCACTTTAAAAACTTTCCCGGATTGTAAATTTTTTTATGCTGGGATAAACTCTGATATATAATCACAAACAGATAAAAGGCAATTCATTTCCTTTTCCATATCAGTTTTATCTCCGAATGCAATGTTCTAATCTCATATGATGACTAAATACAGAAGCTGCAGTAAATGGCACATAAATATTAAAACTATCTACGATAGTCTATCTGGATTGGAAAAGATAGTACCATAGAGGTTTTTTACGACATTAGAGACTGTAACAGCTGTGCAAACACATTTCCCACTTCATGACATGCCCTCATCCAACAACATGCTTTTCTCCATAAAGAATGTTGCACATGAAGTTTGAGCATCCCATACATGGGTGCCACTAGGATTTCTTCCAAGGAAGTATGCTTCTTTCCAATAAGGGAAAAGGTATATATGTTTTCCTATGTTATAAAGTGATGGCATATGACTTTTATGAAGCTAGACATGTAGTTTTCAAGCTTCCAATTATGATTAACCTTTTTTGTGACGGGGATAACATTCGCTCTATTATTTTATAGCAATGTTTGGTGTTTTGTTTAATTAAGGATTTGGAAAAAAAAATATTGCGCTAAATAATACATAATAGCTAAAACTGTACAATAGTGTTCCAGATCAGCAAATGGTGTGCGATATATAGTAGTAAGCAAAGCATTTCTGAATAAAACTATCACCAATGGAATATAGAATAGTTTTATAATCCCTACTATATGCAATATAACTAATAGAGGTAGCCTTACTTATTCATATTTTTCCTGTTTACTGTACATTCAGGGCATCTTAGCGAATTATTAATATTTTGGATTTTCTTGTTAATTTTGTGAAATTAATTACCTTCAGGTTTTTTTACTCTACTTTTTGATAAATAAATTATCTTTCTATAGTTGATAGTTTTTCATGTTAATGTGTTCCTATGAAATGCAAGCATTATAGATATGGGTTAGTTCTTTATCAAATAATTTTATAGGTGGCTTCTACTTTTACAGCGAAGTCTTTCGCTAAGGATAACCCTTTGAAGCCTTGCAAGCTTATCGCCTTATTGGTTACAAGGGTTTGATGACCTATATTGCCCGAAAGGTCATGGGACCCGGATCGAGTAACAAAATTTTGAAGTGATTCTACATTGTCATTTGAATTTCCAATCTGGTTCAAGTTAATTGGCGTCTTCCTTAGCTGGATATGGTTGGCTCACTTATGTAAGGATGCATCTTAAATGAAGTGCGATGCTCTAGCATATTATTAATTTTAGTTACTTTTTTCAATGTAAAGTTGTAATATTTTTTAAATCAAGTGGTTTTACTTAAATCTTATTTGTATAACTAATTTAAACATCATGAGGGTGCTTTGATTAAAAAAAATCTGTTCACTGTTTTCATTTTTAAAACTATTAATTCTATTATGCATGGCATGATTTATGATATTTTCTCGTGTAGATATTCATAAGAAGGAGACATGCGAGGCTGCATGATCATCGAGAGTCATCCAATGGTCATCGTTGGAGTGGTGGCTTACATGAAGACACCATGTTTCCTCCATTTCCTAAACACTATTTGGGCTCAAAATCTGAGTGAGGATTTGAAGAGGAAGTTCTACAAGAACTGTTAAAACTCTAAGAAGAAGACTTTACCAAGTATAATAATAAGTTTGAGAATGATGAGGGGAGGAAATATATCCATACAAGACTGGAGAAAATGAAGATGTATGCAACTGTTATACGTGTTTTGGCTCAAATTCAAGTAAAAAAGGCTTGTTTAGATCTAGTCCAAACTTGTAGACTCTCTTTAGCTAGTTAAATTTCCTTGGAGCTATAATCAACATTTACATCATCGTGACCGTTGTGACCTAAAATAGTAATGCTACGTGAACCAATAACAACATGCCACCTGCCATAGTACCTAGTGAGCCATATCCATTAGATGGATGTGGTTGGATTTATTACCCACTAGGACAATAGGTAGGCCGACCACCATGAGGAATGTGACTCCTCAGTAAGGTGAACAAACACATGTGGGAATTTCCATAGTCACCTGAGAACATACACGTGAAAGAATACACAAATGTTATATATAGTGTAAAGGTGTAAATACCTGATGTATAATGGTATTTTGCCTCTTCTCCTTCCCATTACTATAAATAGCTCACTGCACCCCTCAACTGGGGGTCAATCGAAAAAAGATATACACCCAACCCTAGAATGTTCTTGAGAGCTTGTATTCAAACCCTGACACTTAGTGGCATCCTATATTGGGATGAACCATGTAAAAACCTTTGTCTCTCTCTTTGTCTCTCATCTCTCTTTAGTTCAAATCATATTATACATTATTTGTGGTATATAATTATTGGTAGAATCAAGCTAGGACTAATTATAATCACCATAATAATTTTAGATACCAACACATTGGCGTCGCTAATGGGAATTGGAAAGTCATTGTTGTTTCCTACCTATTTCCAATCCAGTTTTAATTTTACAATCGTTTACTTGTGAGTACTGAAAAATGGCAGACAATCTAGAAGGTATCCACGCAGCTGACACCTTTGTTCCATCTGCCCCTCCTTGTGTAAGGGATCTATAAGAAATATTGACGAGCATAGCCAAAGATCAAGAGTCTATGTAAGATACTGTTAAATAATTGACTCAATTGCTCTAAAATAGGCCCGTAGTTGGCCCCATCGCAAGAGGAAAAATGTTTCCAGTGCTCCTCATGGGACAGTAAACCCACAAACCTCGCAGGAAGACATGAGAAAGAAGATCTAGGCATTGTAGATCAACTAATGACCAAAACTATCATCCCTATCCTACTTCATCTCTAATGTCCATTGACTATTATGATGACATTCATTCTCTCAGGAAAGGCCGAGTGTGCTAAAAAGGTTGAGCAGGGACTCAATATTTGATTATATAGTTTGAGATGTAAGGGGTTATAATCACAGAGAACCTTCAAGATTCGAAGATCACGAGAAGTATTTTCAGGTCAAGAACTATCATATGAGGATCGATGCGTGCCAATCAGATTTCTCTGGAAGCGAACTCATTACAAACCCATGGACGAGCGACAAAAATTATCTCACCTAATGCTGATCCAGATGATCATCCCTATAAGGGATCAATTCAACAAATGGAAGATCGTTTGGGGGAAATAGGTAAATTAAAGAATCCCTTGCACCAAAATTTTGTGAAGGGATCACCCTACATTCCTGTAATTGTGGACTACCCCACACCTACCAAATCCAAACCACTTATGATAACCCCAAAGTACAATGGCAAGACAGACCATGTACTTAATGTGGAATAGTATCAAAATATCACCAAAATCAATTTAATCGCTGACGAGATGCGTTACATCAAATTCTCTAGCATTATTAATGGATTATCCTATATCTAGTACAATAAGTTATCGCGAGGGCCGATATCCAACTTTTAAGAGTTGGTTGATTTATTCATTAGTAACTTATTATTTAGAGCTAAACCAAGTAAGAATGTAGCTCATTTGATAAGTGTTCATCAGAGAGTTAGAGAAACCACACGTGACTATATAACTCGATTTAACAATGAAAAACTGAAGGTCATCAATTATAAAGAAAAAATGGCTATCACTGTGCTGATGAGTGGCTTACTCCCCAAGAAATTATAATATGCTCTATCCAAACATCCTCCAAAGACCATGACCAAATTAATGGATAAAGAAGAAAAGATTATAAACACCAAGGAGGCTAGGTCTGCCAAATAATCTCATAACCCCAAGGTCAACAATACCAAAGGCTCCAAGAAGAAATAGCATAAGTATAAGAAGGTGGAGAAACCTAAGAAGTATGGAGAATACACCACTCTCACTATTAGTGTACATCACATCCTGAATTAAATTCATGGAATTAGGGATCTAAAATGTCCCCAAAAGAAGAAGTTTCCACCAAATCATAGGGATAAATCCAAGTACTCACTATAATAAATCCTGGGAATGGTCACGCCGAGTTGGTTGTGGATTTGGGCCGTGACCAACTCAATTTTTAGCGTGACCATATTTACTACCACACTAAATCAAGGATGCTCTGGAAGTGGTCACGAACCAAATCCCTGACCACTGTGGGTCACGGACTAGGGCCATGACCATCTTGCTGCCAAATTCATGCCAAAATTCCCTCCAAATTTTCCGCAAATGGGTCACGGACTTGGACCATGAACAAAGGCATGACAAAGAACAAAACATACACAAATGGAGTCCCGGTTGGGGGCCGTGACCATTTCATGGTGTGGGTCACGGCTATGGGTCGTGAACAAACCTCATTCAAGAAGTAGGGTTGATGGGAAAAGGGTCGTGCCTAGTGTGTCACGGTTCTAGTTCGTGACCAGGTGCAAGCCAGCAACACCCTCATTTTCATTTATTGGTCGCGCGCTTGGTGGGTCACGACTCTAGGCCGTGATCGGATTCAGGACTTAAGAAAACACTACTTGGTCATTTACGATTTGTAAGGGCTGTGTCTAAGGGTTAAGTGATTTCGTGTGATTTCTAAGGGCTAAGAGATTTCAGTTGGATTTAATTGTGATTAACCCCATGGTATGTATAGATTCGTTTTCATTTCATTTGGATTTCGTGATTTTTATTTAAATCCCTAATTTATGTGTATGTATGTGTAAATTTATATTAGTATGTTTGTATGTGTGTGTATGTATTGATTTATGTTTATATGTGTATGTATGCATAGATTTATGTGTATATGTATGTCTATGGGTGTAACTATGAACAAATAAATTATTTTTTTGTCAATAAACCCTATATTGTATGTGTGTGTATGTATAGATTTATGTCAAAAAAAATATTAGGGTTTAGTAAACTCTCAATTGTATGTGTGTGTATCTATAGATTATGTCAATAAACCCTAGATTGTATATGTGTGTGTATGTATAGATTATGTCAATAAACCCTAGATTGTATGTGTGTGTATTTTTTTGACAAAATATAATTAAATGGATTTTTAATGAGTAAAAAAATTTACATCCACCTTATTGTAATTTTATTGGGGGTTATATGCGTGCCATCATATTATATTGGGGGTCATATGCATGTCGTGATTTTTTTCACTACAATATGTGTGTAAGTACTACAATATGTGATTTTTTACATTTACCTTATGCAGTAGTGTTTATGCATTGGTTGTTTGTTTGCACTACAATATGTTTGTAAGTACAATGTGTGTTTGTGTTGATTCTACAGTTTGTATGTTTATTGAATAGATAATACACATATACTTTTAAACTCTCTCATAATAAACCCTAACAAAGTGTGTTATAAACAATTACGCCAGGTTCTTGTTGGGATTTCACATATACTTTTAAACTCTCATAACTTTCAAACCCAAACCTGAATAGTAGGATTCGTATTCACACCCTTGTATACTTTTCTCAGGAAAAATGGGGCATGGTGATAATTACTGTCAACAAGAGTGGGAGAGGTTTCAATTAGACCGCACATATAACTCTTTTACTAGTGTGCATCATATAGAGGGTACTCCTATTTATAGTTATGGAAATAAAAAAGATCGAACAATTTAACTACCTTGTAAATCGTGGAGTTGATCTCCTACAAGATTACTTCTTCGATCGTATTCTACTTTCTCTACCAGAAAACTAGGATGACGTTATACAAAATATATTTCACACAGATAATCCTGACAGATTGTGTTGACCATAGAAGGAATAATAAAGTCAAGAAAGAAGACTAAGCTAGTCCATTTGTGTATGCTTTTGTCAGTCCCTTGATCTATCATGAATCGCTAATGAAGATCCGGAAGAGCCGCTATAACTATTATATAACAATTTATATAAGATGTTATATAATAGTTTATATAACAATTATATAAACACAATGTTTTTGCTAATTTCTTTTAGGGCTCCTCTTCTGATGACAATTTCAGTACCATTGGCTCAGTTGGAAAGAACTGTTCCTTTCATTCAATAAATGGGGTTTGAACATTAGAATCTTAAATGGTTTCATTAAAGCAACTAGTTTGAAGATGTGTTGGTCTTTACTATTCTAAAAAAGTCTCTAGCTTTTTTATGCATCAAAAATATAAAAATTCTCTTTTTTCAGGCTCTTATGGCTCCCATGTGATCAAAAGAATCAGACCTATAGCTGACTTAATTGATGACATTATTATATCAAAGGGGGACTCTCAGGTACGGATCATTAAAATAGATGGCCTATTCTCTTTTAAGTTTACTTATGAATTTTTTAAATCTCATAGACCTACTTCCTTAAGTTGGAAATGCTTATGGTCTAGCTCCCGACCTTTAAAAATGGAAAATTTCTCCTAAAAGCTTTTGCATAATGCTATTCTTCTGCAGTCTAAAATTAAGAAATTGAATATTCAATTGGCCTCTAGATGTAGATGTTGTTATGAACATGAGGAATCTATCTCTCACACTTTCTAAATTGGTGTATAACAGTTTATATAACTATTATGCAACTTCTAATCCTTTAGAACTTGAGTATATGGTAATGTTGTAAATTTTGAAACCATTATCTAAATCAGATTATCTCAGTCTTGTTGTATACGTGAGTTTCTCATTTTCTCACACTATTAAGTATGTGTTCAATCTAAAGTTATATTTCTACCGTCCTTTTACAAGATAACATGCAACTAATCTAATTGGTTTAATTTTTCAGGTATGAAAGGGAATATGACTTCAATGCCACTCGAAACATTACTGTTGATCTGTTGTGTGTTCAAGAATTCCATCGATAGACCCACCGTGTCAAATATTCCTACTGCATTTGGCAATGAATGCAGAACACTAGTTTCACCCCAAAGACCTCCTTTTATAGTTGGGAAAACGGCTGCAGATGGAGGCCGGATGACGTTTAATTCAAGCCTGATTGTATTCTATGCACCGTACTTGTCTCCGGTATTTCTTTTAGTAATCCTGAGTAAGCATCATTGCTTTCAACATCTTCCTAGCTGATTGAAATTATCCCAAAATATTTGCTATCTGAAAATGATTTATTCCACAATTAGTATTGTTACTATTGTAATTATCACCATTTAGTACATGCAAATAACATTATGTATTGGGGTCGGACCTTTATGGGTTTAGAAATGAAAGTACAAATGAAAATACGACAATAATTTGAGCATATGTATATTAGGCTTAAAAACATGGAGTTAGAGGGAGAAAACCAGAAATAGCCCCCGAACGGTCCCGTGAGAGGAACCAACCCCTTCCACGGGACCAATATAACTAGTACAAACTCACCACGTGATCACGGGACCCTCAGTTTGAGAATACAACGATAATTTTAAAATATATAGACTTGGGCTTAAAAAATGGCATTAGAAGGCGAAACCTCGAAACAACCCTCAAACGGTCCCGTGAGAGGCACCAACACCTCGCACGTTCCAATGTAACTCATAGGAACTGACCGCGCGATCACGGGACCCCCGGTTTGAGAATATGAGGATAATTTGAAAATATAAGGAATTAGGCTTAAAAACATGGCGTTAGAAGGCCGAACCCCGAAACAGCCCTTGAACGGTCCCGTGAGAGACACCAACACCTCCCACGGGACCAACGTAACTTGTACGAACTTACCGCGTGATCATGGTACGCCCGGTTTGAGAATATGACTATAATTTGCATATTTCTAGACTTAGGCTTAGAAACATGGCGTTAGTGGGTGAAAACCGGAAACAACCCCCGAACGGCCCCTGAGTGGCACCAACATTTCACACGGGACCAATGTAAACCGTAGGAATTTAATGCACTAACATGGGACTCCCGATTTGAGAAAACGATAATAATTTGCATATTTCTAGACTTAGGCTTAATAACATGGCGTTAGAGGGTGAAAACCCGAAAGAGACCCCGAACGGCCCCGTGAGTGGAACCAACACCTCGTACGGGACCAATATAAATCGTACAAACTTATAGCGTCATCACGGGACTCACGATTTTAGGATACGATGATAATATGCATATTTCTAGACTTAGGCATAAAAGTAAGGCGCTAGTGGGTGAAAACTCAAAACAGCCCCGAACGGCCCCATGAGTGGCACCAACACCTTGCACGGGACCAATATAACTCGTAGGAACTTACCGCACGATCACGAGACTCCCGATTTGAGAATACAATGATAATTTACATATTTCTAGGCTTAGGAAAAAAATATGGTGATAGTGCATGAAAACCCAAAGAACGGCCCCGTGAGTGGTATCAAGACCTCGCATGGGACTAATGTAACTTGTAGTAACTGATCGCACGATCACGGGACCCCCGTTTTAAGAATACAACGATAATTTTAAAGTATATAGACTTAGGCTTAAAAATGGTATTAGAAGGCAAAACCCAAAAACAACTCCCGAACGGTCCTGTGAGTGGCACCAACACCTCGCATGGGACCAATGTGACTCGTAGAAACTGATCACACGATCACGAGATCCCAATTTGAGAATACGAGGATGATTTGAAAATATAAGGAATTAGGCTTAAAAACATGGCTTTAGTGAGTGAAAACTCAAAACAGCCTTCGAAAGGCCCCGTGAGTGGCACCAACACCTCGCACGAGACCAATATAGCTCGTAGGAACTAACGGTGTGATCACGGGACTCTCGAATAGAGAATGCAATGATAATTTGAATTTTTTTAGATTTAGGCATAAAAACATGGTGTAAGTGGGTAAAACCCAGAACAACCCTTGAACGGCCCTGAGAGTGGCACCAACACCTCACACGAGACCAATGTAACCCGTAGGAACAGACCGCGTGATCACGGGACTCCCGATTTGATATTACGATGATATTTGGCATATTTTTAGACTTAGGCATAAAAACATGGCGCTTGTGGGTGCAAACCTGAAATAACCCCCGAACGGCCCCGTGAGTGGCACCGACACCTCGCACGGGAAAAATGTAACTCGTAGGAACTTATCGCTCGGTCACGGGACTCCTGGTGTGAGAATCCGATGATAATTTGCATATTTCTTGACTTAGGCATAAAAACATGGCGTTAGTGGGTGGCCACCCAAAACAACCCCCCGAATGGCCCCATGAATGGCACCAACACCTCGCAGGGGACCAATGTAACTCGTAGGAACTGATCACGCGATCACAGGACTCCCAGTTTGAGAATACGACTATAATTTCAAAATAACAAGACTTAAGCAAAACATGGCGTTAGTAGGTGAAAACTTGAAATGACCCCGGAACGGCTTCGTGAGTGGCGCCAAAACCTCGTATAGGACCAATGTAACTCGTAAGAACTTACCATGCGATCATGGGACTCCCGGTTTGAGAATATGATTATAATTTGCATAATTCTAGACTTAGGCATAAAAGCATGGTGTTAGTGGGTGAAAACCCAAAATAACCCTCGAACGGCCCTATGAGTGGCACCAACACCTCGCACGGGACCAATGTAGCTCATAGTAAGTTATCGCGCGATCACGGGACTTCCGGTTTGAGAATATGACTATAATTTGCATATTTCTAGACTTAGGTGTAAAAGCATGGCGTTAGTGGGTGAAAACCCGAAATAAACCCCGAACGGCCCCGTGCGTGGCACCAACACCTCGCACGGGACCAATATAACATGTAGGAACTTATCGCGCGATCACGGGACTCCCGATTTTAGAATATGATGATAATTTCCATATTTCTATACGTAGGCATAAAAACATAGGAACTGACCGTGCGATCACGGGACCCCCGGTTTGATAGTACAATGATAATTTGAAAATATATAGACTTAGGCTTAAAAAAAGGCATTAGAATGCAAAAACCCGAAATAACCCCCCAATGGTCCCGTGAGAGGCACAAACACCTCGCACGGGGCCATTGTCATTTGTAGGTACTGATCGAGTGATCACGAGACCCCGAGTTTGAGAATACGAGGATAATTGGAAAATATAAGGAATTAGGGTTAAAACACGGTATTAGATCACCGAAACCCAAAATAGCCCCCGAACGGTCCTGTGAGAGGCACCAACACCTCGCACGAGACCAATGTAACTCGTAGGAACATACCACATCATCACGGGACTCTCGATTTGAGAATACGACTATAATTTGCACATTTATAGACTTTGGCTTAAAAACATGGCATTAGTGGGTGAAAACTCGAAACAGCCCCCGAACGGCCCAGTGAGAGACGCCAAGACCTCGCACGGGACCAATGTAACTCCTAGGAACCTACCGCGCGATCACGAGACTCCCAATTTGAGAATACGATGATAATTTGCATATTGCTAGACTTAGGTTTAAAAACATGGCGTTAGTGGGTGAGAAACCCGAAACAGCCCCCGAAAGGCCCCGTGAGTGGCACCAACACCTCGCACGAGATCAATATAACACGTAGGAACTTATTGCGTGATATCAGGACTCCTCATTTGAGGATACGATGATAATTTTCATACTTCTAGACTTAGGCATAAAAATATGGTGTTAGTGGGTGAGAACCTGAAGAACGACTCCGTGAGTGGCACCAACACCTCGCACGGGACCAATGTAACTCGTAGTAACTGACCGCACGATCACGGGACCCCCAGATTAAGAATACAACGATAATTTGAAAATATACAGGCTTAGGCTTAAAAAATGGCATTAGAAGGTGAAACCTCAAAATAAACCCCGAACGGTCCTGTGACAGGCACCAACACATCACACGGGACGAATGTGACTAGTAGGAATTGACTGCACCATCATGAGACCTTGGTTTGATAATACGGTGATAATTTGAAAATATAAGGAATTAGGCTTAAAAACATGGCATTAGTGGGTGAAAACTCGAAACATCCTCTGAATGGCCCCGTGAGTGGCACCTACACCTCGAACAGGACTGATGTAGCTCCTAGAAACTGATCGCGCAATTACGGAACTCTTGGTTTGAGAATACATTGATAATTTGTATATTTTTAGATTTAGGCATAAAAACAAGGCGTTGGTGGGTGAAAATCCCAAAAAACCCCCGAACGGCCCCGTGAGTGGCACCAACACCCTTCACGGGACCAATGTAACCCGTAAGAACTGATCGCGCGATCATGGGACTCCCGATTTGATAATACAATGATAATTTGCATATTTATAGACTTAGGCATAAAAATATGATGTTATTGGGTGAAAACTTAAAATAACCCCCGAACGGCCCCGTGAGTGCCACCGAGACTTCGCACGGGAAAAATGTTACTCGTAGGAACTTATCACGCCATCATGGGACTCCTGGTTTGATAATCCGATGATAATTCTCATATTGCTAGACATAGGCATAAAAACATGGCTTTAGTCGGTGAAAACCGGAAACAACCCCCGAACATCCCCATGAGTGGTACCAACACCTCGCAGAGGAGCAATGTAACTCGTAGGAACTGACCGCGCGATCACAGGACTCCCGGTTTGAGAATACAACGATAATTTCAAAATATATAGACTTAGGCTTAAAAAAAGGCATTCAAAGGAGAAAACCCGAAAAAAAACCCGAACGATCCCGTGAGAGGCACAAGCACCTTGTACTGGGCCAATGTCACTCGTACGTACTGACCGCAAGATCACAAGACCCCTAGTTTGAGAATACTAGGATAACTTGAAAATATGAGGAATTAGGCTTGAAAACATGGCGTTTGATCACTGAAACCCGAAATAGCCCCTGAACGGTCCCGTGAAAGGCACCAACACCTCGCATGGGACCAATGTAACTCGAAGGAACTTACCGCACGATCACGGGACTTCCGATTTAAGAATACGACTATAATTTGCACATTTATAGACTTAGGCTTAAAATCATGGTGTTAGTGGGTGAAAACTTGAAAAAGCCCCCGAACGGCCTCGTGAGTGGCGCCAACACCTCGCACGGGACCAATGTAACTCGTAGGAACTTACCACGCGATCACGAGACTCCCGATTTGAGAATACGATGATAATTTGCATATTTCTAGACTTAGGCTTAAAAATATGGCGTTAGTGGGTGAAAACCTGAAATAGCCCCCGAATGGCCTCGTGAGTGCATCAACACTTCGTACGGGGCCAATGTAACTCGTAGGAACTTACCACGCGATCACAGGACTCCGAGTTTGAGAATACGATTATAATTTGCATATTTCTAGACCTAGGCTTAATAACATGGTGTTAGAGGGTGAAAACCCAAAACAGATCCCAAACGGCCCCTTGAGTGGCACCAACACCTCGCACGGGACCAATGTAACTCGTATGAACTTATCGCGTGATCACGGGACTCTAGATTTGAGCATACGATGATAATGTACATATTTTTAGACCTGGGCATAAATACATGGCTCTAGTGGGTGAGAAACACGTAACAACCCCCGAACGGCCCCGTGAGTGGCATTAACACCTCGCATGGGACCAATGTAACTCGTAGGAACTTACCACGCGATCACGGGACTCCTGATTTGACAATATGACTATAATTTGCATATTTCTAGACTTAGGCATAAAATCATGCCATTAGTGGATGAAAATTCGAAACAACCCCTGAACGGCCTTGTGAGGGGAACCAACATCTCGCACGGGATAAATGTAACGTAGGAACTTACCGATCATGGGACTCTCGATTTGAGAATACGACGATAGTTTGAATATTTCTACACTTAGGCATAAAAACATGGAGTTAGTTGATGAAAACTCGAAACAACCCCTGAATGGCCCTGTGAGTGGCACCAACACCTCGCACAGGACCAATGTAACACGTAGGAACTTAACGCGCGATCACAGGACTCCCGGTTTGAGAATACAATGATAATTTCAAAATATATAAACTTAGGCTTAAAAAAAAGGCATTTAAAGGAGAAAACACGAAAAAAAACCCGAACGATCTCGTGAGAGGCACAAGCACCTTGTACTGGGCCAATGTCACTCGTAGGTACTGACCGCATGATCACGAGACCCCTAGTTTGAGAATACTAGGATAACTTGAAAATATGAGGAATTAGGCTTGAAAATATGGCGTTTGATCGCTGAAACCCGAAATAGCCCCTGAACGGTCCCGTGAGAGGCACCAACACCTCGCATGGGACCAATGTAACTCGTAGGAACTTACCGCACGATCACGGGACTTCCGATTTGAGAATATGACTATAATTTGCACATTTATAGACTTAGGCTTAAAATCGTGGTGTTAGTGGGTGAAAACTTGAAACAGCCCCCGAACGGCCTCGTGAGTGGCGCCAACACCTCGCACGGGACCAATGTAACTCGTAGAAACTTACCACGCGATCACGAGAATCCCGATTTGAGAATACGACGATAATTTGCATATTTCTAGACTTAGGCATAAAAGCATGCCATTAGTGGCTAAAAATTCGAAACAGCCCCTGAACGGCCTTGTGAGGGGAACCAACATCTCGCACGAGATAAATGTAACAGGTAGGAACTTACCGATCAAGGGACTCTCGATTTGAGAATACGACGATAGTTTGAATATTTCTACACTTAGGCGTAAAAACATGGAGTTAGTTGATGAAAACTCGAAACAACCCCCGAATGGCCCCGTGAGTGGAACCAACACCTCGCACAAGACCAATGTAACACGTAGGAACTTACCATGCGATCAAGGGACTCTAGGTTTGAGAAAATGATTATAATTTCCATATTTCTAGACTTGGTCATAAAAACATGGCGTTAGTGGGTGAAAACCCAAAGAACGACCCCGTGAATGGCACCAAAACCTCGCACGGGACCAATGTAACTCGTAAGAACTGACCGCGCGATCACGAGACCCCTAGTTTGAGAATACAACAATAATTTGAAAATATATAGACTTATGCTTAAAAAATGGCACTAGAAGGCGAAACCTCAAAACAACCCCCGAATGGTCCCGGGAGAGGCACCAACACCTCGCACGGGACTAATGTGACTCGTATGAACTGACCACGTGATCACGAGACCCCAGTTTGAGAATATGAGGATAATTTGAAAATATAAGGAATTAGGCTTAAAAACATGGTGTTAGTGGGTGAAAACTCGAAACATCCTCCAAACGGTCCCTTGAGTGGCACCGACACCTCGCACGGGACCAATGTAGCTCGTAGGAACTGACCGCGCGATCATGGGACTCCCCATTTGATAATACGATGATAATTTTGCATATTTCTAGACTTAGGCATAAAAACACGATGTTAGTGGGTGACAACCAAAAATAACCCCCGAACGGCCCCGTGAGTGGCACCGACACCTCTAACGGGACCGATGTAACTCGTAGAAACTAATCGCCCGATCACGGGACTCCCGATGTAAGAATCTGATGACAATTTACATATTTATAGACTTAGGCATAAAAACATGGCGTTAGTGGGTAAAAACCCGAAACTGCCCCCGAACGGCCCTGCGAGTGGCACCAACACCTCGCACAGGACCAATGTAACCCGTACAAACTTACGATCAAGGGACTCCCGATTTAAGAATACGACAATATTTTGCATATTTCTATTCATAACCTTAAAAACATGGCGTTAGTGGGTGAAAACCCAAAATAGACCCCGAACGGCCCCGAGATTGGCACCAACACCACGCACGGGACCAATGTAACTCATAGGAACTTACCGCGTGATCAAGGGACTCCTGATTTGAGAATATGATGATAATATGCATATTTTTAAACTTAGGCATAAAAGTAGGGCATTAGTGGATGAAAACTCGAAGCAGCCCCGAACGGCCCCGTGAGTGGCACTAGCACCTCGCATAGGACCAATGTAACTCGTAGGAACTTATCGCGCGATCACGGGACTCCCGATTTACGAATATGATGATAATTTTCATATTTCTAGACATAGGTATAAAAACATGGCGTTAGTGGGTGAGAAACCCAAAACATCCCCGAACGGCTCCTTGAGTGGCACCAACACCTCGCACGGGACCAACGTAACTCGTATGAACTTACCACGTGATCATGGGACCCCCAGTTTGATAATACGACTATAATTTCCATATTTATAGACTTAGGCGTACAAGCATGGCGTTAGTGGTTGAAAATTCGAAACAACCCCCGCCTATAATTTCCAACAACTCGCACGGGATCAATGTAACACGTAGGAACATACCGCCCGATCACAAGACTCCCAATTTGAGAATACGATGATAGTTTGCATATTTCTAGACTTAGGCATAAAAACATGGCGTTAGTGAATGAAAACTCCAAAAAAACACCGAACAGACCCGTGAGTGGCACCAACACCTCTCACAGGACCAATGTAACACGTAGAAGCTTACCGCGTGATCATGGGACTCCCTATTTGATAAAACGATGATAATTTCAATATTTCTAGACTTAGGCATCAAAACATGGCTTTAGTGGGTGAAAACGCAAAGAACGGCCCCGTGAGTGGCACCAACACCTCGCACAAAACCAATGTCACTCTTGGAACTTACGGCGCGATCATGGGAAACCCGGTTTGAGAATACGATGATAATTTGAAAATATATAGACTTCGGCTTAAAAAAGGCATTAGAAGCCAAAACGTCGAAACAACTCCCGAACGGTCCCATGAGAGGTACCAACACCTCGCACGGTACCAATGTGACTCGTAGGAATTGACTGTATAATCATGAGACCCTAGTTTAAGAATACGAGGATAATTTGAAAATATAAGAAATTAGCCCTAAAAACATGGCATTAGTGGGTGAAAACCCGAAACAACCTCCAAATGACCCCGTGAGTGGCACCAACACCTCGTATGGGAACAATGTAGATCGTAGGAACTAACCGCGAGATCATGGGACTCTCTATTTGAGAATACGATGATAATTTTCATATTTATAGATTTAGGCATAAAAACATGGCGTTAGTGGGTGAAAACCCGAAACAGCCCCCGAACGGCCTGGTGAATGGGAGGAACGCCTCGCACGGGACCCATGTTACTCATAAGAACTGACCACGTGATCACGGGGCTCCCAGTTTGATAGTATGACGATAATTTGCATATTTCTTAACTTATGCTTACAAAATGGCATTAGAAAGCAAAACCTCGAAACAACCCCCGAACGCTCCCGGGAGAGGCACCAACACCTCGCACGGGACCAATGTGACTCGTAGGAACTGACAGCGCGATCACGAGGCCCCGATTTGAGAATATGAGGATAATTTGAAAAAAAATAAGGAATTAGGCTTAAAAACATGGCGTTAGTGGGTGAAAACTCGAAACAGCCTCCGAACGACCCCGTGAGTGGCACCGACACCTTGCACGGGACCAATGTAGCTCGTAGGAACTGACCGCGTGATCGCGGGACTTTCGATTTGAGAATATGATGATAATTTGCATATTTCTAGACTTAGACATAAAAACATGACGTTAGTGGGTGACAACCCGAAACAACCCCCGAACATCTCCGTGAGTGGCACCAACACCTCAATACGTTATGTTGGAGTATCGGGTTGGAAACCCCTTATTTCGGATCTCGGGTTGTCACCAGGACCATGGCATAATGATTTACAAATAGAATTCATTCCTGAATAAATAAACAACCGTTGTATGGAGGCGGAGAGCTGTGAGGCAAGCTGAGGTGGATAGGGGCTGCCAACTGTGGAGCTTGGAGGGTGATGGAGGTCGAGGAACAATGGGAGGAGAGAGATAGAGAGAGTTGGTTACAAACATACAGATTTGGTGGGTTTCATAGCAAGAGGAGAAAGATTGAGTGTCTCGATCCTTGCGCTCTGTTATAAAATAGTTTACCTCGAGCCTTGCGCGTTGTAAGGGGTAAATGACATATTTGACCAAAAAATCTTTCTAATTTCAAAGCATTTACGATCATTAGATTGTACAGGGACAACATATAAATTTTTACCAAACTATCCCCAATTTTAAATTAAAGTGGAAACTTTGTAAGTAAAAAGTGAGGGAGAAATTAAAAATTTGAGGGCAAAATAGACAATGCAAGAAAAACTTATCTAGATGACATCATAAGTTAAACTTATGACATACATAAGTTTTGTAACTTATTATATAGATATATATGGATCGTGAGATAGTGTGTCTATATATATATATATATATATATATATATATATATATATATATATATATATATATATATATATATATATATATATTAAATTAAACCCGGCTCTGCCGTGCCTAACTCCCGTAGCACTAACTTGAATATGTTCGAGTCTATTTAACAGACTCTGTTTACCTTTATCATACGGGTTCACAAATTGGGTTTATTCACAATACCCAAAGTCCCATCTGATATTCGAAATTCTCTCAATTTCAAAATTTGTTCAAAAGGTCATAGCCTTCGATTTTTTTCTCAAATTGGCTAAACAACTTCTTTACTATAGCGTACTAGAATTAAAAAACTCCCTCCCTATGAAAACAACACAAAAGTCCCCCTATCAATTAATCGTGTATCTTGGGCACAATAAAAAATATCTAAGTTTTTGGGTAGCTGAATCGATTCGTCTTAGAGACCTAATCGATTCGCCGAGAGAAGGTCTTCTTCCCCAGCCCTTGTTCTACCATTGAACCCAGTTAAGCTTTTTCAAATTTAACCCAAACCTCTGCCCAATCATCCCCAACATGAATTTCTGACAATTTTGTTAAATTGATTCCTAACAATTCGATTCTAAAATATGAGATTAAACATCACGAATCTATTGGGCTTCTAATATATTTCAAATTCCTCCTTACCGAATCATATAACGTCATCAATTTCATTTTTAATATACACAAAGTGTCCAATTCAGAAAAACCCATGTTTACTTGATAACCCACCCCCAAAACGATATTTCAATCACACCCACTATGATATGAATCAAAATACAAAAATTTAGTTTGAAAGAAATTTAACCACTTGCCTTATTAGATTCATAGAGTCTGATTCCGTTGAGGTAGAAGATGAATTGATGAAGAACACACACAATCCTCTCGATTTGGCTCCCCAAAGCTCCCCACTTCCTTCCTCCATTCTTCTATACAGATCTAGGGTTTTCTGTTTGAGTTATGGCTGCCACTAATAGTATAATTTAGGTTTAATATTGTTAATCCCAAAATTAGGCTTATGGGCTAAGACCAAATGACTCGAACACCCCCCTGTGGGCCTGACTATGCGTAAAAATACCCCGAGACCCAAGTACTATCCCCGGGTACTCTATTCTGATTATCTCAACCTATCCGGATTTAACCATGATCTTAAAATAACCATATGGGTACCTCTATAATAAATTCCTATCTCAACCCTAAGTAGTCTATATAGACTCCCGGTTGAGATAAAATACTGGCATATCACTATCACTCGCTAGGACGTATAATTAATAACTTACTATTCTATTAGTAATTATATTTCATAAATATTAGCCGTTAAATCTCCCGGTTAAAATTTTAAATCATCACATTATAAATAATTCAATTTAATCATGACACATTTGTAATTTTAAATCACCTGAAATAATTAAATAATAAATACTAAAAAAATACGGGGCGTTACATACTTTCCACCTTACAAAGGAATTTCAACCTCAAAATTAGGATATAGCTACGATGAATAACTATGAGTACTGCTCTCACATATCCTCCTTCTACTCCGACATAGACTCGTAACATTGTGGTGCCCCCACTGAACTAGAAATAAAGGTACCACCTCAGAACATAACTTACGCTTACTACGATCAAGTATTGCCACTGGTCTCTCCTTATAAGAGATATCTGGCTGTAAATCGATCTCCTTTAACGGAACGTGACAAAAGTCCCTCTCTCTCTTATGGTACTTTTTCAGCAATGACATGTGAAACACATCACGAATCCGTTGAAGATGCTCGTGTAAGCCCAACCTATACACAATTGGTTCCACCTCTCAATGATCAGAAATGGTCCCATATATCTCGGTGATAGATTCCCTTTCTTGTAGAACCTCATGAATTCCACTTTCAAAGGTAAGTACTAGCAATAATTCCTATCAACTCATGTTAGACTTCAAAACTTTGATTCATAGTGACGTAACTCTCACAACGTTCCTGAACCGCAAGAAACTGATGTAGATTAACTCAATCCTTGCCGATGTCCGAGAAGCTTATTATTCCCCACTCTTAACGAAAAGAATCGTGGGTGAATCATTTCCTTATGAAGCCTCAGAAGATGTCACACATATAATTAACAGATAAAAGTTATCACACATAGCTTTACCAATGGTAATTAATACTCCCAATTACTCCCGATCTAGAATATGTATTTCTCTATCTCTCTTAAAACCTAGTCACTTCTCGTATACCCATCGAATTATGGGTGACACATCTAGGACAAACTGTAACTTCATCCCCATCGACTCCTAATACTCTTTATCAGAGGTGGGACTGAAAGATCTCATCCTAATTCACAATAATATTGGACGGGACATTAATCCGGCTCACTTCTTCTTTGAAATGAAAAGTTGGACATACTGCTCAATAGTATGATCTACCCTAAAATAATAATTATTTCATTCTTTTCAGCCATTCCACAATCCTAAGGAAACCCTGACATCTTCACGATTTTGGAAAATCCAAATATGAATTTTACAAATTTTCGCATCAATCGTGTCACTAAGACCATCAAAATTACAAAAATTATGGTTAATAACCTCGAAATAACATATTTCCATCCCTAAATTGTGTACATGGAGGGAAATTCACAATATCTCATTCAATACCAATCCCCATGCTCAACGTTTCACATCTCGTAGAACATCTTACTATACCAAAAATTATTACATTTGCGTTTGCTCCCAAATCTGGGCATTCCTTAGGAACTTTTTTAGCATGGTTGTAATTAACATCTTATTTGCGCATAACCCACTCTAGGAATTTGACTAAGTGAGACTCTGCTCTGCTTTCCCAAAATTGTGGGGTTCGCACTTGTACTGGGATATCTTTTTACAGTAAAACCGAATAAATGCGGTGTGTGATATTGATTTGAATTAATTCAAAAGTTTCCAGTTAAGACTTATTTAATTGGAGTCAATATAAACCAAATTAAATCAACCCCTAAACATGCATCTATGTGTGTGCATGTGTCAACCCATAACTAGATAAAGCACATGACAAAATAATTAAGGAAAATTTCCCAAAAGGCAAAACCTTTTATTTCTAGAACTTTGAAGAATTCACAAGACCATTGACTTACATATAACCTGATAATCTCCCACAAGCGTAATGCAAGGTGTCTCTGTGAAACCTCCAAAGTAACGGCTAGAAATAACATCAACTCGAATCTTTCGCAAGAACTCCAGGTGGTCAGCAATGAAGAAGAAAACATCTTCTCCTCAAAAGTGAACTTTATAAGGACTCCCTCCATAATAGCACGCAACTCTCTGGTTGTAGAGTTATCCCCACAAAGATTAAACCACATTGAAGTGTGTTTTTCAACACCAAAATAATTCACTAAAGCATATTGGGAGTTTTGTGAATTGTAAACAAAAAGGGATTAAACCCTAAAAGGAAGAAGCCAAAAGAATTCTACTTTCGCAGTTTTTCTGTTCTGTAAAACGCTGGGATTTCTTAAACAAAACAAAATCATAGAATGAGTTTTTATAGAAAAACACGCCTCCTCGAAACCTGTGCTCGTTCGAATGAGATAAGGGTCTCGCGCGAACAACTTACAGATGTCGTTCAAATGACATCTCGCGACTTCCCTATGTCGCTCGAACGAGATGGTTATCTCGCTTGAACGACTTGGGCATTAAAATCAAGGTATGCTCCTACACTTAAAAAAATTACTCATTCTCAAATTTTGACGAAAAAGTCCGCTCCAACACTTAGAAAATATTTTATAAAAATATCCCTGAAGCTCTAAGTGTAAAGTTAAGGTATTTTAAACATAACCTTACCAAAGTAAAGTTCGCGGAGTATTTTTGATTAATTCGGATCCGTTTTGATGTAGATAGCTCTTGAATGCTCTTTGACGGTGTAGTGGTATATGGCATACCACATTAATAATGGACTTATAAAAATATGTCCTTACAAATGTCCCCCTATGTCTATGCCGGCATATACATAAAATTCGAATTATCAAAAACCAAAATGCCTATACAAATCTACCATCCCGTGAATAAATTTGCAAGTTCTCAAACTGTTCTTCAAACATCTTCGCCAAACCTCAAAGCTTTTCTCATCAGTGTGTGCAACATCATGATCTTCAATCTTTGTACCTACACACATGAGATAAAGAAAAAATACCTTCGTCATGCATAGAGTTTGAAATGATATAAGAATAAATCATTAATAAATCAAATCTCCCCCATAATGCAAAAACTCCCCCACAAGATGATAATTCTTTCTCCCCATTTTTATGACGTCCCCAAATAGATAGATAAGAAGAGACAATCAAAACATGGAGTGTCACGATAAAATGCATAGCAAATATGGCTCAAACTACGCGCATGCAAAGGAGTATCTCAAAAATTTCACAAACTATTTTTTATTTTTCAAAATTTTCATACAAAAATAAGATACCAAACAATACACCATGGATTTAAACTAAAACAACCAAGTCATGGAAATGGAATGAATGGGTGTGTACACATTCGATAGGTAAATAAACTCAATCAATCATGTGTGCATGATGCATACATGTACTCCTAACGAATGTACATCAAATGTATCCTTAGGTGTAAAAATTTGTTGAATTTAGATGGCATCGTCTTATAAAAATCAACAAATCAAAGTCAAAGTGATTTCCACACCAATAACGTCGAGAACTATTTAGTGCCTTTTCAATATTTTCAAGGACGTGCAAACCCGTTTTAATTCTCCATCAAAACTCCTTCAAGCATATTTTCAGATAATCTTAATTCTCAAACATTAGAGAATTGGTGAAAAAACCTAAATGGGCCATTTTTGGCATGAATTTCTTTTTATTGACTATAAATTTTTTGGGCTCTTTTAAACGTCTTTGGACCCCGGATAGTAAAATTCCTCAATATTTTAGTCCAATTTAAACGGCAGCTTAATCGTAAAGGATAAAAAATAATCTTTCGTAGCCCTTCACCGTTATCAAATAATGCACACAAACCTCACAAACGGCTCTTACATGCACAACTTTCTTATCAAGTTTTATTGCGCTTGGTTCGTTTTAAGGAAAGGATTGAAGTGAAAACACCCAACCAACATATGATAAGACAATCACAATAATCAAATAAATCCGTGCATGTGAGCAATAAAGGAAATCATGAGTTAAACATGTAGGAAGTAACACTTAATTACATCTTAATGACTCCAAACATTATAAAGCACATGGACGAATTGACCTATTGTCTCAAAATACTATCAAATAGTCATATGAAAAATGGAATGATGTTGTGACTTGGTCATCCTAAGTGTCCATCCATAAAAGGTTCAAACAAAAAATAAAAATCTTTTTGGATTTTTCAAAAAAATTATCAAAATAAAATCTTTTTTTATATTTCAAAAAATTATCAAAAACAAAAATTTAAACAAAAAATACATGTCAACACACTAGCAAATATATATCATGAAACCAAAACTAGTGTATGACAAACATGCAAACACAATCATCTATATGATATGGCAAGAGAAGAATCATGTGCAAGCAAACGGGAATCAACTTGTCTAAAATCTAGTGCCTCAAAAAGTGATTTCCTAACTCAAATAGATGTGAAACGTCGTGTGGGGGATTTAATAACCAAGGGAACACTAGACATAAACTTCCTAGGACATTTTCCAAGATCAAAACAAAACTGGCTAAGGTGACCTTTCCTACAACAATATGAACATGTGTAAACGGGTAGAACGACACCTTTGGGTTGACCTTTTCTAACATTCTTGAAATTAATTGACCCTCTAAAACAAATAATGGTTTTGGCTTTAGCACTAAAAGCATGAGAACAAGATGAGCTCTTACCATTATTATCAAACTTACTCGAGTCTGTTAAATCATTTTTTAACTTCAAATTTTTTGTCTTAAGAAAAGAATTAGACTCTTCCAATTTAAGGGACGCTTTTTTTTTTTAAATTTTCTATTAAACTAAAGAGTTTATCACGCTCCCTCTCAATTAAAGAAAATTTTTCCGTAAGAGTCACGTCACATGCCACAAACTCAATGATTAAAACATTTTTGTCATCTTTGGCACAAACACAAACCATCGAATTTTTAAGGTCCTCCAATTCTTTTTCTAAAACAGGACCCTATCATCACTGTCCTTCTTGGACAATTTTAAAGCAACAAAGTCGTGGTCCAAGGAAACAAAATTTTCATGATAAAAATCTAGTTCATTTTGGACCGTTTGTAAAACATCCATTGAGGATTTAAAACAAGAATTTTCTTTTTCCAAAAAATCAATTCTTTTAGCAAACGTCAAATTCAAGTGATTTATATCATCAAAACTTTGACTCGTGTCATCAAAGGGGGGCATCCGATTACATAAGTGATCCATTGAAAAAATTGGATTTTTTAACAAAACTGATTTTTCAAAAAAGATCAATATCACACAAATTTTGCGAAAAATAGGAATACGCGATAAATTAGCGCAACTGACTCTGATACCAATTTGACGACGTGAGAGGTCAAATTGTATAAAAAAAATCAGGATCATGTGATAAATTAGTGTAACCCGCTCTGATACCAGTTTGACGACGTGAGAGGTCAAATTGTATAAAAAAATTAAATCCTTGAAAAATTAGGATCACGCGATAAATTAGTGTAACCCGCTCTGATACCAGTTTGTAAAATTGAATAAATGTGGTGTGTGATATCGATTTGAATTAATTCGCAAGTTTCCAATTAAACCTTATTTAATTGGAGTTAATATAAACCAAATTAAATCAGCCCCTAAACATGCATCTATGCATTCTTGTGTCAACCCATATATAGATAAATCACGTGACACAAATATTAAGGAAAAATACCCGTAGGGCAAAACCTTTCATTTCTAGAACTTTGAAGAATTCACAAGACCATTGACTTACATATAACATAATAATCGTCTACAAGTGTAACACACGATGTCTTCATCAAACCTCCAAAGCAATGGCTAGAAATAACATCGGTTGGAATCTCTCGCAAGAACTCCAAGTGGTCAGCAATGAAGAAGAAAACGGCTTCTCCTTAAAAGTAAACTTTATAAGGACTCCCTCCACAATAGCACGCTGCTCTCCGGTTGTAGAGTTCTCCCCACAAAGATTAAACCACAGAAAAGTGTGTTATTCACCACAAAAACAATTCACTAAATCATATTCAGAGTTTTGTGAATTGTAAAGAAAAAGGGATTAAACCCTAAAAGGAAGAAGCCAAAAGATTTCTTCTTTCGTAGTTTTTCTGTTTTGTAAAACGCTGGGACTTCTTAACAAAAACAAAACCATATAATGAGTTTTTATAGAAAAATAAGCCGCCTCAATAATCGTGCTCATTCGAACGAGATAAAGGTCTCACGCGATCGACTTACAGATGTCGTTCAAACGACATCTCGCAACAACCCTATGTCGCTCGAACGAGATGGCTATCTTGCTTGAACGGCCTGGGCGTCAAAATTGAGGTACGCTCCAACACTTAGAAAAATTAGTCATTCTCAAATTTTGACGAAAAAGTCCGCTCCAACACTTAGAAAATATTTTATAAAAATATCCCAAAAGCTCTAAGTGTAAAGTTAAGGTATTTAAAACATAACATTACCAAAGTAAAGTTTGCGGAGTCTTTTTTATGAAGAAATTGATTAATTCGGATCCGTCTTGATGTAGATGGATCTTGAATGCTCTTCGATGGTGTAGCGGTATATGACATAATACATTGATAATGGACTTATAAAAATATGTCCTTACATTTACATGTGCATCCACTGCCTTTCAGCTCACCATGGTAGTCATAGTTCTCCTTCATTTGATTATAGTCGGACTATCTCCTTTCTTAAATGGATTTTAGTCCGTCATCTCTTTCCACATATGTTCTTAACTATCCCACAGACATACATTAAGAGATTTATTTTCACATTTCTCTATCCTGGACGATTTTGAAAATCAAACTAACCAGGGCACCCATACATCCTATAGCCTATGCATCCAACATAATTATCACTAACGTTTCGTACGTAACATACTTATCTCAAGATCAGCCCCGCACTCTCAGTGTGGCTATATCATACGGAAATTCTCGATTACCCCACAAATCATAATTTAATTATTCTCAATATTTTCCAATCCATTAACTTATGGTGCAGAAGTTTTCTCAGCGCTTCCTTCGCAGCACTACCCGGCTCTACTGGCCCTATTTCGTAATAACTCTCAACTCAAAGTATTTTCTCCACATGTTCAATAATTAACATTTAAATAGATCCCATTATCGAACAATGTCTCTCCACTCCCGACATTTATTAAGGTTTATGCAAGTAACATCCCACTACAAAGCTCAAAAGACCATTCCCCATCGCACTACCCCTAGCATTGTCAGTCATCAATTTTCGTAAGTCCAAAGCACGTAACCGTGACATCCAAAACTCTTTCCCTATACTCATAAGTCTAATAATTGACTCCCCCATTTCTAAATGAATCATTTAATACTGCGCTCGCACTATCACTAAGTCCTCAAGGCTAAGTTAATAACGAGCCAAATCTCTCCGCTCCACTGTAGATCCGACATACCCTGAATGATATCAGATAAAGTCCGTACACACTAGGAACTAATATAACTAGAGAAGTGTACTATCTAAAGTCTACTTTATAAAAATATCGTTATGAGCTCTGAGAACACACTATATGATTGACTTACTTGAGTCTACATCATATAGGAGTTCCAACTCGTTTGGTCATTGAGATAAAATAGGATTAAATTTTCAAGAGTTACTCTCTCTCTCTCAAAGTATCCAAGCATAAAAGAAGAAACTAGTCCAAGAACCTCATGATCCAGCTAAAAGGAAAGTTATTTCTACCTCATGACCACTTTAGGACAATTACGCTGCATAGTATTGATATTATGACTGCACAAGGGTATATTATTTTTTAGGAACTTTTCAAACATTTTTATCACTTAAAACATTTTTTTGAAATTAAAAATGAATTTTCAAATTAATTAATTTGTGATTTTAAATGTTTGGGGTTTTATTTGCAAATATAATTTTTCCTAAAAAACTTTCTTAGGGTAGAAACTGAAAGCATTAGAGACTTATGGGGTCAAAATTATATTTTTAATAATACAAAACACGAGTTTTCTATTACATCTCAGTCATACACGAGTTGGTCATTAAACAGTTGGATTTGTGTTTCTTTTAAGACTCAGTTTGAAGAAGTGATCGTAGCCTTTGGATCCTATTAATCAATGTTCTGCAATCGTCCTTAGTTAATCCAAGTGAACCTAAATGGACCAATTATCAATCATTTAATCACCTCCTATGTTCAACCATTAGATCAAGAGTCAATTAGTCAACCTTAATCTCAGCCATTGATTTGAGTCAGGGTTATCGATCCTCCCATGACCAATATAAAAGGATGCCTTTGGTCTTCATTTGGGAACTTTTGCTCATTCGTCTAAATTGAGAGAAAAACCAAAGAAGAGAGTGAAGAGAGAGAAAAAAGAGAAGAAGTAGAGAGAAGTTAGGAAACCCTATTTGACCAAAATTAAAATCTCTAGTGTTTTCCTCCTAAACACCACACATCCAAACCTTCTTGTTTCTTATACCAGAAAATCCTAACTTGAGTGTTAGATCTAGGGTTTCTGTGAGTAAGGGTGCTGGGTTATTTTGTCATTTGAAGATCTCTTCAAAACCAGTTGTCTCTCTTAGAACCTATCTCTAAAAAAAACATGAGTTTCTCTGTTGAAATCTTGAGTTTTTCAAAAGAGATTATCACACGACCATTTATAGGCTTTTCCTCTATTGGATCTTAAAATTTTTTTTTTATTTTCTAAAATATTCTTCTCTATTTTTTCAAACTATTTTTTGAAAAATAGACTTCTGATTTTTCATAGAGATCTTAAGAAAATTTATGTCTCATCGATTTTATTTCACGTTTTGTGAAATAAAGTTGTACATAAATAATATTTGAGACATATAGGATCTTGGATCTTTTTTCTCTGATCCGTGTTGAAAAAGAAGTCTAAATTTTAGAAATAGTTCTTGCGTGTCGTATAAAAGTTTATATTTCCTAGGATCCATTATGTATAACTATTCTAAGAGGTGTGAGTTGTATTGCTGCATTTAGTTCACTTCACAACCACTTACACTCCCACACGAACACTTAGTATAGTGGTTCATTTTTAGAAACTGGGTGTTGTAAGAGCTGCTACGATCAGTGGAAAAAAACAAAGGAAGGAAGTTGTCGTGGGAGATCAAAATCAAGTCAAAAGCCTTTGAGAGTGGAGTAACTCGTGTAGGTATATATTATTGACTTAGATTTAGGATCTTGACTTGCATGCTTAGTGCTTGTTTCTAGTGTATTTTTGGTTTTGCTCCATAGAGGGGGCCCTGGATGTTTCCCTTACTTTTGGGGTTTAATACATTAAAAATCATGTGTTCTTTTACTTGAATTTTCTTAATTTCTTGTATGAATCGTTTCTCACTTAAGACTTGTTGATTGGTTTTAATTTTAGAAACCTAAGGTAATAAAACTAACAAATTTAGAAAACATATTCAGAACCTGTTCAACACATCTTGTGTTATATTTCAAAAGAGTTTTGTTTAAGGAGTTTGTTTTAGATGTTTACTTAATCTATAACATTTTGTTATTAATTTAGTAAACAAGTTTTTCAAGTGTTATCAAAGCGGGTTTATCAAATATTTTTTGATACTGAAACTATTTTCAAAATCTTTTAGTTCTGAATATGGATGAAAGATTTGAGAAGTTAGGTAATCTTTCCCGACCACCTCTCTTTGATGGAAACAAGTTTTATTACTAGAAAGTACAAATGGTTGCTTTCATTCAAGAAACTCTTGGTGATGATATCTGGGATATGATAGAAATAGGGAATAAACATCTAACTAAGTCTTTATCTGAAACTGATCCCACAAGAGTTAAGAAAATTCTTAGCGAATTTATTACGACAGAGAAAAAATGTCTCTAGATAATAATAACAGCAAGAACGTTATCTTTATGTCCATTAATGAACACGAATTCCAAAGAATATCTATTGGTTCTACTTCTAAGGAGGCCTGGGACACCTTAGTCACCTCCCACGAAGGTGATGAACATGTTAAGGCTCGAAAAACCCATATGTTAATCCAACAGTATAATACATTGATCATGGATGACAATTAATCTTCTGATGATATCTACATAAGGTTAATTGATATTTTTACAAAATTACATACAAACGGTATAACCTATTGTAGAAAAGAAATCGTTCAAATAATTCTCAGGTCATTACCTACTAAGTTTGATAATAAGAGATATGCCATAGAATAAATGGACGACCCAAACCTGACTCCTGAGTTGCTAAGTAGAAAACTAAGAACTGTTGACATGGAGTTAGAGTTTAAGATATAATTGACTGCCCAAAATAAGAGACCCACTAGTGCTAATGTTGTGTTTTCATCTCAATTGACATCACCTAAAGTCAGTCCCTTAGACTAAGACCTTGACTTAAGTGATGACTGTTATTTAGATTACGTTGACAATTAAATATCTCCTATGACCAAGAATTTCAAAAATATTATCAAATTCAGAAATGCAATAGCCTTTAGACAAGGGAGACAAAATTATCAAGGTAATTAAAATCACAAACCTCATGAAAGACACAATGACAAATGGCCCTATGAAAAAAATTAACCTGTGATGGACTTGAAAGATGTGAAATGTCATAGATGTGGTTGACTGGGACACTATGCTAATAGATGCAAAATAAATTTGAACAAGAACAGTAAGGAAAATATATGTAAGACATGGGATGACTCTAGTAATCTGATTCAAATGAAATTGAGTCAAACCATAATGATGAGCCTTGTATGCCATTATTTGCTAAGATCATATACTATGATGATGTTGAATGTTTGACTACTCATGATCCTATTGTGTCTGATAATGTTCTTACTGTATCTGCAAATGATAACATAGTGTCTGCTGGTTATAAAAATAGCACTGAAAATGATAGTATACGGGTGTGTCTGAATAAGAACATCGTAGACAAATCTAAAGTGTGTGTGAGTTCCATGGAAGAAATGAGCTCCATAGGTGACACTACACACGAGACACATAGTGAGTCCGATGATGATCTTCCGAATCTTTAAGAGCTATACATGAAAACATTTAAGAAAAGTTTCTATCTTGATAAAATGGTGAAGCTGTTAAATGAACGTATAGATTTATTGAACCAGACTATTAGGAAGAACATTGAAGAGTTTATAGCATAATGTGTTGCCCATGAGACTTAAAAAAAAGATTTTTTTTTTAAAATCAAAGACTTATCTTAGACAAATTATGTTTTAGAGAAAAAATATAAAGCTTCTTTTCTTGAACTTGAAGAATAAAAAAAAAAACTTCAAATGTGTTTAAAAAATGTGTACATTTTGAAACACAACTGAAATCTAAAGAAGGGCTTGTTGAAGGAAGTAAGTTTGATTTTGAAGACAAACCTGGCTTAGGTTTTGGAGAAAAGATAATTATAAGTAAAGATGTTTCTCCTGAAAATGCTATTTTTGTTAAGTAGGGCCAGAAAGTTCAAAATAATCAGAAAGAACATATTTTCAAAAATGTTTCTAAGGAAAAACAAAGTGTGTGCACTCAACAATGAAAATCTAATGGTCCAGCTAAGTATGTATGTCCTCCTGTTAGAAACCAATGTCAGAAAGCTAAACCAATGACACTTGGACAACCATTCCTATTAGGGATAAGCCAATTTTCAAAGGCCTTAATAGTAAATTCAAGTCCTCCACCTTTCAGTATTGTTCATATGGTGATGTCTATGGCCACACCGTTGTCGAATGTTTTCAAAAGAGACTGTATAGACCTAATTATTCAAATTTCAACTATTCCATAAAGAGTAGGTATACTTATGTTCTCACTAGGAAAACTACATAGAACTCCAACTATAAAAAGAAGGGAGGATCTAAAACTAAAAAGAATGCATTTAGAAAAACCAAACAAAACTTTTCTAAATCAAAGGGCAATAAATTTTTAAAAACCATGCCCATTTGGATTAGAAAAGATGACTTGTTACCCCATCTCAAGCGTAATGTTTTCATAATAGATTTTAAGGCACAACTCACTTCACTTGGTTAGTACCAGGACTCCAGATGTTCTAAACATATGATCGGGGATGAAACTAAATTAACAAAAATTCTTACTTTTCTAGAGGTAGTGTTGCGTTTGGTGATGGCGTATCATCTAATATCATAGGTAAGTGAACATTGCATGAGGAAGGTCTTACTAAACTAAATGATGTTCTTTTAATTAAAGGTATTAAGGCTAACTTATTGAGTCTATCTCAATTTTGTGATTCCAATCATGCTGTTGCCTTTTTACAGACTACTTACAGAATTCTTGATGAAAATGGAAACTATATTTTAATTGGAAACATAAATGAGGATAACTGTTACACAGTCATTCCTAAATCTTAATCCTATAACATTGCCATATTGGAAGATGGTGATCTTTGGCACAATCGATTGGGACACATAAATTTTGATAATATTCATAGGTTAAGTCCCCAAGAAATAGTTAGAGGATTACCAAAAATCAAAGACTCCTTTAATCATATATGTGGTCCTTGTCAAGAAGGAAAAATAAGCAAACCTCCTCACAATAAAGTTAAAGATGTTTTAACTACAAAACCTTTGGAATTAATCCACATGGACCTTATGGGTCCTTCTAGAACTGTCAGTTGCTGTGGTAACAATTATATACTTATTATTATGGATGATTTCACACGATATAGATGTGTGGATTTTATGAAAAACAAATTCGATACCTTCAGTGAGTTATTAAAAATTTTTTTAAAAATTGAGAATGAGAAGGACACCCAAGTATGTCGCATCATAAGTGACAAATGTGGAGAATTTAAAGATTTTGGTGTTTCGAAATACTATATAGGCAATGGTTCAAACAAGAATTTAGTGCGCCTAAGACATCAACAAAATGGAATTGCTGAACGTAAGAATATAACCCTACAAGAGATGGCTCGAGTGATGTTATATGCGAAAAATCTCCCAAAGTATTTTTAGGTTGAAGCCATTCAAACTACTTGTCATATCATTAATCATGTCTACCTTAGGAAAAATTCCAAATAAACTTCATATGAACTTTGCTTCCACAAAAGCCTAACCTAAATATTTTTAAACCTTCGGTAGTGTCTATTGTATTTGTAAGGACAGGGAACATCTTTCAAAATTTGACACCCGAGGAGAAAAAAGGAATATTTCTTGGATATTCTAATAAATAGTACACCTTTTTGTGTCTTTCATTGTCAAACCAAAGTCATTATGGAATCTTTTAATTTAATTTTAAATGATACTAGTACTGAGAGCAGTGTCACTCAACGAGTCGTCTTGGATGAGGAAGAAACAAATTTCATCCCTGCCTCTCTAGAGATAACTGATTCATTGCCACTTAAAGCTCCTTATGTACCAACCTGGGTTCCTAAATACCATCCCATTGATAAAATTGTTGGTAATCCTTTTGAGCCAGTTAGAATTAGATCTCAACTTCAAAAAGTAGCACATTTTGCATGTTTCGTTTCTCTCGTAGAATCGAAAAAAAAAATGATGCCCTTTTTGACTAATTCTGGATTAATGCTATGCAAGAAGATCTTGTCTAGGTTTAGAGTCATGATGTTTGGTATCTCATTCCCAGTGTAATACCCCGCATTTTGGAGTATTTTTATTTAATTAAATTATTCGAGAATATTTAATTAAATTAGAGAATTAAATGAGAAAATACGATTTGATTCAAATTACTCAAAAAAAGTAATTTAGTGAGATTTATTAATAATTGTGAATATGGAATAATAATCGAGAGATAGATACGGATTAATATTGCCTCTTTCTATCTACTT
The DNA here is from genome assembly GCA_949130495.1 of Sambucus nigra. Classification (NCBI taxonomy): domain Eukaryota; kingdom Viridiplantae; phylum Streptophyta; class Magnoliopsida; order Dipsacales; family Adoxaceae; genus Sambucus; species Sambucus nigra. The sequence goes on along the minus strand of OX422211.1, from coordinate 198,508,198 downwards.
AGCGCGAGAAGTAAATAGTTACTTTTCACATGTAGACCATTTGGGGGTTAGAATGAGAAATATAATTTAGATGCCACAAATGATTTCGAATGGGTCGAAATAGTCGAAATAGTATACCCGGGAGTATAGTTTGGGTCCCGGGTCAATTTTAGACCAAATCGGCACCTTTTGAGGGTAATTTGGTCATTTTAAAAATAAGGGTTAAAAGACCAGCGAAAATTGGAACCCTATATCTAGTAATTAGAATTGGGGGTTAGGGTTAATAACTCACAAAACATAGAGAGGCCATTAGAGATAAGTGGGAAACCAATTCCAAAGCTTAAGAAGGGATTCTTGAAGAATTGGACTTGAATCTTGCACCCAAATCATCCATGGAAGAAGGATGGAGAGAGAAGAACATAAATCCACCATCAACAACATAAAATTAGACCCTACAAACTATGAGTCGAGTGTTTATTGTAAATCAAATTCAAGTTATAATACCCATGTGTAGGGAGTTTTAAGAATTGGTTAATTCTATTGAAAAACCATGAATTAAATGTTTGAATTGATCACATGTTTGGGTAGGATTGCATGTAGAATGAATCCCTAAATAAAGGTGAAATGAAATTTGAATATATTTGATGATTAACATGGAATATTTATTAGTTCTTGGTTGAAAAACATGAATCTTGAATAACTTAGGTATTAATTGATGAACACAAGATGTCAATCTTCTAGAATTTTTTATGTAACTTTAAACGTATGCCATTTGAATTGTATTTTGAATTAGAGTGTGAATCATACATTCCTAGAAATTTCTATCTCTTAGATATCCAATGAACTTGGAATCGGGTCAATCGGAGTTCTGTAGAGGGAGTAATCGACATGTTACTATAGGGTGTTTGATCTGCCAGCATTGCAATCTGTCAGAATTTTGACGTGACTTTAAACGTGTACGATTTGAGTTGTACTTCGAATTAGAGTGTGAATCATTTATATATGGAAAGGTATATCTCTTAGATTTCCAATGAACTTGGAATCAGGTCAATCGGATTCTATAGAGGGAGAAATTAGAATTTTACTAGAGGGTGTTTAATCTGCCAGAAAATTTATGATTCGTTTCGGCTGCGAGAAAATGTAAGATCTTTCTTTTTAAGCCTCAAATGCCTAAAATTTTATCGGGAAAGTGTTTGGGACCTTGATGAAATATAGTTATGGAATAATGTTATGGAAGTAGGTCTATGATTGAGCGTTGGACTTTAATTTTGTGAGAGAATTAAAGTGGAGATTCATAGGCTTAATTATGACGTATTCTAATTCGAGATGATAAGAATATAATTACGAAAAAGCGTGAGCGAGCTTAAATTTATTGGGTCAGTATGTTAACAAGGGTAACTACTGAATTGATATTACGTGAGGGGTAACTAGGGCCCTTATAGTTGAGAGAATACTCAAATAAATGCGATACTGGGAAATCATAAATTGACGGATACAGTTAATATAAGAGAATACTATATTATGTACAAGTATGATTGATAGGTCGGGTGTGTACCTACTAAATTATATGAACTATAAGGTTGAGAGATGGATACATAAATTAACTACGTTAGGTTCGATGAAGTATTTCGAACTAACATAGGGTTATTATATGTTAGGGTTGATGGAGTATTCTGAGCTAACATTGGGTTATCATATGTTTGGGGTCGATGTAAAATGCCGAACCAAACCTTCGAACTGGTGGCGTGATAAAAGAGTCCGAGCCAGAATTTATGTATATAAATAATTACGGTCAATGTATCATTTCGAACCAATTCTTACTTGGGGTCGATGAATCATTCCGAACCAAGAGTCCTTTACGTGTGTAAAAAGGACAAAAAAGTAATGACTGATATTTTATTTATATTGTGTGTGAAATATATACTTAATGATGTTCTACTTTTGTGTATTAGTAGATTGATATATATTATGTATTTAAAAATACATATCAAACTGGTAAGTTAGGTAGTGAAACTTAATTACGAAACGTAACGTTAGATAGAGAATATCTAATTAGTAATTTAAGTAGTGAAACTTAATTACAAAAGTGGAAAAATAAAAATTGTGAGAATTGTAGAAATTTAGTAGTGAAACTAAATGAGAAGTTTTGAATCATAAAATAGGTGAAATGTTACTTGAGTATTAATTAACCTTCGCGAGATGTTAATGAAATGGATGGACTGTGTGGGCGGTACGAGAACTTAGGCATATATATGTTCAGATGATTACTTAGTCCTAGTTAGCTTGGGAGATATGGCTAGGTAGGTTAAGTGTAGAACGTTAGGTGTGCACAATAGATGAGGAGTGAGCAAACTCAAGAGAGTGTATGAGAATCCAACATGTGTAATCAATAACCGCATTTTATATTGTGATAAACGCTTGCTAAATATTTTCAAAATGTTTTGAGTACTAACTCTTGCTATAAAAATATTTTCAAAACCTTTTAGGTGTCCAGCCACAGGGATGCCATGTATGCTGATTTCATTCCAGGGACTCAAAGTTGTAGCACAGTGGATGCTTACAGGGTTTTGATTAGACGATATCTGTCTTTCAGATCTAGTGAAAGATCACACACCATTCTATGTATGGACTTGTGGTCCGATATCAGTCTCAGATGTTTAGTTTCAGACTAGTAGTTGTTCTATTGTTGTTTTGGAATTTTAGCCGATGGTTTCTTCAGTAATACTCTTGTTCTCTTGTACTTATATTTTCTCATTGGGTTGTAGTACATGGTGATTATTATATTTTGTTCTGCATTATTGATTTATCCATTTTAAGAAGGATAAAATTTGGCATCGTTCTAATTTTCACTTAGGTGATTAGTAATTAAAAGGTTTTCGACAGTAATGCTAAGAATGAAACATTTGAGAAACCTATTTTTAATTTAATAAAGGCTTGATCACCCGATGTTTAATTAGGCCGGGTGACACAGATGGTATCAGAGCGTCAGGTTCTAGTGTCCATAAGATCTGTATGGCTTACTACGTTTTCAGCGTATCGTTTGATTGATATAGAGCCTATCTTAGGATTGTCGTACTCCTCTACGTACATGGTTTATGTTCTCCTTCTATTTAGTAGATGAAGTGATATATATACGAGTTCGATTGAGTATGATTCGTCGAACATAGCATTAGGACCGGCGTAGGCATTGAAAAAACTGCAGGAGGAAGGGGCTCGGCATGAAGCATGGAGTGTTCAAGGATGGTAAATCGTGGAAAAGATGACCGTTGTCGAGGTCACTCCTAGTGTGTAATGAAAGTAGATGCTATAACGATTGTTGGGTCATAACAGGCATTTTCCAAGTACCACGATGGCAAAGGGTGATGGTAATCTAGACCCGCCTACTACAGTGATAATGGGAGGAGGTCTGAAAGATCTTTGAAGAGAATGACCCATGAAAAATCTAAAAACGTTGACTGTGCATGTTAACCAATGGATGTATAATGTCTAGAGGTCTTGGTATTAAGGATAGAGTAGAAGTACTCATAAGCGAAAATTTGGGTAAATTTTTATAGAGACAACGTGGTGGGGATACCAGTCACCACATCCGGACCGAGGGTTAGCATACAAATAGAGAGATTTTAGGTATAGTTTAACTGAAAATTCCTCCAATGATGGTTCAAAAGTGAAGTAAATGGAAATTATAGGCCAATTATGAGAAAGAAATTTATCTGTTGAAGTGAACTTGTACCCGATGAGACAGGTACAAAGGAAAAAGAGCCCTTGACAGAATGGACTCACGAGTTGTTGTCGCCCGCAATTTTGGTAAAAATCTTCTTGGATGACTTATGTGTATGATGGAAGTACGATGATTCTTACAAGGTTGATGAAAATTCTCCTAGGTGGGTGGAGATAAAAGAGTTTAAGGAATTAGTCAAAGAGTAAGACTGAATGTAAAGGGGCAAGTGCAAGCCATAAGTGGAAACCCACTAGGGGAATTTATTGAATGGATTCTAAGTCAGGACTGTTAAGTCCAATAGCGTATTCCTATTGGTTAACATAACTAAGGGAACCATGATGATGGTGTTCAGAATCGAGGTTGCCCGAACCGGTCGGTGTGGCCTGGAATAAGGGGATTTATGAAATGATGTCTTATGTGGGACGTAGGACAACACATTTTTATCTTACCCGAAGTTATTTAAGGGAATAATAACTTCGATAAGTTTTGTGTTCTGGGAAGGAAAAGCGTGTTATGTCCGGGAACCATTTGAACCACCAGTGCCATGGGCATGAAAGTATATGAGTTTTAACCTCGAGGGAATGGGGTATATGATGATGCCTTACCTGAAAGGGGGTCGAGCTCACATTATTCATCAGTATGTTGGAGACTTAGGATGTTATGGATGTCTCATAGTGATTGATCCCGATGAGTAGGGAACTTAATGATATGACTTATAGGTATATCGTCTGATCGCGGAGCAGAAAGATCGAGCTCGTTGTTGTGATTAGTGCTAAGGGCTTAGTGATAGTATAAGAGTAGTACCACTTGACTCCTTTAGAGATGTTGGAGTATGGTTGTACATATTATCGGGGGATGGAATTTGAGTATCTCGACTATGTGTTGTTCCAACAATGCTCAGTAAGAATGCATTGGGAGAAGTCCCTTTTTTATGTTCGGTTGCGAAAGGGGATACGACTGAATTTTTATGAACATCAGGAGAACAGACGTTGTTAGAAGCTAGGGTATCCGTGGTGCCGATAGTGTTGTGGGGAAACAATGAAAAACTTATCTCATCAAGAAGGGATAAGTGGGGCTTTCTGGGAAAGAATTATATTTTTAGTCTCTAGGGGATTGAGAATACCCGCGAGATTGGAGTCAGGCCGTGAAAACAAGGCGAGAATTGAGGAAAACCTGGTTACGAGTGCAACGGTTGCAATGTTTTTGCAAATATGGACGGAGAAGAGGGTGTATGGGCGCCCTAGTCAATTGGCCTTCTTAGTCATCCGAGATAGAGGGATGCGGAAGATTATATTGGATAAGTACGATGATGGAGAAGTTATGACGCAAGTCGTATTGATGAAATGGATTGAACATCATGGGAGATAGACAAAAATCCAAGTTGATATGTGCTCAGAGTTCCAGCAAACCCCATGGGATAAAAGTCGGTGGGAAGTCGTTCAAAAGTTATCTCTTGATATGGGAGACCTAACTGTTGTGAAGAAGTAACACAAGGTTCAACTTAACTGAGTGTTTAGAGTGACTTACTCGTTAATAAAATGTTAATTCTCATAAGGTAAGCAACCCTAAAAGTGCGCTAATTACGAAGAGCGCATGGATTGTAACGTATAATATACCCAGGGAAAAAGGGAATAGAGTACCACTCGAGGAAATATGGAGTAAGTGGGAAGAAGTGTTGAGGAAGAGACATAGTGAGATTGTCTCCAGACACTGCACTAGTTAATAGAGAAATATGGTCTCGAAAAGAGCAACCGGAATTGGGTAGTGAACCTACATTTCCAGTGATTAAATGAGTAGGCAGACTTATAATTTATGGATGGGCTGTGAACATCGTAACTAAGTAAACATTTCTGTTGCGATAGCAAAATGGATTGACTGGGATGGACTAGTATTTCATTGAAAATGAAGACTGCACAAGTGCAAGGTGCCACTCTATATTGTTATGAATCATGATAAAATCCTAAAATCTCACCCTGTGAGATATGGTCAAGGAGGAATGGAGATAAAGTTTTATTTTGGGTATGTTGTGTAACCTATGACTCCATGGTTGTGATAAAGGAAGATACTATGCTCTAACGATTAGTGGAATTTTGGTAGAACTAGTGTGAGTGTGCATACGTGGAGTGTAAATGAAGATTAGGTTCGTGGGTACCTATTATGAACTTATATGTACTTTAAGGTGTGGTTCGAGGAGACATTCTGAACTCTTAGTACTTAATGCATGATATGAGGATATTCTATTGGAGTATGACAGTTTAGAATATCTGATGTGTGAAATATATAGATATTAAATTGTCTACTCATGTGCGATGAGATCTTTATACATATATTGGTGTTCGAGGTGTGATTCCGAGACAATATAAAAAATCAGTATTGGTGATAGAGGTGGGATTCCGATCCAATAACCCCAAAAGTGTTATAGAAGGGGGGGTGATTATAAAATAAGTGTTGATAGTATATGTTATGTGTAAGAAATATATACCTTATGATTTTCTTACTTATGTGCGATAATAAGTATGCTTAATTCTTTATTGGGGTCGAAGATGTTCCAGACCAATACATGAAAGATCGATTTGGGGTCGATGAATTACCCAACCAAATCAATGATGAATAATAAACATTGGTATTGACGAAAGGTCTGAACCAACATATGCATTACATTTACCTTGGGGTCGAGGGATTTTCGGACCAACGTAAATGATAGGGCGATTGGGGCCGATGATTTTTCCAAACCAATTCTCCTTATAGTATATATTGTGTGTGAAATATATACCTTAAAATATTCTACTTATGAGTGATAGTAGACATATAGATGTTATATATAGAGATATACATCAAAAGGGTAAATTAAGTAGGGAGAAACTTAATTTCAAGAGTTAACGTTAGATTGGAAAAAATATATGGAAATATTAAGTAGTGAGAGAAAGTCATATTACATGAGGCATGGAAAATATACGATAAGGGATTATAATGAATCAATGCATGTACTTGGGGCCACCCGTGGGATGATATGATTCGATTTTTGGGTATTAGAGGAGGCAATGATGTTTAAGGTGCTTAGTGTTATCCGGTCGTATCCTAATTTCGAGGACAAAATTCATTTGTAAGGGGAAAGTATATAATACTTCGCATTTCTAAGTGTTTCTATTTAATTAAATTAGAGAATTAAATGAGAAAATACGATTTGATTCAAATTACGCAAGAAAAGTAATTTAGTGAGATTTATTAATAATTGTGAATATGGAGTATTAATCGAGAGATATATACTAATTAATATTGCCTCTTTCTATTTACTTAGCGCGAGTAGTAAATAGTTACTTAGCACGTGTAGACCATTTTGGGGTTAGAATGAGAAATAAATTTTAAGTGACTCAGAATATAATTTAGATGTCATGAATGATTTCAGATTGGTTGAAATAGTTGGAATAGTATACCTGGGGGTATAGTTTGGGTCCCGGGTCAATTTTGGACCAAATAGGCACCTTTTGAGGGTAATTTGGTCATTTTAAAACTAAGGGTTAAAAGGACTACGAAAATTAGAACCCTATATCTGGTAATTAGAATTGGGGGTTACGATTAATAACTCACAAAACATAGAGATTCCATTAGAGAGAAGGGAGAAACCAATTCCACAGATTAAGAAGGGATTCTTGAAGAATTGGACTTGAATATAGCACCCAAATCATCCATGGAAGAAGGATGGAGGGATAAGAACACGAATCCACCATTAACAACATAAAATCAGACCCTACAAACTCTGAGGTAAGTGTTTATTACTAATCAAATTCAAGTTATAATACCCATGTGTAGGGAGTTTTAAGAATTGGTTAATTCTATTGAAAAACCATGAATTAAATGTTTGAATTAATCACATGTTTGGGCAGGATTGCATGTAGAATGAATCCCTAAGTAAAGGTAAAATGAAATTTGAATATACTTGATGATTAACATAGCATCTTTATGAGTTCTTGGTTGAAGAACATGAATCTTGAATGACTTAGGGTTTAATTGATGAATACAAGATGTCAATCTGCTAGAATTTGTGACGTAATTTTAAACGTATGCCATTTGAATTGTACTTCGAATTAGAGTGTGAACCATACATTCCTGGAAAGGTCTATCTCTTAGATATCGAATGAACTTGACTTTAAAAGTAATCGACATGTTACTATAGGGTGTTTGATTTGCCAGCATAGTAATCTGCCAGAATTTTAACGTGACATTAAACGTGTACGATTTGAGTTGTACTTAGAATTAGAGTGTGAATCATATATGTATGGAAATTTATATCTCTTAGCTTTCCAATGAACTTATAATCAGGTCCATCGGAGTTTTGTAGAGGGAGAAATCAAAATTTCACTAGAGGGTGTATAATATTCTAGAAAATTTATGATTTGTTTCGGCTACGAGAAAATGTAAGATCTTTCTTTTTAGGCCTCAAATGCCTAAAATTTTATCGAGGAAGTGGTTGGGACCTTGATGAAATATATTAATGGAATAATGTTATGGAAAAAGGTCTATGATTGAGTGTTGGAATTTAATATTGTGAGAGAATTAAAGTGAAGTTTCATAGGCTTAATTGTGACGTATTCTAATTCAAAATGAGAAGAATATAACTATGTAAAAGCGTGAGCGAGATTAAATTTGTTGGGTCAGTATGTTAACAAGGGTAACTACTGAATTTATATTACGTGAGGGGTAACTAGGGCCCTTAGAGTCGAGTGAATACTTAAATAAATATGATAGTGGGAAATCGTAAATTGACGGATACAGTTAATATAAGAGAATACTATATTACGTACAAGTATGATTAATAGGTCGGCTGTGTACCTACTAAATTATATGAACTATTAGGTTGAGAGATGTATACCTAAATTTACTACGTTAGGATCGATGAAGTATTCCGAACTAACGTAGGGTTATTATATGTCAGCGTCGATGGAGTATTTCGAGCTAACATTAGGTTATCATATGTTTGGGGTCGATGTAAAATGCCGAATCAAACCTTCGGACTGGTGGAGTGATGAAAGAGTCCGAGCCAGAATTTGTGTATATAAATAATTGTGGTCGATGTATCATTCTAAACCAATTTTTACAGGGAGTCGATGAATCATTCCGAACAAAGAGTCCTTTACGTGTGTAAAAAGGACAAAATAGTAATGACTGATATTTTGTATATATTGTGTGTGAAATATATACTTAATGATATTCTACTTTTGTGTATTAGTAGATTGATATATATTATGTATTTAAAGATACATATCAAACTGGTAAGTTAAGTAGTGAAACTTAATTACGAAACGTAACGTTAGATAGAGAATATCTAATTAGTAATTTAAGTAGTGAAACATAATTACAAAAGTGGGAAGATAGAAATTGTGAGAATTGCAGAAATTCAGTCGTGAAAATAAATGAGATGTTTTGAAACATAACATAGGTGAAATGTTACTTGAGTATTAATTAACCTTCGCGAGATGTTAATGAAATGGATGTACTGTGTGGGCGGTACGAGAACTTAGGTATAGATAAGTTCAAATGATTACTTAGTCCTAGTTTGCTTGTGAGATATGGCTAGATAGGTTGAGTGTAGAACGTTAGGTGTGCACAATAGATGAGGTGTGAGTAAACTTAAGAGAGTGTATGAGAACCTAACATGTGTAATCAATAACCGCATTTTATAATATGATAAATGCTTGCTAACTATTTTCAAAATGTTTTGAGTACTAACTCTTGCTATAAAAATATTTTCAAAACCTTTTAGGTGTCCAGGAACAGGGACGCCATGTATGCTGATTTCATTCCAGGGACTCGAAGGTGTAGCAAAGTGGATGCTTATAGGATTTTGATAAGAAGATATCTCTTTCAGATCTACTGCAAGATCTCACACCATTCTATGCATGGACTTGTGGTCCGGTATCAGTCTCAGATGTTTAGTTTCAGACTAGTGGTTGTTCTATTGTTGTTTTGGAATTTTAGCCGATGGTTTCTTTGATAATACTCTTGTTCTCTTGTACTTATATTTACTCATCGAGTTGTAGTACATGGTGATTATTATATTTTATTCTGCATCATTGATTTATCCATTTTAAGAAGGATAAAATTTGGCATTGGTCTAATTTTCACTTAGGTGATTAGTAATTAAAAGGTTTTTGACAGTGATGCTAAGAATGAACCATTTGAGAAACCTTTTTTTAATTTAATAAAGGCTTGATCACCCGATGTTTAATTAGGCAGGGTGTCACACCTAATCCAGAAAATAATAAGGTTATCGACACTCGATGGATTTTTAAAGACAAACTAATGAAAATGGGGAGCTCATTGGAAATGAGGCAAGGTTAGTAGAATAAGGATACTCTAAAATAAAAGTAACTAACTTTGAAGAGACTTTCAACCCTATCACTCGTCTTGAGTCATGTCGTCATCTTTTAGCTATATTGTGTCTTTCACAATTCAAATTTTTTAAATTGGATGTTATATCCTCATTTTTAAATGGATTTTTTTCTAAGGAAGTATACGTTGAACAACCTAACGGTTTTATCAATCCCTCCTATCCAGATTACGTGTTTAGACTTAAGAAAGTCGTATACGGTTTGAAACAATCTCCTAGATCTTGGTATGAGTGCTTGTCTATGATTTTAGTTTCTCACAGATTTATTAAAGGTGGAAACAATCCAACCTTATTCATTATAAAATAAGAGAAATATGTCATAATTTCCCAAGTTTACATAGATGATATCATTTTGAGTTCAACCTGTCCTAATCAAGTCATAGATTTTTCTTAGATAATGCATTCGGAATTTAGATGTCGTTAATTGGTGAATTACAATGTTTCTTAGGACTACAACTCAAACAATTCAATAATGGTCTTTTTATAAATCAATCCAAATATGACTCTGATCTCATTAAGAAGTTTGGGTTAAAACACTCTAACCCTGCACGTACTCCCATGAGCACAAGTACTAAATTATCCGAAGAAGAAAATGGGGAAACTGTTAACCCCACTCTTTATAGAAGTATGATAGAGAGCCTCTTATACCTTACTGTTTCCCGACTTAATATTACCTACGCCGTCTGTGTTTGTGCAAGATACCAATGTGCACCCAAAGAATCACACATGTTAAGTGTCAAACATATCACCAAATATGTTAGGGGTATACAAAATTATGGTATTTGGTACACTAAAGACACCACTAGTGCTCTAGTAGGATACACATATGCCTATTGGACAGGATGTTCAGATGATAGTGAAATCACTTTCGGCATCTGTTATTCCATAGGAAATAATTTAGTAGGATGGGGTAGTAAGAAACATAATTGTATCTCTTTGTCATCAGCCGAATCCGAATATATTGCAACCGGTAGTTATTGTTCACAACTATTATGGATCAAGTAGATGCTTAGCGACTACGGTAACATTGAAGAAAATTTGATAATGTATTACGATAACCAGATTTCCATTAACATATCTAAAAACCCAGTCCAGCACTCCTGAACTAAGCACATAAAAATTAGACATCATTTCATCCGTGATCCTGTAGAGTATAAAGAATTATATGTTGAGTATCTTAATACAGAAAAATAGTTAGTTGATCTATTTACTAAACCTCTTTATAATATTAGAATAGAGTATCTTCGTAATGCCATAGGTATGATAGTTCTTACTTAATGTAGGAGACCCTTGAATATGATTATGTTATTTCTTTTGTTGTATTCATTGTACATATTCTACTTCTTTATATCTTTTTACCCCATTGTATATTTGATAAAAATTGGGGTAGAGGAACTCGAGTACCCGACTTATATTTTATGTACATGGTTTAGACTTTATATCATATTTTGTACGAACTCAACTAATATGATAATAAGTGTTTATTTGTTTCAGGAATTTTTTCAGACCCGTTTGTATAGTTTGTCCTATTTATTAGGGTATTAGTCTGTATTGTAGTTGAGTGATGTATTTTCTTTCCCTTATTTTCGGTTCTAGGATGGGAAAGGGGAGTTAGATACTTCGTATAGGAAATCTAGGATTTTTTTCTTTCTTACCCATGAGTATAGGTCACTTAAGGGAATTTTGTCTCTAATATCCAAAGGGGGAGATTCAGAACACACTATATGATTGACTTATTTGATTCTATATCATATATGAGTTCTAACTAGTTTGAACATTGAGACAAAGTAGGATTAAATTTTCAAGAGTTGTTCTCTCTCACAAAGCATCCAGCATCAAAGAAGAAACAAGTCCAAGAACCTCATGATCCACCTAAAAGGGAAGTTATTTCTACCTCATGACCACTTTAGGACACTTACAGTTCATAGTATTGAAATTATGTGTGAACTAGGGTCATATTATATTTTAGGAATTTTCAAACATTTTTATATCACTTAAAACATTTTTTTAAATAAAATAATTTTTTAAATTAATTAGTTTGTGATTTTAGATATTTGGGGTTTAATTGGCAAATACTGTTTTTCATAAAAAACTTGCTCACGGAAGAAACCGAAAGTGATAAAGACTTTTGGAGGGTCAAATTCATATTTTTAATAATACAAAACACACGTTTTCCATTGCATCTCAGCCATACACGTGTTAGTCATTCAACAGTTGGATTTGTATTTCTTTTAAGATTTAGTTTGAAGAAGTGATCGTATCCTTCAGATCATATTAATCAACGTTCTACATGCGTCCTTAGTTAATCCAGGTGTACCTAAATGGACCAATTATCAATCGTTTAATCACTGCATGTGTTTAACCATTAGATTAAAAGTCAATTAGTCATACTTAATCTCAGCTATTGATTTGAGTTGGTGTTTTCGATTCTTCCACGACCACTATAAAAGGATTCGTTTCGTATTCATTTGGGAACTTTTGCTCATTTGTCTAAATTCAGAGAAAAAACAAAGAAGATAGAGAATAGAGAGAAAACAGAGAAAAAATATAGATAAGTGAGGAAACCCTATTTTTCCAAAGTTAAAATCTCCAGTGTTTTCCTCCTAAACACCATACATCCAAACCTTCTTGTTTCATATACTAGAAAACCCTAACTTGAGTGTTAGATCTAGGGTTTCTATGAGTAAGGGTGTCGGGTTATTTTGGCATTTGAAGACCTCTTCAAAACCAGTTGTCTCTCTTAGAACCTATCTCTAAGAAAAACTTGAGTTTCTCTGTATAAATCTGGAGTTTTTCAAAATAGAATATCACACAACCATTTATAGGGTTTTGTCTCTCTTAGATCCTTAAATTTGTTGTTATTTTCTAAAAGATCCTTCTCTATTTTTTCAAACTATTTTTTGAAAAATAAACTTATGATTTTTATAGGAGATCTTAAGAACGTTTATGTCTCTTAGATTGTATTTCACATTTTATGAAATAAAGTTGTACATAAATAATATTTGGGACATATAGGATCTTGTCTTTTTTTCATAGTAAGATTGTTTTTCTGATCTGAGTTGAAAAAGAAGTCTAAATTTTAGAAATAGTTCTTGCATTTCATATAGAAGTTTATGATTCATTGGATCCAATCTGTATAATTATTCTCAGAGTTGTGAGTTGTATTTTTGCATTTAGTTCGGTTCACAACCACCTACAATCTCACACGAACACTTAGTATAGTTGTTCTTTTTGAGAAACTAGGTGTTCTAAGAGCTGCTACAATCAATGGATAAGGACAGAGCAAGGAAGCTACTGTGGGAGATCAAAATAAAGTCAGAAGCCTTTGAGAGTGCAGTAACTCATGTATGTATATTTTTTTTACTTAGATTTTGGATCTTGACTTGCATGCTTAGTGTTGTAACTTGTATTGTGATTATTTCAAATGAATTTTTTGTTTTTTCTCCGTGGAGGGGGCTGTGGATGTTTCCCTTACTTTAGGGTCTTACCACATTAAAGATCATGTGTTCTTTTACTTTAATGTTCTTAATTTCTTATGTGAATGGTTTCTCACTTAAGACTTATTGATAGGTTTAAATTTTAAGAACCTAAGGTAATTGTTGACACCAAAATTAGTATGCTGATGTGGACGAATAATAAGAAGACACATGTCAATCTACGTGGCACAATAGCAACGAGGAAGATTGTTTCCCCGACCAACATACTCACTCCGAGGAACACCAACCCTCCGAGGAACTCTTATCCTCCGAAGAACTCCAATGCTCCGAGGAACTTTTGGACGACGAGCAACTAAGGCGGTTCGAGCTGCACCTCGACCACAACATTAATTGCCAGATAATCAACAGTTCAATTATTCATTGAATGCTTATCATCTTGACGCGCACGTTTGAAGAACATTAAATGAATTACCCTTTCATATGTGTATCATTTAATGTAACACCCTTTCATGTACAGCCTAAGGGCTATAAATACATTGCATCATCCTCATTCAGAGGGGACCGGAATTTCTTGAGAGAACATATACTCGAGAATTCTCAAACACTCAGCAATAACATAACAGTGGACGTAGGCCATTCATATAAGGCTGAACCACTTTAAAAATCTTTGTCTCATTTTATTTATCTGTGATTGAATAATTAGAGCGATCTAATTTTTTACATCAACAGATTGGCGCCGTCTGTGGGAAAGATTGTTACTATGGTTTTTCACCAAAAATCATTCATCATCAATGGCGGATAATCCAGAATCTAGCAATCGAAACGCTGGAAATACTGGAAATCCTCCGAATCCCTCTGCACCTCCAGATCTAGCCGGGATTACGACGAATCTGGCTCAAAGACAAACCGCCATGCAAGAAACAATGAGGCAACTCATACAAACCCTTCATGGTGGTGCACCTGCACGTTCAGGACAGCAAAGTGGTCAGAGGCAAACTTATTTACTTTCTTCACGATCCAGGCGTACTGAGTCACGTCGTAATGAGGAGTCTGATGATTTCTCTTATCAACCTGGGCGAACTTCGTCAATAAGGGCTACAGATACTGATCAACATATCACCCTCTCTCCAGAAAGACTCAGTGCTTTAGAAAGACTGAGTAGGGTGTCTCCTTTCAGTCGATTAGGCCCTAGGGGAATAGCAGTCCACCTAAGACCATGTCGAGGAGTTTTCGACAACCATCAGATCTAAGAGAAGGATCAGCACAATCGCGACCAGCTGCTCGTCAAGATAGATCTCAAGAAGCTACCTCAGAACGATTAATTGCTCGAACCAATAGGCCCGAGGAAGGAAATGAAGCGTGGAAAGGATCTCTCCAACGGTTGGAGGATAAATTGGGAGAAATGGCCAAGGCAAAGAACCCCCTACAACGAACTTTTGTTCGAGGAACACCTTTTGTACAGGCCATTGTGAATTTTCCTACACCGTCAAAGTTCAAAGCACCTGTAGTGACCCCCAAATATGATGGAAAGACAGATCATGTTCTTCACATAGAGCAATATCAAGCTGCTGCCGACATCTATGTCGTCCCCGACGAGATGAGATGCAGAGAATTCTCAGGAACTCTTACTGGAGCTGCCCAGTTATGGTACAACAATCTTCCTAGGGGTAAGATTTCAACTTTCTTTCAGTTGGCCGAGTTGTTTATTGGCAATTTCTGTTTTGGAGCGAAGCCAGTAAAACGAGTAGCACACTTGTTAAGTGTTAGACAAAAATATGGTGAGAGTACTAGAGATTACATAACTCGTTTCAATAACGAGAAGATGGAAGTCATAAATTACGAAGAAAAGACAGCAATCACCGCCTTGATGAGTGGGTTCTTGCCTAATAAGTTGTATTACACCTTGGCGAAAGATCCACCTAAAACTATGTCTGAGTTGATGGCAAAAGCGGCCAAAATCATGAATGCCGAGGAAGCTATGGCTGCAAAGAAGAATATGGATAAAGACACCAAGGTGGACGCCGACAAGTCTAAAAATAAAGAGCATAAGGGCAATGGCGGTGACAAACGTTCCAGAAATAATAAATCATCATGGGAAGTCTTGAAGAAATACGACAATTATACTCCTTTGAAAATGGGTATTCATCATGTCTTGGAAGAAATCAA
Source organism: Sambucus nigra (assembly GCA_949130495.1). Taxonomy (NCBI): domain Eukaryota; kingdom Viridiplantae; phylum Streptophyta; class Magnoliopsida; order Dipsacales; family Adoxaceae; genus Sambucus; species Sambucus nigra. Next base: position 198,492,510 of record OX422211.1, on the reverse strand, counting down.
GAACAACGAGGAGATAAAATGGCCAAAGAATCTGAGGTCAGACCCTGATTCGAGGAGTAAGGATAAATATTGCGAGTTTCATAAAGATCATAGTCACATGACCAAAAATTACATAGCTCTTCAGAACGAGATTGAAACACTCATCCGAAGAGGAAAGCTAGCAAAATATGTTGATCGGGGAGGTGAAAGAAAAAATAACGACCGAACTAGAGAGAGGTCTATATCTCCTCATCGAGCAGAAGAGAAAAAGAAGAGAAACCATGAAGATGATCCAGATGATGACCCCGACCTTCCCAAGAAACCAAGATAGCCAGAACAAGAGGTATTTTCTATACGTTTTGGGTCATTTGATTGTAATGTCATTACAGGAGGAGATGCAGGAGGAGACCTTACCGTAGAAAGAAAGGCTTACCTTGGAGAGGCTCAAGCTTGTTTATATATTCAGCGAATAAATCTGGCCGAGGACGATCGTCCGAGGAAGGTAAACAAAGAGAAGCTGGTCATTGGCTTTTCAAAAAATGACCTAGCAGGTGTTCTTTATCCTCACGACGATCCTCTGGTGATCAAAATGAGGATGAAGGAAGTAGTGATTTCAAGGGTGTTGGTAGACAATGGAAGTTCGGCAGACATCATGTACTATTCATGCTTTGACAGTTTGAATCTGAAATTATCTCAATTGGAACCGTATCACAAACCCCTCCTGGGTTTTGCTGGCGAGAAAGTTTTTCCACTTGGGACGATCAAGTTGGATATATTCATTGGAACTTGGCCTGCTTGTCGAACAGAAAGAATACGCTTCTTTGTGATGGATAAGAATGTGCAGTCAGCTTACAACATCATCATGGGAAGAGTTGGTTTGAAGAAGTTTGAAGCAGTTCCATCTACAGTGCATCAATGCTTAAAATTCCCAACAAACTTTGGAGTAGGAGTTGTGAAAGGTGATCAAAAAGTAGCTCGGGAATGCTATTATTCATTTGCCGAGCAAGAGGAGCTTGAGGAATCAAGGAAAAAGACTACTACTTACCAGGTGGAAGAAGATACAGAGATTGAAACTCTCGATCCTAGAGATGAATCCGAACTTGTAAAAGGACAGGTGGTGGAATCTACATAAAATGTTATTCTGGACGACGAGCACCCTGAACGAGTAACCCAGATAGGTTCATCATTGGATGCTTCAATAAAACAGGAGTTAATAACTTTCTTGAGAAATAGGAAGAAAACTTTCGCATGGAGTCATGAGGACATGCTAGGAATAGATCCAAACTTCTTATGTCACGAGCTCAATGTGAATAAGGAGATCAAGCCTGTAAAGCAGAGAAGAAGGGTATTTAGCCCCGAGAAGAATCAAGTTATTCAAGAGGAGGTTGACAAGCTCCAGAAAGCTCAATTCATTGAAGATGTGAAATACCCGGACTGGTTGGCAAATGTGGTGATGGTAAAGAAGAAAAACAATAAATGGAGAATGTGTGTTGATTTCACTGATCTCAACAAGGCCTGCCCAAAAGACCACTTTCCATTACCTAGAATTGACCAGTTAGTGGATGCTACCTCTGGGCACGAGCTGCTCAGCTTCATGGACGCTTATTCAGGCTACAACCAGATCAAAATGAAACCTGAAGACAGGGAGAGTACTTATTTTATCACCCCTAAGGGTACTTATTGTTATAATGTTATGCCTTTTGGTTTGAAAAATGCAGGAGCGACATACTAGCGGCTGATGAACAAGGTTTTTTCCGAACAAATCAGTTGCAATATGGAAGTCTATGTCGATGATATGCTGACAAAAAGCAAGAAAGCTGCTGATCATCTAGTTGATTTAAGTCAGAATTTTGATCAACTGGATAAATACCAGATGAAGCTCAACCCGACGAAGTGCACATTTGGAGTACGAGAAGGAATGTTTCTCGGGTACATTGTCAACCAGCGAGGCATTGAAGCAAATCCAGAAAAGATCAAAGCTCTTTTAGGGTTGCGATCTCCAACAACAAAGAAAGAAGTGCAGAGTCTTACATGACGAGTTGCAGCGCTCAGCAGATTTGTATCTCGAGCAACAGATAGATGCTTACCATTCTTCAAAACACTTCAAAAAACTTTCGAGTGGAATGATGAATGTGAAAGATCCTTTCAAGACTTGAAAAAATATCTAGGAACACCTCCACTGTTGTCAAAGCCAATAACGGGAGAAAAGTTGTACTTATACCTGGCAATATCAGAGCATGCAATCAGCTCAGCATTGATCAGATTGGAGAATGGAGTCCAGAAGCCAATTTATTACACAAGTAAGGCTTTCTGAGGTGCAGAGATTAGGTACCCAAAGTTAGAAAAATTGGCATTGGCATTAATTGAAGCAAGTAGAATAATGAGGCCATATTTTTAAGCCCATACCATCGTCGTTTATACCGACATGCCATTGAGACAAGCCCTTCATAAGCCAGAAAAGTCAGGGAGACTGATGTACTGGGCAATAGAGCTCGGTGAATATGATATTGTGTATGAACCCCGATCATCGTTGAAAGGGCAAGTTGTAGCAGATTTTATAGCAGAGTTTACATATCCTGATACCCACGAGGAACAAAAAGTGCTCACTAATCAACCTGTGGATGCTACAGGATCAACAGACATAAGTCCAAACCAACTCCGGTTGGTAAAAGGGCTTGTGGATGTAGAAAGATCATCAAATTCAAACCCAGACCAACTCCGGTTGGTAAAAGGGCGAGAAGAGATGGTCGACGAGGAGAGAAAATTAACAGGGGAAGATGGAAGAGAACAACAGATATTCCACCAAGGAACTCTATTGGATAAGAAATTTGAACACGAGTTACCTACATGGAGATTATATGTAGATGGGTCATCTTGCACAGCAGGTTGTGGAGCGGGGATTGTTTTGAAAACCCCAGACGAGATTGATATAGAATATGCCTTGCGATTTCAATTCAAAACCTCCAATAATGAGGCTGAGTATGAGGCCATGATAGCAGGTCTTAATTTAGCAAAGATTATGGAAGCATAACAAGTGATGGTATTCAGTGATTCTCAATTAATTGTGAATCAGGTGATGGGAACATATGCGGTTAAAGGAGAACTAATGGTTAAGTATCATGCAAAGGTGATGGAATTGTTGGCAGAATTTGATGCCGTTCAGTTGATCAGAATACCCGGAATAGAAAATGCACAAGCAGACACACTGGCCCGACTAGCATCAGCTACTCGTACCGAGTTGTGAAGAACGATACCAATTGAAGTACTAGAAAGTCGGAGCATAGATGAAAACCTGACGATGAATGTTATTACCCTTGATTCAGGACCATCTTGGATGGATCCCATCAAGGCATATATTGAAGAGGGAGAATTGCTAGAGGACAAGCTCGCGGCAAATAAATTGAAGTTTAAAGCTGCTCGGTATGTACTAACTAATGGTGTTTTGTATAGACGAGGAATTATGGTAGGTTTGCAGAGATGTGTACACCACTCCAAGGTGAAAGAATTGATTGAAGAGATCCATGAAGGGTCTTGTGGAGCACATGTGGCAGGTCGGACACTTTTGCAAAGAATGACAACGCAAGGATACTACTGGCCGACGATGAGGGCTGATTGTATAGCCTATGCTAAGAAATGTGACAAGTGCCAACGTTTTTCCTCCATCCGACGAACTCCACAGGCTTTGTTGACACCCATAACTTCCCCTTGGCCATTTTCCATGTGGGGAATTGATTTGGTTGGACCATTGCCGACCACTCGAGGAAGATTCAAGTACCTCGTCGTCGCAGTGGATTATTTTACTAAGTGGGTAGAGGCTGAACCCCTTATCGATATGACGTACGAGAAGGTATACCAATTTGTCTGGAAGAATATCATCTGTCGATATGGTCTCCCTCATGCCTTCATCACAGACCATGGAACACAATTCGACAACGAGGAGTTTGCTGCCTATTGTCAATAATCAAACATGCTGAAGACCCATTCAGCACCAGGTCATCCTCAAAGCAATGGGCAGACTGAGGTGACAAATAGAACGCTACTAAATGGTTTGAAGAAGAGTCTAAGTGAGGCTAAAGCTAATTGGATTAATGAGCTACAGTCAGTATTGTGGGCTTACCGAACAACTCCCCGAGCAGCAACTGGAGAATCACCATACATGCTGGCATTTGGAAGTGAGGCTGTAATACCTGCTGAGTTGGGTCTCCCAACACACAGAGTGCTAAATTTCAATTCCCCAGTCAGTGACTTGATGAGAAGATTAGATTTGGACATGCTCGAGAGGTTAGAGAAGAGGCAGCCATTAGGAATGCTGCTTACCAACAACGAACAACTCTGTTCTACAACAAAAGGGTGAAGAAATGAGACTTAAAAGAAGGGGATTATGTGCTAAAGAAGGTCATTCAGAAGCACAATAAGCTTGAAGCCAACTGGCATGGACCTTACCGAGTTACGGAAGTTGTCTGACCAGGAACTTACCGAATAGCAACTCTAGAAGGAGAGGAATTTAAGAATGCATGGAATGCTGAACACCTACGCAAGTATTATCAGTAATATAAAATGTAAAGCAATTCCTTCATTATGAATAAAACGATGATGTTTCACCATATCCTTCCATTTATTACAAGTTTTTTGGGGAATACTAGTGTGATACACTACACTGATAGTTCAAGCGTGATCAACTTCGGTTGGTAAAATAGCGAGAACAAATTATACTCCTTTGGTTAGGAGGCGTACACTTGCGTGATCAACTTCGGTTGGTAAAAGATCTTGTGGACAAGATAGTTCGAAAGAACCTGAGAGTTGAAGCGTGATCAACTTCGGTTGGTAAAATAGCGAGAAAAAATTATACTCCTTTAGTTAGGAGGCGTACACTTGCGTGATCAACTTCGGTTGGTAAAAGAGCTTGTGGACAAGATAGTTCGAAAGAACCTGATAGTTCAAGCGTGATCAACTTCGGTTGGTAAAATAACGAGAACAAATTATGCTCCTTTGGTTAGGAGGCGTACATTTGCATGATCAACTTCGGTTGGTAAAAGATCTTGTGGACAAGATAGTTCGAAAGAACCTAATAGTTCAAAGCCACGACCAACTTTGGATGGTAAAAGGGCGAGAAAAACATTCTTAAAATGCCAATTTTGGCTGGTTAGGAAACAAAATATGCCAACAAGTTGGTCAGAAGGTAAAATCAGTCCAGAAAATACAAAATATTCCAAACTGAGCCAAGTATAGTTGGTAGGGGATAAAAACCCACTAATTGTAATTGGTCAACGAGGAGAACTTATTGACGAGGAGGGTCCATCAACCTGGTTGGTCGGACACATTTTATGAAAACTCTCGCTAATTATACTTGGTCGACGAGTACAATTTTACAACCTTAGTTGGTTGGAAAAATTTTAAACATTTTTATACTCATTACTTTATTATTAAGTGATCGAACAACATTTTTTATACTTGTAACTATTTATTACTAAGTTGGTTGATGAACAACACAAAATTGTTATCTTTTTAACAGATACATATGCACAGATGTAAAAGTGTTAGGCAAGTACAAAAGAATAGCAATACAGATTTGCAAACAGAAAATGAAAGTATTTCATTAAAATTCAAAATAAATTACAAGTTACATATGTTTGCTAACTATTACATTGAAAATCCTATTCTATTGGTTTTTTCCCTTCAGCCTTCGATAAAGGTTCCTCGCCAGTAGGAGGATCATTTAATGTTTGGGGAGAATTGATAAAATTCAAGTCCCTCAACATTCTGACATTCATTACTGAAGGAGTATCCAAGAGATGCTCGGGACGAGATAATTCAATCTGAGAATGAAGACTATTGTCACCAAGATATTTTGAAATTAAGCTCCGAGGAATAGCACGAGTTGGGATCCATTCCATGTCCAGTTTATAAGGCGGTACAGGCAAGTCTAGTAGCCCAAGAGCATGATAATCCCATAAATAATGGCCCTGCTATAACTTTAACACACCCAGTGCGTTCAACCATCCCTATTTATAACCTTCATTATTGGTATTTTCAAGGCGAGCATCCAAGTGACAAAGGGCTTCATTGTAGCCTACCATCCAAAACTCACGAGGTTGTTTGTGGAATTGGAAAGTTATTCTCTCTAGTTGCTCGTGAAGGCTCCTGGCAAAAACATCTTTATTATTCAAAGCAGACTTCGTCGCAGTAAGTTGATCTTCCAAAGATAGGTTTTTCTTGGACATTTCAGACAAAGCACGATCTTTTGCATTCAATTGGAACGCTTGAGTTTCCAAAGTAGACTAAGTGCCAGTTTCTTCAACATTACGGCTGAGAACTCTTGATCGACTCCGAGAAGGTGGAGAACTTTGCTCCTCGATAACATTTTGAATAGCTCTTCCTCACCCACGAGACCCTCTTCCTTTTCCCCGAGCAGTAGTAGAAACACCAGACTTTCTTAACGTATCCAATTCTTGCCTTAATTTGGCGTTTTCAACCTCTAAGAATGATAATCCTTCATCAGTGATCGGTACCAAGGCAGTAGAGGATGAAGCTGCAGACTCATATTGTGCCAACTTTTTCTGCAAATTGTTGTTCTCATGTTCCAGCAGCTCGGCGATCTGTCTGCAGACCTCAACTTCACCTTTTAGGGTTCTCTCCCTAACATCGTACCCATCGATGATCTTTTTGTGACCTGTCTCAGAGGAAAGCTGTTGATACCTATTCTCATATTCCTTGTGCAACAAGGTAGTTGATTCATTGTGCTGATTCTGAAGATCTTCTAAGGTACAATGAAGCTCCTCGATCAATTCATAGTAGGCCACATTATTGGCCACGCTCGGTCAAGTAAAGCTTTCAAGTACCGATAAGCCTCAATTGCCTGTTCTGAAGCATCATGGCCAAGGATGTCAGCAATTTCTGATACACTTAGCTCTGTGTGACCAGCCTTATAGTATTTGGGACATTGCTGCATCAGTTTTGTATCATTGGCAGATAGCAATTCCATCCTGGCCATAAACTAATGAAGAGGAGACAACAGTCAACAAAAACAAATCATCAACAACAGAGAAGAACAAAGATGTATTTATTAGATCATAAAAATATTACATTGTTTGATTATAAATGATAATGAAAGATAGAAATGATACCGAACAACTTCACACCTTTTCCTTATCTCCCAAGACTTTCTCGGGAGGCTGGGATGAGGAGCTTGGTTGCTCGGTGGTAACAGCAGCTTGATCAGCAGGAGTTGAAATTTTCTCAGGAGGAGGAAGCAAGGAAGAAATGTCCTCGTTGGAAGAAGGTAGAGAGGCAGGGACTTGATCACCCATGGCCATGGAAGATTCATGAGAGATAGCCTCATCCTCTTCTTCTTCTATAATTGGTGGGGGAGGACCAGGGAGGTGTAGCTGAATTAGCTCAGAGTCGTCTTTGATCTTCAATTCCTGCAGGGCAGCTACCCAGCCATCTCGGAAGTATTTCAACTTCCCGTATTGTACTTGGGATGTCATCGCAGCAATCCCTTTGTCCCATCCTTTATCCCAGCCAGCGCTGAAGGATTTTTTAACTGCGAGCTTTTTTTTCAGCTTCTCCGAGGAGAGCTTCTCGGATAGAAGATCCTCGACAGTCTTTAACTTCGCATCCAATTCTTCTTTTTGGCGCTTGACATCTCGCAGGACGGACAACTCTTCCTCTGCATTTTTCAGCTTATCTTCAAGCTCTCCAAAGTTCTTGAGCTTGTCGTCATATTTTTGATGCTCGACATCTAAACTTTTCACCTTATTCTCCAAACTCTTGGAGATCTCAGCCAGCTTCACCTTCAACTATAGAGAACTTTTTCTCCGAGTCAGCTTTGTCCTCCTTATACTGCTGACGAGAATCCTTCAAGGATTGGGTCAAACCCAGCAGAGCATCCTCTACCCCCGATGAGGAGCTAGAAGCTTTAATTGCTTCATCTTTCTTCACGATGTTGTTAAAACAATTCACCAGCTAAACAAGGGAAAAAGTGACAGGTCAGTACAAAAATACAAGTATTCAAAGAAAGAAAGGAAATTCAGAGTGTGAGAAATTTACTGAAGCAAGGTGACGGGTATCTAGGGATGTCAGCATATCCCTAGAAATTTTTTCATCAGTTCCTTGGACCTCGGGTATGATCCAAGTTTTTACCGAGCTCATGGAAGAGCTCGGGGGAATGATGGTTGGAACACCAACACCACCAGCTGGCAGAGAGGAGATGGTTTCAGCCAGATTGACAGTTTTAGCCAAATTGACTGAGGAAGATTTCCTCAATCTCCTCAAAGGGACTTCAGCAGTTTCAACCAAGGAAGAGCTCTTGGTCGGAGAGATAGCAGTCATCTCGACAGGAGCAACCTTCTTGCTCGGAGCCACTGGGGGCTTCTCGATAGCTTTGGAAGGCGCAACATCCACCTTCTTAGTCCCCTCTGGGACATCAATTTTGCTTTTCTTGGCCTCAGCAGCAGAAGTAGTGTCATCAAATAGAGCAGGAGGAGCTCTTTTCCTGCCCATTCTCTGACTTAAAGGGATGTGAGAATCTGAAGAAGAATCCTCTGGAGTTGAGGCTGGCTCAACAGATCTAATCACAGGACGAGCAGTATAAGAAGTCGTATAGCTCCTATACTGCAGCAAATATGATGCAGACCTGATGTGCTCGTCTACAACGTTCTTATGCAAACCCCAGATAAGTTTTAGATGCTTAATATTAACCTCTGATTCTTTGGAGTTTTTCTTTTACTATCAACTGCAAATAAATACATAATGATTTATCAGTCATACATTTTGTCAAATATGATAAAAGCATAATTTCATAAGTAAAGGAAAATGAGAGTAAACCTATCCCATTGCCATATGGGGGGCATTTAGGACCCTAGTATACTGCATCTCCAACCAAAGGGGCATATTGCCTATTTTTAATAACCACCCCATGTTCAAAATAATCTCTATTTGCATCAGGGAGGTTAACTACAAGAGCCCTATTTAAAAACCTAGTTTTTAAGTAATAAACATTATCTAAAACAGCCCATCTATAGCAATACATAATCTCAGGAATCCCTATACGAGTCCCATGAGTTAGATTTAATTTATACACCCCATTAATTATTCTCCATGAATTGGGGGCTATTTTTGCAGGAACAACGTCAAAGTACTGACAGAACTCTAAACATAAGGGGTTTGGCGGAAAAGAAAATCCACATTCAGCAATGAATAGACTGGGGAACCAATGTCCCTCAGCCAATCGAAAATAATCCGAAGGCTCAGAAAGAACCTCCAGAGTTACCCAGGAAGGAATGGAAAAATCGGAACGAAATTTCTCAACAGACTCCAGAAGATAAACCATAATGAATAAAAGAAATACAGAAGAAAAGAAGAGAATCTTACAGGAAAAAGGAAGAGCTGACAACTAGCGAAGGAAAAGATGAACGCACAAGAGAAAGAGAACAGAAAGCTTGAATGCAAAAAATTGGAAAAGGTAGAAGACGGTATGGTTACCTAAGAAGTTTAAATACTTTACCTTGGGAAGCTACGAAGGAAATGATTACACAAAAGAAACTAATACGCCACCGGCGGCTAAAAGGACAAAAATGCACGAAGATCGAAGCACTCATAAAAATTCGAAAAGGCGGATTCTGTGAATTTGGAAGAAATTCAAATACAAAGAAAATGCTCCTAAAAAACAGGAAAGTCATTTAATATCGCCATATACCGATAAAGAATGTTCCATACTCATCAAAGTTCGAAATATGAAACATTGGGGGCTTCTGTTGACACCAAAATTAGTATGCTGATGTGGACGAATAATAAGAAGACACGTGTCAATCTACGTGGCACAATAGCAATGAGGAAGATTGTTTCCCCGACCAACATACTCACTCCAAGGAACATTAACCCTCCGAGGAACTCTTATCCTCCGAAGAACTCCAATGCTCCGAGGAACTTTTGGACGACGAGCAACTAAGGCGGTTCGAGCTGCACCTCGACCACAGCATTAATTGCCAGATAATCAACAGTTCAACTATTCATTGAATGCTTATCATCTTGACACGCACGTTTGAAGAACATTAAATGAATTACCCTTTCATATGTGTATCATTTAATGTAACACCCTTTCATGTACATCCTAAGGGCTATAAATACATTGCATCATCCTCATTCAGAGGGGATCGGAATTTCTTGAGAGAACATATACTCGAGAATTCTCAAACACTCAGCAATAACATAACAGTGGATGTAGGCCATTCATATAAGGCTGAACCACTTCAAAAATCTTTGTCTCGTTTTATTTATCTGTGATTGAATAATTAGAGCGATCTAATTTTTTACATCAACAGTAATCAAACTAACAAATCTAGAAAACATATTCAGAATCTGTTCAATACATCTCGTGTTATATTTAAAAAAGAGTTTTGTTCAAGGAGTTTATTTTTGGAGTTTGCTTAATCTATAAAATTTTGTTATTAACTTAGTAAACAGGTTTTTCAAGTTCGACCCTCTTTCAAGTGAGACATTGCAAAAATACATATGCTCCCCTCGATCAGCGAACCCGACAGTCTTTCTTTATCCTCCACTATCTCTTTACCATTGCTGACAAATCCATGCCTAGGATAAAATCATTGGTCACATATCACCTCTCAAAATGAGCTAACCTCATAAAATATGTCCTCTCAGTGACCATACCCGTTCCCCCACAGATGGAACTAAATAGATCCTCACTACTCATCGGTAAATCTATACAACTATAGTACTATTAATGATAGTTCTACTAAAATCTTTACACGTGCAAATCTAGTTCTAACAAACTACTCTAGTGCCACACCAAAATTGACCCCATTCACCATGGGATAAAACTCGAATTTTCCATGGCCAATAGCCCTGGTGGTTCAAATGGTTTTTGGACATAACACTCTCATCCCAACCGAACCAAAAACTTTTTATATTGTCGCCCCTACTGGGCATCCTGCTCCTATCCCCTAACTTACTGCGGACATAATCCACACGTGTTCCTACTCTTTAATCATAAGACACCTCTCTGTGTCATTCCCATTTCTCTGTCCCTATTGGCCTTGTCGGGGTTGTCCTTCTCATGAATTTGGTAGTCTTCACCCTAATTTCTACCCCTGTTGTCCCTTTGGATCCAATGGACCTATGGGACACGTTATTGGCCTTGACAACCTTGGCTGAATCCACCGTCATCAGGAAACAATTCCGTTAATCTCAATCATTTAAATGGGTCCTCTACTGGGTATCCCCTCCTATGGTTCCTTACTAGCACCGCTAAATCCAGTCTCTCCCTTCAGTTAGGTTCTCGAACTTTTCTGGCTCCCTTCTCTCGAAAGCGTTTAAATTAATTTGTAAACTTACAATGTTGACGTCAATGGTACCAATCGTTTTAGACAAATTTTTTCATCCATGCTAGTATATTCTACCCATAAGTCTATTTTTAATCTTAAGGACCTTTTTGACTCTCCGTATCCACCTCGTTTAATATGATGTTTTCTAAATACATCGACTTCCCTTCATAACCGAAAATTGTACAACCCTTTTGAACCAAGTATTGAAACTCCTTTCCATCTATGTTTAAATAGCTGATGGGAGGATTTGTGGTCAAACTGCACTCTAAATTACTGGTTATTCATGTCATGTCTCCATGGTTGTGGTGACTAACTCCTATCACTACAATGCCTCTCCTATGAGCCAAAATTTAGCTCAAAATTTAATCCTAGGTTCCGCTTCACTCCACCCTACACAATTGCCTTTGGATTATATCCTTTCATTGACCAATCACACTCCCTCTCTTCCCCAAATCCTTATGGATGACTCTTCCGAACTGTTACTCCGACCCCCCACCTTTACCGACTATGCTAGGTGAGTCTGAATTTTCTCCATAGCTTCCTATGATGGTGATTAGGGAAATTACTGCACCCTATTTATTATCCCAACACCTTATGCCTAAACAATAACCATGGTTACTTATATCACGATCATCGTTTCTAAAATAATCCATGACTTCTTCTGAGCCTCATCCTGTAGTCCTTGTTACGGCCCTCGCTGGTCATTCAAAATGATTCGGTGTACAAAGCACAATCGAATTCATATATGAATCGAATAAAGTATAACTAATAGCTGGAGAATATAAGTTGCATACGTAGAGGAATACAACAATTTCATAATAAGTCTTTATATCAAAGAATGCTATGCGGAAACATAAAAAGATGCAAAGATCCTATAGACACTAGAACCTGACGCTCTGATACCATCTGTGACACCCCACCTATTAAAATACTGGATGGACAGACCTCTAGTAAAATAGAACATTAGTCTTATATGTTTCATTCTTAGACCCACTGTTGAAAGCACTGTTTTAAAGTTACTAACCACCTAGTTATTACATAGACCAGTGCCAAAATTTATCCTACATTGTTTATCAACATGCAAAAATACATAATAATTCAACCATCCACACAAACTGATAACTGAATCCCACACAGATAAATAATATTAATACAGAAGACTGAATCAACTATCGGTTCAACAATAAAATCTAACAATAAATAGAAATATTGATAGGATACACAAAGTCTAATCCATAAAATGAAATACTAAAATAGTCTGAAGGGTGACATGCCCAAATGAGTACTGAAATAAAGTCTCTACACTAGGAATAAATGAATGAGGCATCTATCTCAAAGTTCTACAACTTCCATACAAGTTGCAGCTATGCATCCCTAAATAGAATTCTCAAGCTGGGCGTACCTGTGAATGGACACATAAAATGTTTTGGAAAATATGTTGACACAAGTCAGAGCCCAAGTAAAACATTTTGAAAATATTTAGCAAGTATTAAAATTTCAATTAATTAAATATGCATGCACACTGTTCAGATTTAAGCTACTGTCACACTATTTTGAGGTATAACTCATCCCTCATTTAATGTGAACACCTAACTCTTGCCTTCTAACCTCACTAATTACGCTACCCCACCTAACTAGCCTTATTACACCTTTTCCTATCGCATTTCTTTAACTCGAGTATTATTACCTTAATCATTAAGTCATCTACTCATTAACTTATTAATAAGTTTAAGTATATTAAGTCATATAACGTTCACACTAGTTATATTGGAAACTCCTTTTTGATTGTATAACTTTCACAACGGTTATATAAGATATACATTCACACTTATGTATTAAATTTGTACATAATTATCCACTCATATTATATACATAGTAGTATACTACAATATTCACACACTTGTCTCGTATAATATCCATCATTTCCTGAGTAACAACTCACCATATGATTTCTCTAAAATGCTATCAAATCCAGGCTATGCTCACTCTAACCTGGTTGCCTCAAGTTGGACTCACTCATGAACTTGGGTAAAAATATTGCAAACATAGTGGAGGAGAGACCGAATCATACCCAAAGCACCTCACCTCAAAAAATAAATCACATAATAAAACATCAGGAGATATGACCTAGGGATTAAACTCTCCCTGCTGTCACAAACTAGGGGATTCGCCCACATCGCCCAACATCCTATGATAGATCTAAATGGGTAAGTATTCCTATAAATATCATTCACACCGATATCTATAATAAGCACATAAACATATATATATATATATATATATATATATATATATATATATATATATAAAATTGAACCCGATTATCCTGTGCCTAACTCCTATTGCACTAGCCCAAAAATACTCGAGTCTATTTCACCGACTCTAATTTACCTTTATCATACTAGTTCACAAATTGGGTTTATTCACCCTACCCGAAGTCCTATCCGATATGAAAAATTCTCTCAATTTCATAATATGTCCAAAAGGTCTTAGCCTTCAATTTTTTTCTAAAATTGGCTAAAAAAATTCTTTACTATAGCGTACTGGAATTAAATAGGCCCCTGCCTATATTTAAAAAACAACAAAAAAGTCCCCCCATCAATTAATCGTGTATCTAGGGCACAACAAAAAATTTCCTCGCTTTTGGGAAACCGATTCGATTCGAGCATATTCTGAATCAATTCACCTTGCCGAATCGATTCCGCATAGGAACATAATCGATTTGCCACGAGCAGGTCTTCTTCCTCGGTCCTAGTTATGCCATTGTTACCCAGTTAAGCTTTTCCAGTTTCAATCCAAACCTCTACCTAATCATCCCCAACATGAATACACTTTAAAATCAGGTTCTAAGCATTATGTAACCTCTAAATGCACTGATTTCCATTAATATTCGTCAAGCCCTAGTTTGGTTTTCCAAGGCTTCATGAAATTGATTCCTACCAATTCAATTATAAAATACGATATTAAACATCATCAATCTACTAAGTTTCCAATATGTTTCAAATTTACTCGTTACCGAATCATATAGCATCATCAATTGAACTTTTAATTTACACAAAGTGTCCAATTCAGAAAAACCCAGGTTTATGTGATAACCCACCCTAAAAATGAAATTTCAATCACACCCACTATGATATGAATTGAAATACAATAATTTAGTTTTAAATCAAGTTAAACACTTTCCTAGTAAGATTTTTAATGTGAGATTCCTTTGAGGTAGAAGATGAATTGATGAAGAAATTCCTCTTGATTTTCTCCTAAACACTCCCCACTTACTCCTTCCTTTCTTCTCTAGAGATATAGGGTTTTTTATTTGAGCTCTAGCCACCAATAACTCTATAATTTAGGTTTAAAATTGTTAATCTCGAAATTAGGCTTATGGGCCAAGCCCAAATGACCCGAACACCCTCATGTGGGCCCGATTAAGCCTAAAAATATCGACCTATCCAGAATCAACCCTGACTTCAAAATCGCCATATGGGTCACTCCACAACAAAGTCCTATCTCGACCCCAAATAGTCTATTCAGACTCCTAATTGAGATAAAATACCGCCATATCATTATCACTCGCTAGGTCGTAAAATTAGTAACTTACCATTCGCTTAGTAATTATATTTCATAAATATTAACCATTAACTCTACCGATTAGAATTTTAAATATATATAATAATTAATTCAATTAAATTATGACACATTTGAAATTTAAAATCACCCGAATTAATTAAATAATAATACTAAAAAATGCGGGGCATTACATACTTCCCCCCTTACAAAGGAATTTTGTCCCTGAAAATAGGATGTACCTCCTATGAATAACTCTGCATACTTCTCTTGTATATCTTCCTCCTGCTCCCATGTAGAGTCATCAACATTGTGGTTCCCGCACTGGACTTGAACTTAAGGTAGCACATTAGACCACAATTTTGGCTTACTACGATCAAGTATCGCCACTGGCCTATCCTTATAAGAGATATATGGTTATAAATTGATTTCCTCTAACGAAACGTGCCAAAAGTACCTCTCTCTCCTCCGGTATTTCTTCAGCAATGACACGTGAAACATATCACTAATTCGTTGCATATGTTTGTGTAGGCCCAACCTATATGCAGTTGGGTCCACCCTCTCAATGATCAGAAAAGGGTCCCACATATCTCCGCACTAGCTTTGCTGCCAAACCTCATGACCTCCCATTTCAATGGTAAGTACTCGCAATAATTCCTGACAACTCATGTCAGACTTCAAAACTTCGATTCACGGTGATGTAACTCTCACTACATTCCTGAACTGGATAAAAGTAATGTAGATTAACTAAATCCTTGCCGACGGACCATAAATCATCTCGAGTCTAGGAAGCTTGTTATTCCCCACTCTTAACCCAACGAAACATGGGTGATAAAATTTCCTTATGAAGCCTCAGAAGGCGTCACGCAAAAAATAAACTTCTATAAGTTATCACACATAGCTTTACCAATGGTAATTAATACTCCCAATTACTCCCGAATCTAGAATATATATTTCACGATCTCTCCTACAACCCAGTTACTTCCCATCTACCCATCGACTTATGGGTGACACATCTAGTAAAAAATATAACTTCATCCCCATCGCTTCCAGATACTACCTATCAGAGGTGGAACTAAAAGGTTTCATCCTGATTTATAATAATATTGGACGACACCTTAATTTAGCTCATTTCTTCTTTCAAATGAAATATTAGACATACTTCTTGATAGTATGATAAGGAAACCCTGACCTCTTCACGATTTTAGAAAATCCAAATATGAATTTGACAAATCTGCACATCAATCCCGTCATCGGGACCATTAAAATTATATAAAAATTGGGTTAATAACCTCGGATTAACCTCTTTCCATCTCTAAATGGTGTACCTGAAGACAACTTCACAATGTTTCATTCAACATCAATCCCCATTCCCAACATTTCACATCTTATTATACCAAAAATCATTGCCTTTGTGTTTGCTCCCAAATCTATGCATTCCTTGGGCCCTTTTTCACCTGCTTGTAATCAACATCTTATTTCTGCATAACCGACTGTAGGCATTTGACTAAGTGGGACTCTACTCCATTTTCCCAAAATTGTGCGGTTCCCCCTTGTCCAGGGATATATTTTTACATGTGCCTCCACCGCCTTTCAGCTCACCACGGTTGTGATAGTTCTCCTTAATATTCATATAATCGGACTTTCTCCTTTATTAAATGGGTTTCAGTCCATCATACCTTTCCCCATATATTCCTAACTGCCCCACAGGCATACATTAACACATTTATTTTCACATTACTCTATCCTGGACAATTATAAAAATCAAACTAACTACGACTCCCATACATCCTATAGCCCATGCATCCAGCATAATTATCACTAGCATCTCGTACGTAACATACTTATCTCAAGATCATCCCCACACTCCCGATGTGGCTATATCATATGGGTATTCTCGATTACCCCACAAATTGTAATTTAATCAGTCTTGATATTTCCCCACTAATTAACTTGTGGTGCAAAAATTTTCTCAACGCTACCCGACTCTATTGGCTCTATTTCATAATAGCTCTTAGCTGAAAGTGTTTTCTCCTGATCTTCAATAATTAACATTTAAACATATGCCCTAGCATCCAAAAATGTCTCTCCACTCCTAATGTTTATTAAGGTTTATGCGTGTAACATCCCACAACAAAGCTCAAAAGATCTTTCTACACTGCAGTATCACCTAACATTGTCGGTCATTAATTTTCGTAGGTCCAAAGCACATAACTGGGACACACAAAACCCTGTCCCTGTACTCATTAGTATAATCATTGACTCCCCAATCTCTAAAGGAATCAAGTCGTACTGTGCTCACATTATCACTATGTCCTCAGCGTTAAGTTAATAATGAGCTAAATCTCTCTGCTCTATTGTAGACCTGACATACCCTATCCACCGGTATCCAATATAACTAGACAACTATACTCTTGGAAGTCTACTTTATAAAAATATTGCCACGAGTTCGACCTTCTTTCAAGTGAGACATTTCAAAAAGATACATCCTGCCCCGAATCAGTGAACACGATAGTCTTACTGTAACCACACACCATCGTTTAATAGTACGTATCCAGGATAAAATCATACATCGCATATCACCTATCAAAATAAGATAGCCTCGTAAAATATTTCATCTCAGTGTCCACACCTTCACCTACAGATGAAATAAATAGATCCCCACAACTCAACGGTAAATATATACAACTATAGTAACATTAACGATAGTTTTACTAAACTCATTTCACGTGCGAATCTAGTGCTAACGAAGTAATGTGACTCTCTTGTGTCGCACCAAAACAGATCCCATCACCCTGGGATAAAACTCATATTTTCCATCTCCAATAGCACCGGTGGTTAAAATGGTTTCAGGACATAACAATCTCGTCATAATTGAACCAAAAAACTCTTATATTATGGTCCCTGTTGGGCATCCCGCTCTTGTCCCCTAACTTATTTAGGACACAGTCCACATATATGTTCCTAACCTTTACTCATATGAAACCTCTCTGTGCCATTCCCCTTTTTCTGGACCCACTGTCCATGTCGGGGTTGTCCTTCTGGATTCGGTAGTCTTGACCCTAATTGCTCCCCCGTTGTCCCTTTGGATCACCCAACCCTATAGGAATCATTGTTAGCCTTGACGGCCCTTACTGAATCCACCATCACTATGTAGGAATTCTATTAATATCACTCATTAAAATGGGTCATCTACTTGGTATCCCCTCCTATGGTGCCTTACTATCACCGTTAAATCTAGTCTTGCCCTTCAATTAGGTTCTTCAGCTCTCTTGGATCTTTTTGCTCGAAAGAGTTGATATCAATTTGTAAACGTACATCAGTGGCGTCCATCCTTGCATATTCTACCCATGAGTCTATTATTATTCTTAAGGACCTTTTTGATTCTCATTATCCACCTCATCAAATGCAAAGTTCTCTAAATACATCAACTTCCCTCCATGACTGAACATTTTACAACCCTTCTGAACCAAGTATTGAAATATACTGTGCTTCTGTGTTTCAACAGATGATGGGAGGATTTGCGGTCAAATCGCACCCCAAATTCCTCATTATTGATGGCATCTCTCCATTATTATGGTGACTGACTCCTATCACTACAATGCCTCTCCTATGAGCCAAAATTTGGCGTGTGGGTACCACTGCACTTCACCCTACACAATTTCCTTTGGATTATCTCCTTTAATTGACCTATCACACTCCCTCTCTTCCCCCAATCCTTACGGATGTCTCTTATAAAGAGTTACTCTAACCCCCCCCCCCCCCCACCTTTACTGACTACGTTGGGTGAGTCTGAATTTGAACCATCGCTTCTTATGATGGTGCTTAGGGAAACTACTGTGACCTTGTGCTATCCGAACACCATCTACTCGAACAATAACTATGTTGCTTTTATCGTGGTTACTATTTCCAGAATATTCCATGGCTTCTACTAAGCCTCTGCCCCCTGCCGTACTTCTAACGACCCTCGCTGGTCGTCCAAAATTGTTCACTGTATGAAGCCCAGTTGAACTCGTATATGAAGCGCATGAACTATACTTAATAGCATCATAACATAAGTCGCGTACGTAGAGTAATACAACAATCGTATAATAAGGCTCTATGTAAAAGAATGTTATCCAAAAACATAAAAGTCCTCACAGATCCTATAGACACTGGAACCCGATGCTCTGATACCATCTGTGACACCCCGCCTATTAAAATACCGAGTGGCCATCCCTATATTAAAATAGAACGTTGGTCTCATATGGCGCATTCTTAGCATCACTGTCGAAAGAATACATAAATGTTAAATAGACGGGTGCCAAATTTCATCTTACATCAACTAATAACATGATAAAATACATAATAATTAAACAATCCACATAAACTGATAACTGAATCCCACACAGATAAATAATATGAATAAAGAAGACTGAATCAACTATCGGTTCGATAATAAAATTGAACAATAAACTGAAATAATTACAAGATACACAAAGTCTAATCCATAAACTGAAATACTAAAATAGTATAAAGGGTAACATGCCCAAATGAGTAATGAAATAAAGTCCTTACACTAGGAATAAATGAATGAGGCGTCTATAGCAAAGTCCTGCAACATCCACATGAGGTGTAGATATGCATCCCTTGAAGCACCCTATATCTTTGACTCACTTGAGTCTATACTATATAGGTGATCACCTAGTTTGGAAATAGTGACAAAAATGAGTCATATCCTAGTCTACAAAAATCCTATAGACTTTACATTTGAATTCTCTAAAAGTCCTAAGGGTAGAACACCAACACCTCACCTAAGATTTCATTTATGTGTTTCATTCTTCATAACATGGGTGTGTGTGGGTTAAATCCCATCAAAATGATTTTTTACAATTTTTGGAATATTTTAAATAATTTTTAAAATAATTTTTAGACATTTAAATTTGGTGTTTATAATGTTTTGGTTTTTTTTTATAATTTCCCTTAGTTACTAAAACTTTGCTTGGGTAGAATCCAAAAGTGCTAGATAATATTGTGGGGGGAAATTAAATTCTTTCATTCTTCAAAAATACATGTTTTTGAGTCCATCATTGCCTTACACATGTTAGTATTATATCGTCTATATCTGTGTTTTCTCTTCTTCACATGTCTGAGACTCTATTTGGACCTTTGGATCAATCTTATCAATGGTCTGCATGTTTTCTAATTCGATCTAAGTATTACGCATTTGAACCAATAAGAAGTTTTTAATATTGGTGCATCATTAGCCTTTAGATTTACTTCGATCATTTGTTTCCAATCTTAGCCGTTGATTTTCCTTGACCTTCCAGAGCATTCCATGCTCTAGTATAAATAAGATCCATTCGTGCAACATTTACAATCTTTTGATCAATCCACCTCTGAGGGAAAAAGGAGAGAAGAGAGAGAGAGAGAGAGAGAGAGAGAGAGAACCCGAAACTAACTCCAGCCAAATTCTCACATGAATATCCTTCTGTTAGTTGAGTTAGTTTGATTTTTGAGAAGATCCATCCTCTCTATCTCTAAATTCCTTGTCTAACTAACTCACGCAATCCCGATCTCATTTTTTTTCATCGAAAGTTGAGATTTAAGTCTCTGTGATACATATCATGTAGATATTACTGAGTTTGATTTCTTCTATAGAGAAATCTCTTTTTTGTTGGTTATTTTTAAACATTTATGTTGATTTCAAAACCTAAATGAACAAATCATTTTTTATTTCAGTTTCTGAGAATATTGAGACTTAGATCTAGTTAAGACCTTAATTAGGGATTTACACTTTCATATCTTTCACATTTTGTGAAATAACTATATATTTTCGAATAAAGAAAGTGTATAGGATCTTAGCTCTTTTATATAGAAAGATTCCCTCTTGATCCGTGGATAAAGTTAAAGATCCAAAAGTCTGATAGGTTCGATCAAACTGATTTTGAAAATTTCTATTGCATATTAGAACTTTGTTTGTTATTTGATATTCATTATGTCTGTAATAAGTGTGTGTTTGTTGCATGCATGTATTAGGCACATCACATCACAAAACTTTCACACTACAACACTAAAGGGTGTTGGTAAAGAGATTTTGGACTTTAAGAGTCGACATAAAGCTTAAAAGAGTGAGTTACAAAGATGAGAAAATATCTATAACATCAGAGCCTTGGGAGAATTTAGAATAATCTAGAGGAGCTGGTATAATTTCTGAACTTAGATTAGCTTTGATTGTGTGTTTAGATTGTTAAACAGTTTGTAATATGTTACTCTATTTTAGTGGATTTTTGTTTTGAGGTGTAGAGACCTCCGTGGATGTTTCCCCAATTGGGTGGGGTTTTACCACATTAAAATCTTGTGCACTTGCGTACTTAATCTTCCTACCATCACCTTCTATTGTCGCACTGATTTTAAATTGTTTTAGTTTTGGTTTTCAAAACTTGGATACATAATATCTAAAATATCTCATTCATAATTCTATTTATACACATCTTGTGTTAGCTGTTTGTTTTAAGAAAAAAGTTTCTTCAAACAACTGTTTGGAGGCATGTAGAC
Organism: Sambucus nigra; assembly: GCA_949130495.1. NCBI lineage: Eukaryota > Viridiplantae > Streptophyta > Magnoliopsida > Dipsacales > Adoxaceae > Sambucus > Sambucus nigra. Next base: position 198,471,091 of record OX422211.1, on the reverse strand, counting down.
TGTTTAATCTTGAATTAAACAACTTAAGTGGTACTTTTTCATCCCTGAATAAAATTCTCAGGTTGGTCATCCATGTGACTAGACACCTGAAACGTTTTCAAAAAGATTTGGACATGGGTGAGAGCCCAAGTAAAATACTTTGAAAATATTTAGCAAGCAGTTAAATTGCAATTAATTAAATGCATGCACACTTTTAATTTTTAGGCTAGTTTCGCACTCTCTTAATGTATAACTCACCCCTAATCTAATGCGCACACCTAATTCTTGCCTTCTAACCTCACTAGTTACGCTACCCCACCTAACTAGCCTTATTATACCTCTTCCTATCTACCTTCTCTAACCTGACTATTCTTACCTTAATTATTAAGTTATCTACTCATTAACTTATTAATCAGTTTAATTATATTAAGTCATATAATGATCACAAAAGTTATATAGGAAACCCTTTTTAATCATATAACTTTCACACCAGCTATGTAAGAAATACATTCACACTTATGTATTAAACTCATACATAATTATCTACTCATATTATATATGTACTAGTATACTATAACATTTACACACCAGTCGTGTGTAATAATCATCCATTCTTGAGTAATAACTCACCGAATGCTTTATCCAAATGTTATCATATCCCAAGTATGCTCACTCTAACTCGGTTACCACAACTCGGACTCACTCATGAACTTGGGTAAAAATATCACAAACATAGTGGTGGTGGTCATATTCCCCCCCCCCCCCCCCCCCGAAAGTGAGACCCAATCATACCCAAAGCGTCTCACGTCGAAAAATAAATCACAGAATAAAACATGAGGCGATATCACCTAGGGATTATACTCTCCCTACTCTCACAAGCCAGGGAACTCACCCACATCACGCAACCTCCTATGATAGCACTAGAGGGGTATGTATTCCTATAAATATCATTCACAATGATATCTATAATAAGCACATAATCTCATATATATATATATATATATATATATATATATATATATATATATTAAACCTGCCTATCCCGGGCCTACCTCTCGTAGCACTAGCCTGATCTGAGTCTATTTAATCGACTCTAATTTACATTTATTATACCGGATCACAATTTGGGTTTATTCACAATACCCGAAGCCCCGTCCGATATCCGAAATTCTTTCAATTTCATAATATGTCCAAAAGGTCCTAGCCTTCGATTTTTTTTTCAAATTGGCTAAACAACTTCTTTACTATAGCCTAGTGGAATTAAATAGGTCCCTCCTTATATTTTTAAAATAACACAAAAGCCCCCCCGTCACTTAATCGTGTATCTAGGACACAACAAAATATTTCCACATTTCTGGGCAGCCGAATCAATTCGGCTCTATTCCGAATCGATTCACCATGAGCAAGTCTTATTCCCGGGCCTACGTTCTGCCATTGTAACCTAGTTAAGCTTTTTCTGTTTCAACACAAACCTCTACCCGGTCATCCAAAACATGAATACACATCTAAATAATGTTCTAAACATTATGTAACCTTTAAATACACTGATTTCCATCATTATTCGTCAAGCCCCAGTTTAGGTTTTTAAGGTTTTGTTAAATTGATTCCTACCAATTCGATTCTAAAATCCGAGATTAAACATAATCAATCTATTGGGATTCTAATATATTTAAAATTTCCTCCTTACTGAATCATATAACATCATTAATTTCACTTTTAATCTACACAAAGTCTCCAATATAAAAAAACTCCATGTTTATGTGATAACCCACCCCCAAAACAAAATTTCAATCACATCGACTATGATATGAATTGAAATACAACAATTTAGTTGGAAATAAAGTTAACCACTAACATAAGTAGATTCATAGACTCTGATTCCTTTGGGGTAGAAGATGAATTGATGAAGAACACACCCAATTCCCCTCGATTTTGCTCCCCAAAGCTCCCCATTTCCTTCCTCCATTCTTCTCTACGGATTTAGGGTTTTCTATTTGAGTTATGGCTGCCACTAAATCTATAATTTAGGTTTAATATTGTTAATCCCAAAATTAGGCTTATGGGCCAAGCCTGAATACCCCTGTGTGGACCCGTCTATGCCTAAAAATACCCAAAGATCCAATTACTATCCTATGTACTCTATTCTGACTATCTTGATGTATCCAGAATCAATCGTGACCTCAAAATCTGCATATGGGTCACTGTACAAGAAAGTCCTATCTCGACCCCAAATAGTCTATACCGACACTCGGCTGAGATAAAATACCACCATATCACTATCACTCATTAGGGGCGTAAAGAAAATAACTTACTTTTCACTTAGTAATTATATTTCATAAAAATTAACCATTAACTCTCCCGATTAATATCTTAAAATAACAGATAATAATTAATTCAATTAAATTACATTCCATTTGTAATTTAAAATCACCCGAATTAATTAAATAATAAATACTCAAAACTAAGGGGTGTTACATTGGACAACCTATTTTTTTCTACCCAATTAAGTAGCACAATTCAAAGTATATTTTAAAAAAACATATTTTACTGATAACTTTTAAACATGAGCATTATATTTGACTCGCATCGCTTGAAAATGGGCCCCATATTTGACTCAGTGCTTTCAAATATGGGCCCAATATTTAAATGACTGGGTTAATATGAGTTGTTTTATAATTTTGGTGTCATTTTCCATTACTAAATATGAGATATGTATTAATTTAATAAAAGCATACCCCATAAAAAATAGTCACATCAAAAATTGAAATATGAATTGTCAAACAATTTTGAGGGTTAAAAATATGCTCCCTTCGTTTGAAATGAATATCAATTTTTTTTGGCAATTAAAATAATTAAGGAATGAAAATGAAATTAAACGAACTACATAAAACTAATCTAGCATGATAAACTTCACATGGTCCTAGTAGAGAATTTACACTAGCATAATGAATGACATATTAAAATTGTAATCATGAATAATAATTCTCATTAATCAATCAAACTTAAAAGTAATTGTGTATCACAATAAATTTTGACAAAATTCTCCCCATAATAGTACAACACTTGTCCGTCCATAACATAATTTCTACTATATAAAATTCTCTCCCAAAAATTATGTCTCAATAAATTAACCCTAAATATTTTGCCTAGGGATTATTTTTATAATCAAGAGTTGAGCTCTTTGAGTTAGGATAAACTCTCTTTTAATTGGTTTAAAGTGGATTTTATATAAAATAAAATAAAACCAATTTTAAAGAGTATTATTTCCTGAATTTGGTATTTTTGAATAAAGGGGCCTCCTTTCTTGTAATCAACGACTTTTGGAGTTGTACAAATCTTAGAAGTATTGGACTCCTTTTGATATTCTTGATAGTCACAAAATTCCGTTTTTTGACTATTTTCACTTTCAAAATTTTGGGACAATTTGAGACCTTTGGAAGTAACAATGAAAAGTACAAAACATTAATTGTTGTTCAATGCTGAAAAAGATTAGGTGTCATGCTTTGCATGCAACCTTTTGTTTTCTTCCTTTCCTTTTTCTTTATCCTAATTTGCATTTTGTCACTATTCATACCGGAATTTACAAACTAATTTTTCTCCTTCAAACTCCACATTTTCAAATTCATCCCAATTACAAAGTAGTGAGCCTTTTAAAGACCTTTCGAAAAACTTGTGGCACCGCATCAATGGATAGTCGAGTTAATTCATACAAATCTTTTAGTACTGTTGTGTCAATCATATCGTGACGCGACATATCCCAACCAATTTTGCATATCAACTCCTTTGTTCTCCAAAACCTTGGGAACCTGTAAAAAGGAAAAATAGAAATAAGTATTTCAAATATAAGGTCATAAATAATTACAAAATTATTGAATTATCCATATTGGCATTTTAGCATTAGAAATTTATAACGTGTTCATTTTAACTCAGAATTCAATCAAATTTCAAAGGAGAATTTATTTTTGCCTAGATAAACATCTAAAACTTCTTTTTAACCCCATAAAGGTTCTAAAATTATGGTTTTTATCCCGTTGGAGTTGCTAAAACTGTATTTTTAACTCAAATTCTTTTCTAACTTACTTTTTTATTATGAATTAAGAAAATGACTCAAAATGCTCATAATTTATGATTCAATGGGACTAACAATGCCTAGATTTGGCTTAAATAATTCAAAATTAGACATTAATTATATTTCCTTTGATTCAGAAAAACATGGTGAACTTCGTTGGCTTTGTAAGATCCGTGTATTTTTGTCTTCGTTTTCTTCAGAAGAGTGGTGGGTTGAACTTCCATTGCTTCAAAAAATTGTTGTACGCTTTCCATTAGTTTTATTTAGAAGAGAAGTGGGTTGAACTTTCTTTTCTTTAGAATATATGTGTATGATTGATCTTACTTTGTTTAAAAGAGCCGGTCGGTAATCCTTTTCTTCATAGGAATGGTGTTTGCCTTTATTTTTTATTTTGGAAATGGGGTGTAACCTTCTTTTGATTAAGAAGATTAATTTAATTTGTCATTGTTTCAGAAGATCTATGCATGGACCTTCCTTTTCGTTATAAGAACGGTTTGTTCATTTGAAAACTAGATGAAAAATACACGACACTTACTTCTCTTAAAAAGTATGTTTCCACCTTTGTGGCCATCCTCACCCCTCTTAGTGGAGTGTATACACTCTCGAAAGTGGAGATCACGCACGTGTATGTGTAAAAATGATATAATTAACAACCGTATGTCATGTGAGGTGTATGAATGTGTAGAGATTAGGATCGCAAACATATTTTACTTAAAATAAGAAAAAGAAGAGCCACCTCCAAGGAGATAGAAAAAATACTACTAGTTCATACGAAACCAAATAAGATATGGACTTGGAGACTGTGTTACAGAGTGGGAAGGTGTTAGGCCCCCACTTTGCCATTTAGGACTCCCATGGGCTATACAAAATATTCTCCTTCTCTGAAATGTATGAATGTGTGTATATGTTGTAAGTGTTTAGTGCATGAAAAGTATACAAAATGAATATATGTATGGATGCGCAAGTGGGTGTATTTGTATGAGGAGTGAAATCATCATATCCACATCACGCGAAAGATATTTATGAATTCTTATACACAGATACAATATGAGCTAAATCCTACAAACTTAACCTCACTATAAAAAAGTTATTACTTAAATATGAGACCCCTATAAGAAAATTAAACTATTTAAATATGATTGATATGAAAGAAAAAATATATCGAATGACTAAAAATGTGAGAAATGTCTGGAACATGTAATCTCACTATGGGAAAATGAGTGATGATACCAGAATTGTTACCACTAGGTCAAAGTGATGAGTAAGCTCTAACTAGAACAACAATGGCAGAAATACAGTAATATAATAATAGAAAAACATGAGGCCAGGAGGAAGAAAACACCAGATATAAGGGGTTCGGCCGGAGCCTACGTCCACTGTGCAGTGTAAATAGTAGTTTTCACTACAAAAGGGCACTAATGACCTGCAAATACAACACTCATGCTTTTATTTATCACTGAGTATTTTGACAGAGTTTTGATAGGGTTGACAATAATCGATCCCTTACAATGTAGAAGATAAAATGTATTTATAGTGTCTTAGGGGTGTAGTGTACCCCCAAGCATGTAATCAACATGTGCAGGAGGAGGCTTCCAATAATGAGTTGACACATGTCCCTCACACATGGGGTGAATTATGATGAAATATTCCCTCACATGAGGGGATAATATTGTTGTAATAGACTTGTCAACGTGGGATTTTCCATCTTGGAACCTTCTACGGCTCGATGCCGTTTGGAGGGGTCTCAGCCTAGCCGAGTACAAAACCCCAACGTAGCCGTCTAACATATTCTGCTGGAAGTGTAGTCTCGGCTAAACACGTCAGGCCGAGATGTGCCTTTTGTGATATTATTAGGTTTCGACTACAAGACATGTCTTTGCTTATGAAATGATGCCCTAGAGTCTCGGCTCATGAGAGGGCCGAGAGCATGGATTCATGAGGTCGACCCCCGTATGGATGAGCCCTAGGTACATTCTAGGTGGGAGCCTTTAGGAACTTGAATGTGGATGCTAGTGACCCTCGTCCTGGGACGAGGTCACATTTGGTTATATCAATCACCCCTAGCCCTTAGCCTTATATGTGGAGAGATGGCCGAGGAATATGAGTAGATGTAGTCTTTAAGGAGGTATATTTGACGCGCCAGATGCTTATGACTTATAGGATGAGAAAGTGACACATGTCCTTATTCTGATTGGGTAAGGTCTGCCCCAAGTATGATTTGACATCTTGGTGCTTAGGGATTTGTTCCCTTATTGATGAGGTGTATTGGGAAATGAGCACAATCATTTTAATGTATTTGGACCTAAAATTTTCACTCTTTCCTTATTTATTTAAACTTTCTCGCTTTAATATTTAGAAAACACCATTGACTATTTATCTAGAGCTTCTTGATTCTCTCTATTCCCAAGATTTTCCAGTTTTCTTCCATTCTAAGAGGTTCCCTCTCCTCTAGGTAACAACTTTCTTATCATTTTTCTGGTTTTCTACCTTTGGTTTGGGAATTTTTTTATGGACTTGATTTTTTTAGCGAGCTTTCTCTTTCCAACAAGCTTGTTGGGTGGTTTTAGGGGTTGAACCCCCATTTTTGTTTGCTCCTTTGGGTTGTTAGTAGGGGTTGAGGCCGTGTTCACTATGTTTTAGAGGTAAAGCATCGTAGGAGGGGTTTTTAGGCCCTCTCTGGTCATCTTCTCCGATGGTTTTGTAGTGATGTTCTTGACTGTTCTTATTGAAAATGATTAACTTTCCAACTTTAGATCCTTTAGTGAACAAAAGTAAAAATTTATCTTATTTGCCCCCCTTCCAATTTTCACCAAAGTTGAGTCTCGTCCTGTTAATGTTAAGGAAATTATATAAACTAGCTGGGGAATTTCCAAGCCTCAGAGATAGGTGTTTGAAAGAAATTAGGAGGGTAGAGGTTGAGGAAGTCGAAAGGCGCAGAGCTGAGGCTTTTCCCACTCCTCCTATTTATCCTCCCCCACTAGTTGTCATTCATCCTACAACTATTGAGTTGAGTGACTTTATGTCTAAGTCATCCTCTTTTGCAAACTATAATATGTCCATCTCTTAGCCGACTAGGAGTGTTGACTCTTTTGAGGAATCCATGGCACAACTCTCATCCCCCACTAAAGGTTCTGAGGTAAATGAGGGCTCTTCTCTTGTCTCGTCCTCTCACAGGACCGAGACGTCAAATCAATATGACTCCTCTATTTAAAAACTTGAGCCAGTGTCTTCGTTCCACCTCCAATAGATGAAATTCCTCTCTGAGCTGCAACAATAGACTAGTTTGCCTAGAAATTTCCAAGTGGTGAACCAAGCAATCCCCCGACCGAATCACGAGAAAAAAGTGGCGAAGATAGTGAACTTGATACTTCGATCATCGAGTCCTATGAGAGAATTATATCAGAGGCATATCATTTGATTTGGAGGCACATTTATGCCACAGGATCCTCTATTTCCATGAGAAAACCCTCTGAATACGAGAGATCCTTTCATCGTCGAGAGGGTGAGATCTGTGTCTATGAGCAGATGTTTAAGGTGTACTGATGATTTCATATTCACCCTATCATATAAGACATCCTAACCTACTTACGTCTTGCCCCAGCTCAACTTTCTCCGAATGCCTAGAGAGTTATTCTCCACTTTGTTGATATCTAGAAGATTTATTTACCAAACTGACCTTCCTGTTAACATTTTTATGGTTGCTATACCTTAGCGTCCTTCAAGACTCAACCTAGTTACTATCATCTCATAGCCAGGAAACCTACAAACAAAGTTCTACTGATAACCCAAACCTCTAAACATAACTTTAATCCTTTCTACTTTTTCATCTTTGGGCTTTAAAATTTGGTCCCATTGTCGCTTATGGCACATCTGAGACCAAGACTCCTCAGCGATGGGCCAAGGTCTCTGCGTCAGCCAAACATGATCCGAGATTGAACCCTAAGTCTATTGAAAAAGTTAATAAACTTTGTAGAAATGGTGATCGTGGTTTTCTTGTTAAGTTTGAGCAACTGATGACCCCATGTTACTTGGTTAAGACAAGTCTGGGGGTTGACCATCTAATCGAGTTGCGTAAGTTATTTTCTTACCAACTATTGTGTCGTATCTTATAGTTTTTCTTTACTGACCTCATCCATTTTTTTATAGACCATCTAGCTAACACACCGGATAACATTTGAAAGATGGTGTCCTCAAACCTATGTAAACTTGTCGGCAAACATGACAAAAAGTCTTATGCCCCTGCTACTCCAACTAACAAATCCACTATGGGTAGCCCTTACCAAGCCGATGATGCCGAGGAGAAGAGGAACGGATGAGCCAAAGTCACTACTGCTCATTGTCCATCTAAGAAGGGTCATCCTGAAAAAGCTTTCCCCATCTCTATAAATGAGGCTCTGGAAGCTCATATCTCCTAATTAAAACTAGATGAAAAAAGCGTTATTGACCATGCTAAAAAGGCCATGGATGGTGTCGATTATCTCATCTTTGATGGTGATAAGCGCTTCCTCCAATCCATGGACATATCACCACTTACCGAGTTTACTTTCCATAAGGCTATTTAGGTACCTACATAGATTTGCCAAACATAGTTTCCATTGCCCCATCTCATACTGATTTATCTGCCCATATTTTTTTTATTACAGAGAATAACTTCCCTCTATAATTTAGGGGATTGGATCAACACGAAACTTCCCTTGATTCAAAAGGGAATATATGAAGTGATGACCAAGAGTAACCTGAGGGAGGAACTTCAAAAGTCGAATTCATAACTGTAGAATTCGATCGATGAGGTTACCAATTTGAAGACTGAGCATGCCAATACTTTGAAGAGAATGGCCTATAAAAAAAGGCCAGGATTGATGTTACCATCAAGGCTACCTTGGACGAGACTAAGGCGCAAGATATATCTAAGTTCAAGGAGTTTGATGAGTTCAGGGGCTATGCCTTTGAGTATCTTGAAAGAGGCAGAAAGACTGTCGGGTGATGGGCTGCACTCAAGAACATCGAGCTTTGTGGGTCTTGACTTCAGTGACCCCCTTCTCAAGATCGGTTTAGCCGATGTTAAAAATTCGAGTGACACTTTGGAGGTCAACCCTAACGAGGTCACTGAGAATAATGATACTGCAGCTAAGATAAACACTAATGATGATGGGGATGAGACTACCCATGCTAGGGCTGAGACCTTTCCTGTTGATGGCTCGGCTTAGGACTGAGGGCAATTTTTAACTGAAATCTTGTTTATTATTCTTGGTTTTGTTGGGTTTCCGTTTGTGGTCTTATACACCTTTAACTTGTGTAGGTCTCATACTAAATTTCTTTTGTAACCCCATCATTATCAAATGGAACTCTTTGGTTGTTCTTATCTTCTTTTATGTTATGAAAATGTGTTTGCCCTAATTTTTCATTAGTATCATTACATCTCGTCTATTCTCTCACATTTAATTCACCAAATTAATGGCATTATATCATAAGTCCCCTCTTGTAATTTTGAGAGTGTATGGATGTGAGTCATCTCGTCCATGGACTCTCGTCTCGATCGAGAGAGAATTTTCACCAAATTAATGATGTTTAAAATGAACCACAACTAAGTGATTTTTAATTTGAATCCACCAAATTATGTGTTAGATCACAAGTCCCCTCTCCTCATTTTGAGAGTGTATGGATGAGAGTCGTCTCGGCCAAGAAAGATTTTTCACCAAATTAATGATGTTTAAAATGAACCACACTAAGTGATTTTCAATTTGAATCCACCTAATTATGGTGTTAGATCATAAGTCCCCTTTCGTCGTTTTGAGAGTATATGGATGAGAGTCATCTCGTCCATGTACTGTCATCTCGATCGAAAAAGAATTTTCACAAAATTAATGTTGTTTAAATTAACTACACTAAATGATTTTTAATCCCTCTCGATGTTATTTGAGAGTCCTTGGATGAGGTCCACCCCATCTAAAATGTCAAGTCACCGAGAGCACCTTATAGCTTAAGATGAATTGATACAAATAAGCAATAAATATTCAAACAATAGACAAGTTATGAGAGAACACTTGGAAATTTTCATTCATATTTCGGTTCTCGTATATATAAACAAAAGAGACAATCAAAAACTAAATTAAAATTTATGCACAAAATTTTTTATTGATAGTATTTCTTGAGATGGTCAACATTCCATGGATTAGAGAATAGCCCTCCTTCTAGATTTTCCAGCTGATATGTTCCTGTAATCACTTCTTCAACCACCCTATAAGTACCATGCTAGTTAGGATGAAGCTTGTTAGGCTTTTTCCATGTCTTCTTCAAAATGAGGTCTCTTACTGCTAGTGGTCGGGCCTTCACCCTCTTATTATAAAACTTTATTGTCCTCTGCTGGTAGGCAGTTTGCCTGACCTCAACACCTTCTCTTCACTCCTCTACGAGATCAAAATCTAGTTTCCTCTCTTACACATTATTCTCCGAGTCATATGTTTGGACCCTATGGGGTGGGAGACCTATCTTTGTTCGCACTACAGCCTCTGAGCCATAGACTAGCATGAAGAGAGTTTCCCCTGTCGGAATCCTCTATGTTGTCCTATATGCCCATAAGATAGCATTCACTTCCTTAGTACATCTCCCCTTAACATCCTCCAACCTTTTCTTGATTCCATCAAGAATTTTTACATCGGTGACCTTTGTTTCCCATTAGCCTGGGGTCAGTCTGGAGTGCAGAAGAACTATTTAATGTCGACCCACACATAGTATTTTTCAAGGGAGATGTTCTGGAACTATGTCTCATTTTAAGAAATCAAAGTTTTAGGGAGGTCGTACTTATAAATGATGTTTTTCTAGATAAACTGAAAGGCTTTCTTCTCTGCGATTGTGATCATCGTCTCAGCCTCTACCCACTTTGAAAAATAATCAATTGCCAAAGTCAGATAGCGATAATTGTTCACAGCTCTCAGCAATGGTCCTACTAAATCAATCCCCCAGATTATAAATGTCCATGGAGAAGTGATAGAAGTAAGAGGATGATGAGGTTAATGGGGCATGGCGGTAAATCTTTGATACTTATCACACTTCATAACATATGCAACTTCATCATTGGCCAATGTTAGCCACAAGTATCCCTGATTGATGATCCTTTTTACCAATGACCTTTTATCAATATGACTAGAGTAAAACCCCTCGTACACCTCTTTTTAAATATAGTCTTCCTCAGATGGATGGGTACATCTGAATAGTGGAAGTAGGAACCCATTTTGTATAAGATGTCTCCGATGAGGGAGATATTAGCTGATTTTTACCTCAACTTCTTTCTCTTCACTATAGACTCTGGCAACTCTCCATCTCATATATACCAGATGATAGGATCCATGCAAGAAGTTCCCATATTGAAGTTGAAGCAAAATTCCACAGTATCTTCTTCTCCTTTAATCGTCGGATGATGGAAGATATCTATTGGGACCATTCTTCTAATTTTAGTTATGGTGGCTGAAGTTAACCTTGCGAGAGCGTTGACTCAGCTATTATCTAGCCGAAATATCCTCTTCAGATCCACTTCGCTAAAATGCTTTAGTGTTGTCTTCACCCTTCCTAATTACTTGGCCATTCTATTGTCTTTGGCCTCACATACCCCCAAAATTTGGTTCACGACCAACCTAGAATCACCATGGATTAGGAATTGGCTAACGTTTAGTGACTGGGAAAGTGATAGACCTTCTAGGAGGGATTCATACTCTAATTAATTATTGGAGGCTTAAAATTTGAACCTTGGTGCATATTCAATATCAATCCCATCTAGGGCTAACACAATTAAACCTTCTCCACTTTCGTTCTCACACGAAGATCCATCAACGAACAAGATCCATGTAGTACCATCTTTTGTAAAATTACCCTCTTCTAGGGTCCCATTTTTGAAAAGTTATCGCTCTTACACATTCTCAGGCATCTTGCTTCATGTTGAACTCGTCTCAACCTCAATCGGAGGGAAACATACCCTTTTCTCTTTCTCGTAAGCTGAAGCTTCAACCTCTTTTATATCGACCTCATCCCATGTGAACTCGGTTATGAAGTCTACTAGGTCCTGACCCTTAATATCCATTATCGGTTGATAAATAATGTTAAATTCCACCAATTTAATTGCCGAGGCCATCAACCTTCCTGAATTCTATAGCTTTTAAATGACCTATATGAGGGGAGAATCAGTGAGGACGACCATGGTATGTTCCTAGAAGTATGACTTCATATTTCTTGAATCATGGATTAGAGCATAAGTTAACTTCTGCATTTTGGGGTATCTCTTCTCGACCCCTTAGAGGGCCTTTCTCTTAAAATACACTGGCCTATTTACTCCATCTTCATTTCTGACTATTGTAGTACTTATGGCTGACTCCGACACAGCTAAATATAAGTACAACTTCTCTACTTGGACTGGTCTTAACAGTAAGAGAGGTAAGTCAAGGAAGACCTTTAATTATTAAAAGGCCCTATCACTCATTCCACTCAAAAGCCTTTCTAAGTATTTTGAAAAAAGTAAGGAGCTTGTCAGTAGCTCTAGACACAAACTTGTTTAACACTGCCACCCATCCAATTAGTCTCCGCATACCCTTTATTACTATGGGAGTCTTCATTTCCAATGAATATTTGATCTTTTCGGGGGTGGGATTCAATAACCCTCTGATTCACAATGAAGCCTAAAAACTTGCCTTCCCTCATATCGAAGACACACATGGCGGGATTGAGTTTCGTCCTGTATTATCCTCGTATTAAAAGGGTGCTCAAGGTCGGCACATGAGCGTCGTCCTTATGGCTCTTTGTCAACATGTTGTCGATATACACTTTCAACATCTTCCTAATCTTCTCCTCGAACATCTTGTTGATTAGCCTTTAGTATGTTGCCCTGACATTTTTCAATCCAAAAGGCATGACCTTGTAACAATATGTCCCCTTATCAATTATGAATGTTGTCTTCTCATATCGATTGGATCCTTGAATATTTAATTATAGATTGAGTAGGCATCCATAAATCTCATTAATTCATGGTCAACAGTAGCATCAATCGCCTGATATATCCTTGCTAGAGGAAATCGATCGTTGGGGAAGCCTTTTGTTCAGATCTATAAAAGCAACACACATCCACCACTTGTTATTGTCTTTGGGGATGATGACATCATTTGCAATCCATTCAAGGTAAATGACATCCCTGATAGAGTCGGTCTTCTCCAACTTCTTTACCTATTCTCGGATGACATCATACTTCTCTTGTGAATAAATGCTTCTTCTTTATCTGGATGACTTTGCTTCCTTGGACACATTGAGTTAATGGAAGATAAACTTCAGATCGAGGTCGGGCATATCCTCATGGATCCATGAAAAAATGTTTATCTATTCTTTATTATCTTGATCACCTCCTCTTTGACCTCCTTCCTCAAGGTTTTTCCAATTTGGACATTTATTTCCTTCTCGTCCTTATTAAGGATGATGGATTCTACGTCCTCAGTGACCTCACCCTTCTTTAAATTAGTCTCATCTCTTGGATCCACGGTATCAATGTTGTACATTATATTAGCCCTTTTGTATGCCTATCTCTCCTTGAATGAATTGAAGTAGCATTCGCATGTCTCAACCTAGTCAGTCTGCATTTCTCCTACCCCATACGGAGTCAGGAATTTTATCATTTGGTAAACCGTTAAAGTCACAACCTCAAATTCCTTGAGGGATACTCTTCTGAGGATTATGTTATGGGCGGAGTAGACGTTTGAAGCACCATATACTCTAGACTCACTTAAGTCTACATTATATAAGTGCTCGTCCTGTTTGGAAATTGTGAAAAAATTGGAGTCCCATTACCTAGATACCAAAGAGACTCAAATTCTTCTCATAATGCCACAGTTGATTCAATTGAAGGTATAAAACTCAATCACACACATAATAGGATTGCATACATTGTTCATATATTGCAGTGATTGATTGTGTGAGTTGTGCATGTTAAACCTCATTCAAATTGTTTTTAATAATTTTTGGGAATTATAAATAATTTTTAAATGATTTTTTGGAAATTAAAATTTGGTTTTTAAACTTCTGGGGTCATTATGTAAACACCTTCATTACCTTATTATACCTAAAAGTTGGGTTGGGTAGTATCCGAAAGCACTTGAGACTTCAGGGGAGCTGTGTAAATATTTTCAAAACACGCGTGTGAGAGTTCATCCTGTCCATACACCTGTTAACATTATAACGGTTAGATTTGTGTTTGTTGTAAGACTCATATCTCTTGTGTTATCTCAGCCATTAGATGTATGTTATCAATGCTCTATATGCGTTTAAGACCAATCCAAGTGAAACCTCTCTTGTCCAATCAACGTATACTTTTTCCATCGTTTTTATTACACCGTTGGATCAAAATCAATTGGCCAAGAATAAATCTCATCCATTGATATGATGAGCCATTCTCGAATCTTCGCCTCTCAGTATAAAATGAAGCCAAGTCTCGACTTTTAAGGACTTTTGTCAGTTCGTCCAAATATATATATATATATATATATATATATATATATATATATATAGAGAGAGAGAGAGAGAGAGAGAGAGAGAGAGAGAGAGAGGTAAAAGAGATAAGAGAGAGAGGGAGAGAGAGAGAGAGAAGAGAGAAACTAGAGAGAAAACCCTAACCCACTTCAAACCCTAAATTCATTCTTCTAAAACCGTTTACACCAAACACCAGACCTGAGTGTTTGAGAGTGATTCTGGTAGAGGTTTGAAAGATGTTTGAGAGTTTTATCCTCTGAGTTCGAGATCTTACTTCTAACTTAGGCATTTCATGTTAGATCTCTATTTCTTTTCTATAGAAACTGTAGATCTGGTTATTGCATGTCATATTACACTTAGATCTGCATATTTTAGTTTCTCATCTTGAGAAATCATATTTGTTGATTAAATATTTTTCTGTAAATGTTTTTAACAACTCATGAATCAACAAATCTATTTCATGTTTCTAGTTCTTATGGAATAAGACTTTTGATCGAGTTGGAATTGCAATTGGTGGTTTACAATTTCAAAATCATTTTCAATGTGCCTGAAATTGTTTTAGACCTTGGAAGTCTTCTGATCAAGGTAACCTTGGATTCTGGGACAATTTGAAAGGTCAAATAAAGTCTTTTGTTTCTAAAGAAGAGAGAAACTAAAAATATCTTCATTTAGATCTGATTTGTAATTTTCTAGGACTTATTTGTATAAATAAGCGTGCGTGATTGCATGCATGTGTTAGAACATCGTCACAAACACTTGTCACAGTACAACATAAGAAGTGTTGGTTATAAGATCTTGAAACTTCAAGAGTCGACGTAAAGATGGAACAAAGTGGAGAAGTTAGCAAACTGAGAAAGCCACATCAATAGCAGAACTGCAGAAAAGTTAGAATCAAACCAGTGGGCACATATTCTAAACTTGTATAGGTCTGTTTTATGTGCATGTGTCTTATATAGTTTGTAACTTGAATATTTTATTTTAGTGAATTTTTGGTTTGTGACTTAGAAGTCATCGTGGATGTTTCCTCAGTTGGCTGAGGTTTTACCACGTTAAAAATGAGTTGTCCTTAATCTTTCTACATCTCCTCATCTCATTCTTCTGGGGGTGATGATTTAGTTTACTTAATCTTTTTAGTTTTGGTTTTCAAAACTAGTTACAAAATCTTAATCATATCTCATACATTTTTCATTAAACACATTTTGTGATTAACCTGTTTTGATTTAAAGAAAAGAGTTTCTCCAAAAAACAGTTTGAAGTTACTTAGACTATTTAATCCTGAATTAAGTGACTTGAGTAACTAATTTTTCAATTGGTATCAGAGCGTCTTTCTAATTTTCTCTTAGATAAAGGTTTTAAGAGAGATGGAAATGATCAAACCCTATTTTTCAAACATTTTGACAAACATATTATTATAGTTCAAGTTTATGTTGACGATATCATTTTTGGATCAATATCCCCTTCAGAAGTTAAATCTTTTTCTGAAATTATGCGTAAAGAATTTCAAATGTCCCTTATGGGGGAGTTACAATTTTTCTTGGGTTTTCAAGTCAAACAGAATTCAGAAGGTTTCTTTGTTATGCAATAAAAATATGCTTTAGAGATTGTCAAAAAATTCGGGCTTGAAAGTGCAAAAGAAGCTAGAACTCCCATGAGTACTATGGTCAAATTATCAAAGGATGAGAGTGTAAAATCCATAGATCCTACTCTATATCGTAGTATGATAGGAACCTTACTATACCTTATTATGCCTTACTTCCTCGCATCCTGATATTATGTATGCAGTTTGCGTGTGTGCCCGGTGTCAAAATAAACCTAAAGAGAGCCACTTAGTATGCGTAAAAAGAATCATTAAATACATAAAAGGCACTCTAAATTTAGGACTCTGGTACACCAATGATACTCCTAGTACTATAATAGGATACACTGATGCAGATTGGGAAGGGTGTACTAATGATAGTAAGAGCACATCAGGGGCGTGTTACTATATAGGTAACAATTTGGTGGGATGGAGTAGTAAGAAACAAAACTGCACTTCCTTATCCACAGCTGAATCTGAATACATAGTTGCTGGTAGTTGTTGTTCTCAATTACTTTGGCTTAAGAAAATGCTAAATGATTATGGAATTGAAGAAGATCAACTACATCTCTATTTTGATAATCAAAGCGCGATCAATATCTCTAAAAATCCTGTTCAACACTCGCGAACTAAACATATAAAAATTAGACATCATTTTATATGCGAATTGGTTGAGACTAAGGAATTAGAAATTAATTATCTTCACACTGATTTGCAACTCGCATATATGTTTACCAAACCATTGGATTACACAAGATTTCTTTCTTTGCGAAAATTGATAGGAATGGTTTGTGCTGAATAAACTCGTGTGACTTAAGTATTTTTCCCTTTGTCCATTTGAGACAAAATGGGGGAGAAGTTTTAGTTTTATGAGTTCATTTTTTGTACATTTGATTAAAAATCTTGATCTTAGTGTAATTTGTAGGAATTTGTACAGTTGTATTCAATAGATGTTATTAGGGCATTGGTTTGTAATTAGTTGAGTTATGTAATTTTCTTTTTTTAGGAAATGGGTAGATAGAATTTTTGTATAGGAATAGGTTTTTCCTTATTTTTTGTATCCCTATGAGTCTCAGATGACTCAAAGGAGATTTTGTCTCATATTTCCAAAGCGGGAGATTTAAGAACCTTATACTCTTGACTCACTTGACTCTATATTGTATAAGTGCTCATCTAGTTTGGAAATTGTGATAAAATAGGAGTCCCATTTCCTAGATACAAAAGAGCCTCAAATTCTTCTTATAATGCCACACTTGATTCAATTGAAGGTATAAATCTCAATCACACACACACTAGGGTTGCATACACTGTTCATATATTGCATTGATTGATTGTGTGTGAGTTGTGTGTGTTAAATCCCATTCAAATTGTTTTTAATAATTTTTGGAAATTTTAAATAATTTTTTGGAAATTAAAATTTGGTTTATAAAACTTTTGGGGTCATTCAGTAATTACTATTATTACCTTATTATTCCGGAAAGTTGGGTTGGGTAGGATCCAAAAGCGCTTGAGACTTCAGGGGTGCTATGTAAATATTTTCAAAACACGCGTGTGAGAGTTCATCATGTCCATACACATGTCACCCTTATAACGGTTAGATTTGTTTTTGTTGTAAGACTCATATCTCTCGTGTTATCTCAGCCATTGGATCTATGTTATCAATGCTCTGCATGCGTTTAAGCCCAATCCAAGTGAAGCCTCTCTTGTCCAATAAGCGTATAATTTTTCCACCGCTTTTAATACACCATTGGATCAAAGTCAATTGGCCAAGACTAAATCTCAGCCTTTTATTTGATGCACCATTATCGAACCTTCGCCTATCAGTATAAAAAGAAGACAAGTCTATGAACAATAACAAAGGCAAGAATGCCATTTTTATGTCTATAAATGAACATGAGTTCAAAAGGATATCATCTTGTACCACTTCTAAGGAAGATTGGGATACACTGGTTACTGCACATGAAAGTGACACTAGAGTTAAGGCTGCTAAAACACATATGCTTATCCACCAGTATAACTCTTTAATCATGTCTTACCTTGAGTGATTTGATGACTTTTACATGAATTTGGATGATATTGTTACCAAACTACATGCTAATGGGATAACTTATGATAGACATGAAATTTTCTCTAAAATCATAAGGTCATTACCACAGAGATTTGATAATAAAAGATATGCTATTAAAGATATGAGTGATCAAAATCCCACTCCTGAATTACTCAGTAGTAAACTGAGAACTGTGGAAATGGAATTAGAATTTAAGAAACAATTTACCCACTCCCATAAGAAGCAGACTAGTTCCAATTTGAGTTTTTCCTCTAAGCTGATGAAACCTGAGCTTAGTATTCCCAATAATGATTCTGATGAGGAATGTGATATAGATAGTTTGGATAATCAAATTGCCTTGATGTCAAAGAAATTTAAGAAGACTGTTAAATTTAGAAATAAAATGGCAAACAGACAAGGCAAGCCAAATTATCCAACTCGGTCTAACCACAAACCTCATGAGAAAGGTCAAGACAAACATCACAAGGACATTGATACGAGACCTAACAAAGACTTCAAGAATATTGAATGTTTTAGATGTGGTAAATTGGGTCATATAGCACAAGATTTTAGAGTTAACTTGAACACGACTAATAAACATACTAGGGCCAACATTTGCAAGACATGGGATGATTCAAGTGATTCTCAAAATGAGGAACCTGAGTGATTTGATGTTTTTGATCCTTGCATGTATTTATTTACCATGATTGTCTATAATGATGATATGCATGTGCCTATGTATGAGAATGATGTTAGTAGCTCTACTTCTGTTATTATAAATGATGCTGTTACTGGTTTAGATGCTTTAATTTCTGAGAACAATGCTATTTCTACTGCGGGGTGTGTGAGTCAAAGGAAAAACGATAATGACGACTTTAATGTGTGTGTGAGTTATAGAAATGAATCCTTAGGGGTCACTTCACACACTACACTTAGTGATTAAGACACTGAAGACCATCCTGATATTCACATAATTTATGCCAAGACACTCAAGAAAAGCTCTAGACTAGAGAAGATAGTGAAAGATATCACTAAGAAACTAGAAAGACTTAAGTCTAATGGTTAAACTTAACGCTGAAGAGTATACCGCCCAATGTCTAACTCGTGAAAATGAAGTCAAAAGTTTTGATAAAAAATTGAAGAATTTTATTGAAATAAATGAAAATTTGGAGAAAAAAAATATAAAAGGACATTATTAGAATTGGAACAAGATGAAGAAAAGACATCAACTGTTTTAAAAAAATTTGCTAAATTTGAAAATAATTCCAATTGTTTTGATGGTTTTGTTGCTGATTCAAAAATCGATTCTGATGATCGAACTAGAATAGGATTTTACCCAAGTTCAAAGACTCAAATTAAAAACTTTAAACCAATAAAGTTTGTGTCAGGTGGAAAAAGACCTATAGAAACCTGTCCATATTTTCAAGCCTTAAATGATGAGTTTGATAAAAAACAAAAAAATTTGGATATTGCGGAATCAAGTTACTCTAAATGTGATAGTTTGCCTAAGGCTAAATACGTCTGCCCTCTGATTAGGAAGAGTTCTTCTTCATTTCAAACTGTACTCCCTAGGAATAAGGTTCTACGTCAAAATCTCATGAAATCTATGTTTAGAGACTTTCCTAAGGAGATACCCTCTTCAAGAAATCTATATTGCTAATACTATGACATATAAATGATTTTTTGGAAATTAAAATTTTGTTTATAAAACTTTTGCGGTCATTCTGTAATTATTGTAATTACCTTATTATACCTGATATTTTGGTTTGGTAGGATCCGAAAGAACTTGAGACTTCAGGGGAGCTATGTAAATATTTTCAAAACACGCGTGTGAAAGTTCATCATGTCCATACATTTGTCAACGTTTTAATGGCTAGATTTGTGTTTGTTGTAAGACTCATATCTCTTGTGTTATCTTAGCCATTGGATCTATGTTATCAATGCTCTGCATGCGTTTAAGACCAATCCAAGTTAAACCTCTCTAGTCCAATCAGCGTATACTTTATTCACCACGTTTATTACACCGTTGGATAAAAATCAATTGGCTAAGATAAAATTTCAGCCATTGATTTGATGAGCCATTCTCGATCCTTCGCCTCTTAGTATAAAAGGAAGCCAAGTATCTTCATTTGAGGACTTTTTCCAGTTCGTCCAAAGAGAGAGAGAGAGAGAGAGAGAGAGAGGAGAGAGAGAAGAGAGAAACCAGAGAGAAAACCCTAACCTATTTCAAACCCTAAATTCATTTTTCCAAAACCTTTTACACCAAACACCAGACCTGAGTGTTTGAGAGTGTTTCTGGTAGAGGTTTGAAATATTTTTGAGAGTTTTATCCTCTGGGTTTGAGATCTTACTCCTAACTTAGACATTTCATATTAGATCCCTATTTCTTTTTTATAGAAACTGTAGATCTGGCTATTGCACATCATATTACACTTAGATCTGCATATTTTAGTTTCTCATCTTGAAAAATCGTATTAAAGATTTTTCTGTAAATGTTTTTAACAACTCAATAATCAACAAATCTATTTTATGTTTCTAGTTCTTATGAAAAAATACTTTTGACCGAGTTGGAATCGCAATTGGTGGTTTATAATTTCAAAATCATTTTCTAAATGCTTGAAATTTTTTAAGACATTAGTTGTCTTCCGAGCAAGGAAACCTTGGATTCTGGGATTATTTGAAAGGTCAAATAAAGTCTTTTATTTCTAAAGAAGAGAGAAACTAAAAATAACTTCATTTAGATCTGATCTGTAATTTGGTAGGACTTGTTTGTATAAATAAGTGTGCATGTGTGCATGCATGTCTTAGAACACTGTCACAAACACTTGTAACCCTAAAACACAAGAAGTGTTGGCTGTAAGATCTTGAAACATCAAGGGTCGACGTAAAGATGGAACAAAGTGGAGAAGTTAGAAAACTGAGAAACCCACATTAACATCAGAACTGCAGAAAACTTAGAATCAAACTAGTGGGTACTTATTCTAAACTTGTATAGATCTTTTTTTTGTGCATGTGTGTTATATAGTTTGTAACTTGAATATTTTGTTTTAGTGGATTTTTGGTTTGTGACTTAGAAGTCACCGTGGATGTTTCCACAGTTGGGTAAGGTCTTACCACGTTAAAAATGACTTGTCCTTAATCTTTCTACATCTCCTCATCTCATTCTTGTGTGTGTGCTGATTTAGTTTACTTAATCTTTTTAGTTTTTGTTTTCAAAACTAGTTACAAAATCTTGATCATATCTCGTATATTTTTCCTTAAACACATCTTGTGATTAACCTGTTTTGATTTAAAGAAAAGAGTTTCTCCAAAAAATAGTTCGGAGTTACTTAGACTGTTTAATCCTGAATTAAATGACTTGAGTAACAACATTTTCAACCTTCTCATCCATGAAGAATAAACTAATCTTCTTTATGTGGTATTTTGGCCAGCAATTTCCCATTCTGACTTCCATTTCATAAACCCCCAAAGGGTGTACTTTCTCTCTGCTAAACTCGATGAGAGGTTGATGATGTGGTACTAGCCTCTTCTTTCTCAGACGTAAGATTTTGGAATAATCCCAAAACATAACATTGACCATGCTTCTACCGTCTACTAAAATCTTTGGTACCTCATAACCATGCACCGGAGTGGTGATAACTAAAGGACCATCATGCAGAGCTAGAATCCCCTTTAAATACAGCCTAGAAAAACCCGCAATCAAAGTATTCACATTAACTTCAGTTCTTTTTAGATTCTTCGGCTTCTTTAATGCACTTCATTAGGGTTAGGAGGGAGAGCCTTAGCCTCTGCTACATGATCTTTTCTATCGACAACTTCTTTTCTTCCTCTAGCTAATCTTGCAAAGATCATCTTAACCCCAAGAGAGATCATATTAAGATGACCTTTAGGATCAGTAATTAGGGGAGGAGAGTCTAGGTCAGCTTTATCATCATCGTCCGAGTCATCACCGTCTCAGCCTCTTGAAGCATTAGGGTTGTACTTATCATTTCTCTTATTCTTCCTCTTCTGGGTGTCATCTCGGCCACCATTGGAACTTACCTTATCAACATACTTTCTCAGTTTGCCAGCTTTTAGTGTTCTCTCAATCTCGTCCTTGAGAGCAAAACATTTGTCGGTTGTATGGATGTGGTCTTGGTGAAATTTACACCATGTGTTTCTATTCCTCTTATAAAAGGAGACTTTAGCCTCTCAGGCCACTTTAAAGACCGATCATTCATGATTTCATTCAGAATGTGCTCATAACTGACAATCAAAGGGGTGATTTGCAAACTCGCTATCCATCGATCTCTCCTTGCCTTCCTTATTCTTCTTATGGAACTTACCCCCACTGTTCTTTCTCTTCTCGTCTTTATCCTTGACAGCCATTTCTTCCTCTGCATTCATGATGTTCTTCGCCGTAGCCAGGAGTTCGTCCATAGACTTTGGAGGATCCTATATAAGCTTCCAAAGTAACTTTCCTTTTGGTAGACCTCCCATCAGAGCGGTCATGGAAATACTCTCTTTATAATCCTCAACCTCTAATTTCTCCTTGTTAAAAATCTTTATGTATTCTCTCAAACTTTCATTCTTCCCCTGCTTCACATACAACAAGTGGGTCATCTTCTTCTAGGGCTTTACCTCAAAGAAGAAACGATATATAAATCTTTCTACAAGTTATTTGAAATTCTCGATTGAGTTTTTAGGGAGAGAGGTAAACCATACATGAGCTTCTCCAATCAAGGTGCTTGAGAAGGAACGGCACCTTATATCGTCTGAGAATGCATAAATATCAGCAGTTGATTGATACCTATCCACATATTGGATTGGATTAGTTATGTTGTCATACTTTGGTGAGAGCACCGAAGGCTTCAACTTAGTCGGGAAAAGATAACTCATAATCTTTGCCACAAAGGGGGATTCTTCATTATATCCCCTCTTCAAGGGGCCTTGGCTATTCAAAATTTCCCCAATCTTATCATCCAGCCTTTGAATTGAATAATTACAAGGTCTTTCGACCGCTATAATAACCTCAGCCTGGGCCATATTATCTCCAACCCCTTCTCTGCCATCTCGGTGAACAGAGGAATCTCTGCTAGATATTCTTTATCAGCTATTCACCTCTCACTTTTCCTCATCTTGGCCACGAAGAGGTCAACGGCCATCATATTTTCATTCTTTCTAGATCCATCTATACTTCTGGACCCAAAGAGGTAAATTCTTAAGTCGTATGCTACTAGGCCCAGACTATCAAAGGCTTCCCCCTGCTTAATCTATTAAGAGCTTATGCCCTTGGCCTACTCTCTCAGCTCGTCCTGTCACTGCACCCTCAGATGGGGTGGATAAGTCGCACAATGCCTCTAAAAATTTGATAAGGCTCCAAACATCTCCTATCATCGTCTTCATCATACCGTGCATCCTCATTATTAGGGCATTCAACACCTGGCCTCCCTAGATATAAGCGCTTAGGGTTGGCCACATCTCTACGCCTTTGCCGAGGAGGAAGATCTTTGAGTGGGGCCTGGGGTGGTCCCATGGCCGTTTGATCTCGAGCACCATCCCTGGCAATCGGTGTTATAAACTCCTCTCCGGCTTTGATAGGTCTAACCACCTCATTCTGGCTAAAAGCAATAAGAGTTACATGCATCTGTCATTGGCTGTTTATTAAGGAGTGCAAGGCTGCCACCACCTGAGCCATTTCTGAAAGAGGAGGGGCCTGATTGGTACTAGGACCACCTATAATTGGTGTATCTCTTGACTTTTAGAGAATTTTGATGATCAAAAAAATCAAATGAAGTACTGGTAGTAAGCTAGAAGAGTATAAAATCTGATAAAACTCAAACCATAACTATTTCAAAGGTGGTTCAACCCCAACCAAAGATGAGGTTGGACCACCACCAGAGAATCTGATAGAGTAATGGTAGAAAAAGGGGAGAGAGTGTATATCCCCTTCCTAGATACAACGCATGACTGATGATAATATAATTGGTCTCACTCGGTCAAAATGATGAGTAAGCTCTAACCAGCACAATAATGGAAGAAATACAACAATATAATAATAGATAGAGATAGGTCTAAGAGGAAGAAAACACCAGATATAAGTGGTTCAGCTGGAGCCTACTTCCACTATGCGGTATGAATAATGGTTTTCACTATAATAAGGGCACTAATGGCCCGTAAAAAGAACACTCAATATTTTCTCTCTCACCAAGTATTTTAACAGAGTTCTTGTAGGGTTGTTAGTAATCGATCATTTACAATGCAGAAGATGAAGTGTATTCATAGTGTATTGGAGGTGTAATGAAGAGGAGGCTTCCAATAACGAGTTGACACATGTACCTCACACTTGTGGTTAATCATAATGTAATATTCCCTCACGTGAGGAGATAATCTTATTGTAACAAACTTATCCATGTGGGATTTACCATCTTAGAGCATTGTACTACGCGTATTGTGGATGTCATCTGGAGAAGTCTCATCCTAGTCGAGTACGAAACCCCAATGTATCCTTTCAATATATTCTGGTGGAAATGTAGACTTGAGTGAACACGTCAGGCTGAGACGTGCCTTGCGTGATATTATCAGGTTTTGGTCGAAATAACAAATGAGACATGTCTTTCCTGATGAAATGTTTCCCTAGAGTCTTAGCTCATGAGAAGCCTGAGAGCATGGATTCATGAGGCTACCCCCAGTCCAGACGAGCCTCGCGTACAGTCTAGGTGGGGTCCTTTGAGAACTTGATTGTGGAAGCTGTTGACCCTCGTCTTGGGGTGAAGTCACACTTAGTCATATCAGTGAGTATGCATACATGGGAAATATATAAAGGTAATAGATTTAATATAACTAACTACATGAGTGATAGGATGATTCATGAAAATAATCTAAATGAAATAGGTAAAAAAAACATGAACCCTAAAATTTCTTCGAAATGCCTACATAAGTAGCCAACAATGGCATAAAGTCCATGTAGTTTGCAATGTGAACAAGTTTAGGGTCTAACCAGTAATACAAATTTAGGCTTTCTTTTTTCTTTTATTTAAAGGGTGTGAAATGTAGTGAAAGAGTAGGACAATATGAGAACACTCTAAATTGAGAATTATGGTTTAAATCCCATTTATTGTGTTTTCTGTTTGTGAATATATATATATATATTAAATAAAGATTGGGTGTCGCACTAAAATTGAGGTCATCTCAAAATGAGGTAAAGGTCCTTTATATAAGCGAACTCTAAAAAGAGAAAAGTCCCTTTGACCGCAGGGACCTATCAGCCAGAATTGTCCTAAACCTACTTATCGACATAGGGACTCAAAATTGAGGGTGAAGAAACCCTACTTGCATATTAGTAGGTTAGGTGTCATTCCTATAGACAGGAAAAAATATTTTTTTGGTCATAAATTATGAACTGTAAGTACATTCCATGAATGACCAGTGCCATTGAAAGTAGGATATAAAGTTATAAGAGGTTTGTGAAGGGGGAGCTCCAGGTTTGAGAGTTGACCAACGTCAAATGGGTTTGAGAAGAGCACTATTGTTCTCTGGTTAGGATTTAATGGAGGATAGAGGATTTGAAATTGGAAGGTACTTTATTTTTATCCTATAAGAGTGTAGTAGTGCTGTGATAGGGTGTCTATATAGCCCTTCGACTGTTAAGCTTAATACAAAAAAAGGTAAATGAAAGATAGACACCCGATTTTTAAACTATGTAAAGATAAACATCCAATTGAGTCAAGTGTGTAGAATAAAGTGTAACGACACTCAGAATTAAATTTGGAATTAAATTGGTAGCTCTTAGGAGCGACGTAAAAGTGTTAGAATCAATCACCATGTGTAAAAAGTGTGTTTGAAACTTAGATAAAAATTTGGGTAGGAGTTGACCATGAGGTCTCCCATTCTATGTGGTAATAGAGATGCCAGTGAAATTTTGAAACTTAGCACAGTGGGTAAACTAGAGACCAATCATGAGAAAAAGGTTGAATTGCATAACGAACATAACACCTGGAAAGGGTACATATAATTATAAAAGGGTTTATAGTTAAAGAAGGACCGTGTGTAGAATACGAGCATGTATGAGAAATCCAGTTAAAATGACTAATGTTGATGTCATCAAGGTTATACGATGGCAAGTTATTGCAGTATTTCCAGAAGAAGTGAGCCAGGAGGGTTAGAGAATCTGGCCGAAGGGCAGAAATTAACTTAACAGGATTACTCACACACCAAAGGAGAGTATATCCAATGGGGAACTCGGTTAGATAATTTTGAGTGATTAACTTCCTACAAGGTGACGATGAAGTCAATCAGGGGTGGGGAGGCTATCCATAGTTCCGAAAGGCCAGTGAGTTAAGACTACTCGGTCCGAGAGAAGGACATTTCAAAATATTCAGTGGGACTAGTGATGGGGAAATGGTTCGTGAAATCTCCCTATGAGAAGAAAGTAGGACTACTAGTGTTGAATGTGTCCATAATTTAGAAGTGAGACTGATGAGATTGGAAATGGTAAACCATGCCAGTTAGGCATAACAACTGAAGGAGTGAGACTTACAACGAAGGAATTTGGTTCAAGAGAATTAAGCCCAGGAAATTTACAAACTGATAGTGGTGGGTTCAGGCTGGACATATGGAGTCCCTGTTAAGAATAGCATATGGTATGTTAGGGTCGATGGGGTCCGGGATGAGAATGGGAGGTCGGTAAATCCATAATTGAGGCCTAGAGATTTTGGGTCAACGTTTCAATAATGGGCATGGAATTCACATGATGGAATAAATTGTCCACGATGAGGGGGGGAAACTATTGGATGAAATCCTAGATGTATAACGATTGCAGATGTTCATGGGTCATGTTAACAGCCACATGATGGGACCCTATGATTAGGTGAGACTGGTGAGGTTTTACTTCATCCTTGAGAGCAAAGGATAAATTCTAGTGACATGGGTCTTTCACAACTTATATGTAAATTGGAAACCCTAAAACTCGTGTGCGTGTCGAGTTGAGTGGGAACGTTAGTTATAACAGTCTTGTTATAAATGTATTTCTCATTGATAGTGAGGCATTTTGATGTCGCTCGTGAGTCAATCGGGTGGGCCCTAAGAGTATATTTTGTTGTTGTAATTTACTAACTGCATTGAAATAGCATCAGTAGAGTATACTATGGTAGTATGTAGTGATTAATTACCATATGTTTGAATGATAGTAAATTAAGTGATATTACTATCGTGTCGGGTACTCCGAGGGGAGTAATCTTTGTTTTGTGCGGCGCCACCTGAAATAAGGTTGTTCCCAGATATATGTATGCATAAAACTTTCATGGTATTATTGACCTCAGCGAGTATGTTGTCTAGTTGTATGTGATCCCGGTGCATAGGATTTTATTTAACTGATAAGATTTAGTATACATTGTGTTCCTTGTAGATCAGCGAGATATAGCTCGTTAGATATATGTAGTGCCAATTACTTGGGGTAGTGAGAGCGCCATGCTTCATGTTATTAATAGGGACATGAGAGTGGACGAGAAAACTTTTATGTACACATACGAATATTATGGGAAGGTACATAGTATGGATTGAGGGTCTGACGAAGCTCAACAACCAACTAGGTTAGATAGTAGTGTATCAGGGGGGTTCCTTATTTGGATTTCACTTTGCGAGGCATCCCAGGTATGAAACTAGCGAACATCGGGAGTTGGAGAGAAGTTTGGCCGATAGTAAATGAGTTCGTACGTGGGTTATTGTACCTATACAAGAATATATTTGAGAGTTGATAATTTTATTATGAATTAAGGCCGGTAGAGTCGCCTAGTCCTAATATCATTCTGAATAGAGTTGTGATGCCACTGAAAGAGTGATTAAATTATGACTAGTGAGGTGGTTGATTACACCCCTACTATATCAACACGCCGAGTGGGAGAGGATGAATTTAAGAGAAATACATGTCATTGGTGCAATGATGCACGAGGCATAAGGTGTGTGGGAGCCCTAGGTGATCGAATCAGATAGTGAATGATGATAGTCATGTGAATTCGACAACACATAGCTGAGAAAGCCAAAGCTTTTTCAGTAAAATTTAACAAAGGCCTACAATTCACGAGAAACTGAATTTCAGAATAGGGAAAAGACTTGTGTCACGCGGTGGGGGCAAAGTCACAAGTATCACCATTAGAAGTACATTCGAGAGAGTATAAAATGTATCAGGTTCCAAATAACAGTGGTGAAAATTTATGATGTAGAGTAATATTGCAAAGTTCTTCTTGTAGTGGGTCACCTGACTATTGGAAAAAAAGGGTGGACAATCCGAAACCAGTAGGGGATTCTTCCACTAGTGAATGGGAGAGTATCCCCAAGGATCTTCTCATATATTTTAGATGGTGAGACTATAGGTACCGAGATGCGACTGAGTATGGACTACCATCCACAAAAGTATGGGTAAGATAAGCGGTCTAATCGGATGCTGGAGAGTAATTTTATGTGTAACCCTAAATCTTAGGGAATTACGAGAGCAGTACCTTCTACTAGTGGAGTTTGTGCACGTTTGGGTAGAGTACCAATAGAGGCGTGGCACGATAAATTTTGTTTTTATCCTGCTTGATAGTTAAAAGTAGGGGTACCAGTATGATTACAAATATCGGAGAAGGGTTGATATTATCGTATATATTGTGCATGAAATATAGATATGACACAACCAACTTACTCGTACGGATGACACGAGACGAGGTCGTATGTATCTGAAAAGATGATAATGTACTAAGGTGCAAATAGTAGAAGGCTAGATAGTGAATATCAAAAAATAAAGTTGAAGTAGTGAAACTTAAGCAGAAAGGCTTGGGCCAGAGCTTAGATGACAAGGTAACCTGGAGTTTAAAACAAACACATATTAAGTGTTCATTATTAAGGGTATTTGATAGCGTACTACATGGGTGGTAAGGAGTAGCTTACTTGTGAGCATCGGGATCCGATGCGCAATATTTTTATAGCGTTGTCTGTACCTAGTATACTTTTTCCGAATTTCGGGACGAAATTCCGTTGTAAGGGGGGAAGTATGTAACTCCCCGTATTTTTGACAATTTAAATAATTATGTGATTACCTATTATTATGGGAATAAATATGCGATTAATTATTGTTGTTGGATTAATTAAATTAAAATGTGAGAAATTAATTTGTTATTAATCCGGATTAAAATAATTATTAACTAGCGTGCGAAGGGTTAATAATTATTGTTGTGAACTATTAAACATTACTGTTTAATATGTAATATGAAATTATGATATTTTATAAATTATCGGAAGTGAGAAATACGGCGGTTTGGTAATTTAAGTCTGACACGCGTGTGAGTTGTGTCGGGACTAATTGAATAGAATAAAAAGAGAATTTATTTGTATTAACTTGTATGGTCATTTCGAGTGTGCCATTGAGTCCCGAAGGGTCGAGATAGTCAGAATAGTATACCCGGGAGTATAGTTTGGGTCCCGAGGCGATTTTAGGCCTAACCGGCATCCCGAGAGGGCATTATGGTAAATTGTATTTTTGGCTTTAATTAATGGACGAAAATTGGGATTTATTTTATCAGCAAAGAAAAGTCCTTTAGGGTTGAGAGACACAAAATGAAAATAACGGCCCTGGAGGGTGTGAGGGAGAACCAAAATCCAAGAGGGAAGACTCATTTGGCATCACCTTGCATAACTGTGACCACCAATGCGTAGATCGCGAAGAGAGGAACACGTATATACCAACATCACCAAAGGATCAGACCATCATATTCGAGGAAAGTGTTTATTACTTGCATGATTTAGTAATAATTATGTTCATTGTTAGAGTAAGTAGTAACCCATTAATTTATGAGATTAATTTTGGATGAAAACTTGATAATTTGATTCATATTGGGTCTCAGATTATAATAGATTAAATTCATTCATGTAGATAGAATATCATCCACGTATTTATAATAATTTCCATGAACAGATTTGGGTTATAGTAGTTCTTGAACTGAAATTGGAAGAATTAGGATTTTAATGGTTTAATTTGGGGATTTAGTATTTAATTGATGTATTGTGAAGAGTTCATGATTCTAGGTTGTTAGAAATCATTTAAATATGTTAGATCATCAATTGGGTTTGTTGTTTGGGTGTTTAGGAATGAACAATAGAGATTTTAGAGGTGTTAATGGTGGAAAAATGCCGAATTCTGGGCAAAGGGGATGAACCAGTGCCCGTCACGTGAAGTCGCGCGAAGAGTGGTTGGAGTGAGACATGTATGTGGCGCAAAGTCGTTCGAATGACACGTGGCAATCGTTCAAGCTATAATCCTTTATGGTTCGAGCGGCGTAGTGAATTTTGGCAATTTTCTTAGAGTCCAGTTTTGAGTTTATTGATTTATTGGAGTCAGAGAAACTGCCAGATAGTAAATTTATACATGACAAAATTTTGGGAAAGTATGTGAGAATTAATACTTTAATGAATTTGGTATAGAGAATGTACCTTGGAGATTACGAGAGAGATACTAATCTAAATATTTATACTATACCTAGTGATAAGAATAAAATATGTATGATAAGTATATAATTAGGTTGGGAAAATACCTATGAATTCTAATAGGATGTGAGTATGCCTATTATGTGATATTATTGTTAAGTGCACTAATGGGTGATAACCCGGGGGTGCTAGAATCTTATTGCTAGGCGCACTAATGAGTGATAACTCGGGGGTGAAGGAATTCTATTGTTAAGTGTACTAATGTGTGATAATCCAAGGGTATAAGGATATTATTGTTAAGTGTACTAATGGGTGATAACCCAGTTGTTAAGTGTACTAAGGGGTGATAACCCGGGGGGTACAAGAATCTTATTGTGAGTGCGCTAATGGGTGTTAGACCGGGGGTGGAGGAATATTATGGTTAGGTGTGCTAATGGGTCTTATCCCGGGGGGTGGAGGATTTGTATATATATGTATAGGGATGATGTGACAATATATATATATATATAGATATATATACATACATACTAGGGTATGCCCGTGCTTGAAGTCACGCTGATAATTGCAAAATGGCGAGTTTGTATAGTATAAAAATAAAAATATTGTTCAAATTTCACCCACCGTGCACTAACATATATTCAAACATAATTAATTTGTATACTTCAAGAAAAAAATTAAATTAACTTGTGGGAGCCCACATAATTCATTTATTTTTTATCGACGGAGAAGATTCTAATTATGATCAATAAATATATTTGTGGTGTACCAAGGGGTTTATAAATTTACATGATAACGAAACCGATCTAAGTGTGATAAATAATACAGTAGAAACATTAAAAAATAAAAAATAAAAAAAAAGTGTTTTATCCATTACAATTTGTACATCAACTAACTGTTTTGTTGTAGCCCTCATGCAATTGCTCACTCTTTGTCATAGTATTCTTCATCACAATTGCTCCTCCTTTGTCACAGTCTTCATACCTAAGTTTAGATCCTTGAGAATGAATTGTAGGCATATTGGAAATGTGTATGAAAAGGATGACATTATAATACAAAATCATTAAGGGAACTTATCGCACTCTTTAATACAATTAAGTAACAAAACCTCCGAAAATAGAGAACTCCATTCATTTTAGGAAAAAAAATTCCCTAGTTCTTTGATATGAAAAACATTCATATATGGAAAAAAATCAAAATAAATGACACAGGAAAATGAAAAGCTTTTTGATGTACTTAAAAACACATTGCAAAATATGTTATCAATACTAAATATCAGTATTCACATTGGCAAAGAAACACAGTGCATGTTGGAGATCTTAACTCCAATTCGTTCATCCAATCTATATCACAGTTTTAGTCTGAAGCGAGCATACCTTCCTGTTTTAGTCTGAAGCGAGCATTATTTCCTTTCTTGCTCATCTTTATGTGTAGTATCTCAATGCCAGACCTTATCTGATATAACAAACCAAAATGGGACAGAGATTCATCATATAAATGTTTGATTAGTTAATTGAAAAAACTTCTGCAAGTGAAAATGTGGGAATGCTAAATGATAGAAGTGTCACGTGAAAAGTAGAAAAAATTTCAAATGCAATTAAAAACTCACCTTATATGTCAAGAAAGAAAATAACATTGGTAGAATACTCGTTTCAGTAAACTGACCAACAAATCACACTGTAGAATAGTCTTCACAATGAAGGAAATTATTTGATAAACTGGTGTAGAGTGGAGAGCATTTTCCACTATTATCTAAGCATAGAAAAAAAATTACCGTGAATAAGTTTCTAATCTATAAACTAAACATAGAAATGAATTCAAAGTCCTAAATTAATCTTAACCAGTATTTTCGAAAATATACCTTTAAGTAATTAAAAACAGTTGGAGGGTGATAATGTTATTTTTCAGAAGGAGTGCAAGGCATTTGCTGAAGACAATGCTTTAGAGTTCAGAGACTTTTTAGTTTTTAAGTATGATGGTTCTTCATGTTTTAATGTCATTTTATACGAAAACGATGACTGTGAAAAAGAGGGGAGACCAAGCATATGCGAAAAGGAAAATGGAGATAATGGGGTGTTCGATGAATTAGTTCATAAGGGTAAAGAAGATTATAAGAAGAATGATATAACTCTGAAAGTAAATAACAGATTGGCCTACTAACAGTTGAAATATGTTATGAAGATTAGGGGAAAATACAAATGTTTCAACGCAATGATGTGTAAGTGGTACATAAAATTTTAAATAATTCAGTAGGAAGAAAATTTATCAAAAACTTTATAATTCAGCATGACGCCCTATCCAAAACATTCAGTAGAAAGGAAATTTACCCAAAAGTCTAAATAATTCAGCAGAAAGCAAACCTCCTCCAGCGGATGGCGTACGCTTCAACTGCATTATTTCCCTACTTCCACAACAGCTAGGGTTTTATGGAAGTGCAATTAAATAAACAAATGTAAATTAACGTCTGTGATTAGATTTTCAGTAGAAGATATGAAATGAGTGCTTCCAAGTTCATAAAGTGCATCATAGGTGGTGACGGCGCCATCAGTAAAACCTATCTCTTAATTTCCTGTGCCAACACCTTCCCTACGAACTATGTGCTCAACTGTGTTCGATAATTTAAGTGCAAGTGTGGTCTTCAATGGGAGAACTTTTAATTTAGGCTTGTGGGACACAGCTGGGCAGAAGTATTACAATAGATTAAGACCTTTATTGTGGGGCAGATGTATTCATTTTGGCATTCTCTCTCATTAGCTAGGCTAACTTTGAAAATGTTTCGAAGAAGTGGATTCCCTTATTGAAGCATTATGCTCATCACATCCTAATAGTTCTTGTTGGGACAAAACTTGATCTTCGGGACGATGAGCAATTCTGTATAGACAATCCTAGTGCTGCAAATAAAAACAAAAAGAGTTAGATATGATATGTAACACTTAATGCAACAAAAAATAGTGTTGATTTCATTTAAACGCATTAAATAAAAACATAAAACCTGTACACCATGTTGACAACTATTAGGAATTTTTTTTTTTTTTGCAAAATGGTCGGTTGGTTACAGATGAGCAAGGCCCCGCATTGAAACTCTGCAATTCTTTCACAATAGTCCAATTTGATCTTCCACCACTTTTGAACTTTTCCAAACATAACAAAGTATTTAGTTGAGAGGCTTGGAGAAAAATATATACCATAGAGGCGTACTCTAGTAAATATATATGAGATGACTTTTACAGACATCATTTTTATTTGTTAAAATTTCACAAACCACCAAATCTACCCTTATCTCACCCCTCCAAAATCAACCAAAGTAAAAAAAAAGTAGTGCATTATCAATGCAATACTTACATCACCTTGACATGGGCCATACTATCATTTCGTTGTTTTGATTTCCCCAGCATCTGTCTAGATAATACAGCAGGAATTTTCCTCTTACTTCACTGTATCCAGCCATCATCCCCATTGAGTGAAGAACGAAACCACTGGGGCACATCATGCCTATGAAATATGTCCCAAACAGCACCATGAAGTTCAACCTCAGAACTACCATTATTGCTCAAATAATTATCTTCAAACGCAACTGCAGTTTCCTTCATGGGAGCTGAATTGCTGGATCAATTTCCTTAAAAGGTTGCATTGTCACCGTTGATAGGCTTCACTAATGAGTTATCACACGTGTAATAACTATAATAAAAAAGTAGTAATATTTCACGTTCTTTACTTCTTAAAAACTACTGCAATAACTATAATCACATTCAATCTCTTAAAAATAATTCAATAACTAAGATTACTTATGTTTATAATTTTGTTCTATTAGACAGATGTCCATTCAGTTATGCACAAAATTAACAAACAAAACATTGATTCTCATTCAAAGTTTTCCTCGATATGAATCTTAATAACCAAAAGCATGTTCTAAGGTGCATTCTCACAGGCCATTATGTAACCTTATTCGAATTTAATTCAATAGTTATGCATTACACTGTATATCAAAAAGAAATTATTTAAAATCATGAATTAAATATTTACTCCATTACCTGAGCTTTGAAGAACAAAAAAAATGTCATATATATGAGCACACCTCCATGTTCGAATCCCTATAAAATTCAATATTAATAGATTAAGATATGTAATTTTAGTTTAATAAGAGAAAACTTCAAGATTAACAAATGTAAATAAACACATGTTAAACGGCTCAAATGAGAACAAATTTTTTGTATGTTATAATTTCCTACACTTATAAGAGAATTAAAATGCCCATAAAGCATACTCAATCAACAATGATTTAGAAAGTACCGTAAACGTCAGCTATTGTGTTCTGGTGATTGCCTCTAGAGCTTCCACTATGCTTTTTGTTTCCTCCTTTCAAGAATTTAACCTCAACAAACAAAACATAACACAATAAGTATTTTGGGATGATACAAAATATACAAATCCCTTGTATGTAATACAAAGCAAGTACAATGTAAATCGAACTCACTTTGAGTGATAAAAGTTGAGTCCAATTATATTGTAAACTCATGTCAGTTACGAATCGAAACATAAAAAGAAGGATTTAAGAGATTCATAGACTATGGTGATAGTTTACCTTTCGAAATTTTCAATGGTGTTAGTTGTCCAAATAAGTCCCACGGTGACTGCATTGTATTGACATATGATAAGTCTCCCGAAAATAGAAACATATCATCGTTCAAGTTTGAAATGTGTGGAAGGGTTGATCTCGTCCACTCTGTTTTTCAAAGATCATCTGCATAATTCATCAATAGCTTAGTTAAGTATACTGTACTTTGATTAGTAATTACATTTTGTAATGGAAGAAAAATCATGATTGTAAAACTATAAGTTGTGTTTGAAATTGAAAATTAAAGTGGAAACTGTATGAAAAAATATATTCAGGTTTTGAATACACAATCAAGCAAAGGAATACACAATCAAGTGTACTAAGTAACGAAATACACAATCAAGCATAGAATGTAATGAAATACACAATCAACAAAGGAATCCTCTCTCAATCCATCTCATTAATATTAAGGTGTAGTAAGTAAGAGGGATATCATTACCTTAAATAAATGGTAAGAGATTGTGTGTTCAAAATATATTCAATTGAAATCAACATTTGTTTTTTATACATAAGTTACCTCATAAGTGAATTTCTTTGAACGATCCCCACATAAGTGCATCAATGAGAACACCTTCCACCATAGATGAAGAAAAACTATTTGCAAAATAAAGGATATTAAACGCATTTACTGGGTAAAAAATTAGCTCAAAGTACATGAAATCCAATAGACTGTGAATAGCCCAACATATCTTTGGTATCTATTATATATAACCTTGTACAAACAGTTGTCACTCGTACATACAACAATCCAATCGTTTTATAAAACAGTTCCCACTCGTACATATTGGCACCCGCAATTATCTACTGAATTGTCACCCTAACTCATACGATATAATTGTTTCTTTAATGTAGTCCACACTCAATTACCTTATGGAAGTAACACAAATAAACCGGAATGACTATTCTGCTATATACAAATTTTACCTACCTATTTAGTATGAAGTATATGGGTATGAATGAGCTTACAGAGAAAACATATGAAGGTTTAAAACTTCAACATACTGATCAAAATGTAGTAACTCATAATTGTAAAAATACACCTATAAGTAAATACTGTAAACCATTCTCAAAATGTAATAAAAACATAGCTTACAATAACACAACTTAGAGGATTTTTATTACTTTATCTATTACATGTTACCTACAACACACATTATCTCTTACCTAAAACAATATTCAATTTCATGGATGTAGCAAAATCACCGAACCACTTTCACTTTGATTCGTCTACTGATAGAAAGAAAAAAAAAGTATTATTCTCATTGTAAAACCATTTGACCTTAGGTGGCTTACCCATTGATAAATATGAAAATAATTCTTTAAAAAAATATGTTCGTCGAAAAACAAAATAGCAAGAGTGATTGTGGAAGTAAACAAAAAATGTAATTAAACATATAACTGATAGCAATACGCCTAGCTGACAAAAAATGTAATCAAACAGAAAATGTAATCAAAACCTAATTTTTTGCCGAAACTAAACCTAAGCTAAAATGAACGAAACGAATACACCTAAAAATCAAAGCTAAAATCTAAACCACTACACCTAATTTCTTATAGCAATATGCCTAATATCTTACAACAATCTGTCTAATTTCTTACAGCACAATACGCAGCAATATTAAGAAAACGAAAGCTAAAATAAAAAATGAAACTTACGTAAGTGGAGCAGCGTACAGAGAGAGAATCGATAGAGTGGATAGAGGAACAATGACGTGTAGAGAGGAGGGGCGGTGGCTGAAGCAAGAGATGTTTTAGGTAGGGTATTTTTGAGGTTGCTGATGAGTGAACGGGACAGAAGTATAGAATTAGAGAAATGTCTTCTTTGTGTGAGAAATGAGGGAAGTAGAGAATAAAGTCATTTAGATTGAAGTATCCCTAATTTTGAACTGATGTATAAATTTGGTAAGTAAAAAAAGAGGGGAAAACCAAAAAGTTGAGGGCAAAAGAGGTAATGCACGAAAAACTCATTTAGATGACATCATCTCTTAATCTTATGACATACATAAGTTTTCTACTTTGTTATATAGATATATAATATTTCTACTACGTGAAACTAGTAGATATGGAAATAATAATAAATGCTTTGCGCCAAATGGTCTTAAACTAAGGGTGAGGGATTAGTATATATATATATAGGGATGATGTGACTATATATATATGAATATACTTGGGAACATTATACTTTGTGAAATTAGTAGATATAGTATAGATGAGAAATAAAATAATCTTAGTGGGTAAAAGATTAACTATTCGAACGGTGAATAATGGAACTTTTATCTATGTGAGATAAACTATTACTTTAACGTATTGTGTGGGCGATACGGGTATACTACTGGAGAACATAGATGGCGATATTATGATTTTGAACTAGTTAGGTCGGGTAGCATAGCTAGCGTGGATTAGATGTACGTTAGGTGTGCACAATAGATGAGAGGTGAGAATCTCATGTGAGAGTGCGATATCTATCATGCACATAATACTTGCTTCAATGTAGTTTTAAGTACATGCTAAATATTTTTAAAACTTCGGGCTCTGACCCGTTTCTTGTAATTCTTCTCTCTTTTACTATACATATGCATTATATTCGGTGCTCAGCCACAGGAATACCAGAGCTAGAGATTCAGATGGCTTTACATGCTGCAGCTGTTGTGGAATATGTAGGTCCTAGCATTAAACGCATCCATCATTTCCATTCAACTTTATCTAGACATCTCAGTTGAGGCATGTGTCACCCATTTCTAGTTTTTATCAGAGTTATTTTTCAGTTTACTTTACAGTTCTTTTAGTTGGATGGAATTTTACTATGAGTATGTGAATTGGAGTTTTGAACTGGGAGGTTTTACCCAGTCTTATTTATTTTAGTACTTAGTTCATGCTCAGTACCTTTCACATTTATGTGTTTGGTGAATCATTTATATTTTATATAATTGAGAATTTAAAATGTATTGTTTTGTTAAATCTAAAAAAATTAGAAAATATTTTGGCACTTAGCTTAATTTTATATTACGTTATTATTATGTTAAAAAGTTTTTCGACAGTGATGTTAAGGATGAAACAACCAAACATTATGTTTTTAATTGGTACATGACTGATCACCCTATATTTAGTTGGGCGGGGTGTCACGTTTCTCAAACTTTTTGGCATCTTTCAATTGCTTTTGAAACTTAAGAAATTTTTTTGCCTTTTTATCCAATAAGGAGACACCCTCAAAATCAGAATCAAAATCATGATCTGAAACTTTAGCTTCCTCCTTCCTGGCTTTTAAAGCAATGCCCTTTTTCTTTCTTCGCCACTTTCTTGGAGGTAAAAATATCGAGTTCGTAGGTTTTTAAGTCACCTACAATCTCTTCAATTTTCGCCGAATCAAGCATTCCTATGGAGTTTAAAACAGTCACTTTTGCATCAGATCTACTCGGCAAAGATCTTAAAATTTTCTTTATGACACAATTATCGGTAATCCTTTCACCTAAGTTAAATGATGAGTTGACAATATTAGACAAACTAGCGTAAAACTCATTAAATGACTCACTATCTAACATTTTAATCGTCTCAAACTGTGTGGTGAGGTTTTGTAAATTAGACGACTTAACTGTACTAGTGCCATCAAGAGTATCCCAAGACTCTTTTGAACTTTCAAAAGTCATGATTTTATTATACTCTTCAGGTGTGACGTGTGAGGAAATTATGTGGAGACCTTTAGAATTGTGCAGTGCAAGATTATGTTCAGCATCAGTCCATGACTCAATAGTTTTCAAACTAGTGACCTCACCCTCTCGTGTGACTGGTGGTGTCCAACCCTTTTTAACTTCTAATCAAACACGCTCATCAATGGATTTTAAAGCACTTCTCATTCGCATTTTTCAATAAGCATATTTTGTTGCATAAAAAATAGGAGCACAAAAACTTTTAAAACCTCCAAAATTCATCTCAAAAAACATAAGGGATCAAACACAAAAAATATGTATCTAGCTCTGATACCATTTTGATGGTCCCTTTTAATTTCTTATGCGAAAAGTGTTTTAAGGATGATAAAATAATTTCTATTTTTATGAAAAAAACCTTTTTCAAATTTTTAATACGCATCAAGTTGTTAACAAATTTAACTTAAACAAATTTTATCTTGATTAATCCTAAACATCCATCTAGTGATTAAAACAAGTAAAATAAGGTAAAGAATACTCACAACATCGGATGTACGAGGAAAACCACAAACGGGAAAAACCTCAAACGACCCTAGCTAGACAATCACTATGAAAATGGTTTTACAAAGGTACAAACGATAGTCTTACTTAACGACTTGATCCATCCACGAGACATCACGCTCTTTTGATCTTCAACCACTCCACCCACAGTGCCCGACATAAAGTAACCTTCTCCCATGAATCCTATTCATAACATATGCGTCCATGTATGTCTCGATGTCCACCGATATGGCTTGTAACGTCTACAATGTTGAAATCGGACTCCACCAAATTTTTGCTGCAACACCAGTAATGTTCAATTGTAGAATAATTGTTCTTGGTGCCACAAAGATCATATAGCATATATTAATGAATACTCGGATCTTTGAAACTCTAAGGATGCATTAACTTTGGAAAACTTTAGAAAACTTATGTGAAGAAATGTTCTGGAGGAATACTGATTTTCACATAATACACACACCCAAAATTTGATGGAAAACACACCTTAAATAAAATCCTTGAGGCAGTGCGTCGTTAAAGTGACATTGGCCTGCCGCTCGAACAAGATAACAATGTCGCACGAATGATAGAGCATCTCGCTCGAACCATTGGTCAAATCGTTTGAGCAACTAGCGAATTAGTGTTTGATTTTAAACCAACTCCAAATAAAGAGTTCCACTTAAATTTGATTTTAATCCGTCCTCATCAGATTAAAACGAAGTGTAAACCTTTTCAAACATTTTCAAAACATTTATTGAATAAAAAATTTCACCCTTACTCATTTTGAAATAAATTATGAGTCTCATTAAATATTATGCATTCATACATGAGTGATCTCAAACATTAATTGATCTTGAAGACGAATAAACTTGCACCATTTAAACTTCGGCATAATTAATTCCTTTAAGCTTTTACGTAACATCTGTAATTAATCTTCAAACAAGTCATAGTCTATGTGGGATCTTGACAGTAAAAAAACTAACCTATGACTCAAATGTGTTTTGTTCCGTGAATAAGTCAAAACTATACAACAAACTCAAATGGAAATTTTGTCCTTACAGGAGCAAAATTTTTCTCAAAAACTTTTTCCTTCACATAGAGTTCCCAAATGCTTTTATTGTAAGCAAAAATTTCTAAATAGTGTCAATTTCTATGTTTTGGCATTATTCCGGATAAAAATCACTTTGAGTCATAGGATAGTCTTTATGTGTCACGATTCCATTATGTCGGTGGTGTTGTGTTAAAGACATAGCGACCAAGATTTAAAGATAAATCATGCCGCATTTTAGGGGCACGTTTCAGTCTTCACATGATTTCTGAGACTATCCCAGGAATGAATGCATAATGGTTTATGGTTCTCAATTTTTTTTTATAACGATGTTATCTTTTAACTAAAACTATTTTGAAAATGATTTGTACAAATATTTTCTTAGTTAAATCGAGTTTAGAGTCGTATGAACAAAGGCTTGCACTTTATTTTGTTCAAATAATTTTATACCTCGTTCAAATGAGTTTGTACTCTCGTTCAAATGAGATTGTATTCTCATTCAAATGAGATACCCATTTCGTTCAAATGACTTTTGTTTCTCATTCTAATGATGCGCCCCCTTGAAAATTGTGTTTTTTTTATTTAATGCATCTTTGCCTTAGAAAAACGAGTGCAGAACATAAAAGAAAGATATATGTTTTCTGAAATTTGTTTACAAAGGTTTTTCAAAGAAAAATAAAATAAAAGAACCCTTCCGGTTTTAAGATCCGATTTTACATAATCCTTACATCATACAGATCTATATTTGCACCACTAGTTTATTTATTTCATCTTGAGAGTAGTTGATTTCATTCGGTGTATTTTCCATACATGCTGATTGTAGTGAAGAACTGGTTGATTCTGTGTTCTGAATCTTAGACGGTTGTAGAGGGTGTATCTGTGGATACCGAGGTACGCATTGATTTATGATACCTCACCTATTTTAATCCCGGGCGATTAGTCCTTTATCAAAATAAACAGGAATCTCATTTGATTCATTCTTAAGATCACTGCCAAAAAAGTTTTTTAAATTACTAACCACCTATGTTAAATTAAGCTAGTCCCAAATTTTATCTTTTATTAATATAACAACACGCGAAATATAAATACGATAACCAAACGATCCACACAAATATAATAATTTGAATCAATCATAACATAAATATCTCAATATATAATACGAATAAACCATTGGTTCACAAACAAAAATAAAATAATAAATCTAAAGGATATAAAACTGAATCCAAAGCCTAGTCTTATAAATTAACAAAAAACACTGTATTAGCTGAAGGGGAAACATGTCCAAATGAAATACGAAAATGAAAATCCTAATCTAGGAGTGACTAACTGAAGCATCTAAGCAAACTCCTACAAGCCTAAACAAATTTTGCAGCTACTCAACCATGGAATGAGTCATCAAGCATGGCGTCCCTTTGGCTAGACACCTAAAATGTTTTGGAAAATATTTTAACACGGGTCAGAGCCTAAATCCATTTGAAAAATATTTAGCAAGTACTTAAATTGGAATTATTATAGTTATTCGATACACACATTAGTCCAACGTATACTCCCTTGAGTTCCTCACATCTCATATATTTTACACACCTAACGTCCCCTATTTTACCCACCTAGCCATACTAAACCGTTAAACTAGGCCTAAGTATCTAACTAACCATAATAGGTTAAGCTTCCCCCATATTGTCCATACGATATGCTACTGTCGATCCAATAATTCATTTTTTTAACCGAATTTATTTCATCATCCATTTAAGTTTTCTCCTACTTAAATTACTTTTAGGTATACACTATATATTTTTTTTATCATTGCACACAACTAGAGTATGCACACTTGTATATATATACATACACATATACAACATATCCCCGAATGGCTACTGCGATGCATGCATACTCTGCTATTAAGTCCATGTACCTATTGTACCAAATCAAGGACTATCAATTCAGAATGTCTCCTCGTACAATGAATCAACAACACCAAATCAAGGACTATCATTACACGACGGCTATGCACATACCTAACGTACCCAAAAGACTCGTCGGTCCCACTAATACACTACACATAGTTAGCTTCCGTAAGTTCTATGTTCTAGGGCACACATTCAGACCTCGCTAGAATCTCCAAGGTGGGATCGCCCTCTGCACGGAACCTCCCATGATAGCAGGCAGCATAGGCATGTTCACATGCATAACAAATCACATAATAGGTGTTAACACAACCTATATATATATGTATCATTAGTATAGGTATACACACAACCTATAATATATCACGTAAATGGTATTTATGTGTCTCGAATACTCGACGTACTAATAGTTCTCACATAATGTTTTATCCATGTTTTCTGAGTACCACTCCCTTCCTAAATGGGTTCCAACTATTTTCTATGTTATTTTAGTAGTTTATTCGTTACTATACTACTAGGATAAGCCTTAGGTTACAGTTCATTCTTCTTGTAACCCAAATCATAAATTCCCAATAGGCCTCTCAATCAGTTAAGTATCGACACTCTAAATTCCAATTTACCCTTATATAAGATTAATTAAGCCTTAATCATATACCTACTGACCTTCTCTAAGTCATTGTACAGTTCTCAAACTATCCCCAAAGTCTTCCCACTGTAATTTGAAGAGAAAACATATTGACATGAAATTTGGCAGAGACAGGTAGTCCAAATCGGTTCTGCATAGCAGGCGAATCAGTTCGCAAGTTGAACCGATTCGATAGAGGGACTAACCTATTTGAAACCATTGTCAGTTCTCCTTTTTTGCTGCTATGGGTTTAATCCATTAAAAGGCTATAAAAAAATTCGTAACACTTCCCTAGTCACCCATCCAACATAACCAAACATGTATTATTTGTGTAGGGACAATAATCAACATAATTAACACATTAAGATAACAAGAAATCTACCCAAGAACGGATCAAAACCATTTATTTAATTAAAGCTCTAGTTTTTTTCTTCATGCATATTCATCGTTTCACCCACATTTCTTTCGTATTAATCAATCATTCTCACTGATTTCGTGTTATCTACATGCAAGGATTTGTTCGATATGAATTCCAACTCTAAATCATGGTTCTACACACCCAAATCCATATAATTATCATTTAAATCATAAATTAAAAAACCTGCACTACATTGGTATTATAACATGATCAATTTAATACAAGATAATACTTGTCTCAAAGAAGTGGGTCTAATTTTTGTTTTGAGATGGTGGGGATGTATTTTCCTTGCTATGATCTCGATTTCAGCGATGTCCGGGCTGAGAAATGGTGTGGATTAGCTTAGGTTTCTTCTGCGCTTCCTTTATTATAGCCTCCTCCTCTCTCTCTAAAGTGTTTCAATTATAATATCCCACTCTAATGGGCTCATATACCTTTTTAATTTTTAAAGTTTCCTCTACCCTAAACTCTTAAATGACCAAAAAGCCCTTACGTGGTGCCAGGTTGGTTTAAAATTACCCTGGACCCAATTAACACATCTGGATACATTATTATAACTATCTCCACCCATTAAGAATCAATTGTGACCTTAAAATCACCATCCAAGTCATTCTACAAAAAAATCCTATCTCTACCGCATATAATCTACACTCGACTCCCGATTGAGATATAACATTATCACATCACTCTCACTCATTATGACGTAACATAATTATGTACTCATCAATTAGTAATTATATTCCTTAAATATTAATCTTTATCTCTCCCCATTAATATTTTAATAAACACATAATATTTGATTCAATTAAATTACATCATGCGTGTAATTTAAAATAACCGAATTAATTAAAATTTTAAATACTAAGAGATATGGGGTGTTATATACTTCCCCCCTTACAAAGAAATTTTTCCCTTGAAATTGGGACATACCTGCGATGAATAAATTTGAATATTTCTCACGCATGTCATCCTCTCGCTCTCACATCGACTCATCAACATCGTGGTACCCTTACAGAACTCGAATGAACGGTACCACCTTAGACCGTAACTTACACTCACTATGATCAAGTATCACCATCGGTATCTCCTTATAAGAGATACTGCAAGTCTATCACTTGTAATGGAACGTGCCAAACAGGCCTCTCACTCCTCTAGTACCTCTTCAGCGATGACATGTGGAACACATCATGGATTCACTATAAGTGCTCTGATAATCCCAGTCTATATGCCACTAGTTCCACCCTCTCGATAATTGAAAATGGTCCTATATATCTTGTCTCTAGCTTCCCCTTCTTACTGAACCTCATAACCCCTTCATAGGCGACACCTATACCAAAACTTGGTCACCAACCTCTAGCTCTATGTGCCACCTATCTACATCGGTTTAATTCTTCTGCCTGTCCTGAGCTATATGGATGTGCCCTAGAATTAGCTCAAGAATGGTAGTGGAGTCCTGAATCATCTCTGGCCCCAATAGATTGTTGTTCCACACCTCTAACTAATAAGTGGGAGAACAACAAGGCCATCCATACAGTGCCTCAAATGGT
Source organism: Sambucus nigra (assembly GCA_949130495.1). Lineage (NCBI taxonomy): Eukaryota > Viridiplantae > Streptophyta > Magnoliopsida > Dipsacales > Adoxaceae > Sambucus > Sambucus nigra. The sequence goes on along the minus strand of OX422211.1, from coordinate 198,426,147 downwards.
ACCATGACGATGGTAAGCTGGTAGGAGTTTTTATACGCAAACTCCGCTAATGGAAGATACTGCTCCCATCCTCCTTTGACATCAAGTATGCCTATCCTTACCATATCCTCAAGCATCTGATTTACTCGCTTCGCCAGCCTATCTTTCTGTGGGTGATACGCTATACTCAGCCATAAATTCGTGCCCATAGCCTCCTAAAAACTCTTTTAGAAATGGGACACAAAAATCATGTCCCTATCCGACACAATGTTAATCAAAACACCGTTCAGCAGCACTATCTCAATAGTAAACAACTGCGTATACTGCCTCGTCTAAAAATATGTAAGAATTGATAGAAAATGGGCCACCCTAGTTAACCGATCTACTATCACCCACATGGAGTCATTACCACACTGACTCGCTGTGATATCAGTAGCCCGATAATGAAATCCATGGAGATACTCTTCCATTTCCACATTAGAATCTCAACCAGCTATAACATCCCCATCGATCTCTGTTGGTCTACCTTAACTAGCTGGAAGGTAGCACACTTTAAGACAAACTCCTCTATGTCCACTTCATCCTTGACCACCAATATTGCCTACGCATATCCTGTTACATCTTATCCTTATCGGGATATACCACAAACCTCAAATTGTGAGACTTTGGCATCACTACATGTCTCAAATCCTCATCCTTTGGAACCACAGGTCTCCCATTAAAGCATAAGCCTCCCTCGGAACTAATTAAATAGGACTCCACCCCATAAGCTGATAATTGGCGAACTTTGTCCTGGCAATACTGGTCCCCTACCTTTTCTTTCCCCACCCTCATAACAATCTGAGTCGTGACAGCCAATACAAAAATACAAGACCTAGAAACCTCATCATCTTGTGAAAGATCTTTCCACTTCATCTTCTAAACCTCTATAATCTCCCCAGTAGGCCGTCAGCTAAATGCATCTTCCACCACATTAGCCTTCCCAAGATGATAATGAATATCAAACGAGTAATCCTTCATAAATCTAACCATCTCTTTTTCCTCATGTTCAGATCCTTCTGTATGAACAAATACCAAAGTGATTATTCCCTAGGAATAAGGTAAATAGATCCCCCCGAAGATAATACCTCCAGATCCTCAAGGCGAACACAACAGCTTCTAACTCCAAGTCATGCATGGTTAATTATTCTCATAAGGCTTAAGCTTTGGGGATGAATAAGATATGGACATATACTCCTTATGTAGTACACTCCCAAGTTCCTAAAGGATCCATATGTGTAAAAATGGTACTCCACTCCTCCCCTAGGCCGTGCACGGACATGTGTCAAGGTTAATTTTTCCTTTAGTTCATAAATGGATAACTGACATTGGGCGTCCCAAGAAAACGACACCCCCTTGCGAGTTAGATTCATCAATGAACCTGTAATCCTTGAGAAACCCTTAATGAATTCCCGATAATATATGACTAGCCCAGGAAAATAGTGAACCTCGATCGGTGTCATTGATTGCCCCCACTCCCTCACTGCTTATACCTTACTCGGATCAACTGCAATACCCCTATCAGAAAAAATGTGGACCTGAAATTGTACCTCCTAAAGATAAATCCTACACTTTTCAAATTTGGCATACAAATGGTAATCCCTTAGTGTCTGTAAAACCATCTGTAGATGCTCAATATGCGCATCCTCGGAATGAGAGTAAACCAGAATATCATTGAGGATCACGATCACGATCTGGTTAAGGAATTCTCTAAAAACCAAATTAATTCAATCCATAAACACTGTTGGTGCATTGGTGAGACCAAATGGCATCGTTCTAAATGCGTATGAACCATATCATGTTAGGAAAGCAGTCCTAGGAATGCCATACTCTTTGACGCACAACTAATGATAACCCGCCTCAAATCTATCTTGGAGAAGTAAACTGCTCCCCTCTACTGGTCGAACATATCATCGATCTGAGGTAGCAGGTATTTATTTCGGATCATGACCTTGCTCAACTCCTTGTAGTTAATACATAACCGAAGTGATCTATCCCTCTTCTTGACAAACAAGACTATTGCACCCCACAGTGATGTACTTCGTATAAGGAAATGATGCATAGAAGCTGATGAATCTTCTCTCTAAACTACTCCATCTTTGATGGGATCATACAATAAGTCACTCGAGAGATAGGGCTTGTACCCGATGCTAGGTTAATGATATCATCGATTTCTCTGCTAGACGACAACCCAAGTATCTCCTGGAACACGTTCTCAAACTCCCTCACCACTAGAATAAATTATAAATAGACAACCACCAACTATGAGGTCTCATCCTCATTGTAATACAGATGTGTCCTTGATCTTCCCTCGAGAAGAGGCTTCGCCATTAGGAACATCTCCTGCCCTGCTTTAGAGATCAAAATGGTCCTCTTGAGACAATACAACTTTTACCAATTTCTAGCTAACCAATCTATACCTAAAATGATGCCATATCCCTCCATATCTAACATTAAGAGGTCCATGGCTAAACATAATCTCCCCACATAAATATCCGCACCCCTACAGATTGAGTGTATAAGTGACCCACTACCCAATGGTGACTCTACACATATGATGAAACTATTGACTATCTCCAATAAATTGACAGCTCGTGCAAATTTGGTTGCTATGATAAATTGTGTTGCTCTCGTATCAAATAAAATCCTACCCTCAAGCCTGTGAATAGGAAATGTATCCTTGATTACCGGTGGCACTTATGGTGCATCTGATAGAACTTCATTCTAACATTATACACACATCCATATTATAACTGCCCCTATAGCGGTGGGTCTGGTGCTGTTGGTGCTGCCAGTGGTAAGTGCGCCTGTTGCCCCTATGGGGCACCTTGCTTTTGTGGCACTCTATCCTGTTTTGGGAAGTCTCTCCTCTTGTGGCCCGTCTGTTCATAATTAAAACAATGTCCATGGAATTCTATCTACCTCTAGCCCGGATGGCCTTGTTGAGGATACTCCTTCTAGTGGCCTCTGCCCTACTGGCCTCCCCCATTGTTCCCTGGGCCCTTGCGGCCTTGAGGAACATTTTATTATTGCTCCTGAGAGCCATGTTACCCCTACCTAAAACCTACCTAGGCTTGGTTACCCCAGATCTAAATCTCTTTGCCAAATCCCCCTGTCAATAATCCTACCCCTATTATACACCTAACTGTTGTTGCAGTGCTCTGTTAGCACCGTTCCCACCTACCTTGCCCGGTTCGATAGGCTCACCTCCTCTTTTACTTCCCTTCAGATATAAGTGATGATCCTGGCAATGTAGAAGTGAGGCATTGACAACATCCATATAATTCCTTAATGTGGGGTTACCTATCAAATGTTTCATAAGCCTCCAGGCCATCCCATCCATAAATTTTAACTTCTACTTCTCTTCACTATTTACTTCGTCTGGACCAAAATTAGCCAAACATTTGAACTCCTCCTCATAATCATCTACAAAATTTTCTCTTTGAACCACCTCATTGAACCTCTTTTGCATCTCTATCTCAATGGATGGCAGAACTTATTTGGGATAAAACCGCACCTAGAACTCGGCGATGGGCATGGTATCCCTCTCCTCGGTAGTGGTAACAGACTCCTACCATTATAAAGCAGCCTCGACTAGTCTGAAGGTGTCCAATAACTATTTTTGTACATATTTACAATCAACCATGAGTAGGTGGCGTTGAATATCTTTCTTCAATTGGCAAGGCAAAATTACCTCAAAACTAGCCCAAAAATTGGGTGAGTAGCCTTTCTGTAACGCCTCCCTCACTCTCTACCAATTCAAAGGCCTCGAGTGGGACTGGACAATCGGTGTCACTAGCTACTGTGGTGGTTGGGATTGAGGAACGTGGAGTGCCATGGTAGTCATAGTGGTGTTAAATGCTTGCACCATAATTGTAGCCACCTTTGTTATCGTAGGTATCCCCTACGGTGCATGTGGCTCCTGCTGAGCCTCTCTCACATTGTCTCTCGCCGCTGCCCGTGTCGGTCATCTTCTCTTTGGTGTCATCTGAAAATAGATCGAATTGTATGAGTTCATAGTCTATACAAATATAATACCAGAATAACGAATTCTCAAATATGTAATCATGAATGTCACAGTCCAAGTAATAGGGCTTTATGTCAAAGAACGCTACATTGAAGTCATAGTAAGCCGGAAACCCCGCCTATTTCAATCACGGGTGATCAGTCCTTTATCAAAATAAAAAAGAATCTCATTTGATTCATTCTTATCATCACTGTCATAAATATTTTTTTTAAATTACTACTTACCTATGTTAAATTAAGTTGGTGCCAAATTTAATCTTTTAATAATATAACAACATGCGGAATATAAATACGACAACCAAACTATCCACACAAATATAATTATTTGAATCAATCATACCATAAAATAGATAAATAAATAATACTGAATAAACCATCGGTTCCAAAACAAAAATCTAAGAATAAATCTAAAGGAAATAAAACTCAATCGAAAACATGGTCTGATAAATAAACTAAAAAGACAATATTATGTGAAGGGGCAACATGCCCAATTTAAATACAGAAATGTAAATCCTAATCTAGGAGTGAATAATCAAAGCATCTAAGAAAACTTCTACAAGCATCCACAAATTCTAGAGCTACGCATCCCTATAATGAGTCCTTAAGCTCGACGTCCCTGTGGCGAGACAACTAAAATGTTTTGGAAAATATTTTGACATGGGTCAGAGCCCAAAAAAATTTGAAAAATATATAAAAAGTATTTAAATTTCAATTATAAAAGTAGTTATTAGATACACACGTTAGTCCAGTGTACACTCCCTTTAGTTCCTCACCTCCCACCTATAGTGCACACCTAACGTCCTATATTTTACCGACCTATCCATATTACATAGCTAAACTAGGCCTAAGTATCTAACTAACCACACTATGTTAATCTCCCCTCATACCGCCCATATGATACACTACTGTTAAGCCAATAATTTATTTTTTAACTTCATTGTTATTATTGCAACATCTAGTTAAGTTTTCCCATACTTAAATTAGTTTATGATATACACAATCTGTCTTTTTTACCATTACACACAAGTATAATATACACACTTGTATATATATATATATATATATATATATATATATATATATATATATATAGGGAGAGGTTTAAAAGTTAACATAAAAGATGAATATTTTAATGAACATTAACAAAAAACACCTAACAGCCAATCAATTATATTTCCTATGTTGTAATTGGTCCGCGCTAGCACCAACGGACACGTGTATTTTTTTATGCACCCACACGCGTGTCACACGCGTGTCTGTTGTCACTGGTGCGTGTCACACACGTGTCCGTTGCCACTAGCGCAGACCACTTACATTACAAAAATTAAAATTGATTGGGTGTTAGGTGTTTTTTTTAAGGTTCATTAAATGTTCATTTTTTATGTTCGTTTGTGAACCTCTCCCTATATATATATTTATATCACACTATTATACATATGGATACAATATACCCTGGAATGGCTACCGCGATGCATGAACACTCTGTTATCAAGTCCATGTACCTCTCGTACCAAATCAAAGACTATTAGTTCAGAATGTCTCCACGAACGATGAATCAACAACACACAATGGTGGAAAATATAGTTCTAAGACATTGGGCTACGCACATACCTAACGTACCTAAATGACACACTGGTCCCACTAATATATTGCACATTGTGAGCTTCTCTAAGTTTTATGTTTTGGAGCACACATTCAGACCTCGTTGGAATTCCAAAGGTGGGATCGCCCTTTGTGCGGTACCTCCCATGATAGCAGGCAGGTTAGGTATGTTCACACCCATAACAAATCACACCATAGGTATTCACACACAATATATATATATATATATATATATATATATATATATATATATATATATATATATAGAGAGAGAGAGAGAGAGAGACACACACACACACAACTTATCATATATCTAGTACGTGGTATTTATGTCTCTTAAATACTCGACGTTTTGCATTTTTCGAGTATCACTCAGGTTCCAACTATTTCTTACGTTATTTTAGTAGTTTATTCATCATTATACTATTAACAGGAGCCTTAGGTTAATATTCATTCTTCCTGTAACCCAAATCATAAATTCCCAATACGCCTCCCAATCGATTAAGTTTCGACGGTCGATATAACCGAGCCTTAATCATATACCTATTGACCTTCTATAAGTCTTTGTATAATTATCAAACTATACCCAAAGTCTTCCCACTGTTAATTTCATGAGAAGACATATAAACATCAAATCTAGCAGAGATAGGTAGTCCAAACGCATAGCAGGCGAACCGGTTCACAAGTAGAACCAATTCGAAATCCTTTTATGTTCTCCTTCTTTGCTGCTACAAGTTTACTCCATTACTACTCTATCAAAACTCCATAACACTTCGCCAATCACCCATCCAATAGATCCAAACATGTATTATTTATGTTGGGACAATAATCAACGTAAATAACACATCAAGATGAGAAGATATCTACCCAAGCACGGATCAAAACCAGTTATTTCATTAAAACCTTAGTTTATGTGTTATTCATGCATATTCATCATTTAGCACATATTTTTTTCATATTGATAATTCATTCTCACTAATTTCATGTTATCTACATGCAAGGATTTGATCTACATGAATTCCAACTATAAATCATGCATTCTTCCCACCAAAATCCCAATAATCATCACTTAAATCATAAATTGAAAACCCTAAACTACATGGATATTATAACATGCTTAAATTAATGCTAAAAACTTGCCTTAAAGAAATGGGTCTGATTTTCGTTCTGAGATGGTGAAGATGCCTTTTCCTTGCTCCGATCTCGATTTCGACGATATTCGGGGTGACAAACGATGTGGATTGACCTATGTTTCTTATCCTCTTCCTCTCCTATGGCCTCCTCTATCTCTAAAGTATTGAAACCCTGGCCTCCCAATCCAATGGGATGATATACCTTTTCAATATTCAGATTTCCCTATACCCAAACTCCTAAATGATCAAAAATCCCTTATGTGGTGTCGGGTTGGTCTAAAATTATCCCGGGACCCAATCAACACACTCGGGTACACTATTATGACTATCTGGAGCCATTTGGAACCGATCGCGACCTTGAAATTACCATCTGAGTAACTCTACATAAATTTCCTATCTCTACCTGATATAGTCTACACTCGACTCCCGGTTGAGATATAAAATTGTCACGTCAATATCATTCATTATTACGTAAAATAATTATTTACTATTCACTTAATAATTATATTCCATAAATATTAATATTTATCTCTCCCGATTAATATTTTTATGAACACATAATATTTATTTCAATTAAATTATGGCACACATGAAATTTAAAATAATCGAATTAATTAATTTTTTTAAAACTAAGAAATACGGGGTGTTACAAGATTCTTGTGTTATGGTCCTAGCTTAGATGGACTCCTATATTGCACTATCGAGGAGTAATTGAAGATAGAAGAATGTCAAGGCTTATGGGGGATCCAATCGTTGTTTAAGTCTATTGGGTATGATTTGTAAAAGCATATTATAGTGATTGTCTGTCCTGGCCCAGCCGAGTTTTTTCCCTTACTGGTTTCCTTATACATCGGCCTTGTGAACTTGCGTTTCTCTATCTCCTCAATCTCACTAGATGCATGTTTAGGATTAAGAAGAAAAAATTGGGTTAATTAAATTGGTTCACATATTTGGTACATAGTACAATTGGGAAATTTTTAAAAAGATTATGTTTGTCTCAATCACATACACGTAGGGGCCTTTTCATTTATAATGATCTTCAAAACCCTAATTTACACCCAAGTAATTTAGGATCCAGGCTCCATCTTATATATGCTTTGAAGATCCTATTTTGGTAACCAAGTTTATTATCCAGATCTTTGAGAGAATTGTTTATTATAGTGGACTCCGTATTTGTTGTTTACACATGGTGTACTCCATATTTGTGATGTTATAATGAAAAAATTGTGGATTTCGTGTTCCTATCCATAAATAATTACTGAGCCTGGATTGTTGGACACCAAGGCATGTGTAGACCCACATATTATGATAGTTTGCATGGGTGTATTCCTATATTGTCATTGTGGAGGAGCCATTGAAGATTAAAGATGCATCAAGGCTTTTGAGGGTGTCAGATCGTCGAGTAAGTCATCTGTCAACTTATGTAAATCCTTATTATAGTGAATTTTCATGGTTAGGCACTCTGAGGTTTTTCCCTTGTGGGTTTTCCTCATACATCGACGTGTTGTGTGATTTATCTATTTTATCCTGATATCACCTAAATCCATATTTTAGGATAAAGATAAAGATGTTTAATCTATTTTAACACAACTTGGTTTAAAACTGATGCATAAGTTTTATTTGGGTTATTTTATTTAAGTTAAACATTTAATATGAAAAAAAAAATTGACTTTTGTTGTTTAGACCCTATCCTCCTGGGATTTTAAATTGGTATCAGAGTAGGTACACTAAATTATGTTTTGATCTTTGTTTTGAGTGAGGATTGACCTTGGATAACAATTCTTTAAAATTGGTATCATATGTAGAACACTAAGTTATAGTGTTTAGATATATGTTTAGGCATGAATTTTGGGGTTTAGGTATCAAACCTAGAACTTTGGTGGTTTTTCTAAGCGTCGTTTGGTTTCTAGTACACTGATGTTTGATGGGTCTAGTTACTCAAACTAGAATATTCATATAAAATCAACAGTTAAGGAAATTGATGAGCAGGTATGGCATGTGCTACTTAATGATTGGTTCCCATACACAACCATAGTTGATGACTATGGGATTTCCAAACCTGTAGATCATGGAGTGAGGATGAGCATAAGTGAGAAAATTATAATTCTTGAGGTCTAAATGCTCTATTTTGTTCAGTCACATCAGAGGAGTTCCACCGTATTAGGACTTTTGAAATGTTTAAATATTCTTGGGATATACTTTAACTCACCCATGAAGGAATTAGTGTTGTTATGAATTCCAAACTCCAAAACTTCACTACTCAATTTTAGCAGATTAAGATAGAGGAGAGTGAAATATTTGATGAGTTTTATGTTATATTGTCTGATATTTTGAACTAATCTTTTAACTTGGAAGAGAGAATAACCAAAACTCGAATAATAAAGAAAATCTTAAGGTCCTTACCTAAAAGATTTAATTCAAAAGTGTCAATTTTAAATTCCTTTGGTAATTTAGGCTCTACGAAACTTAAAGAGCTTGCAGGTAATCATGTTTTCCTCCAAAATGAAGAAGAAAGATAAGGACATTGCTTTGAAACCCCGAGAGGAGGAAACACTTATTTAGGTTGATGACTCTAACATCGATTTCGATGATATAAATAAGTTTGAGAAAAATAATTATTACTAAGCGAATGAATTCTCTAAAAATTTCAATGATAATTTTAAGAGGGATGAGTCAAATAGTTGCTTTGCATGTGAGGGTTATGACCATAGGTTCGCTGAGTGTCCAACGAAACTAAGGAAAGAGGGAAAAACACTAAATGTGTACAATTCCACCCTTAGTGATAGTGATTCGGAAGAGGGATATAATTACCATATTAATCACAACTAAACCGTATTCGTTGCTAGTCATGAGAGACCAAGTAAAAAAAATCTTACCATGAATATAATTTTGAATAATAAACTTCTGAGGCCAGTGTTTTTAATTCCCAAGTGAGTGATGGTAGAGAGAGTGTAAAAGAAGAAGAAGATGAGAGTGAACTCTAGGTTGCCTTTCATGACTTTTATACAAAAACGTTGAATATGAAAAAGAAAAATTTGGAGTTAGAATCTAGGTTCAAAGACTTTCGCATAGGTGATGATAATGCTAAATTAATTGAGAACCTTAGGACACGTGAGAGTACTCTTAAAAAGAAGCTGGAGTATATTGAGGTCAAGAGAGATAACCTTGGTGCTTTGATGGATATTTTAAAAAAGGAGCTTCTTCAGTTTGAAGAGTTTAGGTATTTACTTAATTCTAGTATAACGGAGATAGAATAGAGATTAGGAGACTCAAGTCATATAAAATTTGATTTAGAAACTAGGTCAGAGATATTGGATAAAACGTTAGGCACCGTTCGAATCAAATATGACAATTGTGGGATTGTCTTAGATATTCCAAATTATTTCATAACTAAATCCAATATCATTCTTTGAAGGGAGTTAAACTTTGCTATGAATATTAAAAAAGGTCAACCCTTAGGTAACACTCCTTGCCGTGTCTACACAAGAACACATTATGGTAGGAAAGGTCACCTTATATGTTTTTACCTTGATCTTAAAAATTAGACCTAGAATGTCTAAGTTTAGAGTCACAAAGTATCCCAAACCCCTAGATAATAATGCTACACCTAGGTGGGTTATGAGTCCGATTTGCAGGCTTTACATGTTAGACTTGCTTATTCTCGAATACTTACATATGATATTTCTCATGATATATATAATGGTTTATTGTTTTCAGATGTTTGCCTACCCTAGCTTTTGTACTTCATGATAAATGTGTTTGCTAATTGTATTTGGTTTGAGTCTTTTGTAGTTTGATTTTTTATTTATTATATCTTACTAAAAATACAAATATATTTTGTTTATCTTTTGAGTTTTTTTAAAATTGGTATCATTTTGAAAAATATTTAAAAACATAAAAAGATTTTTTGATTTACATGTAGTTTAGTTTTACACATTATGTGTGGCATATTGATGTTTTTGAATCCATTTAATTCCATGTTTTCATGTGTCTAGGATATTTGATTGTGATTTTCAATGCTTAGATTTTTCTTTATCATGCTTTCATGGTGTTGTTTGACTTTGATTTACTTAATGGATTCACTTTGCATATGCCTTGACACACAAGCACGAGTTCTTTTGAGTTTTAACTTCACATGGTATATTTGATCTTAGTGAGATGTCCTCCCATAAATCTTGTCGTCTATATCTCTTATGACTATGGGGGATTTGTACATGTAACAACTATTTCCCCTGAGTTTTTTTTTATTGAAAATATGAGGGTACGCAGTAAAGGCCTATGAAAGGAGCAATTCTCCTTTACGGAAAATCCATCGTTGGCAAGAATTTAAAAAATTAAGAGGCAATAGAAAAGATTAAAGGCTATCAAGTATGTTTGTTTGATTTTCAAAAATGGTATCATGAAAAGAATATAATGAAAAATATGATATTTGTTTAGCTTTTGAGGGTATTATAGTTAAAGATCAACGAGTTTGTACAATGAATCCTAGTCATGTTTATTATATCATGACGCTATTGATTTTAGAATCATCAATATTTTAGGCTTGTGTTGATTGTGCTTATTTGTTATTTAAGTTCACTTTATCTTCCACTTGAGGTAAAATTTTAGTTTGATAAAGTTTTGTTTTCAAATAGAACGCCATGGAAATTTTGAGTGATTGGATCATTTTTTAATTTGTATCTAGTTCAAGCCCATTCATTCATCCCACAAGTTTAGACGCGTCGATACAATGCTAATGTTAAGGCTTATATGTTTTTTTATCAGTTTTGTTATTATTTATGCCTATATATATGTGCCTATGTGTCAATGGTATATTTTGCATATTTATACATATGGCATCGTTGTGTTTTGAGTCTTTGCGTTTGCATTTAATCCATGTGTAATATCCCATTATTTTCAGCGCTTATTTAAGAATATTATATAACATTTCAGTAATAATTTTAAATTAGAAAGCTTTTGTATCTATCGTATTTAAAAGCAATTTATTTTAGTTTGAAATCTAATCAAACATTTAAAATTACATTTGAATGGTTTTTGGACATGTTGTAATGATTTAAATATGTAAACTAGAAAATTTGGAATTAAAGGGCAATATACGTTAGCTTAGTCTCCAAGCTAGGATTTGAGAGAAGGGATATTATGGATGATTTTAATGAAACGAGGATGGAAAAGAGAGGCCAAATATGAAATTTAAAGAGACAAAAATGAGAGGAATAGAAAGAATCGGTTTGGAGTGTTTTAGGTCTTCTTTTTGAGTGATTTCAGATGAGATTTGAGAAAAACTCAAAGCACAAACTTGACTCAATTTTTCAGGGAGAATCAAATGTGATGTTGGATCGGCATTTTGGATAACGTTTGGATCTGATTTTTCTGTGTTTTCAAAATAGGCCTATAATTATGGATTTTGACTTTCTTGAGATAGTTGCGTTCTCCCGCTATTAATATAGTGTGCCACACATATTCAACCTTGATTGTATAGTTATATTCATGATATGTGTTGAATATTATATCCTCGTATACTATATTCATTATTGCATGCATTTTCTATGTTTTATTTTTATGCCCTGTTGTTTGGGGTAATGAAACTTGTTGATTTTACGAGCATGTTGGATTAGAGAAATTTTGTAGATAACACGTACATTTGATCTATGGGAATTGAATATGAAATTTATTTTAATTGAGATAATGACATTATGATGATTATTATTAGAGAATTCATAGGTATTCCTTAGCCAAATCACCCGCTCGACGGGGAGTCCTGTCAACAATGATTTTGTTTATTATCCAAAGACTAAGGTAAGGACCCCAGTTGGCGAGTATGTCAGGTGCTAATATAGCATTGATGCCAGGATTTTATGGTAGTGCTAGGTTATGATTGGTCGTGTTCCAAAGTTATGTTATTTATTTTTGGGGGGCTATTGAATTATTTCGAGGATAATTGACAGGACAGTGGACGGTAGTCCATACCATACTGTGGGAAGTGCAGCAGGAATTTCGATATGTGGTATTGGGTTATGTAGTGTCCTTAGTGAGATTCTAGGTTATGATTATATTATTTGTATTTTGGTTTGAGTGTTTATATTACACACACTCTTATATATAATGCACGTACACACGAGTATGTGTAGTTACACTTCGAGCATTTGTACGAGCTACTGAATTTTTCGCGTATCCCCCATAGCTTGTTGCATTTCAAGTTTGATGCAAGATTATATTTGTGTGTCACCCCTCGTAAAATAATAACAGGTGGCCAGCCCTATACTAAGATAAAATAGGAATTTCAAGTGTATCATTCTCATCTTCAACTGTTGAATCTCATTAAAGCATAACTAACCACCCAATAATAAAATGAACGGATGCAAAAATTCCAAAAAAAACATATAAGGAACAAAAAAACAACACTTATAATGACTACAGAACATGATAATATATACACATGTACAATAAGGATATACCCGAATATGCTGTCGGGTCACCGACTATTCAACATCCAGGGATAAAAACATAAAAGAGCTACATATATACAACCCTTGGGTATACACACCCGATGTACAAAAATGGATTCATAACTAGATTTACAAAAATAAGAAGCGGCTACAATAAAATCCTATAATATTTCGCATCTGCTACAACTCTAATGACTCTGGATAGAATAGGCATCATTGGTGTCCTTGCAGTGGGATACCTATAATATATTACAATATATGTATAGGAAGATAAAAGATATACATGGGTTAGAACCCAAGGTTTGAAAATAATTTTAGCAAGTGAATTAAAATGCATATTAATTATGAACGTACAAATTTAATAATTATAGTGGTATCACACTCTCTTGGGACTTAACCTCACACCGCAACTATAGCGCGCAGCTAAACGTAAGAATATGAACCTCAATTAATCTACCCGGTACATTCTAGGGATAATTCATCTTAAATCTATGCATAATCCATGTTCTCTTAAGCCACTATATCTAAAACATAACCATTTAACTTCTTCTTCTATCATCTCCTATGTTTACGCTTAAACTTATAGATTAATATATGTGAATTATATTTTATCAGTTTCTAATTATTAACTTTCACAAGATATTAGCATAAGATATCACACGTCATTATTAATGCGAGTAATATTCTCCCACTATTTTATACAAACCCAAGTACTAAGGAAAAAACATCTCCCCACGCCCAACATTACGCTAAGTTTCGTGCGTGGGACGTTTCGCAAAAATAAATCCAAATAAGGAACCCCCTCCCCAAGATACACTACAACCTAACACTGTCAGTCATGAGAATTTTTTAGGCCCTCAGTCCATAGTATGTACCCCTTACTTCCCATCTATCGGCATAAGAGTATACTCATCCACTCTCATGATACAAAGAACAAAACATAATACACATCTTTATAACTTTCTCTAGTTATAATATTGAGAAATCACACAATATCTATAAGGCTTGTATAATATTACTCTCACGTATTATACATGATTTATCATCTCTAGCAAGTACACACACATAACACACATAATATATGTATACTAACAGTCTCTACAATGCTATTATCTTCCCGGGAATTTCTCCCATATCATCATGGGTTACTAGCGGTTGGACTCTCACACTGACTTAGTAGAAACCAAATCACAAGCATACAGAAAGCGTCCATAGTTCCTTACTTAAAGGCAAGACAAATGATACCCAAGACGTCTTACCCCCTACCTCACTCACGGTAAAATACTGGATGCTATGACCTGGGGACTATACTCTCTAGCTCCTCAAACTAGGGGGATTCACCCACACCGCGCATCTTCCCATGATAGAACTAGAGGGTTATGAACCACATAATATATATCACACACACCAGATATATATGCACATGCACATCATATATACAAACCATCACACAAGGTATATACATTCACGCCATATATATACACACACACACACATACCATCTCAGGTCCGCCTGTTTAAAAGTAATAAATTCGACTATATGTATATAACTCTCATTACACTAACCGATACATTCTTGCATACATTCCCAATTCATTTTATTGTTCAGTTCCCCACTTGAAACTTACTAATCCATCACGCCTATGATATGAATAGTCACCCAATTGAACAACACTAAGGACCCATTCTTGCATACCTACCGCATAAATTAATAATGGGCGACCAGCCCAATACTAAGATATAACAAGAATCTCAAGTATATCATTCTCAGCATCAACTGTTGAATCTAAATAAAACATAACTAACCACCTAATAATAAAATGAACGGATGCTAAAATTCTAAAAAACATACAAGGAACTACAAACCAACACTTATAATGACAACAAAACAAGATATTATATACATGTGTAAAACAAGGATATACCCGAATATGCTATCAGGTTATAGACAATACAAAATCTAGTGATAAAAACATAAAAATGGATTCTTAACTAGATTTACAAAAATAGTAAGCGGGTACTATAAATTCCTGTAGCATTCTGCATCTGCTATAGCACCGGGGACTCTGGATAGAATAGGCATCATTGGTCTCCTTGCAGTGGGACACCTATAATATATTACAATATATGTATAGCAAGAGAAAAGATATAAATGGGTCAAAGCCTGAGGTTAGAAAATATATTTATCAAGTGAATTAAAATGCATAATAAATATGAATGCACAAATTTCATAATTATAATGGTGTCGCACTCTCTTGGGACTTAACCTCACCCCTCAACTATAGCGTGCACTTAAACGTAAGCATATGAACCTCAATTAAGCTACTCAATACATTCTAGATACAATTCATCTTAAATCTATGCATAATCCATGTTCACGTAACCCACTATATCTAAAACATAACCCTGTAACTTCTTCTATCATCTCCTAAGTTTACGCCCAAACTTATACATTAAAATATTACAATTATAGTTTATCGATTTCTAATTATTAACTTCCACAAGTTCTTAGCATAAGATATCACATGTCATCATTAAAGCTAGTAATATTCTCCCACTATTTCCCACAAACCCAAGTACTAAGGACCAAACATCTCCCCACGCCCAACATTACGCTAAGTTTCGTGCGTGGGACGTCTTGTAAAGAAAAATCCAAAAAAGGAACCCCCCGATACACTACCACCTAACATTGTTAGTTGTGAGAATCCATTAGGCCCTCAGTCCATAGTACGTACCCTTTATGTCCCATATATCGGCATAAGAGTATACTCATCCACTCTCATGCTACAAAGAACAAAACATAATACACATCTTTATAATTTTCTCTAGTTATAATATTGAGACGTCACACATTATCTACCAGGCTTGTATAATATTACTCGCATGTATTATACATGATTTATCATTCTCTAGAAAGTACACATACATAACGCACATAATATATGTATAATAACAATCTCTACAATGTTATCATCTTCCAGGGAATTTCTCAAATATAATCCTAGGTTACCAGCGGTCGGACTCTCACACTGACTTGGTATAAACCAAATCACAAGCATATGGGAAGAACACATAGTTCCTCACCTGAAGGCAAGACGAATCATACCCAAGACGTCTTACTCCTTCCTTACGCACGGTAAAATGCTTGACGCTATGACCTGGGGACTATACTATCCCTGCTCTTCAAGCTAGTGGGATTCACCCACATCACGCAACTTCCCATGATAGCATTAGAGGGGTATGCACCAAATAATATTTATCATATACACTAGATATATATGCACATGCACATCATTTATACAAACCATAACACAAGGTATATACATTCACGCCATATATATATATATATATATATATATATATATATATATATACCATCTCACGTGTGCATGTATAAAAGTAATAAATCTAGCAATATGTGTATAACTCTCATTCCATTAACCGATACATTCTCTCATACATTACCAATTCATTTTATTGTTCAATCCCTCACTTGAAACTTACTAATCCATCACGCCTATGATATGAATAGTCACCCAATTTAACAACAGTAAGGACACACGATTTCCCTCTCTCACCCATTCCATATTCGGTATTAAGTAAATTCCTTGTACTCGAATAATTTACTAAAGGATTCGGTATGTTAAACTCCCAAATATACCTCCAAATAGCCTTGATGTAACCCCACCATCGCATCATGACAGATCCCCAAATTTTATCTCAGAAACATATTCATCACATCATATTAGTAACACGAGAATTAACAAACTGCAGGTTCCGGACCGAACCGAGGGTCCTAAAAAATGAACCGATCCAGCTCCTTAAAATTATAGAAAACTGTTTATGATGGAATCGATCTGATGCCTCTCAAAAATGAATCATTTCTCTACTAAAACGAACTGATCCGATGGCCTTCTACCCAGACCGGTCCGGTGCTATACAACTTTTATTCCTACTAGATTTATATCCAAAACCTTACCTCTACACTTTGAAAGATTTACCCTACTTCTTTAAAACCCAATTTTTCTTCACTCCAATAAATCCTAACATCAAAACCCATCCCAATATTATCCCCACCATTTTCATCAACCAACCCACACATATATTTATATATCTTCAAATTCAAGAATTTATCAACAAATTCCAGGGTTTAACCATTCAAGATCAAAATCAACTAAATCACCAATGAAGTTATCAAATAACTCACACACACAATCATTTAGCAATTTTAATCACTTGTCTCAAAGTTTTAGAGTCTGAATCTTCCTCAAAATTACGAATTTGGCCGAAAATTACAAAGCTCCCAAGGTTTCTCCTCTATTTCTATTATTCTTTTACTCTCTCTCTCTCTCTCTCTCTCTCTCTCTCTCTCTCTCTATCTATCTATCTATATATATATATATATATATATAGGGTTTTCCCACAATGAGATTAGCCTAACTCTTCCAAGCCTAAATAACCCTTTTATCCAAATAAACCCAACTCTTAATAATAATGCACCCTTAAAATGGCTCGTATACCCCAATTCAAGTCCAACTAGCCAAAAAGACCCCGAAACCAAAATAAAAACCCCGGACAACCATTTTGACTATTTCGTCCCATTCCAAATCATCTGTACACTCAAAATTGACATTCAAAGTTCCGATAATAAAATCATGACCTAACTTTAAATTACTCACACCAATGCCCCGGTTGAGAAATAACCAAAACTCGTCGTTAATACTCACATAAATATTATCTCTTCCTTCAAATTACTATTTTAAATACCAACTAAATTAAATCACATTCACAAGGAAATTTAATACTAAAAATGAAAGCTCAAAAGTGAGTGGTATTACAATTTGTTATAATATTTGGATTGGGATCATCGTTCGAAGCTGTAGATATTTATTTTCATAATTTAAATGTACCTATTTGTTTATTGTAAATTACTTTGTAAAAGGACATTTGAGATTTAATAAAATTGAGACATGTTATTAAGTTGACTCATATAATTATGCTCCCATAAATTTATGTTCAATCTAAATGCTATTTTATTTGTAAAAAAATTCTATAACTTATAAATATTTTTAGTACCACCTCCCGAGGTTTTAGACCATGTTTAGCATGCCCTTTATATTTGCATCAAATTAGTATGATATATGATCATATCGGTATCTTATGATTTATTGTGTATCAAGTAGGTATCATATTTCCATCAATATTTGTATTTATTTATCACATTGTGGATTTTATGTGCTAGTTATGCCATGTTGTGTTTCGTTGCACTTTATACCATTGCATGATATTATTCCTCCTTCCGTAATTTATCTTGGTATCACATGTCCTCACATTTAGGTGGAGAAATAGTCTATCGGGGATAAATAGTTTTATGCATTCTTACTTTGTCTATCCCTAAATAAAAATAGTGAGAATATTATCTTTCACTTTAACTTTAGAGTTAGAAGGATATATTTATCTTAGGGGCACATGTTGTACCTAGGATGGCATTTTTAGACATACGGTGAGTTTTATTCTTATAATAATTTATACTTATTATATTCTCTTTTCATTTGAAGGTGTGTTTAAGTGTACATGTTTACAACATGCGGCAAAGTATGAGTGAGCAAATCTACTCAAGTTTTATGAGTTGATCGAGTCTGTACTTTTTTTCTTTTTAGGGTTCGGGATTGAGACTTTTAGAGAGATTGATGGCCCGTAGAAGTTTCTATTTTGGTTTTATCCCTGAATAGCCAAAAGGGTATATTTGTTAGGACCTATTTCCATTTGAGTCAAATTTTATGTATTTGATTAATTCCGAACAAAACATTTTGAGTCATAAGTTCGGATTGTATTGTTGATCCTTTCAAGCCATTGATGTGTTTAATAGAAGACGTACCAATAAAGCTTCAGAGATTATGTATTGACGAATGCCTATTTTTTATTATTTAGGCGCAAATATATGCCTTGTTAGGCCCGTTGTATCAAAGATAATAAACTTTTAAAGTAATTTTCATAAACAAAAGAAAAAAAATAAAAGTTTGAATAAAATTCAAGTTAAAATGAAATTTTAGTAACCCCATAGGATGAAGCTATAATTTTAAAAGATTTATGGCCCAAAAATAATTATTAAATATTTATTTGGTAAATATAAAGTTCTCTCTGAAATTTGGTTGAATTCCGGACAAAAACGAGCAACTTATAAATTTTGGGGGCAAGAATAAATTTATGGGGTAATTATGTAATTGTTTAACCTTTTATTACCCAAAATTTGAATCAACTATTTTTTTGCATTTTTATATGTATCTCGGCAGTTTGGATAACAAAGAAGTTGATATGCAAAAAAAATTCGAAGGCGTCACAAAACGACATGGTTAACATAGTTATACTAAATATTTTTTTATAAAATCGCCGAAGGGTCCATTAAGGTCGTTCCATAACTTTTCTAAAAGGTATTTGAAAGACTCACAATGTTGAAGTTCGGAAAAAGAATATTTTGAAGTTTTGGGGGTCAAAAATACATTTAAAGACGGTGCTTTAAATAGTGGTGGAAATTGAGGATAATAATTAAAAAAATCTTTTCAATTGTTTCCATTTCTGACAATAATTACCAGCCTAAATACAATGAATAAAATGATGTTTTGATCCAAATCAAATACCTCATTCCTTTACCTATAAATAACACTTTTGGGTCACTATTTTGAAGGGAAAATTTTAGAAAGCCGTTAAAATAAACTGTGGTACTTTTATTTTGAGTGTTATTTTTATTTCAGGGCCAAGAATTATTCTTATCGGGAGGAAATTTTGTCAAGATAAATTGTAAGGAACTATTCATTTGTAAGTTTATTTTATTAATGAAAGTTATTACTCGTTAGTGCACTTTTATTTTGTTTTCAATGATGTTAGTTTAACTTCTTTACTAGAACGAGGTGTAGTTTATTCTGTTTAAGTAATATTGTGTGTAGTTTAAATTCATCTTATTTTTCTACTTGTTTTAGTTGTAATAAAAATTATGTATTCATTTAAAACGACACGAGAGTGTGTTTTAAACCTTCGACTTTGCTTCAAAAAATCATATTTTATTCTTAAGTGTGATCGCTTTTTGAAGGGTTATACGTTTATTAAATTAATTTGTAATCCATTCTTAAAGACTATACTTTGAAATTTAAAATTAAACAATTTAATGGAATAGGGATTCCAGTCGTTTAAATTTAAAGACCCTAAATTTTATTGTGAACTTAACCGTGTTATTTTTTGAATTAAATATGGTGAGAGTCAGTTTATTTTGAGATATAAAATCAAGGATGGCGACTTTAAATTACTACATGGAATTAGTTAAATATGATAAATGGATCTAATGTTTTAGTTTTCTAGCACACTTGATTATATATTTTATATTTACACATTTTTTCTATGTTAACATTGTTTAATATTTCATCTCCTCTCAAATCTCAGTTCGTCCGATTGGATAGTCATAATTATTTTGAACGAAAATATTGACAAATCTTTGTGGTTTCAATCCGCACTTACACTGGCTAATCTATAATAACATGTATACATGCAGTATTTTATAAATTGACAACATGTTTTTGGCACCACTGCCAGGGATTTGTTCAATTTTATTTTTAAAAAAAGTTGTCACTTTCGAAGTAGCTTTTTTTCTTTCACTTTTCACATTATTATTATTATTAAAAATTTTATAAAAATAAAATTCTTAAAATAAAATAAAATAAATGAGTGCTTAATACTTTTTAAGTTTTTTTGTTCGGTAAAAAAATCAAATTTAAGCTTTTTTTTAGTAAAGAGTAGTTTTAACACTAGTTTATCACCAAATACATAAAAATTCAAAAAAAAAAATCCTGAAAATTTCTAGATTTTATTTTTTCCTTAAGTACCCCCTCCCGAAAAAATTTAAAAATTCAAAAATAATAATTTTTATTTCCATTAATAATTTTGTTACATCCAAAATATACAAAATAAAAAATAAAAAAATTATTTTCTTAAGTGTTCTTTGTTATTTTAAATATAGCACTAGTGTGTGTGTCATGTTGTTATTATTATTTTGTTTGTGTATCACTTTACGATTGGTGTAGTTTTTTGCGTCATTTTTCAATAGCACATTCAGAAAATACCAAAATAAGAAGAAAAAAAAGAGGTGAAAGAGGGCGAAAATGAAGAAAAAATTCACAAAAAGTGCATAAAGGTGATCGGACGTGAAGAATACTCTTGCAATCTTGCCACGAGGACAAGAAACTCTCGGCGACATTTCTCCTTGTTCGACGTTAACTTAAGCATCGACCTGACATAAACAAGTGAACGTAAAAGTCCACGCCGAAAGTAGGCTTTTGTGTGCTCCTACAGGGTTTAATTTCACATTTAAATTAGCATGTTGCATAAGTTGACTTAAGGAAAAAACCCGTGTAAAAGATAAGGCGGGGATTTCATCACCCTTCCTTGACTCGAAAATCACAAATTAACCAAGCATTTGCATATCTTGAGGCATCACATTTAATTTAAAATCAAGTAGACATTGGACTTACGATATCACATAGCTCATATGAAAATGCTTAACAAGGATAGAATTAAAAGATACTCCAACGCGAACTTGTGAAATCGATTCCATTTTACCTTGTGCAGGATTTGTGGTTTCTAATGAGTCTCCGTACCGACCAACTACCTAGAGGTAAAATCAGTATTTGAGATGATAACCGTATATGGTCACCTTTTAAATTTTCCATTGTCAAAGAATAAATGATCTCTAATGAGGGAGATTAATTCGGACACACACCATTTTCATCGATTAATCTCGAAAAAAACTAGATTTTAAAATTGAAATCCTCACCTAAATTAGATAAATAAATTTTCTTTCTGTTAGCTAGAACTTACATGGTATGAGTCAAATTATTCACTTTTACTATTCTTAAAAGAACATATATTTCATAATAATAATAAATAACTCGAAAAAGAAAAAAAGGAAAAAGAAATTCGAGTGATCTTAGTGTATGCGAAGTTGATTTCGAGATCATACTGGTCATTTGTCGAGTGTGGAGTCTAGCATTCCTAATACTTATGTAGAAATATTTTTTATATTCACCCAGGTGAGAGACGAGTAATCACCACGTTCCCTCAAAGATTATCTTTATTGGAATAGGTCTAGTAATCCTTCATGCATATTTTTATCGAATCATAATGAGAATAATTTTCAATTCCATTTGGGGACAACTCAATTGTTGCCCATGTTTCGGAGAACTGAAAAAGACGATCGCTACCTCCACGTGCATGAGTTTGAAGAGATTTGTGCGACCATTAAGTACCAACAACTTACCAGTAATATGACCAAAGTGTGACCTCGTCCTAGGACGAGGGTCATTAGAATACATAGCCAAGTCCTTAAGGACCTTTTCGGGGTCGTACCAAGACTCGTCCAAGCTAGGGTCGACCTCTTCATCCACAACCTCGGCCATCTAGTAAGCTGAGACCTCGGGGGAGCCTTTTATCATCAATGACACCTCTCGTCCTCTACTTCAGCCGACGTCAGGAAATAACCTGTATAACACATCTCGACCAGATGTGTTCGGACGAGACCACATGTGTCACTTGCCAGCATAAAGTTCTGCTCTACATCATCAACCTTGTATTCGGCTAGGCCGAGACCTGTACAAACGATACTTATAGTACGAGCAGCATAAGGTTCCAATATATCATGTCCCATGTAGACAAGTCTCTTACAACTAGATTATCCCCTCACATGAGGGAATATTGCTTCATACTGAGTTACATGTGTGAAGGATAGGTGTCAACTAGCTATTGGGAGCCTCTTCATGCACATGTTGATTACATGATTAGGGGTACATTACACCCCCGAGACACTATACATACACTTCATGTTCTACATTATAAAAGGGAGATATATTAGAAACCCTACTGAAACTCTGGCAAACTAACTATAATTGAGACCAAGATTGAGTGAATGTATCTTTAGGCCATTAGAGACTGTATTAGTTGATTCAACACCCTTATACAGTGGACGCGGGCCTTCAATAGGCTGAACCACTTAATTTTGGTTTTTGATAAAGAAAACGTTTCGGTGTATATTTTTCGTCGTTGCTTGAAAAGTTCCTCTAATCAAAATCCTCAAATACCTACAAAATGTAACAAACTCTAGTGTAGAGGTAAGTAAGGGGATTAATTCACATCAATGGGGTAAGTTAGAGACAAACTCAATTGTAGTTCAATTTTTATTTTCTTTTTGGGCTTTTGCTTTTACTATTTTTTTTATCTTTTCAAATATTAAAACAATTGGGTGAGGTGAGGTGAAATAATACCAAACTCAAATGTGAGATGAAAACAACTAACTAGAAAGTGACTAAAAGTGAAAAATAAAGTCTAACACTAAAATAAGAGATAAAGTGAGGTAAATAAATGTGAGAACAATCAAGGAGTGGGATAACACCACAAATTTTAGCTATTCTAATTAATTAATTTAATTAATTGAATTCTCCCAAATTAATATCAAACTTACAAATCAACTCTCGTTGCAAATGTAATTTTAATAGTAACCTTTTAGAAAATTAAGTTTAACACCCCACAACTCTAAAAAATAGATCTACACTCTTTTTAATTAATCACCCGCTAGGATCGGTCAATTAAAATTTATGTAAATCTTAAAAAATAATTTTAGAGTTGAAATTCAAGTAATTATACCCCACTTAAGAAACCCCTATCTCTAGTTCGAATCTAAAATGGGAATTATAACTAGAATTTCGATTTTCTCTCGAAAATCATTTACCCTCTCTTGAGGCGTAAATTTAAAGGTGAGGGATCAAAATTAATGTTCAAATGGAATTTTCAAGTAATCAAACTAATTAAATTAAAATAACATCAAATAAGGGTTCACCCCACCCCTTGAAAGGGGATTTAGCCTAACATCATATTAAACATGATAATCAAACAATGAAAGGCTAATAAAATAAAGTAGAAGAGAAGAACAATAAAACCGAATCTATTTGATTGAAATTGGACTCCAATCCTTGAATTTGAAATTTACATCCCTCTAGTTGAGCATCCAAGTGATTTCTAATTAAATAATCACTCAATTAAATCTCTTACAAAATTTAACCTCACAAATGTCTAACAAAAATAAAAATAATAAAATAAAATTATTTACAAAATGGTGTTTATCCTAATTTATTTTCTACACTAAACTATCTCTAACTCTCTCTAGAATTCTCTTCAAATTGATATCTAAAGTTGTGTCACCCCGCCTAATTAAATACCGGGCGATCACTCCTTTATTAAATTAAATCAAGGTAAACAGTTGGTTCATTCTTAGCATCACTGTCGATAGAAATACATTTTTCAATTTAACACCCTAAATAATTAAGCTAAGTGTCAAAACCATTTTCATACAAGCTTTCCAATCAAGTTAATTTAAGAAA
Organism: Sambucus nigra; assembly: GCA_949130495.1. Taxonomy (NCBI): domain Eukaryota; kingdom Viridiplantae; phylum Streptophyta; class Magnoliopsida; order Dipsacales; family Adoxaceae; genus Sambucus; species Sambucus nigra. Next base: position 198,401,506 of record OX422211.1, on the reverse strand, counting down.
AAGATTTATTTATTTAAAAACAACATTTCTACAACTTTGAATCACATCACAGTAAACCAAATAATATAATACATTTGTCAAACGAATGTTGACATAAGAAGACTAAAGTCACCAATAAAAACTGAAATAAACCCATAGTAACAATACTAAAAACAACTGATATACAAATGTCCCAATAACAATGGGATAATGGAGAGAGCTACACATGCTCAACTGATGAAAGTACTAAGAGTAGATCCGAATGAATGAAGTCGTCTAATCCCGAGACCTGCAACTCCCACGTAAGCTGCAGCGCGTTCCTTTCAAGAGATCCTAATCAAGACGCCCCTGTGGCTGGGCACCTGTAATATATACATATATATACAAGAGAGAGAGAGAGAGAGAGAGAAAGGGTCCGAGCCCGAAAGTGTGTTTGATTATAAAATATGTTTAGCAAGTATTTAAATTGATACAGGCCAATGCAACAACATATTTGTGCGTCACTCTCTTGAGAAATACTCACCTCTCTTCTAATGTGCACACCTATCGCACTAACCTTCCCAACGGTTTTATCTTAGCATTATCGTACTAATCTTCCCAATGATTTAACTTATCTTATATTACTCATAAGATACCAAATTTCACGATTCAATTGTTTGAAAAGAATATTTCAATTAGTAACCAAAGTTCTCATTTTGACTTTATTAAACAATAAAGCTTTCCAGTTTCATATTATACTTTCTCAAAACAAATATTTACAATTTGTGTTATCAACCACGTCCTACACAACATCACAGTAGACAGTTCCTGAATTTCAGAATTTCATATATATATATATATATTAACCACTCATAAAATATATATATATATAAACCATAATAGCACTCCAAATAAAACAATAGTGCGGGCATAATCTACTATCCAAACCCCATATCACTCACATTAAGGGGAATACAAATTCGGAATCACTCTCGAATTTTATTAACACATACACAAACTATAGGTCCCAAGTCCCTTAGGACCGTCTGAACTATCACTGCGATAGCCTGTACCAAGGATACCTATACACAAACAAGATGAGGCGAAGCATAGATTCCAAGTCTCTAAGAGGATGGCACATGCCTGCGTCTCTTAGGACCGTATGAACTATGACATCACTAGCCTGTACCAAGGATATCTATCTTCTAGGGTACGAGTCAATATCCCCCATAAGGCAACACAGGATAAGATCGTCCCAGCGCGGCAACCTCAGGGATAGCAAGTAGCGTGGGCATGATTTTAACAAGCATATAATATATGTACACACAATCATATAAATATACCACTTTTATTATATTAATATAGGTTCTTCTCGTCACCCATAATTATACCATTTATCCTTAATTTCACAGTTATATAATTACGTATAAGGTTTCGTTCATAACCTTAACTCGAAGGGTTTTCTCACTCATTGCCTGACACTCGTGGACTATATCCTCACAAATCTGAAATTAAGTAAGTGACTTTATTAGGTTCCAACGTAACTCTCTTACGCACCTCACCCTTTAAATTTATAAATTCACCAACCCTAAAGTAAATGTTCCATAAATAACATTCTCGTTGAAGATTAAAGGTCCCAACATTTATTCATATACCCTACTAGCCTCAATGTCTCCCAAATCAATTTATCAAGAATGCCCAAGAATTATAACACGACAATTAGAATTTAACGCATTTAAAGAGGGAATTAGGAGTCTGCCAGGAGGGGTCGATCGGTCGAAGCTTGGGGCTCGATCGATCGAACCTTCGATCGATCGAAGCTCTAGGCTCGATCGATCGATCAAGCAGGTCTGGGCAAAATTCTGCAGAATGCAGTTACGGGTTTCATCACCAAAATTTCACCAAATCGATATTTCCAAGTTCCAATCATCCCAGAATTCTACTACTAACATCATAACAATATACTAGATGATTCTAATGTAAGGCATGTTCATATACATCATTTAAACATGGATTTTTCCACCTAAAATTGTCTCCAATTATCAAGAACCCTAGAATTTTCTTAAACGGTTTTCTAATCAATCTTTCTCCTGAATTTCTTTCTTATGATCATCAAAATTTCGTGATTTAATTTCCTATACATGGCAAGAGTTTCCAGAATTTACATATACATCAATACTACATGGTTCTCTTATCAAAAATGGGGTTTTCTTCCATAATTTTTATCACAATTTATGCCTAAGCTAACATGAAGATTGCATCAACGAAAATTGCAAGTTTAAACACTTGCCTGGGATTTTGGTATGCAGATTCCCGGATGATTTTGGTATGGCTGCGTTCCTTGTCTCGCGATCTACGCGGTGGTGGTGGTGGCGGTGAAATCCGGTGGCTTTTTGGCCTTGGTTTGCCTTGGAGCTCTCTCCTCTCTTCTCCAATGGCCGTCACTTGATTTGTGAATGTTCTAACCCTAAGAGGCTGACCTAATGGCTGATATAGGTTGGCTAAAATTCGTGAGTTTATTTACCCACTTAAGTAAAATGACTAAAATGCCCTCCCGGGGTACTAATTAAGCCTAAAATTGCCCCGAGACCTAAACTACACCCCCGGGTACACTTTTCTGACTATCTCGACCCTACCGGACGCGTTGGCGCACTCAAAACGGCCATACGAACAACTTATAAAATATTCACTTTTTATTTAACCAAATTAGTCCCGACGTGACACGAGCACGTTCCGACTTAAATTTCCGAAATCGTCATTTAATTCACTCATGACAACATTATAAAAATAAATCTCATATATTACTATACTCATCCAGTAATATGCAACAAATAACAAATTTCCAATAATTACTAACTCTCGTCACGCTAGTAAATATTCAAAGCAACATTCCGGATTAAAATTAAATTAATTTATCTCAATTAAATTTAATAAATCCCATAATTTTAAAAGCTATTAAAATACGGGGTATTACATACTTCCCCCCTAATAACTGAATTTCGTCTCGAAATTCGGATAATAAGGCCTATCCGATAGCAGAATTCTGGATATCCTTTTCCGTAAACAAACTAACTACACATTACGGGGTTCAATTACTATAGCCCTTTCTTCACAGCAACATTGTTTTACATTCTCATTAGGGATACTTCACCTTGTGCTCCCAACCGACACCATTCGCATAAGTTACGCTTATACGTTATGCATTTCATTAACTCACTAACATTAGGAGGCCGCACCCTACTATAGACAATTACTCGGATCATTTATATACAAAACTTCCATTCTGAGAAAATATTATGAACATTTGATCACCCTAGCTCGCCTAATACAGTCGTGGAATTCTACCACATTTATCGGAAGTTCTCTTGACCGATCCAAAAAATTCTGATTATCTACTCTCCTCTAAACATACAGAAGGAGAGTAGTCGAGGTTCTTCCATAACAAAACCTTAATAAGTACCTTGTACGCGACAAACAGGTACGATTGCTTCTACAGAGCATTCTTGAAATCAACCTATCAAGATTCCAAAATCTCCTTCACGTGGCTCCACAAATCTTCAATCACCGTGCGCCTATTCCCTGGCTACGGGTGGTACATCCTACTCGAAACGAAACCTTATCTCCGCTGGTTCCTGAAATCCTAGTTGAAGGTGGGATTCACCAATCTCATCCTGATTCAGAAATTTGTACTGCGTCGGACCATGCACTGGCGCGATCCTTTCTTTTGAAGGAAGTCTGGGCATACTAGTTAATATTGTAAGCCAGCCCAAAGGAATATCAATCACTTCCTTCTCGGTGACTTAATTCACAAGTTCGGGATAAACCCTTGATCATGTTTTGAGGATGGTAACCCATCCAAGGACTGTACCAACTTTTTCGACCTCTTCCAATTTCAGGAATTGTCGATAAACAAAAAATTCTTTGGTTGATTCTCCGCTTTCAACCAAACCTTACTTACGGGCGGTGCATGTAGAGACTACTCACTACGTCTCGCTAAACATTGATTCTTCCCTTGAAATGTCTCACATTAAGTGACACGTAATACTCCCCTTCCTCCATGGAGTAGGCCGAAAGTTCCGACCCGGGCTCTTCTCTCCACGAAGCGCACTTCTGGATCTCTTATCCCATTCTAACATCCTTACTCTTTGTATGCACAAGTCGCTCTCATGTTTGAATAATAATAACTCCGCTCCGGGTGTTCTTCATAATTATTAAATTCTACTCTATTCAAGGGATACCAATTCTTGAACGGCTTCCACAGCCTTCCAATCAAGTTAGGGCGTGCTATTCAATTGCACAGTTATGTATGTATTATCGCCCCTCATGTGACGTTTAGTCCACTCTATCACTTCCACTTCGTCATACTATTCCCACAAACATATATTTCACACGTCTATTTCCACGTCCCTCCGACTTGGACCATTTTAACTGTATTTAACCAAGATGCCCACATTTTTGCAACACTCCGACCGCCCTGGGAGAGCGAACGGCGTGCTACTCATCTGTAGAATTAACTAAATTCAACGGAATAGAAGGAATAGGGGATTCAAATTCCATGACAATAAAATAGGAACAATAATTCTCATCCTTCCTCAGATAAGTACAACAATTTTCCCAAATAGGTACAACAACCAAAATAAATCACTAACGCTCTATTCATCAGAATAATTACAGGTCATCTCTTTTGTATAGTATAAAGTTCTTTCCAGATAATCCATGCTAAAAATCATTCCAACTCTTTATTCACTTTGTGTTCTGTACGCGGTTATGATATTCGGGTACTCTCAATCACCCTAGAAATCAGAATTCTTAAATTTTCCTTATCATAATTCCACCCCTCAACTTGTGGGGTTAACTTTCATTGTTTTCCTACCACAACCCCAATAACCTTAAAATAAAATTCAACTTCCAACTTACATACATAATTACTTGATCCCATTTCGACCAGGGTACCAAACTCGTGGAATAGTGACCAAACGTCTCCCTACTTCCAACCTTACGCTATGTTTCATGCGTGGGATGTCTCGCAAAGCGAAATCCAAACAAGGAACCCCCCCAGATACACTACTACCTAGCATTGTCGGTTATCGAAATTCGTTTGGTCCTCTGTCCATAGAATATACCCCTTTATTCCGTCCCTTGACAGAAAAGTTACAAGTTCTCCGTGATTATGCTTAACAAAGAACGTTTCACCAATTTCACTATCGTCCCGTATTGGTTAATTGTAATTGGATTTAAAAACTTCGAATACATACACTCGGAATTCTCGAAATCCCTTTCCCTAATAATAGGGTATAAAGATTAACTCCCACATCTCTAAAGGTTAAATATAGAAATGCACTCTTCCTATCACTAAGTCCGGAGTGCTAAACATAATACTGAGTTAAATCTTTTCGCTCAATGGTAAATCCCGATACATACGGAATTATACTAACAAAGTCTATACATACATTGGCATCGAATATCTCGAGCCCACTATCTCCTCCGAAGTCTCTAGGATAGATAATATAAGTGCGAGTCCAACTCTCTTTTATATAAGCCTCGCTAAAACAAACATGAAACATGTTGCACCAATGCAACTACTCCAATAGCCTCGAAATAAATGCCCACTATCATACTACCCATTTCTATAACGTTTTAACAAGGATAATATCATACTCGTGTATCGTATCACTACAACGAGTAACCTCATTAAAGTTTAAAACACTGTAATATACTCACCCATCCTCCGCGGATAGCTCTAAAGAAATCCCGCTACACTAAGGAAAAATATTCACACAATGGTAACATTTCTAACTATATGCATTAAACTCGCCTCACATGTTAATCTAGAAATGATCAAAATATGGTGACTCGCTCGTGTCACATAAACACGCCTCATCCTCGGAGGATACAACATACACTTCCTACCTTGACAATCGTCTTGACTGTGCAAATGGTTTCCGGACGTAACACGTCTACGCAAACCAAACAATATTACTTTACTCGTTGCCTTTTACTAGGCACCGTATTCTTGCCCTTATATTTACTTTGGAACATAATATCGTGAGCGATCTCACTCTGCATAAAATACCTCAACACATAATTCACCTATCACCTGTCCTACTATCCAGGTTAGGATTGTTCTTTCCTCGGACATTAGTAGACTCGATTTCTGTTAACTATCCCGGTTGTTCCATAGCCTTCTTAGGCCATAAAGATCATGTTACTATCTATACTAGAACTTACTGAATTTACCATCACTTGGTAAGAATTTAACTGCCTGAAGCATTTAAATGGTTTTCCTGATGTGTATCCACATCCTTCTGTGGTGCTATCCCACCACCGTTGCATTCAGTCTCATTCTCGACTAAATTCTTCGATTCCTATAACTTCCTCCACAAAGAAGAGTTATCATCTATTATGACACAATATGACAATGTCAACCTCTGGATCGTTCGTCCATCAGAATTTCCTCCTTGAGTTTTATCAACTATTATTACGAGTTGGTCTTCCACTTGGAGTCGTTTCCCCCACTTGTATCTACATCTTCTAACACAAAATTGGCTAACGGTTAAGATTCAAATTCATGAATGGACCCCTGATATGCCCTCCCTCGAAGAGTTTAGAACTACATTCGCTTCTCATTCAGAACAGTTACGGAAGGAACATACGGTCAACACTGTACCTCAAGTTCTCCTATAGGCATAGCATTCCACTTCTAAAATTGGTGGTTGTCTCCAACCATTAATTTCGTCCCGAAAGCCAAGAAAATTTTCCTCTAAATTTTCACTTTCGGTTTGCCACACTCCGTTCTACATTTAAGCCTTTGGATACTTTACCGCCTTAGGTAAAGACACATACAATTTTCGCGTTTCAAAAATTTCCCGTTGATAGTCTTTACACGTTTTTTGTAAGACGTTGGTTAGGTTTACCCCCGTACCTCATTTGACAATAACAGCATTTGAAAATCATTACTGCACCTTAGTCGCCTTTCAAGTCTTGGCTTCTCGTGCCATAATGGAGTTGACCTCGACTACGGTCGTCATCCTCGAATATATTTCCTAATCTCAACTGAGCCCTGCTTCCTAATGTACGCTTAACGGTCTTCTTCTGACATCCGTCATCGCTCGGCACACACACACATCCGAACGAAATCAGAATTCACTAATGCATACACATTATAGCCGGAGAATGAAATCTCGCCAAAGGAATCGACAATCCTAAACATAGGGCTCTATAACAAACAAAGCAACGCTGAAAGCATAATAAGCGGTACAGATCCTAAGGACACTAGAACATGATGCTCTGATACCACCTGTGACACCCCGCCTAATTAAATACCGGGTGATCACTCCTTTATTAAATTAAATCAAGGTAAACAGTTGGCTCATTCTTAGCATCACTGTCGATAGAAATACATTTTACAATTTAACGCCCTAAATAATTAAGCCAAGTGTCAAAACCATTTTCATACAAGCTTTCCAATCAAGTTAATTTAAGAAAAAGATTTATTTATTTAAAAACAACATTTCTACAACTTTGAATCACATCACGGTAAACCAAATAATATAATACATTCGTCAAACGAATGTCGACATAAGAAGACTAAAGTCACCAATAAAAACTGAAATAAACCCATAGTAACAATACTGAAAACAACTGATATACAAATGTCCCAATAACAACGGGATAATGGAGAGAGCTACACATGCTCAACTGATGAAAGTACTAAGAGTAGATCCGAATGAATGAAGTCGTCTAATTTAGAGATCTACAACTCCCACGTAAGCTGCAGCGCGTTCCTTTCAAGAGATCCTAATCAAGACGCCCCTGTGGCTGGGCACCTGTAATATATACATATATATACAAGAGAGAGAGAGAGAGAGAAAAAGGGTCCGAGCCCGAAAGTGTGTTTGATTATAAAATATGTTTAGCAAGTATTTAAATTGATACAGGCCAATGCAACAACATATTTGTGCGTCACTCTCTTGAGAAATACTCACCTCTCTTCTAATGTGCACACCTATCGCACTAACCTTCCCAACGGTTTTATCTTAGCATTATCGTACTAATCTTCCCAATGATTTAACTTATCTTATATTACTCGTAAGATACCAAATTTCACGATTCAATTGTTTGAAAAGAATATTTCAATTAGTAACCAAAGTTCTCATTTTGACTTTATTAAACAATAAAGCTTTCCAGTTTCATATTATACTTTCTCAAAACAAATATTTACAATTTGTGTTATCAACCACGTCCAACATAACATCACAGTAGACATTTCCTGAATTTCAGAATTTCATATATATATATATTAACCACTCATAAAATATATATATATAAACCATAACAGCACTCCAAATAAAACTATAGTGCGGGCATACTCTACTATCCAAACCCCATATCACTCACATTAAGGGGAATACAAATTCTGAATCACTCTCGAATTGTATTAACACATACACAAACTATGGGTCCCAAGTCCCTTAGGACCGTCTGAACTATCACTGCGATAGCCTGTACCAAGGATACCTATACACAAACAAGATGAGGCGAAGCATAGATTCCAAGTCTCTAAGAGGATGGCACATGCCTGCGTCTCTTAGGACCGTCTGAACTATCACATCACTAGCCTGTACCAAGGATATCTATCTTCTAGGGTACGAGTCAATATCCCTCATAAGGCAACACAGGATAAGATCGTCCCAGCTTGGCAACCTCAGGGATAGCAAGTAGCGTGGGCATGATTTTCACAAGTATATAATATATGTACACACAATCGTATACATATACCACTTTTATTATATTAATATAGGTTCTTCTCGTCACCCATAATTATACCATTTATCCTTAATTTCACAGTTATAGAATTACGTATAAGGTTTCATTCATAACCTTAACTCGAAGGGTTTTCTCACTCATTGCCTGACACTCGTGGACTATATCCTCACAAATCTGAAATTCAGTAAGTGCCTTTATTAGGTTCCAACGTAACTCTCTTACGCACCTCACCCTTTAAATTTATAAATTCACCAACCCTAAAGTAAATGTCCCATAAATAACATTATCGTTGAAGATTAAAGGTCCCAACATTTATTCATATACCCTACTGGTCCTCAATGTCTCCCAAATCAATTTATCAAGAATGCCCAAGAATTATAACACGACAATTAGAATTTAACGCATTTAAAGAGGGAATTAGGAGTCTGCCAGGAGGGGTCGATCGGTCGAAGCTTGGGGCTCGATCGATCGAACCTTCGATCGATCGAAGCTCTAGGCTCGATCGATCGATCAAGCAGGTCTGGGCAAAATTCTGCAGAATGCAGTTACGGGTTTCATCACCAAAATTTCACCAAATCGATATTTCCAAGTTCCAATCATCCCAGAATTCTACTACTAACATCATAACAATATACTAGATGATTCTAACGTAAGGCATGTTCATATACATCATTTAAACATGGATTTTTCCACCTAAAATTGTCTCCAATTATCAAGAACCCTAGAATTTTCTTAAACGGTTTTCTAATCAATCTTTCTCCAGAATTTCTTTCTTATGATCATCAAAATTTCGTGATTTAATTTCCTCTACATGGCAAGAGTTTCCAGAATTTACATATACATCAATACTACATGGTTCTCCTATCAAAAATGGGGTTTTCTTCCATAATTTTTATCACAATTTATTCCTAAGCTAACATGAAGATTGCATCAATGAAAATAGCAAGTTTAAACACTTGCCTGGGATTTTGGTATGCAGATTCCCGGATGATTTTGGTATGGCTGCGTTCCTTGTCTCGTGATCTACGCGGTGGTGGGGGTGGCGGTGAAATCCGGTGGCTTTTTGGCCTTGGTTTGCCTTGGAGCTCTCTCCTCTCTTCTCCAATGGCCGTCACTTGATTTGTGAATGTTCTAACCCTAAGAGGCTGACCTAATGTCTGATATAGGTTGGCTGAAATTCGTGGGCTTATTTACCCACTTAAGTAAAATGACTAAAATGCCCTCCCGGGGTACTAATTAAGCCTAAAATTGCCCCGAGACCCAAACTACACCCCCGGGTACACTTTTCTGACTATCTCGACCCTACCGGACGCGTTGGCGCACTCAAAACGGCCATACGAACAACTTATAAAATATTCACTTTTTATTTAACCAAATTAGTCCCGACGTGACACGAGCACGTTCCGACTTAAATTTCCGAAATCGTTATTTAATTCACTCATGACAACATTATAAAAATAAATCTCATATATTACTATGCTCATCCAGTAATATGCAACAAATAACAAATTTCCAATAATTACTAACTCTCTTCACGCTAGTAAATATTCAAAGCAACATTCCGGATTAAAATTAAATTAATTTATCTCAATTAAATTTAATAAATCCCATAATTTTAAAATCTATAAAAATATGGGGTATTACAAAAGTTTCCTTTCAAAATGGTCTTCTTCTTCCTTAAATAGTAGACATGGAGCATGGGGTATAGTTGGAAGAATTAAGGTGCAAGATCATAGGGTGTGTGCACATGGGGTCAAAATAGGAAAATGCACAAATGTGCATGGGATGCGTGAGGTCAAATGACTGAGGGGAGGTAACAAATATGATTTGGTTTAGAGGGTATAACGGGAAGACATGAGGGAAAGGTGAGTTAAAAGGTGTTGGGGGCATTTTGGGTAAAAGGGGAAAAGAGGGTTTTAAACGGCTTGTGGCTTTTATTTGTTTTGGTTTGGCTTTTTTGTTTGGCAGGTAGAAGTCATGGCTTTTGGGAGAAATGAGGTTTGGTTGAATAAGGCTAGACATGAGTGATGGGTAACAGGTAAGGGTTTGTAGATTTCTGGTAAGGAGGTTGGTATCTGAGCGGGTTGGATCGGGTTGTGAAAGTAGTAGGTGGGTCCGGGTTTGGCACGCCGGTGATAGAGGAGAGAGAATGGAGATTTTCCATGGGTTAAGGTGGTCGCGGGTCCGACGGTTTTTCGGTCATGGGTCAGCGCTGGGCTGGTGGTTTTCGGGTTTATACCCGGGTATGATGGCAGGAGGAGGTGCGGGTTATGTGGGTTACGGGTTGGGAAGGTCTCGGTTTAAGGTGGGTTGCGGGTCAGCGCTGCTGGTGGTGGTCGAGAAGGTTGCCGGCGGCAGTTTCGGGTGGATGGTTTTAGGGTCATGGGGTGTCGGGTGGTCTCGTCGGAGTTGGTCGGGAGCTGCCACGGGTAGGGGTGAATCCGGGTTGGTTGGATGTGGTTAAGGAGATGGGTAAAGGGTTTTAAGTTTGTTGGGTTTAATGGAGGATGAGAGATGAGATGGTGATAGATAGAAGATGGTGAGGGGTTGATTGGGTGTGTGAAGTTGTAGGGTAGGTGTGTGAGGGGGAGGGATTAGTTAGGTATAGGTGAGTGTAGGATAGGTTTGGTGCGAGTTGGTTTGTTTGGGTGGGTGGTGTGTGTGTGTGTTTAATTTGGAAACCTAAAAAAAACTAACTAATTAACTAACTAAAAAATAAAATAAAAAATCTAAAAATTAAATTCCTACACTAAAACTAAAATAAAGACTCGATAAAATATGCAACTAAAAATAAATAAAAATAAAAATATAAAAATCTATTTAACTAAAAACTAAAATCCTAAAAAAATATAAAATCTAATAAAACTAAAAAAATAAATGAAATCCTAAAAAAATCTAATCCTAATAAAAAAAAACTAAAAACTAATCAAAATCAAAATAAAATGAAATGATACTAATAAAATATAAAAATAGAAAACAAAACCTATAAATTCTAAAAAAATAAAAAAATAAATCCTAAAAATAAAGACGACTCAAACTAAAAATCTAAAAAAGTATAAAGAGGCACAAAATAAACACACATGGGATGCGGGGTAGGTTTAGGTATGGTTTGGGGTAGGCTGGGGTTACGGGATTGGGGATTTAGCTCCATAATCTGCACAATTACCTTGAAATACGCATTTGAACACCGCAATGTGCATTCGACCTACAAAATAGACAATAAAGCGCATAAGACCCATATTGTCGAGAATTAGCAACTAAAATATGGCTATTCGGGGTATAAAATGTACACTTTTGTGTGCTTATAGGTTTTCTTCCTCTTCGCCTCATTTCTTTCAACTATTATATTGCTTATTTTCTGCCATTGTTGTATCCATGTGAGTTCATTATCACTTTGACCTAGTGGTACCATTTCTGGTAACATCAGTCTGGCGCCATCTATGGGAACGAGGATTATCATATCCTTACTTCTCTAGCTTATACTCACCGGAATCTCTGGTGGTGAACCATTCCTCCCGCTTGTGGAGTTGTTTCAATATTTAAAGATCTCTTGTTAAGACTCTAAGCTTCTACTCTTCAGTTTACAGCTCATCCATCATATTTGAAACATGGCATCAGAATTTCCACCTCTAACTCATGAACCTAGCTCTAGTCACTCCCCTCCTTAATTAGAAATGGCAGAGGTGGCAGCGGCATTGAAATCATTGGTAGCCAGCCAACAGGCGATGCATGAGCAACTGGCCGCCTTCAGCCAAATTGTATTGGTGAGACCTATATAGGTAATGTCAGAGATGATTACTCCGGCCGCCATGGAGAAGCATCCGGATGCTAGGGGACCACCCCAGGCACCACACAAGGAATTTAACCTCATCAACGGAGGAGAAACATTATTAACCCTAGGCGTTTACGTTTGGGTGGCAAGGTCAACACTGCCTAGATGATCAGTATGATGACTATGAGGCTGAAGACACTCAGGCTGACTTCTAGGAGCCATATGAAATATAAAAAAACACTCTATGCCCCATTAAAGTTAGTCGAGGAAACAGTAGGAGGCCTTGTTAGGACGCTCAACCAAGGGGCTCTGCCTTTGATCGACTAAGTAAAGGGTCGGACTTTGAAAGGCTCGGCCTAGTGGGGTAACTCAAGGATCGGCTGTCCAGGTTAAGGAGTATTACTAGCTCCAGGAGAGAAGGAGAAGGGTGTTGGCCCCCATATGACCGAGACGAGGGGTTGAGAGAAGTGAAAAGACAACAGAGGTCTTTGTCAAGGGAACTTTTGGTTCAGCCAACACAAGTGGCCGGAGATAATATCGATCAGGCCGATTTTATAGCAATAGTTGATAGGCCCTAGAACAACTTGATGCATAGGTTAGAAGATAAGATTGGATACATTCTCAAAAGTCGATACCCCTTATATAGGGTCTATTAAGAAGGATATCCTTTCATGGATAGGATCGTCAATTTTCTAACCCTGACCAAGTTCAAGCGATCAATGATCACTCCCAAGTATGATGGGATCACTAATCCAGTTCACCACATAGAGATGTACCAATCCACTCCTAACATTTACTTAGTCTTGGATGAGATGAGATGTCATGCCTTTTTAAGCACTTTGACCAGAGTAGCCCATGTATGGTTTACCTCACTCCTTAATAATTCAATTGATACTTTCAAGAAGCTCGTCGAGAGATTCATACATAACCTATGCGTTGGGGTGAGACCCCAACAGAAGATAACTCACCTATTATACATCAATCACGGGGAGAATGAGAGTCTCAAGGAGTATATTGCAAGGTTCGATAAAGAAAAGCTAGAGGTCAAAGATTATGAGGAAAGCATTGCAATAAAAACTCTGATAAGAGGTCTGCAGGAGGGAAAACTACTCTGGAAGCTTGTTGAAGACCCACCGAAGTCCATGTCCGAGCTATTGGTAATAAACAGTAAGGCAATGAATGCTAAAGAATCTATCGTAGCAAACTATGGGGATGAGAGGGGCAGTAGCAGTGGGGGAAAGTTCTAGAAGAAGAACAAAGATGGAAAGAAGAGATCAGCGAATGACAAGTTTGTGAACTACACTCCCCTCATAGTTAGTTGCAAACACATCTGAAATGAGATCAAGAATGATCGGTCCTGGAGGTGGCCTAAAACATTGAAAGCTCCTCCTCACAAGAGGAACAAAAAGCTATGGTGTAAATTCCACCAGGACCATGGGCACTTGATCGATAAGTGTTTTGCTCGGAATGATGAAATAGAGAAGATGTTGAAGGCCGAAAATATAAGAAAGTATGTAGACAATCAAAATTAAAAGGGTGGCCAAAATAACACCCAGAAGAAGATGAAAAATGACAAATGTAAGCCAGATGCTCCAACGGGTCAAGATGATGATGAGTCGAATGACTATGATAAGGACGACCCTGACCTGCCTCTAAAGTTTGTTGATCCAAAGGATCGGCTCCATATGATCTTGCGTGAGGTCAAGATGATCCGTAGGGGGCTTGCAAGGTTAGAGAGCCAAGGTTGATATGAATACTTTGGTAGTTGACTTTTTAAGGCTATATTTCAAGGGAATTTTAGCTTCACATGATGACCCTTTGGTCATCACTACTCTGGTGCATGGTTATGAGGTTCCAAGGGTTTTGGGATTGTTACAAAGGTCTAGATTAAATCAAGAAGAGGTATATTCCATATCACCAACCACTCATGGTATTTAGTGGCGAGAAAGTAGAGCCCTTGGACATATATGAAATGGGAGTGATAATGGGAAATAACTGGTTGAAATGTCTTATAAGGAAGATGAGCTTCTTCATCATGGATGAAAATGTCTACTCGGCTTACAATATAATTCTCGAAAGGGTATCCCTCTAGAAATTTGAGGTCGTGCCTTCAATAGTCCAACAGATTATTAAATTCCTAAACCTATATGGGGCAGGGAAACTTCAGGGGGAGAAGGATCAGGTCGATATTGAAGATATTGAAGCTAAATCTTGTGAATAAAAGAGCAGGATGTGTCCTCCCCAGCTGAGGTCGAAACGGGTTCAACAAGAAATAAGGTGTCTGAGAATGAGGAAGATCGATACCTCTTTAAGAATGGAACCGTGGACGAAGGATTTTTTTCTCAAAATAGAACCGTGTGGAACCACTTAGTTGATGGATCTTCAAGTGAAATTGGAAGTGGGGAAGGATTAATAGTGTCGGCAGTAGATGGGACCTATAATTATTATGCATTATAGGTTCAACTTCAAAGCCTACAATAATGAATCAAATTATAAGGCCCTCCTAACAGGCCTCTCCCTTACCCGAGCACTAAAATGTTGGCAATCTCCTTATCCACGGTGATTCCAGGTTGGTTATCAACCAATTTTTGGGGGTATGTGAGGCCAAGGATGATAGAGTGGCCAAGTACCTAGTAAGAGTAAAGACATCATTAAAGCATTTTATCGAAGTAAAGCTAAAGATAGTAACTCGGTTAGACAATGCCCGAGCCAACACTCTGTCAAGGTTAGCCTCAGACACTAAAATTGAACTTAGAAGAACGGTCCTAGTAGAGATTATCCATCGACCGACGATTAAATAAGAAGAAAATATTGTGGAATATTTCTTCAAGTTTAGTATAGGAGCTTCCTGGATGGATCATATCATCCGATATATCAAAGAGGGGGAGTTGCCGCAGTCCAGACCTGAAAGAAAGAAGATCGGGTATAAACTTGATAAGTGCACCCTCATAAAATACGTCCTATATAAAAAAGAGTTCTTGCTTCCTTTACTCAGATGTGTCCATCCATTTGAAGCAGAGTATATTTTAAAGGACATGCATGAAGGGTCCTGCTCCTGCCATATTAGAGGTAGGTGATTAGCTAAAAGGATCATCACTCATGGTTACTGGTGGCCGACGTTAGCCAAATATGCAACTACACATATTAAGAAGTGTGATAAGTGCCAGAGGTTTTCCAACATACCCCATCAACCTCTTACCTCCATTACATCTCCTTGGTCATTTACGATTTGGGGGATTGATTTGGTTGGGCCATTGTTAAGAGCTATGAACAATTATCATTATTTGATTGTGGCGATTGACTATTTTTCTGGGTAGAGGTTGAGCCGATGGTTACAATCAAGAAGAAGAAAGCTTTCTAGTTTATCAGGAAAAACATCATCTGTAGATACAACCTACCTAATACCCTGATTTTTGATAATGGGCAACAGTTCAAGAACATCTCTTAGAGAAATATTGTGAATTAGTGGGCATTAAGTAATTCTTATCCACTACCATTTGACCCCAAGCCAATGGAGATAGATGTGATGAAGAAAATAGTTATTGATGGAATTAAGAAGAGATTAGAGGATGACAAAGGAAGTTGGATTGAAAATGTGTATGTTGTCTGATGGGCTTATAGGCCTACGGAGAGGACTCCAACTGGGGAAACTCCATTAACATTGGCTTATGTCTTAGAGGCAGTGGTGTCGATAGAGGTAGGTCTACCAACCCACAGAGTTTAGACGTACGACCCAGAGCAGAATGTGGAAGAGAGGATACTGGACTTGGAACTTGCGGAGGAACGAAGAAAATATGATGACGTTAGGCAAGCTGCCTATCACCAAAGGACGATGAAGTTTTACAATAAAAGGGTAAAATCCTACTCACTGGCAGTCGGAGACCTGGTGCTGAAGAAGACATGGAGGAAGCCCAACAATCTTTATTCGAACTGGCATGGTCCGTATAGAGTGGTTGATGATGTGGTTCGCGGGACATATCAATTGGAAAATATGGAAGTGGATTCGTTCTCCAATCCATGGAACGACGGCCACCTCAAAAAATACTACCAGTAAGATTCCAATTTTTATTGTCTTTTTTTATTCCAATATAATACATGTATATGAAAGACAAATGATGAATGAAAAATGAATGAAGTTGAATAAAAATTTCCAAGTGTTCCATTATATATTGTTTATTTGTTTCAATATTTGTTGCTTGTATGTATCAACTCATCTTAAGCTATAAAACATCATTCGTGGTGAAGTAGCCTTAAGTTGCTCTTGGTGACATGACAGTCTAGATGGGGTTGACCTAGTCTATGGACTATCAATAACATCGATAGGGGTTTATTTATTAAACATCATTAACTTGGTGGAAATTCTCTCTCGATCGAGGTAATAGTGCATGGATGAGATGACACTCATCCATACACTCTCAAAATGATGAGAGGGGACTTGTGATACAACACCATAATTTGGTGGATTCAAATTCAAAATCACTTAGTTGTTGTTCATTTATTAAACATCATTAACTTGGTGGAAATTCTCTCTCGGCCAAGACAAGAGTGCATGGATGAGACAACACTCATCCATACATTACCAAAACGGCAAGAGGGGAGTTGTGATACAACACTATAATTTGGTGGATTCAAATTCAAAATCACTTAGTTGTGGTTCATTTATTAAACATCATTAACTTGGTGGAAATTCTCTCTCGACCGAGACAATAGTGCATGGATAAGACGACACTCATACATACACTCTAAAAACAATGAGAGGGGACTTGTGATACAACACTATAATTTTGTGGATTAAAATCCAAAATCACTTAGTTGTTGTTTATTTATTAAACATCATTAACTTGGTGGAAATTCTCTCTCGGCCGAGACGACAGTACATGGATGAGACGGCATTCATCCATACACTCTCAAAACGATGAGAGGGAACTTGATATACAACAACATAATCTGGTGGATTCAAATTAAAAATAAATTATTTGTTGTTCATTTATTAAACATCATTAACTTTATGGAAATTCTCTCTCGACCGAGACGATAGTGAATCGATGACTTATGAATTATGGTTAATGAAAAATTAGATAAAAAAAATTTGCATATCAGAAGATGAAGAGAACAAAGAGACTCATTAATAATGAAAGATTTATACAAAAACAGAATACAAGTCCATGAAGGTCCATCCCAACAAAAATAAAAATGACGAGAGCTTAAACATCAGAATTTGGTTGGGTTCTCCCATCGCTAGGAGTGATAGAGGCCTTAATATTGGTAGTCTCGACCCCATCATCATTTATGCTAGTCTCAGATGCAATATCGTTTTTCTCTTTGACCTAAACGGGGTTGGTTTCCATAGAGTTGGCAGGATTTTCAACATCTTCTAGAGCAGTCCCAAGATAGAGATCGTTGAAGTCAAGATCTACGAAGTGGTCATGGGACAAATCTCTAACCACTGTATGTTTAAGGGCAACTCATCGGCAAGAAGTCTTGATGACTCTCCCAAGATATTCAAAAGCATAGAATATGAATTTGTCAGATTCTTTTAACTCAAAATTATCTTAGTCTTTAGCCTCATCCAGCGACCTTAACTCGAGCATCAATATCGTCTTACTTATTCTCTCCCATTTTCTTCAGGGCATTGGCATGCTCGGTAGTCAGATTGGTATTCTCATCCTTTGACTTCTTCAGAGTCAAATTTTATTTTAAAAGCTCATGATTTGTGTTATCTGCATTTCTGTATTTTTGAATCAAGGGCAAGCACTTATTGATCCATTCTCCCATATGATGGAGGGAGATCGGACTCTGTAAAAGTGTATAGTGATAGTCGATATGAGACATAATTAATGAATAGGCTACACTTGGTGAGATTTGAAAGTACATGGACAGCCTTATGGATGGAAAATTTAGTCAGCAAGGAGATGTCTAGAGAGAGTAGAAAACATCTATCTCCCTCAGAAAGCTGACAGGCGACACCATCTATAGGTATATTGGCATGGCCAAGAATGCTCTCGTGATCAAGTTTCAATTGTGAAAGACAAGATGCCAAAGCCTCATCGGATAACTCTACTTTGATGGATGATTAGTATTAGTATCCTCTGCTCAGTCTTTTCATTTCTTCCCAACAACATCATCTATGTTGGGGGCGCCTATAGTAGATTTTTTAATTTGGGCAGTAGGGGGATCAACATTTTTGCCATGTTTACTGATGTTAGGGGACACCATATTCCAAAGGTCATTCGGTATGCCTTCTGGACGTTATGGAAGAGATAGAAAAATTCAATTATGAACAACTATAAGATACGAGACAACAATTACTGAGAATAATTACATATGTAGCTCAGTTAAGGGGTCAACCCCCAACCTTGTCTGAGCCAAATAATGAAGGGTCATTAAATGTTCAAACTTAATGAGACGACCATTATTACCCTATTTACGAGGCTTATTAACCTTCTCAAAGTCCCGAGGGTTCAATCCTGGGTCAAGTTTGGCTAATGCAGAGGCATTATCCCATCTTAAAGGAGTCCTAGGCTCAAAGTTTCCTAAAGCTTGGTTGGGACCAAATTCCTAATCTCGAGAAATGAAAAAGTATCAAGGCTTATAGTTGTGATTTGAGGTCTTATTGAATAATAAAAATTTCTTCTCAGACTTCCTAGCAACGAGATGATAGTATCCAAACTGAGTCTTAGAAGACGAAGGATTATAACAAGCTAGGAAAATGTTAAATGGAAGGTTAGTTTGGTGGACAATCTTCCAAAGGGAAACAAAGCCGAGAATAACCCTCCAAGCATTAAGAGAAAGATAATAGGGGCAAGTCCTAAACGAGCTAAGATGGTGTGGATAGTTGGGTGAATAGGCAGTCAAAAGCCGACTTTGAACATCTTCTCATAGACGTAGACCTCACTTACCATATCCACCATGAAAGTCTTTTTCATATTTAAAAGGTTTGCTTATAATAATGAAGGATCCCATACCATAGAGGTGTCTCCAAACTTAAAGGTCAACCTCAGAGACAGTACTCTCATAAGATTAAGATACAGAGGTGTCAAGTTGAATCTCCTTACCACTATCTTCTAGTTCCTCGTCCTGAGGATTGTTTGGATCCCCACATGGGAATCTCTGGAGAAACTCAACTCTAGTTACAGTCGAGAGAGGAATAACATCTAACAGAGGCAAAATAGCATTATTAGGCTCAAGTATTTGGATGGAATCTGATTTATCTGATGACTCGGACCTCTAAGAGGATGAAACATGAGAAGAAGCCTCGTCCACCTCTAATCCTTCATTTTGTGATGAAGAATAGGCTATGGCCTCCTCAAATGAATCCACACACTCGATCTACTGAGAGGTAGACATAGGGTCGTCTTACGTAGAGGAAAACTCAGATACTGGATTTTTGGGTTTAGGAACTTGAGGGTATATGACATCTAGTGGAGGTTGATAAATTCGATACATTGGGAAGGCCTCGGGTTTACGAATCTTGGCTTTATGACTCTTGGCTTCCTCGGCCTCTACCCTCCTAATCTGATCAAAACACTTATCTCTAAGGGTGGGAAACACCTTGGCCAGCTTATATAAGTGTTGTAACATTAAAGGACAAGACTCAACTTGGGAAAAAACTAAAAAAGGAGCAAATAAACTACAATATTGACTCCGGTTGACTAAAAATAAAACCCAAGAAGTTGAAGTGATTTCTCTAAGAACACCAAGAATACCAATAACACAACCTAGAGGTCCAACCGAAGAAGGTGACCGGAGATAAGCTTCAAAAGGCAAATGGAAGTTGTTTAACTCGAAAACTCCCAAACCTAACCTCTTCTACTAGTTGGAACCTAGAAGGATTCACAAAATTGGAGGATTTAAACCCTAAATCTTCAAACACACTCATCGAAAAATGAAAAGCTCGACGAAAAAATCAAAATGCAGTAAATTAAAAGAAGAAATTTAGTAAGATTTGATCAAGGAGGTTACATGGACAAGGAGAAACCTCACGGGAAAGAAGATTGAATGGAAAAGCACTTAAAATAGTGAAGACCAATAGGTTTTTGAGAAATCTTTAATTGCGGTACAAAAGGCTTAGAGCGAGAAGTTTGGGTAAGGAGGAGAGGGAATATTTTGGGTTTAAATATCCGAAAATGATTAAGCATAGTTCCCAACACACATCATTATTTGAGGTGCATAACCTAAAGTGTTCATCCGTCGAATAATACTTGGGATAGACTCTACCTAACTAGAATAATTACATGTGACATTACCTTACCCATCAAGTTATGTATAACCAACACGTCAGAGACGTCTCATCAGAGTCCCCATCAACTCGTATCCCTCAGCCTCTAACTCAGACAGAAGGCTAAGGGCTAGGGGTGATTGATATGACCAAAATGTGACCTTGTCCTAGGATAAGGGTCATTATCATCTATAACCTAGTCCTTAGGGACCCTATCGGGGTCATACCAAGACTCGTATATGCTAGGGTTGGCCTCACCATCCACAACCGCGACCGTCCTATAAGCCAATACCTTAGGGGAGCCTTTCATCGGTAAGGACACCTCTCATACTCTACTTCAACCGATGACAAAAAATAGCATGTATAGCACGTATTGGCCAGATGTCTTCAGCCGAGACCACACTTGTTACTTGCCAGCATAAAGTTTTTCTTTACATCAGTAACCTTGTACTCAGCCAGGCCAAGACCACTACAGACGACACTTACAGTACGAACAACATAAGGTTCCAAGATAGCATATCCCATGTGGACAAGTCTGTTACAACTAGATTATCCCCTGACGTGAGGGAATATTGCATCAAAATTAGTTACATGTAGAAAGGATAGGTATCAACTAGCTATTGGGAGCCTCTGCATACACATGCTTAGGGGTACATTACACACCCAAGGCACTATAAATACACTTCATCTTCTACATTATAAAAGGTACACATGTTAAAAACCCTACTGAAACTCTGTCAAACTGACTATAAGAGAGAAAAAACTTGAGTGAATTTATCTTTAGGCCATTAGATCCTACATTAGTTGATTTGACATACTTGTACAATGGACGTAGGGCTTCAATAGGCTGAACCACTTAATTCTGGTGTATTCCTCTTCACCTCATGTCTTCTTACTATTATATTGCTTATTTTCTTCCGTAGTTGTATCTGTGTGAGCTCGTTATCACTTTGACTCGGTGGTACCATTTCCTGATTTCATCAATTAAGCACCAACAACTTATCGATGAGATTGTTAAACTTAAATTATTTCATTCTCATTGTAAGACAAAGTAAAGAGTTAGTCTAAATCCTTACAACCCAACTCCATTAATGACCAAATGATTGTCACCTTCCAATAGAAATTCTTCCCCAACTAAAAGATGGCGTCCATACGTCACACCATCAATACATTTAGCCAAAAGTATGGAAAAGCCATGTGGATACATTTGGAACGATTCAAGGACATGCTAGTGCAATTTTCGCAACATAGGATTAAAATAGGATGTAACTCAAATTTTTTTATCGGGGGTTTGATTATAATACTCTAACTATGCTCGAGTCATTAAGTAGTAGTAATTTTATTGAGAAAACTGAGGTCGGTGTGAGGGTATACCTAGAAGCTATAGAGAAAAATATCTAGTAATGGGTACCTAATAGATAATTTAGGTCCACCAGGTGCAATGAAGTGTTCACTCACCAAGTAAAAGAAAGCTATGATTTAAGTGCCAACGTTACCACTTTGGCCCAAAATCACTTTAGAGATAAACAAATAGGTCAATAGAACCACACTTTTGGCCATGCAACACGTAGGTTTACCTCTGTGTATACTTCGTGATGCATTCAATCACTTGGTCAAGAATTGTACTGCCCTTCTAGCCCACAAGTCACTCATCGAGCAAGCCAATGCCCTCTACTAAAATATGGCAAAGTATGAACCATATTCCAATGCATACAATTCGAGGTGCCAAGACTCTCCTAATCTTTCATGGTCCAAGGGTCACGACCAATGAGATTTTGATAAATCTTCTAGTAACCTACCCCCAGGATTCTAAAATAATTCCCTTGCATCATCATATACTTTATCCAAAAGATCTAAGCTTTATAGGATACTTAAAATTTTCTTGCTTAAATTACCCTCCAATTCCAACAGTTGAATCAAAGTGTCCTCTAATCCTCCCAACAGAGCTTTCACACAAACACTAAATCCATACCCAACCTCAAAGTTAAAATGATTCAACTAGCACACGCATTGAGTAAGAGGAATAAGGGAAATTACTAATCAATTTGAGCCCAATTCTAAAGGGAACATGCCTAAATGTCAATATTTTGTTCAATACAACATCAGTTCATCACAAATCCAAGAGGATGTTAAAGCCATCATCATGCAAGGGTATTGTAAGGAAGTTGAAAAGAATGTCTCACCGCCAATCATCACGCTTAGTTTTGATAACGAAGAAAAAAAGAACTTCTCACCATCTAGCAAGAGTAAATTCAAGAAACATAAAGAGAAGAAATATCCACCTGTGTATCTAAATTCCTCTCCACCATCGTCTCCAAATACACATGTAGAGACCTATGTTCTAAAATCTCTATTTTCCTAATGTTGAGTGCCATAAAATAAGAAGGATTAAGTTGATACGATGATGAAAGTGTTCAAGAATGTACAAATAATTATCCCACTATTTGACACTATACAACAAGTCCCATACTAGGCTTAATTTTAAAATGATATTTGAATGTTTAATAGGACCACCCACGCTTTAAAGAAAGTGCTTATCGTCAAGAAGGCTAACTCAAATATTTTGTATAAAACCCTCCTCAAGTATTAGGATCTCGGGGGTCTGACAATGCCTATCAAGATAAGGGAGAGTCACTTTAAAAAATCTCTCTTAGAGTTGGGAGCAAGCGTGAACCTTCTTTCGTACACCATATACAAGAAACTAAGTTTGGGGGAGTTAAATCCCACTAAGATGGACTTGTCCATAGCCGATTGGCTTATTAAGGTACCTAGAGGTGTTGTAGAGAACGTCTTAATTAAATTAGGTGAGTTTTTCTTTTTGGTACACTTTATAGTCTTAGACAAACAACACGTACTAAACTCATCAGAGAAAATCTCGATCATCCACGGTCGACCCTTTTGGGCCACTTTTGACGTTGTCATTTGATGTTAGAGTGGGCAAGTGAACCTGTCATTTGGTAACATGACCATCGATTTGAGTGTTTTTAATTTTGAGAGGCCATCATGTGATGAAGTAGAGAGTGAAGTAAAGTATGTTCAAGAAGTGAATGATGTCACTATCCCATGAGATAGTGACAAAGCTGATCTACGTGCTTGGCCACTTGATTTTCCCTTAGATATGAGTCTTGAAGATTTTAGGGAAGAATTTGGCCTGGTTAATGAGGACCTCACTATTAAATCAAATCGTTATTGGAACCGTGATGTCATTTATATGAGAGTGAGAGGGACGATAGTATCGATTAATTCTTTATTTCGGAATGCGAACCCGACTCTTTTGAGTATGTTGACAAGTGAGGTTTTTTATATCAGTTACGAGATGGTTAAAAGGATCATTCAAGCATTTTTGCTTAGTGACACACGTTTTATCATGCCGCATTATTCTTTCCCACCACGCTTTCCATATTTATTATTCGAGTGTTGCAATGACGGTGCAAATGTGACTAGAGTTTCGTCTGATTTAGAGCCCGATTTATTCATTTGTGAGTTTAAGGGAGCCATAAGCTTAAATTATTATTTAGAATTTCACTATGAGAGTATCTTTGTATCTTCCCATTTATGATATATTGTGAATGCACATCACCACAATCACATTCACTGTATTCATTTTGTGCCTTCATATATCGTCTTTTGGGTTAATTCCCCATTGTTCTGACCTCTGATTTATGATGAAAGGCATGAAAGATTGGTTGGAAGTTGGTAATACAAGTTGAATTTCATGAGTAATATTGTCCTTTTACTTTTGTATTTTATTTGCTTTGTTCATAATTTTATTTTGAGAATACATTAAGGATAATTTAAAATTTAGGTATGGGGGTAAGGATGTTATTTTTTAAAAAAATAAAATAAAATAAATAATTTTTTTTTAAAAGTACAAAAAGATTTTCAATATATTTGAGTTTTAAAATCATTTGTTAATATATAATTAATTCATGAATCTCTCGACTTATGAAATTTTTACACATTAGGTAAATAATATGATAAAAAAAATGGATATTGAGGAGAAAGTTAATAAGCTTAAGAATTAATATATAGATTTTAACCCGGTGAGATTTTATATCATTCATCATTTTCGAGAGATTTAAATCAATTAGAGTTTAAATAACCCAAACTTTCCTCCAGTGATAAATTCGTTGATAATTTTAAAAAAAATTGTTCAATTACTGAAAACAACAAGTTAATATGTGAATTTGAAGAACTACAGGTCTTAGTAAGTCATCTTAAGACAAAAATCAACTTAACGAAATTTGAGAAATGAGATTAGGCCATTGTTTAAAAGCTCAAAAATTGAGCCTAACTCCAACCTCTTTACATTATTTCGTTGCAAGCCCATTTGAGCCAAAAAGAAAATAAGCCTTTTGTTGAAAATCCATTACCCTTCCCAACTCCAACCGGGAGTTTAAAACTCATAAAAAGAAGCCATTCCTATTTTTGGGATAATGCTATGGTAAAAGTACGGTAGAAAAAAGATCGAAACGAAACGGATGTTTATAAGAATTATGCATGAAAAGAAAAAAATAGAGAAAGAAGGAGAAAAAAAATAAAAAAAGTGAAAAAGAAGAAAAGAAAAATGGAGGTTAGAAAAAGTGACTAACAGTCAAAATACCGAAAACCTCTATATTCTCAGACAATTTTGAACTCCAAACAAAATTCATTATTTCTAGCCAAAACCTGAGCCTACAATACAGAGTCCTAATCGATCTCAAGTGAAGTTTGTTATAGTGTGGATAGAAGATGAAAATTATATATGGCGTGATTCAATGTTTTTAAAAAGAATCACTGTTTCCATTCACAAGATCATATTAATCCATTATACGAGGCCCATTTTTTATTACGCATATGTAAGGATTTCCATCTAAATTTTCTCTTTTATTCACATATACCAAAAGAAAATTACCATCTTTGAGTTTTGATTATGAGTGTGTCCCGTGAGATTTTAAAATAAAGATAAACTTTCGGATAAGAAATGTAACAATAAAATCTTTTGAAATGGATGGTTATATTGGTTACGCTCACACTCAAGATAAATTCAGATTGAAAAGTAAAATTGTGTTATCTTTATGAAGTTTGGATTCAAACTTGGTTATATTACTTTTGCGTCTTTTGTATTGAGTCTAGTTTTTTAATTTTGTGCACATATACATTGCAAACCCTAACGAGACAAAACTCGTCCACTAGGGTAACCTGGGTGTTTAACGACTTGATGCACTTGCTAAGTGGAATCGTGATTTCTACGAAAGTGAGTTAGATTTTATTTTTAGTTTTGCTCAAGGACTAGAAAAGTTTAGGTTTGGGTGTTATTTGATGAGGGACTAATTTTATATTATTTATACCCAAATCTTGGCCTTGTTAGTCTCGTTGTATCATAATTAATGATCTTTTAAAGTTATTTTCGTAAACAAAAAGAAAAATGCAAGTTTGAATAAATTTTGAGTTAAAAATATTATTATAGTATTTTTAGGGGTAAAACTATAATTTTATTAACTTTATGGAAAGAAATAATTTTGAATTTATATCTGGGCAATATAAAGTTCTCTTAAAAATGTGGTTGAATTTTGGACTAAAATGAGCAACTTATCATTTTTGGGATCTAAAATGCAATTAAAGGGTAATTATATAGTTTCCTAAACTTTTATGACCCGAAAATTGAATTAAATATTTTTATTTTTCATTTTTACAGGTATCCCGGGACTTTGGACAACAAAGGAGTTGATATGAAAAAATTGTTTAGATACGTCACGACACGACATGGTTGACATAGATGTACTAAATGTTTTTTTATATAATTTATCGAGTGTCCATTGAGGCCTTACCATAGCATTTCTAAAAGGTTTGAAAATAATTACAACTTTGAAGTTCAGACGAAAATGAGATTTTCAATTTTGGGGGGTTAAAACTACGATTAAAGCTAGTGATGTGAATAGTGATGTAAATAGTGATGAATATTAGGGGTAATTATTTATCAAAAAAAGACTTCCTGATTATTTCCAACTCTTCCTAAGACTCAATGAAATAATAACCAATCTAAATACAACCAATAAAATGGTATTTTGACCCAAATCAAATACCTCACCCCTTGACTTATGAATAGGACCTTTGGGCTTATTATTTGGGAGAGAAAATTTTAGAGAGCCTTTAGAATAAATTTTGGTATTTTTATTTTAAGAGTTATTTTTATTTGAGAGCTAAGAATTGTTCTTTTGTAGAAGAAATTTTGTCAAGGCCAATTGTAAGGCACTATTAATTTATAAGTTTGTTTTATAAATGAAAGTTATTATTAATTCTTGAACTTTTATTTTTCCATCAATGATGCTAGCCTAATTTCTTTACTAGGACCTTACGAAGTTTATTATGTTTAAATAATCTTGTGTGTAGTTTAAATTCCTCTTTATTTCCCGATTTGCTTTAATTGCAATAAAAAATCCAGTTATCATTTCAAACGACACGAAAGTATGTTTTAAACCTTCGACTTTATTTGAAAAACTATTTTTTATTACTTTTTTATGGGTTATACCTTTTTTAAATTAATTGATAGTCTATGCTTAAAGACTATGCTTTGAAATTCAAAAGTTAACTTCTAAAGGGAATAGGGATTTCAACCGTCTATATTTAGAGACGTTAAATTTTATTGTGAACTTAACCATGTTATTTTCTGAATTAAAGGTGATGAAAGTTGGTTTAATTTGAGTTATTAAATCGGGAACGACGAGTTTAAATTATTGAATGGTATTAGTTAAATGTGATAAATGTATTCAATGTCCTAATTTTCTTACAAAGTTGATTATATATTTTGTAGTTGCACTTTTTATATGTGTTACCCTATTTTAATATTTCATCTCCTCTCTAAACCAATTTCATATTGTTAGAGAGTCGTAATTATTTTTAACGAAAAGATTAACAAATCTCTATGGGTTCGACCCATACCTAACTCTCTATTCTATAATAGCCTGTGCACTTACGGTATTTTATAAATTGACAACACATATCGTGTCGTGTTTTGTGCTCATTTTCTTCTTCATATTCTGAGGATCTCTCAAGTACGAATGTATATATAATTTTGATCCTTGGATAATTTATTTTTGGGTGTTAGGATTTTTATAAAACTATTTTTAAATGGTTTTATCTCTTTTAATATCCTTTAGGAGATATTCTTTTGGGAATTCGTTAGAACAAACTTGGGATGTTGTTCAAATGAGTATACTTACCTCATTACATCCCGATTTGAACGAAGGTTCAAACGAGATGTTATTCACCCTATGCTAAAATCTCGTTGGATGTGTCTTTGGAATTGTAATCGAATAAGAAGCTATATTTCGTTCGAATGAGGTTCAATGTCTTCGAATGTGTATGCAAATTTTTATTTTATTCGAGATATATTAAATGGTTTTTAATCCTTACCTCATTTTCAACAAACCTCCTATAAATAGGAGTGCGTAGGAGCATTTTTCTGAAATATTTTTCATTGTCGTAGAGTTCCCAAACTCTTTAAAAAAGCTATCGAAAACCCTAGTTTCCACACAAGTTGTTCATGATTCAAGATTCATTTTATATATGCTTTAAAGATCCAATTTTAGGCACCAAGTTTTTTCTCTACATATTAACGAGAATTACTTCTTATAGTGGACTCCGTATTTGTTCTTTACACACGGTGGACTCTGTGTTTGTGGTGTTATGATGAAGAAACGATAAATTCCATGTTCCTATCTATAGACAGTTGCTAGGCATGGATCAGTAGATACCAAAGCATGAGTGGACTCACACGTTGTGGAAACTTATGTGGGTGGATTCTTGTGTTGTCACTGTGGAGGAGAGATTGAAGATTGAAGACACGTCAAGGCTTATAAAGTCGTCAAGTCCTTGAGTATGTCATATGTTAACTTATGTAAATCCGTATCATAGTGAATTTGTGTGGATGGTTCGTCGAAGGTTTTTCTTGTTATGGGATTTCCTTGTACATCGACGTGTTAGGTGATTGATCTGTTTTATCATGCTATCACCTGGATACATGTTTTATGATAAATATACAATTGGGTAATCTTTTTTAAAACAATTTGATTTAAAACTGGTGTATAAGTTTGATTAGGTTGATTTTGCTTAATATTAACATTTAATTTGAAAAATTAAAAATTAAATTTTGTTGTTTAGACCTTACCCTCTTAGGACTTCTAATTGTGAGTGTTGAGTCATTGTGTATTAGAACATCAGTTGGGGTTGCTATTTATGAAGAGGATTGACGCTTTGTTGAAAGATTAATGTGGAGGGTCAGGCCCTAATTCTAAGGGTCGAGATCTAATTCTGAGTATGTAAAGAGTATGTGGGGTTTGTAGTTTGATTCTATTGACTTAAAGGGTAATAAGGATTGTATCCTATTACTGAGGGCATAGAGGGTATGTTAATGATGAATGTGCCCTGATCCTGTGGTCCTAGATATGGTTTATGAGTATTGTGGCTAATTTTGAGAACCCAAAGAGTGTGTAGTAAGGATTGTGGCTTTATTTTGAAGGTCAGGTTTTGTTATGGCTATTCTTAAGGTTGTGGTGTAACTCTGACGGACAAGGTCTATTATGAGGACATCGGGAATGAATGTGATCGATACAGGGGTTGTGGATTAATTTTTAGGGATATTGTCTAATTATGAAAACTTAAGTGTATGCGACCGATTGGGAGATCACGATCTAATTATAAGGGCTAAGACCTAATTTAATTCTTAGGAACTAAGTGTATGCGACCAATATGGGGATTATAACATAATTTTGAGAGTCAAGGTATAATTTTGATTACACGAGTGTACACGACAACTATGAGGATCACAACCTAATTCTAAGGACCTACGTGTGAGTGACCAATAGAGGGATCGCAACCTACTTCTAAGGGCTAAATTTTAATTATGAGGACCTAAGAAGGCGACCAATATGAGGATCGGGGCTTAATTTTGAGGGATAAGGTCTATTTTGAGGACTTAAAAAAGGTATGCAACCGATATATCGATTGTGTCCTAATTCCGAGGGTCAATGTCTAGCTCTAAAGACCTAAATAGTTTGCAATTAGATATGACAATATGAGAATATTTTGAAAGTTTCTATATTTTCTTTGATTGGTTTGGTCATTTTTTAGTGATTCTAGAATGCTCGTGTAATCTTTATTTTTATGATAAATGTGCATTCTTTTATGGATTTACAACTTTTATGGTTTGGGGGATTTTTTGGATTTTTTAAGGACTTTTGGTAACAAAATTTGAGAGGGGGTAACTGTCGGCAGGGTTTTTCCCATGTCTTCCACCATGGTTCCTAAAAAGGAGGGCGCACACAGATTTCCTAGGGGTACCTATCGGTAGGTGGACACCAAGGGTGTTTATCGACATTTCCTTCCTTTGAAAATGGTGAAATAATATTGTTTCCCACACAAAAACATTTGAAATATCTATCTATCTATCTATCTATCTATCTATCTATCTATCTATCTATCTATCTATCTATCTATCTATCTATCTATCTATCTATCTATCTATCTATCTATCTATCTATCTATCTATCTATCTATCTATCCATCTTTTTCTTTATTAACTATATCTATCTATCTATCTATCTATCTATCTATCTATCTATCTATCTATCTATCTATCTATCTATCTATCTATCTATCTATCTATCTATCTATCTATCTATCTATCTATCTATCTATCTATCTATCTATCTATCTATCTATCTATCTATCTATCTATCTATCTATCTATCTATCCATCCATATTTATGTTTATTAATTCTATCCATGTATCTATCTACATATTTATTTGTTTGTTTATCTGTCTATCTATCTATCTATCTATCTATCTATCTATCTATCTATCTATCTATCTATCTATCTATCTATCTATCTATCTATCTATCTATCTATCTATCTATCTATCTATCTATCTATCTATCTATCTATCCATCCATATTTATGCGTATTAATTCTATCTATCTATCTATCTATCTATCTATCTATCTATCTATCTATCTATCTATCTATCTATCTATCTATCTATCTATCTATCTATCTATCTATCTATCTATCTATCTATCTATCTATCTATCTATCTATCTATCTATCTATCTATCTATCTATCTATCTATCTATCTATCTATCTATCTATCTATCTATCTATCTATCAATCTATCTATCTATCTATCTATCTACATATTTATTTGTTTTTCTATTTATCTAATCTATCTATCTATCAATCTATCCACCGAAATGTTTATTAATTCTCTCTCTCTCTCTCTCTCTCTCTCTCTCTCTCTCTCTCTCTCTCAATATATATATATATATATATATATATATACACTAGCGAAATGCCCGTGCCTGAAGGCACGGCAAAAATTTCGAAAAGTACATAATCGTGAAACGACGAAAATTTTCAAAATACGTAATTGTAAAACGACAAAAATATCGTTCCCCAACAAAACAAAACAAAGTGTAATTTTAAAAAAAAAATGGCCATAATCTCCCTTGTTTATAGGACTATCCACCCTTCTCAACAAATAAAAAATATTCAATAGTCTAACTTCATCAAACAAATTCATATCTAACATGAAATATATAATATTCATCAACCGAATTCACACTATGCCTCAAATAAACAAAGTGTCAATTTAAAAAAAAAAATTGACAATCTCCTTTATTTATTAGACTACCCACCATGCTTAAAGGATAACAACCAATCCAAAAATATTCAGAGAACCCAAATTCATCCAAAAAATACCTCGACACAAATTACACAAACCTATAGTGTATTTATACACGACTATACATACTACACATGATTAAACGGTAGTTTGTTGTGTCCAATAATTTGAAATATAATTACAAAAATATTGTAAAACAAAGGTAATACAGAGAAAAAGTATAAGAACGTATATAACAAATTGACAAAATATATGTTCAATACTTTATATCTGATGCAAAAAAAATGTATAAAAAAGGCAATCTTTTTTCACCCTGGCATTTGCAAGTGCCAAATGTAGTGCAAAAGTCCTATATAAATCCATGTGGCCATTGAAATTCCCTTCGGATCCTTCATGATGATTGCGCTTGTTAAATTCCAAAGGCCCTGTAACAAACACCACAAACAATAAAAACCAAGTTCAATACAAAAACATGCGGAAAAAAATAAGAATTTGTACATCAGCATACACCCTAAAGATGATAAAATTACCATGAAAAAGTACATAAATTTTGAAATTTATAAATATGTGTGCAAACTTTTTTTTTTTTGGGGGGGGGGGGGGGGGGTTCTTTTGAACAATAGTTGCATTTTTATGTTGAAAACATTGTTGAGCTTACCAAATCTGCAATAAGAGGTATAATACATCCGCAAGCTTACCAAATCTGCAAAAAAATATTATGAAAACCCCACTTAAAAATCCCGAATTACAACAATAAACATGGATGGAAACATATCAAGAATAAAATGGAAACAAACATATAAATTCTTTGAAAATGACATTGAGAATAAATCTCAGAAATGTTTTAGCATCCATACAATGGAATTCACATGTTCGTATTTTAGAGTTGGAACAAATTTGGGTGGGTTGGTTCTCACCTAGAACCTAAAGGAAGAACAAACTGTAAACAAAAGGTTGTGGTGCTTCTTGAATGTTAAGAAGATGGTAGCAGTTATGAGATGATAATGTGCTCAAAAATGGAGAGATATTGATATAGGAGAGAACCAAGTAGCTTGAGAAGTGAAATGAGGAGAAACAAACACCTGATTTTTCTTGAGTCGTGTGCTCTGTCAAACTGCATAGACAATATAATTGTACAATTGTTCAAAACATACTACAGCTGTCTAAATAACATAATACAACTGTTCAAAACTATATTGTCTAAATAATATACTACAAATCTTGAATGAGGTTTGCAACTATTAAAAATACTAAACCTTAATGAACAGGTGAGGTTGGCATGTGGTGACAGTTTTGGAATGTTTTGTTCCAAAACTACAATAACTTAGCCAAGTATAAATGTGAAGGATAGCAGTGTTGTTTAACTGCTTTTTTTGCATTTCGTAATGACTTAAAGATAATGAGTTAGAATCAGGTACCTCATCGAGATCCAACCCTTGAAGGCAAGGGCCCATCCGATCATGAATAGTGACAACATTTTTGCATCGAATCTCTACTCATTAAAGTTTAGCAGACTACTATACTCTGGGTAATTATCTCGACAGAAGTCCTGTATACAAAAATGTTAAATCCTTCCTTGATTAAACTTCCATCCAACCCAACCAACAAAACATATATACCTCAACCAACACAATAACATTTCAAGATATCTCAAATGTGAAAGTGTATAACTTGTCCTTGAGACTTCACACATCTAAAAAACCATATTACCACAAATAAAATAGAGAACACAAATTCACACATGCAACAAAAGTGTTTTTCTTCAAGATCCACTTCCTCAAAATGCCATTGGAGTCCCCAAAGAATAGGCACAATGGCTTTAAAGCCAATAAATTACCCAACAACCTTACTGTTTCTTTGAAAATAGTTTGTGGGGCATACTGTTAAAGAGAGAACCAGTGTTTGTTTTGTGCATCATGAACTCAAACCAAATTTTCTTGTGCCCAACATATTAAACGCAAAATGCGGTCTCATATGCATAATAAAGTTACCAGCTTGAATATTGAATTAAAAAAAATCGTTGTCCTCAACAAATATACATACATACTTCCCATATGCATAATCATTGTTCTCAACAAATATACATACATACATACCATATAGATACATACTTCCCATATGCATAATCATTGTTCCAACTGCATATATGCAGATATATGCATATATGCAAGCCTATATGGGCATATATCTGCATACATGCAGCATATATGCAAGCCTATATGCAGATATATGCATATACGAATATATATTATTTTCCCCAAGGTCAAGTATGTATGATTGTGATCAACACGACATAGGATTTTCGAAGGAAGACGAAACTGGGGAATTTGTGGTTTCAGCTCTTGATTTAATGATGCCTCTAACTGCCCAAAAAAATTGTATATCCCATATCAAATTTTTGTGCTAGAAAGAGCAAAATCATTGTTCTCAACAAATATACATACATACTTGACCTTGGGGAAAATAATATATATTCGTATCTGCATATATATATATGCAAGCATATATGCAGATATATGCATATATGCAGCTTACATATATCTGCATATATAAAGTATGACATGCCCAAATAATGACAGTCAATTAGTCCTAAACTAAACTTTACTACAGAAAGTATGACATGCCCAAATAAAATCCACCACCTCCACCACGTATCCACCCAACACCAACCTCATAAAAATAACCCAAAAGAGCCTCCATGGATTAATAAATGAAAAAATAAACTAAAAGAAAAATATCTTTGAAAACTAATGTAAAATGCATTAAAACTTAAGCACCTAGCAACCACGTCTTAATCTCCAAATGTGTTTCTCTTCATCGGCAAACAAACATTTAAAAGAAATACTACACAAAGTCGGATGATAAAAATTGACCGTAAAAATCAATGGCTCAAAATCTTATCAAGTACTTGCTGATAAGAATCATATTCCAACTGCTGCGCCACCTGATATCTAGAATCGTATCAAGTACTCTTAGCTCATCATGTCAAATTAATGAAACATATATCAAAATCGTACTATTGGAGCTAGTAATGAAGTGAAATCGTGATAAAATGAATGAAAAAAAAATGAGCGCAGAAGAATTAAATTTAATCCTCAAAAGTTTTATCACTCAAAACATTGAAAGGGTAAAAATAGTCAACAGTAGATTGGAGACAAAACAGGGCAAACAACTGGAGATAAAATAGGCCATAAAATATTGTGAATGTTTAACTGAGTTAACCTATCAAAACTTTGATTACTGTAATAAAGAGTTCTCATAATTATCGAGTTCTCAATAATGAGGTTGCAACCACGTATTGATATTGTATCAATGAAACTAAATAAATTAACTCTAAAACACCCATTATTAATAGATGTCCCGAAAAATGGAAATATATTCACAAATTTGCCCTACAATAGGAATAAGTATAACTTTGTTTCACTCCTCCCGAATCCATTGGCGCCGTTGAGTTTTACAGTTGTGCCAAAGACTGAAACAACAATAAAAAAAAGACACTATTTATAATATATGTTTTCAAATGTTTTCAAATTCAAAACCCATAACAGAAAACCGAGGTCAGGATAGATTCAAATAAAAGTCATTAAAAACATAAACACTAACTCACATTGCTTTAAACATCAGCTCAAAACCACTGGCAATAATTTAAGAATAAACATTGTACGTATGTCAATTTTAGAAGGACAAAAAAAGAAGAAACTTTAGTTTCGGGACAGGGAACCAAGGCCAAATGACTTATTAACAGGAATTCTGTGAGGGGAATGTAATTTGAAATGCGTAAACCAAAAATATCACATGGATATTGATAAGAAATAAATGGTTTATGTTTTTAAGCATTCAATGTTTTAACTGTCAACTTGCATAAATATAATCATACAAAAATAAACAAAACAATCTCAACAAAAATCTGGATGTTAAGCATGAAGTTCGTAAAGATCAGTACAAATATCTACACACTGCCTTTCAGGTGTGTCTTGTAAAGAAGTAAATAGTCTGCATTATTTTGGATTAGGACATCTACTTTTCTCAGAATCTAAACCTCTAGGTACATTTATCTAACACCCAAGATAAGTATCTACACATTGCCTTTCAGGTGTATGATACTATTAAGTCTAAAGTTTTCTCATACTTTCAGATGATATACTCATCAATAGTTCAACTTTTTCTTATATGTGGTTAGTTTTTAAGTGCATAAAGATGAGATAAATGTTTTACATCCCTCAGAATTCCATATAGTACCAATTATTGCAAAGATGAATTCAATATCCTAAAATGGATAACAATTACCTCACTGCTATTATAGGAAGACTGAACTTGAATAGATAACCCTTTCTATCATATTATGAATTCAAAAGGAGCACAAATTGCACAAAAATAAATCCAAACTCTCCTTATTTAGGGGTTCATCAGTGGGAAGGCATATGCAACTGATCTCAGTACACATTCACCATCGCTTTCCTTAAAATACAATGGTCCTACAACACGCAAGAATAAACCACAATAAAGCATTAGTAGAGCAAGCAGATTCCAGCAAGCATTAATGATACTAAGACAAAAATTTGAATGAAGAACCCCCCCCCCCCACCCCCCCACCCCCCCACACACACACACCCCACTAACAAAAAATATTAAGTGATTGGTTTAGGTAGTGACAAAACAGAGATGCGGTTGTTGATTTTGTATTAACATCCTTGGTGTATATCATCATAAACTAACAAGCTTAAACAAAAACTACCAAATTAAATCACATTCATTACAAATTATAAGACAAAAATTAGTGTAGTCAATTGGAGAAAATATCAAATGCATCATGTTTCCTTAAAAGAATGAATCAATTTTACATTACCGATTACGATATCTTCGCTCGACGGCTCCCCGATGCACAGGTACGCTGATGTGATAGTAATTTTGCGCATTAACTTATATTCTATGTACCATTGCACATGTTCCACCAAATGTATCACCCATTATTATAAGACTTGCGTTAGCAGCTCCTACAAGCATCGTCTCTTGATTTCTCATTCGTCCTTTATTTCCATTAAACTTGATCTGCAATTAAACTCTCCATCCAGTTGAAAAGGCAAAAGCAATAATCTGCACATGAAGAAAAATGGGAAATGGAGTTATACTAAGTACCTATTACACTGTGCAAGAGTACCTACAAATTAGCATCAGTATTAACTCAATTTAGGAATGAAAAAGTAGAAAAAGTCTAAGCATTATCATAATACCACAGTATACTTTTGACCAATAAGGTACCCAAGTCACTCAAAAAAATTATACGATTTCTCGTCGTTAAAAGCAAGTGTGCACCTGATTAAACAGTCTGTAGTCAAGCACTCACTCTTTTTTAGTCATCGGGGAACCAGTTCAGATTGTAGACTTCTTAAAGAGTAAAATCTTCAAAATAGAACTCCAAATGTAACATAATCATCTTTCTCTAAAGCTCGACTCCAAATATCCCTACACCTGAAAATAAGTTTAGTGATATATATTGGAATCAATTTAGTAAAAAAAGAACTGTGAGTAAGATGATAAATAAGAATCAAGTTAGAAGAAAACTTGGACTATAGTAAATGACCATTGTCGGTCATTCAAGACCATGGAGTTAACAGGTTCTGAAATTGACAAAACAAATCAAACTAAAATATGACAGACACTCACGGTAATGCATTAATCAATCTGGGACATAACATTAGCAGCTATACCACACTTATCGTAGTGGAAGAAGTTCTCACGACCACCAACTCTATACAAAACATGACAACTCAGATCAGCACTTCATAATATCATAAATCCAGTACATAAATTAAGACAAAAACATACAAATATGTTATTCACTGACCTGCAGATTATGTCAACTAATATGAACTATTCAAAAATGCTAATCCAGTACATCAACTAATATGAACTATGCAAAAAGTTCTGTCACCAAAACTCATGGTATTGAAATCCAGAAAAAATAAATCAAAAAATAAATGTAAAAGAGGATAACTAAAAGTATAAATCAAAAGAACACAATATGTTAATATCAAACCCTACCCCCAAATTTAAAACCAATGCCTAAAAGTCTTAACGAAAAACCCAAATTAGAGAGTTTACCTTAAAGATCGGAGATTCTAAAATAACTCTAAACAAAAGAGAGCGAGGGTGAGCGTCAATAACCGCCAACTTGGAACTGTCAGCATGGAACCAAGAACCATGAACTTCTAATCAAATGAACACAACACATAAATAAAATTAAAACACTACTCATGAATGTTAGAGACCACTTGAACTATTAGAAATCTCCATACCTGTAGTTGGAAGAAAAAAATCTACAAATCAACGAAATTGAAATGACTGGAACCATTAGAAAGGTAAAACAAAAGTAAAATCATACCTGAACTATTAGAAAAAAGCAAATTCTACAAATTAACAAAAAAATGCATAAACATACTTAACAGAAAAGAATAAACAAAAGAAAATGCATAAACATACTTATTAGAAAAGCATAAACAAAAGCAAATGCATAAACATACTTTAGATGATAACTCCAAATCAATGAAATCCCTCAACTCCATCTTCTAAAAAACTTGAGAAAAACAAAATCAAACCGGGTGGATCTACATAAAATATAGTTGTTAAATCTGGGAAAAAACATTGGTGTGTGCGAGTGTGTACATATAATAGAGTAAGGGAGAGATAGGAGAAACCCCAAATCTTTATCATCAACCCCAAATCGAAAATGAGATGAGCAATAATAACCCTAAATCCGAAAAAAATAAATAACCCCAAAATCTAAAAACCCCAAATCGCAGAATAACCCTTAAAATATGTGTATGTGGGATATATAGAGATTACCTTAGGACGGCAGCCTTGTAGCTCAATGGAAACGGGCATTGTGAGGGTTTGAGTTGGATGACTATGAGATTAAGAACCGTACCCTAGAAGAAGGAGATGAAGAAGGTGAAGAATCGTGAAAATAAATGCCCAAATCGTGTACCCTAGAAGAAGGAGTGACAGAAAGACGGGATTGTTGGGGGTACTTTTTGTGTTTGTCTTGGTGAAATACAAATTTAGCCCTTATTTTGAATTAAAGTTAGAAGGGGGAACAAATTGGTGGTGAGGCAAAAGAGGGGGAAACAAAAAATAGAGGGTTAAAAGAGTAAAATAAAATGAGCCAATCTCAACCCTCCATTTCTTGCATTGGTGTTTTAATCTCATCCTCTAATTAAGTTATCAACTTATTGAATAGTAACAAATTTTTACTCCTTATTATATATATATATATATATATATATATATATATATATATATATATATATATATATATATATATATTCTATCTTTCTATCTATCTATCTATCTATCTATCTATCTATCTATCTATCTATCTATCTATCTATGCATCCATGAAATCATCTATTCTATCTATCTATCTATCTATCTATCTATCTATCTATCTATATATCTATCTATCTATCTATCTATCTATCTATCTATCTATCTATCTATCTATCTATCTATCTATCTATCTATCTATCTATCTATCTATCTATCTATCTATCTATCTATCTATCTATCTATCAATCAATCTATCTATCTATCTATCTATCTATCTATCTATCTATCTATCTATCTATCTATCTATCTATCTATCTATCTATCTATCTATCTATCTATCTATCTATCTATCTATCTATCTATCTATCTATCTATCTATCTATCTATCTATCTATCTATCTATCTATCTATCTATCTATCTATCTATCTATCTATCTATCTATCTATCCATCCGTTTATCTATCTATCTATCTATCTATCTATCTATCTATCTATCTATCTATCTATCTATCTATCTATCTATCTATCTATCTATCTATCTATCTATCTATCTATCTATCTATCTATCTATCTATCTATCTATCTATCTATCTATCTATCTATCTATCTATCTATCTATCTATCTATCTATCTATCTATCTATCTATCTATCTATCTATCTATCTATCTATCTATCTAGCTGTCTATCTATCTATCTATCTATCTATCTATCTATCTATCTATCTATCTATCTATCTATTAAGAAAAAAGGTTATTCTAAGCGGTTATATTTGTGATTTTTTAATAAATTTAATTTGTGAAAGAAACACATGATGATAATTAGGCTAACTTTGAGTTGGCTAGTGATGGGGTGGGACCCGTTGAAGTCGAGAATGTGTATCATGGTGTTAGGTCGGTGGAGGATGATTGGATCCTTATGCTAGAGCACGTCTTTCGTGATGAACCTCAATGGTTATATAAGTGTTTTTTCGCACTCTTTCTTGATTTTGATCCTTATTTTGGAATAAGTTTATTATTATTATCTTATTTTTTGTCTTTCAAGAAGATTTTTTTACTTAGTTAGAGTGCTCTTTATATCCCGAGACATCTTCTTCGACCACTTATGCTTGGGAGTTAATTGGAATGAAATGTTTATGGGAGAACCTTCTTATGTAGGTGCAATCCTAATACGAAACATGAGTTTTGGTGATTTCATGAATTCTTGGGATGAAAGGTCGTGGTCTTTGCCTGTCTTATGTGCTTTGGGGGACAGATAGTGATATACTAGCCACAACTTCCATTTTTTGAGAGGGAGATGAAGATTATGACAAAAGGCGTCTATCATTTTTGGGTATGTCATGTGAGGGGCATAGGTGATGGTCGACCATTCTTTTCACTTCATGAGTGAGGCAATAGAGACGACACTGGGGGATTATGAAGAGAATCGACCTAGATAAATTAGGGAGTGTGGAGAATTTGGAAGTCTTTTATAGGTCGGTTGGTGGATGTGATGGATGCCAATAGGTGATGGTGATGGCTTGTCTTTTCATTATATTGTTGCTTAGGACCACCTTATTGGAAAAGAGTGGAGAGGACATCACTACACCAAAATGGCCAAAATGTCACCTTTCAGCCGGCCACCCTTGTCACGGTCATTGACCGTGACAAGACCGTGACAAGTCCGTGACAAATATTATTGTCACGGACTTGTCACGGTCAATGACCGTGACAATACTTAAAATAACTGTCACGGCCAAGGACCTTGACACGACCGTGACAATATCTTCAGTAAAAAAAGCCATAGGCGCTTTTTTTTCCCACCATTTTTTGGTTTCCCTCTTTCTTTCTCTCTATAAGCGATTTCAGCGCTCTCTCTCTCTCTAAGGTATATTTTTTCCTCTCTTTCTCTTTCATTTCTATATGTGTGTGTATGTGTGTATATATATGTGTGTATATATATGTGTGTATATGTATGTGTATATATGTATATGTATATGTGTGTGTATCTGTGTGGTAGTGTGTGGTGGGGGAGGGGGCAGGGGGTGAGGTGGGGTGGTGGGGGTGGGTGTACGTGTATGAGTGCGTGTGTGTGGTGAGGGTGGGGTGGGGGGGAGGGGGTGGGGGTGGGGGCAGGGATGGGGGTGGGGGGCTGCGTGTGTATCTATGTGTGCGCGCGCGTAGTGTCCCTTGTAAAGAATTGATTGATTATTAATTTTTTTAGTAAATTAATATATGATTACCCGTTATTGTAAATTAGTAAATTTATATATATGATTAATTATGAAAGTAGGATTGCCCCTCATTGTAAATTAGTAAATTAATTATTGAGTAGATGAATTAATTGAGTAGATGAATTAGAAGGAGTACGAGATACACATTTGTTGTTGGCATTGCTGTTGGATTATTTTGTTTAGTAAATGTTGGGTTGGTTAGTTTTAAAAGTGGCATGGCCACTAGATTATTGTCCATATGGGGGTGGAATTTTTCAACTTTTGAATAATTGAATTTGAATATAAATAAGACATAATTAAATGAAACATACTATATATTATTATTAATAATTAAATTTGAATATAAATAAGACACAATTAAATGAAACATAGTATATATAATTATTAATCATTATTGGATTATTGTGTGTGTGGCGGGGGACAGGGGTTGGTGTTGTACGTGTAAGTGTACGTGTGCGTGTGTGTGGTGGAGGAGGGGGTGGGGGTGGGGGGGAGGGGTCAGGGATGGGGGAAGGGGGTGGGGCAAGGTAGTTTAATTGAGTAGATGAATTGCAAGGAGTATGGGATACACATTGGTTGTTGACATTGTTGTTGGATTATTTTGTTTAGTAAATGTTGGGTTGGTTAGTTTTAAAAGTGGCATGACCACTGGATTATTGTCCATATGGGGGTGGAATTTTTCAACTTTTGAATAATTGAATTTGAATATAAATAAGACATAATTAAATGAAACATACTATATATAATTATTAATAATTGAATTTGAATATAAATAAGACACAATTAAATGAAACATAGTATATATAATTAGTAATCATTATTGGATTATTGTGTGTGGTGGGGCACAGGGGGTGGTGTGTGTACGTTTATGTGTGCATGTGTGTGGTGGGGGAGGAGGTGGGGGTGGGGGCAGGGTGGGAGAAAGGGGTGGGGTAAGGTGGGGGGGAGGGGGCAGGGATGGGGGAGGGGGTGGGGCAAGGTAGTTTAATTGAGTAGATGAAATAATTGATGAATTTGAAGGAGTACGGGATACACATTTGTTGTTGACATTGCTGTTGGATTATTTTGTTTAGTTAATGTTGGGTTGGTTAGTTTTAAAAGTGGCATGACCACTGGATTATTGTCCATATGGGGGTGGGATTTTTCAACTTTTGAA
Source organism: Sambucus nigra (assembly GCA_949130495.1). Lineage (NCBI taxonomy): Eukaryota > Viridiplantae > Streptophyta > Magnoliopsida > Dipsacales > Adoxaceae > Sambucus > Sambucus nigra. The sequence goes on along the minus strand of OX422211.1, from coordinate 198,359,436 downwards.
TATAAATAAGACATAATTAAATGAAACATACTATATATAATTATTAATAATTGAATTTGAATATAAATACGACATAATTAAATGAAACATAGTATATATAATTATTGATCATTATTGGATTATTGTGTGTGTGGTGGGGGGCAGGGGGTGGTGTGTGTACGTGTATGTGTGCGTGTGTGTGGTGGGGGGGGGGGGGGGGTGGGGGTGGGGGCAGGGGGTGGTTTGTAGTAATTGTACATATTTGCATGTCGTCTTCAAATTTTTTTTATCTGTACTAATAACATTTTTTTACAGCAAATGTCTCCTTCAAGTATTAAGGCGAGGATGATGATGCTGGTTATGATGATGTCGTCTGGGCTCGGTGGTAGGGAAGGCGACGATGGCTCCTCGGCCCCTAGGCTCCCCAAATATTGCAAATTTGGGATTACCATCGAGAACAAGTCAGATCTATTAGCGAGATCCCTCAAGCTACTAAATAAGGTCATCGGTCCAGGGTTTTTGAGTTGGAAGGAGGTGTCATATGAGCTCAAGTTAGGTGTTTGAGCAGCACTACAAATAATATATTTATATTTATATGAATATTTCAATTTCAATTTCAATATAATTTTATATTTATATTTATCCCCAACTAACATTGTATTTGTTGGACAAGAAAAATGCAACTTGGATCCAAAGCTACTGGATTTCGTCTTGGAGCAGTTGAGGGAGCAACACAAGACGTGGAAAAAAATATGCGAACACTGTACTTTGGGAAAACACGAGATTCCATTATCCAATGGCGTGAATCCGTCTCACCCAAGGAGCCAATCTCATTGGCATAATGGTAAAAGTTCATTTACAATGAGATCGGTCGGACGTCTTATGCCGAGGTGGAGCTTAGGATGAAGGTAAGATTTAATTTTCTATAACTACAAAAATATATTATTCTTCATTATTTTACTTTGCGGGGCCGATACTAATTTTACTTTATTTTATTTCAAGGGGTAGGGAGTGGCCCTAGGGGTAAGCCACATAGGATCGATACCTTCGAACGAAGAAGGGGAAGGACAAGGAGGTGTCCCCAAGCGTCTCGGCCACGATTGTAAGTAATCCGACAGTTTAATTTTTGTTAATTACGTTATAATTTTTTAGTTTACTTATTTTACTAATCATGTGCTTTTTGTCGTTTCAGGCAAAGCTTAAGGAAGTGCATGAGTCGCAGTCTGATGCCGACAAGACATCTTTGTCCACATACGAACTCAGCTAAGTGCATGGCTCTGATCGCAAGGGGAGGACAAGGGGGTGAGCTCGCAGGTGGCCAAATCTAGGATCATCGGATTGGAGACGAGCGACACCGGGTTAGCTCGAACGGTGGATTCACATGACACGAAGCTGTCCCATTTGGAGGCGACGATCCAAGATATGTACTCATTCATGAAGCGTACGTTGGGAGGATATCGTAAGGGGAAAGGAAAGGAGAAGGTGGTGGAGTAGGATGAGGTGCGGGAGAACGAGGCTCAGGATGACGAGGATGTGGACCTCGCTGCTTCATCACCGACACATGCGTACTTCGATGATGCACTTCCTTATTTGGCCCCCTTACCCAGACAGATGTTAATAATTGGTTGGCCGAGTGTGTTCATATTGGACATATTTGATGGCCAGCGGATAGGGCGGGGGGTGAGGGACCCAAATATCGTCCATGGTGGAATAGTTCATGGACGTGCGCTTCAAGAGATCGAGTCCAAAGTGGTCGTCACGCATGTGATACCCGGGAAGGAGAACTCCCTATTGTGGTTGCGCGAACAATGCGACACGATCTATTTTAGTGGCTGTGTCAATTAATATATCATATGGCCTACTCATCTCTTCACATTTACCCCAGACATGTACTGACATTATTTTTAAGCTGGTACATTTGAATTATATTTGGATTATATCTTCATGTATATTGTTTCTATTTTGAATATATATTTGCATTATCTTTAGTTTGTTTGGATATATGATGTTTGAACAGGTACATCATTGCTATAATAGGTACAAATATACTGCTGGTCAGTGGCAGTGGCCATACTTCCCAACAGATTTTTTTTAAATTCAGCCCAGAATTGTCACGGTCATTGACCGTGACAAGTCCTTGACAAATAAGGTTGTCACGGACGTGTCACGGTCATTGACTGTGACAATTTTTTTAAAAGGGTCAAGGCTTTGTCACGGTTATTAACCGTGACTAAACATTTCACGGTCATGGCCCGTGGCACGAGTGATCGAGTGGAAAAATCGAGCGTCCGTGTAATACGCTAGTCGTTGTTATCGGCTTCCAACCTCAATACAAAAAAAAACCTAAACTTTTAACTACACTTTTATGGAGTATAGTAGTAAGTCTGGGTATCGAATCCACGGGGAATGTTTTATAGAATTTAATTGATTTATTACTTCTAAAATAAAAATGAAAAAGATGATGATTGGGAAAATTTCTATTAAAAAATTACTTAAGAAAAACAAACTGAAAAGTGCAAAAGAAATTAGATCTGACAAATGGAAGAAAATAGGGTAGGGTACAATCCCTCAATCCTTAACAAATTACCGTATAGAATACTAGAATCGTAAATCAAAATTCTTGATTAAATCCAGTCCTTATCATCACTAAGTATTACATATATGAGGGTAAAGCCCGCATCATATGAAATCAAAGATCAATATAAAGCGGTGAACGACAAATTATACATACAAAGCATTCTTAAACATCCCAAGTACCTAGGGCAAGAGAGATTAAAAGATATGACAATGCATATATGATTTTCATTCACGATTCAACCAATATTTTCATTTATTTTCTAATTTTCCATACAAATAATTTGTATTAGGATTGAGTTCATGTACCCCAACCCTTGAGAATTTAGCTACTCATGATTGGATTAAAAAAAACAAATTCATACACAACATTAAGGATCTACAAGACATTATAAATAAATTGCAAATAATAAAACAAGAGAATGGAAATGAGATTACTTGAATTCAGCAACAAGAACGGAATTGGGATTCAGAAATTCTTACAAAATAGGATTCATGAAAACTCTTGAATGAATAGAAAATTTGCTCTCAAAATCTAACCTTAAAATTCAATCTAGCACTTCTAACCTACTCCTAACCTAGCCTCTCTCTAGCAACTCCTCTTCAAATGATGTAGGTCATGGGCTTTTATAGCACAAAATCTCAAAATTGACAGCCAATAGTGCTTGTGGAACAAGTTTTTCAAGAGTTGCACTGCATTAAATGCATAATTAATGACAGAAATCCGCACATCCAGACTCTTCATTATCGCGCAACTTCAAAACATCGTAACTTCTTCACCGTAGCTCGGATTGAGGTGCCGTTTTTTCCAGTATTCTTGTAATTTAGAGCTCTTCAACTTTCTAGTTGGCCCCACCTTCGGACTAAGGCTGAAAAATTACGAAAATGCCCTTCAACCCTCCATTTCTTGGTTTCTTTCATTGTTTTGAGTTCTCCTTCGCACTAACTTGCGTGAAATACCTGTAAAACACGTGAGAAATACACAAAACAAGAAATACTTGCCAAAAAAGGTTAGTAGAATACATTTGAGACAAATCCAAGATATTTACACTACACGGGATCATAAAAATACCGAAATTAAGGGGATAAATGTGAAGAATATGTGCCTAATCACACCCCCTAACTTAGAACTTTGCGCGTCCCGAGCAATGTAAATGAATCTAACCAAAAATCCACTCTTGAAAAATTCTTTATTAAAATAAAATTCCACTTTCGCAGGCACGCGATTGCATTTAGCGTATGCAACAAGCCTTTAAACCCCTAGGTTACCCTAGTAGGACGAGTTTTGTCTCGTGAGGGTTTGCAGTGAATTTACCCACAAAATTCTTTATTGACTCAAATAAATATCAAAATACTTAAAAATTGTACAATTTAAACTTTTTCGAAAAATAATCACCATAAACTCATATTCAACTGTCTCAAACCATAGTGTGTGTGTGCGAAGCCAAAAATTAAACCTCAAATTTCCACCGATTGAGCATTACGTTACTTTCCGAAAATTCGTTTTGATTCAAATTCTTACGGATGCACTCACAAACGAATCACTCGGATTGTGGTTATTTTCTCTCGGTATGCATGATATAAAGAGTAAATATAATGGACACAAATTCATGCATACAAAATTGAAAAGAATGAAATTTATGGTGAAAAGATCTCATCATCGGATTACGGTTATTAGGAAATGGGAACATCACCTCTAATTCACACCATTTTAATCTCTCATATTATCTTTTCATGTCATAGCTCTCCACGCGGTAACTAATTTCGCCATTCGGACGCAGTTAGGACTTTTTGGGTTAAAAGGTGTAAAGGGTAAAAATGGGAATAAACGGAATGTTCGAAATTGGAAAATGTCCTTATGACGTCCATTTGTGCTTTTTCGGGCATTTGCTCATTTTTCTCTTTCTCTTTTTTTTTTCTTTTTTTTTTTTCATTTTTTTTTCTTGCTATTTTTCTTTTTTGTTGAGAATTTCTATTTTTTTTCTTCTTGCCCCTTTTTATTGCACAATTTGGACTTTATTTGATGAATTTTCTCAATTTTCACAATTCCGGGCTATTTGGGTTTTTCGGGTTATCAAACGAAAGGATAAATTTTTTATTAGGCTCAAATTGGGTTGCAAAGGGATAATTTTTCTCAACTTTTTATGGCTAATATTTTTGGGTAACAAACGAGGGCCTACTTCATCGTCCAAATTGCTAATCACATTACCATATGCGTCTCGAGATTAATTAAGTTTAGAGATATATTTAGCACGAATTTCGAGACAACATTTCACACATTTCCATAACCGATCAAAACAAAGGATTGAGATCATCAACGACTTATTAAAACGCTGAAAAGAACTTTGAGTTAATCATGAACTCGGATTGATTTAAAAACTCATAAAAATTTGAAAGGCTCGAAATCTCACCGGGTTTGATCAATCTCCACACTTATTCGTAAAGTCGTCAATTTTCTTTCAATTTCCATCTTCGGTCATTTTGGCTTAGTGCATTATGAATTTTACAATTTGAAACTTTAAATAGAATAAAGGTGACATTTTTGAAAAATTTAAATTCCAATTTTTATTTATTTTGAACAAAAATATTTTTGGTTTTTTCAAAATTTTCATTTTTTTTTTCTAATAAAAAAAACACACTTGGAAAGAACATGTGATCGAATCAATGAATCTAAACAATAAATGGGAAAAATATCCCACACCCCCTAACTTAAATGTTGCATTGTCCTCAATGCAAATCAAGAACACAACATAAAGAGAGGAAAAGAAAGATATTACCCAAATGTAGTGATCCTCGATGAGTACGAGTTCATTGAATCTACAAAACACGTTAGAACCAAGCATAACAAAAAGAATAACAAAAACTTTAACTAATGACACTACACTAATAAAAACGGAAAGAAAAAGAAAAAGAAAAAAAAACTAATTATGTACAACCTACAATTTGAACAGCTAATAAATCATACACTAGAAGTCGAAAAATTTGAGGGTCCACCCAAAATACAATTTGACTTTAAGGGATTAATGGTGTACCCTCACTAGAGTGCATGCCTCCCGAAAAATAAGAATTCCGTTTGAAAAACGGAAGGCATGTGTGAGATGGAGAAAATGAACCATCACCAATTAAAAAATTTAACGGGATGATGGGGGGTTTGGGTGTTAGGTGGGACAAGTACAATTGAGATCCAAGAAAAATATAATCACCTCCCAAAGATTTTTCAAGTAGTATGGGGAGAGGGGCACACAAAAAGGAACATTCCATATTAGAAAAAAATTCTAGCAAAGTGTCTTTGTCGGTAAAAGGTGTAAACGTTTCAGAATTTTCAACCGACTCATAGGAATCTAGCGGTACTTCTAATGGTTCAATAACCGTGAACGAAAATGGTGATGAAATAAACTCAATCTCAAGTGATTCATCATCACTTGGAGATTGAATTTCAAGGGAGCAAGACTCACTTTCAATGAGATATTCTTCAAAAATTTGAGGTGACACACAAGTCTCAACCTCCTCTTTGTTTTCCAAAATAGAACGCACATCATCGCAAAGTGTGACCATTTCCTTCACAAGACCATAATCGATATTCTTTGTGCTTTGGGTGGAAAGAAAATCCAGTACTCTTTTGGTTAGAAAAAGCGTGTATTCTTCCAAAGTAGGATCCCTTGGCTCTAGAACCTCGGATTCCTCTTTTGGTTGAAAACCTTTTATAGTTTCACAAATATTGGAAAAAAAATCTTCATTGGATTCCCCAAAATGATTTTTTTTCCGATATTCGTTTTCAAGCTTTTCATACGCAAGATTTAGAAAGGCCTCACCCATGGTAATAGGCCGAGGCACAGATTCTTGAGAATAATTAATATAAATTTCTCTTCTATATTCATTTGCAAGCCTTTCACACTCCAGAGTTAGAACGGCCTCACCAATGGTAATAGGTCGAGCCGCGGAGTCTTGAGAATAAAAAGTTTGAAAACGATTACCATATGAACCATTATAATTACCGAACTCACCATGAAAAGACATTATTATGGAATAGTATGTAAATGGAAATTTGAGTACAAAGGTGTGCGGTTGAGGATTCTACGTTTCTTGGTGCTCAATTGTGCAAGGCTACAAAAAAGGTAAAAAAATCCAAAGAAAAAAAAAAATCTTTCGAAATAGTAAATCAATTATAATATATAACAAAACATTCCCCGGCAACGGCGCCGTTTTGATCGAGTGGAAAAACCGAGCGTCCGTGTAATACGCTAGTCGTTGTTATCGGCTTCCAACCTCAATACAAAAAAAAAACCTAAACTTTTAACTACACTTTTATGGAGTATAGTAGTAAGTCTGGGTATCGAATCCACAGGGAATGTTTTATAGAATTTAATTGATTTATTACTTCTAAAATAAAAATGAAAAAGATGATGATTGGGAAAATTTCTATTAAAAAATTACTTAAGAAAAACAAACTGAAAAGTGCAAAAGAAATTAGATCTGACAAATGGGAGAAAATAGGGTAGGGTACAATCCCTCAATCCTTAACAAATTACCGTATAGAATACTAGAATCGTAAATCAATATTCTTGATTAAATCCAGTCCTTATCATCACTAAGTATTACATATATGAGGGTAAAGCCCGCATCATATGAAATCAAAGATCAATATAAATCGGTGAACGACAAATTATACATACAAAGCATTCTTAAACATCCCAAGTACCTAGGGCAAGAGAGATTAAAAGATATGACAATGCATATATGATTTTCATTCACGATTCAACCAATATTTTCATTTATTTTCTAATTTTCCATACATTTAATTTGTATTAGGATTGAGTTCATGTACCCCAACCCTTGAGAATTTAGCTACTCATGATTGGATTAAAAAAACAAATTCATACACAACATTAAGGATCTACAAGACATTATAAATAAATTGCAAATAATAAAACAAGAGAATGGAAATGAGATTACTTGAATTCAGCAACAAGAACGGAATTGGGATTCAGAAATTCTTACAAAATAGGATTCATGAGAACTCTTGAAGGAATAGAAAATTTGCTCTCAAAATCTAACCTTAAAATTCAATCTAGCACTTCTAACCTACTCCTAACCTAGCCTCTCTCTAGCAACTCCTCTTCAAATGATGTAGGTCATGGGCTTTTATAGCACAAAATCTCAAAATTGACAGCCAATAGTGCTTGTGGAACAAGTTTTTCAAGAGTTGCACTGCATTAAATGCATAATTAATGACAGAAATCCGCACATCCAGACTCTTCATTATCGCGCAACTTCAAAACATCGTAACTTCTTCACCGTAGCTCGGATTGAGGTGCCGTTTTTTCTAGTATTCTTGTAATTTAGAGCTCTTCAACTTTCTAGTTGGCCCCACCTTCGGACTAAGGCTGAAAAATTACGAAAATGCCCTTCAACCCTCCATTTCTTGGTTTCTTTCATTGTTTTGAGTTCTCCTTCGCACTAACTTGCGTGAAATACCTGTAAAACACGTGAGAAATACACAAAACAAGAAATACTTGCCAAAAAAGGTTAGTAGAATACATTTGAGACAAATCCAAGATATTTACACTACACGGGATCATAAAAATACCGAAATTAAGGGGATAAATGTGAAGAATATGTGCCTAATCACACCCCCTAACTTAGAACTTTGCGCGTCCCGAGCAATGTAAATGAATCTAACCAAAAATCCACTCTTGAAAAATTCTTTATTAAATAAAATTCCACTTTCGCAGGCACGCGATTGCATTTAGCGTATGCAACAAGCTTTAAACCCCTAGGTTACCCTAGTAGGACGAGTTTTGTCTCGTGAGGGTTTTGCAGTGAATTTACCCACAAAATTCTTTATTGACTCAAATAAATATCAAAATACTTAAAAATTGTACAATTTAAACTTTTTCGAAAAATAATCACCATAAACTCATATTCAACTGTCTCAAACCATAGTGTGTGTGTGCGAAGCCAAAAATTAAACCTCAAATTTCCACCGATTGAGCATTACGTTACTTTCCGAAATTCGTTTTGATTCAAATTCTTACGGATGCACTCACAAACGAATCACTCGGATTTGTGGTTATTTTCTCTCGGTATGCATGATATAAAGAGTAAATATAATGGACACAAATTCATGCATACAAAATAGAAAAGAAGGAAATTTATGGTGAAAAGATCTCATCATCGGATTACGGTTATTAGGAAATGGGAACATCACCTCTAATTCACACCATTTTAATCTCGCATATTATCTTTTCATGTCATAGCTCTCCACGCGGTAACTAATTTCGCCATTCGGACGCAGTTAGGACTTTTTGGGTTAAAAGGTGTAAAGGGTAAAAATGGGAATAAACGGAATGTTCGAAATTGGAAAATGTCCTTATGACGTCCATTTGTGCTTTTTCGGGCATTTGCTCATTTTTCTCTTTCTCTTTTTTTTTTCTTTTTTTTTTTCATTTTTTTTCTTGCTATTTTTCTTTTTTGTTGAGAATTTCTATTTTTTTTTCTTCTTGCCCCTTTTTATTGCACAATTTGGACTTTATTTGATGAATTTTCTCAATTTTCACAATTCCGGGCTATTTGGGTTTTTCGGGTTATCAAACGAAAGGATAAATTTTTTATTAGGCTCAAATTGGGTTGCAAAGGGATAATTTTTCTCAACTTTTTATGGCTAATATTTTTGGGTAACAAACGAGGGCCTACTTCATCGTCCAAATTGCTAATCACATTACCATATGCATCTCGAGATTAATTAAGTTTAGAGATATATTTAGCACGAATTTCGAGACAACATTTCACACATTTCCATAACCGATCAAAACAAAGGATTGAGATCATCAACGACTTATTAAAACGCTGAAAAGAACTTTGAGTTAATCATGAACTCGGATTGATTTAAAAACTCATAAAAATTTGAAAGGCTCGAAATCTCACCGGGTTTGATCAATCTCCACACTTATTCGTAAAGTCGTCAATTTTCTTTCAATTTCCATCTTCGGTCATTTTGGCTTAGTGCATTATGAATTTTACAATTTGAGACTTTAAATAGAATAAAGGTGACATTTTTGAAAAATTTAAATTCCAATTTTTATTTATTTTGAACAAAAATATTTTTGTTTTTTTCAAAATTTTCATTTTTTTTTCTAAAAAAAAAAACACACTTGGAAAGAACATGTGATCGAATCAATGAATCTAAACAATAAATGGGAAAAATATCCCACACCCCCTAACTTAAATGTTGCATTGTCCTCAATGCAAATCAAGAACACAACATAAAGAGATGAAAAGAAAGATATTACCCAAATGTAGTGATCCTCGATGAGTACGAGTTCATTGAATCTACAAAACACGTTAGAACCAAGCATAACAAAAAGAATAACAAAAACTTTAACTAATGACACTACACTGTTAAAAACGGAAAGAAAAAGAAAAAGAAAAAAAACTAATTATGTACAACCTACAATTTGAACGGCTAATAAATCATACACTAGAAGTCGAAAAATTTGAGGGTCCACCCAAAATACAATTTGACTTTGAGGGATTAATGGTGTACCCTCACTAGAGTGCATGCCTCCCGAAAAATAAGAATTCCGTTTGAAAAACGGAAGGCATGTGTGAGATGGAGAAAATGAACCATCACCAATTAAAAAATTTAACGGGATGATGGGGGGTTTGGGTGTTAGGTGGGACAAGTACAATTGAGATCCAAGAAAAATATAATCACCTCCCAAAGATTTTTCAAGTAGTATGGGGAGAGGGGCACACAAAAAGGAACATTCCATATTAGAAAACAATTCTAGCAAAGTGTCTTTGTCGGTAAAAGGTGTAAACGTTTCAGAATTTTCAACCGACTCATAGGAATCTAGCGGTACTTCTAATGGTTCAATAACCGTGAACGAAAATGGTGATGAAATAAACTCAATCTCAAGTGATTCATCATCACTTGGAGATTGAATTTCAAGGGAGCAAGACTCACTTTCAATGAGATGTTCTTCAAAAATTTGAGGTGACACACAAGTCTCAACCTCCTCTTTATTTTCCAAAATAGAACGCACATAATCGCAAAGTGTGACCATTTCCTTCACAAGACCATAATCGATATTCTTTGTGCTTTGGGTGGAAAGAAAATCCAGTACTCTTTTGGCTAGAAAAAGCGTGTATTCTTCCAAAGTAGGATCCCTTGGCTCTAGAACCTCGGATTCCTCTTTTGGTTGAAAACCTTTTATAGTTTCACAAATATTGGAAAAAAAATCTTCATTGGATTCCCCAAAATGATTTTTTTTTTCCGATATTCGTTTTCAAGCTTTTCATACGCAAGATTTAGAAAGGCCTCACCCATGGTAATAGGCCGAGGCACAGATTCTTGAGAATAATTAATATAAATTTCTCTTCTATATTCATTTGCAAGCCTTTCACACTCCAGAGTTAGAACGGCCTCACCAATGGTAATAGGTCGACCCACGGAGTCTTGAGAATAAAAAGTTTGAAAACGATTACCATATGAACCATTATAATTACCGAACTCACCATGAAAAGACATTATTACCGAATAGTATGTAAATGGAAATTTGAGTACAAAGGTGTGCGGTTGAGGATTCTACGTTTCTTGGTGCTCAATTGTGCAAGGCTACAAAAAAGGTAAAAAAATCCAAAGAAAAAAAAATCTTTCGAAATAGTAAATCAATTATAATCTATAACAAAACATTCCCCGGCAACGGCGCCGTTTTGATCGAGTGGAAAAACCGAGCGTCCGTGTAATACGCTAGTCGTTGTTATCGGCTTCCAACCTCAATACAAAAAAAAACCTAAATTTTTAACTACACTTTTATGGAGTATAGTAGTAAGTCTGGGTATCGAATCCATAGGGAATGTTTTATAGAATTTAATTGATTTATTACTTCTAAAATAAAAATGAAAAAGATGATGATTGGGAAAATTTCTATTAAAAAATTACTTAAGAAAAACAAACTGAAAAGTGCAAAAGAAATTAGATCTGACAAATGGGAGAAAATAGGGTAGGGTACAATCCCTCAATCCTTAACAAATTACTGTATAGAATACTAGAATCGTAAATAAAAAATTCTTGATTAAATCCAGTCCTTATCATCACTAAGTATTACATATATGAGGGTCAATCCCGCATCATATGAAATCAAAGATCAATATAAAGCGGTGAACGACAAATTATACATACAAAGCATTCTTAAACATCCCAAGTACCTAGGGCAAGAGAGATTAAAAGATATGACAATGCATATATGATTTTCATTCACGATTCAACCAATATTTTCATTTATTTTCTAATTTTCCATACAAATAATTTGTATTAGGATTGAGTTCATGTACCCCAACCCTTGAGAATTTAGCTACTCATGATTGGATTAAAAAAAACAAATTCATACACAACATTAAGGATCTACAAGACATTATAAATAAATTGCAAATAATAAAACAAGAGAATGGAAATGAGATTACTTGAATTCAGCAACAAGAACGGAATTGGGATTCAGAAATTCTTACAAAATAGGATTCATGAAAACTCTTGAAGGAATAGAAAATTTGCTCTCAAAATCTAACCTTAAAATTCAATCTAGCACTTCTAACCTACTCCTAACCTAGCCTCTCTCTAGCAACTCCTCTTCAAATGATGTAGGTCATGGGCTTTTATAGCACAAAATCTCGAAATTGACAGCCAATAGTGCTTGTGGAACAAGTTTTTCAAGAGTTGCACTGCATTAAATGCATAATTAATGACAGAAATCCGCACATCCAGACTCTTCATTATCGCGCAACTTCAAAACATCGTAACTTCTTCACCGTAGCTCGGATTGAGGTGCCGTTTTTTCCAGTATTCTTGTAATTTAGAGCTCTTCAACTTTCTAGTTGGCCCCACCTTCGGACTAAGGCTGAAAAATTACGAAAATGCCCTTCAACCCTCCATTTCTTGGTTTCTTTCATTGTTTTGAGTTCTCCTTCGCACTAACTTGCGAGAAATACCTGTAAAACACATGAGAAATACACAAAACAAGAAATACTTGCCAAAAAAGGTTAGTAGAATACATTTGAGACAAATCCAAGATATTTACACTACACGGGATCATAAAAATACCGAAATTAAGGGGATAAATGTGAAGAATATGTGCCTAATCACACGACCGTGACAATTCTAACAAACTTATCACGGTCATTGACCATGACACGTCCGTGATAGAAAAAGTTGTCTCGTTGGAATTGTCACGGTCATTGACCTTGACAAGTTGAACTTGTCAAGGTCAATGATCGTGACAATTAGGCAGATTTGGTGTAGTGCATCCACTTGTGATTAATACCATATATATGGAATTTCACTCTTTATTATCAGATTGATTAGAGGATATTGATACAAGTGTTGTTCTACTCTTATTTCGATGCTTTCACTCATTTTTTTGTCCCACCTTCTGAGAGGAAGTATAACTCGTGGAGTTATCTTTATTTTTTATTCCTTATGATTTTATTGCATTATTCTAGAGTTTTATTGTTGTTTTTTTGTACAATTGTTGTATTTAGGTCTAGTTTTATGAGGTGGTTGGGTATAATACTTGATTGATGCACTTGAAGGAGTTCGATGCTGGTGAATGGACAAAGATGAGGAGATAAAGGAGGGAAAATAGGGGTTCCAAAACCTTCATGTCCTAATGGATGGTAGGAGGGCTCTAAATACCCTCATGAGTTCTTTGTTTGGTTATTTTGATTTTTTATATTTTCTTGATTGTTATTTCCTAAATTTCATTTTTACGAACGATTTTTTTGGATACGTGAAAATGTTCTCTTGGCATGGGGAGATTGAGGATATGGGGGTCAATAGCGTTCAAATGAATATTCCTTAGTTTATGTGTCATAGGATTGATTACATTTGGTACATTTGGTACCTGGTGGGAGAGATGGTAGTTCTGTTATATGCGTATACGGGAAAACCAAAAAGATAATAATAAATTGGACGACTAATCTGGATGATGAGGTGTGTGTTAGACACACAGTCCTAAGATAGAAATATCGCCCGCACGTTAATTAGTGATGCTTCGAGCCTCAGATAATTGTCCCCAGGATTCAACAGCACAATTCATCCGATTGAAACACTCAATGGATGACTTTAAAACCACAAGAAATTATGCTCAGAATTGGAGTATGAAGAAGGACATTTTTGAGAGAGAGAGAGATTGAAAAAGTGATTAGAAACTGATATGCATATCCCTTATATAAAGGGATGCGGAAACCACCCCCCCCCCCCCCCCCAAAAAAAAAACATGGGTGACCACTTCTCCCACTAAACCACTCCCAACGGCTAATAAGAAAAACGTGTTTTAATTTTGTTCATAAAATAATTTATAATTAATTAAACAAAATGATTTTTAATATTAATTAAATAAAATTATTTAATGATGAAATTACAATTAACTAATTATTAGGACCCAAGACCCAAGCCCAAGTCCCAAGTCCCAAGTCTTGATATATAATATAATAATTATATATCTATTTAGGTATAAATACCCCAAATCCTCTTAAATCCCCTTAGTGGGACTTGAACTCATGACCTCCCCTAAAGGGGACACAAAAGTTACCACTAGGCTACAAGGCCTTATTGTGAGTATATCATTCACACCAATAGTTATACACACACACACACACACAACAATCCCCCACACGAATGAGATACGAGAAGAAGGAATAAATAAAGTTTTGGGCAATAAAAATGTCATTAATAGGCAGAGGTGTCTTTTGGACTTGAACCTTGCTTAGTGTATGTCCATTGGTCTTACATACTATTTAGTGAATTACATATCACGAACTAACTAGTTATTTTGGTAAACCAGTTCAATAGACTACACATATGACACCTTAATACAGTTGTGGTTCACAATAGTTTTGCTCATTAAGGCCATGAGCTATATCCCATTATCAGGAGCGCTCTAGAGAATTCAGCCACAATTCCCATAGGTAGCAGCCCCACTACCACACTCACTTAGCTGAATCTATCATGAATGTCCTGTCACATCCCGCTTGAAAATCCACGTCATAGATTCATTAAGAGTTTAACTCAACCTTTCTCATTATAGGTACCACTACTATTATTATTATTATTATTATTATTATTAACACCATAGGGATAAGACAATAATAAGTCTTTGTAGCGCTCACATATAATCATCCACAATTAGTTTTCCCAAGGAACCTATATCCTAGGATCTCCATTTAGATAGGTTTGGTATCCATTATGATGATTTTACTCATTAGGCTTTAAGCCCATCCCCCTCGATGTTTTGTAAATGATATCTCTTGACAACCCTTTGGTTAAAGGATCTGCTAAATTATCATTTGACCTTACAAAATCAATAGTTATAATGCCATTAGATATGAGTTTTCTCACACTGTTATGCCTGCGACGAATATGTTTGGACTTTCCATTGTAGGACTTGTTACTTTCTTTTGCTATTGCCGCTTGGCAATCACAGTGTACAAGTACCGTAGGTACAAGTTTAGGCCACATTGGAATGTCTGCCAGAAATATCCTTAGCCACTCGGCTTCTTCACCTTATTTGTCTAAAGTTATGAACTCAGACTCCATTGTTGATCTCGCAATGCATGTCTATTTTGAGGATTTCCACGATATGGCAGCCCCGCCTAATGTGAATACAAATCCACTTGTAGATTTGGATTCCTCTGAGTCTGAAATCCAAATAGCATCGGTATTACCTTCAATCATAGTTGGATATGAGACATAATATAAAGAATAATTCAAAGTAAATTTCAGGTATCTCAAAACTCTAATAAGTGCATTCTAGTGATCATTATTAGGATTATAAGTATATCTACTCAATCTCCCTACTACATATGCAATATCCGGTCTGGTGCAGTTCATAATGTACATTAGGCTACCAATAATTCTTGAATATTCAAGTTTTGACACAGGTTCTCCTTTATTTTTGTTTAGTTTACTATTTGGATCATAAAGAGTTATAACGGGATTAGATTCATATTGATTGAATTTCCATAACACACTTTATAGATAATGTGATTGTGATAATTTGATTCCCACAGAATCTCGTATTATTTTAATTCCCAAAATAAAATCTGCAACTCCCAAGTCTTTCATATCAAATTGTTCACATAACATCTTCTTAGTGGTTTTTATAATACTCATATGTGATCCAAATATTAACATATCATCAACGTATAGGCAAACAATCAGACAAGCATCCTTATGGCACTTAAAATACACACATTTATCAGATTCATTTATTTTAAATCCATTATTAATCATTACTTGATCAAATTTTTCATGCCACTGCTTAGGGGATTGTTTTAGTCCATATAAGGATTTAACTAGCTTGCAAACTTTGTTTTCTAATCCCTTTACAACAAATCCTTTCCGTTGATCCATATAAATTTCCTCTTCTAATTCCCCATTTAAAAAAGCAGTTTTAACATCCATTTGTTGAATTTCTAGTTAATAGATGGATGCGAGGTAAATTAGAATTCTAATAGAAGTAATTCGCGTAACCGTAGAATAAGTGTCAAAGAAATCAATTCCCTCCTTTTGTTTATATCCTTTGGCTACTAACCTAGCCTTATATTTTTCTATGGATCCATCAGGTTTCATTTTTCATTTAAAAATCCATTTACACCCTATGGTTTTACAACCTGGTGGCCAGCTAACCAAATCCTAAGTGTGATTTTGCATAATAGATTCTATTTCACTATTAACAGCCTCTTTCCAAAATGGAGCTTCGGGAGAGATAAGAGCATCGTGATAATATTGAGGATCCCCCTCAAACAAAAATGAAATATAATCAGGCCCAAAAGATTTATCAATATTACGTCTTTTAGTTTTCCTAAGTTCCTGTATTTCCATATCATTCTCCTGCCTACTACTAGATGGCATATAAATGTTCGAAAGAGCATCCTCAAGTCTAGTAGTGGGATTATGTGGAAAAATATGTTCAAAAAATTATGCATCATGAGATTCAATAATAGTATTTATAGATACACTATCTACATCTGATTTAAACACAAGGAACCTATATGCACTACTATTTTGAGCATTTCCTATAAATACACAATCAACAGTTTTAGATCCGATTTTAGTTCGTTTTGGTGGAGGCAGAACTACTTTTGCTAAACACCCCCACACTTTTAAGTATTCATATGAAGGATTTCTTCCTTTTCATAATTCATAAGGAAATTTATCTAATTTCTTAGGGGGGATTCTACTTAAAATATAACTAGATGAAAGTACCGCTTCACCCCATAAATTGTGAGGAAGACCCGAGCTATTTAACATAGCATTTACCATATCCTTTAGCGTTTAATTATTATGTTCCTCCACACCATTTTGTTGGCGATAATATGGTGCCGTAGTTTGATGTATTATGCCATGTGTTTTACAAAAATCATTAACAGGCTCAGAATATTCTCCTCCTCTATCTGATCTCACAATTTCCATTTTTTTATTTAGTTGATTTTCAACTTCTGTTTTATATAGTTTGAATTTTTCAAGTGCTTCATCCTTAGATCTCAAAAGATACACATAACAGAATTTCGTTTGATCATCTATAAAGGTGATAAAATATTTTTTCCCACCCCTTGTTTGAATTCCTTTTAAGTCACACAAATCGGTATGAATTAATCCGAAAATTTCTGTAGAGCGTTGTATACTTTGAAATGGTTTTGTTTTGAATTTTGATTCAACACATATTCTACATTTGTGTTCAACATTTTCAGGCAGTTTAGGAATATCTCCTAAATTCATTAATCTTCTAAGTGAAGCACAATTAACATGTCCAAGTCTACTATGCCATAAATATAAGGAATCACAGAGATAAGGAGAAGAATTAACTACATTAAAAACAGAGTCAACAGTTATATTTAATTTGAATAATCCCTCGCACATGTAACCCTTTCCCACAAACACCCCATTTTTAGGTAAAACAAACTGATCAGATTCAAAAACAATTTTAAAACCCTTTTTACTCAACAGCGAGCCTGGTGTTTCCTAATATCGGGCACGTGCAACACCTCATTCAACGTCAGGACTTTTCCAGAAGTGAATTTTAAATCCACCTTCCCTTTTCCAGCAACAACAGCTACTAAAGAATTGTGCATGTAGAGGTTTTAATCACTTCCAACCACCTCGTAGTGGGAAAAAACACTCCTATCTCCACAGATGTGTCGGGTGGCCCCAGTATCCACCCACCAGTCCTTAATGTTGCTAACCAGGTGTGCCTCTGAAATAACAGCAGAGAAATTATCAGTTTCAACAATTGAATCTTGTGCACCCCCATTAGGTTTTTCGAAATTCCCATTGTTTTTCCTTTTCAAGAAGTCTTGGGCTCGATGTCCAGGTTTAACACACAAAAAAAATAGTCTCCCCTGAATTTCTTAATCCCACCTTTAGGTTTCATAGCATTAATTGGTTCTTTTCCATTTCCCTTAAATTGATGTTGGTACTTATTTGGCTTAAACTGATTTTTGGTGCCCCCACTACTTTCAGTAATGTTTGCTTTGGCAGCCATAGTCGTGGCAACGTCTCTTTTTTCCTTAACCCAATTATCCTCTTCAATTCTAAGTCTAACAGTGAGATCTTCCATAGTCATATCTTTACATTTATGTTTAAGGCCGTTTCAAAATTATTTCCAGGAAGGGGTAAGTTTCTCAATAATAGATGCGACTTGAAAACCCTCACTAATTGACATACCCTCAGCATGAATTTCATGAATAATGACTTGAAGTTCTTTTAATTGTGACAAAACAGATTTTTCGTCAACCATTTTAAAATCCAAAAGACGACTAACAACAAATTTCTTTGTTCCATCATCTTCAGTTTTATATTTCTTATCTAACATCAACCATACCTCTCTAGCAGTGGGGACAGAAAAATAAATATCACACAGGGCATCATCCAAATTGTTCAGAATATGATTTTTGCACATAAAATCAGATTTTTCCCAAAGTTGATTAACAACAGTTTTTGCAGGTTCGGTCTGTTCAGAATTATCTTCCTTGACTTCTAACGTGTGATTGAGTTCCAACAGATTCAGATAAAATTGCATTTTTTGCTGCCAACATTTAAAATTCAAAAAAAAAAAAATTTCAGGCCTAGTAGAGGCGACAGCGGCAGGATCAAATTTTCCCATTGTACAAATATAAAATTTTATTTATGTCTTAGATTATTATATGCGTATACGGGAAAACCAAAAAGATAATAATAAATTGGAACGGCTTATTTGGATACTGAGGTGTGTGTTAGACACACAATCCTAAGATAAAAATATCTCCCACATGTTAATCAGTAATGCTTCTCGAAAGCACAATTCATCCGATTGAAGCACTCAATGGATGACTTTAAAACCACAAGAAATTATGCCCAGAACTAGAGTATGAAGAATGACGTTTTTTAGAGAGAGAGAGATTGAAAAAGTGATTAGAAACTGATCTGCATATCCCCTATATAAAGGGATGTAGAAACCACCCACTCCCCCTAAAACGTGGGTGACCACTTCTCCCACTAAACCACTCCCAACGGCTAATAAAAAAATGTGTTTTAATTTTGATCATAAAATAATTTTTAATTAATTAAATAAAATGATTTTTAATATTTATTAAAATTGAATTAAATAAAATTATGTAATGATGAAATTAAAATTAACTGATTATTAGGACCCAAGACCCAAGCCCAAGTCCCAAGTCCCAAGTATTGATATATAATATAATAATTATATTTCTATTTAGGTATAAATACCCCAAATCCTCATAAATCCCCTTAGTGGGACTTGAACTCATGACCTCCCCTAAAGGGGAGACAAAAGATACCACTAGGCTACAAGGTCTTATTGTGAGTATATCATTCACACCAATAGTTATACACACGCACACACAATAATCCCCCACATGAAGGAGAAACGAGAAGAAGGAATAAAGAAAGTTTTCGACAATAAAAATGTCATTAATAGGCAGAGGTGTCTTTTGGACTTGAACCTTGCTTAGTGTATGTCAATTGGGCTTACAAACTATTCAGTGAATTTAATATCTTGAACTGACCAGTTATTTTGGTAAACCAGTTCAATAGACTACACACATGACACTTTAATACACTTGTGGTTCACAACAGTTTTGCTCATTAAGGCCATGAGCTATATCCCAGTATCACGAGCGCTCTAGAGAATTCAGCAACAATTCCCATAGGTAGCGGCCCCACTACCACACTCACTTTGGTGAATCTATCAAGAATGTCCTCTCACATTCTTCTTGAAAATCCAAGACATAGATTCATTAAGAGTTAAGCAAGTAACAAGTCCTACAATTGAAAGTCAAGACATATTCGTCGCAGGCATAACAGTGTGAGACAACTCATATATAATGGCATTATTATTTTTGACTTTGTAAGGTCAAATGATAATTTTGCAGATCCGTTGACCAGAGGGTTGTCAAGAGATATCATTTACAAAACATCGAGGGGGATGGGCTTAAATCCTAATGAGTAAAATCATCATGATGGATACCTAAACTATCTGAATTGAGATCCCAGGATAGAGGTTCCATGGCAAAACTAATTGTGGATGATTATATTTGAGCGCTACAAAGACTTATCATTGTCTTATCCCTATGGTGTTAATAATAATAATATAAGTACCGCAGGTATATGTTTAGGCCACATTGGAATGTCTACCAGAAATGTCCTCAGCCACTCGGCTTCTTCACCACCTTTGTCTAAAGTAATGAATTCAGACTCCATTGTTGATCTCGCAATGCATGTCTAATTTGAGGATTTCCACGATATGGCAGCCCCGTCTAATTTGAATACAAATCCACTTGTAGATTTGGATTCCTCTGAGTCTGAAATCCAATTAGCATCGGTATAACCTTCAACCATAGTTGGATATGAGATATAATATAAAGCATAATTCAAAGTAAATTTTAGGTATCTCAAAACTCTAATAATTGCATTCTAGTGATCATTATTAGGATTACAAGTATATCTACTCAATCTCCCTACTGCATATGCAATATCCGATCTGGTGCAGTTCATAATGTACATTAGGCTACCAATAATTCTTGAATATTCAAGTTTTGACACAGGTTCTCCTTTGTTTTTGTATAGTTTACTATTTGGATCATAAGGAGTTCTAACGAGAGTAGATTCATATTGATTGAATTTCCATAACACACTTTCTATATAATGTGATTTTGATAATTTGATTCCCACAGAATCTCGTATTATTTTAATTCCCAAAATAAAATCTGCAACTCCCAAGTCTTTCAAATCAAATTGTTCACATAACATGTTATTAGTGGTTTTTATAATACTCATATGTGATCGAAATATTAAGGGATGCAGAAACCACCCACTCCCCCCAAAACATGGGTGACCACTTCTCCCACTAAACCACTCCCAACTGCTAATAAGAAAAACGTGTTTTAATTTAAATAATAAAATAATTATTAATTAATTAAATAAAATGATTTCTAATATTAATTAAAATTGAATTAAATAAAATTATTTAATGACGAAATTAAAGTAACTAATTATTAGGACCCAAGACCCAAGCCCAAGTCCCAAGTCTTGATATATAATATAATAGTTATATATCTATTTAGGTATAAATATCCCAAATCATCTTAAATCCCCTTAGTGGGACTTGAACTCATGACCTCCCCTAAAGGGGACACAGAAGTTACCACTAGGCTACAAGGTCTTATTGTGAGTATATCATTCACACCAATACTTATACACATGCACACACAATAATCCCCCACATGAATGAGAAATGAGAAGAAGGAATAAAGAAAGTTTTCGGCAATAAAAATGTCATTATTAAGCAGAGGTATCTTTTGGACTTGAACCTTGCTTAGTGTATGTCCATTGGGATTAAAAACTATTCAGTGAATTACATATCTTGAACTGACCATTTATATTGGTAAACCAATTCAATAGGCTACACACATGACACTTTAATACACTTGTGGTTCACAACAGTTTTGCTCATTAAGGCCATGAGCTATATCCCAGTATCATGAGAGCTCTTCAGAATTCAGCCACAATTCACATAGGTAGCGGCCCCACTACCACACTCACTTAGGTGAATCTATCAAGAATGTCATGTCAAATCCCGCATAAAAATCCAAGCCATAGATTCATTAAGAGTTTAACTCAAACTTTCTCATTACAGGTAGCACTACTATTATTATTATTATTATTATTAACACCATAGGGATGAGAGAATGATAAGTCTTTGTAGCGCTCACATATAATCATCCACAAATAGTTTCCCATGGAACCTATATCCTAGGATCTCCATTCAGATAGGTTGGGTATCCATCATGATGATTTTAAACATTAAGATTTAACCCATCCCCCTCGATGTTTTGTAAATGATATCTCTTGACAACCCTTTGTTCAACGGATCTGCTAAATTTACATTTGACCTTACAAAATCATTGGTTATAATGACATTAGATATGAGTTGTCTCGACCTATTATGACTGTGATGAATATGTCTTGACTTTCCACTGTCGAACTTGTTAGTTGCTTTTTCTGTTGTCGCTTGGCAATCATAGTGTATAAGTACCGCAGGTACATGTTTAGGCCACATTGGAATGTCTGCCAGAAATGTCCTCAGCCACTCGGCTTCTTCTCCTGCTTTGTCTAAATCTATGAATTCAGACTCCATTGTTGATCTCGCAATGCATGTCTGTTTTGAGGATTTCCACGCTATGGAAACCCCACCTAATGTGAATACATATCCACTTGTAGATTTGGATTCCTCTGAGTCTGAAATCCAATTATCATCAGTATAACCTTTAATCACAGCAAGATATAAGACATAATATAAAGCATAATCCAAAGTAAATTTTAGGTATCTCAAAACTCGAATAAGTGCATTCCAGTGATCATTATTAGGATTACAAGTATATCTACTCAATCCCCCTACTTCATACGCAATACCAGGTCTGGTGCAGTTCATAATGTACATTAGGCTACCAATAATTCTTGAATATTCAAGATGTGACACAGGTTCTCCTTTGTTTATCTTTAGTTTACTATTTGGATCATAAGGAGTTCTAACAGGAGTAGATTCATATTGATTGAATTTCCTTAACACACTTTCTATATAATGTGATTGTGATAATTTGATTCCCACAGAATCTCGTATTATTTTAATTCCCAAAATAAAATCTGCAACTCCCAAGTCTTTCATATCAAATTGTTCACATAACATCTTCTTAGTGGTTTTTATAATACTCATATGTGATCCAAATATTAACATATCATCAACGTATAGGCAAACAATCACACAAGCATACTTATGGCACTTAAAATACACACATTTATCAGATTCATTTATTTTAAATCCATTATTAATCATTACTAGATGAAATTTTTAATGCCATTTCTTAGGGGCTTATTTTAGTCATTATAAGGATTTAACTAGCTTGCAAACTTTGTTTTGTAATCCCTTTACAAAAAATCCTTCCGGTTGATCCATATAAATTTCCACTTCCAATTCCCCATTTAAAAAACCAGTTTTAACATCCATTTGATGAATTTCTAGTTTATAGATGGATGCGAGGGAAATTAGAATTCTAATAGAAGTAATTCGCATAACCGGAGAATAAGTGTCAAAGAAATCAATTCCCTCCTTTTGTTTATATCCTTTGGCTACTAACCTAGCCTTATATTTTTTTATGGATCCATCAGGTTTCATTTTTCTTTTAAAAATCCATTTACACCCTATGGTTTTACAACCTGGTGGCCAACTAACCAAATCCTAAGTGTGATTTTGCATAATAGATTCTATTTCACTATTAACAGCCTCTTTCCAAAATGGAGCTTCGTGAGAGATAAGAGCATCGTGATAAGATTGAGGATCCTCCTCGGAAAAAAATAAAATATAATCAGGCCCAAAAGATTTAACTATTTTACGTCTTTTACTTTTCCTAAGTTCCTGTATTTCCATATCATTCTCTTGCCTACTACTAGATGGGATATAAATGTTCGAAGGAGCATCCTCAAGTCTAGTAGTGGAATTAAGCGGAAAAATATTTTCGAAAACATCTGCATCACGAGATTCAATAATAGTATTTGTAGATACACTATCTACATCTGATTTAAACATAAGGAACCTATATTCACTACTATTTTGAGCATTTCCTATAAATACACAATCAACAGTTTTAGGTCCGAGTTTAGTTCGCTTGGGTGGAGGCAGAACTACTTTTGCTAAACACCCCCACACTTTTAAGTATTTATATGAAGGCTTTCTTCCTTTCCATAATTCATATCGAGATTTATCAGATTTCTTAGGAAGGATTTTGTTTAAAATATAACAGGATGAAAGTACCGCTTCACCCAATAAATTGTGAGGAAGACCCGAGCTATTTAACATAGCATTTACCATATCCTTTAGCGTTCGATTTTTACGTTGCGCCACACCATTTTGTTGTGGACAATATGGTGTCGTAGTTTGATGTATTATGCTATGTATTTTACAAAAATCATTAAAAGGCTCAAAATATTCTCCTCCTCTATCTGATCTCACAATTTTAATGTTTTGATTTAGTTGATTTTCTACTTTCGTTTGATATAGTTTGAATTTCTCAAGTGATTCATCCTTAGATCTCACAAGATACACATAACCGAATTTCGTGTGATCATCTACAAAGGTGACAAAATATTTTTTCCCACCCCTGGTTTGAATTCCTTTTAAGTCACACAAATATTTATGAATTTATCCCAAAATTTTAGTAGAGCGTTGTATACTTTGAAAATGTTTTCTTTTGAATTTTGATTCAACACATATTTAACATCCGTGTTCTATATTTCTAGGCAGTTTAGGAATATCTCCTAAATTCATTAATCTTCTAAGTGAAGAAAAATTAACATGTCCAAGTCTAATGTGCCATAAATATAAGGAATCAGAGAGATAAGCAGAAGAATTAATTACATTAAAAACAGAGTCAACAATTACATTTAATTTGAATAATCCCTCACACATGTAACCCTTTCCCATAATCACCCCATTTTTAGATAAAACAAACTGATCAGATTCAAAAACCATTTTAAAACCATTTTTACTCAACAGCGAGCCTAAGACCAAATGTTTCCTAATGTTGGGCACATGAAACACCTCGTTCAACGTCAGGACTTTCCCAGAAGTGAATTTTAAATCCACCTTCCCTTTTCCAGAAACAGCAGCTACTGAAGAATTTCCCATGTAGCGCTTTTCATCACTTCCCACCACCTCGTAGTGGGAAGAAACACTCTTGTCTCCACAGATGTGTCGGGTGTCCCCAGTGTCCATCCACCAGTCCTTAATGTTGCTAACCAGGTGTGCCTCTGAGATAACAACAGAAAAATTATCAGTTTCAACAATTGAAGCTTATGCACCCCCATTAGGTTTTTTGAAATTATCATTGTTTTTCCTTTTGAAGCAGTCTTCGGCTCGATGTCCAGGTTTATCGCAAACAAAACAGTCTCCCCCGAAGCTCTTAATCCCACCGTTAGGTTTCGTAGCATTATTTGGTGCTTTTCCTTTTCCCTTAAATTTATGTTGGTACTTATCTGGCTTAAACTGATTTTTGGTCCCCCCACTACTTTAAGCAATGTTTTCTTTGGCAGCCATAGTTGTGGCAATGTCTCTTTTTTCCTTAATGCAATTATCCTCTTCAATTCTAAGTCTAACAGTGAGATCTTCCATAGTCATATCTTTACGTTTATGTTTAAGGCCATTTCTAAATTCTTTCCAGGAAGGGGGAAGTTTCTTAATAACTGATGCGACTTGAAAACCCTCAGTAATTGACATACCCTCAGCATGAATTTCTTGAATAATGACTTGAAGTTCTTCTAGTTGTGACAAAACAAATTTTTCGTCAACCATTTTAAAATCCAAAAAATGACTAACAACAAATTTCTTACTTCCAGCATCTTCAGTTTTATATTTCTTATCTAACATCAACCATAACTCTCTAGCAGTGGGGACAGAAAAATAAATATCATACAGGGCATCATCCAAATTGTTCAGAATATGATTTTTGCACATAAAATCAGATTTTTCCCAATGTTGCTTAACAAAAGTTTTTGCAGGTTCGGTCTCTTCAGAATTATCTTCCTTAACGTCTAACTCGTGATCGAGTTCCAACAGGTTCAGATAAAATTGCATTTTTTATTGCCAACGTTTAAAATTCAAGCCAACAAATTTTTCAGGCCTAGCAGAGGCGATAGCGACAGGATCAAATTTTCCCATTGTACGAATATAAAATTTTATTTATGTCTTAGATTGTTATATGCGTATACGGGAAAACCAAAAAGATAATAATAAATTGGAACGACTTATCTGGCTGCGGTGTGTGTTAGACACACGGTCCTAAGACAAAACTATCGCCCGCATGTTAATCAGTAATGCTTCAAGCCTCAGATAACTGTTCCCAGGATTCAATAGCACAATTCATTCGATTGAAGCACTCAATGGATGACTTTAAAACCATAAGAAATTATGCCCAAAATTGGAGTATGAAGAAGGATGTTTTTGAGAGAGAGAGAGAGATTGAAAAAGTGATTACAAACTGATCTGCATATCCCTTATATAAAGGGATGCATAAACCACCCACTCCCCCAAAATGTGGGTGACCACTTCTCCCACTAAACCACTCCCAACGGCTAATAAGAAAAACGTGTTTTAATTTAAATCATAAAATAAATTTTAATTTATTAAATAAAATGATTTTTAATATTAATTAAAATTGTATTAAATAAAATTATTTAATGAAAAAATTAAAATTAACTGATTATTAGGACTCAAGACCCAAGCCCAAGTCCCAAGTCCTGATATATAATATAATAATTATATATCTATTTAGGTATAAATACCCCAAATCCTCTTAAATCCCCTTCGCGGGACATGAGCTCGTGACCTCCCCTAAAGGGGACACAAAAGCTACCACTAGGCTACAAGGTCTTATTATGAGTATATCATTCACACCAATAGTTATACACACACACACAACAATCCCCCACATGAATGAGATACGAGAAGAAGGAATAAAGAAAGTTTTGGGAAAATGTCATGAATAGGCAGAGGTGTCTTTTGGACTTGAACCTTGCTTAGTGTATGTCCATTGGGCTTACAAACTATTCCGTGAATTACATATCTTGAATTGATCAGTTATTTTGGTAAACCAGTTTAGTAGACTACACACATGACATTTTAATACGCTTGTGGCTCACAACAGTTTTTCTCATTAAGGCCATGAGCTATATCCCAGTATCATGAGCGCTCTAGAGAATTCAACCACAATTCCCATAGGTAGTGGCCCCACTACTACACTCACTTAGGTGAATCTATCAAGAATGTCTTGTCAAATCCCGCATAAAAATCCAAGTCATAGATTCATTAAGAGTTTAACTAAACCTTTCTCATTATAGGTAGCACTATTATTATTATTATTATTATTATTATTATTATTATTATTATTATTATTATTATTATTATTATCATTATTATTATTATTATTATTATTATTATTATTATTATTAACACCGTAGGGATAAGACAATAATAAGACTTTGTAGCGCTCACATATAATCATCCACAATTAGTTTCCCATGGAACCTATATCCAGGGATCTCCATTGAGATAGGTTGGGTATCCATCATGATGATTTTATTCATTAGGCTTTAAGCCCATCCTCCTCGATGTTTTGTAAATGAAATCTCTTGACAACCCTTTGGTCAACGGATCTGCTAAATTATCATTTGACCTTACAAAGTCAATGGTTATAACGCCATTAGATATGAGTTGTCTCACACTATTATGCATGTGACGAATAAGTCTCGACTTTCCATTGTAGGACTTAATACTTGCTTTTGCTATTACTGCTTGTCAATCACAGTATATAAGTACCGCAGGTACCGGTTTAGGCCACATTGGAATGTCTTCCATAATTGTCCTCAGCCACTCGGCTTCTTCACCTTCTTTGCCTAAAGCTATGAATTCATACTCCATTGTTGATCTTGCAATGGATGTCTGTTTTGAGGATTTCCACGATAGGGCAGCCCCACCTAATGTGAATACATATCAACCTGTAGATTTGGATTCCTCTGAGTCTGAAATCCAATTAGCATCAGTATAACCTTAAATCACAGCAGGATATGAGAGATAATATAAAGCATAATCCAAAGTAAATTTTACGTATCTCAAAACTCTAATAAATGCATTCTAGTGATCATTCTTAGGATTACAAGTATATCTACTCAATCTCCCTACTTCATATGGAATAGCAGGTATGGTGAAGTTCATAATGTACATTAGGCTACCAATAATTCTTGGATATTCAAGTTGTGACACTGGCTCTCCTTTGTTTTTCTTTAGTTTACTATTTGGACCATAAGGAGTTCTAACTGGAGTAGATTCATATTGATTGGATTTCCTTAACACACTTTATATATAATGTGATTATGATAATTTTATTCCCACAAAATCTCGTATTATTTTAATTCCCAAAATAAAATCTGCAACTCCCATGTCTTTCATATCAAAATTTTCACATAACATCTTCTTAGTGTTTTTTATAATACTCATATGTGATCCAAATATTAACATATCATTAACGTATAGGCAAATAATCACACAATCATCTCTATGGCACTTAAAATACACAAATTTATCAGATTCATTTATTTTAAATCCATCATTAATCATTACTTGATCAAATTTATCATGCCACTGCTTAGGGGCTTGTTTTAGTCCATATAAGGATCTAACTAGCTTGAAAACTTTGTTTTTTAATCCCTTTACAACAAATCCTTCCAGTTGATCCATATAAATTTCCACTTCTAATTCCCCATTTAAAAAAGAAGTTTTAACATCCATTTGATGAATTTTCAGTTTATGGATGGATGCGAGGGAAATTAGATGTGACACCCCGCCTAATTAAACCTTGGGTGATCAAGCCTTAATTTAATTTAAACAGGTTTCTTAAATGGTTCATCCTTAGCATCACTGCCAAACTTTTTAATTTACTAACCACCTAAGTGAAATTAAGCTAGTGCAAAATTTTATCTTCCTTAAGAGAAATAAACAACTTATGCGGAACGATAGAATTCAAGCAGTGCTAAAACGATTCGCATAAAACAGAATATTAATAAAGAATCGCCGAAAACCATGGCCAAGCAAACTAACTCAAAATCCAAAATCAGAATAATGGCAAAAGTAAAGATTGGACAACATGTCCCAACTGAAAGTACTAAAACTGATATCCTGCACTAGATCTGAAAAAGAGAAGCATCTAAGCAATCCCTGCAACATCCACACGTGCTCCAGCTCCCAAATCCCTGGAATGATATCATGCTGGGTGTCCCTGTGGCTGGGCACCTAAAAGGTTTTTTTAAGATTTTTACATAGCAAGAGTTAGTACTCAAAAACATTTAAAAATATTTTGCAAGGAGTTATCAGAATTGAGTTATTGATTACACATATTAAGACTTCGCACACTCCTCTGAGATTCCTCACCTCTCTTCTATAGTGCACACCTAATGATTGTACTTAGTTCACCTATTAATACTACCCCAGTTAACTAGATCAGTATACCCCACTGCATGTATCCCCTCGCTAAGTCCCCATATCATACTTGCAGTATTTTAATAGTCCATATATCATATGCTATAAACATAGATAACTTACTTACTTCTTGTTATCCTTATTCTTATAATAATTACACCACGCTTCTTAATTATTACTAAGATATTTTTAATCCATCTTATTATCTACTATCTGAAGTCAGTAGATTATGCATATGGAATACATTTTATCACACAACATGTATTAAATATTAGTCATCACTAATATATCCTTTTGACACACATAAAGGAATATTGCTTTGGAATGATTCATCGACCCCCAAGTGAGAGTTGGTTCGGAATGCTCCATCGACCCCAACTATTTATATATATACACATATTCTGGTTCTGGACTCTTTCATCACGACACCGGTTTTAAGGTTTAGTTGGGCATTTTACATCGACCCCAAACATATAATAACTTTCTGTTAGTTCATAGTATCTCATCGACCCTAACATAATTTATTTAGGTATAATTCTCTTAACCCAAAAATTTATACAATTTAGTAGGTACACACCCGACTAATCAAATGATGTGCGTACGAAATATATTTTCCTAACATTCATCATACCTATTAATTTACGAATTATTTCACTATCGCATTTATTCGAGTATTTATGCAACTCTAAGGGTCCTAGTTACCCCTCCCTTAATTCTGTAGTTAGGCGATCTTTAACCTACTGGTATATTTTAGGAATTTACTCTCACTCTTTTCGTAACTAAATTTTCAAATCCTCGATACACGACTCAATCGACTTCTTCCCGTCGGTCCATTTCTCCAAATTTTACACTCAATCATTTATGAAGAAATCTTACGGTACCCCAATTGGTATTCATTAAGTACCTACCTAGGTAAAATAACATCACTAAGATTCCCATTAAGTGACGGTAATTGAAAAGACATTTATCCAAAAAATCTCTAAAATACAGCATGGATCGATCGATCGATGGGATATGGTCGATCGATCGACTGCTCGATCGATCGGCATTCAAGAATTGATCGATCGATCGAGCAGTGACAAACCCAAATCGTCTTCTTCATGCGGGTTACACCATTTTTGTTTATCCATCTCCCATAATAATTCACCACGCTTGTAACTAACGATTTTTTAATAATTCCTACATACCCTAGGATGATTACTAAGGATCCAAAACAACATAATCATTACAAAATTTCGTCCAAATTAGCTCAAAATCATCTTATTATTCAAGAACCCTAAAAATAAAATCTTTCCATATTTTCATCATAAGTCCAGATTTTTGGTTCAATTTAATCATCAAGTATTCTATGATATCAGATTGTTTGGAGATCAAAAACATTCTACATGTAATCCCTATCAATCATGGATCATATTCAAGTGTTTGCTTCCAAAAATATCACAAAAATCATGTTCTTCATAAGCCTTATATATGGTTATTATAACTCAATTTATTTTGAAAATAACCACTTGCCTTATGTTCAGTAGGGTCTGATTTCGTGGTTGTTGTTGATGATTGATGATCTTTATCCTTCAATCCGTCTTCTCAACAAGTTGGTGGTGAAAATCTCCTTTGAATTCTTCCTACTTCTTTCTTTTGCCTTAGGAAATTGTTTCTCTCTTCTTTCTAATGGCTATGGTGTATTTTTTTCTTTTCTCTAACCCTAGCCTCCAATTCTTATAATCTGACTTAGGGTTCCAAAATTCGTAGGTCTCCTCACCCTTAAATGTAAAGAGATCAAAATACCCTTGTATGGTCCCGGTTTAGCCCAAAAATGACCCGACACTCAACTTGTACCCCCAGGTACACTATTTTGACTAATTCGACCCTTTCGGAATCATCTGTGGACTCTAAATCAACTTTTAAGTCTCTTAGAAATATGTTTCTCATCTCCCCATCAATTTTGTCTACGCGCGATACTCGATCGAGATAAACTCAGGTACGTACATGTAAATCGCTAGGCCGTACATATAAATTTTCAATATTTACTATTCACACCTATTAAATTTTAATCGTCGTATTAATCGGTATCTAACTCTCAATTATTGTTTAATAGTCATAATGATTAAATTACTCTACTCACATAATTTAATTTAACATAATGATTAAATTACTCTACTAACGTAATTTAATTTAAAACGTATCACGTTAAATTACTCTACTCACGTAATTTAATTAAGACGTATTTTATCACATTAAATTACTCTGCTCACGTAATTTAATTTAAAACATATTCTCTTTTTTTAATTTTAACTATGAAGAATTACGGGGTATTACATACTCCCCCCCCCTTACAAAAGTATTTCGTCCTCGAAATTTAGAAGATACCTGTGGTGAATAATTTTGGATACTGTTCTCGCATATTCTCTCCCGCTCCCAAGTACACTCATCCATATTGTGATGTCCCCACTGTACTCGTACTAAGGGTACTACCTTGAATCGTAGTTTGCGCTCACTATAATCTAGAATAGCGACGGGTCTTTCCTAATACGAGACATACGGATGCAAGTCGATCTCCTCAAGTGGAATGTGCCAGAAGTCTCTCTCACTCCTCTTGTATGTCTTCAATGACGCCACATGGAATACGTCATGTATTCGCTGAAGATGCTCTAGGAGTCCCAATCTGTAAGCTAACGGTCCCACCCTCTCAATAATAGGAAATGGTCCCACATATCTCGATGCTATCTTCCCCTTCTTGCCGAAACTCATAATCCCTTTCATAGGAGATACCCGAATTAACACCTGGTCGCCCACATCTAGTTCCACGTGTCTCATACTGGCGTCCTCATAACTCTTTTGCCTATCCTGAGCTATTCGAATACATCCTCGAATCAAATCTATTTTGGAAGAAGTCTCCTGTATCAACTTTGATCCCAATAGCTTGTTATCCCCCACCTCTAACCAACGGGCGGGCGAACGACAAGGCCTCCCATAATGTTCCTCGAATGGATCCATACCGATAGTGAATTGGTAATATTTATTATTTGCAAACTCTACAAAAGGAAGATATGGATCCCATCCTCCCCTAAAATCTAGGACGCACATCCTCAACATAGCCTCCAACATCTGGTTTACCCTTTCAGTGTGACCGCCTGTCTGAGGGTGATACGTCGTACTCAACCGTAAGTCGGTGCCCATAACCTCCTGAAAGCTCTGCCAGAAATGTGACCGAAATATTTTGTCTCTATCAGACACAATATTAATAGGAACTCCGTGCAGCTTAACGATCTCTGAAATGAATAGCTGCGCATACCGCATCATATCATAATCCGTACGAATCGGTAAGAAATGAGCTACCTTAGTTAGCCGATCCACCATTACCCATAGGGAATCGTGACTCTTCTGCGATGTTGGTAAACCAGTAATAAAATCCATCGAGATACTCTCCCACTTCCACATGGGAATCTTCAGTGGTTGTAGCATCCCTGAAGGTCTCTGATGGTCAACTTTTACAAGATGACATGTAACACACCTTGAGACAAATTCTGCAATGTCTCATTTCATACCTGACCACCAATATAGTCGTCGCATATCCTGGTACATTTTATCCCCACCTGGATGTACCGAAAACTTTGACCCGTGCGACTCCATCATTATGGCATGCCTCAAATCATCATCTTCGGGTACTATCAGTCTACCATTAAACTGTAGTTCGCCATCTGAGCTAATGGAGTAGGACTCTACCCCCTCGGCTAGTAACGGTCGTACACTGTCCTGACAAAATGAGTCATCGGCCTGTGCCCTCACTACCAGCATAACACTCTCAGGAGTGATAGCTAAAACTTCCATGTATGCTCTAGCTATCTCATCCTCGTGTCGAAGTTCACTCCACTTCGCCTTCCAAATTTCTGTCAACTCTCCGGTAGGTCTTCTGCTTAACGCATCTGCCACCACGTTAGCCTTACCAGGATGATACTGTATATCAAAATGGTAGTCCTTCATGAATTCAAGCCACCTCCTTTGCCTCATGTTTAGATCCTTCTATGTGAAAAGATACTGAAGTAACTTATGATCCGTGAATAGAGTGGACTGCTCACCCAGAGGATAGTGTCTCCATATTCTCAATGCAAAGACAACCGTTACCAACTTGAGGTCATGGGTGGGGTAATTCTTCTCATGTGTCTTTAGCTTTCAGGACGCATAAGCTATAGCTCTATCTTCCTGCTGTAACACACCCCCAAGCCCCTAAGGACGCATCAGTATAGACTCGGTACTCCATTCCGCTCCTAGGCTAGGCAAGATGAGGTGTTGATGTCAACTTGTCCTTTAGCTCATCAAACTCTAACTGACAACAGTCACTCAATATGAAGGGCACTCCCTTCCGAGTCAAGTTCGTCAAAGGTCCGATAATTTTTGAGAACCCCTTGATGAAGCGACGATAATAACCTGCCAACCACAAGAAGCTGCGAACTTCGGTCGGTGTCGTGGGCTGTCCCCACTCCCTCACCGTAGATACCTTACTCAGGTCAACAGCAATGCCTCTGTCGGATACAACGTGGCCTAGGAACTGAACCTCCCAAAGCCAAAATCCGCATATCTCAAATTTGGCTTACAACTGATGGTTTCGTAATGTCTGTAGAATCATTCGTAAATGTTCAGTGTGTTTCTCCTCCGTGCGAGAGTAAATCAGAATGTCGTCTATAAATACAATCAAAAACTGATCCAAAAACAACCTGAATACCCTGTTCATGAGATCCATGAATACCGCAGGTGCATTAGTGAGCCCAAACGGCATTACCCTGAACTCGTATGACCCGTACCACGACAGGAAATCGGTCTTAGGTACATCCTCTTCTCGAATGTGCAATTGGTGGTAACCCGACCTCAAATCGATCTTTGAGAAATATGCAGCCCCTCTCAACTGATCAAACAAGTAATCAATCCTTGGTAACAGATACTTAGTACGTATCGTCACTTTGTTCAGCTCCCTATAATCTACACACAGACGAAGTGAACCATCCTTTTCCTTTACAAATAAAATCGGCGCACCCCACGGCGATGTACTCTGCCGAATGAAACCCGGTCCTAAGATATGCAGAATATGCTCTCTCAGCTCTCTCATTTTTTAAGGAGCCAAGCGATACGGTTCTCTGGCAATCGGTCTCATCCTCGGTGCTAGGTCAATAACGAACTCTATCTCCCTAATGGGTGGTAACCCTGGTATCTCCTGAAAGACGTCCTCAAAATCCCTCACAACTGGGATTGAGTCCAGAGAAATGACCACCCCTTGTGATGTCTTCTCCTCAATATAATATAAATAAGTGCGCGATCCTCCCTCGGGGAGGGTCATCGCCACAAGGAACATCTCTTGTCCCGGAATAGAAAACACGATAGTCCTCTCTTAGCAATTTACCATTGCCCTATAACGCGCCAACCAATCCATGCAGAGGAAGACATCATAACCCTCCATATACAGCACTATAAGGTCTACTGTTAGACTCAATCTCCCGACCATAATGTCTACTCCCTTACAAATCGAGGGTATAAGGGACCCACTACCCATCGGTGACTTCACGCACATAAGATGAGTGTCGGCTGTCGCTAAGAGGCCGGCTGCCCGTGCAAATCTAGTGGCAATAAAAAAATGTGTCACCCACGTATCAAACAAAATACTACCCTCTAGTCCATGGATAGGAAACATACCCGCAACTGTCGGCGGTGTTGGAGGTGTTGGCTGGAACGGAATGTCGCAGATGTTGAACACACGTCCGTAGTGCATCTGACCTGGCTGCGGGGCCTGAGCTGCTGCTGGGGCTAACGGATCCTGCTGCCCCTATTGGGGACCCTATTGTTGTGCCCTGTTTTTCTATGGAAAATTCCTACTCTTGTGACCCTGTTGGCCACATGTGAATCACTGACCTTGAAACTGCCTCTGACCTTGGCCCTATTGGCCCTGATGTTGGCCCTGTCGACCTTGGCCTTGCTGTCCTCCTCCTTGGTTCCCTTGGCCCTGTCGGTCATGAGGAACTGGCTATTGGGGACCCTGTTGGCCCTATCTGTCAAAGCAATGCCTCCCATGCCTAAACTTCTTGGTAGAGTTCCCCGGCCGGGAATACGTCCCTAGCTGGTCAACTATTTATTGATGTGGTGTGTTGCTGCCACTACTTCCATCCAATTTGCCCGGTTGTCTAGGCTCACCTCTCTTATTTCCCTTCGCATGAAAGAGGTGATCCTAATAGTGTAGTAGAGTGACATTGACGACATCTGTGTAAGTCACCAGTGCCTGATTGCCGATCAAATGTTGTCTAATTATCCAGGTCAAGCCATCCATAAATTTTGACTTCTTTCACTCCATATCGCTCACCTTATTTGGCACAAAGTTAGCCAAACGGGTGAACTCCTCCTCATAATCAGCAACCGAGCGATCACCCTGAATCACCTCACTGAATTTCTTCCTCATCTCTGACTCTACCGCTGGAGGAAAATACTTGCGGTCAAGCCGCACCCAAAACTCAGAAATTGTCATTTGTCCCTTTCTTCGGTGGTGGTAACTAACTCCCACCACTGTAAGGCCACTCCTGCCAGACGAAAGGTAGCTAGCATTTATTTCTGTATCTCGGTGCACTCTAGCATGCGCAAGTGGCGTTGGATATTATTCTTCCACTTGCACGCCTCCACAACATCGGTACTACCCTGGAACTCGGGTGGATGCCCTTTCTGAAATGTCTCTCTGACTCGCTGCCAAGTAAATGGACCTATTGGGGCTTGCACTACTGGTTCCATGGGAGGTGGTACTTGGGGTTGAGCGCCATTGCCCTCATCTCTGTCTCGACTGCCTGAGCCACTATCACTGCAACCTGTGTGGTGGAAATAAACTCGGGTGGGGGTGGTGGCAATGGCACCTGTGGCTCCTGATGAACCTCCCTCACCTCATCTCTGGCTTCAGCCCTCTCCACTCGCTGTCTCCTCGAAGGCATCTGAAATTAGATCAAATCGTATAGGTACACAGTTTATGCAAAATTTTAAGAGTAGATGTACGATATCCCAAAAGCGAAAAGTGAATCAACAGTCCTAATAGTACGGCTCTAATACAACCAAACGTTACGCGGAAACATAGTAAGCCGTATAGATCCTATGGATACTAGAACCTGATGCTCTGATACCATCTTTGACACCCCGCCTAATTAAACCTTGGGTGATCAAGCCTTAATTTAATTTAAATAGGTTTCTTAAATGGTTCATCCTTAGCATCACTGCTGAAAATTTTAAATTACTAACCACCTAAGTGAAATTAAGCTAGTGCCAAATTTTATCTTCCTTAAGAAAAATAAATAACTCATGCAGAACGATACATTTCAATCAGTGCTAAAATGATTCGCATAAAACTGAATAAAAATAAAGTTTTGCCGAAAACCATGGCCAAGAAAACTAACTCAAAATCCAAAATTAGAATATCTGCAAAAGTAAAGATTGGACAACATGTCCCAACTGAGAGTACTAAAACTAAGATATTGCACTAGATCTGAAAAAGAGAAGTGTCTAAGCAATCCCTGCAACATCCACACGTGTTGTATCTCCCAAATGTGACACCCTGACTAATTAAATACCGAGTAGCTACTCCTTTATTAAATTAATATAAAATGCCAAGTTGGTTCAGTTCATAGCATCACTGTCGAAATAACAATTATTAGCCACCTAATATTTAAAAGTGAGTTGTCTATTTTAATTAAATTCGATTAACATGCAATAAGTAGATTATGAACTGCTAACATAACCACCACAACATAGTCATAATAGAATAATCATAAAATAATAATGAATCTGGAGGAATAATCCTCACAACAATCCGAGTACTGAAATAAAAAAATACCAAGTCCGCATCACTAAATTAATTACAACCCAAAATCTGAAATAACTGAATAGATAAAGTATCTCTAAAAGGAAATAGGGCGACATGCTCAACAGATGTGAAAATCTGATAATATAGAGTCAAGATCGAAAATGGAGGCGTCTACTGTCAAGGTCCTGTAACTTCCACAACAACTACAGTACGTCACCTGAATGGAAATCCTATGCTTGGTGTCCTTGTGGCTGGGCACCTAAAAGGTTTTTAGAAGAAAATATATTTGGAAGCAAACGGGTCAGAGCCTGATTATGAAAACAGTTTAAAATATAGCGAGTGTTTAATATCATTAAAAACAGTGAATATAAAGTACATGATAGTGTGTGCACTCACATGAGTTCCTCACCTCTCAACTAATTGTGCACTCCTATCGTACCCGTACCCATTCTAGTTATTCCCACACTTAACTAGTCTAATAAAAAATATAACATTACTATAGATTCACGATTTCATTCCAGCATCTCCATTTAAACAGAGTGTCTTACATTTCTTCTCGATTTCCCAAATTAGTAATACTTCTTACTAGAGGATTTCCATTTTTATCTTTACGAAAACTTTGCTATTATTTATACACACCTTTATACATGACAGTGCATTTCAATTTACAGTATATTATTCTCATCATAAATATATAATACTAGCACCCCGAGGCTAAGCTGCGGTGCACACATACTCTGCTATCCAATCCCGGTAAATCACGTACATTAGGACCACGCATTCCGAATCTCTCAGGAATCGTTCTCAAATGACAACAATCACACATAATGGAGGCGAACATAGTTCACATCCCATGGGTCACGCACATACCTACTCTCCCATGATCAGCAAACTTATTAACTTCTCAATAAGACTCTACTATCCAATCCCGGTACATCACGTACATTAGGACCACGCATTCCGAATCTCTCAGGAATCGTTCTCCAATGACAACAATCACACATAATGGAGGCGAACATAGTTCACATCCCATGGGTCACGCACATACCTACTCTCCCATGATCAGCAAACTTATTAACTTCTCAATAAGTCCTTCTCTGACCTATGTCCTCGACGTACCAATCTAAATCCCCCCGTAGGCACCCAAAGATTTGATGGCCCTGATCGAACGCCGACCTCCCATGATAGCAAGTACGGTAGGTATGTTATACATAGATAACTACATATACTAAGCGTATGATATTCTTAGATATATCAACATATTAATAGAGGTATACTTCTCTTTCTTATATCATCATTTAATATCATACGCTTATAAGTCCCCGATTTATATACATTAAGGTTCTCAACTCTTCTCACGTCGTAATTAGGTACTCGTTTCCTATTTCATAAAGGTCATTCGATTTACTACAAGATTCTAAGTTTTACTCCTCAACGTACTCAAATCTCCCAAATATACCCACTAGTCAATAAGGGAAGGTTATTACTCCATTAAATAAGTCTACGGGACATTTGAAATAAAATCAGGCCTAAAAGGCCATTCTGCCAACTCATTAGAAATATCATTCGAACAAGGTCGGTCGAACGAAATTCTTCGAATGAACTACCAACTCATTAGAAGGGATACTGTCATCTCATTAGAAGTTCGAACGTTCGAACGACCTGAGCAGGTCTTCTAACGAGATGGCAGTCTGCGCCCAGAAATTTCCCAATTCGTTTTTCTCAATTTTTCTCTTCTCTAAATCACCCTAAGATCATTCCAATCGCATTTCAATGTTCTTAAACTTCTCTAAATCCTTTGAGGTCGTTTCTTAACATATTTTTGAGGTCAAATCCTCCAAATCAACATGTAATTAACATAAATCCCCAAATATTTCCCCAAACCCTATGAACATGAACTCAGAATTTGATTGTGCCCAATTACTCATCATAAATCCGTTTTTAAATCATCATATTTAAGTCTTCGAATACTAAATTTGTCCATCGTCATTCTACATGAAAATCCTATCCCAAATTTAGAGTTTCTCCAATAATTTTATTAGTTTTCCTCAAAACTTTCAAGACAAAATAGTTTCTACACTAAACATGGAAGAAATATTCAATGCACTTAAAAATATCAAATCTCTTGCCTCAGATTTGTTCTTCAAATGTTTTGTCGATGATTCGGGGTTGATTCTCTCCTTTATCCGATCACAAATCCTTTCCAATTTGATGGTGGTGAGTGTTTTTGGTTTTGAACCCTAAGGTAACTCCTCTCTAACTCACGTAGCCCACTTCTAAAGCTTTTTGGCTGGTAATGGCGTTAGTGGCCCCTTTAATATAATAAATATTAACTCTAATTTTCGTGGGTTTCAATTCCCAAATTTTTAAAATTACCAAAATACCCCTTTAGGTAGCCAGTTTGGCCTAAAAATGCCCCGGGACCCAAACTAAACACCCGGCTAGTGTTTTCTGACTATTTCGACCCTTCTGAACACGCTGGTGCACTCAAAATGACCATTCGGTTGATAAAAATATAATTCATTTTTTAATTTAAATAATTTCGTTCCTGACGCGACT
Organism: Sambucus nigra; assembly: GCA_949130495.1. NCBI lineage: Eukaryota > Viridiplantae > Streptophyta > Magnoliopsida > Dipsacales > Adoxaceae > Sambucus > Sambucus nigra. The sequence continues at coordinate 198,319,926 of OX422211.1, read as the reverse complement.
GACACGCGCGTCCCAACTAAATCTCCAAATTGCCGTATTTCAGTTTCGCGACAACTTTAATATTTTCAATACTCATGTAATACCATACATACTAAGAAATATTAAATTTTAACCTCATAATCAAATACCAACTCACATCTCGCTAGTATTTATGCCCGGATTAATTCCCAATTAATTCTCATTTAATTCAATTAATCCCTTAAATAAAATCAATAAAATTACGGGGTATTACACCAAATCACTGGAATGAAATCATGTTGGGTGTCCCTGTGGCTGGGCACCTAAAATATTTTAAAAAGATTTTTACATAGAAAGAGTTAGTACTCAAAAATATTTAAAAATATTATGCAAGCAGTTATCACAATTGAGTTATTGTTTACACATATTAAGACTTCGCACACTCCTTTAAGATTCCTCACCTCTTTTATATAGTTCACGCCTACTTATGGTACTTAGTTCACCTAGTTATACTACCCCAGTTAACTAGATCAGTATACCCCACTGCATGTATCCCCACGCTAAGTCCCCATATCATACTTGCAGTATTTTAATAGTCCATATCTCATATGCTATAAACATAGATAACTAACTTACTTCTTGTTATCCTTATTCTTATAATAATTAAACCACGCTTCTTAATTATGACTAAGATATTTTTAATCCATCTTGTTATCTACTATCTTAAGTCAGTAGATTATGCATATGTAATACATTTTATCACACAACATGTATTAAATATTAGTCATCACTAATATATCCTTTTGATACATATAAAGGACTCTTGGTTCGGAATGATTAAACGACGCCCAAGTGAGAGTTGGTTCGGAATGATCCATCGACCCCAACTATTTATATATATACACATATTCTGGTTCGGGACTCTTTCATCACGACACGAGTTTTAAGGTTTGGTTGGGCATTTTACATCGACCCCAAACATATAATAACTCTATGTTAGTTCGAAATATCTCATCGACCCTAACATAATTTATTTAGGTATAATTCTCTTAACCCAAAAATTTATACAATTTAGTAGGTACACACCCGACCTATCAAATCATGCGCGTACGAAATATATTTTCCTTATATTCATCGTACTTATTAATTTACGAATTATTTCACTATCGCGTTTATTCAAGTATTTACACAACTCTAAAGGTCCTAGTTACCCCTCCCTTAATTCAGTAGTTAGGAGATCATAAACCTACTAGTATATTTTGGGAATTTACTCTCACTCTTTTCGTAACTCAATTTTCAAATCCCCGATACACGACTCAATCGACTTCTTCCAGTCTGTCCATTTCTCCAAATTTTACGCTCAATCATTTATGAAGAAATCTTACGGTACCCCTATTGGTATTCATTAAGTCCCTACCTAGGTAAAATAGCATCCGTAAGATTCCCATTAAGTGACGGTAATTGAAAATACATTTATCCAAAAATTCTCTAAAATACAGCATGGATCGATCGATCGATGGGATATGTTCAATCGATTGACTGCTCGATCGATCGGCATTTAAGGGTTGATCGATCGATCGAGCAGTGACAGACCCAGATCGTCTTCTTCATGCGGGTTACACCATTTTTGCTTATCCATCTCCCATGATAATTCACCACGCTTGTAACTAACGATTTCTAATCATTATTAGAGACCCTGGGATTATTACTAATGATCCAAAACAACATAATCATTACAAAATTTCATCCAGATTAACTCAAAATCTTCTTATTATTCAAGAACCCTAAAAATACAATCTTTCCATATTTTCATCATAAGTTCAGATTTGTGGTTCAATTTAATCATCAAGTCTTCTATGATATCAGATTATTTGGAGATAAAAAACGTTCTACATTTAATCCCTATCAATCATGGATCATATTGAAGTGTTTGCTTCTAAAAATATCACAAAAATCATGTTCTTCATAAGCCGTATGTGTGGGTATTATAACTCAACTTATTTTGCAAATAACCACTTGTCTTATGTTCAGTAGGGTCTGATTTCGTGGTTTTTGTTGATGATTGATGATCTTTATCCTTCAATCCTTCTTCTCAACAAGTTGGTGGTGAAAATCTCCTTTAAATTCTTCCTACTTCTTTCTTTTGCCTTAGGAAATTATTTATCTCTTCTCTCTAATGGCTATGGTGTATTTTTTTCTTTTCTCTAACCCTAGCCTCCAATTCTTATAATCTGACTTAGGGTTCCAAAATTCGTAGGTATTCTCATCCTTAAATGTAAAAAGACCAAAATACCTTCGTATGGTCCCGGTTTAGCCCAAAAATGACCCGGCACTCAACTAGTACCCCCGGGTACACTATTTTGACTAATTCGACCCTTTCGGAATCATCTGTGGACTCTAAATTAACTTTTAAGTCTCTTATAAATATGTTTCTCGTCTCACCTTCAATTTTGTCTACGCGCGATACTCGGTCGAGATAAACTCGGGTATGTACATGTAAATCGCTAGGACGTACATATAAATTTTCAATATTTACTATTCACACTTAGTAAATTTGAATCATCATATTAATCGGTATCCAACTCTCAATTAATGTGTAATAGTCATAATGATTAAATTACTCTACTCATGTAATTTAATTTAACTTAATTATTAAATTACTCTACTCATGTAATTTAATTTAAAACGCATTACATTAAATTACTCTACTCACGTAATTTAATTAAGACGTATTTTATCACATTAAATTACTCTACTCACGTAATTTAATTCAAAATGTATTCTCTTTTTTTAATTTTAACTATGCAGAGTTACGGGGTATTACATACTCCCCCCTTACAAAGGAATTTCGTCCTCGAAATTTAGAAGATACCAGTGGTGAATAATTCTGGATACTGTTGTCGCATATCCTCCTCCCTCTCCCAAGTATACTCATCCATATTGTGATGTCCCCACTGTACTCGCACTAAGAATACCACCTTGGATCGTAGTTTGCGCTCACTATAATACAGAATAGCCACGGGTCTTTCCTCATACGAGACATCTGGCTGCAAGTCGATCTCCTCAAGTGGAATGTGCTAGAAGGCTCTCTCACTCATCTTGTATTTTATTCAGCGACACCACATGGAATACGTCGTGTATTCGCTGAACATGCTCTGGGAGTCCCAATCTGTAAGCTATCGGTCCCACCCTCTCAATGATAGGAAATGGTCCCACATATCACGGTGCTAACTTTCCGTTCTTGCCGAACCTCATAATCCCCTTCATAGGAGATACCCGAATTAACACCTGGTCGCCCACATCTAGTTCCATGTGTCTCCTACAAGCGTCAGCATAACTTTTCTTCCTATCCTAAGCTACTCGAATACGTCCTTGAATCAAATCTATTTTGGAAGAAGTATCTTGTATCAACTCTGGTCCCAATGACTTGTTATCCCCCACCTCTTACCAACAGGGGGGCGAACGACAAGGCCTCCCATAAAGTGCCTCGAATGGAGGCATACCGATATTTAATTGGTAAGAGTTATTATATGCAAACTCTACCAAAGGATGATATGGTGCCCATCCTCCCACAAAATCTAGGACACACATCCTTAAATTATCCTCCAACATCTGGTTTACCCTTTCAGTCTGACCGTCTCTCTGCGGGTGATACGCCGTACTCAATCGAAAGTCGGTGCCCATGGCCTCCTGAAAGCTCTGTCAGAAATGTGAAACAAATATTTTATCTCTGTCAGACACAATATTAATAGGAACTCCGTGCAGCTTAATGATCTCTGAAATGAATAGCTGCGCATACTGCATCGTATCATAATCCGTATGAACCGAAAAGAAATGAGCTACCTTAGACAGCCGATCCACTATTACCCATATGGAATCGTGACTCTTCAGCGATGTTGGTAACCCAGTAATAAAATCCATCGAGATACTCTCCCACTTCCACAAGGGAATCTCCAGTGGTTGTAGCATCCATGAAGGTCTCTGATGGTCAAATTTTACAAGCTGACATGTAACACACCTTGAGACAAATTATAAAATGTCTCGTTTCATACCTGACCACCAATATAGTCGTCGTATATCCAGATACATTTTGTCCCCACCTGGATGTACTGAATACTTTGATCCGTGCGACTCCGTCATTACGGCATGCCTAAAATCATCATCTTCGTGTACTATCAGTCTACCATTAAATCGTAGTCCGCCCTTTGAGATGATGGAGTAGGACTCTGCCCACTCGGCCAGTAACTGTCATACTCTGTCCTGACAAAATGGGTCCTCGGTCTGTGCCCTCACTACCAGCATAACACTCTCGGGAGTGATAGCTAAAACTGCCATGTATGCTCTAGCTATCTTATCCTCGTGTCGAAGTTCACTCCACTTCGCCTTCCAAATTTCTGCCAACTCTCCGGTAGGTCTTCTTCTTAACTCATATGCCACCACATTAGCCTTACCAGGATGATACTGTATATCAAACTGGTAGTCCTTCACGAATTCAATCCACCTCCTTTGCCTCATGTTTAGATCCTTCTGTGTGAAAATATACTGAAGTGACTTATGATACGTGAATAGAGTGGACTGCTCACCCAGAAGATAGTGTCTCCATATTCTCAATGCAAAGACGACCGCTGCCAACTCGAGGTCATGGGTGGTAATTATTCTCATGTGGTTTTAGATTTCGGTACGCATAAGCTAGAGGTCTCTCTTCCTTCTATAACACACCCCCAAGCCCCTGTAAGGATGCGTTAGTATAGACTCGGTACTCTATTCTACTCCTAGGAAAGGCAAGAACGGGTGCTGATGTCAACTTGTCCTTTAGCTCATCAAACGCTAACTAACAACAGTCACTCCATATGAAGGGCACTCCCTTCCGAGTCAAGTTCGTCAAAGGTCTAATAATTTTTGAAAACCCCTTGATGAAGGGATAATAATAACCTGCCAACAAAAGAAGCGGTGAATTTCGGTCGGTGTCATGGGCTGTCTCCACTCCCTCACCGTCGATACCTGACTCGGTTCAACAGCAATACCTCTGTCGGATACAACGTAGCCTAGGAACTGAACCTCCCAAAGATAAAATCAGCACTTCTCCAATTTGGCGTACAACTAATTGTCTCGTAATGTCTATAGAACCATTCGTAAATGTTCAGTGTGTTCCTCCTCTGGGCGAGAGTAAATCATAATGTTGTCTATAAATACAATCACAAACTGATCCAAAAACTCCCTGAATACCCTGTTCATGAGATCCATGAATACTGCAGGCGCATTAGTGATCCCAAACAGCATTACCCTGAACTCATATGACCCGTACCGCAACAGGAAAGTGGTCTTAGGTACATCCTCTTCCCGAATGCGCAATTGGTGGTAACCCGACCTAAAATCGATCTTTGAGAAATATGTTGCCCCTCTCAACTGATCAAACAAATCATCAATACTTGGAATGGATACTTATTACGTACCGTCACTTTGTTCATCTCCCTGTAATCTACACACAGACGAAGTGAACCATCCCTTTACTTTACAAATAAAACCGGCGCACCCCACGGCGATGAACTCTGCCGAATGAAAACCTGTCCTAAGAGCTGCTAAATCTTCTCTCTCAACTCTCTCATTTTCGAAGGAGCCATACGATACGGTGCTTTAGCAATCGGTCTCATCCCCGGTGTTAGGTCAGTAACGAACTCTATCTCCCTGCTGGGTGGTAACCCTGGTATCTCCTAAAAGACGTCCTCGAAATCCCTCACAACTGGGATTGAGTCCAGAGAAACGACCACCCCTTATGAGGTCTCCTCCTCAATGTAATATAAATGAGTGCACAATCCTCCCTCGGGGAGGGGCATCGCCACAAGGAACATCTACTGTCCTGGAATGGAAAACACGATAGTCCTCTCATAGCAATCTACTATTACCCTATAATGCGCCAAATAATCCATTCCTAGGATGACGTCATAACCCTCAATATCCCGTATTAGAAGGTCTGCCGTTAGACTCAATCTGCCAACCTTAATGTCTACTCCGTTATAATTCGAGTGTATAAGGGACCCACTACCCATCGGTGACTCCATGAACATAAAATGAGTGTCGGTTGTTGCTAAGAGGCCGGTTGCCCGTGCAAATCTAGTGGAAATAAAAGAATATGTTGCCCCCGTGTCAAACAAAATACTACGCTCTAGTCCATGGATAGGAAACATACCCACGACTGCCGGAAGTGCTAGAGGTGTTCGTTGGAATGGAATGTCGCGGACATTGAAAACACACCCGTAGTGCATCTGACCTGGCTGCGGGACCTGAGCTGCTTCTGGGGCTAACGGAGCCTGCTGCCCCTATTGGGCACTCTGTTGTTGTGCCCAGTTTTGCTGTGGACAATTCCTACTCTTGTGACCCTGCTGGCCACATGTGAAACACTGACCCTAAAACTGCATCTGACCTTAGCCCTGTTGGCCCTGACGTTGGCCCTGTCGACCTTGGCCTTGCTGTCCTCCTCCTTGGTTCCCTTGGCCCTGTCGGCCGTGAGGAACTGGCTGTTGGGGATCCTGCTGGCCCTGTCTGTCAAAGCGATGCCTCCCATGCCTAAACTTCTTGGTAGAGTTCCCCTGCCGGGAATCCTTCCCTACCTGGCCCACTATTTGCTAATGTGGTGTGCTGCTGCCACTACTTCAATCCACTTTGCCCGGTTAGCTAGGCTCACCTCCCTTATTTCCCTTCCCATAAAAGCGGTGATCCTGACAGTGTAGTAGAGCGGCATTGACGAGATATGTGTAAGTCACCAACGTCAGATTGCCGATCAAATGCTGTCTAATTCTTCAGGTCAAAGCCATCCATAAATTTTGACTTCTTCCGCTCCTCATCGCTCACCTCATTTGGCATAATGTTAGCCAAACGGGTGAACTCCTTCTCATAATCAGGAACCGAGCGATCACCCTGAACCACCTCGCTGAATTTCTTCCTCATCTTTGATTCTACCGCTGGAGGAAAATACTTGCGGTCAAACCGCACCCAAAACTCAGAAATTGTCATTTCGTCCCTTTCTTCGGTGGTGGTAACTGACTCCCACCACTGTAAGGCCGCTCCTTACATACGAAAGGTAGCTAGCATTTGTTTCTGTATCTCGGTGCACTCTAGCATGTGCAAGTGGTGTTGGATATTTTTCTTCCAGTTGCACGCCTCCACTACATCGGTACTACCTTGGAACTCGGGTGGATGCCCTTTCTGAAATGTCTCTCTGACTCGTTGCCAAGTAAATGGCCCTACTGGGGCCTGCACTACTGGTCCCATGGGAGGTGGTACTTGGGGCTGAGGAAAATGGGTTGCCATGCCCTCATTGCTGTCTCGACTGCCTGAGCCACTATCACTACAACCTGAGTGGTGGAAATCAACTCAGGTGGGGATGGGGGTGGTGGTAGCAGCACCTGTGGCTCCTGATGAGCCTCCCTCACCTCATCTCTGGCTTCATCCCTCTCCGCTCGCTGTCTCCTCGAAGGCATCTGAAATTAGATCAAATTGTATAAGTACACAGTTTATACAAAATTTTAGGAGCAGATGTACGATATCCCAAAAGCGAAAAGTGAATCAATAGTCCTAATAGTAGGGCTCTAATACAACCAAACGTTACGCGGAAACATAGTAAGACGCACAAATCCTATGGATACTAGAACGTGATGCTCTGATACCATCTGTGACACCCCGCCTAATTAAACCTTGGGTGATCAAGCCTTTATTTAATTTAAACTGGTTTCTTAAATGGTTCATCCTTTGCATCACTGCCAAACTTTTTACACTACTAACCACCTAAGTGAAATTAAGCTAGTGCCAAATTTAATTATCCTTAAGAAAAATAAACAACTCATGCAGAACGATACAATTCAATCAGTGCTAAAACCATTCGCATAAACCTGAATAAAAATAAAGTCTTGCCGAAAACCACGTCCAAGAAAACTAACTCAAAATCCAAAATTAGAATAACTGCAAAAGTAAAGATTGTACAACATGTCCCAACTAAGAGTACTAAAACTGAGATAGTGCACTAGATCTGAAAAAGAGAAGCGTCTAAGCAATCCTTGCAACATCCACACGTGCTGCAGCTCCCAAATCCCTGGAATGAAATCATGTTGGGTGTCCCTGTGGCTGGGCACCTAAAAGGTTTTTAAAAGATTTTTACATAGCAAGAGTTAGTACTCAAAAACATTTAAAAATTATTTGCAAGCAGTTATCACAATTGAGTAATTGATTACACATATTAAGACTTCGCACACTCCTTTGAGATTCCTCACCTCTCTTCTATAGTGCACGCCTAATGATGGCACTTAGTTCCCCTAGTTATACTACCCAAGTTAACTAGATCAGTATACCCCACTGCATGTATCCCCTCTCTAAGTCCGCATAACATACTTGCAGTGTTTTAATAGTACATATCTCATATGCTATAAACATTGATAAGTTACTTACTTCTTGTTATCCTTATTCTTATAATAATTACACCACGGTTCTTAATTATTACTAAGATATTTGTAATCCATCTTATTATCTACTATCTTAAGTCGGTAGATTATGCATACGGAAGACATTTTATCACACAACATGTATTAAATATTACTCTTCACTAATATATCCCTTTGACACACATAAAGGACTCTTGGTTCGAAATGATTCAACGTCCCCCAAGTGAGAGTTGGTTCGGAATGATCAATATACCCCAACTATTTATATATATATACACATATTTTCGTTCAGGACTCTTTCATCACGATACCAGTTTTAAGGTTTGGTTGGGCATTTTACATCGACCCCAAACATATAATAACTTTATGTTAGTTCGAAATATCTCATCGACCCTAACATAATTTATTTAGGTATAATTCTCTTAACCCAAAAATTTATACAATTTAGTAGGTACACACCCGGCCTATCAAATCATGCGAGCACGAAATATATTTTCCTTATATTCATCGTACTTATTAATTTACGAATTATTTCACTATCACATTTATTCGAGTATTTACAAAACTCTAAAGGTCCTAGTTACCCCTCCCTTAATTCATTAGTTAGGAGATCTTAAACCTACTAGTATATTTCGGGAATTTACTCTCACTCTTTTCGTTACTCAATTTTCAAATCCCAGATACACGACTCAATCGACTTCTTCCCGTCTGTCCATTTCTCCAAATTTTACACTCAATCATTTATGAAGAAATCTTACGGTACCCCTATTGGTATTCATTAAGTCCCTACCTATGTAAAATAGCATCAGTAAGATTCCCATTAAGTGACGGTAATTGAAAAGACATTTATCCAAAAAATCTCTAAAATACAGCATGGATCGATCGATCGATGGGATATGGTCGATCGATCGACTGCTCAATCGATCGGCATTCAAGAGTTGATCGATCGATCGAGCAGTGACAAACCCAAATCGTCTTCTTCACGCGGGTTACACCATTTTTGTTTATCCATCTCCCATAATAATTCATCACACTTGTAACTAACGATTTTTAATAATTCCTACATACCCTAGGATGATTACTAAGGATCCAAAACAACATAATCATTACAAAATTTCGTCCAAATTAACTCAAAATCATCTTATTATTCAAGAACCCTAAAAATAAAATCTTTCCATATTTTCATCATAAGTCCAGATTTTTGGTTCAATTTAATCATCAAGTATTCTATGATATCAGATTATTTGGAGATCAAAAACATTCTACATGTAATCCCTATCAATCATGGATCATATTCAAGTGTTTGCTTCCAAAAATATCACAAAAATCATGTTCTTCATAAGCCTTATATATGGTTATTATAACTCAATTTATTTTGCAAATAACCACTTGCCTTATGTTCTGTAGGGTCTGATTTCGTGGTTTTTGTTGATGATTGATGATCTTTATCCTTCAATCCTTCTTCTCAACAAGTTGGTGGTGAAAATCTCCTTTGAATTCTTCCTACTTCTTTCTTTTACCTTAGGAAATTGTTTCTATTTTCTCTCTAACGGCTATGGTGTATTTTTTTTCTATTCTCTAACCCTAGCCTCCAATTCTTATAATCTGACTTAGGTTTCCAAAATTCGTAGGTCTCCTCACCCTTAAATGTAAAGAGACCAAAATACCCTCGTATGGTCCCGGTTTAGCACAAAAATGATCTGGCACTCAACTAGTACCCCCGGGTACACAATTTTGACTAATTCGACCCTTTAGGAAACATCCGTGGACTCTAAATTAACTTTTAAGTCTCTTATAAATATGTTTCTCATCTCACCTTCAATTTTGTCTACGCGCGATACTCGGTTGAGATAAACTCACGTACGTACATGTAAATCGCTAGGCCGTACATATAAATTTTCAATATTTACTATTGACACTTAGTAAATTTTAATCGTTATATTAATCGGTATCTAACTCTCAATTAATGTGTAATAGTCATAATGATTAAATTACTCTACTCACGTAATTTAATTTAACATAATGATTAAATTACTCTACTCACGTAATTTAATTTAACATAATGATTAAATTACTCTACTCACGTAATTTAATTTAAAACATATCACATTAAATTACTCTACTCACATGATTTAATTAAGACGTATTTTATCACATTAAATTATTCTACTCATGTAATTTAATTTAAAACGTATTCTCTTTTTTTAATTTTAACTATGCAGAATTACGGGGTATTACATACTCCCCCCTACAAAGGAATTTCGTCCTCGAAATTTAGAAGATACATGTGGTGAATAATTCTGGATACTGTTCTCGCATATCCTCCTTCCGCTCCCAAGTAGACTGATCCATATTGTGATGTTCCCACTGTACTCGCACTTAGGGTACCACCTTCGATCGTAGTTTGTGCTCACTATAATCTAGAATAGCCACGGGTCTTTCCTCATACGAGACATATGGCTGCAAGTCGATCTCCTCATGTGGAATGTGCCAAAAGGCTCTCTCACTTCTCTTTTATTTCTTCAGCGACGCCACATGCAATATGTCGTGTATTTGCTGAAGATGCTCTGGGATTCCCAATCTGTAAGCTACCGGTCCCACCCTCTCAATGATTGGAAATGGTCCCACATATCTGGATGCTAACTTCCCCTTCTTGTCGAACCTCATAATCCCCTTCATAGGAGATACCCGAATTAACACCTGGTCTCCCACATCTAGTTCCACGTGTCTCCTACCAGCGTCAGCATAACTGTTCTGCCTATCCTGAGCTATTCAAATACATCCTCGAATCAACACTATTTTGGAAGAAGTCTCATGTATCAACTCTGGTCCCAATAGCTTATTATCCCCCACCTCTAACCAATAGGCAGGCGAACGACAAGGCCTCACATAAAGTGCCTCGAATGGATCCATATCGATAGTGAATTGGTAAGATTTATTTTATGAAAACTCTACTAAAGGAATATATGTCCCACATCCGCACCCAAAATCTAGGGAACACGTCCTCAACATATCCTCCAAAATCTGTTTTACCCTTTCAGTCTGACTGTCTGTCTGCGGGTGATACGCCGTACTCAACCGTAAGTCGGTGCCCATAGCCTCCTGAAAGCTCTGTCAGAAATGTGACACCAATATTTTGTCTCTGTCAGACACAATATTAATAGGAACTCCGTGCATCTTAACGGTCTCTGAAATGAATAGCTGCACATACTGCATCGTATCATAATCCATACGAACCGGAAAGAAATGAGCTACCTTAGTCAGTCGATCCACTATTACCCATGTGGAATCGTGACTCTTTTGCGATGTTGGTAACCCGATAATAAAATCCATCGAGATACTCTCCCACTTCCACACGGGAATCTCTAGTGGTTGTACCATCCCTGAAGGTCTCTGATGGTTTAATTTTACAAGCTGACATGTAACACACCTTGAGACAAATTATGCAATGTCCTATTTCATACCTGACCACCAATATAGTCGTCGCATATCCTTGTACATTTTATCCCCACCTGGATGTACCGAAAACTTTGACCCGTGCGACTCCGTCATTACGGCATGCCTCAAATCATCATCTTCGGGTACTATCAGTCTACCATTAAACAGTAGTCCACCCTCTGAGCTGATAGAGTAGGACTCTGCCCCCTCGGCCAGTAAGTGTCATACTCTGTTTTGACAAAACGGGTCCTCGGCCTGTGCCCTCACTACCCGCATAACAGTCTCAGGAGTGATAGCTGAAACTGACGTGTATGCACCAGCTATCTCATCCTCATGTCGAAGTTCACTCCACTTCGCCTTCCAAATTTCTGCCAACTCTAGGGCAGGTCTTCTCCTTAACGCATCTGCCACCACGTTCGCCTTACTAGGATGATACTATATATCAAACTAGTAGTCCTTCACGATATCAAGCCACATCATTTGCCTCATGTTTTGATCCTTCTGTGTGAAAAGATACTGAAGTGACTTATGATCCGTGAATAGAGTTGACTGCTCCCCCAGAAGATAGTGTCTCCATATTCTCAATGCAAAGACGACTGCTGCCAATTAGAGGTCATGGGTGGGGTAATTCTTCTCATGTAGCTTTCGGGATGCATAAGCTATAGCTCTCTCTTCCTGCTGTAGCACAGCCACAAGCCCCTGTAAGGATGCGTCAGTATAGACTCGGTACTCCATTCCGCTTGATATACCCGTTTATATCCTCGGCCTGGCTGAAGATTACCTCCATACGGATGACCCCTCAGAGGGAACGGCCCTTCATCAGGCCCAAGACGACCCCTCAGAGGGGCCGACCCTTCATCAGGCCCAAGACGACCCCTCACAGGGGCCAACCCTTCATCAGGCCTAAGACAACCCCTCACAGGGGCCAACCCTTCATCATACTCCAGACGACCCTACGAGGGGCCGACCCTTCACCAGGTTCCAGACGACCCTACGAGGGGACGAACCTTCACCAGGTTCCAGACGACCCTACGAGGGGCCGACCCTTCACCGGGTTCCAGATGACCCTACGAGGGGCCGACAGTACGAGGCCAGAATTGGGCCAGACTCACTACTGGAAGGAACTTTTCCCTCGGCCTCGGCTCCTAGGCCGAGGGTGACATCGTCATAGCGCGTGGTTTAGGAGACGCGTGGAACAGTGCGCGTGAGACTCACATGGCACGTGGGAGACCGTTATAACAAAGTCACACCCTCACGTGAGGGAATATTATGTCATCATTTGGCATCTACAGGTGTCAACAGGGGATTGGCTAGATCATGATTCACATGCACTATGCATACTTGGGGGGTACACTACACCCTCCAAGACCTATATATACTTGTCACCTACAACCCTACGAGGGATCAGATTATTGCAACCCTAGCTAAAACTCTTCTTGTACACACAATAGAGAGAGAGAGAGGGAGCTTATGTGCATTGTATCCAAGGCCATTAGTGCCCATACTTAGTGGATCACACACTCACAGTGGATGTAGGCCAAATTGGTTGAACCACTATACATCATCGTCTTATTTCCTCTTATACGCATCTCCTTCTATACACTTATACACTTACATCTCTGTAGATGCGGAGTTGGATCCCCGGGTTTGAAATAATAATCTCAAATTAAAATAGTAATTTCCTTTTTTTAAACAAATGCGGAAGCGTTAAATACAAGTGATGGTTCCACAAAACAAAACAAGGCCGGGTTTTAATATCTTAAGAAACGAATTAAAACAATAATTCAAGTCCTAGAATTTGCCTAAGTCATCATTAACAATTATTCAAAGTTAGGCGAAACCATATTAATGCAAGTGACTTGAATAAACCAAATTTTACCCAATATTCAATTTAAGTCCCAAATTAAATGAGTGTGATAATTAAACCAAATTTTATCTTGAAATTATCCTAAGCATGCGTTCTAAATTTTGTGCAAGATAAAATTAAACAATGTCACACTACACCGCGATATACGAGGAAAAACCCACTAACGGGAAAAAAACCTCGGGACGGCCCTAGCCTCAAATCCACTAAAAATGGTATTACAAAATACAAGACAAAAGACTTACTTCCTAAACTCGAACCCTCTCAAGCCGTGATGCTCCTTCTTGTACCAACCTCCAATTAGCGGATAACCAACGGAGCTCCACCGTGGTCTCGGAATACACCGATAGGACTTTAAACGGTCACCGTCACCCGAACATGGAGCCTTTCTCCAAACGGGTAGAATCTCAACAAAGGTCTTCTTTGTGATGGGGTGTAGAAGCAAATCCGAAACGTCTCTTGAATTCGGTAGAGAAAAACCGGTGCCAAAAACTCCAAGTAAAGATATGTATATATGGAACTTGGATAAACAACTATTGGGTGTAAACTAGAGTGTGTATGAATTTTTCTTTAGAAATTGACACTCCAAACATGAACATTTTCCCTAAAAAGATTAGCTCTCAAACTCTCTCTAAGAGATGGATATGAAATGGAAAAGTTAGGAAAAGTTGTTTTGGAAAATGTGTTTCCCGCACATAATAAAGTATGTAAAAGTTGGTTAAAAACCAAGTGGGGAAAGTGGGAGAAAACTGCAAAAAACTGCTCAAAACTGTTCCCGCCCTGGCGTTCTCGTTCGAACGACTTTGACTGTCGTTCGAACGAGGCTTCTAACGAGCGACCAGCTTGGGCTCGTTAGAACCTCGTTAGATATCTCGTTAGAACGAGAAAGTCGTTCGAACGACTTATCTAACGACTGACCAATTTGGTTAGAAAGGCAGTCTCGTTCGAACGAAGTTTGGTTCGAACGAAAAATCTCGTTCGAACGAAACTTCGAACGAGTTTCAGAAATTTTGTTAAATTCTATTTTGGCCCAGAAACATTTATATATATATATTAATATAAAGTCCTTTTGAAATAATTTCTGAAATAAACAAGGTTGTATTAAACCTAATCACCCAAATAAACAAAGTTCCAAGTTCCTATATAAATATAATTACATTCATACCTTGGGAGCATGGAACCTTAGTTGATAACGTAGAAACGAGGCACATAAACCGGCATTTTGATGAAGCTTTAAATTCTTTGCCGCTACGTCTTCAACATATACTTCATAGGTCTTGAATATTACAATTAAATAAAATCCTATGAAAAAATGTTTTTGTCCGGAATTGAGCCAAAACTATATATATGAACTCAATTGGAAATTTGTGTCCTTACAAATCTCCCCCTTTGGCTATTCCGGGACAAAAACCAAACAAAAATCCTAAAGGGCCGTCAAGCTCACTAGACTCAAAACATAACCCGCCCAATCTTGACTCAACCCAAGGATTAAACTCTTTGCCATAGAAAGATGCCGCTATAGAATAATTCCTGCACACTTAAGCAAACTCATCAAATGCATAGGGAATATCAAAATATTTAATGCAATTTTTAATTAATTACTCCCCCTAAATTAATTCTCCCTTTAAACACATGACCTACTTAGAAAGACGTCTCCCCCTAAGATAAATTTCCCCCAAACGAAGATACGATAATAATAGGATTAGATACCATTTCTCCCCCTATCATCATTCTCCCCCTTTTTGTTCGGGAATAGGCAAAGGATAAAGAACTAAGAAACAGCAAGTGAAAGCTTAAAGTGATAAGACATGAAAGCATATGGGCAATTAAAAACAAGGCAAAGACAAACAAATATCATATATATATATATATATACTAGAAATATATCAATGGACCACTTGCATATATATATAGATATAAACACACACATGACACAAAATACAATAAGTTTGCACACTCGTATGGCAAAAATGTGTCATATGGAAACGGAAGTGTAGGGGTGTGAACAAGCAACAATTAAATTTAGACCCAAACACTTAAGAAACGTTCACGGAGTTCTCATTTGATTGCAAACTTCATCACAGTTAAATATAACCTCATGTGACAATATAAAGATTGAACTCAATGAACAAACATACACAATGCATACAAGCCTAGCATGATGGTGATTCTACAAACCAAATAGAGTCATGACATTAAAGACAACTAGGATAAACGGACATTGTGCAAACCGTTGATATACCATCCAATTCTCCCTCAATAAGCATATATATTCTTTTGTTTTTGAATGAATATATCAAACAAACATAGGCCTTGGCAATTGCTTTCTTTGAATGCCAAATATTCTGTTTTTAGGCCTTTGGATCACGTATTTCTTTTAGATCCAATCAACGGTGGCTTACAATCGCAAAGGATTTAATTTATCCTTTCGGAGCCCTTCCCCGTGCATATATTTATTTATCATGTTTTTCATTTTTCGCACAAATCTCACATGCAACGGATTTTGACATGCACTAGTCCTCCTAGGTCATAGATATGTAGATGACTAGATTGGTAGGAGAACACCTCAAAAAGCTCAAATATAACATGTGACATTGAGATTTCAAAAAAGCTCGTGCATGTGTGAAAAGAGGCATATAGAAATAGAATCCATTTGAACAATACAAAATCCAACTACTCCATAAAAATGGTAAAGAACATTTTAAGGATTGAAAATCTAAACCAAAAGTTCTAGCCACGTGGGAGCGTAAATGATGGGATTCAAACACAAGTATATGCCACATGAAGTGTGTCAAACTAAAATACACACAAAACAAAATCTTTTTGAGTTTTTAACATTTTTAATCAAAAATAAAGATATATACTCAAAAGACTAAACAAAAATCATTTGTAGTTTTCATTAAGCATCAATGAAATAAATAAAACACAAATGATAAACAAAAATCTTTTTATATTTTGCAGTTAAATCAAACACAAAAGATAATACAAAAAGATAAACAAGTCATAATTTCTAGCATGTGATATGAAGTAAGGCAATGACTAGAAAATGACTAAACAAGCATACTTTTAGCATATGAATATAGCATGAAGTACAAACGCTAAAGTATGCAAACACTAACACAATTATCCTTTAGATTTAGCAAGGGAGGAGTCATGTGTAAGTAAATGAGAATCAAAATCCATATTTTGTAAGGCAACCAAGTCGGATTTCCTAACACAAATTAATGAAGAATTACTATCTTGGGGTGTAGAAACATTAGCTATCGTGGTTACTTTACTATGGGATTTTCTAGGAATTCGTTTAAGATCTAAACAAAATTTCCTAAGATGACCTTGTCGACCACAATGGGTACAAGTAAGAGCATGTCGAAAAGATTTATCTAAGGAGTGATCATTAAATGCATTCCTAGAAGATTCTCCTAAAACATTGGTTTTGACTTTAGGGTTAAAATCATTACAAGAATTGAAGCCTAAACCAAAAGTGTCATTTTTAATTTGGATTGTTCCTAACATTTTATCAAGTTTTTCCGAACGACATTCCAAATCAAATTTGACATTACTAGAATCTTTTAATTTATTTTCCAATTCAACAATGTTAGATTCTAGTAAAGAATTACGCTCTTCAAAAGCAAGAAGCTCCTTTTTCAAGGATTCCATTAAACCCCTAAGGCTATCTCTCTCGCCTTCTACATATTCAAGCTTCTCTTGAAGAGTCCTCACATGTGTCCTAAGGTCTTCTATTAAGGCACTTTCATCAATGACCTTGACACTCTCTCTTAAACTCGCTTCTAACTTCAAATTAGCTCTTTTCAATTTAATAGATTCTTTATATAATTCATGAAAAGCATTTTGAAGTTCACTCATATCAACCTCATCTTCATTTTCACTCTCTTCTTCTTTTTCACTCTTACTATCATCAAAAATAAGAGAATCATGTACAATGACCTTGGAAGTGGCATGTGCTATAATTTCATTATCCGATGAGTTCTCATTATCACTCACATGTGCCATAAAAGCCACAAAATTTTTCTTAGTGGGGGATTCGGGCTTCTCTTCCTTATCACTATCACTAAGGGTCGCATTATATGAAATGGGTCGTTTACCCTCTTTCCTTAGTTTAGTGGGGCACACAAAAGCCCTATGGCCATAACCTTCACAACCAAAACATTTATTAGACTCGTCCCTATCAATATTTTCATTACTAGGTTTAGGGATCTTATCGGCTTTAGAAATCTTCTCGTTTTTATCATGTTTAGAAGATTCAAATTTCTTAAAATCATTTTTAACTTTATCTTTGTTAAATTTAAGAAATTTTCTAAATTTACGAGCAAACAAAGCCATATCTTCTGAGTCACTATCACTATCGCTCTCTACTACTTGTTTAACCTCTTTGCGGGCTTTTAAAGCAACGCCCTTTTCGATTTTCTTTTCATTTTTAGAGGGAAACATATCCAGTTCAAAGGTTTGTAAATCACCTACAAGCTCTTCTAGTTTCGTAGAGGCTAAAGTGGGTAAAGAATTTAAAACGGTCACCTTTGGAATAAATCTATCGGGTAGGGACCTTAAAATTTTCTTTACTACACGGTCGTCAGGTATTTTCTCTCCCAAGTTAAAGGATGAATTAACAATATCTGAAAGTCTAGCATAAAATTTATCAAAAGTTTCTTTTTCATCCATTTTGATAGTTTCAAATTGAGTGGTGAGGTTTTGAAGTTTAGAAGCTTTAACGACACTAGTTCCTTCATGAGTTATTTGTAAAATATCCCAAGATTCTTTAGCGGTTTCACACGTCATAATACGTCGGAATTCATCCGGTGCGACAGCGCTAAATAAGGCATTTAAACCACGGGAATTAAAGTTGGCAAGTTTAAACTCATTTTCAGTCCATCTATCGACGGGTTTTAAAACACGTTCATTTTCAATAAGATGAGTTGGTGGGGAATACCCGTTAATAACAGACATCCAAACTCTCTCGTCGATAGATTTTAGTGCCGATCTCATTCGCGCTTTCCAATACGCGTAGTTAGAACCATCAAAAATAGGAAATTTTGAAAATGGGGAAAAATCCATTTTAGCCAAAAATTAAGGATCTTTAACGAAATAATTTATCGTTTTTGGCTCTGATACCAATTTGTAGACGCGGAGTTGGATCCCCGGGTTTGAAATAATAATCTCAAATTAAAATAGTAATTTCCTTTTTTTAAACAAATGCGGAAGCGTTAAATAGAAGTGATGGTTCCACAAAACAAAACAAGGCCGGGTTTTAATATCTTAAGAAACAAATTAAAACAATAATTCAAGTCCTAGAATTTGCCTAAGTCATCATTAACAATTATTCAAAGTTAGGCGAAACCATATTAATGCAAGTGACTTGAATAAACCAAATTTTACCCAATATTCAATTTAAGTCCCAAATTAAATGAGTGTGATAATTAAACCAAATTTTATCTTGAAATTATCCTAAGCATGCATTCTAAATTTTGTGCAAGATAAAATTAAACAATGTCACACTACACCGCGATATACGAGGAAAAACCCACTAACGGGAAAAAAACCTCGGGACGGCCCTAGCCTCAAATCCACTAAAAATGGTATTACAAAATACAAGACAAAAGACTTACTTCCTAAACTCGAACCCTCTCAAGCCGTGATGCTCCTTCTTGTACCAACCTCCAATTAGCGGATAACCAACGGAGCTCCACCGTGGTCTCGGAATACACCGATAGGACTTTAAACGGTCACCGTCACCCGAACATGGAGCCTTTCTCCAAACGGGTAGAATCTCAACAAATGTCTTCTTTGTGATGGGGTGTAGAAGCAAATCCGAAACGTCTCTTGAATTCGGTAGAGAAAAACCGGTGCCAAAAACTCCAAGTAAAGATATGTATATATGGAACTTGGATAAACAACTATTGGGTGTAAACTAGAGTGTGTATGAATTTTTCTTTAGAAATTGACACTCCAAACATGAACATTTTCCCTAAAAAGATTAGCTCTCAAACTCTCTCTAAGAGATGGATATGAAATGGAAAAGTTAGGAAAAGTTGTTTTGGAAAATGTGTTTCCCGCACATAATAAAGTATGTAAAAGTTGGTTAAAAACCAAGTGGGGAAAGTGGGAGAAAACTGCAAAAAACTGCTCAAAACTGTTCCCGCCCTGGCGTTCTCGTTCGAACGACTTTGACTGTCGTTCGAACGAGGCTTCTAACGAGCGACCAGCTTGGGCTCGTTAGAACCTCGTTAGATATCTCGTTAGAACGAGAAAGTCGTTCGAACGACTTATCTAACGACTGACCAGTTTGGTTAGAAAGGCAGTCTCGTTCGAACGAAGTTTGGTTCGAACGAAAAATCTCGTTCGAACGAAACTTCGAACGAGTTTCAGAAATTTTGTTAAATTCTATTTTGGCCCAGAAACATTTATATATAGATATTAATATAAAGTCCTTTTGAAATAATTTCTGAAATAAACAAGGTTGTATTAAACCTAATCACCCAAATAAACAAAGTTCCAAGTTCCTATATAAATATAATTACATTCATACCTTGGGAGCATGGAACCTTAGTTGATAACGTAGAAACGAGGCACATAAACCGGCATTTTGATGAAGCTTTAAATTCTTTGCCGCTACGTCTTCAACATATACTTCATAGGTCTTGAATATTACAATTAAATAAAATCCTATGAAAAAATGTTTTTGTCCAGAATTGAGCCAAAACTATATATATGAACTCAATTGGAAATTTGTGTCCTTACAATCTCTATGAAAGCCATGGCTACTACTTTTTGAGCTCATTATCACTTATCCGGTGGTGCTAAATCTTAGCATCATCAGTTTGGCGCCGTCTGTGGGAACGAGAAGACATCTCTTCCTTTGTACAGCTTGACCTCACTGGGCACTTTGGTGGTGAACCAACACTCCCCCTGAGAGGAGGTGTTTCACCATTGAAAGAGACCCACTAAGGTTCCCAAGCTCACCAGTCTTTTCTTCAGTTCAGCTTTTCATAGCTCAAACACATGGCACCTGAAATGCCACCATCACCACTTCCCACACCGGATGATGGGGGAAGACCCAGTTCCAGTCAGCCACCGCCTCAGTCTGAGATGGCTGATGTGGCTGCAGCCTTAAAGTCTCTGGCAGCAAGCCAGCGGATGATGCAGGAGCAGTTTACAGCTCTAAGCCAGAACATACTAAGAGCACCAGGGGTTTCACCTAAGATGATTACTCCGGCAGCGGTTCCAGGACAGCATGAGGCCAGGGGACCACCCCAGGCACCGCGCAAAGACCTGCCACCTCCTCAGCAGCGTAGGGATGTTGCTGACCCCCGGCGTCTACGCCTGGGGAGGCAAGGAAACCCATGCCCTGAGGACAGGTATGACGATCCGGAGGGAGAGGAGGCCCCTATAGAGTGCTGGGAACCATATGAGGTCTCCAACAATACTGTACGACCTCTCCAGGATAGTAGAGGAAAGTGAGAGAGACCAAATCCTGATGATCACCCGAAGGGCTCTGCTTTTGATCGCTTGAGCAGGGGGTCAGCCTTTGAGAGGCTGGGCCCAGTAAATGACCTGCGGGAATAATTGTCCAGGTCAAGAAGTGCTGCGAGGTCCAGGAGGGAGGCAGCAGATGGCCGACCCCAAGGACGAGATGACGGCCAAAGGGAAGTAAATAGACGACATAGGCCCGCTGCGGCAGAACCCCCCGTCCACCTTAAAGAGGCGGCAGGGGATAACATCGGCCAAGCCGACCCTGTAAGGCCCTGGAATGACTTGATCCAACGGTTAGAGGATAAGATCGGTGATATACTGAAGAGTCGGGACCTTCTTTAGAGGGGATACACCATAGGCTCACCCTTTGTGGCAAAGATAGTCAACTTCCCCACGCCATCAAAGTTCAAGCCACCTGTGGTCACCCCAAGATATGGCGGGAGCACCAACCCCGTCCACCACGTGGAGATGTATCAATCAGCAGCAGACATATACTCTATCTCAAATGAGATTAGGTGTCTTGCCTTTTCTGGTACCCTGACAGGGGCTGCACATGTCTGGTACACGTCTCTTCCAAAAAATTCCATTGAAAACTTCAAGCAGTTGGTAGACCTGTTCATCCACAACTTTTGCTTTCGGGTGAGGCCACAGAAGAAGACCACCCACCTGCTCTATGTTAAGCAGGGGAAGAATGAGAGTCTGAGGGACTACATAGCCAGATTCAATAAAGAGAAGCTGGAGGTGGAAGACTATGAGGAGAGCATAGCTATGACAGCCCTGATTGGAGGACTCTAAAAGGGGAAGCTGTTATGTAAGCTTGCTGAAGACCCTCCGAGTACAATGGCTGAGCTGTTGTCGACAGCAGGAAAGGTGATGAACGCCGAAAAGGCGATGGCTGCAAAATATGAAGATGAAAAATTAGGTGCTAGTGGGGGTAAATACCCTAAGAAGAACAAAGAGGGGAAGAAGAGGTCCATGGATGACAGGTACGCTGGATACACCCCTCTAACGGTCAGCTGTGAACAGATTCTCAATGAGATAAAGAGTGATCGGTCCCAAAAGTGTCCTGAGAAGCTGAGGGCAGCCCCCGGTAAAAGGAATAAGAACCTGTGGTGTGAATTTCACCAAGACCACGGCCACATAACGGACAAATGCTTTTCTCTGAAAGATGAGATTGAGAAGATACCGAAGGAAGGGAAGCTCAGAAAGTACGTCGACAAAGGCGCCTTCAAGAGGGGCCGAGGGGACGACCCCAGAAAGAAGCGAGGCGATGCATGTACAGAAGGTCCTCAGAAAAGAGGGGACGACCCTTCCGATGATGAGGACGACCCTGACCTCCCACCGAGGGACGACCACGGCCCTGTCAAGAGACTTAATATGATCTCGCTTGGAGTGGGAATGATCTCCGGGGGTCTTGCAGGAGGAGGGTCTGAGGTCGCCGATAGGAAGGCCCAAGTGGCTGAGGCCAAGGCAGTGACGAAGACGGTACACGCAACCTCCCTGGAGGTCAAGTCAGAAAAAAGTAAGAAGGTTGATATGGACACACTGATAGTAGGATTCTCGAGAATGGACTTCAAAGGCCTCTTAGCCCCACATGATGACCCTCTCGTCGTCACTACCAGGGTGTACCGATGAGAGGTGTCGAGGATCCTAATAGATGGGGGCTCATCTGCAGACCTGATGTTTTGGTCGTGCTTCAAAGCCTTAGGCCTCAGCGGTTCTAGACTCGTCCCCTACCATCATCCATTGATTGGGTTCAGTGGGGAAACGGTTCATCCCCTTGGGGTATATGAGGCCGATATGAGGATGGGGGACGAGTGGCCGAGATGGCTCACCAAGAAGGTCAGTTTCTTTGTGATGGATGAACATGTGTTTTCGGCTTACAACATCATACTGGGGCGTGTGGCCCTCAAGGGGTTTGAAGCTGTGCCGTCTACGGTCCATCAGATGATCAAATTTCCTACCCCTTACGGGGTGGGGGAAGTTCAGGGAGACCAGGCGACAGCGCGAGAATGTTACTACAACTCCGCTAAAGAAAGGGAGACACACAAGAGGGCTACGACCACTTACAATATTGATACCCTAGACCCCAGGGATGAGACGAAGATAAAGAAAGGAGAGGCCACGGAAGAGGTAGAATCCATCATCCTCGATAAGGATGACACGAAAAAAACTGTCCAAGTTGGCAAGTCTCTGAAGCCCAATATCAAGGAAGACCTCATTAAGCTGTTGAGGAGAAGATGAAGAGTCTTCGCATGGAGTCATGTAGATATGCCAGGGATTGACCCTGAAATCATGTGCCACAAGCTCAATGTGGTAGAGGGAGTGAAGTCGGTAAAGCAGAAGAGGAGAATTTACTCTAGAGAGAAGTATGAGGTCATTAGGGACGAGGTTAAAAATTAGAAGACGCTGAATTTATCAGAGAGGTCATCTACCCTGAATGGCTGTCCAATGCAGTCATTTTCCCAAAGGCCAACGGTAAGTGGAGAATGTGTGTGGACTTTACAGACCTCAACAAGCACTATCCCAAAGACAGCTTCCCTCTCCCCCGCATTGACTAGATGGTAGATGCTACGGCAGGCCATGAGCTCATGAGCTTCATGGATGCCTACTCAGGGTATAACCAGATCTTCATGAACCCTGAAGACTCGGAGAGGACAGCCTTCATCACTGACAAGGGGACATACTGTTACAGGGTCATGCCCTTTGGCCTAAAAAATGTGGGGGCAACGTACCAGCGCCTCGTAAATAGAATGTTTGAAGACCAAATTGGGAAGGCTATGGAGGTTTATGTAGATGACATGCTGACTAAGAGTCTGAAGGCAGAGGATCATGTGGCAGACCTGGAGAGGACCTTTAATACGATGGACAAGTACAAGATGAAGCTTAATCCGTCCAAGTGTGTCTTCGGGGTCGGAGCAGTGAAGTTCTTGGGGTTCATTGATAATCAAAGAGGCATCGAGGCCAATCCTGAAAAGATAAAGTCCCTTGTTGAAATGAAGACCCCCAAGTCCATTAAAGATGTTCAGAGGCTCATAGGGAGAGTTGTTGCCTTGAACAAGTTCGTGTCTAGGGCCACCGACAAGTGTTTTGCCATTCTTCAAGATCCTTAGGAAGGCCTTCGAATGGAGCGAAGAGTGTGATGAGGATTTCAGGGACCTAAAGTCATACTTAGGGTCTCCCTTCCTGTTATCACGGCCCGTGCAGGGTGAACGACTTTATGTGTACCTGTTCGTCTCAGACTCGGCCATCAGTGCAGCCATTATGAGAGACGAAGATGGGATACAGAAGCCTGTGTATTTTAACAGCAAGGCACTCGAGGGGGCAGAGCAAAGATACCCGAGGATGGAGAAGTTAGCCTACGCCTTGATCCATGCCTCAAGGAAGATGAAGCCGTACTTCCAGTCCCATATAATGGTCATCCTCACCGACTCTCCTCTTAGGCAGGTCCTACACAAGCCAGAAAAATAAGGCAGGCTAATGGCCTGGGCTACAGAGCTGGGGGAGTTTGACATAGTGTATCAGCCTAGGACGGCCATTAAGGGGCAAGCGCTGGAGAATTTCGTGGCTGAGTTTACTTGGGAGGAAGATGAAGCCGAGGGTGAGACCCTCGGGAAGACAGATACACATCAAGACAGGCCCACCGACACACCCGCAGATAGGGCTGAAACAAGCACCGCTAGAAGGAAAGCGGATGAAAATGAAGAGGGAAGATACATCTTTAGACAGGGATCCCTCTCTGAGGGAATTTTTTCCGAGGGAAATACTCTTTGGAGCCTCTTCATTGATAGGTCCTCTTGTGACAACGGAAGTGGAGCTGGACTGATACTATCAGCACCCGATGGCACAGACGTTGAATACGCCCTGAGGTTCAACTTCAAAGCCTCCAACAACGAGGCTGAATATGAGGCCTTGGTAGCAGGCCTCTCCTTGGCCAAGTCTCTTAGTGTCGGCCATATTTTGGTCCATAGTGATTCAAGGCTAGTAGTGAATCAGATACTAGGAGCCTACGAGGCTAAGGACGAGAGGATGGCTAGGTACCTTGAGAAGGTGAGGTCGTTACTGAAAGGCTTCAGAGAAGTGAAATTAAAGAGGATACCTAGGCTCGACAATGGTTGTGATGATGCCCTTGCGAGGTTGGCCTCGACAACTAGGACAGACATCAGGAGGACGGTCCCAGTAGAAATTTTGCTTCAGCCAATTATTGAAGACGCCGAGGGAATACTTGGCAATTGCCTAAATGTTTCTCAAGAAGCTTCATGGATGGACCCTCTGATCAGATACATTAAAGAGGGTGAGATGCCAGAGGCAAGGAAAGAAAAGAAGAAGCTGAGGTACAGGGCTGCAAAATTCACTGTCATCGAAGACACCTTGTACAAAAAGGGGTTTTGCTCCCCTTGCTTAGGTGTGTGCATCCCTCAGAAGTCCCTTCCATATTGCAAGACGTGCATGAAGGATTGTGCTCAAGCCATATCAGGGGTAGATCCTTAGTGAAGAGGGTGATCACCCAGGGATACTGGTGGCCGACCTTGGGGAAAGACGCAGCGGCATATGTAAAAAAGTGTGACAAATGTCAAAGATTTGCCACCATCCCTCCCCAGCCCCATCGGCCTCTTACTTCCATTACATCCCCATGGGCATTCACAGTGTGGGTAATCGACCTAGTAGGACCCTTGCCTAGTGCCATCAATAACTATCGGTTCCTCATCGTAGCCATTGACTATTTTTCAAAATGGGTAGAAGCGGAGCCGATGGTGACGTTCACAGAGCAGAAGACCTTTCAGTTCATCTGGAAAAATATTATATGCAGATATGGTCTTCCCAACACCCTCATCTCGGATAACGGGACTCAGTTCAAGAATACCTCTCTACAAAAATACTGTGAAAGGGTGAGTATCAAATAATTTTTCTCCACCCCAGGCCGACCTCAGGCCAATGGGCAAACAGAAGTTACAACAGGACAATCCTAGATGGAATCAGGAAGAGGCTTGAGGAAGCAAAAGGAAGATGGGTCGAGGAGTTATATGCCGTGCTGTGGGCGTACATGACGACAGTGAGGACCTCTACCGGAGAGACCCCATTCATGCTAGCTTATGGCTCAGAAGCCGTCATCCCCACCGAAATTGAGGTTCCTACGCATAGAGTTCAAATGTATGACCCCCAAAAAAATGCGGAAGGGAGGAGACTCGACTTAGACCTGATTGAGGGAAGGAGGGAGGACGCTGAGATAAGGCAGGCTTCCTACCAGTAGAGGACCGCAAGGTTTTACAATCAGAGGGTGAAACGGAGGCCTATCGCAATAGGGGACTTGCTCCTCAAGAATACTTGGCAAAAGCCCAACAAGCTCCATCCTAATTGGCATGGCCCATATAGGGTCATCGATGAAGTCGTCCCTGGGACCTATAGACTAGAAAACCTAGAAGGGGAACCTTTTTCCAACCCCTAGAATGCAGATCATTTGAAGAAATACTATCAGTAGTGTTGTAAGGTCTTGATAGACCATAATTGTAGTAAGAGTTGCTCCAACAGAACACTTTGGAAAATTAATGAGAAATATGTGTTTCCCCTCATCCTGTGGTTATCTGTTCTTGTATGCATGGAAAAATCTACAGAGAACCACCCTCTGCTATAATGAGGGCCAATGGAGGGGACGACCCCACCACTATCCTCAAGAAATACGAGGGAAAACTTCATTAAAACCATTAATTTGGTAAGTTGATCCCTCGGCTATAATGAGGGCCAGTGGAGGGGACGACCCCACCACTGTCCTCAAGAAAGACGAGGGAAAACTTCATTAAAACCATTAATTTGGTAAAGTTGATCCCTCGGCTATAATGAGGGACAGTGGAGGGGACGACCCCACCACTGTCCTCAATAAAGACGAGGGAAAACTTCATTAAAACCATTAATTTGGTAAAGTTGATCCCTCGGCTATAATGAGGGCCAGTGGAGGGGACGACCCCACCACTATTCTCAAAAAAGACGAGGGAAAACTTCATTAAAATCATTATTTTGGTAAAGTTGATCCCTCGGCTATAATGAGGGCCAGTGGAGGGGACGACCCCACCACTGTCCTAAAAAAAGATGAGGGAAAACTTCATTAAAAACCATTAGTTAGGTAATTTAATCCCTCGGCTATAATGAGGTCCAGTGGAGGGGACAACCCCACCACTGTCCTCAAGAAAGACGAGGGAAAACTTCATTAAAACCATTAATTTGGTAAAGTTGATCCCTCGGCTATAATGAGGGCCAGTGGAGGGGACGACCCCACCACTGTCCTAAAAAAAGACGAGGGAAAACTTCATTAAAAACCATTAATTTGGTAAAGTTGATCCCTCGGCTATAATGAGGGCCAATGGAGGGGACGACCCCACCACTGTCCTCAAAAAAAACGAGGGAAAACTTCATTAAAAACCATTAGTTTGGTAATTTCATCCCTCAGCTATGATGAGGGCCAGTGGAGGGGACGACCCCACCACTGTCCTCAAAAAAGGCGAAGGAAAACATTAAAACCATTAGTTTGGTGAGTTGATCCCTCGGCTATAATGAGGGCCAGTGGAGGGGACGACCCCACCACTGTCTCAAAAAAGACGAGGGAACACTTTATTAAAAACCAGTTTGGTAATTTGACTCCTCGGCTATAATGAGGGCCAACGCAGGGGATGACCCCTTGTTCACCCTCAAGAAAGACGAGGGAAAGGTTAGTGGCATTAACAAAGACAAAGCAAACCATACAAGAAGCAAATATGGAAGACAATAAAGAAGACAATGGTATTAATGAAATGCCAGTTATACAAAATATCAAGTGTTCTGTAAAGTAAAGTACAAAAATGTTGATTACATTAAGAGGGTATGGGCTATAGACAGCGACCCTATGGGACAATATCATAGGGCAGAGCCTCAACATCCACCAGAGGGGTTTCCTCAATAACCATAACCGGCTAGTCCTCAGATGTTCCGACCCCCTCAACCTGCACTTGTGATTCTAAATAAGTCAGAGCCTCGGAAATCATAGGTTCGTCCAGTCTGACTGCTTCAATCGAAGGACGGACCGAGGAGACGACATCACCAAACCTGAGGATGACCCAGCGGCAGGCAGTCTTGATTCCTCTCTCCAAATATTCAAGGACGAAGCCTTGAAACTCGTCAGAAATCTTATAAGCATCAACAGCATCAGCCTCGGCTTTCTTGAGGGCTGCTTCAAGATCAGTCTTGTACTTGGCCTCCAGGTTGGTCAAGGCCTCATCCTTTTCCTCGATAAGCAAGTCCTTGGCCTTAATGTCCTCGTCGTGCTGCCTCGTCAGCTGATCCAGGATCCTTGCATGCTCAGTCCTGGTACTTTCCAACTTGGCCCTTGCAGTATCAAGCTCCGATTGAAGATCTGCCTCATGTTGGATAGCCCTCTTGGCTTCATGGAACTTTGCTTGGTTCTCAGCCATCCATTTTGTTGCCGAGGTAAAGGCACATACAGACTGCACAAGAAAAATAAACACATGTCATGAGGCCGAGGAAACAGTTGGTGAAAGAATGAAATTAAAAGAAGTGGGTCAAGACCAATACATGTGAAAGGGTGTGCAGACCATAGTCGTACACTTTGGCAGGAGGCATCTTGGAGAGGAACTCGTAGTCAGAGGCCGAGGGTGCAAAAAACATTGAGGCCTTGTCCGCCCTTAAATTTGCAATGAGTGATGAGGGCTCGGCCCTCAGATGTGACAGCTTTTGAGACCAGAAGGCCCCCATGCTGGATGAAGAGGCCGTCCCCTAAGATGCTTCGATCCTGGCCCTCGTCCGAGAATCCGGCCGAGGGTCAACAGGGGCCTCAGGCTCCTTTCTTTTATGGCTATCGGCGGTCGGCTCCACCACTGTCGGCCCAGCAACCCTCATCTTCCTCAGAGCCTGCTGAGGCTTATTTCCTTTCTTCTTGGCCAGGCTTGATAATAGGCTGGGAGCAGTCATTTCCCAAATATAGTCTGATATACCTGCAGGACGACCTGATAAGAGGACGACACGTCAAAAAAATGCAGAGATAAAGAGGAAACACTTCAAAAATAATTAAAGAATGGAAAATGTTCAGTATAACTCAAATAGTTCTATCAGAGGGCCGACCCTCAGACCAGCTTCTTTGAGGAATCGGGGGGTCATCAGGTCTTCAAATTTTAGAATTTCACCCTCTCTCCCTCGTCCTCTCAGATATTCAACGATGTCCTTCTCCTCCAGACTAAGTCCAGGGTCTGACCTGGCCTTCATGGAAGGGTTAGACCATCTTCTGGGGACCCTCGGACCATCGGCGGTGGACTCCCACTCCCAAGAGATAAAGAAGAATCTCTTTTTCCAATCATGGTTGGAAGTTTGCGCCATGTGGAGGAGTTTCTTCTCAGATCTCCTCGCCCCCAGATGATAGTATCCAGGCTGTTTGGATGAGGAGGTGATATTTTAGCAGCCCAAGAATAGGTCGGCCGA
The DNA here is from genome assembly GCA_949130495.1 of Sambucus nigra. Lineage (NCBI taxonomy): Eukaryota > Viridiplantae > Streptophyta > Magnoliopsida > Dipsacales > Adoxaceae > Sambucus > Sambucus nigra. The sequence goes on along the minus strand of OX422211.1, from coordinate 198,290,289 downwards.
GGGCTCATCGGTGAAAGCGTTCTTCCACAAGGAGATGTAGCCCAAGATCATCCTCAAAGAGTTGGGAGGAAGTTGAGAGGGGGCAACACCAAGGGCAGACAGGATATCTACGATGGCAGGATACAGAGGGAATCTGACTCTAACCTTGAATATTTGTTCATAAACTGCAACCTCTCCCTCTTCACAATCAAAAACTCTCTCAGACTCAGAGGGAATCCTCATAGTTACGCTGGGGGCACTCCATGGGCATGCCTCCATATCAAGAGGTTACGATCCCTAACAGAGGAGATATAGGACGAGGCATGGGAAGTATCAATCTAGTCATACGTATCATCTCCATCGTCCTCAGTCCCCTCTCCCTCGGCCTCATCATCTGCCAGACGACCACGGGGAAAGGCCATCTGGAAGGCATGGGGAGATAGGGTTGTCACGGGGATAGCCTCAGAGGGGACCATACCCTCGGCCTCTCTGCCTGGACTTAGGTCAGATGTCTCTCTCCTACCGGAAGTTCCAGCACCAGTTGGCGAGGATGCTCTCTCATCCATATCACTTGGTTTAGGAGTCTCGGCTGGACGATGGTATGACCCACAAGAGTCAGACGGTTCAAATGGTTTTATTATGTCAAGAGGAATGGGAAATATGGGTCGTACCCAATTAGGGTCGGCCCCTCGTCTCCTCTCTTCCTCTTCCTCTATTCGTCTGATCTCTGCAAAGAGCTTCTCTCTCAAGGACGGGAATTCAGATGTTAAACTATAAAGCCTCTTAAGCATTAAAAGGGAAGACCCTACACTTGGAGGAATTTAGGGAACTTAACTACAAACAAGTTTGTAGTTGACCAAATTAGACTTTTGAATTAAAAAGGGAATTGGTGGTTTTCACTCAAGAACACTCAAGAACACTCAAGAACATTCAAGAACCAGTTGCCGGAGAAGACACCAGAAAAAGTTATGAGACAACCCAAAGAAAATGTAGCCCTGTGAGCCTAAAAAGCAAACAGAAATGAAGGTAAAAGAAAGCGCTGGGGGAAAGGGATTACCTAGTAAAGAGAGAGCAAGAACTGCCTAAGTTGCTAAGCTTGAAGGATTGAAGGCTGCAGAAATGGTAATGAAAACTGGTAAAAGGCTAGAGAGAGAAGGCTTGGGCGCGAAGGAGAAGAAGAAGAAGAGAGAGAGAGTTCAAAAATCTCTTAAATACCTTAGTAATGAGTGGGCCCATTGACCAAGGCAGGACACAGCCCACGAGGAAGGCATCATTAGGGCACAAAGCCCCAAGAAAAGTGTGCAGCCGCCATGCCTTGGAAACTGGAACAACAATGAGTATCTGCCCAGGTGTCACTCACCTAACTGATTATACACACATCTCAATTACAACACTATCCCTCAGCCATCTCAATAGCACCTATGGCTAAGGGCTGGGGGTGATTGATATACCCATTTATATCCTCGGTCTGGCTGAAGATTACCTCCATATGGACGACCCCTCAGAGGGACCGACACTTCATCAGGCCCAAGACGACCCCTCAGAGGGGCCAACCCTTCATCAGGCCCAAGACGACCCCTCAGAGGGGCCGACCCTTCACCAGGTTCTAGACGATCCTACGAGGGGATGACCCTTCACCAAGTTCCAGACGACCCTACGATGGGCCGACCCTTCACCAGGTTCTAGACGACCCTACGAGGGGCCGACAGTACGAGGCCAGAATTGAGCCAGACTCACTACTGGAAGGAACTTTGCCCTCGGCCTTGGCTCCTAGGCCGAGGGTGACATCGTCATAGCGCGTGGTTTGGGAGATGCGTGGAACAGTGCGCGTGAGACTATCATGGCACGTGGGAGACCGTTATAACAAAATCACACCCTCACGTGAGGGAATATTATCTCATCATTTGGCATCTACAGGTGTCAACAGGGGATTGGCTAGATCATGATTCACATGCACCATGCATACTTGGGGGGTACACTCCACCCCCCAAGACCTATATATACTTATCACCTACAACCCTACAAGGGATTAGATTATTGCAACCCTAGCTAAAACTCTGCTTGTACACACAGTAGAGAGAGAGAGAGGGAGCTTATGTGCATTGTATCCAAGGCCATTAGTGCCCATACTTAGTGGATCACACACTCACAGTGGATGTAGGCCAAATTGGCTGAACCACTATACATCATCGTCTTATTTCCTCTTATACTCATCTCCTTCTATACACTTATACACTTTCATCTCTATGATAGCCATGGCTACTACTGTTTGAGCTCATTATCACTTGTCCGGTGGTGCTAAATCTTAGCATCATCACCGCTCCTAGGCAAGGCAAGAATGGGTGCTGATGTCAACTTGTCCTTTAGCTCATCAAACGCTAACTGACAACAGTCACTCCATATGAAGGGCACTCCCTTCCGAGTCAAGTTCATTGAAAGTCCGATAATTTTTTATAACCCCTTGATGAAGCGATGATAAATACCGGCCAACCCCAAGAAGCTGCAAATTTTCTATCGGTGTCATGTGCTATCCCCACTCCCTCACCGCCAATACCTTACTCGGGTCAACAACAATGCCTCTGTCGGATACAACGTGGCCTAGGAACTGAACCTATCGAAGCTAAAATACGCAATAATCAAATTTGACATACAACTGATGGTCTCGTAATCTCTATAGAACCATTCGTAAATGTTCAGTGTGTTCCTCCTTCGTGCGAGAGTAAATTAGAATGTCGTCTATAAATGCAATCATAAACTGATCCAAAAACTCCTTGAATACCCTGTTCATGATATCCATGAATACTGCAAGCGCATTAGTGAGCCCAAACAACATTACCCTGAACTCGTATGACCTGTACCACGACAGGAAAGCGGTCTTAGTTACATCCTCTTCCCGAATGTGCAATTGATGGTAACCCGACCTCAAAGCGATCTTTGAGAAATATGCAGCCCCTCTCAACTGATCAAACAAGTATTCAATCCTTGGTAATGGACGATAATGTACTCCGCCGAATGAAACCCTGTCCTAAGCTCTGCTGAATCTTCTCTCTCAACTCTCGCATTTCTGAATGAGCCATGCTATACGATGCTCTGGCAATCAGTCTCATCCCCGATGCTAGGTCAGTAACGAACTCTATCTCCCTACTGGGTGGTAACCCCGGTATCTCCTGAAAGACGTCCTCGAAATCCCCCACAACTGGGATTGAGTCCAGAGAAACGACCACCCCTTGTGAGGTGTCCTCCTCAATATAATATAAATGAGTTCGCGATCCTCCCTCGATGAGGGGAATCGCCACAAGGAACATCTACTGTCTCGGAATGGAAAACACGATAGTCCTCTCATAGCAATCTACCATTGTCCTATAACGCGCCAACCAATCCATGCCTCGGATGATGTCATAACCCTCCATATCCAGCATTAGAAGGTCTGTCGTTAGACTCAATCTCCCGACCATAATGTCTACTCCCTTATAAATCGAGTTTATAAGGGACCCACTACCTATCGGTGACTCCATGCACATAAGATGAGTGTCGACTGTCGCTAAGAGGGTCGGCTGCCTGTGCAAATCTAGTGGCAATAAAAGAATGTGTCGCCACCGTATCAAACAAAATACTACCCTCTATTCCATGTAGGGATGTGTTTTTTTTCCGAACATTCCGATTTTTCCGATGTCCGATCCGATATTTTCCGATTTTGGAACATATATAAGGTTTCCGATTTCCGATTTTCCGATTTCCGATTTTTCCGAATTAAATTGGATAGGAAATTGGAACTATGTTTTAAATTCCGATTTTCCGATTTTTCCGATAGAATTTCCGAATCTTTTTTCCGATTAATATTCTGAATATATCTTCCGATTAATATTTCGAATATTTTTTTCGAATATTTTCTATATATTTTTTTTTACCTTATAAGTTATATCCTTATGTAATAAGAATGTGTACAATTTAGATTTCCTTTATTTTTTACCTTACCCCATATATTTATATATGCCGTTAGTAGAGAGCAACTAGGGTTGTATGATATTCTTATTAAAATATCTCTCACATCTCTCTCTCTCTCTCTCTCTCTCTCTCTCTCTCTCTCTCGTCTCGCTCCTTTCTCCTCGGCGGTGCATATCTCTCACCTCTCTCTCTCGACCCAATCTCTATACGGTCGTCCAACCCCTTTCTTCTACTTTCGGCGGCGCATATTTGTTTACACAGTCCGACCCGTATAGTCTCGAACATAGGTAAGCCTTTTCTAGTTTATTTTTATCTGTTTATTTTTTTGATTTCTACTTATTTACAGATCTGTTTACATCGGTTTATAGGCTCTGTTTACATCTTGTTTACTTCTGTTTATAAGATCGGTTTACATCTTATTTACATCTGTTTACATCTTTTTTATTTCATCTAATACATCTGTTGGGATCGATTTATAGGTTTAATAGGTTTGTTATATTGATCGGTTTATAGGTTTACAGATTTGTTTACATCGGTTTGTTATATCGATGGCTGCGGCAGAACAGAAAAAAACTAATTTCTAATTTCTCATACTGTCTTCATGCGGCAGAACAAAAAAAAATACCATATTTCAAATTTCCGAATTTTTCCGATTTTTTTTCGATTTTCCGATATTTCCCAATTCGGAAACTTTTTTGATTTTTCGAAAAAATTGGATAGGAAATTGGAACAAATATTTTATTTCCGAAAAAATTGGATTTTTTTCCGAAATGTCATTTTCCGATCCGATCCGGCCGAAACACAGCCCTAATTCCATGGATAGGAAACATACCCGCGACTGCTGGCGGTGCTGGCTGTGACGGAATGTCGCGGATGTTGAACACATTCCCGTAGTGCATCCGACCTGGCTGAGGGGCCTGAGCTGCTGTTGGGGCTAATATAGCATGCTGCCCCTATTGGGTACCCTATTGTTGTGCCCTATTTTGCTATGGACAATTCCTACTCTTGTGACCCTGCTGGCCACTTGTGAAACACTGACCCGAAAACTGCCTCTGACCTTGGCCCTATTGGCCCTGACGTTGGAACTGTCGACCTTGCCCTTGTTGTCCCGCTCCTTGGTTCATTTGGCCCTATGGGCCATAAGGAACTGGCTGCTGGGGACCTTGTTGGCCCTGTCTATCAAAACGATGCCTCCCATGCCTAAACTTCTTAGCAGAGTTCCCCTGCTAGGAATCTTGTCCTAGCTAGCCCACTATTTGCTGTTGTGGTGTGCTGCTGCCACTACTTCCATCCACTTTGCTCGGTTGGCTAGGCTCACCTCTCTTGTTTCCCTTCTCATGAAAGCGGTGATCCTAACAGTGTAGTAGAGCGGCATTGACGAGATCTGTGTAAGTCACCAACTCCGAATTGCCAATCAAATGCTGTCTGATTCTCCAGGTTAAGCCACCCATAAATTTTGACTTCTTCCTCTCCTCATCGCTCACCTCAATTGGAACAATGTTAGCCAAATGGGTGAAATCCTCCTCATAATCGGCAACCGAGCGATCACCCTGAACCACCTTGCTGAATTTCTTCATCATCTCTGACTCTACCACTAGAGGAAAATACTTGCGGTCAAAACGCACCCAAAACTCAAAAATTGTCATTTCATCCCTTTCTTCAGTGGTGGTAACTGACTCCTACCACTGTAAGGCCACTCCTGCCAGACGGAAGGTAGCTAGCATTTGTTTCTTTATCTCAGTGCACTCTAGCATGCACAAGTGGCATTGGATATTTTTCTTCTAGTTGCACGCCTCCACTACATCGGTATTACTCTAGAACTCGGGTGGATGCCCTTTCTGAAATGTCTCTCTGACTCGCTGCCAAGTAAATTTCCCTACTGGGTCCTGCACTACTGGTGTCATGGGATGTGGTACTTGGGGATGAGGAAAATGGGCTGTCATTGCCCTCATCGCTGTCTCGACTGCCTGAGCCACTATCACTACAACCTGAGTGGTGGAAATCAAATCGGGTGGGGGTGGTGGTCGCGGCACCTGTGGATCCTGATGAGCCTCCCTCACCTCATTTTTGGCTTCATCCCTCTCCGCTCGCTATCTCCTCGAAGGCATCTGAAATTAGATCAAATTGTATAAGTACACATTTTATAAAAAAAAATTAAGAGCAGATGTACAATATCCCAAAAGCAAAAAGTGAATCAACAGTCCTAGTAGTAGGGCTCTAATACAATCGAACTTTACGCAAAAACATAGTAAGCCATACAGATCCTATGGATACTAGAACCTGATTCTCTGATACCATCTGTGGCACCCTGCCTAATTAAACATTGGGTGATCAAGCCTTAATTTAATTTAAACATGTTTCTTAAACGGTTTATCCTTAGCATCACTACCGATCTTTTTAAATTACTAACCACCTAAGTGAAATTAAGCTAGTGCCAAATTTTATCTTCCTTAAGAAAAATAAGCAACTCATGCGGAACGATACAATTCAATCAGTGCTAAAACGATTTGCATAAAACTGAATAAAAATAAAGTCTTGACAAAAACCGCAGCCAAGCAAACTAACTCAAAATCCAAAATTAGAATAACTGCAAAAGTAAATATTGGACAACATGTCCCAACTAAGAGTACTAAAACTGAGATAGTGCACTAGATCTGAAAAAGAGAAGCGTCTAAGCAATCCTTGCAACATCCACACGTGCTGCAGCTCCCAAATCCCTGGAATGAAATCATGTTGGGTGTCCCTGTGGATGGGCACTTAAAAGGTTTTTAAAATACTTTTACATAGAAAGAGTTAGTACTCAAAAACATTTAAAAATATTTTGCAAGAAGTTATCACAATTGAGTTATTAATTACACATATTAAGACTTCACACACTCCTTTGAGATTCCTCACCTCTCTTCTATAGTTCATGCCTAATGATTGTACTTAGTTCACCTAGTTATACTACCCCAGTTAACTAGATTAGTATACCCCACTGCATGTATCCCCTCGCTAAGTCCCCATAACATACTTGCAGTATTTTAATAGTCCATATCTCATACGCTATAAACATAGATAACTTACTTACTTCTTGTTATCCTTATTCTTATAATAATTACACCACGCTTCTTAATTATTACTAAGATATTTTTAATCCATCTTATTATCTACTATCTTAAGTCAGCAGATTATGCATATGGAATACATTTTATCACACAACATGTAATAAATATTAGTCATCACTAATATTTCCTTTTGACACACATAAAGGACTCTTGGTTCGGAATGATCCATCAACCCCAACTATTTATATATGTATACACATATTCTGGTTCGGGACTCTTTCATTACGACACCAGTTTTAAGGTTTGGTTGGGCATTTTACATCGACCCCAAACATACAATAACTTTATGTTAGTTGGGAATATCTCATCGACCCTAAAATAATTTATTTAGGTATAATTCTCTTAACCCTAAAATTTGTACAATTTAGTAGGTACACAACCGACCTATCAAATCATACGCGTACGAAATATATTCATCGTGCTTATTAATTTATGAATTATTTCACTATAGCATTTATTCGAGTATTTACAAAACTCTAAGGGTCCTAGTTACCCCTCCCTTAATTCAGTAGTTAGGCGATCTTTAACCTACTAGTATATTTTGGGAATTTACTCTCACTCTTTCCGTAACTCAATTTTCAAATCCCCGATACACGACTCAATCGGCTTCTTCCCGTCAGTCCATTTCTCCAAATTTTACACTCAATCATTTATGAAGAAATCTTACGGTACCCCTATTGGTAATCATTAAGTCCCTACCTAGGTAAAATAGCATCACTAAGATTCCCATTAAGTGAAGGTAATTGAAAAGACATTTATCCAAAAATTCTCTAAAATACAGCATGGATCGATCGATCGATGGGATATGATCGATCGATCGACATTCAAGGGTCGATAGATCGATCGAGCAGTGACAGACCCAGATCATCTTCTTCATGCGGGTTACACCATTTTTGGTTATCCATCTCACATGATAATTCACCACGCTTGTAACTAACGATTTCTAATCATTCCTGCATACCCTGGGATGATTACTAACGATCAAAAACAACATAATCGTTACAAAATTTCGTCCAGATTAACTCAAAATCATACAACCTTTCCATATTTTCATCCTAAGTGAAGATTTTTGGTTCAATTTAATCATCAAGTCTTCTATGATATCAGATTATTTGGAGATCAAAAACGTTCTACATGTAATCCCTATCAATCATGGATCATATTCAAGTGTTTACTTCCAAAAATATCACAAAAAGCATGTTCTCCATAAGCCTTATATATGGGTATTATAACTCAATTTATTTTGCAAATAACCACTTGCCTTATGTTCAGTAGGGTCTGATGTCGTGGTTGTTGTTGATGATTGATGTTCTTTATCCTTCAATCCTTCTTCTTAACAAGTCGGTGGTGAAAAGCTCCTTTGAATTCTTCCTACTTCTTTCTTTTTCCTTAGGAAATTATTTCTCTCTTCTCTCTAATGGCTATGGTGTATTTTTTTTCTTTTCTCTAACCCTATCCTCCAATTCTTATAATCTGACTTAGGGTTCAAAAATTCTTAAGTCTCCTCACCCTTAAATGTAAAGAGACCAAAATGCCCTCGTATGGTCCCGGTTTAGCCCAAAAATAACCCGGCACTCAACTAGTACCCCCGGGTACACTATTTTGACTAATTCGACCCTTTTGGAGTCATCTGTGGACTCTAAATTAACTTTTCAGTCTCTTAGAAATATGTTTTTGGTCTCACCTTCAATTTTGTCTACGCGCGATACTCGGTCGAGATAAACTCGGGTACGTACATGTAAATCGCTAGGCCGTACATATAAATTTTTAATATTTACTATTCACACTTAGTAAATTTTAAACATCGTATTAATCGGTATCTAACTCTCAATTAATGTCTAATAATCATAATGATTAAATTACTCTACTCACGTAATTTAATTTAACATAATGATTAAATTACTCTACTCACGTAATTTAATTTAACATAATGATTAAATTACTCTACTCGCGTAATTTAATTTAAAACGTATCTCATTAAATTACTTTGCTAACATAATTTAATTAAGACATATTTTATCACATTAAATTACTCTACTCACGTAATTTCATTTAAAACATATTCTCTTTTTTTAATTTTAACTATGCAGAATTACGGGTTATTACATTAGAATTCTAATAGAAGTAATTCGCGTTACTGAAGAATAAGTGTCAAAGAAATCGATTGCCACCTTTTGTTTATATCCTTTGGCTACTAACTTGTCCTTATATTTTTCTATGGATCCATCAGGTTTCATTTTTATTTTAAAAATCTATGTACACCCTATGGTTTGGCAACCTGGTGGCAAGCTAACCAAATCCCAAGTGTAATTTTGCATAACAGATTCTATTTCACTATTGACAACATCTTTCCAAAATGGAGCTTCGGGATAGATAAGAGAATCGTGATAAAATTGAGGATCCCCTCGGACAAAAATGAAATATAACCATGCCCAAAAGATTTATCTATTTTATGACTTTTACTTTTCCTAAGTTCCTGTATTTCCATATCATTCTCTTGCCTACTAGTAGATGGCATATAAATGTTCGGAGGAGCATCCTCAAGTCTAGTAATGGTATTATGTGGAAAAATATGTTCAAAAAATTCTGCATCACGAGATTCAATAATAATATTTGTAGATACACTATTTACATCTGATTTAAACACAAGGAACCTATATGCACTACTGTTTTGAGAATTTCCTATAAATACACAATCAACAATTTTAGGTCCGAGTTTAGTTCATTTTGGTGGAGGCATAACTACTTTTTCTAAACACCCCCACAGTTTTAAGTATTTATATGAAGGCTTTATTCCTTTCCATAATTCATAAGGAGATTTATGAGGTTTCTTAGGGGGAATTTTGTTTAAAATACAACAAGCTGAAAGTACCGCTTCATCCCATAAATTGTGAGAAAGACGAGATCTATTTAACATAGCATTTACCATATCCTTTAGCGTTTGATTTTTACGTTCCGCCACACCATTTTGTTGTTGAAAATATGTTACCTTAGTTTGATGTATTGTGCCATGTATTTTACAAAAGTCATCAAAAGGCTCAGAATATTATCCTCCTTTATCTGATCTCACAATTTTAATTTTTTGATTTTGTTGATTTTCAACTTTTGTTGTATATAGTTTGAATTTCTCAAGTTCTTCATCCTTAGATCTCAAAATATACACACAACAGAATTTCGTGTGATCATCTATAAAGGTGATAAAATATTTTTTCCCACCCCTTATTTGAATTCCTTTTAAGTCACACAAATCGGTATGAATTAATACCAAAATTTTAGTAGAGCGTTGTATACTTTGAAAAGGCTTTCTTTTGAATTTTGATTCAACACATATTTCACATTTGTGTTCGACATTTGGAGGTAGTTTAGGAATATCTCCTAAATTTATTAATCTTCTAAGTGAAGCAAAATTAACATGTCCAAGTCTACTATGCCATAAATATAAGGAATCGGAGAGATAAGCAGAAGAATTAACTATATTAAAAACAGAGTCAACAGTTACATTTAATTTGAATAATCCCTCACACATGTAACCCTTTCCCACAAACACCCCATTTTTAGATAAAACAAACTGATCAGATTCCAAAACCATTTAAAAACCCTTTTTACGCAACAGCAAGACTGAGACCAAATTTTTCCTAATTTCGGGCACATGCAACACCTCATTCAACGTCAGGACTTTTCCAGAAGTGAATTTTAAATCCACCTTCCCTTTTCCAGCAACAGCAACTACTGAAGAATTGCCCATGTAGAGCTTTTCATCACTTCTCACCACCTCGTCGTGGGAAAATAACACTCATGTCTCCACAGATGTGTCGGGTGGCCCCAGTGTCCACCCACCAGTCCTTAATGTTGCTAACTAGGTGTGCCTCTGAAATAACAACAAAAAAATTATCAGTTTCAACAATTGAAGCTTGTGCACCCCCATTTGGTTTTTTGAAATTCGCATTATTTTTCCTTTTGAAGCAGTCTTGGGCTCGATGTCTTGGTTTACCATAAACAAAACAGTCTCCCCCGAATTTCTTAATCCCACCTTTAGGTTTCGTAGCATTATTGGGTGCTTTTCTTTTTCCCTTAAATTTATGTTAGTACTTATTTGGCTTAAACTGATTTTTTGTCCCCCCACTACTTTCAGCAATGTTTCCTTTAGCAGCCATAGCTGTTGCAACGTCTCTTTTTCCCTTAATGTAGTTATCCTCTTCAATTCTAAGTCTACCAGTGAGATCTTCCATAGTTATATCTTTACGTTTATGTTTAAGGTCATTTGTAAATTCTGTCCAGGAAGGGGGAAGTTTCTCAATAATAGATGCGACTTGAAAACCCTCACTAATTGGCATACCCTCAGCACGAATTTCATGAATAATAACTTGAAGTTCTTCTAATTGTGACAAAATAGATTTTTCGTCATCCATTTTAAAATCCAGAAAATGACTAACAACAAATTTCTTACTTCCAACATCTTCAGTTTTATATTTCTTATCTAACGTCAACCATAACTCTCTAGCAGTGGGTACAGAAAAATAAATATCATATAGGGAATTATCCAAATTGTTCAGAATATGATTTTTGCACATAAAATCAGATTTTTCATCAAGTTGATTAACAACAGTTTTTGCAGCTTCGATCTCTTCAGAATTATCTTCCTCAACTTCTAACGTGTGATCGAGTTCCAACAGGTTCAGATAAAATTGCATTTTTTGTTGCCAACGTTTAAAATTCAAACCAACAAATTTTTCAGGCCTAGCAGAGGCAATAGCGGCAAGATCAAATTTTTCCATTGTACGAATATAAAATTTTATTTCTGTCTTAGATTGTTATATGCATATACGGGAAAACCAAAAAGATAATAATAAATTGGAACGACTTATCTGGATGTTGAGGTGTGTGTTAGACACACAGTCCTAAGACAGAAATATTGCTCGCACGTTAATAAGTGATGCTTCTAGCCTCAGATAACTGTCCCCATGATTCAACAGCACAATTCATCCGATTGAAGCACTTAATGGATGACTTCAAAACCACAAGAAATTATGCCTTGAATTGGAGGATGAAGAAGGACGTTTTTGAGAGAGAGAGAGAGATTGAAAAATTGATTAAAAACTGATCTGCATATCCCTTATATAAGAGGATGCACAAACCATCCACTCCCCCCAAAACGTGGGTGACCACTTCTCCCACTAAACCACTCCCAACGGCTAATAAGAAAACGTTTTTTAATTTTAATCATAAAATAATTTTTAATTAATAAAATAAGATAATTTTTAATATTAATTAAAATTCAATTAAATAAAATTATTTAATGATGAAATTAAAATTAACTGATTGTTAGGACACAAGACCCAAGGCCAAGTCCCAAGTCCCAAGTCTTGATATATAATATAATAATTATATATCAATTTAGGTATAAATACCCAAAATCCTCTTAAATCCCCTTCGTGCGACTTGAACTCATGACCTCCCGTAAAGGGGACACAAAAGTTACCACTAGGCTACAAGGTCTTATTGTGAGTATATCATTCACACCAATGGTTATACACACACACACCATAATCTCTCACATGAATGAGATACGAGAAGAAGGAATAAAGAAAGTTTTCGGAAATACAAATGTCATTAATAGGTAGAGGTGTCTTTTAGACTTAAACCTTTCTTAGTGTACGACCATTGGGCTTACAAACTATTCAGTGAATTACATATCTGGAACTGACCAGTTATTTTGGTAAACCAATTCAATAAACTACACACATGAAACTTTAATACAGTTGTGATTCACAACAATTTTGCTCATTAAGGGAATGAGCTATATCCCAGTATCATGAGGGCTCTAGAGAATTCAGCCACAATTCCCGTAGGTAGCGGCCCCACTACCACACTCACTTAGGTGAATCTATCAAGAATGTACTGCCACATCCTGGTTGAAAATCCAAGCCATAGATTCATTAAGAGTTTAACTCAACCTTTCTCATTAGAGTAGCACTACTACTACTACTACTACTACTATTATTATTATTATTATTATTATTATTATTATTATTATTATTATTATTATTATTATTATTATTATTATTATTATTATTATTATTATTATTATTATTATTATTATTATTATTATTATTATTATTATTATTACTATTATTATTATTATTATTAACTCCGTAGGGATAGGACAATGATAAGCCTTTGTAGCGCTCACATATAATCATCCACAATTTGTTTTCCCATGGAACCTATATCTTGGGATCTCCATTCAGATAGGTTGGGTATCCATCATGATGATTTTACTCATTAGGCCTTAAGCCCATCCCCCTCGATGTTTTGTAAATGATATCTCTTGACAACCCTTTGGTCAACGGATCTGCTAAATTATCATTTGACCTTACAAAGTCAATGGTTATTATTTAATTAGATATGAGTTATCTCACACTGTTATGCCTGCGACGAATATGCCTTGACTTTCCATTATTAGACGTGTTACGTGCTTTTGCTATTGCCGCTTGGCAATAATAGTGTATAAGTACGGCAAGTACAGGTTTAGGCCACATTGGAGTATATACAAGAAATGTCCTCAGCCACTCGGCTTCTTCACCTGCTTTGTCTAAAGCTATGAATTCAGACTCCATTGTTGATCTCGCAATGCATGTCTTTTTTGAGGATTTCCACTATACGGTAGCCCCGCCTAATGTGAATACATATTTACTTGTAGATTTGGATTCCTATGAGTCTGAAATCCAATTAGCATCAGTATAACCTTCAATCACAACAGGTATGAGACATAATATACAGCATAATCCAAAGTAAATTTCAGGTATCTCAAAACTCTAATAAGTGCATTCCAGTGATCATTATTAGGATTACAAGTATATCTACTCAATCTCCCTACTGCATATGCAATATTAGGTTCTGGTGTAGTTCATAACGTACGTTAGGCTACCAATAATTCTTGAATATTCAAGTTGTAACACAGGTTCTCCTTTGTTTTTCTTTAGTTTACTATTTGGATCATAAGGAGTTCTAACAGGAGTAGATTCATATTGATTGAATTTCCTTAACACACTTTTTATATAATGTGATTGTGATAATTTGATTCCCACAGAATCTCGTATTATTTTACTTCCCAAAATAAAATCTGCAACTCCCAAGTCTTTCATATCAAATTGTTCACATAACATCTTCTTAGTGGTTTTTATAATACTCATAGGTGATCCAAGTATTAACATATCATCAACGTATTGGCAAACAATCACACAATCATCTCTATGGCACTTAAAATACACGCATTTATCAAATTCATTTATTTTAAATCCATCATTAATCATTACTTGATCAAATTTTTCATGCCACAGCTTAGGGGCTTTATTTAGTCCATATAAGGATTTAACTAGCTTGCAAACTTTGTTTTCTAATCCCTTTGCAACAAATCCTTCTGGTTGATCCATATAAATTTCCTCTTCTAATTCCCCATTAATAAAAGCAGTTTTAACATCCATTTGATGAATTTCTAGTTTATAGATGGATGTGAGGGAAATTATAATTCAAATAGAAGTAATTCGCATAACCGGAGAATAAGTGTCAAAGAAATCGATTCCCTCCTTTTGTTTATATCCTTTGGCTACTAACCTAGATTTTTATTTTTCTACGGATCCATGAGGTTTCATTTTTATTTTAAAAATCCATTTACACCCTATGGTTTTACAACCTGGTGTCAAGCTAACCAAATCCCAAGTGTGATTCTTCATAATAGATTCTATTTCACTATTAACAACCTCTTTCCTAAATGGAGCTTCGGGAGAGATAAGAGCATTGTGATAAGATTGAGGATCCCCCTCGGACAAAAATGAAATATAACCAGGCCCAAAAAATTTATCTATTTTACGACTTTTACTTTTCCTAAGTTCCTGTATTTCCATATCATTCTCTTGCCTACTACTAGATGGCATATAAATGTTCGGAGGAGCATCCTCAAGTCTAGTAATGGGATTATGTGGAAAAATATGTTCAAAAAATTTTGCATCACGAGATTCAATAATAATATTTGTAGATACACTATTTACATCTGATTTAAACACAAGGAACCTATATGCACTACTGTTTTCAGAATTTCCTATAAATACACAATCAAAAATTTTAGGTCCGAGTTTAGTTCATTTTGGTGGAGGCATAACTACTTTTTCTAAACACCCCCACAGTTTTAAGTATTTATATGAAGGCTTTATTCCTTTCCATAATTCATAAGGAGATTTATGAGGTTTCTTAGGGGGAATTTTTTTTAAAACATAACAAGCGGAAAATACCGCTTCATCCCATAAATTGTGAGGAAGACAAGATCTATTTAACATAGCATTTACCATATCCTTTAGCGTTTGATTTTTACGTTTCGCCACACCATTTTGTTGTTGAAAATATGTTACCGTAGTTTGATGTATTGTGCCATGTATTTTACAAAAATCATTAAAAGACTCAGAATATTCTCCTCCTCTATCTGATCTCACAATTTTAATTTTTTGATTTTGTTGATTTTCAACTTTTGTTTTATATAGTTTGAATACCTCAAGTTCTTCATCCTTAGATCTCAAAAGATACACACAACAGAATTTCGTGTGATCATCTATAAAGGTGATAAAATATTTTTTCCCACCCTTTCTTTGAATTCCTTTCAAGTCACACAAATCGGTATGAATTAATCCCAAAATTTTAGTAGAGCGTTGTATACTTTGAAAAGGCTTTCTTTTGAATCTTGATTCAACACATATTCACATTTGTGTTCGACATTTGAAGGCAGTTTATGAAAATCTCCTAAGTTCATTCATCTTCTATGTGAAGAAAAATTAACATGTCCGAGTCTACTATGACATAAATATAAGGAATCAGAGAGATAAGCAGAAGAATTAACTACATTAAAAATAGAGTCAGCAATTACATTTAATTCGAATAATCCCTCACACATGTAACCCTTTCCCACAAACACCCCATTTTTAGATAAAACAAATTGATCAGATTCAAAAACCATTTTACTCAATAGCGAGCCTGAGACTAAATTTTTCCTAATGTCGGGCACGTGCAACACCTCGTTCAATGTTAGGACTTTTCCACAAGTGAATTTTAAATCAACCTTCCCTTTTCCAGCAACAACAGCTACTGAAGAATTGCCCATGTAGAGCTTTTCATCACTTCCCACCACCTCGTAGTGGGAAAAAACACTCCTGTCTCCACAGATGTGTCGGGTGGCCCCAGTGTCCACCCACTAGTCCTTAATGTTGCTAACTAGGTGTGCCTCTGAAATAACAGTAGAAAAATTATCAGTTTCAACAATTGAAGCTTGTGCACCCCCATTATGTTTTTTTAAATTCGCATTATTTTTCCTTTTGAAGAAGTCTTGGGCTCGATGTCCAGGTTAACCACAAACAAAACAGTCTCCCTCGAATTTCTTAATCCCACCTTTTGGTTTCGTAGCATTATTTGGTGCTTTTCCTTTTCAATTAACTTTATGTTGGTACTTATTTGGCTTAAACTGATTTTTGGTCCCCCGACTACTTTCAGCAATGTTTTCTTTGGCAGCCATAGCCGTGGCAACGTCTTTTTTTTCCTAAACGCAATTATCCGCTTCAATTCTAAATCTAACAGTGAGATCTTCCATAGTCATATCTTTACGTTTATGTTTAAGGCCATTTCTAAATACTTTCCAGGAAGGGGGAAGTTTCTGAATAACAGATGCGACTTGAAAACCCTCACTAATTGACATACCCTCAACATGAATTTCATGAATAACAACTTGAAGTTCTTCTAATTGTGACAAAACAGATTTTTAATCAACCGTTTTAAAATCCAGAAAACGACTAACAACAAATTTCTTACTTCCAGCATCTTCAGTTTTATATTTCTTATCTAACATCAACCATAACTCTCTAGCAGTGGGGATAGGAAAAATAAATATCATACAGGGCATCATCCAAATTGTTCAGAATATTATTTTTGCACATAAAATCAGTTTTTTCTGAAAGTTGATGAACAACAGTTTTTGCAGGTTTGGTCTCTTCAGAATTATCTTCCTTAACTTCTAATGTGTGATTGAGTTCCACAAGTTCAGATAAAATTGCATTTTTTGTTTCCAACGTTTAAAATTCAAACCAACAAATTTTTCAGTCCCAGCAGAGGCGATAGCGACAGGATCAAATTTTCCCATTGTACGAATATAAAATTTTATTTCTGTCTTAGATTGTTATATGCGTATACGGGAAAACCAAAAAGATAATAATAAATTGGAACGACTTATCTTGATGCTGAGGTGTGTATTAGACACACAGTCCTAAGATAGAAATATCGTTCGCACGTTAATCAGTGATGCTTCGAGCCTCAGATAACTGTCCCCAGGATTCAACAACACAATTCATACGATTGAAGCACTCAATGGATGACTTTAAAACCACAAGAAATTATGTCCAGAATTGGAGTATGAAGAAGGACATTTTTGAAAGAGAGGGAGACTGAAAAAGTGATTAGAAACTGATCTGCATATCCCGTATATAAAGGGATGCAGAAACCACCCACTCCCCCAAAACGTGGGTGACCACTTCTCCCACTAAACCACTCCCAATGGCTAATAAGAAAAACATGTTTTAATTTTAATCATAAAATAATTTTTAATTAATTAAATAAACCTATTTTTATTATTAATTAAAATTGAATTAAATAAAATTATGGAATGACGAAATTAAAATTAAATGATTACTACGACCTAAGACCCAAGCCCAAGTCCCAAGTCTTGATATATAATATAATAATTATATATCAATTTAGGTATAAATACCCCGAATCATCTTAAATCCCCTTAATGGGTCTTGAACTCATAACCTCCCTTAAAGGGGACACAAAAGTTACCACTAGGCTACAAGGTCTTATTGTGAGTATATCATTCACACTAATAGTTATATACACACACACACACAACAATCCCCCATATGAATGAGATACGAGAAGAAGGAATAAAGAAAGTTTTGGGCAATAAAAATGTCATTAATAGGCAGAGATGTCTTTTGCACTTGAACTTTTCTTAGTGTATGTCCATTGGGGTTAGAAACTATTCAGTGAATTACATATCTTGAACTGACCAATTATTTTGGTAAACTAGTTCAATAGACTACACACATGACACCTTAATACACTTTTGGTCCACAACAATTTTGCTCATTAGGGCCATGAGCTATATCCCAGTATCATGAGCGCTCTAGAGAATTCAACCACAATTCCCATAGGTAGTGGCCCCACTACCACACTCACTTAGGTTAATCTATCAAGAATGTCCTGTCAAATTCCGCATAAAAATCCAAGCCATAGATTCATTAAGAGTTTAAATCAACCTTTCTCATTACAGGTAGCACTACTACTATTATTATTAACACCAAATGGATAAGACAATGATAAGTCTTGGTAGCGCTCACATATAATCATCCACAATTAGTTTTCCCATGGAACCTATATCCTGGGATCTCCATTCAGATAGGTTGGGTATCCATTATGATGATTTTACTCATTAGTCTTTAAGCCCATCCCCCTCGATGTTTTGTAAATGATATCTTTTGACAACCCTTTGGTCAACAAATACGCTAAATTATCATTTGACATTACAAAGTCAATGGTTATTATTCCATTAGATATGAGTTATCTCACACTGTTATGCCTGCGACGAATATGTCTTGACTTTCCATTATAGGACTTGTTACTTGCTTTTGCTATTGCCGCTTGGCAATCATAGTGTATAAGTACGGCAAGTACAGGTTTGGGCCACATTGGAATGCATACCAGAAATGTCCTCAGCCACTCGGCTTCTTCACCCTCTTTTTCTAAAGCTATGATTTCAGACTCCATTGTTGATCTCCCAGTGCATGTCTGTTTTGACGATTTCCACGATACGTCAGCCCCGCCTAATGTGAATACATATCCACTTATAGATTTGGATTCCTCTGAGTCTGAAATCCAATTAGAATCAGTATAACCGTCAATCACAACAGGATATGAGACATAATATAAAGCATAATGCAAAGTAAATTTCAGGTATCTCAAAACTCTAATAAGTGCATTCCAGTTATCATTATTAGGATTACAAGTATATCTACTCAATCTCCCTACTGCATCTGCATTATTAGGGCTGGTGCAGTTCATAACGTACATTAGGCTACCAATAATTCTTGAATATTCAAGTTGTGACACAGGTTCTCCTTTATTTTTCTTTAGCATACTATTTGGATCATAAGGAGTTCTAACAGGAGTAGATTCATATTGATAGAATTTCCTTAACACACTTTCTATATAATGTGATTGTGATTATTTGATTCCCACATAATCTTGTATTATTTTGATTCCCAAAATAAAATCTACAACTCTCAAGTCTTTCATATCAAATTGTTCACATAACATCTTCTTAGTGGTTTTTACAATACTCGTAGGTGATCCAAATATTAACATATCATTAACGTATGGGCAAACAATCACACAAGCATCTCTATGGCACTTAAAATACACACACTTATCACATTCATTTATTTTAAATCCATCATTCATCATTACTTGATCAAATTTTTCATGCCACTGCTTAGGGGCTTGTTTTAGTCCATATAAGGATTTAACTAGCTTGCAAACTTTATTTTCTAATCCTTTTACAACAAATCATTCTGGTTGATCCATATAAATCTCCTCTTTTAATTCCCCATTTAAAAAAGAAATTTTAACATCCATTTGATGAATTTCCAGTTTATAGATGGATGTGAGGGAAATTAGAATTCAAATAGAAGTAATTCGCGTAACCCGAGAATAAGTGTCGAAGAAATCGATTCCCTCCTTTTATTTATATCCTCTTGCTACTAACCCAGCCTTATATTTTTCTATGGATCCATCAGGTTTCATTTTTCTTTTAAATATCCATTTACCCCCTATGGTTTTACAACCTGGTGGAAAACTAACCAAATCCCAAGTGTAATTTTGCATAACAGATTCTATTTCACTATTGACAACATCTTTCCAAAATGGAGCTTCGGGAAAGATAAGAGCATCGTGATAAGATTGAGGATCCCCCTCGGACAAAAATGAAATATAATCAGGCCCAAAAGATTTATCTATTTTACGTCTTTTACTTTTCCTAAGTTCCTTTATTTCCATATCATTGTCTTGCCTACAACTATATGGCATATAAATGTTCGGAGAAGCATCCTCAAGTCTAGTAATGGGATTATGTGTAAAAATATGTTCAAAAAATTCTGCATCACGAGATTCAATAATAATATTTGTAGATACACTATCTACATCTGATTTAAACACAAGGAATCTCTATGCACTACTGTTTTGAGCATTTCCTATAAATACACAATCAACAGTTTTAGGTCCGAGTTTAGTTCATTTTGGTGGAGGCATAACTACTTTTTATAAACACCCCCACACTTTTAAGTATTTATATGAAGTCTTTCTTCCTTTCCATAATTCATAAGGAGATTTTTCAGGTTTCTTAGGGCGGATTTGGTTTAAAATATAACAAGCTGAAAGTACCGCTTCACCCCATAAATTGTGAGGAAGAACCGAGCTATTTAACATAGCATTTACCATATCCTTTAGCGTTTGATTTTTACGTTCCGCCACACCATTTTATTGTGGACAAAATGGTGCCATAGTTTGATGTATTATGCCATGTATTTTACAAAAGTCATCAAAAGGCTCAGAATATTCTCCTCCTCTATCTGATCTCACAATTTTAATTTTTTGATTTAGTTGATTTTCAACTTCTGTTTTATATAGTTTGAATTTCTCAAGTGCTTCATCCTTAGATCTCAAAAGATACACATAACAAAATTTCCTATGATCATCTATAAAGGTGATAAAATATTTGTTTCCCACCCCTTGTTTGAATTCCTTTTAAGTCACACAAATCTGTATGAACTAATCCCAAAATTTCAGTTGAGCGCTGTATACTTTGAAAAGGTTTTCTTTTGGATTTTGATTCAACACATATTTCACATTTGTGTTTGACATTTGGAGGCAGTTTAGGAATATTTCCTAAATTCGTTAATCTTCTAAGTAATGCAAAATTAACATGTCCAAGTCTACTATGCCATAAATATAAGGAATCATAGAGATAAGCAGAAGAATTAACCACATTAAAAAGAGAGTCAAAAGTTACATTTAATTTGAATAATCCCTCACACATGTAACCCTTTCCCACAGACACCTCATTTTTAGATAAAACAAAATGATCATATTCAAATACCATTTTCAAACCCATTGTACTCAATAGCGAGCCTGAGACCAAAATTTTCCTAATGTCGGGCACGTGCAACACCTCGTTCAACATCAGGACTTTTCCATAAGTGAATTTTAAATCCACCTTCCTTTTTCCAGCAATAGCAGCTACTAAAGAATTTCCCATGTGGAGCTTTTCATCACTTCCCACCAGTGCTTAATGTGGAGCTCTAGTGTCCACCCACTAGTCCTTAATGTTACTAACCGGGTGTGCCTCTGAAATAACAGCAGAAAAATTATCAGTTTCAACAATTGAAGCTTGTGCACCCCCATTAGGTTTTTTGAAATTCTCATTGTTTTTCCTTTTGAAGCAGTCTTGGGTTCGATATCCAGGTTTACCATAAACAAAATAGTCTCCCCCGAATTTCGTAATCCCACCTTTTGGTTTCGTAGTATTATTTGGTGCTTTTCCTTTTCCCTTAAATTTATGTTGGTACTTATTTGGCTTAAACTGATTTTTGGTCCCCCCACTACTTTCAACAATGTTTCCTTTGGCAGCCATAGCCGTGGCAACATCTCTTTTTCCATTAATGCAGTTATCCTCTTCAATTCTAAGTCTAACAGTGAGATCTTCCATAGTTATATCTTTACGTTTATGTTTAAGGCCACTTGTAAATTCTTTCCAGTAAGGGGGAAGTTTCTCAATAATAGATGCGACTTGAAAACCCTCACTAATTGGCATACCCTCAGCATGAATTTCATGAATAATGATTTGAAGTTCTTCTAATTGTGACAAAATAGATTTTCGTCAACCATTTTAAAATCCAGAAAATGACTAAAAACAAATTTCTTACTTCCAGCATCTTCATCTTTATATTTCTTATCTAACATCAACCATAACTCTCTAGCAGTGGGGATGGAAAAGTAAATATCGTATGGGGCATCATCCAAATTGTTAAGAATATGATTTTTGCACATAAAATCAAATTTTTCCCAAAGTTGATTAACAATAGTTTTTGCAGGTTCGGTCTCTACAGAATTATCTTCCTTAACTTCTAACGTGTTATCGATTTCCAACAGGTTCAAATAAAATTGCATTTTTTGCTTCCAATGTTTAAAATTCAAACTAAGAAAATTTTCAAGCTTACCAGAGGCGATAGCGGTGAGATCAAATTTTCCCATTGTACGAATATAAAATTTTATTTTTGTCTTAGATTGTTATATGCGTATACGGGAAAACAAAAAAGATAATAATAAATTGGAACGACTTATCTGGATGCTGAGGTGTGTGTTAGACACACAGTCCTAAGACAGATATATCGTCCGCACGTTAATCAATGATGCTTCGAGCCTTAGATAACTGTCCCTAGGATTCAACAACACAATTCATCTGATTGAAGCACTCACTGGATGACTTTAAAACCACAAGAAATTATGTCCAGAATTGAAGTATGAAGAAGGACATTTTTGAAAGAGAGAGAGATTGAAAAAGTGATTAGAAACTGATCTGCATATCCCTCATATAAAGGGATGCAGAAACCACCCACTCGCCCCAAAACGTGGGTGACCACTTCTCCCACTAAACCACTCCCAATGACTAATAAGAAAAATGTGTTTTAATTTTAATCATAAAATAATTTTTAATTAATTAAATAAAATTATTTTTAATATTAATTAAAATTGAATTAAATAAAATTATTTAATGATGATATTAAAATTAACTGATTATTAGGACCCAAGACCCAAGCCCAAGCCCCAAATCTTGATATATAATATAATAATTATATATCTATTTAGGTATAAATACCCCAAATCCTCTTAAATCCCCTTAGTGGGACTTGAACTCACGACCTCCCCTAAAGGGGACACAAAAGTTACCACTAGGCTACAAAGTCTTATTATGAGTATATCATTTACACGAATAGTTATACACACACACACTCACAACAAGTTCTACTAGAGGTTGTTTTGTGTCACATACGGGATCTAGAAAGGATGTTTATTGAGGCGAGAGTGGAGGCTATGATAGAGGAGGACTAGTCGGACTATACATATACAATAACGATTCATGAGTACTTGAATTTTATAGAGAGTTGGTTGATTTCTACCTCAATCTACGATGTCGATCGGGCTCCATCCCCCAAGGTTAAGACATGAGGTAGAAGGGTTCCTGGGTCATCGGTTCAAGTTTCAAGTAACTATGCTAGTGCGGTGTAATCTCCTCTACCTCATAAGTATGGGGTTTCTTCTCAATATATATGGATGGTTAGGAGGAATATATTGGTGATAACCCATTTCCCCCATGCTGAATTGGAATATTTTCCTCTTTTTGGTGGAGAATGAAAGTATAAGGTAATTATGGTCCAATTCTTCTTGATTATTGCATCATGGGTTGTTTTATTGTATTTGATGTCTCTTAGTGATTTCTTTTCAGATAATATTGGTGTAGATATCTTAGGTGTAGGATGTTCATGATTTTATGGCTTCCACGACCAAGCATATTTGGATGTTGACTCATGCTTGCATGACACCTGCTATTAATGAAGATTTTTCTCTTCCAGATCTTGGAATGAAGGATCCACATATCACCATCATGAGAAGTGTGTTCATAGAGGATAGTGATGGATTAATGTTTGTTAGTTTATGAAGAAATTTTAGGTTCATTCATAGCAATTTTGCTCATATTTTTATTATGTTCTCATTTCTTATAATGTACCTATAATTTAAATACAAACTATTGCGTTTTATTTATGATCTTGATTTTAGTGACTTATTCTACAGAAGAAAAATGTATGTTGTATTTTTGATGAGAATTTAAAAATGTATGTGACATATTTGAAAATTTTGAAGATTTCTATAAGGATAAATAAAAGAAAACACCGAAGGGCCATATGGATAGAAAAATTGGTAAAAATGGAAAAATTTAGATTCTCTAAAATGGGGTGCCGATTGGCATACCCTTTGGCTTGCATGTCGTCATGTTAGTGCTAAGTACTTGATGTTTTTCCTTTTTTACTATATTATTTTTATATAGGTAGAATGGTTCCTGCAGTAGTTTCGACAGCTTATCTTCTTTGTCTTTTTGAAGGGAACTTTTGTTATAATACGGGTTCAAGATGGGCTTTTAATATCATCATTTGCCTTTAGTGTATTCTCCTTTACATTAATGTCTATTATTAATATGGACATTCCCCTTATTAGGAGTATTATGTATATCTCAAATGTTTAAAGGAAATAAGTTTGTGCGAAGTTGATTATGCATCTTTCAATTTGCGCCTGATCATTTTGTGGTAGAATTGACATATCAAGTAGGCCCTTTTGAACGAAACTTTGCATTTTAGTACCCATAGGACTATATGTTTCTCTTTGGTATAGATGAGGTATGTATGACCCATGAATATTTTTATTCGTTTTGGTTATATAAGCTCACATTCCAGCTACCATCCAAGTCTTTTCCTAGTCCTGCATATTTCTCCTTCTACTATACGACCCTAGGTGCATGAGCGAGTAATTTACCTCCCAATAGTGATCAAGTTGGTACACTATTAAGATTCCTAATATGTGGGGTATAATAGATTTGTTGAACTACGCTTCTCTAGCAAGTTACTTCTAGTGATGGGTTGTCTGAGTGCATATACCCAAAATGCCACCATAGTCATGTAGATGGGTTATCACGCAATCTTGCTGTACTAGTTTGGTAGAAATGTTGAATGGTCCTGATGAGTGGAAGGAAAATCCTTCTAACTTTTTATGAGGTAGTCTTGTGATGTTATTTATGTGGTTAGTAGAGAGATTTTGGTTGGTTATGCCTTTTGTCTCTCTTTTAGTATTATAAACTTTTTAGTCATCCTTGTGTGGACTTTGTTGTGTCTGCAAATGATTGGTTTGACTAGTTGATTGAAAATAGACCAACTTCGCTACATTGGTTCACGCTATGGTGTTTTGTTTTGACACCCTTGTTATAGTTCGATGACTATCACTATGATCGACTTGTGGGCCTTAACCAGACTTAAGTACATCTCTCTTGGAGACTTATGTGTCATGTATGTTAGGACAATATCATCACTCCCCCTATCAAAAACTTCTTTCATGCAGAGGATTTGACTGCATCTCTACATATGTCTTTAAGGGGCTTGTGGAAATGCCGAAGGCCTGATCGAAGTCCGACTCTTTCTGTGGGATGGATTCAGTGATAGTAGCAGGTTGTCAGAAATGGCTACTTAGGAGCTTTGTTTTGAAGGTATGTGTAAAATAATGTACTCAATGATGACTCTATGGGATTAAGGAAGTTGAAGGAGGAACGGTTGATCCAACTATTATTTTCAAACTGTACCATACGTTGATCATGTGTGGGTATGAATCTAGAATGGAGAGGGTAATGTCGATGGAAATAATGATGTATAAGGTCTCTTCGACTCATTGTGGGTAGCTAACGAAGATTAACGGGAGAATTTTAGGAAATTATTATGGCTTGGTCATTATGGTTTTATATCAGTTCAGGTTTGGCGTAGGTTTTATCGTTGGCATAAGTATGATATAGGTTTAGAATGTCGGTGTAATTTTAATGTAGGTTGGACATTGATCACAAACTTTGTAATATTGGGTGTCAATGTTTGTGATATTTCGTTGCTTTTTTTTAATAAAATATTCATTTTTAACATATTTTATCGGTATCTTTATGAAAGAATCATTCATGTTTTTGTTACTTATATTGATCGGTGAGGCATAAACAATCCTTTTGTTCACTTTAAAATGATGAGAGATAATTATGCCTCTTAGTGGTAGAAGATAAGAGCATTTTGTGAAAAAGAAAGGACCTCTTTATGGGTTTCTTTCATGAGTTTGAGGGGTTAAACATGAGTTATTGTGTAGTAAAATGTTTTGAGAGGATCAAGTCCTATGGAGTTCCTTTTGAGGGATGAAAGAAAAGTTATTTTAGAATAAAAGAAATGTGAGAAGTGTTTAGCTTGAAGAAAGTCAGAATAAAGATGAAACTTTTTCGGTTGATCTGAGTTGATTGGACTTATTATATTTTTCCCAGAGTGGGTCATACCTCTCAAGAAAACTCTTGGGCTTGAATTTTCCTCGAGGCTACTAAATGGGCTCTACGATTTCTTTTAGATTGAGGTTGCCTTCTTGCGCACCATGATCTTTGAATTTTTAATTGAATGATCGTAAAATAGGGTAATATATGTTCTTGAATTAAGATTCCACAATTCTCATTTTATTCCTCCTAAAAGATATAAATTCAAACATATCCAAAATTAAAATAAAACTACTCTAAAAAAACTCCAAAATTTTCCAAATTATCTAACTATCCTTAAGTTTCAATAACTGCAAAATAGACTCTGAATATTTCAAACTACTATAACTTGACTTATACTTATCCCCTAAACCCAAACTTTATATGAAATTGAACCTCTAGACTTCAAATGATTAAAAATTAAAATTTTGGCACCTACAACTTTTTGAAATTACAAATATAGCCCAAAACTTTACCAAAAGTATACTTTAGAGATATATAAGTATATATCTTCTTAACCAAGGACTAAAACCTATATATTTGACATTTGCATGAACCCCCTACCCACGTCAGCCTCCACCTAAGCTAATAATCCCAAAAATACATGTTTGAAACATGCAGGCATGTGACGTGCAAGAAACCATGCACTTATCTTCTCAAAACTAGCACAATTCCAGCTTGCAAATGAACTAGTGGAACCTCCGACTCCAACCATATAAAAACCCACGATAAAAGATATCAAAACTCGCACTTCAGTCTATTGAAAACTTGAAAATTTTCACCAAATAAGGTAACCTATCATTTTATGTGTTACAACTCATTCATTCATTATCAAATGATTTATATATTGATATTATGTTTATATCAATCATAATAGTAGGAGTTTTACGTAAACATAAAAAATAAGCCATTAAAGCTTGAGCATTAATGGTGAAATTTGATATATTGATTATAACTCAAGATTGAATCTAGTAAATGATTCATTACGACCTTAGGAACTCTAGTGAAATGATCAAGTCCCACAAATTTAAACAACAAGCTCAAATTATTCAAATGTGTTTCCTGATTTAGAAAACTCAAAACTTCAAACTCTCTTCACATAAACCTTCTCAACCTTTGAAATCAAAACCAATATCTTCTTTATCATAGAAAAAACACAACTCTATTAATGAGAATCCTTGCCATTCCTAGGAAAGCAACGAATGTTAGGTCATTTAAAAAAAAACATGAAGTTATGGAACTCAATGTGTACGACACCTCGATCCAAAGAAAACTCATGTATTTGGATTCCTTGTGTAAAATTGGTTTGAGTTTATTTAGAAATAATCTTAAATGGTTTAGAAATTAAGAATATATCTCACGTCAATGTTTTCAAACCCTAAAGTAAAAAATCGAGAGTTTGAAGACGAACTATTTGACTATAAACATTAACCACGCGCCTGAGGGCATGCGGCCAATCAAAATTTTTGAATTTTTTTCTAATGTTTTTATTTTGTTTTTTGGTCAAAATGGTATAAGATAAGGTTATATTTGGTCAAGCCTAGTCAATGTGAAAAATTAAGGCTTTAGGCTTGAAATACTTTTCCTAAATTACCAACTGACCCCTCTTAACATTTTCAACTTGTAAATTTGAACCCCGAACTTTTTATATACGTACTTTAAAGTATATTGAGTCAAAAAGTCTTCCTACACCAAATTTTAAATTTGATCCTAAGCTCGAGATTTTAATGTCCCAAATTAATTACAATTTAACCCCTTAAACTTTTAAATACAGAGATTTGAGTAAAAATTGACCAAAACCCACCCCAATTCAAATAATACTTATTCACCCAAACATACGAATACAGATACTCAAGTACAAGATCCTATAAATATCCTCTTTTGATACTTAAACCCTTCAAAACTTCGATCATTTAGGTGATTTCACCTCTTTAACAGTAAATTTTTCTTGTTTGTTTAATAGCTATTGATATCATTCTATGATAGCCCTATTTGATTCCAAATATGTGTAGAAATTACGATACTTATATATTATTACATCATTGATTATTTTAATTATGGTCATTAGATCAAATTTGACCCTTCTCATCTAATAACTAATATCATTACAATTCTTTGTAACGATTCTACACTGGGATTTATTATGATTTATTTGAAAAACGTCAGTATTAACTATGAATTAGGCTACCGTGTTTTCCCACGAAATTTTGTTCTTGGCCTATCGTATTAGATGATTGAGAGTCGAAGTTTAGCTACATACGTATCAGTTCAACATTAATTATGTGGCTAGGCAGTTGCTTTCCCATGGTTTTTGGATTTTTTTTACCTTGGTTTTATTGATGGCTTATTTAATTTTATACCAACTTTGAAATATGTGGGATAATCAGTTTTAATTATTTGACTTTCTTATGAAAAGTATATAGACATCATACACACTCCACCTTTCATCTATATAGATACTTATTATAAAATTTGTAAATCCTGCATAACATGTTTGTGCTAATTCCTTTTTCCTCCAAATGGCCCAAGAAAAAGAGGATAGTCTCTCTTCCCCTTTTGAGACACACACCAGTTAACTGTTTGCATATATGACTGTTTGGACGAAGACTAAGACAGATGTGAGCAACGAGTGGAACTTTTCTATTTTCTACTTTGTAGTTCATGTTGACAATAAAATGTAATTCACCCCTATGGTGGTAATACACCATGTGTACCATTTTTATAATGAATAAAGTTTTATTTTTCACCTTAACTTTAATTCATTGCTTTATATATACTCTCTTGCACTTTAATACCAAAAATCACGGTGTGACAAGTTGGTATTAAAGCATGATTTAAATTTAACATATCGAAGGGTTAGCATTCAATACTTAAAAAAGTTATATGATGTTAGTTATTTTGTCTTTTCAAAACTTATTTTAACTATTATATAGTAAATTCCATTCTGCAGCATGAATACATGGTATCTTTTCTATTTAGTTTGGACATTATACAAGTAAAATACTGGGAGAATATAGTTAGATAAGAAGCACTTACACGACTTAGAGAAATGATTCGTGTTGTGGATGAGTGTTGGGGAGGCTCAAACAGGGATGTAACGCTATTGGCCAATAGAGTTTTAGGAGAAGTTCAAGTTATGAGGAAAATAAATTATTATGTGGATGATTCAATCATACTTCTAGAAGTAATAAATATTGATATAGCTTATGTACCACCAACTCCACCATTATACCTAGAAGTGACGTCATATAGATAGCTTATCATTGGTGTGTTCTCATATTC
Organism: Sambucus nigra; assembly: GCA_949130495.1. Lineage (NCBI taxonomy): Eukaryota > Viridiplantae > Streptophyta > Magnoliopsida > Dipsacales > Adoxaceae > Sambucus > Sambucus nigra. The sequence goes on along the minus strand of OX422211.1, from coordinate 198,260,736 downwards.
TAGTGATTATACCAATGACAATCCACCCGATCCTGGTGACTATTTTGCTATTCCAGATTTAGACTCTTTCGAGAATGATGTTGTAGTTCTCACTTAAGCAAAATCTAAAATCAAGAAAAGCGTACCTCTTAACGTGACATAACAGAATAAAGTACTGTATATAGTGTGACCTATTAATATTTTAGGAGTTTGAGTAACTTTTAACTGATATAGAGTAAATACTAATGTGACATGTGACTATATTGTTTAATAGAAATCTATCTTTGTATAATATAGTAGACTTGTGATATACTCTTATTTTATGTTCTTATTTATTATTGTGACTATTCTATCATATTTTAGGATGGTTAGTACTCGAATTCCCTCAATTGGAACTCACACTGAACAGACTCACACTGAAGGAATCTTGTAATGTCTTGAGGAATTAACATCTTTAGCCTGATAGTAAAAAATTCCTCGCCCTTCTCTAGAGTAAATCTCTAAAGAAATCCGTAGAATGAATGGCCACAAAGAAGTTTTTAAACAAGACCTCCTTCATTTCATGGAAAGCCAGGTGCCAATGAAGCTGAGAAATGGATGCATCAGATTGTGAAAAATCTGAATGGAGTAGTTATAGTTGCCAATTTTCAAGTAATTATAGTGGCCTATATGTTCAAATATGAAGCTAATTTATGGTGGAAAGCGGTGTCACGTAACAAGAATGACGCTAATTTTACTTGGGAAAAATTTGAAGAAATTTTCTTAATTTTTTTTAAAGCTGAACGAGATTAACAAATTGTCTATTTCTTAATATTACAACAAGAAAATTTATCAATAATCCACTATGAAGCCAAATTTATCCAGTTATATCATTACACCATTAAGTATGTGAATACTGAGATAAAGAAATGAAAGAAGTTTGAAATAGGACTGCATCCGATGATTAAGAGTTCTATTACTCCTTTATAGATTTGAGATTATTCTTAACTTATCGACAATGCAACAATTGTGGAGCAAAACATTCCAATTTTGTACGATCTTCTCCCCATGTTACTAGAAATAATCATGTGATTAGGACTTTACCTCAATCTCGACCTGAATCTTATCCAAATCCAAATGGATAAGCTTATTCCCAAATTTTCCATAATACTACTCATTCATTGATTCGTTGTCATGAATGCAAGAATTAGGACATATTCAGCCACAATATCCTAAATTAAGATCTCTTCCAATCCGTCGTTAGTTAGATAATCCCTCACAAAATCTAAATTATCATCCTATCCAAAACCAACCAAGACCGAATCTTATTAAGAAAATTATGTCGGTTCTTAGTCGTCGAAAGAATTGGGCAATATTGACTAAACGAAACTCCCAGGATGTGATAGAAGGTATAATAATCTTTCATCATCTTCCTTCATATATTTTATTTGATTTAGGTTCATCACTTTCCTCTATCAGTCTTAAACTAGCTAAATTATGATAATTACTACCTACATCTTTAACTATTCCACTGGAAATTGAATTACCAACGGGTGAAATCAATAGACAAACCCAAGGTTATAGAAATTGTAAAATTCAGCTAGGTTTAGGTACACTCTTTGTTAAAATTTTAGATATTTGCAGTTTCGATAATATTATCGGAATTGATGCTTTGTCTAAATATCATGCTTATATTGATTGTCATATCAAGAAAATTTATTTTTTGAACAAACAAAATTGTTACATTATATTTCAAGGATCAAATCCATCTAAACCATCAATTTTTAAAATTGAAAATTCTTCTTCTTTAATTCTAAGAATTTTGGAGAAATTCAAAGATGTTTCTCTCGAAGAGTTACTAGGAATACCTCCTTCTCGAGAAATAAAATTTAGTATAAATCTTTATCCTAATACCCTCCCTTTTTTGATACCTCTGTATCGAATGGCTCCGTTAGAACTTCGTGAACTTTGCACTCAACTAGCTGACCTTCTTGAAAAGGGTTTTATTAACCTAAGTACATCTCCTTAGCGATCTCATGTTATCTATCATATTAAACATAGATTCCCATTTTATAGAAAAGTTTTGGATAAACTTCATTTGAGTACCACATTTTACCCTCAATTGGATGGACAATCTGAAAGTTTCATTCAAACACTAGAAAATATGTTACGAGCTTGTGCGTTAGATATGCCTAACAATTAGAATGAAAATTTAACCCCTGATGAGTTTTCTTATAACATCACTTATCACTCAAGTATCAAAGCTGCCCTTTTTGAAGCTTTATATGGAAGACCTCGTCGTTCACCTGCATGTTTGATGGAATCGGGAAGTAATAAACAATTTAGACCCGAAATAATCTAAGAAACCACATAGAAAATATAATAGATGGAAGAGAGATTGAAGGAAACCCAAGATCATCAGAAAAGTTATGAAGATCAGTTAATGATCGAGTATATTTTATCGAGTATTTTTTTATAGTTTCTCCTCAAAAAGGGAATTTATGCTTTGGAAAGAAAGGAAAATTAGCCCCTAAATATATTGGATGTTTCACTAATTCTAAATGTATTGGCCCTCTAGCGTACCAATTAGAATTACTAGTGGAATTATTCAATATTCACAATGTATTCCACATGTCCTAATTTGGTGAGTATATTTTTTATCCCTCCCATACTATTATATGGCAAGAAATTTATGTTCAACCAAATCATGAATTTGAAGTACGCCTTATTTAAACTTTGGATCACCAGAGAAACATCTCAAAAATAAGATATTCCCCTCAGTTAAAGTACATTAGAAAAATCAAAATCAGCAAGAAGCCACATGGGTACCAGAATAGGCTATGAAAGGCCAATTTCCTGATCGTTTCATAGGGAAATTCGAGGATGAAATTTTCTAAGTTGGTAGATTGTAATATCCGTACTCAAATTAAGCTACCCAAGCTCTTATTTTATCCCTCGTAAAAGATATAAATTCAAAGATATCCAAAATGTGGATAAAAGTACTTTACAAAACCTACAAATTTTTCAAGTTAACCAAGTATCCTTAAAGTTTAATAATTATAAAATAGACCCTAAATATTTCAAACGACTATAACTTGACTTATAATTAAGCCCCAGACCCAAACTTTATATCAAATTGAACCTCTAAACTGCAATTAATCAAAACTTATAATTTCATCCTTTGTAACTTTTTGAAACTACAAATATGCCCCTAAAGATTACTAAAACTATACTTTTAGAGCTATACAAGTACATGTCTTATCAATCAAGGACTAAAACCTAAATATTTGACATTTTCCCAAGCCCCCTACCCACATTAACCTCCACCTAATCTAATAATGCCAAAAATTATATGTTTGAACCATGAAAGCATGTGAAGTGAAAGAAACCATGAAATTATGTTCTCAAAATTTGCACAATTTCACCTCCCAACTGAACCAATTAAACCTCCTACTCCTACCCTATAAAACCCTACAAACTAAGCTTTCAAAACTCACCATTTTAGTCTATCAAAAAGTAAAAAAAAATCTCAAAATTAGGTAACCTATAATTTCATGTGTTTTATTTCATTCTTTCATTACCAAATGATTTTTGTGTTGATATCAATCATAACTGTAGGAATTTTACATGTAAAATAGTCCCTAGCTGAAGAAACATGAAAACTTCACCATTAAAGCTTGAGCTTTAATGGTGAACTGTGATATATTCATTATAACTCAGGTTTGACGCTAGGAAATTATTCATTTGGACCTTAGGAACTCTAGTGCAATGATCAAATCCCACGAATTTAAACAACAAGTTTGAATTATTGAAAGGTGTTTTCTAATTCAAAAACTCAAAACATCGAATTCTTTTCACATAGACCACCTCAACCCTTTAAATAAAAACCAAACTATTCCTTAACATAGCAAAAACATAACTATGTTCATGAGAATCCCTGCTATTCTTAAAAAAGCTTCGAATGTTAGGTCAAAATTAATGAAAAACACACAATTATGGAACTCAATGTATATTGCACCTCGATCTATAAAACTCATATTTTTGAATTCCTTGTGAAAAATAAGTTGAGTTTGTGTATAAACCATCTTAAATGGTTTAGAAATGAAGAATATATCCCATGTTAAAGATTTCAAACCCTAAATTTAAAAATCGATAGGTTGAAGATGAACTATTTGACAAGAAAAATATACCACGTGCATGAGGGCGCGTGGCCAATCAAATTTTTTTGAATTGTTTCCCAATATTTTTATTTTATTTTTCAAGTCAAATGGTGTAAGATAAGTACATGTTTGGTTAAGCCTAGTCAAAGATATGAAAAATTAGGGTTTTAGGTTTAAAATATTTTTTCTAAATTATAAATTAACCCCTCCTGACTTTTTCAACTTATGAATTTTAAGATGACACATTTTGTATAATACTTTAAAATATTTTGAGTAAAAAAATTATTCTACAACAAATTATAAATTTGACCCTAAGGCAATGATTTTGAAGTCAAAAATTAATTATAATTTAACCCCTTAAACTTTAAAATACACAGATTTGAGTAAAAATTGACAAAAACACACCTCAATTCCAACCATAGATATTCACCCAAACATTTGTATATGGATTATCAAGTAGGTGTTTTTATCTCTTTAATAGTAAATTTTGCATATTTTCTTAACAACTATTGATATCATTTTATGATATCCCTATTTTATTCCAAGCATGTGTAAAAATTGCCATACTTATATGTTATTACATCATTTGATTATTTTAATTATGATCATTTGGACCAATTTGTACCCTACTCATCTAATAACTGATATCATAAAAATTCGTTGTAACGATTGAGTTCACCTTGTACCTTGTGCTTTATTATGATTTATTTTAAAAGCATAAGTATTAACTAGGAAGTAGACTGCTATGTTTTTCCATTGAATTTTCTACTTTACCTATGGTCTCATAAGATTGAGAGTCGGAGTTTAGCTACATACGTATGAGTCCCACTTTAATTGTGTGGCTAACTAGTTTCTTTCCAAATGTTATTGAATTTCTTATTACTTGGTTTTACTGATGTATTATTCCATTCTATACCCACATTAAAATATGACAAGTATAGGATGATAGGTTTTAATTCTTTGACTTTCTTATGTAAAGTATACAGACATCTGAATTCTGTACACACTCCACATTTCATATAAACAGATACTTGTTATAAAATTGGTAAAGCCTACTTAACATATTTGTGTTAATTCCTTTTTCCTCAAGATGGACCAAGAAAAGAGGATAGTCACTCTTCCCATTTTGAGACACACACCAGTCACATGTTAGCTTATGTGGCTGTTTGGATAGAGACAAAGCCATATTGGAGAAAGGGGTGATAATTTTATGTTTTCTACTTTATAGTTCGTGTTGACAATAAAATGTATTTTCACCCCTGCGGTGATAATACACTATGTGTACCGTTTTAATAATGAATAAATTTCTATTTTTCTCCTTAACATTAATTCATTGCTTTATACATACTCTCTTTTACATTCATACCAAGAAATAGGGTGTGACAAATATGAAAGTGATCCTTGTCTTTGGTGTGACACTTTTTGTCTCTTTTCACATAAGAGTGACAAATCTTCATAGAAGCTTTGGTGCCAATTTACCTCTCTTACTTGTCTTCCAAGCATGACACATAGTGAAGGTATCTCAATTTCAACTGGAATAAAAACTTCCATGCCATAGACTAGCAAATATAGATTTGGCCTAATGGTCATTCTAATGGACATTTGGTCGTTACAAAGGGCGTAAGGGATTCTATCAACCCAATCTCGATAGATTTTTATCATTATAATGATGATGGATTTGAGGCTCTTATTTTCATCTTCAACAGCATCATCTATTTGTGGTCATTGTGGTGAGGACTTGTGCCTCTAAATTTCATATTCCTCGACTACTTATATAACATAGTTTTGAAATGGAGACATTTAAGATATCATGAGGAACTCCGTAATGACATATGGGTTTCTTTCAAATGAACTTGTCTAATTTTTGGGCATTTGTTACGGTTTATGAGCTTCAACCATTTTTGTTATGTAATCAATGGAGAACATGATGATTTCATGACCATTAGAAAGATTTGAGAGTGACTTTCTCGATGTATTGATTCCCCAAGTTAAAAAGTACAATGGATAATTCATGTTGTATAAGTCGTGGGGAGGAAAATATTGGAGATTAGAAAATTATTGATATTTGAGACATCACTCAAGGTATGTTGTAAAGTCCTTGACCATGGTAGTCTAAGACTTAAATTATCGATTCACCTTCCTAGGGAGCACATGGTCATTAATTTAGGGTCCACATTTCCCACTGTGGCGTAGATACCCCATTCTAATACCCTGATGCTCCTCCATATGGCCCAAATAATGTCCCTTAAAGTCCTCGACTCTCAGTCATCCTCCGACCCTTAATAGGAGAATGACCTCATACTCTTTGAGCCTCGTTTGACCATATTGAACTCTTTAACCTAGGAGTATCACAACACCCTTTCATAGAGATATGAATCCTCTTTCAAATGGTTTTGGTAGTGCATGAATCACACTTACCGTTCATATTGTATAGCTAAAGAAATCAATCCTTCCGTCTATCAGTAAAAGACCTTACCTGCCCGTATGCAGGTAGGAGCTTCCTTGGCCACTAAGTTTGGCTACACTTTCAATAGTCAAGGTATGAAATGTGTCATTCGATATCCCCCTTGAGAGCAGCATGGTCTTTTTTTGCCTCTCTAAGATTCTGTATAAGAAACCCTAATGTTATTATCTAGGACCTTCGCTAGAAATTAGTGTGACAACTCTCTTCATATCAAATTCATAACATTCATTCTACATTATCTTTCATCATGTTTGCCTCACCATTAGCCACCATTATATCACCCTTACATAAATCCAAAACTCAAATTACAAAATGCTAACAAAATATAATTCAAAGAGGTTCAAGGTCCAAATTCAATTACATTTCGTTTTTCCATCTCGTATGCCTTAGTGTTTTAATGGTTTTTTGGTTTATTCACTTCTCACACTAATCTCACCCTTTTTTATTATATATAAACTTTTAAACTTATTTTTATAAATCAAAAACCAAAAAAGAGGGTTTATACCTTAGTTCCCTATTAAATTCATCTCACTTTTATTACACTTGTACCATATTTTTCACACTTTTTCATAAAAATAAGAAATATGGTTTAAATTAGAACTATGGGTTAAACATAGTCTCATTTTTCCTGTGAACTATGTGGACTTCAATTCCAATTTTATCTACTTATGTGTCCCAAAATCATTTTTGGGATTCGAGTATTCCTTTATCCATCTCATGTTTATTCTCATTCACGTATTTATCATATATTTAGCTTTTTTTCTTATGTGACATACGTTCTCATTTTTCTATATTGACACCATGCTCTGATATATCGCTCATATTTTAGTATTGTTGACATGCCTTTAGTTAGTTTATCTCCTTAGAATGACTCATTCTCGTCTTTTTCATGTTGCGGACATGATGATTTCATTCCTCACTCACACACTCACACTTGCACATTTTATTTTACAAATTATACGCATATTCACACAATTTAGGATAAAGAGAATATTTTTTTCCCATGAAAGACCAAATGGGTGGAACGGGTTCCTAATGTCTTGTCATTCTGTAACATAGTCTACGAGCCCATATCTTATTTGGTTTCACACGCATCAGTAATATTTTATCACATATCTTCGGAGATGGCTATTTATTTTATATACCTTGAGTAAAAGAGACCGACGAATCTAATCTCTATACATTCATACACCTCACATCATCGATGATGACCATTTATATAGTCATCCCTTATATATGCGCGAGAGTGCACTGGGAGTGGCAAGAGGTGGTAGGCCCATGGTGGTGACTCTGTTGGGGATGTAATTTTGAGGACTAGGCTCGATTTACTTGTGTTCTGTTTTTGTCCTACATCATTTTCTACTTATGTAAATATTTTCCCACTTCAATATCTTTCTCATTCTCAGACATTCTATATTATATGTTTACATTAAGAAATTCATATATAGTTTTCTCTGTCTCATGTACATAAATATCTCTTCTTTACATGTTTTATCACATTTTCTATCACATGCTCCAAATATATCCATGCTTTACACACTTGTACATATCTCCATGTTTTATTCCAGTTTTATGCATCCATGCTTTATTTAGTTGTATATATCATATGTTTTACATTACATGATACATTAGCTCCACATTCTTCCTCACTTTTACATTTTATCCATGGCACCTACACACATTCCACATTCTCTATTCCACTTATGTAGATAGATTTTTTTTATATGTCGTTGTTATATATTTCTCTTTTTCTACTTCATGCTTAGTAGTGGTACATATCCCTCTTAGCATACATAATACTTTGCATAAAAATATTAATTAAGACGCGTGCAATTCAACACTACATCGCACAAGCATTGGGTATTGAATATATATTTGTCCCATACTAGGGAGTCTTTTTATAATTGGTTGCCAGTTTTACGGGCCACGATTAATCTAAACAATAGTCTCCAACCTTCCATTGTCCAAGTACCCTCAACATATATCAAATAGTTTCCCTACATCATAATGCTTGACCAAACTCACTATGGGAGTTATATAGAAGTAAATCATTCATGTACGTCAAGTATGCCGAATTTAGTCTCACACGTACTATCACCACGAGGTATATTGTGAAGCAATTCATGTACACTCGGGTATATCAAATGGATTCTCCACATGTAATGATGAATAATTGTCCTATTAGTCAAGAAGTATATCATTGAATTCATGACAAAACCCTTATACTAACCTCCCATACATAACCGTTACATAAATGTTTGCCCTAGGACACTCATACCTAAATTGTCGATTTTAATGCCAAACTCTCTCAAAATTTTGGGTCGTCTTACCACTTAATTTTGCAAGCTTTTCACTCATTTTTAAAATAGGACCTTATCCATGAGTTTAAAAACAAGTTAAATCGTGTCCTGCATTACACACACTACTCTCTTTGGCTCGAATAATGTCTATCATGTCACTTGAACCCTAGGTGGAATATAATAAAAATGGAACTAAATAATGACTACTACACTAAGGGACTTTTGCCCCACTTGTCCCTCTTTCAGAAAATGGAAAAAATATTTTTTTTAAATAATAAATAAAAATACCTATTCCCTCTCATGTACAACCGCATTCCCCACAGGTTGGCCTAGTTCCCTATCGATTAAAATATTTTATCAGACTGCCTTAAAGTTCTACTTTATCTTCACCCACTTCAGTAGATACAGAGCAACCCTACCGCAGTTACCTCATCGATAACCCTAATCAAGATGGCAATGTTTATTAAGATCTGATGGCCATGTTTTCTCAACTTATTTCTAATATTGATAACCTCCAGACAGATGTTCATGAGTTATAAAGAAATAAGGTCAATATCCTAGAGATGCTTGAAACAGGGATCATGCCTAATCCAAATCCTCCATTTCCACATGTCTTGGGACCAAGGGTCTCCAAAGAATATCAACATATGATGCACATTGAAATGCCTTCACGAGTTCCACCTATTAATAGACAATCTCCTTCTCATTCCTAATCCAAATCTTACTCATCCAGAGGCTAACTTAATAATGCCCAATTTGATAGATCCGAAATAAGAAGAACTTAGTTAAGTTAAAAAGGACTTCAATATGCTCTCCCAAAAATTTGGCCAAGTGAAACTTATAGGAAATTTCGTGGACTACACCCAAGTAGCTCCCTACTTAAAGGCTTGATTCACCGCTAAATTCAAGATGTCTAGCATTAAGAAATTTTCAGTGAGCGGGCCTCCCATTTTGCATCTTTGAAAGTATTAGCGTACCACAATCTGCTAGGGGGTAAAAAATAGATCATGTCAAAAATGTTACAACAAACCCTTAAAGAGAGTGCCTTCTGTTGGTTTCTGTCACTAGAAGAATCCCGAACTCGAAGTATGGAAGAATTTTCTAGGGAGTTTGTGGATCAAAACAAGTATAACGGGGAGCTAGAGGTAACTCATCGAGACCTTGAGCTACTAAAATAGGCCCTCGAGGAATCTATCAATGAATACATAACCATATGGAGAGTAAACGTTGTCATTATGACTAACCGCCCATCTGAGGAAGAGAAAGTCAGTATAATGAAGAGTAAGTTTTTGCCATGCACTTAATACACCATGGGTAACAAGGATTGCCCCCACTTCAGTGCCCTCCTGGAGTCTAGGTACAGATTGAATAGAATGTCACTTGTTAGAATGTGAAAATAGAATCATGAGTGAAGAAGCTAGTCAGTTAGTTAACTAATCAAAAGTATGAGAAACCCGTTGTTGCTGCCATCCATAACATCTCCAATCAACCTGCCACCTTATGGGCACCAGAAGTGCATCCTTATTGCATTAGAAAACATTACATTGAACTCCATGATCCCCTCTCTAAGATATATTAATCATTTCTCTCCCACAATCTTATCAAACCTCTTGAACCTTATCTACTTCCTAATCCTCTTCCTATATATTTCAAACGTAATTCTCATTGTGATTTCAACTAAACTACTGGTCATACTACCAATCAATGTCACCATTTCAAAAAAGTGTGGAAGACCTCATTGATAAAGGTGTCACTCCTCCTCCTATCGACCTAAAACCAAACACAACTCAAAATCTCGTACCATGCATCAAGTCAACGTGAATGACATTCTCATCGATGAAGACTCTAAATGTAACCCCTCAACCAGAATCAAACCCATTGATAATCCGATATCATCCATAAACCTTGATAAATCCATGGTTCCTCTCCAAATATGCCCATCTTACTTTTTACATCCCCATAATGCCTATGATCGAGCCCTCTCCCAAATGATGAGATCTTAGATAACGGTTTGAAATAGATCAGAACACAAAGAGTGGATCTACCTATCACCCTCGAATAGTTGAAATGTTTTTGAAAAAATTTCCACCAAAACTAACCATCGAAGAGGAAAAATGCACACAAATTAGTGATCTTTACATGAAAGCCTGAAACTAGGAACACTAATCACATGATTGTTTTTTACCTCTGAAGAACTAATTTTGGATATCATTGTCTAGATAATTGATTAGGCATAAATTCTTCCCATTTATCCCCTTAAATTAGAGGGTTTTATCGCTCCGCGTAATGTAATTCAAGTGGATTTATATCATATCTTCGATAACGGCAAGTTTCTAATGAGTACGTCGAGTTCTGTGTGTTCATCATCTATTTTGCACGTGTTTGGTGTTCTAATTCGAGTTTCGTACCAAAAGCTTCAAAGAAATACAAGAAGAAAAGGATTCTGTAAAAATTGGCTAAAATAGAACTGAACCCAATGAGCTAAAATCGAACCGAATCCCTTATAGGCAAAGTTTCTGTAAAGGATGGCAAAAGGGAACCGAACTGAAGTAATGCAAAAAACGAACCGAATCCACCTTCGAAGAAATTCTCGTGAATAGATGAAAAGATGGAACCGAACCGAAGCTGACAAATAACGAACCATTCCCATGCTCGAAGAACTTTATGTAACGGCTACAAAAGATGGAACTGAATCGAACCATTTACCCGGATCAATTATGTTCTCGATTTTTCGGATTTATCCACTTGAAAAAATAGAATCCTATTTGTTTCAAACTCTTGTATTTCATAATTTGTAAATTATAACTCCTCCCCAATGTAAGGGAGAGCTTCCAGGTCATTGCGGACGCATAGTAATCCATTTTAGAGAGGAAGAACAACAAACCCTAGTTACATTCAAGTTACAATTCAAGTACAATCATTCTGATTTCTGTTTCAATACTTATTCTAGCTTCTTTTTCATTGCTAATTTCACCTTTATTCATCTTTATTCATTAGTTAAAATGGTTTCTTTCATTTTGAACATGTTATTTTCAAGTTTTCATATGTCCGGCTAGATTTAAAAGGTCAGGATGCATGAACTCAACCTGATGTGGTAGTTGCATGTGTATAAAACTAATCCTATAAATTTAATGATTTGATTATGACCGTATTGCGTAGAAACACGAAAATTTTAGATGTTTGGATCTCGTCTGCTTCAGGGTAACGGGGATGATTTAGAATGCAATTCGATTGTAATTATTGCAATACCGATTTACTCATCCTCTGATTAAATATGGTGCGGGATTGAACCTCATATACGTAATCCTTGGGGGTACTAAATTTTGGGTCTAATTAATCATTTAAATTTACAATTAGTTTTATAACATCAATACACTAGGGTTGAGGGATTGTATTCCCGTTCTCTTTTCTTCATCATATAGTTTAACGTTAAAATCAACCATCATTAGTAATTTAGAATAGTTGCATTCCCTTCATATTTTATTTCACCAGTAACCATTTCCAAATTCGAATTTAGTTGTAGCTAATTCTCGAAACAAATCATCTTTTCCTTTCTTTTTAGAGTCAGAGTTAGGATTTCTTCGTCTATCCAACGTCGTCACAACCCTGTTGTCCTATTTCCCTGAGGATCGATACCTGACTTATCGGATTATTACTTGAGCGACAGGCTTGCACTTGAGCCTAGAAAGTACACACTTCTGAGACACATTCTTAGTCGCGTCATGTTTTTGGTGCCGTTTCCGGGGATTTAGGTAGACTTAGGATTAGATCAAGTCAATCTCAAACTTTGACCAAAAATTTCCAACAATCCAAAAACTTAAAAAAATTTAAAACGCACAAAAATATTTCTCATCATCTCTCATAAGACAATTAATGAAAAATTCTAAACTCACTCCAACTACCCATAATACTCTAATCCACATTCACCAAAATCCAATACTTGAGTACGATCCTGATAGCCCTCAAACTCCTAACGCTCCACAATCCTGGGTTCCACCTCCCACACCGCCACACTCAATCTCAAATAACACATCGTTTTCCCTCTTAGGACACACTTTAGAGCTCGCTCCGAGTATACCAAGTGAGGATATCGAGTCTTTGAGAGAAAGAGACATGTCACAACACGATAGTGCAGCCACCGACGAGGGAGAAGCCCCATATCGCCCTTTGAGAGACACCTTTTATCCCTAGCGCACTGTCATTGCGAGATGCATTATACTCCCATATAATGCAAGGCAATTTTTCTTTAGGAATGGGATGATCCAGATACTTCCCACTTACCATGGAATGGATTCAGAAAAACCATAAGCCCACATCATGGAATTTGAGGAGGCGTGTGAGACTCTTAGCGATCAAACTTGCACAAAATATGTGCTCCGCCTTAAACTCTTCCCATTCTCGCTAAAGGATAAGGCTAAGACCTGGCTATGGTCTTTACCTCCAAATTCAATTTCATCATGGAAAGAATTACAATCTAAATTTCTCAAAAAATTCTCTCCTCCACATCGAATGAACTCCATCAAGGCTCAAATTCAAACATTCCGACAATTAGAAAATGAGTCGTTCGATCGATGCCTTGAGCGTTCCAATGAGTTAATTACTTCGTGTCCCCATCATGGTTTTGATAAAATGCAAATCATTTCCTTTATCCATAATGGGCTGAACATTAATTCCAAGCAACTCGTTGAAACCATGGGTAGTGGTCCGTTTATCAACTTAGACGCCCATGATGCTGAGCTTCACCTGAGGTATGCCCCCAAGACTACCCAATCTTGGGATACATCTAACCCTAATGCTCAAAGTCAAAATCGTCAAGTGTCCACCACTCCATCGGTGTTCGACTATCATGTATAAAAGAATGCTATGACGGACATTCTACTCGATGTACTTGAGAAAGGACTGTGAGACCTACGTGAGGTGTATGAAAGAGGACCAACTGGATTCATCCCAAACCCCATTGAGAGGGTGTGTGCGATTTATGAGGCGGGTCATTTAACTGAGGAATGCCCGACTATACCCGCCTACAAAGTGATTCTTCACGAGCAAGTCAGTGGTATAGGAGGATTTAAGGGTAATTTTTGTGCACTTCACAGGAATTCTCACAACCCTTCATGGAAAAATCATCCTAGTTTTAGCTATGGTAAATAACAAGTTGTGATGAATCCTAATTCACATGCTGCCCCTCCTCCGCCACAACACTTTCAACAAGCTCCACACATGCAAGTACATGTGCAAGCACCACCACCTCAAGGAGCATATATCCCTCCACCGCGGAGTAGTCTCGAGGATACGATAAACCAATATATCAATACCTAGAGTGCAACCAATGCTAGATATGATCGTCTGATTAGTGACATAAATGCAAATATTTCAAAAATGCAATCATCGTGGAGTATCCAAGAGAAGGGAAAGTTTCCTTCCTAGGGCCAAAGACTTCCCCAAGGTCAAAATAGTGTTAGCTTCACCTCGACAGAACACCAGGAGCAATGTCAAGATGTGACCACTCTTTGTAGTGGGAGAGTCGTTGATTTATCACCTCCCCCACACGACGTAACCAAAGATAAGGAGATTTTACCCGGCACGAAAGAGGCCGAAGATATCCCCATGAATGAGAGTGATAAAGAAGACACTAGCAAGCCCGAGGTAGTTGTGAAATCACCCACCGCGGAACCTTTTCATCAAAGGTTGTTTCCTTCCCATAAAGGAAATCCTCATGATGAAGTGCTAGACGTACTGAAGCAAGTAAAGCTAAATTTACCTTTCCTCGATGCTATTAAGAAAATTCCACCTTATGCAAAAGTCATCAAAGACTTGTTGATAGTAAAGAGGAGGATGAAGGTGAAGAAAAATGTCTTTCTAGCACAGAACGTGATCTCCATCCTACTCAATGATCTCCCGCCCAAGTTCAAAGATCCCGATGCACCCACCTTCCTGCATCGTTGGAGAAACTAAAATTGAAAAAGCCTTACTTGATTTGTGAGCAAGTGTCAATATCCTCCCTTACGCCATATATAGGAAACTTGATCTGGGCGACCTCAATCCCACAAAGGTCACTCTCCAGTTAGCGGATCGAACCGTGAAGATCCCAAGAGGCATAGTTAAGGACGTGATCACTAAAGTTGACACTTTCTACTTCCCGATAGACTTTGTCATTTGGGATAAGGAGCCCTCCTTCACCTTGAGCAATCATGCTCCCATCATTTTTGGGCGCCCATTCTTAGCTACAGCTAATGCAATCATCAATACTCAAAATGGGCAAATGCAACTCATTTTTGGGAACATGACTTTAGAGACTAACATCTTCTATATAGCCCAACTGACGGGGGAAGAAGATGATCTTCATGCGGTGAGATTAATAGATGAGATCGTATAGGTGTATTTTAAGGAAAACTATTGTGGAGATTCCCTAGGATCCTATTTAGTATCTAGATGCAAGAGTTAGGGAACGTGCACCTGATTTGAGAGGGAGGTTGAGGAGCTAAGAGAGTTACTTGATGAAAGAGTGTCAAACGAGGACGCGAGAGATGTGAATTGGGTTTCTCGATTCGAGGAGCTACCGCCGAGGGAGACATGCATGGTTCCCTCCAGTGATAAATTTATGACCCTTGAATTGAAGAAACTACCCTCCCATATTAAATATTCATACCTATGAGAGAACGAGACATTTCCTGTTGTTGTCTCCTCTAGCCTAGACGAAGAGGAGGAGGGTAAATTGCTAAAGATTATGAGGAAGTACCAAGGTGCTTTTGGTTGGTGCATTAATGATTTGAAAGGGATAAGTCCTTTGATTTGCACCCACAAGATCCATCTCAAAGCGTATATCAAGCCCTCGAGAGAAATGCAAAGAAGTCTAAACCCTAATATGAAAGAAGTGGTGAGAACCAAAATCATTAAGCTATTGGATGTCGGGATTATCTACCCAATCCCAGATAGCAAGTGGGTGAGCCCTATTTAAGTTGTCCCGAAGAATTCGAGCATGACAGTGATTGAGAATGCTAAAGGAGAGCTAGTTCCCCAACATACCACCACCGGGTGGCGCATTTGCATTGATTACCGTAAACTCAATGCAAGAACTAGTAAAGACCATTTCCACTTGCCATTTATTAATCATATGCTTGAGAGAGTAGCGGGCCTCCCTTACTATTGCTTCCTTGATGGTTATTTTGGATATAACCAAATTGAGGCAGATGTACTTGACCAGGAGAAAATGATCTTCACTTGCCCTTTTGGTACGTTTGCCTACAAACGTATGCCATTCGGCTAGTGTAATGCACCCATGACCTTTCAAAGGTGCATATTGAGCCTATTTAGCGACATGGTTGAGAGAGGACTTGAAGTGTTCATGGATGATTTTAGCATTTTTGGCACCTCTTTCGACCTTTGTCTAGAAAAATTGGAAAAGGTACTTGCCCGGTGTGTGGAAAAAAACTTAGCGCTAAATTGGGAGAAATGCCATTTTATGGTCACCGAGGGAATAGTTCCTGACCACATAGTTTCATCCAAGGGGATAGAAGTTGATAGAGCTAAGATAGATGTCATAGCAGATCTACCCCCACCAAAATTTCTCAAAGACGTGCGCTCCTTCTTGGGCCACGCAGGGTTTTATCGAAGGTTCATTAAAGAATTTAGCACCATCGCTAGACCCTTAAGCAACCTACTCATGAAGGACACCCCATTTGAATGGGCAAAAGCATTCCATAGCGCTTTTGAAAAATTGAAAACCATGCTTGTGTTCTCTCCCATCATGCAAGTTCTGGATTGGTACTTACCATTCGAAATCATGTGTGATGCTAGCGGTTATGCGATAGGGGCTGTTTTGGGCCAAAGAAAAGACAATAAGGCTCATGTTATCTACTACGCTAACCGGACTCTTACCGGACCATAACTCAATTACTCCACTACGAAGAAGGAGTTGCCAGCGGTAGTCTTTGCTCTTGACAAATTTCAGTCCTACCTTATCGGTTCTCCCATCACTTGCTTCACCGAACACGCGACGTTAAAATACCTACTTACGAAGAAAGACGCCAAGTCGCGCCTCATAAGGTGGATCCTACTCTTACAAGAGTTTAATCTCACCATTAAAGATAAGAAAGGAGTAGAAAACGTCATTTTCGACCACTTATCATGGCTTTCGTCCGACATGCCTAGTGATCCAATACCCATAGACGAATACTTTCCGGATGAGCAACTCTTTGTTACCTCTTCTTTTCCTTGGTTTGCGGATATCGTGAACTATCTTGTCATGGGATTCGTCCTTCCCGATTGGACACCACAAGATAAGAAGAGGTTTATTACTTAGTCGCGCTTATTTTTCTATGACGATCCCTCCCTGTTTAAATATTACGCCGACCAAATCATCTGACGATGTGTACCGGATGACGAGATCCCAAAAGTCATCCAATTCTGTCATTCGAAAGCTTATGGAGGTCAGTTTTTGACGAAAAAGACAGCCGCTAAAATTTTGCAATGCGGCCTTTATTGGCCCATAATATTCCGGGATGCGAAAAATTCTTGTAAATCTTGCAATAGGTGCCAAAGGATGGGAACTATTACTCGATGATACATGATGCCATTAACCCTGATACTCATTATTGAGATCTTCGACTGGTGGGGTATTGACTTCATAGGCCCTTTCCCCCCGTCCTTTGGTTTCCTATACATCCTTGTTGCGGTCGACTACGTTTACAAATGGGTGTAAGCTATAGCTACCAAGACAAATGACAACAAAATGGTGATTAAGTTCCTACAGGAACACATACTTTCCCGCTTCGATGTTCCGAAAGTGATAATCAGCGAAAATGGCATGCACTTTTGCAATAGGCCATTCAAGACGCTTATGAAAAAGTATGGCATCGTTTACAAAGTTGGAACGACTTATCACCCACAAATGAATGGGTAGGCCAAACTAGCGAATCGGGAGATCAAGAACATTCTTGAAAAGACCATCAATACTACTCGGAAAGATTGTTCACTTAGATTGAACGATTCACTATGGGCCTATCGTATCGCATACAAAAATCCGCTTGGCATGTCCCCATTCCGCTTTGTGTTTGTCAAACCTTTCCATCTTCCCGTAGAATTAGAGAACAAGGTGTATTGGGCGATTAAGAAGTTAAATTATGACATGGATAAAGTCGGTGAAGCTCGTAAGCTTCAATTAAATGAGTTAGAATAGATACGCAATAATGCGTGTGAGAATGCAAAAAAATTCAAAGAAAGGATGAAACTCGCTCACGATAATATCATTCGACGCAATCATCTCTTTTCGAGCAAGTTGCAGTAACGATGGTCTGTCCCATTCGTTGTGAAAAATGTATTCCCGCATGGATCTTTGGAGTTAGATGATTTGAAAGGAGGAAATACGTTCAAGGTAAATGGACAATGCCTAAATCCATATCTAGAGGAGTGTGTGGAAGAAGTCGACACCGTTTGGTTGTTGAAACCCGTTTACGGGGTCGAATGAGCTGAAAAAGATAGGTCGTCGCACCCCCGACGCGTATGGCGTGAATTATTGTGTATAGTAGTTAGGTTTCAGTCGATTAGATTGAGTTCGTAGGTAGGTTACGTATGGATAAGGCTAAGATCACGCATTCCAACACATCATTCATGAGGGCATCAAGAAATTCAAGTGGGAGAATAAGGCCAAGCATCTAGAAATTTGAGAGAATAGGATTCCAGTACAGCAGACTGCGAGCAGGAGTTTCTGTGAAAGATGGAACCAAATCTAATCCCAGATCCGGATCGATTCGGTTTGGGAAAATCAAAAAATAAAAAACCCCAAAATTGAATCAAATCTCCTATGGACTAGATCGGTTCGGTTCCTGCTATTTTTCTTCTTCATGAGGAACTCATTCAACCCCCCTATCCCCTCTCTTCCCCTCAATTCTTCCCCTTTTCCCTCCAACACAACCACCCATTTTCCCTCCAAAAATCCTCACCCAAACCCCTCCCCACCACCTATAAAAACCTCCCCTTCCCTACTCTTCCACTCACACCTTCACCTCTTTCCTTCTCTACAAGCCCTAATTTTTCGGCTCCTAATTCCAAGCTTTCCAAATAGCCAATCGAGCTTTCCCCGCCAAATATCTTTCAATCAAAGTTCTGCCCAACGGCAATGGGCAATACCGCTCCCACATGGAGCGCATATGGTGTGAACGCTTTTTCAGTTTTTCTCGCCAATTGCACATCGAACGGGTTGTCAACTGGAATGAGCTACCGCGCCCCGTCACCACCCTTTTCCTCCAGTGGGGGTGGGCCCAATACTTGAAAGATCCTCATCCAGTCGTCTGAGCAGACAAAGTCGGGGATTTCTATGGCACTCTCGTCCACACGGGCGATTTTGCGTGCCAATCCTTTGTTGACGACCGCCTTATCCCACTTTCCTTATTCATCCTAGCCCGTAAACTTACTGAAAAGGGTGTTCCCCAACCGGAGGTATACGACTACCCAAACAACGTCCCCACCGTTCCCAAACAGCAGTGCATTGACCGACTCGAGCCCGATGACTTTTGGGACCGGGTTACTTTCCCCGTGGGGTGTATTAATGACAAAGCGCACATCACATTCCATATCGTGTGCGCCAACTTGCTTCAAACTTCCAATGACTCGACGATGCGCCCTCACCAAGAGACACTTGTGTACCACTTGTTCGACCCCAATTTCACCCTAAACCTGGCCCGAATGCTTTACACAGATATCATTTTTGCCTCCTGGGAGCATAAAGGTGAGGTGCCCCTCCTGTACGCCCGTCTCATCATGTCCCTCCTCGCCGATGCTGGTATCCATCCACCTCAAGCTTTCCCACGCCTCCTGAAGTCTATTGGGAAGATATCTCACACGCGGAGTGCCCATCAAAGGGATGCCATTCGAGCAGCTCGGGAGGTGATCAATTTAGAGGCTGAAGAGGAAATTACTGTTGAAGAGCCGGTGGCAGAAGACGTTGAGATGGAAGGAGATGAAGAGGAAGAATACAATGAAGATGATGACTCGGATTTCAAGCCCCTGGGTGCTGATTTCGATAGACGGCTGACAGCGGTGGAATCCCGTTTTGATGGGTTCATCACCCAATATAACCAAGATCAAGCCGCCTATCGCAGGGACCAAGAGTCTTATCGGAGAGACACAAGGATGATGCACCAACTCCAAGCCCTCCTCTAGTAGCTCAACTTTGGTGGTCCCCCACCATCTTTCTTTTATGACCCCTATGATTCGCAAGCACCTGGGTCCTCCAATCAGCCCCCCCCCCCCCCCCCCCCAATGAAGCCCCTGTCGGTTTTTGCTGTTTGTTTTTATTTAAAGTGGTTGTTTTCTCAAAGTTGTTTGTGTGTTTTCCCCTTATTCCATGTAACACAGTTTGTCATTTCTATATATAAATGCTGCATTTTTCTTCTCATTTGTTTGTTTTATTTTTCCAAACTTTTAATTCACTTTGAGTTAGACTTTCGTTCTTTTTGCTTGAGGACAATGCAAAAGTCTAAGTTAGGGGGGGTGAGAAGTGCATATTTCTAAAACTTCACAAATTCTCAAAAATGCACAAAAAATCATAAAATTTTGAAGAATCCAAAAATATTTTTGTTCAAAATAAATAAAAATTGGAATTCAAATATTTCGAAAATATCATTAAAAGTCTGTTTAAAATCTCAATTTGTAAAAACACAATACACAAAGCCAAAATTGACCAAAGATGGAAATTGTACGAAAATTGATGACTTAACGAATAAATGTGGAGATTAACAAACCCGATGAGATTTCGAGCCTATCTATCTTTTTGAGTTTTTAAAATCAATATGAGTCGTTTTTAGCGCTATGTCGTTGATGATCTCAATTCTTTCATTTTGATCGGTTATGGAAAACGTGTGTGATATTGCCTTGAAAAGCGCACTACAAATCTCTAAATTAAATTAATCTCGAGACGCATATGGTAAATTAATAAGTAATTCGGACGATAAAGTAGGCCATCGTTTGTTATCCAAAAATATTGGCCAGAAAAAGTCGTGAAAAATCATCCATTTTGTAACCTAATTGAGCCGAATAATTTATCTTTTTCGTTTGGTAACCCGAAACCCAAATAGCCCGAAATTGTGAAAAAATGGAAAAATTCAGAATTTAAGTCCGAAAAGTGCAACAAAAATGGGGCAAGAAAAAGAATAGAAATGCTCAACAAAAATAGCAAGAAAAGAAAAAAGTGAAAAATAGAAAGAAATAAAAAAAGAAGAAGAAAATGTGCAAAAGCTCGGAAAAGCACTAGCGGACATCATAAGCAAAACTTTTCAATTCCGAAATTCTTAACCTTTTCCAATTTTACCCAATACACCTTTTACCTGAAAAAGTCCTAACCGATTCCAAATTGCAAAAATTGGTTATCGCGTGGAGAGTAACATACAAAAAAATAATAAAAGGGATAAGACATATGTGTAAGAGGCAATGTTCCCATTTTTGAAATCGTATTCCGTTGATGAGATCCAATCATTATAAAATTTATGTCTTTCTACTTGTGTGCGCGAACTTGGTTCCAATATGTTTACTCTTTATATCACGCACACCGAGAGAATAACCACATTTTGAGTAATTCATTTGTGAGAGCATCCCGTGAGATTTCGAAATCAAAATGAATTTTTGGATGAGTAACGTAATGGTCAATCGGTGGAAATCCATGGTTAAATCTTCAGCTTCACACACACGCACTATGATTTGAAACTCTTGAACACGACTTGATGATGGTTATTTTCTGGAAAAGTTTGAATTACACACTTTTTGCGTATTTTGATCTTTCTTTGAGTCGAATTTTGTGGGAATATTCACTACAAACTCTCACGAGACACAACTCGTCCTACTAGGGTAACATAGGGGATTAAAGGCTTGTTGTATACACTAAATGCAATCGCTTTCCCGCAAAAAAGGTATCCTATCCCATTTATGAGTTGGACCATATTTTGATTCTTTTACATTGCTTAGGATGATAAACGTTCTAAGTTAGAGTGGTTTGATTAGGCATAAATTCTATCCATTTATCCCCTTAAATTAGAGGGTTTTATCGCCCCGCGTAATGTAATTCAAATGGATTTATATCATATCTTCGATAATGGCAAGTTTCTAATGAGTACATCGAGTTTCGTGTGTTTGTCATCTATTTTGCAGGTGTTCGGTGTTCTAATTCGAGTTCCATACCAAAAGCTTCAAAGAAATACAAGAAGAAAAGGATTCTGTAAAAACCGGCAAAAATAAAACCAGACCCAAGGAGCTAAAAACGAACCGAATCCCTCATAGGCAAAGTTTTTATAAAGGTTGGCAAAAGGGAACCAAACCAAATTAAAGCAAAAAATGATCTGAATCCATCTTCAAAGAACTTCCTATGAAGAGATGAAAAGATGGAAGCGAACCTAGGCTGACAAATAACGAACCGATCCCATGCTCGAAGAACTTTCTGGGCAGGCTACAAAAGATGGAACCAAACCGAACCATTTACCCGGATCGGTTCTATTATCGATTTTTTGGATTTATCCACTTGCGAAAATAGAGTCCTATTTGTTTTAAACTCTTTTATTTCATAATTTATAAACTTTAGCTCCTCCCAAACGTAAGTGAGAGCTTCCAGGTCATTGAGGAAGTGTAGAAATCCATTTTAGAGATGAAGAACAACAAACCCTAGTTACTTTCAAGTTGTAATTCAAGTACAATCATTCTGATTACTGTTCCAACACTTATTCTAGTTACTTGTTCATTACTAATTTGACCTTTCTTCATCTTCATTCATTAGCAATAATGGTTTCTTTCATTCTAAACGTGTTATTTTCAAGTTTTCATATGTCCGGCTAGATTTAAAAGGTCGGGATACATGAACTCAACCTGATGTGGTAGTTGCATGTGTATAAAATTAATCCTCTATATTTAATGATTTGATTATGGCTGTATTGCGTAGAAACACGACAATTGTATATCTTTGGATCTCATTTGCTTCAGGGTAACCGGTATGCTTTAGAATGCAATTCGAGTGTAACTATCGTAATACCAATTTACTCATCCACTGATTAAGTATGGTGCGGGCTTGAACCTCATATAGGTAATGCCTGGGAGTACTAAATTCTAGGTGTAATTAATCATTTAAATTTATTATTAGTTTTATAACATCAATATAGTAGTGTTGAGGGATTGTATTCCCATCCTGTTTTCTTCATCATATAGTTTAAAGTTCAAATCAATCATCATTAGTAATTTAGAATAGTTACATTCCATTCATATTTTATTTCATCAGTAACCCATTTCCAAATTCGCATGTAGTTGTATCTAATTTTCTAAACAAATCATCTTTTCCTTTCTTTTTAGAGTCAGGGTTAAGATTTCTTCGTCTGTCTAACGTCCTCGCAACCCTATTATCCTATTTCTCGGAGGATCGATACTCGACTTATCGGATTATTACTTGAGTGACAGTCTTGCACTTGAGCCTAGAAAGTACGCACTTCTTAGACACATTCTTAGTCGCGTGAATAATGATAGAGTTGAGCATCAAGAAAATAAATATGTGTGAAGTGTCTACTCGTTGCTATAGAGCTAAAGAGGTACTTAGTCCCTTCTTGAAACTATTTCTCTTCGGCTTGGGAAGATTTATACTTATAGTCAATTGTAATTTTTTAATGAATTCGCTTCTCCCATAAAAATCGTATAATTTCCATTGGATTGGGTGATGAATTCAGCCCCTAAAATGATTCAATCGATGAACTTGATAATAAAACCCCAAATATCGATGAAGAAACTAGCTTTCTCTGCTACCCATCATCAATTAACCACATGACCAGGTCAGGATGATACTATAGGGATCTAATTCCTCCCATAGAATGTTCACCCACAAATAAGGGGAAAAGTTTCATCGAATAAACACTAAAGCCTAAGATTACCATTAAAGAAAACAAGATCCTCGAATAGTTGAAGAAAACCAAACACAATATAACTACATGGGGACTTTTCATATCCTCCCAATTTCATAAAAACTCTATCATCAAGTTACTCACATAAGCTTAAGGCTATTCATATAGTTGGAAATCTAATAACTAAGCAGCTCATCTCTTTTAATTATGAGGAGATTCCCAAGTTTGGCCTTGATCACTATTGTGCTCTCAACATCTTAGTCCAGTTTCTTGAAAAAAATGGTCCCATTGGAATTTTTTTATAATGGTTCCACCCGGAATGTATTCTCACGCCGAATTCTTAGATACTTGGAGCTATCAATCATACAGTCATTATTATCCATCCATATAACAATACCCGTCGAGAAGTTATGGGGTTAATTATCTTCACACTAGGGGAGGTAGTGAACGACATTCCCCCATGTTTCACTTTCCTTCTCGATCACCTGTGACTTCACAATATTAGAGGAGTTGCTTCCTCTCTTCACCAGAAATTGAAGTTCTTTGTAAATAATTAATTAATTATTACCATCGAGGATTTTGACAATTTAGATGGTGTTAGCACCAGCAACCCAATTCTAGAAATCTAGCATAACTTGAATGACATGTTCCTTTTACCCTTCAAGATTAATCCACTCACCCTCCCGTGCGAGAAACTTTCAAAGAACAAGTGAGTTCTAAATACAATCTTCATGGAAATATCAAAACAATTCAACTGTTAAATAAAATGCAATTTATGCCTGGTATGGGGATGGGTAGTAAACAATAAGGAATTCTCAAGGCGATTGTCCTGAAATCCTCTAAACTTGTGACTCTCCGCCAATCGTATAAAAATATGGTGTTGAACAGAAAGGAAATGATTTATAAAGATTCTCTAAGTGGTCTCTTTATCAAAAAGGGCAAATATTTCCCCTATTATGTCTTTCCCAAACAATGGTATGACGTGGCTACAAAGAAGATGAAACCAGGTTTTAAAATGTTCTTCGAGGACAAAATCGCCTAAACCCAATGATCCAAACATGAGGTGTGATACACCATAAAACTTGTAAATAGATTGATTAGGCACATTACAAGAATCAAAGGAATAAAAAACAGTTAGTAACATTCTAAGCATGACTGAAGAATAAAATAAAATTTACAAAATAAATAACTAAAATACAATTGATATGAGCCACCTAATCTCTGATACCAAATAAATAAACAATAATAGACTTATCTCATATCTAATATTGTCTCATAATAATCCCACACCAAAATAAATAGTGCTCTTGACTCAATTATAATAAACATAATTCCAACTCGATCGATAAATAAATAGGAATAAAAGAGTGAGCGTGTAGGATCTACACCTACATTCTATTTGAGCTGCAATTCAGGAATGAATTAGACATGATCACGGGTAAGGCTGCACCTACAACCTATGTGTGAAAAGATAAAATCAAGTCCAAATAAATAAGGTTATAATTGAATTTGGGAAATAATATTACTATGCATCTTTCTCGCATCATTTAGTTATTTTAAATTTATCCCCAACCCAAACAACCCTAGATATCTCATGCATCAAAATTAAAGCCCAAGTTTTCCCATGATTAAGTATTATTCATCTCGATAGAATATAACTAATGGGTCTATAATAATGCTACACTTTATATCACGAGTGTATATGCATATAAATGAATATACTCACAAGTCTACTATCAACATAATATAGTCCCAACCATGTACATCAACATATAAGGTACCCACTCAAGCCCGCACATGATGAAGGCCAACCTTATTGCTTTCAGGTAACATTTGCATCATACTAAGAAGAGTTATAAGTCATCCCACCCCAATAATCACAAAAAAATAGACCATGGATAATCACTATGCCTTTACATCAATTATATAGCTCCATACCTAAAGTTATATGAAAGAGTCCCCTATTTTATCATCACAAGATTACACGGGTACATTAGCATGTAGTGTCTGGGGTAAGAAGACCAAGGTAAATCCCATATCATCACTGGGGTACTAGTCAATGTCTCATGCGCTCCATAAGGATAACCCCTATAATACGTAATACTATGAGGACTATATACCAAGGATGTATTTAACACAAGATATGCAAGATAATAAAACCCCTTAATTACGAGTTAAACCAAATAAGAATAAACAAAGACACACAATCGGGTCACACGTAATATCACTATTAGATAAGCATATATATATATGCTACCATAATCGATCCTACACAACACTAGCTCTAACTCCCAAGGCCGCCAAGTCTAGATATAGTCTCACACTTAACTTAAATTGGAACCACATACAATCATTATATCCCATCTAATATAATCCTATCCCGATATCCTAAGACTCCACATCTAGGTAATATCACGAATCTAACTTATATAAGTACATCGGATACACTAACTAACCCATTGAAGGGATTTTAACTTAATCATTGTCTTCCCAAAGGATAAAATCATTAATAATATCTCACAAGGACCCCATCAAACCCAACCATCTAACCTGATTCTATAAGCTTCCAATGCTCAATAAAATAATCCACCATACTCTTAAATTAATAACTCACATCTCATAATCAATTTAACCATTACAGATCCAACGAGGTCAAAATACCAAACGATCTAAATACCCAAACCATAACCTTAGAAATTATAATTTCCTCTCACTTCATTGAGTATAACTAACTTAAAGGTTAAACTAACCAAGCCCTAAGACCCCTAATCCAACCAACTAATCACAACACAAAACCCAAATCAAAAGAACCCATCTAGAATTTTGGCCTTTTTCATTCTTGGTAAAATATTTATAATAAATTCATAAAAACTCCAAAAAATATGAAACCAGCACCCACGTATTCATAATTAAATTTTATACAATCCTGAGAGGTTGATTAATTAAGCCTTAAGATCGATCGATCGATGGTGACTGTACAAAAGGCTTTCTTCCTTGGGGGTTTTGACCTCAAAAATCTCCATTAAAGACATTTCGAGCTCCCAACTCAGATTCAAATCCAAACTCCACAATATAATGGTCCCAATATCAATCCAAACTTATATCTAACAATTTTACAAATTTATAACATGGTTATAGGCTTAATTGAATTTCTAAGTCAAGAATCCTTATTTTATGTATTCTGCCCAATTTGATTCAATTTTAATTGATATGTCCAATTTTTATGTGCATTTTAATGGTTAAACAATATAGGAAAAGTTCTTGATCATTTTATAATAATTTGAATTTGAATTCATGAAGAAGACATCAAACTTCCTAATAAGCCATTAATTTGGTTCTTAGTTTAAATAAGTTAATTACTAATTAATAAAATTAAACCTCTAAATCAAATTATAATTAGATTAGTTTAGATTTCAATGAATAGGAATATCATAACAAAAAAACAATTAGAATCAAATTCTTAATAAGCTTGCCTTAGTCAAAATGTGATAATTCAATCCTCAAATTCCCAAATTTCTCCTTCCACTTGAATGTCTCCTTTTTCATTACCTTATTACAGTTTCTCCCACACTTTAAATGCCTTTTAGGTTCAGTCTTCAAACCTTATAAACCTATTCCCCATGAAATTGTCATTGGGACCAAACTAATAAGTCCAAACAACATTCGAAATCCTAACATATTAAGTAAAAAAGGACATTCTAATTATCTCAAAAGCTAGTAATGAGATATGATAATACACAAACTAATTTCTATTTAGTATGAATCAAAATAATTATTAACGAATTATCATATGTTAAATCTGATTTTAAAATACGAATAATATAACACATATAAATATAAATAGTGACATCACAAATCATAACAAACACACATAATTAATTTTTACAATTATATTTGGAACCAAAAATACTAGCTATCACATGAGGTGAAGCCATTAATGACCAAAAATATCGAATCTTTTTGTATTGCTTAACTAGGAATGGACCTTTGCATGATTCATGTTGAATATGAATCACTTAATCCTACCAAACAGATCTTTCATGTTGTCCAACTTCTTTTCAACTCGCGGAGAATCCTGATTGATTTGACCCTTTAAAACAAAAACCCTACACTATATCACCCCAAAACTTAACCTATTTCCACCTTTTCTATTTTTGATGCCATTATAAACAGGGCTTCCTTTGAAGAGGTCATTACCAATATTTTTTCCAAAAAATGATAAAATGAATAAATATTTTGAGTACCTTTTTGTTCCTTATATCAATTGTACTATTTCTAATAATCAAATAATTGGCGAAGATGACTTAATGAATGAAAAATTCTTAACTGATCTCAATAGGGAAAAAATAAAACATCATAATCATATTCAAACTAATGTTGAGGTGATTATTGTCATAAATCTCTGATCTAGTAGCACTCTACATGATATTATGATAGAATAAACCCTCAACAAGTAAAAGTAGTCACAATTGAAAGATATTTTGAAGGTGTTTGTAGAAGTCTTCCGATGGTCTTATAACAACATGCATGTCATTTATCCATAAATCGTGCAACACGAGATCCCTACATATTTTGAATGAAAACTTTTAAACCAAAAATGATGAAGCTTCGACCTGAATGGTACCTCAAAGTGAAATACAAGAGGTCAAATAATTGACTGTATGTTTCATTCATGTATTTGAATATCCAACTTGGCTTGCCAATATAGCTCTTATGTCCAAATCAGGAGGGAAAGTATGCATGTGCGTCGGCTATAGAGAATTGAACCAAGATTTTCCAAAAGATGAATATATGTCCCTCATGTTGAAATGATCATTAACAATAATGCCAATCATGCGCTCAATAATACACCAATGGATTCATTGGATATGATGAAATAAAGATGTACATTGCTCACCAAGAAATAACTAATTTTACCACTCCTTGGAGGAACCTTTTCTTACTTACTATGACTTATGATCTAAAAAATGACGAGGATACATATAAAAAATCTTCCATGACTATCATGCATCATCTCATCCAGAAGGAGGTAGAGGTTTATGTTGATGACATGATCATTAAATCCAAAACTTGAGAATAAGACCTCTCTATCTTTAGGATGTTCTTCAGTAGATTGTGACATTACCCGATGCAACACAATCTGCAAAAGTGAATTTTTAATATTATGAAAGGTAAACTTCTAGATTTCATGGTTAACGAGAAGGAAATCAAAGCAGACCCTGCAAGATTAAATAAATCCTCAAAATGTTGTTGCCTCGGATTAAGAAAAAGGTATGCGGTTCTTTAGGAAAGCTCCAATACATTAACTTATTCATCAATCAGCTCACATTCATTTGAGAACCCATTTTCAAGTTCCTCTAAAAATATTCAGCCAAAGTCTAAAACGAGGTGTGCCAAGAAGCCCTCGATAAAATGAAATAATATCTTACTCAACTATTGATGCTCATGCCAATGTAGCCTAGTCCACACCTTCTCCTATATCGAAATGTCACTGATACTACTTCTGGGGTTGTGTTATCCTAATAAATTAAGGAGTTATTCAATGAGATATCCATTTACTACGCCAGTCAAAATGTAGAGGGATATGAGGTGAATTACACAACATTGGAAAAGACATGTCACCTTAGTTTGGGTCACTCAAAAACTCTAACACTGCAATTTTTTACTGACTAATTTAATGTCCTAGATGGATCCTATGAATTATTTTCTATAAAATCCTACCTTATCAATTCATATAGACCGATGGTTGCCAATGCTATATGAGTTCGATATCACTTACATCACACAAAAGTCCATCGAATGGAGGTCCATCTTGGATTACTAAGCGGATCACCTATGGAAGAAGTCAATGTGTGGATCTATGAATTCTCGAATGAAAAACTTTCTCTGTGATCCTTGCGAGTAACTTCATTGGATACCAAACATAAGGGATATGGCATTGGGATACTCATAATTGTGTCCAATGATTTTCATACTCCCATAAACATCAAGCTAGACTTCCCTTGCACCAACTACATGAAAGAACATAAGGCATTCATCTTGGGTCTTAAAATTTCTCTTAAAAATAGAATCCAATATCTCAATGTTTATCGAGATCCATCCCTCATTCTAAGAAAGATCCTCCAAAAATGGAAAGTTAAGGGTGAGGAAATTTTTCCCTTTCACCTCATCTCGAAGAACCTATTTCAGAATTTAAATATGTCACCTTCCATCACCTATATCACTCAAGGAACAGCTTTGTCAATGCATTTGAAACCCTATTTTCCATGATCGATATGACCAAAGGAATAACGATTTCCCCCTTACAAGTTTATAAACAGTCTAGACCAACTCACCACTACCATATCAATATGATATTTAGTGTACCCTCAAACATAGTCGATACACTCAAATGTCTAATAAGAAAGGTCATATGACCCTCTAAAAACTCACGGCTCAGTACATTATTTGTAATAAAGAATTGTTCATGAGAAACTTTGATGGCACCCATCTCCAATGCATAACAGGGATGACACTCGAGATATTTTGTAAAAAATTCATAGTGGGGAGTGATAACCCCACATAAACAACCATATTCTTTCCATGAATATTTTCCAACAAGGATACTATTGGACTACCATGGATTAAGAGTGCGCAGCATAGTCACGAGGTGCCTCAAATGCCAATAATTCTATAACCTCCAACACCTACCTCCATGAGGGTTGTAATATCGGTAAAAAAGTTTGGGATTGACGGTTTAAATGGGGGAAAAATCAACCCTGTGAATCTTTAATTAATCATGTATTAAAAAGAAAATAAGAACTACATTTGAAGAATAAACCTATGGTTTAGAGTACAATAACTTTGCGATTCTAGTTGTGATCCAATGTGGAGAAAAAGTATTTGTTAATTATATGACGTCCTCATCTTGGATCTTTAAAACCTTGATTAACCTTCTATAATGCTTGGATCTTCTAGTGTATGATCCTTCCCAAATCTAGGTTTGTGTGTGTGCACCTTTTGAGAAAAAAAAACCTTCTTTATGACTAAGATACAGTTCTTTCCCTCTATGGCTCTTCATAAAAATGTGAATACTGTTTTCTCTCACCCCTTTTAAACCTAATAAACCATTATATTGATAAGAAACCTTTCCCACACCTTTATATAGAAGTACAAAAGGTGGCTTTT
Organism: Sambucus nigra; assembly: GCA_949130495.1. NCBI lineage: Eukaryota > Viridiplantae > Streptophyta > Magnoliopsida > Dipsacales > Adoxaceae > Sambucus > Sambucus nigra. The sequence continues at coordinate 198,229,826 of OX422211.1, read as the reverse complement.
TGTTAAACTAGGTTTCTTGACATTTCGGGCTTAACTACTTGGGTATATGGACTACACTAGGGATACAAGATAAATAATTAAATTAGCTACAAATAAATACTCAAAAATACTAGTTACATTATTATAATGATTTCCTTTATTTATTTAATCGTGAATTTGCTCCACACAAATAATCATTGTTTCACTCCAATTTAGTTATCTCAATAATCAATCGGATAAATGAGGTATTATTTGTAAACTTGATAATGGTACACAATATGATCCACCATATTTAGTGTTTGATACCCTCTTGGTCCAATTAACTTAATGTTAGTTCCTTTTAACCAACATCTAATCAATTCGTTGATTCTCAGACTTAACTTATTTACTACTCCATTAGTATTATCAAATAATCCATCGATCGGATGGAAACAAAACATATAAGTCTATCAAGGGGTATCATAATCCATGATATCCCCTAGATGTGGATTTCTCCAAATTATAATTTCAGACCTACTTACACAATTGTTACCCAATTTTTGGAGATTATTTGACCCGATATAAATCATATCGCACCCATAACAATCAAAGTGACATTTGCGTAAGTATTCCAATACTCATAATTCTCGAGATTAAGAATTTATACACCCTTTACAAATGATGTGATATTGCCTTAGTCTAATAAGGACATACCTTAGACTCAAATCTAATGAGTGTCCTTGTTTAATTCATTCATGGGATGCACCGATCATAATCCTCTATCGAACTATCGAATAAGTTCTAAAACCGTTAAACAGTTTTTTGTTGTTTGAGAGGAACTTCTTGGATTTGATTGCAACCATTTCGATGAGTGATAACTCCCTATCATGGTTGTGAACGTTTCAATAGTAGTATAATCGGAATTATATTCTCCTTGTGTTCACCCAAAGTCCCGTTACTAGGCTTTATTGGCAAACATGTTTGTTATATATTTAAACCAAAAACGAGATATTCTCGTAATCATGATTACTTTTTGAAAATGAATTTACACACTTTTACATAAAAGTAACCTTCATAAATTGTTTAAAAAATAAAGCCCTAACAATCTCCCACTTAGTCTTAAAGCCATGTATCTAACTCGCAACCCATCTACTATACTACCCCATACCTTTATTATTAATTAATTTATGTGATTAGCAAGATAAAGTATTAATATTTATTATAATTATTATTTACTTGTGTGCGATAATTAAATAGTTATGTGATTTATTATATGTTGCGTAGGAGTGATATAGGTATTACATCGGCGGATCGATATGCTTCATGGGCGATGTGTAGTGAACGTACATGTCAGGTCCAATTAATGAAATGTTATTATATTTGGAATTGAGTGACTTCTATGACCTTTTCATTGCACCGATTATTCGGGAATGGTTGAAATATTCCAGAATAAGTAGTCATGTGTTATGTTTGGGCTACAAGGGCTTTTTAAACATAACGAGCCCGCATAAGGGTGGTAAGGTCATTTTATACTTAGGGATAAAAAGAAAAAATGGGATTAGGATCATTAAGGGGATATTTAAGATGTGGGTAAGGTGGTTGTTAGCCAACCTTTCATATTTTACACAAGAAATTAAGAAAGATAACGTCTGAGAGAGAGAGTCCTAGAGAATGAAAAAGAAGAAGAAATAAGAGAAAGCTTAGAGAGGATAAGAGATAGGACCCAACCCATCATCAAATTCATATAAGACTTCAAATTTTAATCCAATGAGGCAAGTAGATACTTGATTTATGCCATAATTTGATAGTAGTTAATTATTTTCATCATTAGAAATATGCAGATTAAGATGTTAAAGATTGAAACTTGCTTAATTGATTTAAAGACCTAAGTGACAAGAGATTAGGGTTTATAAATAGATTATTAGTGGATATTATTCGTACTTGTATTTGGAAATAAAATATGGGGTTCAAATTGTTGAAAATGTAGAACATGTATAAAAAGATTGAATCATTAAAAATCAGTTAGAAAACAATATGATCTTGAATCTATAGGGGTTAACATGTGTGGGTTGAATATGCAAGGATGTAATATCATCTCTTAACTATAATTGGGTTATTGTTCTTGGAAATTAAGTAGGAATAACATTAGAAACATAATTGGACCTAGTCAAATCCTTTTTTATCTAGAAGGTGAATTGATTCGGCCCCTTGGCTGGGCAAGTTGGGATCGTGGAAACGTTCATGGAATTTTTATGAGGTTAAACGAATATGTGGGAGGTTTTCTAGATGGGAGGATATTTAATTAAAATTATTTTTGTGTCGCTATTCATTATTTGGGAAAATTAGGAATTAAATATGTTTTTAATTCTTGGGGTAAGAGTGAGAACCAAGGATACAAGTGAGAGATGAATTGATTAATTAATCGAGAAGTAGGGTTGGACTTTGGGATTTGGTTAACCATGTGATGTGGGATATGAGCACAAGTTTGGTACTTATTATATTTACATATTAGAGTGACATGTATATATATGTATGTGTGCATGGTACATGTTTATTTATATATACCTACTCGACAGTGCTATCGTATGAGGTAGCACATAGTGGGTGGTCCATACTGGCACTGACCAACATATATTGGATTGATTCCTCAATTCACGGGACTATTGCATGACCTTTATTCGTATGTGAGTATAGGTGTTGGTTTCGAGTTCGCTTGGATGCGACGTGGTATTGTTATTACCTCGGATGTATGTTTATGACCACCTTTGTTGTATGTGCTTTCATTTAAGGATTAATGGTGAGATTCCAACCTGATAGCCCAGTGTGAGGCGTGATACTTGGATCCGAATAACACATGAAGGATGCATCTGTGAGGTATCAAATATGGGGATACAGTTATAAGTTTAGCAAGTGATATATATGTATGTTTAAGTGATTTAGTGCATGTATCTATTTATAACATGAGCATAAATATGTTATGTTTAATACATGATTATTTAAATATAGGAAGTGTGTAGCTTTAACACTGCTTATGATCGTATATCTAGTGATGATTGTTATACTTAACTTATATAGAACATTAACAGGATTGGGCTTAGATAACGGTTAACCATATCCTAGTTAGACAAGTTAGTTCAATTAGGGTTATTAAATGAGCATATCAGGTGCACACTATAGTTGAAAGGTAAGGTTTATCTCAAGTGAGTGAGACTAGGTAATTATGAAAGTAATGCACTACTATTTTAATCGATTTAAAACAATTATCTACTTGCAAAATCTATTCTACTTTACGAGATTTGACCTGTAGGCTTTTATTTTTTTTTTCTTTTTATACCCAGGTGTGTTGTAGCAGAAGTAGGGACCTCAGGGATATTTTAATTATTTTCATGCAGTAGAGGTGGATGTTGCATCTTTATTTAAACGGGTCAGTATATTTTATCTATAGAGGATCAGTCATTTCAGTTTCAGTTGGGCCTATTTACCCGTAGTTATATAAGTTTTTATTTTCCATCATGCATTTATTTTTTAGTACTCAGTCTAGTTATTTAGTTAATATGGATGATTTATTTGGTGACTGAAGGTTTATTCGGTTCACTCTTATTATCTATATATGCATGGTGATTATGTAATTCATTATTATTGTATGATTTGTTCGTATTATTTTTATTATAATGTTATTGCGACATGCTCAGAATGAACCATACTGAGATTCTTATTTTATTTCAATAGAGAATTGGCCAGCCGGAAGTAAAATAGGAGGGTTGCCATAGTTGGTATCAAAGCATCAGTATCTACTATCTATGCAGACTTTATCCGTTGTTTGTGTTGCATTCCTTTGATATAGAAATCTATATTTAAGATTCTTATTTCATATTGTGCATTTATGTTCTTCCTTCATTATTTATGATTGAATATAATCTAACACAATTTCGTTTTCATTTCATATGTCAAAAAATAGGAGTGGTGATCCAGCACGTGCCATTAGGAGGCCCGCAGATGAGGATGATTGGCCTAAGACGTAAGACACTCAAGGGACGATGACCATAGTAGATGTCTCTATCATTGTTGCACATGCGGTTAATGCCACGATAATTGCCTTAGCACAATATTTTCCCAAGGCTTAACCACAACATCTAGTGGCATCCGTTCAGGCTGACCTAGTGCCATGAGTATGGGAGATAGTCATAGTGGCCTTTTGGAAGCGCCATTCGCCAGAGTTTTGGGAAGTATGGATGTGGTTCAAAATAGCTAATGGAAGAAAGACATTCGGAGGCATTTGTGCATAGTCAAGTGCAACGACACTTAAAAGTAGATAGTGCTACATTTAAGCTAGTGGGAGCATCACCTCAATGGTCAGACTTAGTCACCACAATAGAGAAGAGAGACACTATGAACGATACAATAGTTCCAATGCTATTTAATCTCAAGTTATTTGAGTAAGTATTTCATACAAAAACGAGGGGTAGGTTCATAGACCTTTCGTGGGAGAGCCGAACTATGGTCGAGTATGAGGAGGAGTTCACGCTTCTGTCAAAATTTATACCAGATAAGGTTAACATTGAGGAGAAGATGGTTCTCAAATTTACTGATGGACTCACTTAAAGGATTCTCTGGTATTTACTAAGGAAATAGGAATAATGGACTTACACTGAGGTCGTAAATGTCGAATTGCTCCACTGTTAGGATCATCACTTCCATCTAAAGGGAGTGAAGAATGCTAACGAGTCTGGCCATCAAGGCAAGACTAGGGGCAGCAATTCCAATGGGGCGCTACAATAGCAACAGAGGTAGCATGGCAGGGGGACTCTACTATGCGATTAGGGCTGGTTAACGGTAACTTTAGGAAGGGTCATCAGGGCCAACAGCATCCCCCCCAGGGCTATGAAAATCAAACCAGTGGCCAACATGAGGGCGTTATCAAATCTAGCAGGACCAGAGATAGGGATAACCTGGTTAGGGCAAACAGGATAAGATAAACTTTACTAGAAGATGTTTTGTGTGTAGGTAGGAGAGCTACATGCAACGTGTATGGTAGAGTAGGGCTAGGGGGTTAGGAGTCGGGTGCATAGTAGGGGCAATAGATACAATAACTTCCAATCCCATTTGTAGTTCCAGTATTATCAGCTCTGTGGGGTTAAGGTTAGGGGTAGTTTGGGCATATGTACTAACTCTGAGGACTGGTTTTACCACAAACATCGTCGTAATTGAGGGTGAGTTTTTAATCCATGGGCATATGGGGAAGATTTTATTTGACATGAGAGCACCACACTCATTTGTTAGCACTAGATTTTCACGTGCGATGGGGTTAGTGGATTTAGCCACATATATTATTATCACAGTAGGTTCACCATTGGGTGGTGAGACTCTCATTCGTTCCATCTGCAAGGGGGAAGGTGTCGACAAGGGACGTTTGTGCTTGGTAGCAAATCTGCATGTATTAGACTTGGATGCGTATGATGTTATTTTAAGTATGGACTGGTTAGTGATGTATGAAAAGGATAGGCCCCCAATTTTGAAATATTTACTACACAAAGTAATTTTCTTTTTAGATGAGATGCGGAAGAGAGATGTTTCAATTAAACAAATTAACTAATTTTAATTTCTTTCCAAATTAAAATTAAACAAAGTTCAAAGTGAAATTAAATTAATTAACAAATGAATTTTTCACTTTAACATATTAACTCAACTCAAGTCAAGTCCAAGAAATTTGCCTAAGTCATATTTTAAATATTACCAAATTAGGTCAAACCAATTTTATCAAATTAAGAGATGACTTGAATTAATTGAACATAAACAGTATCCAAATTTATTTAGCACATAATTAAACTAGTAGTGATTTAAACCAAATTTTATCTTTTTTCCTAAGCATGCGTTCTAGGTGAGTTTTGTAAAAGATAAAATAAACAATGAACCAGTACACCGCGATGTAAGAGGAAAAACCCACAATGGGAAAAACCTCGGACAACCTTAGCCTTAAGTCCACTAATTATAGTTTTATAATTACAAGAAAGATGACTTACTTCCTCGACTCGACCCCTTTCAAGCCTTTACGCATCTTCTTGTAAACACCTTCGCCTAGTCGACAACCTCGGAGCTCCACCGGAATCTTGGAATTCACCAATGAGACTTTAGGTACACCGTTAACCACACATGGTGCCTTTCACCATGTGAGAATGCCGCAACAAAACAACGAACTTCTTCTTTGAGGGATATAGATGTAAACCCAAACTTCTCTTCTTCAAGGTGTAGAGATAAAACGGTGCCAAACACTGCAAGAAATGATATATATATGTATATATATATATATATATTGAAACTTGTAATAAACCATATGGGTGAAAACAAGAGTGTTTAATGAATTTTTTCTTGAAAAGTAGACATTCAAAACATGAACATTTCTTGGAAAATTGAACTCCCAAAACTCTCTCTAGAAGATGGAATAATATGAAAAAGTTAGTTCAAAAGAGTTGGTTCTTGCACTAAGTAGTTATGTCAAAAGATAGTGGGGAAAAGAAGTGGGAAAACTGTCAAAACGCCCAAAATAACTGTTCCTGCCAAATTTCGTTCGAACGACTTGTTGTCGAACGGTTTTACTAACGAGGTTCCAGAATGAAAAAAGGAAAATCGTCAGAAATCGCGTTCGAACGATCTTGTAATCTCGTTCGAACGAGATGCCAGTTCATTCGAACGACCTCGCGATCTCGTTCGAACGAGATTCCAGTGTGGTTCGAACAACATGTCAGAAAAATTAAATATTAATTTTTAAGCCCAAAATTTATTATGAAAAGTTGTAAAAAATATTTTATGAGTAAAAACAAAGTCGTTAAAATTAATTTATAAAAAATATAAATTTCACCCAATAAAACTTGTTCCAAGCTCCTATATAAATATATAACGCATTCATACCATAACAGTAAACGGAAAAAATGTTGTTGATGTAGAAACGAGGCACTACAAACACGACATTTGATAAAGCTTTATGAACTTGGTCGGTACATCTTAAACTTTAGTATGTCATAGGATTGAAGGATGGTCATGAACTATATCCTATAACTCAAACATTTTTGTTCGGAATTGAGCCAAAACTACAAAGGACTCAATTGGAAATTTGTATCTTTACAAATCTCCCCCTTTGGCTATTCCGGGACAAAAACCAACAAAAATCCTAAAGGGCCGCCAAGCTCTACTAGACTAAAAACAATGTCCCACCAAAAATAAAAATACAATCACTTGACTCAAACAACCCAAGGATCAATATCTTTGCCGACGATGAAAGTTGCCATTTAGAAGACTTCTAGCACACTTAAGCAAACTATCAAATGCATAGGGAATATGAAAACATTAAATGCAATTAAATAATTACTCCCCATAAATTAATTCTCCCCCTAAGTTAAATCTCCCAAACTAAGATATGATTATAATATGAATAGATACCATTTCGCCCCCTATCATTCTCCCCTTTTTTTGTTGAGGAATACACAAAGGTTAAAAACTAAGTTAAACAGCTTAGAGTGATAAGAACATTAAATCATATGGGCAACAAAAGCAAAAATAATCCATGCAAATAATAACGGATACTAACTAAGATGCAAGAAAATGATACCAATATGATACATAAGTATTAATCATGTGATATCAACAAAGAATGCAACAAGATAGATACCAATTATGAAGTAGAAGCATAGATGGACTAGAAAGCAAGGCAAAGACCAAATAAAAATATCATATATATACATACTCTAGATATACCAAAGATGCACACGCACATATATATAGATATAAACACACAAATGACACAAAATAAGATAAGATTTTCACACTCGTATGGTAAAAATGTGTCATATGGAAATGGAAGTGTTGGGGTGTGAACTAGAAACAATTAAATTTTGACCCAATCACTTAAAACATGTTCACGGAGTTCTCAATTGATTGCAAACTTCATCACATTTGAATATAACCTCATGTGGCAATATAATTTGAACTAAATGAACAAAAATACACAATGCATACAAGCCTAGACTTTTGATGATTCTACAAACCAATAGAGTCATGACATTGAAAGTACAACTAGGATAAACGGACATTGTGCAAATCATTGATATACCATCCAATCTCCCTCAATAAGCATATATATTTGAATGAATGTATCAAAAAAATATACCTTGGCAATTATTTTTTTAATGCCACAATTCTAATTTTAGGCCTTTGGACCACATATTTCTTTTAGGTACAAACAAACAGTGGATTACTATTCGTAAAGGATAATAATTCCTTTCGGAGCCCTTCCCCGTGCACATTTATATATAATATTTTTTATTTCTCACAAATCTCACGTGCAACAGATTTTGATATGCACTAGTCCTCCTAGTTCACAAGTATGTAGATGATAAGATTAGTAGGAGAACACCTCACACAGCTCAAATATAACATGTGACGATTAAATTTCAAAAGAGCTCGTGCATGTGTGAATAGAGGCATATAAAAATAGAATCCATTTAAATCAACACAAAATCCAACTACTCCATGTAAGCAAGGTAAAGAACATAATAAGGATTGACAATCTAAACCAAAAGTTCTAGCCACATGGGAGCAAAAAAGATGGGAATCTAACACAAGTATATGCCACATGAAGTGTGTCAAACTAAAATACACACAAAAATAAAAATATTTGTGTTTTTGAAATTTTTAACCAAAAATAAAAATATATACTCAAAATACACTCAAAAATCATTTGAATTTTTCATTAAGCTTAAATTACCAAGAGATAAAAACCCAAATGATAAACAATTTTTTTTTTTTTTGTATTTTTCATTTAATGCAAACTAAAATGAAAGAAGTATAATACAAAAGATAAAAAAATCATAATTCTAGCATGAGATTAAGCATGGAGCATAGACCAGAAAAGGATTAAACAAGAATACATATAGCATGAAGTACAAAAGCTAAAGTATGCAAACAAAACTAACACATTCAACCTTTAGATTTTGCAAGGGAGTGAGCATGTGAAAGTATATGCGAATCAAATACCCTATCTTGTAAAGTGACCAAGTCGGATCTCCTAACCCAAACTAATGATGAATGACGATCTTGGGCTGTAGGAATCTTGGCTACCTCAGTTGCCTTACGTAGGGAATTTCTAGGACCTCGTTTAAGATCAAAACAAAATTTCCTAAGATTAACTTTTCGACCACAATGTGCACACGTAAAAACACATCGAGAATTGGTACCTAAGGATTGATCTTTAAAAGTTTTCCTAGTGGATTCTCCTAAAACTTTGGTTTTGTCTTTATGAGTAGATTCATTACAAGTATCAAAGCCTAAACCACAAGTGTTATTTTTTATTTGGATCGTGCCTAAGATTTTATCTAGTTTTTTGGACCTACACTCAAAATCAGATTTGAATTTACTAGAGTCTTGTAATTTATTTGGTAATTCTAAAATGTTAGACTCTAATAAAATATTGCGCTCTTCAAATGCGAGAAGCTCCCTTTTCAAGGATTCCATTAAACCCTTAAGGCTATCTCTCTCACCATCTAAATATTCAATCTTCTCAAGAAGAGCTTTCTCACGTGTCCTAAGGTCTTCAACCAACACACTATCATCAATGACCTTGACACGCTATCTTAAACTCACTTTTAACTTCAAATTAGATCCTTTTAATTTAAAAGATTATTCATAAAGTTCTTGAAAAGAATTTTGAAGTTCACTCACATCAACCTCTTCTTCATTTTCACTCTCTCTTTCTAAAATTTTAGATCCCCGGCAACGGCGCCAAAAACTTGACGCGACTTAATATTTGTCTCAAAAGTGCGTATTTATCTAGGCTCAAGTGCAAGCCTTGTCGCTCAAGTAATAACCCGGTAAGTCGGGATCGTCTCCACAGGGATCAAAATTGCCAAACAATAACAAGGAAAATTACCAAACCGTGAAATGATTTCTTGAAAGAAATAAAAAGATGATTGATTTTTGAGAAACTTTCTAAAACTTTACTTATGAAAAATAAATGGAAATTAACAGCAAAATTTGGGTTTAACAATTTAGAGAAAATTAGGGTAGGGTACAATCCCTCAATCCTTAACAAATTATTCTTTAGAATATTAAAATTATAAATCAAAATTCTTGATTAAATCCAGTCCTTATCATCACTAAGCATTACATATATGAGGTTCAAGACCGCATCATATGAAATCAAAGATCAATATAAGACGGTGAACGACAAATTATACATACAAAGCATTCTTAAACATCCCAAGTACCTAGGGCAAGAGAGATTAAAAGATATGACAATGCATATATGATTTTCATTCACGATTCAACCAACATTTTCATTTATTTTCTAATTTTCCATACGAATAATTTGTATTAGGATTGAGTTCATGTACCCCAACCCTTAAGAAATTAGCTACTCATGATTTGGTTGAAAAATAAATTCACATATGAAACTATGAAATTGCAGAACATTGTAAGAAATTTGCAGAAATTAAACAAAAGAGAATAGAATGATATTACTTGAATTCAGCACAAAAACGGAATTGAGATTCAGAATACAACTAGGGTTCATGCAAATCTTGAAGGAAATGGAAATTTGATCTAAAAACTCTCTCTAAAATTTCTAACCCTAGCCCCTCTCTAGCCTTCTCTCAAATGATGTAGGTCATGGGCTTTTATAGCACAAAATCTCTAAATTGACAACCAATAGTGCTTGTGGAACAAGTTTACCAAGAGTTGCACTGCATTAAATGCATAATTAATGTCAGAAATCCGCACATCCAGACTCTTCATTATCCCGCAACTTCAAAACATCGTAACTTCTTCACCGTAGCTCGGATTGAGGTGCCATTTTTTCCAGTATTCTTGTAATTTAGAGCTCTTCAACTTTCTAGTTGGCCCCACCTCCGGACTAATGCTGTAAAATTACGAAAATGCCCTTCAACTCTCCATTTCTTGGTTTCTTTCACTGTTTTGAGCTCTCCTTCGCACTAACTTGCGTGAAATACCTGTAAAACATATGAGAAATACACAAAACAAGAAATACTTGCCAAAAAAGGTTAGTAGAATACATTTGAGACAAATCCAAGCTACTTACACTACACGGGATCATAAAAATACTGAAATTAAGGGGATAAATGTGAAGAATATGTGCCTAAACACACCCCCTAACTTAGAACTTTGTGCGTCCCGAGCAATGTAAATGAAATTAGCCAAAATTCTACTCTTGAAAATTCCTTTATTAAAATAAAATTCCACTTTCGCAGGCACGCGATTGCATTTAGCGTATGCAACAAGCCTTTAAACCCCTAGGTTACCCTAGTAGGACGAGTTTTGTCTCGTGAGGGTTTGCAGTGAATACACCCACAAAATTCTTTATTGACTCAAATAAATATCAAAATACTTAAAAATTGTACAATTTAAACTTTTCGAAAAATAATCACCATAAATTCATATTCAAATGTCTCAAATCATAGTGTGTGTGTGTGTGCAAAGCCAAAAATTATACCTCAAACTTCCACCGATTGAGCATTACGTTACTTTTCGAAAATTCATTTTGATTCAAATTCTTACGGATGCACTCACAAACGAATCACTCGGATTGTGGCTATTTTCTCTCCGTATGCATGATATAAAGAGTAAATATAATGGACACAAATTCATGCATACAAAATTGAAAAGAAGGAAATTTATGGTGAAAAGATCTCATCATCGGATTACGATTATTAGGAAACGGGAACATCACCTCTAATTCACACCATTTTAATCTCTCATATTATCTTTTCATGTCTTAGCTCTCCATGCAATAATTAATTTCGCCATTTGGACTCGGTTAGGACTTTTCGGGTTAAAAAGTGTAAAGGGTAAAATGGAATTGGTTGGAATGTTCGGAATTAGAAAATGTCTTTATGATGTCCATTAGTGCTTTTTCGGGCATTTGCTCATTTTTCTCTTTCTTTATTTATTTATTTATTTTTATTGCACAATTTTTTTTTTCATTTTTTTGTTGAGCATTTTTTTTCCTGTTTTTCTCTTGTCCCTTTTTATGCACACTTTGGACTTACTTGATGAATTTTCTCTATTTTCCCAATTCCGGGCTATTTGGGTTTTTCGGGTTATCAAACGAAAGGGAATATTTTATTAGGCTTAAATTGGATTGCAAAAGGATAATTTTGTTTTTCACAACTTTTTATGGCTAATATTTTTGGGTAACAAACGAGGGCCTACTTCATTGTCCAAATTGCTAATCATATTACCATATGCATCTCGAGATTAATTAAGTTTAGAGATATATTCAGCACGAATTTCGAGATAACATTTCCCACATTTCCCATAACCAATCAAAACAAAGGATTGAGATCATCAACGACTTATTAAAATGCTGAAAATAACTTTGAGTTAATCATAAACTCGGATTGATTTAAAAACTCATAAAAAATTGAAAGGCTCGAAATTTCACCGGGTTGTACTAATCTCCACATTTATTCGTAAAGTCTTCAATTTTCTTTCAATTTCCATCTTCGGTCAATTTTGGCTTAGTGCAATTGAGATTTAACAATTTGAGACTTTAAATAGAATAAAGGTGATATTTTTGAAAATTTTAAATTCCAATTTTTATTTATTTTGAAGAAAAATATTTTTGGCTTTTTTTTCAATTTTTTTTTTCTTCTAAAAAAACACACTTGGAAAGAACATGTGATCGAATCAATGAATCTAAACAATAAATGGGAAGAATATCCCACACCCCCTAACTTAAATGTTGCATTGTCCTCAATGCAAATCAAGAACACAACATAAAGAGAGGAAAAGAAAGATATTACCCAAATGTAGTGATCCTCTAATGAGTGCAAGTACATTGAATCTACAAAACATGTTAGAACCAATCATACCAAAAAAATAACAAAACTTGAACTAATTACTCTAAATGCAACAAGATACTATATAACACTTATACATGACTCAAAAATTCAACAAAAATCACCCCATACGCGTCGGGGGTGCGACGACCTCACCTCTCTTTGTTCATTCAATCCCCATAAATGGGGTCCGACAGCCAGATTGTGTCGGCTTCTTTAACCATGGCTTCCAAATAAGTCTTGAGACGATGCCCATTGACTTTAAAAGTGGTTCCCCCTTTTTCATCCATTAGCTCAACGGCTCCATGGGGAAACACTTCTTTCACAATGTAAGGACCAGACCATCGAGACCGCAATTTACCGGGAAACAAGTGCAACCTCGAGTTGTAGAGGAGTACTTTCTGTCCCAAATGAAACTCTTTCTTACGAATGATTCCGTCATGAGCGCGTTTCATTCGGTCCTTGGAAATTTTGGCACTTTCATACGCATCGTTGCGCATTTCTTCCAACTCATTCAACTGAAGTTTACGTGTTTCACTGGCTTTATCCATTTTGAAGTTCACCCTTTTGATAGCCCAATACGCTTTGTGTTCGATTTCAACCGGAAGATGACAAGGTTTGCCATACACAAATCGAAATGGGGACATCCCAAGGGGATTCTTGTATGCGGTTCTATAAGCCCAAAGAGCATCAATCAACCTAAGAGACCAGTCTTTCCTATTAGGATCAACTGTCTTCTCCAAGATATTCTTGATCTCCCTATTAGCAAGCTCGTCTTGGCCATTCGATTGGGGGTGATAGGGGGTGCTAACCTTTTGGACAATTACATACTTTCGCATTAGTTTATCCATCGGCCTATTGCAAAAATGAGTTCCATTATCACTAATTATGGCCTTAGGCATACCAAAGCGAGAAAGTATATTTTCTTGAATAAATTTGATCACCACCTTGCTGTCATTCGTCCTTGTAGCTATAGCCTCTACCCATTTTGAGACATAATCTACAGCGACGAGAATGTATAGAAAACCAAAAGAAGGGGGAAAGGGCCCCATGAAGTCAATTCCCCAACAATCAAACAACTCCAAGACTAAAATAGGGGATAATGGCATCATATCACGGCGAGTAATAGCTCCCATTCTTTGGCATCTATCGCAAGTCTTACAAAAAGCATTCACATCCCGGAAGATTGTGGGCCAATAAAGACCACTTTGAAGGATTTTCGCAGCAGTTTTATTTTTAGAAAAATGACCGCCACATGCTTCCGAATGACAGAATCGAATCACCCCTTGGATTTCCTCATCGGGTACACATCTTCGGATAATTTGGTCAGCACAATACTTAAACAAGTATGGATCATCTTAAAAGAACATGCGTGACCAAGTAATGAACCTCCTTCTCTCTTGCGGATTCCAACTAGAGGGAACAACTCCGGTGACAAGGTAATTGACAATATCCGCAAACCAAGGGAGAGAAGAGGTAGCAAATAGATTCTCATCCGGAAAATACTCGTCTATGGGAATGGGATCAATAGGTACGTCGGACGAGAGTCGTGACAAATGGTCAGCAACGACGTTTTCTACTCCTTTCTTATCTTGAATCGAGAGATTAAACTCTTGTATGAGTAGGATCCACCTGATTAAACGAGGTTTGGCATCTTTCTTGCTCAAGAGATATTTCAATGCCGAATGATCAGTGAAACAAAGGATAGGCGACCCAACAACGTAAGAGCGAAATTTGTCGAGAGCAAAAACGACAGCTAGCAACTCTTTCTCTGTAGTAGAGTAATTAAGCTGAGGGCCAGATAATGTTCGGCTAGCATAGTAAATAACATGAGCTTTCTTGTCTTTCCTATGTCCAAGAACAGCCCCAATCGCGAAATCACTTGCATCACACATAAGCTCAAAGGGAAGCGACCAATCCGGAGCTTGCATGATAGGTGCAGAAATAAGCATGCTTTTGAGTTTATCAAATGCTTCTTGACATGCTTTACTCCACTCAAATGGAGTGTCCTTCATGAGAGGATTACTCAAAGGTCTAGCGATGGCGCTAAAGTCTTTGATAAACCTCCTATAAAATCCAGCATGGCCTAGAAAGGACCTCACATCTTTAAGTGATTTTGGCGGGGGTAACTCAGATATTACTTCAATTTTTTCTCGATCAACTTCAATTCCCCTAGATGAGACTATGTGGCCCAAGACTACACCCTCGGTAACCATGAAATGGCATTTTTCCCAATTGAGGACTAAGTCTTTTTCCACACATCGGAATAGAACTCTCTCAAGATTAGCTAAACAATGGTCAAAAGATGAGCCGAAAATGCTGAAATCGTCCATGAACACCTCAAGACCTTTTTCAATCATGTCGCTAAAGAGACTTAACATGCACCTCTGAAAAGTAGCCGGCGCATTACATAACCCAAATGGCATACGTTTATAGGCAAACGTACCAAATGGACATGTAAAAGTCGTCTTTTCTTGATCAAGAACATCCACCTCAATCTGATTATAACCGGAAAACCCATCTAGAAAATAATAATAAGGATGGCCCGCTACTCGTTCAATAACTTGATCGATAAATGGTAAGGTAAAATGATCCTTTCGAGTTCCGGCATTGAGCTTTCGGTAGTCAATGCAAACACGCCACCCGGTGGTGGTGCGTTGAGGTATTAATTATCCCTTAGCATTTTCAACCACAGTCATCCCTGATTTCTTTGGAACGACCGGAATTGGGCTCACCCATTTACTATCCGAAATGGGATATATAATTCCAGCATCTAGCAATTTGATTATTTCCGCTCTTACAACATCTTTCATTGTTGGATTTAACCGCCTTTGCATCTCACGAGATGGCTTCACTTCTTCCTCGAGATGGATTTTATGGGTACAAATCAAAGGACTTATACCCTTCAAATCTGCTATGGTCCAGCCAAAAGCACTTCTATGCTTTCTCAACACATCTAACAACATACCTTCTTGCCCTTTTTCTAGATGGGAAGTCACAACAACATGAAATGTATCATTCTCACCTAAAAAGGCATATTTGACATGAGAAGGTAGTTTCTTCAACTCAAGATTAGGAAATCTATGTTCAGCGGGGACCAAGGGTGTCTCCCTCGGAGGCAATTCTTCATACCTAGAAATCCAGTCAACCGCTCTTAAACTCTCAAAACTCTCTTCCTCTTGTAACCACATTTTTAACTCTTCCACCTCTCTCCCAAACTCAGTATAATCACTCATTTGAGCATCACTTTGCCCTAAGCACACTTTCAGAGAATCTCCTCTTATAATTTTTTCAATATTTTCATCCACCACTTCTTCAATAAGATCCATTTCAAGAATCTCATCCTCATCACCCATTTGGTTAGCGACATTGAAAATATTTTTCTCGAGAGTCATGTTTCCAAAAGTGAGTTGCATTTGGCCATTCCGTGTATTGATCAAAGCATTAGCGGTAGCTAAGAACGGTCGGCCCAATATAATTGGAACATGATTTCTCGTATGGGAACAGACTCGGTGTCCCAAATAACAAAATCAACGGGGAAGTAGAACGTATCCACTTGGACAATTACGTCTTCTACAATCCCACGAGGCACTTTGACTGTCCTATCCGCTAACTATAGAGTGATTCGGGTAGGTTTTAAATCACCTAAATCAAGCTTCTTATAGATGGAGTATGGGAGGATGTTTACACTCGCACCTAAATAAAGCAACGCTCTTTCCACTCTCATTTCTCCAATGATACATGAAATGGTAGGTGAACCTGGATCTTTGAATTTTGGTGGAAGATCATTGAGAAGAACTGAGCTCACATTTTGTGCCAAGAAAACATTTTTCTTCACCTTAAGACGTCTCTTGGGAGTCAAAAGATCTTTAATAACCTTCGCATATGCTGGAATTTGTTGAATAACATCAAGGAACGGAAAGTTCAATTTTACTTGCTTCAACACATCCATCACCTCGATACGCGAAGCACCTTTCTGGGGTGACTCTAAGCGTTAAGGAAATGGAGCAGCAATAGGCGACTTGACTTCAATATCAGGCTCAACCTCCGCATATTTCAATTCCTTTTCTAAGGAAGGTTCTTCAGACTCGGAAATTTCAGATTCCTTCACAATCTCGGGTTCGACTCCATCATCATTCACCTTTGGTAATTTAGGTGCTAGATCAATTACGCGGCCACTACGAAGAGTAGTAATAGCTTGACATTGTTCTTGCAATTCTGATGATGTGGAGCAAACCGTGGTTTGACCTTGAAGAGGTGGTCTTTGGCCTTGGGCTGGAAGTTTACCCTTCTCTTGAGTATTCACCGCAGGCTGCAACCTAGAGATGTTAGTATGCATTTCAGCGAACATTCGCTCAAATTTGGCATTTCTTTCTTTTTGGGCTTGGATGAATTGATTGAAATTATCCTCATGAGATCTCCTAGGCGGAGGTACATAAGGACCAGGAGGTGGTACTTGCATAGGGTTTGCCACTTGCTGAAATTGAGGGGGTTGTGGTAGAGTCATCTGTGGGTTAGGAACCATCCCACCTTGGGGTTGTCCATAATTAAACCCGGGATTCCTCCACGATTGATTATATGCATTCCCTTGCTGAGCATTATAATTCCCTCGAAAACCTCCTATTGCATCAACCTGTTCAGTGTACATGGCCTTGTATGTAGGTATGGTAGGACATCCTTCGGTAGAATGGCCTGCATTACAAATGGCACATACCTTCTCCATCCCCGTTTTTACGGGTCCAGACACATCTCTCAATCGCATATCTGGCATTTCTCTAAAGTTCTTTTCCATTTGATCAAGTTTTAGATCCAACAAAGTGACCTTGTCCACGTGATAAATACCGGACGCAGCAGGCAAGTTGGACACTTGTCGATTTCTATTTTGACTATTTGGATCAGAAGTATCCCATGCTTGGGTAGTTTCCGCCACATATTTCAAATGAGCCTCAGCATCGCTCGTACTTAACTCCCAAAAAGGTCTCTCACACATGGTTTGAACAAGTTGTTTAGACGCTCCAGTAAGGCCTTGATGGAAAAATGAAATCAGATGATGAGTTTCAAAACCATGATGGGGGCACGCATTAACTAACTCCTGGTATCTCTCCCAACACTTATCAAAAGCCTCATTCTCATTTTGACGAAAAGCTTGAATTTGGGCTTTAACAGAATTGGTTTTGTGTTGTGGAAAAAATTTTGAGATAAACTTGTTTTGCATATCTCTCCATGATAAAACAGAATTTGGGGGCAGGGTCCATTACCAAGTTTTCGCTTTATCCTTTAAGGAAAAAGGAAAGAGCTTTAACCGGATTACTTCTTGTGGACAAGTTTGGTCTCCAAATGTTTCACACGTATCTTCAAACTCTCTAATATGGAGATATGGTTTTTCCGAATCCATCCCATGAAATGTAGGAAGAATTTGGATCATTCCATTCCGAAAGTGGAACTGACCGGCATTATACGGGAATAAAATGCAACCAGGGTTAGCAGTTCTCTCCGGAAATAAAAGATCTTTCATGGGTTGATATGGTACATCATCCTCTCTAGCACCAACACCGACACTACCATGATCCGACATATTGCTACCAAAAGGTTCAGAATTCTCACTCAAGGTTTGACTCAACGAACGACTTGTGATGGAATTATTAGGGGAAGGAGGTGGAACCCAAAACGGCAAAGACTCAGAATTTTCAGATCCGGCTTCGGCAATAGGATTTTCGTGAATTTGGGTGGGAGATGAGTTCTGCATATAAGATCACAAGAGAAAAAATGAAAAATATTTTTTTTTTTTTATGAAATCACTTGTAGATAACAATAACTTTCTTGGAAATTTAACAATTTTAGATCCCCGGCAACGGCGCCAAAAACTTGACGCGACTTAATATTTGTCTCAAAAGTGCGTATTTATCTAGGCTCAAGTGCAAGCCTTGTCGCTCAAGTAATAACCCGGTAAGTCGGGATCGTCTCCACAGGGATCAAAATTGCCAAACAATAACAAGGAAAATTACCAAACCGTGAAATGATTTCTTGAAAGAAATAAAAAGATGATTGATTTTTGAGAAACTTTCTAAAACTTTACTTATGAAAAACAAATGGAAATTAACAGCAAAATTTGGGTTTAACAATTTAGAGAAAATTAGGGTAGGGTACAATCCCTCAATCCTTAACAAATTATTCTTTAGAATATTAAAATTATAAATCAAAATTCTTGATTAAATCCAGTCCTTATCATCACTAAGCATTACATATATGAGGTTCAAGACCGCATCATATGAAATCAAAGATCAATATAAGGCGGTGAACGACAAATTATACATACAAAGCATTCTTAAACATCCCAAGTACCTAGGGCAAGAGAGATTAAAAGATATGACAATGCATATATGATTTTCATTCACGATTCAACCAACATTTTCATTTATTTTCTAATTTTCCATACGAATAATTTGTATTAGGATTGAGTTCATGTACCCTAACCCTTGAGAAATTAGCTACTCATGATTTGGTTGAAAAATAAATTCACATATGAAACTATGAAATTGCAGAACATTGTAAGAAATTTGCAGAAATTAAACAAAAGAGAATAGAATGATATTACTTGAATTCAGCACAAAAACGGAATTGAGATTCAGAATACAACTAGGGTTCATGCAAATCTTGAAGGAAATGGAAATTTGATCTAAAAACTCTCTCTAAAATTTCTAACCCTAGCCTCTCTCTAGCCTTCTCTCAAATGATGTAGGTCATGGGCTTTTATAGCACAAAATCTCGAAATTGACAACCAATAGTGATTGTGGAACAAGTTTACCAAGAGTTGCACTGCATTAAATGCATAATTAATGTCAGAAATCCGCACATCCAGACTCTTCATTATCCCGCAACTTCAAAACATCGTAACTTCTTCACCGTAGCTCGGATTGAGGTGCCGTTTTTTCCAGTATTCTTGTAATTTAGATCTCTTCAACCTTCTAGTTGGCCCCACCTCCGGACTAAGGCTGTAAAATTACGAAAATGCCCTTCAACTCTCCATTTCTTGGTTTCTTTCACTGTTTTGAGCTCTCCTTCGCACTAACTTGCGTGAAATACCTGTAAAACACATGAGAAATACACAAAACAAGAAATACTTGCCAAAAAGGTTAGTAGAATACATTTGAGACAAATACAAGCTACTTACACTGCACGGGATCATAAAAATACTGAAATTAAGGGGATAAATGTGAAGAATATGTGCCTAAACAACAACCAAAACACCTATTTAACTCGTCCCTATTTAAGTGTTTATTAGTAGTTTTAGGGATCTTCTCGGCTTTATCATACATAGATTTTTCAAATTTCTTAAAATCATTTTTAAATTTATCTTTGTTAAATTTAATAAATTTTTGAAACTTTCTAACAAACATAGCCAAATTTTCCGAGTCACTATCACTTTCACTCTCTGCTACTTGTTTTTCCTCCTTTTGGGCTTTCAAAACAACGCCCTTATCTATTTTCTTTTTAGTTTTAGAGGGAAATATGTCTAGTTCATAGGTTTGTAAATCACCTACGAGCTCTCCTAATTTCGTAGAGGCGAAAGTGGCTAAAGAATTTAAAACGATCACTTTTGGAATAAATCTATCGGGTAGGGACCTTAAAATTTTCTTTACTAGTCAGTTGTTGGGTATTTTCTCTCCCAAATTAAAAGATGAATTAACTATATCGAAAAGTCTAGAATAAAATTCATCAAAAGTTTCTTTTTCATTCATTTTGATGGTTACAAATTAAGTGGTGAGGTTTTGGAATTTCAAAGCTTTAACAACACTAGTACCTTCATGAGTGAGTTGTAAAATATCCCAAGATTCTTTAGCGATTTCATACGTCAAAATGCGATGAAATTCATCCGGTGTAACCGCGCTAAACAAGGCATTTAAACCATGGGAATTAAAATTTGAAAGTTTAAATTCATTCTCACTCCATCTATCGGCGGGTTTGGGAACTCGCTCATTATCTACGAAATATGTAGGTGGGGACCATCCGTTAACGACAGATGACCAAACTCTCTCGTCGATAGATTTTAGTGCCAATTTCATTCACGCTTTCCAATACATGTAATTAGAACCATAAAAAATAAGTAATTTTGAAAATGGAGAAAATTTCATTTTTGTCAAAAATATTTAAAGGATCTTAAACGCAATAATTTAACGACCCGCTATGATAACAATTTCAAAAGGATAGGCCCCCAATTTTGAAAACATTACTACACAAAGTAATTTCCTTTTAGATGAGAAGCGAAAGCGAGATGGTTCAATTAAACAAATTAACTAATTTTAATTTCTTTCCAAATTAAAATTAAACAAAGTTCAAAGTGAAATTAAATTAATTAACAAATGAATTTTTCACTCTAACATATTAACTCAACTCAAGTCAAGTCCTAGAAATTTGCCTAAGTCATATTTTCAATATTATGAAATTAGGCCAAACCAATTTTATCAAATTAAGAGATGACTTGAATTAATTGAACATAAATAGTACCCAAATTTTTTTAGCACGAAATTAAACTAGTAGTGATTTAAACCAAAATTTATCTTTTTTCCTAAGCATGCGTTCTAGGTGAGTTTTGCAAAAGATAAAATAAACAATGAACCATTACACTGCGATGTACAAGGGAAAACCCACAACGGGAAAAAACCTCGGACAACCCTAGACTTAAGTCCATTAAGTATGGTTTTACAATTACAAGATAGATGACTTACTTCCTCAACTCAACCCCTTTCAAGCCTTGACGCGTCTTCTTGTAAACACCTCCGCCTAGTCGACAACCCTAGAGCTCCACAGGAATCTTGGAATTCACCAATGAGACTTTAGGTACACCATCATCCACACACGATGCCTTTCACCATGTGAGAATTCCTTAGCAAAACAAAGAAATTCTTCTTTGAGGGATGTAGAAGTAAACCCAAACTTCTATTCTTCAAGGTGTAGAGATAAATCGGTGTCAAACACTCCAAGAAATGATATATATATTAAAACTTAGAATAAACAATATGGGTGAAAACAAGAGTGTTTAATAAATTTTTTCTTAAAAAATAGACACTCAAAACATGAACATTTTCTTGGAAAATTGAACTCTCAAAACTCTCTCTAGGATACGGGATAATATCAAAAAGTTAGTTCAAAAGAGTTGGTTCCCGCACTAAGTAGTTATGTCAGAAGATAATGGGGAAAAGTTGTGGGAAAACTGTTAAAAAACGCCCAAAATAACTCTTCCCGCCAAATTTCATTTGAACGACTTGTCGTCGAACGGTTTTACTAACGAGGTTCCAGAATGAAAAAAGGAAAATCGTCAGAAATCTCATTCAAACGACATGGCAATCTCGTTCGAAGGAGATGCCAGTTCGTTTAAACGACCTGGCAATCTCGTTCGAACGAGATTCCAGTGTGGTTCGAACGACAGGTCAGAAAAAGGAAATATTAATTTTTAAGCCCAAAACTTTTTATGAAAAGTTCTAAAAAATATTTTCTGAGTAAAAACAAAGTCGTTAAAATTAATTTATATAAATTATAAATTGCACCCAATAAAACTTGTTCCAAGCTCCTATATAAATATATAATTCATTCATACATTAGGAGTAAACGAAACAAATGTTGTTGAAGTAGAAACGAGGCACTAAAAACACGGCATTTGATGAAGCTTTATGAACATGGCATCTACGTCTTCAACTTTAGTATGTCATAGGCTTGAAGGATGTTCAATAACTCTATCCTATAACTCAAACATTTTTTTCCCGAAATTGAGACAAAACTACAAATGACTCAATTAGAAATTTGTGTCCTTACAATGTGTAGAGTGATGGTGGACTGTTAAAGTAGGACTATCATATTCGTTATTCCAAGAAAGGATAATTTTCTTATGGTGATACCTAGTTCTGAGGGAGGTTCGAGAACACACTTATACTATATTAAGGAAGAGACATTTAAGGGCATATAGTAATCTCATTGGATTCGATTCCTGTTGGTAATGATTATGCCGATGTGTTTCAAGAGGTACCGAGGTTACCTCCAATCTAAGAGATTGAATTTGGTATCGACTTTGTGTCGAGGACTAGGCAGGACACATTTTTGTGTTAAGGCGCATTTGGTATTGTTGTAGATATTCGAAAAATTTCCTTATGGTAAAGATGTGTCCTACTAGGGTCTTGGATTTAATGTGCATGTCATCAACGTATACTTTGACTTACTTATGGACGATATTATGAAATATGGTTGTGGGTAATCTTTGGTAGGTATCACCGACATTCTTAAGATCGAAAGGCATGACTGTGGAGTAGAAACTTTCCTACGGGACAGTGAAAAGAAGTCTTCTCTTACTGATTTGGTTGCATCTTAATCAAATTATACCTAACTAATCCATCGATAATAAATTTGAGAGCATGATCGATGATGTTATTTATGACCATATCGATGTTGGGAAGAGGATAATCATCCTTGGGAGAGGCTTTGTTCAAATATTGATAGTCGACGCACATGTAGATTTTACCTCTAGATTTTTCCACAGGGACTATGTTGGTGAGTCAGGTTAGATATTAGATGACATGAATAAAAATCATGTTCATTTTCTTAACCACTTCATCTTTAACCTTGAGGGAGTATTTAAGGAAAAGATTCCTCAACTTTTTCATGATAAATTTCCACTCGAGATGCATAGGGATCTCTTGTCATATAATGTCAGGATCGATTTCAGATGCGTCACTGTAAGCCCATGAAAAGACATCCACAAACTCCCTTAGAAACTCCTCGAATTAATATTGGTCTTTCTCATTGAGAGTTGATCATATTCTCATCTTGTGCGAATTGCGACGAGAACCAAAATTAATGGAAATAGTTCCTTCCTCACTATTTTGGACGCGGTTTTGTTATTTAATTTTTTCATTATTGATATTAGTTAATATTTTTCAATAATTAATTATCTTCATCAAATGTTTGATTAATAGTTACAATTAAATCAATGTAAGGAACAACAAGATATTCAAAATCAATGTTTATTTCATTGACATTATCATTTAGAAAAACAAAAGTGAGGACCTTATCCAAGGTGGACTTATTTACATCAACATTAGAAATAGGAAAATTAGGAATATGTTCAGTCTCAAGATAATAAGTGATAGGGTTGTTGAGTTGTAGGGATAACCTAGTAGAGATGGTATGTCGTATCATCAGAAATGATGATCAATGTTGGGTCTAGTAGTTTGGATTTAGAAAGGAGCATGCAAACATCCATCCCCAGTTTAATCTAGGTTGAATGATCGTTCATTATCGGTGTTCTTCATGACATTACTGTCAAAAGAGTTTGAGTTAGTGGATTTTATGGCAATTGATTCACTTCATGTTTTTAACCCTTAGTTTGAGTGTCCTTGTCTTCAAATAATATATCAAATCATGGCTTCATCTTCTTCTTATATGCACCATATCATGGCTCAAGGAAACTACAATTAGGGAAATCTTCAACTGCCTTGATAAAGTAACCATTGAGGGAGTATTTAGAGATAACATCATTTATCTCAGTGTCGCCTTCTTATATGGTTGGTGGATAGTCATGAGTTCAGTTGGAAAAGGGTTGTACCCCAAACCATGAATTGAATAAGAAGTCATCAAAATTATCCGCTCGGTGATTGATTATTATCTATGGCTAAAGACCATTTCGAGCATGAAGTGAATATTCTTGAACATCTAAATTATGTTGGCATTCCTATATGGGTTGTTCTCATGATTTACCATTTATTTAAAATCATCACCTGTCGAGAGATACATATAGAGTGGGTCAACCATGAAACCAATGAGTGACATGCCATTAGTACTATTTTGGATCTTCATTGATGGTACCCATATCGTTTGAATTATCATCATCTTCAATGAGTATGATTATTTCTTTTCTCATTAATAACTTGAGCTTTTGGTGGAGAGAGGAAACAAGACATGGGATATTATGGATCCATGGGAGATTAAGCAATGGGTTGAAACATTCTAAAATGTCAATCACCTAAAAGTCAACTTAAGTTAAAATTGGGCTAACCCAATGTAAATAGAATTGATCCCGTGGCATCTTGGTGAGTATTATGGTAAGCATGCATGGACGTAGTTGTGGGAGTCAGGTCACTGATTTTCACCCGCAATAATCAGAGAATTCATTCTGGTTAGACATTCAGAGTAGAATTATTGTCAACTAGCACCAAAGGAATAGTCTTCGTTAGGATATTGACTGAGATATTGAGATCATACTTATGATTCAGCCCAAACCCTAGGATTTCTTGATCAGTATGGGAAATATTCCACTTGGTAGTTAAGGTAACGATTATATGGATAGCCTCTTTAGGATACGTAGTGGGAGGAATTATAGCTTGCATGAGAAGTTTGATAAGAGAGTTTATATGGAGCTGAGAGGGCATAAATAGCCCCTATGGTGTGAGTTGCACTTGAATTTTCTTCACTTGAGCAAGGATATTTATTTCCACTTTAGCCATTTCAAGCATTGGGATTTCTTTATTGTCTTATTTACCATTATTAGTGGCCATACTATATGTGGAAGATTTATATCATTATAGTAAAACCCAATTGGGTCATATGATTCATTGATGATGTGTGAAAGAGGAAAACTATATGTTTGCCTATGGATTTCTCTCTATAGAGGGGGGTTGAAGGTAATCCTGACATAGAGATAATCCCCCCATGTACAACAGTGTTTGGGATTAATGCAGCTCAGCGTGGCAACTCAACATGGCAGCCCAGAGGGACCTTCCAGCGGAGAAGCTGACCGAGAGAGCTTTTCCTTTAGTCATGTTGATTAATATAGTCTTCTTGTAACTTGTGTTTATATCGACTATGAGCTATAATGATTATAAAGATGTAGTGAGTATAATGATTTTGAGTGAGGTCGAACAGTACTCACGAGAGACCAGTCTTGGCAAGGCCTAGGAGAGCTTTCTTGCTCTATCGAATGACCTCATCGTGGGAACTTAAGAGGGAATTGTTTGGGAGGATTAAGAAGTGAGTTACCGTTGGGGCTTATCCTGACCATCTTAAATACACCTAGTAAAACACCGAAGGACCCTAACCGTGGAACCTCAGGGGGAGCAGCCTTGAGTTCCATCGGGTGTTGAGCTGTAGGCCAAACAACCCTCTACTTAATGTCACATCCACTTTATCTGATGTCACTAACCATCTAGGTAATGTCACACCTGCACTTGAGTAAACTACCGTGGTATTTGGGGCTATGAGGCAGTTTGTGAGCCACCTCTATGATGGCAGCCCCCAGACACATAGTGGTTAGGCAAAAGGCATGTCTTGGCATTTAATGCTTATGACGTGGAGATAACTAGTGCATCAGGTATTTAATGTTTATGATATAAAGTATGAGGGATGTCTTTGACAGGCATTAATTACTGAGTCTCCTCGAGGGTAGTATGGGGGGTCTATTTAAGGACCCCAACCACCTCTGGGGAGAGATCATGTTCTTGTTGAGAATCAAGAAGTTATTACTAAAGAGATTTATTACGGACCAGCGCTTTTTACTCACCCACTATTGGCATTTATTATGAAACTTTTAATATTTAATAGAGATAATTGAGGGTCGTGAGGGTGTTTGGCTGCCTACCAAGGTGTATCTAGGGTACTCATTTCTCTCTCCCTCTAGGCAAAGTTGCTTCTAAGTTCATTATTACCTTCTGAGGTATACACGAGAGATTTATGAGTTCAAACCGAGTCTATCTTCATTGAGTTATGTTTGTATGTCCCATGATTAATCAATAGTGTTGCTGTTTAAATTATCATTACTGTACTCAAAAGGTGTTACGCCTCCATCTAATCTAAACTACCCTCTTACATTTAGCGACTCTATTGGGGAGGCATTCTTCTAAGCAAGGAGTATGGCACAGGATAACGTTAATCGAAGGCTTAACTTTGATGACATTAAACACAATGAAGAACACGCGGCGAGAGAGATAGAAGCTTCAAGGGATAGGGCCCCTCGGTTAGAGGTACCTCTGGTCCAAGCGGTGATAGAAGTCCCAACGGTGGAATAAGCCTCAACAAGCACCGGGTTGGGACCAGCCTAAGTGGCACTCCTCATGAATAAATTCTATGAGTTTTTGCAAACTCCCGTATCTTTAACGGTGGTTTAAGGATTTGAAGTCAACTCCTTCATGACACTAGGGGCAGCCCCAACAGCCCCACTAAGTGCAGTCCTAACAAGAACAGTTCCAGCAAGTACACCCTCCATTGTAAATCCAGTGGTGGGAACCCCAGGAGTATTAACGGCTCCAACTGTGATGATTTCTCCAACTGCAACGGGCACGCAACTTCTAGTCCCATTCGTTGTCGCTTCAATGGCGTCGCCCATGGAAGATATGAGTAAGGAGATGCATAAATTCATGCAAGCCTTCTCACAATCTGCGGGTGAGGTAGCTTCGAACTATGATGATTTTCGAACGCCTTACCCCCACGAATACAATGATAATCCCTACCAAAATGATTATATTCCTCCTATTTTTGAAAAATACACAGGAAAGGGTGGAAACCCGAAGGAACATATTAAACGCTTCGTTGAACACTTGGAGGCGCATTGCAATAATAAGAAACTCAGGTTGAGGGAATTTTCTAAATCCTTAACCTATAAGGCATACACTTGGTATTCTCACTTAGCTCCCAAGAGTGTTTCCACATGGGAGGAGATGCACGTTTTGTTTGTCCAGAAGTTCTTTCTGGAGGAAGATGAGTTTACTTTGATCCATCTAGGTAGGGAGAAGAAACAAACCGGGGAAGAAGTGGTGGTCTACGTTCAAAGGTTCATGAAAAGGTCCTTCGATGTGAGGGAAGAGGCCAAAGAGTCCAAGTTACTGCAGATCTGCGCGGAGGGACTGCTTCCTGAGTACATCTTCCATCTTGTTAATGAGATGTGCAGGGGGACTTTTTTGGTGTTCCTAAAAGAAGCAAAGAATATCTCATTGGTTGTACGACAAAACCCAGTGGTGGTGTCCATGATGTTTAGGCAGTCGATACAACCTGTAGGGGAGGTCTCAGACCCTACGGGCAGGGTACACCGCAGGAGCAGATGGGGGCAAGGTAGCGAAGAAGGACAATAAGAGGAAGTTTGAAAGAGATAGGGAGAACCCACCACCATTGCCTTATACAGTAGAGGAAATTGTCAGCTATTATAATGCAATGGTCTAAGGAGGAACGGTGAACAAACCAAAGGGAATTCCCATTGAGGAACCCGGCGCTACAGCAAGGGCGGATCCAAAATATTACTAGATTCATCGAAAGATCCAACATCCAACAGAGAGCTATTTCATGCTAGGAGGAATCATCGACAAGTATGTGAAGGCCGAAACATTACAAATCCCTTTGCAGAATGTTAACAACAACCCACTCCCTGTGAATGGGGCCAATCTGGTGGTGGCCTATGATGAGGAGGTAGAGAGAGATGAAAGATAGATAACGACGAAGAAGGGGGATTTTGAAGAAGCTTTAGAAGATTGTACTAAGGGAATGGCTAACTTAGTGTTAGTTTACGATGAAGCAAACGCTAAAGACATGGAGGATGTATACAACATTGAAGGTGAGGAAGCAGACCAAGTCGTAGAATACTGTGCAGTTTCAAAATCCCCAAAGTTCACCGGATTCTTCGACCAAGTAGGGATAACAAGGGAGAGTAGATTGGAAATAACCTAGGAAATCCTTGACATTGAGAGGAAGAACACAGTCCCTCCCATGAAATGGAAGGAACCCATAGACATGTTGGTAAATAGGTTTCTATTAGAGGTAACTTTCAACGATGAAGATAGGGCCGTCAGGTTCCCTCATAACAGCCCACTGTATGTGACTGTCAGAGTTAACGGGGTTAGTTTTGCAAGGACTCTTAAGGATGGGGGAGCTTCCATCAATATCATGCCAATCAACTATTTCCACGCAGTTAATATTCCAGAGGAAAGGTTAGTCCCCATGCCTTTGTTGATTTCGGGATATGAGAACCAGTCTTCCAAGTCCATAGGGTACGTGAATGTTAGGATTGTGATAGGAAATCTGAGTTACCATATCAAGTTCCACGTAATAGAGAGTACAACTTCCTACCATCTCCTGATAGGAAGAGTGTGGATGCACAACTAAGGGCTATTTCGTTCGACGTATCACCAATGCGCTAAGGCGAATATCAAGGGAATAGAGGTGACCATTAGGGATGTGAAGAGGCCCTTTGCTATCGAGGAAGCTCACCTGGTAGATGCCACATTTTACACATAATTGGATGATGATGTCCAGGTTCTAACGAGAAGAATGGAGGGAGCATGGGTTCCAACGATCCGAGAAAGGATGGGGACCTTGAACGAGCAGAATAAAGAGGTTGCAAGCAGCAAAGGAGCGATTGCCGAAGAACCCCATCAGGTGATCCTTTTTTCCCCAAAATATTTTGAAGCAGCTCAAAGACAAGATGAGGCCTAGAGCGGACCCAATGGAGCATGAGGTCTAATGACAAAGCGACCTGAGTCAATTTTCAAGAGGAAGAGTTGCTGAGGCTTATAGAGATGAGAAGAGGAAGGTAGTGGCGACTACCAGTAGGCAGTGAAAAAAGTTAGTTACCGAAGAAGGAAATATGGTTTATCGATTATAATGGTGTGAACGGGTGGCCAAAGAAACTGATAATAAGGCTGACCCAATAAATGAGTGCTTTTTGGTTGATCAATGATGATAATGTATGGTGATAGGCAACTCTAACATACAGAAATTTATGGAAGAAATCATCGAAGAACCAAATTACATGGCAGATCAACCGAAGCCACAGGCCTAAGAGTTGGAGAAGTTGAACCTAGCGGAATAAGGGGAGGAGCCAAGGCCTATTTTTATCTCTAAAGATCTCAGTAAACGGAAATAAGAGGCGTTGGTTGAGTTAATTCAGGAGTTCACAAAAGTTTTTGCATGGAAGTACACAGAGATGGAAGGGTTGGACGAGAAAGTGAGTCGCCACAAGTTAAACGTGATGCCTTCGGACATTTTAGTGAAACAAGCAATGAGAACGTACAAACGTGAGCTAGACTTGAAGATCAAGGAAAAAGTCCAACGCTTACTGACGGCAGGGTTCATCAAACCGATACAACACCCACTTTTGTTGTATAGTGTTGTTCTAGTGGTTAAAAAAGATAAAAATCAAATAAGGATATGTGTGGATTTCAGAGACTTGAATTGGTCTTTCCCCAAGGATGAGTTCCCTCCACCCTCCATCGATAGCCTGATAGATGCAACGACTGGTCATGAGATGTATAGCATCATGTATGGGTATATAGGGTATAATCAGATGAAGATGGACCCTATGGATGTAGAGAAAATGGTGTTTAAAACCCCATTGGGCAACTTCATGTACAAAGTAATGCCGTTTGAACTCAAGAATGCTGGGGCTACTTATCAAAGAACAATGATGATGACCACCTTCCATAACTTCTTTCACAAGTTTGTGGATTTTATGTGGATGATTTGGTCATCAAATTGAGTAAGGAGGATTCCCATCTAAGCGATTTAAGGAAAGTGTTTTCTCGGTGCAGGATGTATAAACTGAAGATGAACCCACTAAAATGCATCTTTGGAGTAGCTAGTGGAAAGTTTTTGGGTTTTATGATTGATATAAGGGAGTACAGATGGACCAAGACAAATATAAAGAGATCTTGGAGATGCCCAATCCAAGAACGATGAAGGAACTGAAGAGTTTCCTTGTTATAGTTTATTACCTTAGGAAATCTGTGCCTGGATTGGCCAAAATCATGCACCCATTGATGAAGCATCTGCGAAAGAACATAAAATTCAAGTGGGAGGAGGTTCACCAGGAGTCTATCACTAGACTGAAAAAGCTTCTCGTTTCACCACAGACCATGGTTCCCCAAAGGCGAGAATACCGTTACAGCTATACCTCACATCCAACCATGAGATTCGTTGGATCTTTGCTGGAACACGAGATTAACGGGAAAGAACGACCAGTCTATTATCTCAACAGAATCATACATGGTCCACAGGTCAGATATTGTAGCTAGGAAAGGCATTGTTTAGCCTTAGTCTTTGTAGCGTAAAAACTTAGGCATTATATGCTATATTTTACAATTCATATTGTAACCAGATGTTATCCTATTAAGTATTTGCTGGCAAGAACTATATTCATTGGTAGGGCAGCTAGGTGGTTCCTCATCCTCTCGGAATATGAATTGAGGTGTGTGGTCCCTCGCGCGATCAAGAGTCAGGCCTACGCTGACCTATTAGAAATATTCCCCTCTGGGAGGTTTGAGCCACCTAAAGAAAGTATTCCAGGAGACGACTTGCAGACCAATTACGTGGATGCAAGTGATAAAGAATGGACGATGCAGTTTGATGGATCTTCGGCGAAAAAAAGGGAGGGGAAGGGGTTATTCTTTCAAAGGGAATGTAGGAGATTTATCTTTCCTACAAATTAGATTTCCCTTATTCCAACAATAAAGCAGAGTATGATGCGTTAGTGCTGGGGTTGCTGGAGGCCCTTTGAAGGGGGATCGGTTCACTTTGTATCAAAGTTGGTACGAACTTGGTGATTTAACAAGTGAATGAAGAATATGCATTGAAATAATTGATACTGACACCATACCGAATAATCATTCAGAGACTTCTCATCGAGTTCCATCGGACCAAGATCAAGAGACATCCCCGAAAGATGAACCAAAATCCAGACGCCTATGCACCATCACCCAGAAAATGGTCATGAGGAACGATACAACTACAGTAGTGATTCAATAAAGAACGTCTCCTTTAGTGTTACGATTAATTCTACCGATGGAGGAGGATGATGACTAGAGGGGAGAGATTAGAAAACAACTGGAATCTGGGGAAAGAGTGAGGGAGATGAGGGAACTATCCCAATACTTTACAAAATAGGGAAATCTTTACTTTGAAAATGCAAGGGGCTGGTTATTAAGATGCATCGGCCTAGAAGAATAAGAGCGGAGGTTGAAGAAAACACATGAATAGCACTGCGAAACAACTGAGATACTTCTTTACAGGAGAATTCAAAGGGAGGGTTATTTTTGGCCTAAAATGAAGCAGGACGCAACAAAGGTACAATAGAAGTGAGCTAAGTGCCAGTTATTCTTCGAGGAAGCTGAATGTCATTTCGTTGAAGCTTAACCAGACTAAAGGCAACCTTATATTGAATTCATTAAAGATGGAGTCGTCCCATTAGAGAAGATTGATGCGACGGGACTTACGCGAAGGGAACCGAGGTTCTACGTTCAGGAGGGGAAGCTTTATCAAAGGGGCTATTTTAACAGTCCATTGCATTTCATCACGAAGGGAGAAGAAGTCTAAGTCCTCAAGAAGGCACACAATCCAGCTCACATATGAGGGGCCAAGTTGTACGACCAGTTGATGACGTTGGGGTATTATTATCCAATAATGGAAAAAAACTCTATTGAGTTCGTCTGAAAGTGCAAGGCTTGCCAACTTCATAGAAATATGATATATGCCCCATCGGTGGACTTACACTCCCTGACAATGCCTTATCCTTTTCACCCTTGGGCGTTCGACCCGGTAGGGGCAATACCTCCTTCTTTGAGGGGGAAGATATGGATACTAGTAGCAACGGAGTTCTTTATAAAGTGGGATGAAATGATACCACTAAAAAGGGCAACGACGGGGGTGGTGAGCAACTTAACGAGAGAATACATCATTTATCATTTTGGGATTCCAATGGTTATCCTCTATGATAATGGAACCCCTTTTGTCAATTCGGAGGTAACGATGCTCACAGACAAGTACTCCATTATTCATCATACTTCATCAGTGGCATACCCAAAGGGTAACAGTCAAGCCGAATCAACTAAAAAGACCTTAGTTAATGTTCTGGCTAAAACAATGGAGGATTTTCCAGGACCATGGGATGATAATATACAAGTTGTGTTGTGGGCCTCTCGAACAACCAAGAGGAATCCCATGGGGTATACTCCGTTCTCTCTCGTTTATAGGGCTGAGGAGATTCTTTCGATAGAGTTAGAAGTTTTCTCTGATCGATATGCCTTACAAAGTAGCATGCTCCCGCAAAATAGACATGTCTAGTTGGAAGCGTTGGATGAACACAGAGATAACGTGATGCAACACTTTCAAATGTATACAAAGTATCTCTCCAAGGAATATGATAACTTAGTGAGACCAAGGAAGTTTGTGGAGGGAGACATCGGTTTGAAGGCAGTAGTAAAGAACATCAGGGGGTTTCCTCTACTTAAGTTTGCAGCAAATTGGAAGGGACCTTTCATTGTAAAAGAAGCTCACGATTCTAGTTATTACTTAATCTCTAAGATGGAAGAAGACAAGTCATTCAATATTAACAATAAATGGTTGAAAGTCTATCATGTGTAAGCAATTGAGTCTAGACCACCGTTGTATTTTCCAGTTGTTATGAATATACAAGTTTTTATTGTAACTCGAGTGGAAATAAAAGAATTGTAGTACTTCATGCTTTATGCAAACAGTTATAACACAAAGAAAGGACATGGAAAAATATATGTCTTTTTCGTTCATTCAAAACTTTGGGGCATTACAAAATTTGGAGCTATTGCCTAAGAATTACATAAGAAGAAGAAAAGGAAATGTTTACAACAATTCATTGACCTAAGATGAACCACAGATCTGGAGCAATAAAAAAATCTCTAGGAAGGCCCGAAGAAGCTGCTAGTCAAGATTGTTGAGAATTTATAGAAACCTCTAATATCGTTTGCGCTTATGTACGTTCGATGAGGAGTCTCTCTCGTTTCAGCTTCACTAGACGTAGAGCTTCTTAGACATCTTCTACCTCCTTATTAACAGCTTCAAATAGAGGTTATAGCTCAGCCAACTTAGCTTTTTCATCCCGTTGATCCTCCCGATGTTTCTGCTGCAACTCCCTCTGCCGATATAGTCACTGACTCTTCAAAGTTTTTAAGTGTGTAATAAGCCAGTCAAAACGAAAGCCATCATGACCCAACTACCTCAGATAACCCAGGAATTGGTTGAGGAGGGCTCTGGTAATATTTGAAGTGAGAGCGTTGATGATATCAGCAACAACGGTCGCCATGCCCTGAAGACTATAGCTCATCACAGGGATGTTGGAATGCAGGCAATACACTATAAAATCCTTAGGATATTTGCTTTTGAGCTCCTCAACTACCAAGCGATAGATGGCAAGCATTTGAGGGAAACGCTGAAGGACCATGAGCTAAAAGGCATGAGGATCTATGTAGGGCAGAGGGAGCTTACAATCAGATTCACTCTCGGCAGCAGCACCAGTCGTGGAACCTTGATCGTTGTGACCAGAATCTTCTTAGATAATGGGTTTACAATGGGGTGAGGCGATGGGTGAAAGAACTGGTGGAGAATTCTCCCCTGCACCCTGAGAACAGGTAGAATAAATAATGAGTTAAAAAGAAAAATTTTAACAAGCATTTTCATTGTTAAGTCACCGATATAGGTGGAGTTTATGAAAAATCTTAACAAGTGTTTTCATTGTTAAGTCACCGATGTAGGTGGAGTTTATGAAAAATCTTAACAAGTGTTTTCATTGTTAATTCACTGTTATAGGTGGAGTTTATAAAAAATCTTAACAACTGTTTTCATTGTTAAGTCACCGATATAGGTGGAGTTTATGAAAAATCTTAACAAGTGCTTTCATTGTTAAGTCAGCGATATAGGTGGAGTTTATGAAAAATCTTAACAAGTGTTTTTGTTGTTGAGTGATCGAGTGGAAAACCGAGCGTCCGTGTAATACGCTAGTCGTTGTTATCGGCTTCCAACCTCAATAAAAAAAAACCTAAACTTTTAACTACACTTTTATGGAGTATAGTAGTAAGTCTAGGTATCGAATCCACAGGGAATGTTTTATAGAATTTAATTGATTTATTACTTCTAAAATAAAAGTGAAAAAGATGATGATGGTTGACAAGGGGAAATAAGTTGGAACAAATTTATAAAACTAATTAAAATGAATGAGGAAATAGGTTGGAATACAATCCCCCAATCCCTAGTAATTACCCATTAGAATACTAGAATTGTAAATTATAAATTTGAATGAATCCAGTCTTTATAGATCCTAAGCATTACATATATGAGGTTCAAGCCCGCATCATATGAAATCAAAGATAAATATAAAGCGGTGCTAAATAATTACACGCACATCATATTCTTAAATATCCCAAGTACCTAGGGCAAGAGAGATTAAAAGATCTAGGATGATTGTGAACTTATCTTACACGATTCTTTCAAATTTAAATTTAAATTCTATTTCCTATGTAGATAAATTACATCGGGATGGGTTCATGCATCCCAACCCTTAAAAATTAGCTAAACATGATGAAAACAAAAGAAAACTCTAACAAACATTGTTAACAATTTGCAAAACAATTGAGAATTGAATGGAAAAATAAAATAGAGAATAGAAATTGATACTTGTATTTAGCAAGAGGAGAAAGAGATGAATTTGAATCCAGCAAAACTTCCTCTTCAAACTTACAACTAGGGTTTATGAAAACTTCTACCAAAGAAAACTACAATCTAACTTTCTCTCTCTAATCCTACTCCTACAACTTGATAAAAACCACCTAAAAGGATTTTTTTAAGCCTCCTCCAAAAGAATGCTAGGGCTTGGCCTTTTATAGCACCAAGTTGCACGAATTTAACATCAAGTTTCGCTTGTGGAACAAGTTTTTGCCAACCAATCACCATAAAATCTGCATAATTAATGACAGAAATCCGCACATCCAAACTCTTCATTATCGCGCAACTTCAAAACATCGTAACTTCTTCACCGTAGCTCGGATTGAGGTGCCGTTTTTTCCAGTATTCTTGTAATTTAGAGCTCTTCAACTTTCTAGTTGGCCCCACCTCTAGAATAAGGATTAAAAATTACAAAAATGCCCTTCAACTCTCCATTTCTTGGTTTCTTTCATTGTTTTGACTTCTCCTTTGCACTAACTTACATGAAATACCTGTAAAACACATGAGAAATACACAAAACAAGAAATACTTGCCAAAAAAGGTTAGTGGAATAAATACAAGACAAATCCAAGCTAATTACACTGCACGGGATCATAAAAATACCGAAATTAAGGGGATAAATACGAAGAATATGTGACTAATCATTGAGTCACCGATATAGGTGGAGTTTATGAAAAATCTTAACAAGTGTTTTTGTTGTTAAGTCACCAATATAGGTGGAGTTCATGGAATTTCTTAACAAGTGTTTTTAGTGTTAAACCACCATTATAGGTGAAGTTTGGAAGGTTGAGAAGTGCAGAGAAACTAACGAAGTACCGCAGCAGTAGCGGGAGCGAGAATGGGACTCACCGTGGAAGCCATAACGGTAGGAACCATTGGGATAAGGATTATTTCCTTAGAGGTCCTAATGGCACCGTCAACTGCAGAAGCCTCAACGGTCGGTGAAGCTCTCTCACCAACAAAAGGTACCAAGGCCAATGTAGGAGTTTCACTGGGAGAAGACGATGGACCTCCAAATGATGCCCCAACATGGGTGGGTACAGAAGAACCACTACGGTGGGAAGAACCATCAACCTTGGCCTTAGAAGCATGCAAACCACCAAGAGAAGAGGGTGGGGAAAGGCTTGGGGAAAGTTGCAAACATAAAGCTAAGTGTTAGACATGAGGATTAAGTACAGAAGAAGTGAGAAATACCTCTAAGTGTTGCTTACCTCAGTTATGGCACCAAAACGGGAAACTGCAGCTAGTGGTCTCGTGAGCACAGGGGGAGAAGAATGTTAGATAACAACGATGCCATTTCAACCTAAGGCATCCCAACATATCAATGTTTAGCAGGACAAACAGAAAAAAGGGATGGAAATATGTGAGACCTAATAAGTAATGGATAATATGTCACCTCACGGGCACTTTCTGCAGCTGGAACGATGGTCAGAAGGACCTCGTGCCGGGATGATAATTCAAAAGTGGTTGTGGGAGTTATCTCTGGTTGAGAAGAGACACCCACAGACTCAACGGGCTCACCCCCCACAGCAGCATCCTTCACACGTTGAGAGGTCGAAGGGAAGGAGTAGGTAAGCCCAATCGTGGGAGAACGGGGAGCAGTTACATCAGTTTGAGAGGAGCCAAAATGTCCCCCCATGAAAGGGCTCACGGGGGGGTCTGGGTCTTTCTTCTCAAACTTCCTGCACCAAAGTGATTAAGAGGTAAACAAATGCAGCTTGCCTTAAAAAAATGCGAATAAAATAAAAAACACACATACATACCTCGGATTTAGTGGGAGAATGGGAGCATATAACCACTGGGACTTGGTACCCAGAGTCTTCTTCCTCGCACCTGCATCGCCAGTACATCGAGGAACCATTAAAATTTTCTTCCTTTTTGACCCTGGTTCCATTGGATCAACCAGGATGGTAGTTAAGGCAACAAAAGGAGGAACGATAGGCGTGCATTATTAAAACTCAGCATTTATCCATTCTACCTAAGCCTGAACCCTCCTTCTTAGCTCTTCACTTAACTCAGCAGATATAGGAAGGGGAACGGAGGTGATGGGGAATGCCTCCAAAGAGGTTTGAGGATGAGTTTGGGACTTGAATTTTGAGGAATTGAATTTTGAGTAAGTCCCACTCTTGGACTTCCTAGTTCTTTTTTATGGTGGCTGGGAAGGTCCTTCGCTAGTGGCTGCTTCGATTGAATGGGAAGGCTATTTGGGGGTTGCAACGGTCTTGGGTTTGGGCGTGGCAGTAGGGATCATCGGTAAATAAGGGGGTAGCTCGTGGGGAGGATCTTTAACAATTTTACTCAGAGGGAAATAAACTCCAAGAACGGAGT
Source organism: Sambucus nigra (assembly GCA_949130495.1). Taxonomy (NCBI): domain Eukaryota; kingdom Viridiplantae; phylum Streptophyta; class Magnoliopsida; order Dipsacales; family Adoxaceae; genus Sambucus; species Sambucus nigra. The sequence continues at coordinate 198,192,204 of OX422211.1, read as the reverse complement.
TGCCCATGAGACCCAACTCCAAGGCAGAGAAAGAAAGGACTAGGAGATACTAGGGGGGCTCTATATGAACTCGTGAATCATGGTCAGTTGTATTAAATGGAACTATGTGGCATAAGAAGTAGATACATCCTGACCATCTATGGTAGAAGTCACACCAAATACCATTGTTGGAAGGTATAAGGTGCAAGCCTCAGCAAAAGTATCATTTTTATTGCTCAGTTGAAACACAGGTTGAGAAGCCCCTGATCAAACCCGAACTTTGTGCTACGTCTATCGGGGTTATAATGTTCAGAAGTATACCCCCATTCAGTGAAGGAAGAAACCCAAGAGTGAACATAAGTACCACGGCCTGCGAAGGATTTTCTACAACTGGAATGAAAGTGATCATTGAAGCTATAGAAGGGAAAAAGTTCCAAGTGTGGGAAAAAGTAGACTCATTGTACGGCCTCATGAAAAAATAATCAAAATGATCGAAAACCTCCATTATCTCCTTTCGGTTATGTTTTTTATGGAAGCATAAGAGGCGTGGAGGCTTGTTGCCTTGACTCATGGGGTAAGGGATAGACTTGTCGGTAATGGTAGGGAAATGGGTATAAAGGAAGGCCATTAAAATAATGGTGCTGGAAAAGCTGGCCAAGTTGTAATGACCCAATGATAGTGCCAAGTCAATATGGGTTCGATCCATCCTTGTGTAGAGGGACCCCAAAGCAATAGCGGCCAGAGGAAGGTTAAAACCCCTGGCCAAATGGATGGAAATGTTTATATGGTCCCTCCTAGGTTGGTCATTGGGTTTACCAATCAAAAAGAAATGCAAAAGCAACATAAGAATGTAGGATGGTAGTTCCAAAGATGTACCTTTACCTTAGCCCGTTACAACAGTGACGTCCTTCGCAGTAGGAGCTTAAAAAAAAGATGATAAGGGGAGTAAAAGTGGCCTTGTTTGAAGACCGGGTGCAACAATGACAGATTCGATCAAGCTCAGCTCGTTTAGCAGTCTCTTCGGCATCTAAGGCCTCATTATGATATGTAAACTCACCCATGGTCTCAAACCTAAGTATCTCACAAATGTCCTCCAATGTAATGGTGAAATCCCCCCATGCAGCAAAGAACGTGTGAGTTGTAATGTTCCATCTGGAAACTAATACTTGGAGCGTAGCTTTGTGCTTGGAAAGAGTGAACTCCCCAAACCAGTGGGCTCAATGAAGACCAACCTTTGTAAGGGTTACATCGTAAGAGCTCTGCATGTGTGCATGCCAGGCAGCAAAATGAGCTGGAGACCACCCAGGTTCCTCAAAATTGATCTGAGAGTAGAAGAAGTCACCACGATCCAACCGAAAGCATAGAGTCCCCTCTGGGGGAAGAAAGACACACTTAGACGAATCCTCATCTTCATCACCTAGTAGTAAAGGACCGTACTTGGATAAAAAATGGTAGGTCTTGAATGCATCGGAGAACTCATCATCTTTGCAAAAGATGGGAGACCGATGGTAAAAACTTAGTTTCTCTTGACGAGCAGCATCAAGGGTAGTAGTAGTGCGAAGGGTGGCAGCAGTGCTAGAGGTGGCAGAAGGGGAGCTTGGCTGAGCAGCGATGGTGGTAGCTTTGGAAACACTTAAAGAAGCCATAGAAAGTGCCGATGAAATAAATAGCTTGGTAAAGAAGGGATAGGAATGAAAAAGGGAGGAGCGCAACCACAGGTGGTGGCATAACAGACGAGAGAAAGAAGAAAACTAGGTGAAAGCTTAGTAACAATGGAGTTCTGGCAAAGTTTTTCTCTCTAGAGTATATGGAAGATTAAAGAAGACGAAGGGAAAAAAAGAGTTTGAAACATAAACGTTTGAGATCTTTTAAACCCATTTATCGAGTTTCCCACCACCACACGTGCAAAGCCGCCTGTAAATCATTTCAAATAGACATGTGGCATTTCGGGAAGTGCCCTGACAATCGAAAAGATAGAGCCACGTCATTTGAGAAGTGAAGCATGGGGAATAAAAAGGGTTTCCTTACTAGGAAAGTTTGAGTTTTCGCGCAAAAATTTTTTGTCAGACATATCCAATAAACCCCTAACGAAGAATCTATCCCAACTGTCCAAAAAATATTCGATGTCCCCTCACCACAAGTCAAAACGTTGTTTAATTATGACTCAGCTACATCGAGGAGAATTTTTTCTTTTTTGAACATGGTGAAACGTTACAAGGGAGAATTTCATAAGTCACAACGATAGGGGCAGTCCTAGCGACAAACTCACCGCCTACAACTATAATCCACACCGGCACAAATGGGAGAATTTCACTTACCAAGAGTCAAAACGGGTATCTGAGAAAGTCAGCAAGTGTATCGAGAGAATTTCAAATAGTCAGGTCAGAATGGTTGAAGCTCACTGAACAGAAAAAAGTGGCGATATCCCTTCACCAAAGCGCTAATAAGCCGCAGCATTTTTACTCAGATACATCAGGGAGAATTCTACTTTTTTCAGTAAACGGAAATCATAGTGGTTGTAACAAAAGAAAATATGCCAGAATGTTTTCAGGCAGAGAAGGTTTAATGGATTGAGAAGTTTTCGTGTAGACATTTTTTGTTCCCATAAAAAATCTCTACACAAAGGGGCAAATGTAGAGGGGGTTTGAAGGTAATCATGAGATTAGAGATAATCCCCCCATTTACAACAGTGTTTAGGATTAAGGCAGCTCAGCGTGGCAACTCAGTTTGTCAGCCCAGAGGGACCATCGAGTGAAGAAGCTGATCGAGAGAGCTTATCCTTTAGTCATGTTGATTAATTTAGTCTTGTTGTACCTTGTGTTTATATTGACTATGAGTTATAATGATTGTAAATATGTAATGAGTATAATGATTTTGTGTTAGGTCGAATGATACTCGCGAGAGACCAGGCTTGGTAGGGCCTGGGAGAGCTTTCCTTATCTATCGAATGACCTCGTCATGGGAACTTCAGAGGGACTTGGTTTGGAGGATTGATAAGTGAGGCACCATTCGGGCTTGTCCTGCCCATCTTAGATAAACCTGGTAAAACATTGAAGGACCCTGACCATGGAACCTCGGGGGGAGCAGCCTTGAGTTCCATCGGGAATTGAGTTGTGGGCCAAACAACCCCGTAATTAATGTCACATCCACTTTATTTGATGTTAATAACCATCTAGGCAATGTCCGACCTGCACTTGAGTAAACCATCGTGGTATCTGGGATTGTCAGACAGTTGGTGAGCCACCTCTGTGATTGAATCCCCCTGACACACAGTGGTTAGGCAAAAGACATGTCTTGGAATTTAATGCTTATGACATGGAGATAACTAGTGCATCAGGTATTTAATGTTTATGACATAAAGTATGAAGGATGTCTTTCACAGGCATTAAAGAGTGAGTCACCTCGGGGTTAGTGTGGGGGGAGGGGGGCTATTTAAGGACCCAAACCACCATTGGGGATAGATCATGTTCTTGTTGAGAATCCAGAAGTTATTACTAGAGAGATTTATTACGAACCATAGCTTTTTACTCACCCACCATTGTCATTTATTACAAAGATTTTAATACTTGACAGAGATCATTGAGGGTGGTAAGGGTCTTTGGCTGCCTCCCAAGGTGTATCTATGGTGCTCATTTTCTCTCTCCCTCTAGGCAATGTTTCTTATAAGTTCATTATTACATTATGAGTTATACACGAGATATTTATGAGTTCAAACCGAGTCTATATTCATTGAGTTGTGTTTGTATGTCCTGTGATTAATTAATAGTGTTGTTATTTAACTTTTCATTACTGTACTCAAAAGGGGCTACGCCTCCATCTAATCTAAACTACCCTCTTACACTCTCTTCATTCGACTATGTAGTGCTTTATAATTCTCCTGGAGCTTGTTTGATCAATTAAAGATCATGGCAAATTACTTCCAGTTCCTCATTATACTTGTACTTAACCATGAATTCATGAGCAACATCCCCCCAGAAAGTAATATAATATTCTTCTAAAGATATAACCAATAAAGGGAATTTTCCAGGGTATATTAAAACATTTATCCATAGTACCCTTAGTTGCACCTAAAAAGATCATGACTAGATGATAGTTACGCAGATGAATAATAGAAGGCCCACTTCTTCCAAACTTCATGACGTCTATTATTTTAAACTTCTCGGGTACATAGGCTTTGGTATAAGAGGAAATATGTATCTAGTCCATATAATTCTAGGAGAGTTTTACATTTTAAGAGAGAATTTGAGAACTTTTATCACCCTAGTAGGTTATTATTCCTAAGGATCAACTGGAATGGAGACAAGTAGATTAGCCCCTTGCTAAACCACAAACCTAGAATGGCCACGACAAGTTTGTCAGAGCCCAAGATCGTGACTTGGTGGTCGCAGTCTAAGACCATGAAATGGACAAAAAGCACGTAACAAAGGTCGTCACCAAGAAAAAGGGTTCCATTAAATTTCAAGTAATAACCCACTAAATTAAATATCGGGTGATCAGTCCCATACTAAATTAAATCAGAATATACAGTTGGATCATTCTTAGCATCACTATTAAAAACATTTTATAATAACCTAATACATAATTAAACGGGTGTTAAAAAAACCTTCAAATTTTAATTTAATAAAATTCCACTTTTTAAAACATAAACCATTTAACACAATCCATTCACACATTGAGTAACAACTGAGTAAATATCTCAACTTAATTAAATGCAACTAGAATCAAACTTTATATTAAAATATCTAAATACAATAATCCTAATGATAACAAATGTATCACAATGACATACAAATATAATCCTGACTCAGATAGAAAGGAAATAACTAAAATCTTCGGGGCGACATACCCTAAATGAAAGATCACTACAGAGTATGAATCACTGAATGTGAAGGCATCTAAATAAAGCTCAAAACTCCATACCATCCCTAGCTTGTCATATGTCATAATCCTCTATAGTTGGAGTCCCTGCGGTTGGACACCTGATATAGGAGATACAAGAGAGAGAAGAGAATATGAAAGGAAAAGGGTCAGAGCCCGATGTAAATATAGTTTATAAAACAACAAGTGAGCAAATGTTATATTTAACAATTATTGTATACATGTTAGATTATCGGACTCTCTCTTGAGTTTCTCACCTCTAATCTAGAGTGCCCACCTAACATACCTCTAAGTCATACTAGTTACCGTTCCCATGGTAACTAGATCAACCCAATGTATAATCTATTCATAGCCCAATTCATTCCCACGTATATTTCTCATAATACATGTAATAGTAATAATATGTATATCCATTTAGATTCAATATGGATAAGCCCCTTATTAATTCAATTTAATTAAGTGTTTGCATACTTAATTAATTGTAGATATCATTATCTTTCAATTGTACTTTAGTCATACAACAGATATCATCCTATATATATATATATATATATATATATACACACATTCACTCTATTATATATATACAATACTGCACCTCGAGACATAGCTGCGGTGCTGCATTACTATGTTATCATGTCCCAATACATCTTGTCACTCAATGGGGGACTATAGGTTCGGTGAATATTCCTCAAACACAAACATTGGAGGCGAATATAGTCCTAAGCCTTTGGGCTACGCACATACCTACGCACCCAAATGACCGATCACATTCAAAAGTGGTGATCAATCCCTAAGTTCCATGTTCTCGAGTGACAAGTCAAAAATCCCATTAGATTGATCAGGATGTGACTACCCTCACACGCAAACCTCCCCCGATATCAAGTAAGCTAGGTATGTCATACACATAAACCATCAATCAATCAAATAGGCATTATCACCTACCTATTTAGTATTAGGTACTTACATTAACTATATCATATTAGGAATTTATCCTATCCCAAGTACTCGTCGTATTTCTTGCATACTACCCATACTTGTAATCATGATTATCATCGTATATATATTATGTAATTATTTCTCCCATAATCTTTTATTTAACCCAAGTACCCATATGTATGTCCTCGATGTTACCTGTACTTGTCATAATGATTATTCTCCTCTAAATCGTATAATAATTATGTAGATATATTTCACATAATTTTACTCCTTAATATATTATAATTATCGAAAATTAATCCTAAGTTTATCACTCTATTAATGTGCAAAAATTATTTAAAAACTCATTATGGTCGAGATTACAATTCCCCAAACTTTTCTGGTCTAAACTGGAGATTTCTGGAAATATCATTTGAAGTCGATAATCTCGTTAGAACGAGATGGAATCAATTTAGAATGAGATTGACTCTCGTTCGAACGAAGTCATGTCTCATTCGAACAAAGTCATCATTTTTCCTATTCGTCTTCATTTCTAGTTTTTTGTGTTTGTCCTCAATTTCTAACACCCAAACGTTACTGGTTTTCTATCCTAACAGAATCCAAAAATATGAATTAGTATTATAATATTATTTCAACATATACATGGGTGATTTATACATAAAAATATCAATTCCACATGTTCATAAGGGATTATCGTCAAACCCATTAAAACCTTAAGATTTCAATACTCTGAATTTTCTATTTTTATCCAACTTGAAAACTCAGAATTTAGAATCATTGTTTCATACCTAAATCATCAAATTTCTTTTTTAACATGGTAGGATTTTTTTCACATGTAATTCCTATCATCCTTTTCAATAACCTTAAGAAAATATATTTTTCTCTACATGTAAAATCCTTAATTTTCATCATGATCCCTACATGTTATGTATTCAACTACATGAATTTGCCTAACCATTATCTTGATTTACCAATTATTACAAATTCCAAATTCATAAGTTCATGAATCCCAAAATAAAATAGTCTTCTAACATGGATATGCTAATCACTTAAATAGAGCAAAAACCACTTGGCTTAAAAGTCGGTCTGAACCTTTGATGAGGATAAATGTTAGAACTTCTCCCTCCCTTTTTTCAACAATTTTTTCAGCAACTATGGTGGTGGTGCAAGGTGAAGATATTGTGGTTGTCCCTTTGGTTTTCCCTAGGTAACTCCTCCTTTCCACGAACTCTTCCCCTCCTCAAGCTACCCTTTCACTTTCTCTCTAAGACTCTTTTATTTATTTTTTCCAAACTTTCTCACTTGTTTTTGGATGAAATGAATCCTATGTAGAGTCTAGTCTTATTTAAATAAAAATTCTTAAGGGTAAGATAAAAGACAAAAAATGTGGATATTATTCATCTCCCAAGACAAATGACTAAAATGTTCCTTCGGGGTATCCTTTCATCTTCTAAATCAAGACCCAAATCAAACACTTGGGTATACTTTTCTGCTTATTTCGACCCTTTCAGACTCCACGGCGCACTCGAAACAACCATAAGGTTGATATAAACTAATCTTTCCTTTTTATTTATTTAAATTAGTCCCACACGTCCCATAACCACGTCCTGAATTACTTTCATTTATTGTTGTATAAGTAACTCATGACAATATAAATAACATCATATTCATATATTACTTATATATCACTAAGTAATATTAAGAATCATATAATACTGTAATCTCTAGTAATATTAAATCCGGATTAATCCCAATTAATTTTTCATAATTAATTCCAATTAATCCTCATTAACTTTTGCTTTATCTATTTTATAAGTTCTTAAAAATTAATGGGTATTACATACTTCCCCCTAATAACATAATTTCATCCCGAAATTTGAAAAATCAAGCATATCTGGTACGAATAACTCCTGGTATTTGTCACGTATCTCATCCTCATGCTCCCATGTAGACTCGTCAAAGTTATGGTGCTCCCACTGGACACACACCAACGGAAAATACTTTCGATCTCAACCGCCTCTCACTATGGTCCAAGATCACTACCGATCTACCCTCATACGAGCTATCAGGATGAAAATAAATATCCTCCAATGCTACATTAGTGTAAGACAAATTATCTTTGAGATATCGCCTCAGCGAAGAAATATGAAATACATCATGAATCCTATGCAAGTTCTCCGACAACTCCAATCGAGAAACAACCAGTCCAACCCTCTCAATAATAGGAAAGGGTCCAACATATCATGGAACCCATTTACATTTCTTACCAAATCTCATTATTCCCTTCATAGGAGATAATTGCAACAATACTTGGTCCCCCACACTAAACTCCCAAAAGAACCGGTTCGCATCAGCATAGATTTTTGGTTTGTCTTGAGTTACCCGAATACAATTACGAATCATCTCAATCCTGGAAGACGTATCATGTATCACCTTTGGCTCAAGTATCTTGTTGTCCTCTAACCAACACATCGGACACAATATTAAGCGGTACCCCATATAACCTCACTATCTCGGCTATAAAAATATGGGTGTACTATCCGCTAGAGTAATCAGTTCGAACTGCAAAAAAAGTGTGATACCTTAGTTAACCGATCCACAATCACCCAGATGGAATCATGACCCCTCTGAGAAGTAGGTAACCCTGTGATGAAGTCCACGGAAATGCCCTCCTATTTCCACATCGGGATATCTAATGGTTGTAAAAGCCCATTTGTCTTCTGATGATCCACTTTTACTAATTGACAAGTGGAACACTTAGAGACAACCTCAGTAATGTCCTTTTTCATCTCGTTCCACCAATACTGCCACCGCATTTCTACATACATCTTATCCACTTCGGTATGTACCGCAAATTTGGATCCGTGAAATTTCACCATCACTGCATGTCACAAATCCACACCATCTAGAATAACCAACCTATCGTTAAGGCGTAAGCCGCCATCAGAACTCAATAAGTAAGACTCTACTCCTTCAATTAAAACCTGCCGAATTTTCTCTTGATAAAAAGGACCGGCTGCCTGAGCCTGAACCACCCTCATCACAATCTAAGGTGTAATAATCATAACTGATATAAATGATTGGGAAACTGCATGTTGATGTCCCAGTTCCTTCCATTTTGCCTTCCATAACGCGACCAACTCACCTACTGGCCTTCGGCTCAACGCGTCTGCTACCACATTAGCCTTTCCCGGGTGGTAAAGTATTTCACACTAATAATCTTTCATGAACTCAAGACACCTACGCTGGTGCATGTTCAACTCCCACTAAGTGAATAAATACGGCAGTGACTTATGATCCATGAATAGGCGAAACTTTTCCCCCAATAAATAGTGTCTCCATATTCGAAGGGAAAACATGAATGCCGCAAGATCTAAGTCATGGGTGCGGTAATTATTCTCATGAGGTTTAATCTTTCTAGAGACTTCATATATGGCCTTCTCTTCCTACTGTAGTACTCCACTAAGCCCCTATAAGGATGCATCAGTGTAAACCAAGTACTCCACTCCTGGCTTAGGCAGTGCCAATACTAGTGCTAAAGTCAACTTATCTTTCAGCTCGTCAAATGCTAACTGACATGCATCATCGTAGACCAATGGTACGCCATTACGGGTTAGATTAATCATGGACCCGCTATTGTAAGGACACAAATTTCCAATTGAGTCCATATATAGTTTTGGCTCAATTCCGGAGAAAAACATTTATTCGTAGGATAGTATTTATTGTAATATTCTTAAGCCTATGAAGTGTATGTTGAAGACGTAGCGGCAAAGAATTTAAAGCTTCATCAAAATGCCGGTTTGCGTGCCTCGTTTCTACGTCATCAACTAAGGGTCCATGCTCCCAATGTATGAATGTAATTATATTTATATAGGAGCTTGGAAAAATTTGTATTGGGTGTTTAGGTGTAATAAAAACTGCATTTTATTTTCAGAAAGAATCAATTAGAACTTTAATATAAGTATATAAAAGTCTCTGGGCCAAAATCGAATTTTACAAACTTTCTGGTCGTTCGTTAGAAATGTCGTACTAACGAGTTTTTTCGTTCGAACTAGATTTCGTTCGAACGAGTTTTGTCGTTCGAACCAATTTCGTTCGAACGAGTTTTGTCGTTCGAACCAGTTTCGTTCGAACGAGTTTTGCCAACGACCCTAACTGGTCAGTCGTTCGATATGTCGTTCGAACGAATGTTCGTTCTAACGAGGTATCTAACGAACTTCGAATGAGCCCAGGCTGGTCGCTCGTTAGAAGTCTCGTTCGAACGAGAATCAAGTTCGTTTGAACGAGATTCCAGCGGGAACAGTTATTTGGCAGTTTTTTGCAGTTTTTCCCCACTCCTCCACTTGGTTTTCAACCAACTTTTTTCATACATTATTATGTGCGGGAAACACATTTTCCAAGACAACTTTTCCAACATTGTTTATCTCCTAAAGAGAGTTTGAGAGCAAAATTAGTTTAGAAAAATGTTCAAGTTTTGAGTGTTAATTTTTAATGAAAAATTCATACACACTCTAGTTTACACCCAATAATTGTTTATCCAAGTTTCTATATTTATATCAATTGCTTGGAGTTTTTGGCACCGGTTTTCTCTACCGAATTCAAGAGACGTTTCGGGTTTGCTTCTACACCCCATCACAAAGAAGACTTTTGTTGAGATTCTACCCACACAGAGAAAGGCTCCATGCTTGGGTGATGGTGACCATATAAAGTCCCATCGGTGGATTCCGAGACCGCGGTGGTGTTCCATTGGTTATCCGCTAATTGGAGGTCGATACAAGAAGAAGCATCACGGCTTGAGAGGGTTCGAGTTTAAGAAGTAAGTCTTTTGTCTTGTATTTTGTAATACCGTTTTTAGTGGATTTGAGGCTAGGGCCGTCCTGAGGTTTTTTCCTGTTAGTGGGTTTTTCCTCGTACATCGCGGTGTTGTGTGACTGTTGATTTTTATCTTGCTCTATTTCACTTAGAACGCATGCTAGATTAATTTCAAGATAAAATTTGGTTTTACAATCACACTAATTTAAATTGGAACTTTAATTTAATATTGGGTAAAATTGGTTTATTCAAGTCTTTTGCTTAAATTGGTTTCGCCTAACTTTGTTTAAATGAATAATCATGACTTAGGCAAATTCTAGGACTTGAATTATGGTTTAATTTGCTTTTTGAAGAAATTAATATTCTGCCTTGTTTATTTGTTGAACCATCTCTTATATACGCTTCCGCATCATCTCTATTGTGTTTTAAGTAAAAAGGAAATTAAAATATTTTAATTATGATTATTCAAATCCGGGGGCCTTTCAGATTGGTATCAGATCCAAAAACGATAATTTATTTCGTTAAGATTCTTTAATTTTTGGCTAAAATGGATTTTTCCCCATTTTCAAAATTTCCTATTTTTGATGGTTCTAACTACGCGTATTGGAAAGCGCAAATGAAATCGGCACTTAAATCTATCGATGAACGTGTTTGGATGTCTGTTGTTACCGGGTACTCCCCACCAACTCATCTAATTGAAAATGAACGTGTTCCCAAACCCATCGATAGATGGACCGAAAATGAGTTTAAGCTTGCAAATTTTAATTCCCGTGGTTTAAATGCATTATTTAGCGCTGTCGCACCGGATGAATTCCGAAGTATTATGACGTGTGAAACCGCTAAAGAAGCTTGGGATATTTTACAATTAACTCATGAAGGAACGAGTGTCATTAAAGCTTCTAAACTCCAAAACCTCACCACTCAATTTGAAACTATCAAAATGGATGAAAAAGAAACTTTTGATAAATTTTATGCCAGACTTTCAGATATTGTTAATTCATCTTTTAACTTGGGAGAGAAAATACCTGACGACCGTGTTGTAAAGAAAATTTTAAGGTCCCTACCCGATAGATTTATTCCTAAAGTGACCGTTTTAGATTCTTTACCCACATTAGCCTCTACGAAATTAGAAGAGCTTGTAGGTGATTTACAAACCTATGAACTAGATATGTTTCCCTCTAAAACTGAAAAGAAAATTGAAAAGGGCGTTGCTTTAAAATCCCGTAAAGAGGTCAAACAAGTAGTAAAGAGCGATAGTGATAGTGACTCGGAAGACATGGCTTTGTTTGCTCGTAAATTTAGAAAATTTCTTAAATTTAACAAAGATAAAGTTAAAAATGATTTTAAGAAATTTGATACTTCTAAACATGATAAAAGCGAGAAGATTTCTAAAGCCGAGAAAATCCCTAAACCTTGTAATGAACATTTAGATAGGGACGAGTCTAATAAGTGTTTTGGTTGTGAAGGTTATGACCATAGGGCTTACGAGTGCCCCACTAAACTAAGGAAAGATGGTAAGCGACCTATTTCATATAATGCTACCCTTAGTGGTAGTGATAAGGAAGAAAAGCCCGATTCCCCCACTAAGAAAAATTTTGTGGCTTTTATGGCTAGTCATGTGAGTGATAATGAGAACTCATCGATTGATGACACGATTGCACATGCCACTTCCAAGGTCATTGTTCATGATTCCCATGTTTTTAATGATAGTGAGAGTGAAGAAGAAAGTGAGAGTGAAAATGAAGAAGAGGTTGATGTGAGTGAACTTCAAAATGCTTTTCATGAATTATATAAAGAATCTATTAATTTGAAAAGAACGAATTTGAAGTTAGAAGCTTGTTTAAGAAAGAGTGTCAACGTCGTTGATGATAGTGCCTTAATAGAAGACCTTATGACACATGTGATGACTCTTCAAGAGAAGCTTGATTATGTAGAAGGCGAAGGAAATAGCCTTAGGAGTTTAATGGAATCCTTGAAAAAGGAGCTTCTTATTTTTGAAGAGCGAAATGTTTTACTAGAATCTAACATTATTGAATTGGAAAATAAATTAAAAGATTCTAGTATTGTCAAATTTGATTTGGAGTGTCGTTCGGAAAAACTAGATAAAATGTTAGGAACGGTCCAAATTAAAAATGACACTTGTGGTTTAGGATTCAATTCTTGTAATGATTTTACCCCTAAAGTCAAAACCAATGTTTTAGGAGAATCTTCTAGGAATGCATTTAATGATCACTCCTTAGATAAATCTTTTCGACATATTCTTACTTGTACACATTGTGGTCGAAAAGGTCATCTTAGGAAATTTATTTTAGATCTCAAACGAATTCCTAGAAAATCCCATAGTAAAGTAACCACGATAGCTAATGTTCCTACACCCCAAGATAGTAATTCTTCATTAATTTGGGTTAGGAAATCCGACTTGGTTGCCTTACAAATTAGGGATTTTGATTCTCATTTACTTTCACATGCTTCCTCTCTTGCTAAATCTAAAGGATGAATGTGTTAGTGTTTGCATACTTTAGCGTTTGTACTTCATGCTATATTCATATGCTAAATGTATGCTTGTTTAGTCATTTTCTAGTCATAACCTTATTTCATATCACATGCTAGAAATCATGACTTGTTTATCTTTTTGTATTATATTTTGTGTTTGAATTAATTAAAAATATAAAAAGATTTTTGTTTATCATTTGTGTTTTATTTATTTCATTTATGCTTAATGAAAAATACAAATGATTTTTGTTTAGTCTTTTGAGTATATATATTCTTCTTTGTGACTAAAAATGTTAAAAACTCAAAAAGATTTTGTTTGGTGTGTATTTTTGTTTGACACACTTTATGTGGCATATATTTGTGTTTGAATCCCATCATTTACGCTCCCACGTGGCTATAACTTTTGGTTTAGATTTTCAATCCTTAAAATGTTCTTTACCATATTTTATATGGAGTAGTTGGATTTTGTATTGATTAAATGGATTCTATTTTCATATGCCTCTATTCACACATGCACGAGCTCTTTTGAAATCTTAATGTCACATGTTATATTTGAGCTTTTTGAGGTGTTCTCCTATCAATCTAGTCATCTACATATCTATGACCTAGGAGGACTAGTGCATGTCAAAATCCGTTGCATGTGAGATTTGTGTGAAAAATGAAAACATGATAAATTAATATATGCACGGGGAAGGGCTCCGAAAGGATGAATTAAATCCCTTGCGATAGTAAGCCACCGTTGATTGGATCTAAAAGAAATACGTGATCCAAAGGCCTAAAAACAGAATATTTGGCATTTAAAAGAAACAATTGCCAAGGCCTATGTTTGTTTGATATATTCACTCAAAAAACAAAAGAATATATATGCTCATTGAGGTAGAATTGGATGGTATATCAACGCTTTGCACAATGTCCGTTTATCCTAGTTGTCTTTAATGTCATGACTCTATTTGGTTTGTAGAATCATCATCATGCTAGGCTTGTATGCATTGTGTATGTTAGTTCATTGAGTTCAATCTTTATATTGTCACATGAGGTTATATTTAACTGTGATGAAGTTTGCAATCAAATGAGAACTCCGTGAACGTTTCTTAAGTGTTTGGGTCTAAATTTAATTGTTGCTAGTTCACACCCCTACACTTCCGTTTCCATATGACACATTTTTGCCATACGAGTGTGCAAACTTATTGTATTTTGTGTCATGTGTGTGTTTATATCTATCTATATATGCATGTACTTATTGGTATATTTAAAGTATATATATATATGATATCTTTTTGTCTTTGCCTTGCTTTAATTGCCCATATGCTTTCATGTCTTATCACCTTAAGCTTTCACATGTTGCTTATTAGTTCTTTATCCTTTGCCTATTCCCGAACAAAAAGGGGGAGAATGATGATAGGGGGAGAAATGGTATCTAATCCTATTATTATCGTATCTTCGTTTGGGGGAGATTTATCTTAGGGGGAGACGTCTTTCTAAGTAGGTCATGTGTTTAAAAAGGGAGAATTAATTTAGGGGGAGTAATTAATTAATTGCATTTAATATTTTGATATTCCCTATGCATTTGATGAGTTTGCTTAAGTGTGCAGGAATTATTCTAAAGTGGCATCTTTCTATGGAAAAGCGTTTGATCCTTTGGTTGAGTCAAGATTGGGTGGGTTATGTTTTGAGTCTAGTAGAGCTTGACGGGCCTTTAGGATTTTTTGTTTAGTTTTTGTCCCAGAATAGCCAAAGGGGGAGATTTGTAAGGACACAAATTTCCAATTGAGTCCATATATAGTTTTGGCTCAATTCCGGACAAAAAAATTTATTCATAGGATAGTATTTATTGTAATATTCTCAAGCCTATGAAGTGTATGTTGAAGACGTAGCGGCAAAGAATTTAAAGCTTCATCAAAATGCCGGTTTGCGTGCCTCGTTTCTACGTCATCAACTAAGGTTCCATGCTTCCAAGGTATGTATGTAATTATATTTATATAGGAGCTTGGAACAATTTGTATTGGGTGTTTAGGTGTAATAAAAACTGCATTTTATTTTCAGAAAGAATCAATTAGAACTTTAATATAAGTATATAAAAGTTTCTGGGCCAAAATCGAATTTTACAAACTTTCTGGTCGTTCGTTAGAAATGTCGTTCGAACGAGTTTTTTTGTTCGAACCAGATTTCGTTCGAACGAGTTTTGTCGTTTGAACCAGTTTCGTTCGAACGAGTTTTGTCATTCGAACCAGTTTCATTCGAACGAGTTTTGCCAACGACCCTAACTGGTCAGTCGTTTGATATGTCATTCGATATGTCGTTCGAACGAATGTTCGTTCTAAAGAGGTATCTAACGAACTTCGAACGAGCCCAGGCTGGTCGCTCGTTAGAAGTCTCGTTCGAACGAGAATCAAGTTCGTTTGAACGAGATTCCAGCGGGAACAGTTATTTGGCAGTTTTTTGCAATTTTTCCCCACTCCTCCACTTGGTTTTCAACCAACTTTTTTCATACATTATTATGTGCGGGAAACACATTTTCCAAGACAACTTTTCCAACATTGTTTATCTCCTAAAGAGAGTTTGAGAGCAAAATTAGTTTAGGAAGATGTTCAAGTTTTGAGTGTTAATTTTTAATGAAAAATTCATACACACTCTAGTTTACACCCAATAATTGTTTATCCAAGTTTCTATATTTATATCAATTGCTTGGAGTTTTTGGCACCGGATTTCTCTACCGAATTCAAGAGACGTTTCGGGTTTGCTTCTACACCCCATCACAAAGAAGACTTTTGTTGAGATTCTACCCACATGGAGAAAGGCTCCATGCTTGGGTGATGGTGACCATATAAAGTCCCATCAGTGGATTCCGAGACCGCGGTGCTGTTCCGTTGGTTATCCGCTAATTGGAGGTCGATACAAGAAGAAGCATCACGGCTTGAGAGGGTTCGAGTTTAGGAAGTAAGTCTTTTGTCTTGTATTTTGTAATACCGTTTTTAGTGGATTTGAGGCTAGGGCCGTCCCGAGGTTTTTCCCGTTAGTGGGTTTTTCCTCGTACATCACGGTGTTGTGTGACTGTTGATTTTTATCTTGCTCTATTTCACTTAGAACGCATGCTAGATTAATTTCAAGATAAAATTTGGTTTTACAATCACACTAATTTAAATTGGGACTTTAATTTAATATTGGGTTAAATTGGTTTATTCAAGTCTTTTGCTTAAATTGGTTTCGCCTAACTTTGTTTAAATGAATAATCATGACTTAGGCAAATTCTAGGACTTCAATTATGGTTTAATTTGTTTTTTGAAGAAATTAATATTCTGCCTTGTTTATTTGTTGAACCATCTCTTATATACGCTTCAGCATCATCTCTATTGCGTTTTAAGTAAAAAGGAAATTAAAATATTTTAATTGTGATTATTCAAATCCGGGGGCCTTTCAGATTGGTATCAGAGCCAAAAACGATAATTTATTTCGTTAAGATTCTTTAATTTTTGGCTAAAATGGATTTTTCCCCATTTTCAAAATTTCCTATTTTTGATGGTTCTAACTACGCGTATTGGAAAGCGCGAATGAAATCGGCACTTAAATCTATCGATGAACGTATTTGGATGTCTGTTGTTACTGGGTACTCCCCACCAACTCATCTAATTGAAAATGAACGTGTTCCCAAACCCATCGATAGATGGACCGAAAATGAGTTTAAGCTTGCAAATTTTAATTCCCGTGGTTTAAATGCATTATTTAGCGCTGTCGCACCGGATGAATTCCGACGTATTATGACGTGTGAAAACGCTAAAGAAGCTTGGGATATTTTACAATTAACTCATGAAGCAACGAGTGTCGTTAAAGCTTCTAAACTCCAAAACCTCACCACTCAATTTGAAACTATCAAAATGGATGAAAAAGAAACTTTTGATAAATTTTATGCTAGACTTTCAGATATTGTTAATTCATCTTTTAACTTGGGAGAGAAAATACCTGACGACCGTGTTGTAAAGAAAATTTTAAGGTCCCTACCCGATAGATTTATTCCTAAAGTGACCGTTTTAAATTCTTTACCCACATTAGCCTCTACGAAAATAGAAGAGCTTGTAGGTGATTTACAAACCTATGAACTAGATATGTTTCCCTCTAAAACTGAAAAGAAAATTGAAAAGGGCGTTGCTTTAAAATCCCGTAAAGAGGTCAAACAAGTAGTAGAGAGCGATAGTGATAGTGATAGTGACTCGGAATACATGGCTTTGTTTGCTCGTAAATTTAGAAAATTTCTTAAATTTAACAAAGATAAAGTTAAAAATGATTTTAAGAAATTTGATACTTCTAAACATGATAAAAGCAAGAATATTTCTAAAGCCGAGAAAATCCCTAAACCTTGTAATGAACATTTAGATAGGGACGAGTCTAATAAGTGTTTTGGTTGTGAAGGTTATGGCCATAGGGCTTATGAGTGCCCCACTAAACTAAGGAAAGATGGTAAGCGACCTATTTCATATAATGCTACCCTTAGTGATAGTGATAAGGAAGAAAAGCCTGATTCCCCCACTAAGAAAAATTTTGTGGCTTTTATGGCTAGTCATGTGAGTGATAATGAGAACTCATCAATTGATGACACGATTGCACATGCCACTTCCAAGGTCATTGTTCATGATTCCCTTGTTTTTAATGATAGTGAGAGTGAAGAAGAAAGTGAGAGTGAAAATGAAGAAGAGGTTGATGTGAGTGAACTTCAAAATGCTTTTCATGAATTATATAAAGAATCTATTAATTTGAAAAGAACTAATTTGAAGTTAGAAGCTTGTTTAAGAAAGAGTGTCAAGGTCATTGATGATAGTGCCTTAATAGAAGACCTTAGGACACATGTGATGACTCTTCAAGAGAAGCTTGATTATGTAGAAGGCGAAAGAAATAGCCTTAGGAGTTTAATGGAATCCTTGAAAAAGGAGCTTCTTGTTTTTGAAGAGCGAAATGTTTTACTAGAATCTAACATTGTTGAATTGGAAAATAAATTAAAAGATTCTAGTAGATTTGGAGTGTCGTTCGGAAAAACTAGATAAAATGTTAGGAACGACCCAAATTAAAAATGACACTTGTGGTTTAGGCTTCAATTCTTGTAATGATTTTACCCCTAAAGTCAAAACCAATGTTTTAGGAGAATATTCTAGGAATGCATTTAATGATCACTCCTTAGATAAATCTTTTCGACATATTCTTACTTGTACACATTGTGGTCGAAAAGGTCATCTTAGGAAATTTTGTTTAGATCTCAAACGAATTCCTAGAAAATCCCATAATAAAGTAGCCACGATAGCTAATGTTCCTACACCCCAAGATAGTAATTCTTCATTAATTTGGGTTAGGAACTCCGACTTGGTTGCCTTACAAAATAGGGATTTTGATTCTCATTTACTTTCACATGCTTCCTCTCTTGCTAAATCTAAAGGATGAATGTGTTAGTGTTTGCATACTTTAGCATTTGTGCTTCATGCTATATTCATATGCTAAATGTATGCTTGTTTAGTCATTTTCTAGTCATAACCTTATTTCATATCACATGCTAGAAATCATGACTTGTTTATCTTTTTGTATTATATTTTGTGTTTGAATTAATTAAAAATATAAAAAGATTTTTGTTTATCATTTGTGTTTTAGTTATTTCATTTATGCTTAATGAAAAATACAAATGATTTTTGTTTAGTCTTTTGAGTATATATCCTTCTTTGTGACTAAAAATGTTAAAAACTCAAAAAGATTTTTTTTGGTGTGTATTTTTGTTTGACACACTTTATGTGGCATATATTTGTGTTTGAATCCCATCATTTACGCTCCCACATGGCTAGAACTTTTGGTTTAGATTTTCAATCCTTAAAATGTTCTTTACCATATTTTATATGGAGTAGTTGGATTTTGTATTGATTAAATGGATTCTATTTTCATATGCCTCTATTCACACATGCACGAGCTCTTTTGAAATCTTAATGTCACATGTTATATTTGAGCTTTTTGAGGTGTTCTCCTATCAATCTAGTCATCTACATATCTATGACCTAGGAGGACTAGTGCATGTCAAAATCCGTTGCATGTGAGATTTGTGTGAAAAATGAAAACATGATAAATTAATATATGCACGGGGAAGGGCTCCGAAAGGATGAATTAAATCCCTTGCGATAGTAAGCCACCATTGATTGGATCTAAAAGAAATACGTGATCCAAAGGCCTAAAAACAGAATATTTGGCATTTAAAAGAAAGTAATTGCCAAGGCCTATGTTTGTTTGATATATTCACTCAAAAATCAAAAGAATATATATGCTCATTGAGGGAGAATTGGATGGTATATCAACGGTTTGCACAATGTTCGTTTATCCTAGTTGTCTTTAATGTCATGACTCTATTTGGTTTGTAGAATCATCATCATGCTAGGCTTGTATGCATTGTGTATGTTTGTTCATTGAGTTCAATCTTTATATTGTCACATGAGGTTATATTTAACTGTGATGAAGTTTGCAATCAAATGAGAACTCCGTGAACGTTTCTTAAGTGTTTGGGTCTAAATTTAATTGTTGCTAGTTCACACCCCTACACTTCCGTTTCCATATGACACATTTTTGCCATACGAGTGTGCAAACTTATTGTATTTTGTGTCATGTGTGTGTTTATATCTATCTATATATGCATGTACTTATTGGTATATTTAAAGTATATATAAATATGATATCTGTTTGTCTTTGCCTTGCTTTAATTGCCCATATGCTTTCATGTCTTATCACCTTAAGCTTTCACATGCTGTTTATTAGTTCTTTATCCTTTGCCTATTCCCGAACAAAAACGGGGAGAATGATGATAGGGGGAGAAATGGTATCTAATCCTATCATAATCGTATCTTCGTTTGGGGGAGATTTATCTTAGCGGGAGACGTCTTTCTAAGTAGGTCATGTGTTTAAAAAGGGAGAATTAATTTAGGGGGAGTAATTAATTAATTGCATTTAATATTTTGATATTCCCTATGCATTTGATGAGTTTGCTTAAGTGTGCAGGAATTATTCTAAAGTGGCATCTTTCTATGGCAAAGTGTTTGATCCTTGGGTTGAGTCAAGATTGGGCGGGTTATGTTTTGAGTCTAGTATAGCTTGACGGGCCTTTAGGATTTTTTGTTTAGTTTTTGTCCCGGAATAGCCAAAGGGGGAGATTTGTAAGGACACAAATTTCCAATTGAGTCCATATATAGTTTTGGCTCAATTCCGGACAAAAACATTTATTCATAGGATAGTATTTATTGTAATATTCTCAAGCCTATGAAGTGTATGTTGAAGACGTAGCGGCAAAGAATTCAAAGCTTCATCAAAATGCCGGTTTGCGTGCCTCGTTTCTACGTCATCAACTAAGGTTCCATGCTCCCAAGGTATGAATGTAATTATATTTATATAAGAGCTTGGAACAATTTGTATTGGGTGTTTAGGTGTAATAAAAACTGCATTTTATTTTCAGAAAGAATCAATCAGAACTTTAATATAAGTATATAAAAGTTTCTGGGCCAAAATCGAATTTTACAAACTTTCTGGCCGTTCGTTTGAAATGTCGTTCGAACGAGTTTTTTCGATCGAACCAGATTTCGTTCGAACGAGTTTTGTCGTTTGAACCAGTTTCGTTCGAACGAGAAATGTCGTTCGAACGAGTTTTGCCAACGACCCTAACTGGTCAGTCGTTCGATATGTCGTTCGATATATCGTTCGAACGAATGTTCGTTCTGACGAGGTATCTAACGAACTTCGAACGAGCCCAGGCTGGTCGCTCTTTAGAAGTCTCGTTCGAACGAGAATCAAGTTCGTTCAAACGAGATTCCAGCAGGAACAGTTATTTGGCAGTTTTTTGCAATTTTTCCCCACTCCTCCACTTGGTTTTCAACCAACTTTTTTCATACATTATTATGTGCGGGAAACACATTTTCCAAGACAACTTTTCCAACATTGTTTATCTCCTAAAGAGAGTTTGAGAGCAAAATTAGTTTAGGAAAATGTTCAAGTTTTGAGTGCTAATTTTTAATGAAAAATTCATACACACTCTAGTTTACACCCAATAATTGTTTATCCAGGTTTCTATATTTACATCAATTGCTTGGAGTTTTTGGCACCGGTTTTCTCTACCGAATTCAAGAGACGTTTCGGGTTTGCTTCTACACCCCATCACAAAGAAGACTTTTGTTGAGATTCTACCCACACGGAGAAAGGCTCCATGCTTGGGTGATGGTCCATATAAAGTCCCATCGGTGGATTCCGAGACCGCGGTGGTGTTCCGTTGGTTATCCGCTAATTGGAGGTCGATACAAGAAGAAGCATCACGGCTTGAGAGGGTTCGAGTTTAGGAAGTAAGTCTTTTGTCTTGTATTTTGTAATACCGTTTTTAGTGGATTTGAGGCTAGGGCCGTCACGAGGTTTTTCCCGTTAGTGGGTTTTTCCTCGTACATCGCGGTGTTGTGTGACTGTTGATTTTTATCTTGCTCTATTTCACTTAAAACGCATGCTAGATTAATTTCAAGATAAAATTTGGTTTTACAATCACACTAATTTAAATTGGGACTTTAATTTAATATTGGGTAAAATTGGTTTATTCAAGTCTTTTGCTTAAATTGGTTTCGCCTAACTTTGTTTAAATGAATAATCATGACTTAGGCAAATTCTAGGACTTCAATTATGGTTTAATTTGTTTTTTGAAGAAATTAATATTCTGCCTTGTTTATCTGTTGAACCATCTCTTATATACGCTTCTGCATCATCTCCATTGTGTTTTAAGTAAAAAGGAAATTAAAATATTTTAATTGTGATTATTCAAATCCGGGGGCCTTTCAGATTGGTATCAGAGCCAAAAACGATAATTTATTTCGTTAAGATTCTTTAATTTTTGGCTAAAATGGATTTTTCCCCATTTTCAAAATTTCCTATTTTTGATGGTTCTAACTACGCGTATTGGAAAGCGCGAATGAAATCGGCACTTAAATCTATCGATGAACGTGTTTGGATGTCTGTTGTTACCGGGTACTCCCCACCAACTCATCTAATTGAAAATGAACGTGTTCCCAAACCCATCGATAGATGGACCGAAAATGAGTTTAAGCTTGCAAATTTTAATTCCCGTTATTTAAATGCATTATTTAGCGCTGTCGTACCGGATGAATTCCGACGTATTATGACGTGTGAAACCGCTAAAGAAGCTTGGGATATTTTACAATTAACTCATGAAGGAACGAGTGTCGTTAAAGCTTCTAAACTCCAAAACCTCACCACTCAATTTGAAACTATCAAAATGGATGAAAAAGAAACTTTTGATAAATTTTATGCTAGACTTTCAGATATTGTTAATTCATCTTTTAACTTGGGAGAGAAAATACCTAACGACCGTGTTGTAAAGAAAATTTTAAGGTCCCTACCCGATAGATTTATTCCTAAAGTGACCGTTTTAAATTCTTTACCCACATTAGCCTCTACGAAATTAGAAGAGCTTGTAGGTGATTTACAAACCTATGAACTAGATATGTTTCCCTCTAAAACTGAAAAGAAAATTGAAAAGGGCGTTGCTTTAAAATCCCGTAAAGAGGTCAAACAAGTAGTAGAGAGCGATAGTGATAGTGACTCGGAATACATGGCTTTGTTTGCTCGTAAATTTAGAAAATTTCTTAAATTTAACAAAGATAAAGTTAAAAATGATTTAAAGAAATTTGATACTTCTAAACATGATAAAAGCGAGAAGATTTCTAAAGCCGAGAAAATCCCTAAACCTTGTAATGAACATTTAGATAGGGACGAGTCTAATAAGTGTTTTGGTTGTGAAGGTTATGGCCATAGGGCTTATGAGTGCCCCACTAAACTAAGGAAAGATGGTAAGCGACCTATTTCATATAATGCTACCCTTAGTGATAGTGATAAGGAAGAAAAGCCCGATTCCCCCACTAAGAAAAATTTTGTGGCTTTTATGGCTAGTCATGTGAGTGATAATGAGAACTCATCGATTGATGACACGTTTGCACATGCCACTTCCAAGGTCATTGTTCATGATTCCCTTGTTTTTAATGATAGTGAGAGTGAAGAAGAAAGTGAGAGTGAAAATGAAGAAGAGGTTGATGTGAGTGAACTTCAAAATGCTTTTCATGAATTATATAAAGAATCTATTAATTTGAAAAGAACTAATTTGAAGTTAGAAGCTTGTTTAAGAAAGAGTGTCAAGGTCGTTGATGATAGTGCCTTAATAGAAGACCTTAGGACACATGTGATGACTCTTCAAGAGAAGCTTGATTATGTAGAAGGCGAAAGAAATAGCCTTAGGAGTTTAATGGAATCCTTGAAAAAGGAGCTTCTTGTTTTTGAAGAGCGAAATGCTTTACTAGAATCTAACATTGTTGAATTGGAAAATAAATTAAAAGATTCTAGTATTGTCAAATTTGATTTGGAGTGTCGTTCGGAAAAACTAGATAAAATGTTAGGAACGGTCGAAATTAAAAATGACACTTGTGGTTTAGGCTTCAATTCTAGTTATGATTTTGCCCCTAAAGTCAAAACCAATGTTTTAGGAGAATCTTCTAGGAATTCATTTAATGATCACTCCTTAGATAAATCTTTTCGACATATTCTTACTTGTACACATTGTGGTCGAAAAGGTCATCTTAGGAAATTTTGTTTAGATCTCAAACGAATTCCTAGAAAATCCCATAGTAAAGTAACCACGATAGCTAATGTTCCTACACCCCAAGATAGTAATTCTTCATTAATTTGGGTTAGGAAATCCGACTTGGTTGCCTTACAAAATAGGGATTTTGATTCTCATTTATTTTCACATGCTTCCTCTCTTGCTAAATCTAAAAGATGAATGTGTTAGTGTTTGCATACTTTAGCGTTTGTACTTCATGCTATATTCATATGCTAAATGTATGCTTGTTTAGTCATTTTCTAGTCATAACCTTATTTCATATCACATGCTAGAAATCATGACTTGTTTATCTTTTTGTATTATATTTTGTGTTTGAATTAATTAAAAATATAAAAAGATTTTTGTTTATCATTTGTGTTTTATTTATTTCATTTATGCTTAATAAAAAATACAAATGATTTTTCTTTAGTCTTTTGAGTATATATCCTTCTTTGTGACTAAAAATGTTAAAAACCCAAAAAGATTTTGTTTGGTGTGTATTTTTGTTTGACACACTTTATGTGGCATATATTTGTGTTTGAATCCCATCATTTACGCTCCCACGTGGCTAGAACTTTTGGTTTAGATTTTCAATCCTTAAAATGTTCTTTACCATATTTTATATGGAGTAGTTGGATTTTGTATTGATTAAATGGATTCTTTTTTCATATGCCTCTATTCACACATGCACGAGCTCTTTTGAAATCTTAATGTCACATGTTATATTTGAGTTTTTTGAGGTGTTCTCCTATAAATCTAGTCATCTACATATCTATGACCTAGGAGGACTAGTGCATGTCAAAATCCGTTGCATGTGAGATTTGTGTGAAAAATGAAAACATGATAAATTAATATATGCACGGGGTAGGTCTCCGAAAGGATGAACTAAATCCCTTGCGATAGTAAGCCACCGTTGATTGGATCTAAAAGAAATACGTGATCCAAAGGCCTAAAAACAAAATATTTGGCATTTAAAAGAAAGCAATTGCCAAGGCCTATGTTTGTTTGATATATTCACTCAAAAAACAAAAGAATATATATGCTCATTGAGGGAGAATTGGATGGTATATCAACGGTTTGCACAATGTCTGTTTATCCTAGTTGTCTTTAATGTCATGACTCTATTTGGTTTGTAGAATCATCATCATGCTAGGCTTGTATGCATTGTGTATGTTTGTTCATTGAGTTCAATCTTTATATTGTCACATGAGGTTATATTTAATTGTGATGAAGTTTGCAATCAAATGAAAACTCCGTGAACGTTTCTTAAGTGTTTGGGTCTAAATTTAATTGTTGCTAGTTCACACCCCTACACTTCCGTTTCCATATGACACATTTTTGCCATACGAGTGTGCAAACTTATTGTATTTTGTGTCATGTGTGTGTTTATATCTATCTATATATGCATGTACTTATTGGTATATTTAAAGTATATATATATATGATATCTGTTTGTCTTTGCCTTGCTTTAATTGCCCATATGCTTTCATGTCTTATCACCTTATGCTTTCACATGCTGTTTATTAGTTCTTTATCCTTTGCCTATTCCCGAACAAAAAGGGGGAGAATGATGATAGGGGGAGAAATGGTATCTAATCCTATTATTATCGTATCTTCGTTTGGGGGAGATTTATCTTAGGGGGAGACGTCTTTCTAAGTAGGTCATGTGTTTAAAAAGGGAGAATTAATTTAGGGGGAGTAATTAATTAATTGCATTTAATATTTTGATATTCCCTATGCATTTGATGAGTTTGCTTAAGTCTACAGGAATTATTCTAAAGTGGCATCTTTCTATGGCAAAGCGTTTGATCCTTGGGTTGAGTCAAGATTGGGCGGGTTATGTTTTGAGTCTAGTAGAGCTTGACGGCCCTTTAGGATTTTTTGTTTAGTTTTTGTCCCGGAATAGCCAAAGGGGGAGATTTGTAAGGACACAAATTTTCAATTGAGTCCATATTTAGTTTTGGCTCAATTCCGGACAAAAACATTTATTCATAGGATAGTATTTATTGTAATATTCTCAAGCCTACGAAGTGTATGTTGAAGACGTAGCGACAAAGAATTTAAAGCTTCATCAAAATGCCGGTTTGCGTGCCTCGTTTCTACGTCATCAACTAAGGTTCCATGCTTCCAAGGTATGAATGTAATTATATTTATATAGGAGCTTGGAACAATTTGTATTGGGTGTTTAGGTGTAATAAAAACTGCATTTTATTTTCAGAAAGAATCAATTAGAACTTTAATATAAGTATATAAAAGTTTCTGGGCCAAAATCGAACGAGTTTTTGTGTTCGAACCAGATTTCGTTCGAACGAGTTTTGTCATTCGAACCAGTTTCGTTCGAACGAGTTTTGCCAACGACCCTAACTGGTCAGTCGTTCGATATGTCGTTCGATATGTCGTTCGAACGAATGTTCGTTCTAACGAGGTATCTAACGAACTTCGAACGAGCCCAGGCTGGTCGCTCTTTAGAAGTCTCGTTCGAACGAGAATCAATTTCGTTCGAACGAGATTCCAGCGGGAACAGTTATTTGGCAGTTTTTTGCAGCTTTTCCCCACTCCTCCACTTGGTTTTCAACCAACTTTTTTCATACATTATTATGTGCGGGAAACACATTTTCCACGACAACTTTTCCAACATTGTTTATCTCCTAAAGAGAGTTTGAGAGCAAAATTAGTTTAGGAAAATGTTCAAGTTTTTAGTGTTAATTTTTAATGAAAAATTCATACACACTCTAGTTTACACCCAATAATTGTTTATCCAAGTTTCTATATTTATATCAATTGCTTGGAGTTTTTGGCACCGGTTTTCTCTACCGAATTCAAGAGACATTTCGGGTTTGCTTCTACACCCCATCACAAAGAAGACTTTTGATGAGATTCTACCCACACGGAGAAAGGCTCCATGCTTGGGTGACGGTGACCATATAAAGTCCCATCGGTGGATTCCGAGACCGCGGTGGTGTTCCGTTGGTTATCCGCTAATTGGAGGTCGATATAAGAAGAAGCATCACGGCTTGAGAGGGTTCGAGTTTAGGAAGTAAGTCTTTTGTCTTGTATTTTGTAATACCGTTTTTAGTGGATTTGAGGCTAGGGCCGTCCCGAGGTTTTTTCTGTTAGTGGGTTTTTCCTTGTACATCGCGGTGTTGTGTGACTGTTGATTTTTATCTTCCTCTATTTCACTTAGAACGCATGCTAGATTAATTTCAAGATAAAATTTGGTTTTACAATCACACTAATTTAAATTGGGACTTTAATTTAATATTGGGTAAAATTGGTTTATTCAAGTCTTTTGCTAAAATTGGTTTCGCCTAACTTTGTTTAAATGAATAATCATGACTTAGGCAAATTCTAGGACTTGAATTATGGTTTAATTTGTTTTTTGAAGAAATTAATATTCTGCCTTGTTTATTTGTTGAACCATCTCTTATATACGCTTCCGCATCATCTCTATTGTGTTTTAAGTAAAAAGGAAATTAAAATATTTTAATTGTGATTATTCAAATCCGGGGGCCTTTCAGCTATCTTTGAGAAAGCCCAGATAAAATGTGTGTAATAACTGACCAATCCCAAGAAACTGTGCACTTATGTCGGTGTCGTGGGTTGTCCCCACTCTCTCACCATTGATACCTTATTAGGATCCACCGATACCCCCATTTCACACACAATATGCCCTAGAAATTGAACGTCTTGAAGATAGAACCCGTACTTCTCATATTTCGCATACAACTGATGCTCACGTGGGGTCCGTAAGACCTGCCACAAATGCCCACCACGCTCCTCCTCAGTCGGAGAATAAATTAGGATGTCATCTATGAAAATGATGACAAACTGGTCTAAGAACGCTTTGAACAACCTATTCATCAAGTCCATGAATACCACCAACACATTAGTCAGCGTAAACGACATGACCCAAAACTCATATGATCCATATCTAGTTAAGAAGACAGTCTTTGAAACATCCTGGTCCCTGATACGCAACTGATGATGCCCAGATCTAAAGTCTATATTTTAGAAGTAGGTTTCTCCTCTCAGTTGATCAAGCAAGTCATCGATTCTAGGCAACAGATACTTATTATGTATCGTGACTTTATTAAGCTCCTAATAATCCTTGCACAATTGTGAAGAACCATCTCGCTTCTTTACAAATATCACAGGGGATCCCCAACGTGACTTACTCCTATGGATAAACTCCTGACCCAATAACTGCTCTATCTGATCCATGAGCTCCTTCATCTTAGCTGGAGCCATACGGTACGGTGCACGAGCAATAGGCCAAGTGCTTGGTGCTAAATCTATCACAAACTTAATCTCCCTGCTGGGAGGAAACCCCGGTATCTCCTGGAATACATCCGAAAACTCACAAACTATCGATAAAAAATAAAGGGACAACACAACTCCCATAGAGGTCTCCTCCTCTATATAGTATAAATGTGTATACAATCCTCCCTCAAAACGAAGCATCGCCACTAGGAACATCTCATTCCTGGGATAACAAAAATGATACACCGGTTATAATAATCAATCATGGCCCTATATGCAATGAGATAATCCATGCCTATAATCATATCATACTCGGACATGTCGAGAATAAGTAAATCAGCTGGTAAAATTAGACTCCCAATCTCTATACTCACTCTATGACATATAAAGAATATAGGTGTACCACTACCCAACGAAAAATATACATATGTAATAGTGCTATTCGATATATCTAATAACCCTGCATCCCATGCAAATATAGTGGCTACAAATGAATGTGAGGACTCCGTGTCAAACAAAATGCTCCCCATAACCCTATAGATAGAAAACATGCCCTCAATCATGGGAGGTTGCTGCTAAACTACTACCTGATGGACGTTGTATACACGCCCATACTGACCCTGCCGTGCTAGAGCTGTTAGAATGCCAGGTAATTCTATCACCAGAGCTGGTGCTGGGAGAGCAGCTGGTGGAAGCACATGCCTCTGAACACACAATTGCTGAGGTAATTTGACCTTATTAGGATAATCCTATCGTTTTTGGCCATTCTTGGTACACACAAAGCACTTATCAATAAACTTTTCTCTATTCTGTCCCTCTTAACCACGACCCGGCTAGCCATTACCACATCTCCCTTGGCCCTATTTGCCCTGCTGTTGGCCCTACTGCCCCTGTCTATTACTTCCATCCCCATATCAAAATCCTATGAGTCGTTATCGCTTAGCATAGTCCCTAGGCTGGGAACCCTGCTCACCCTGACGGTACTGACTCTAACCTGACTGTGTCCCACTGGAACTGCCTCCACCAGTCTTGCCCTACTGTCCAGACTCAAAACCCCGCTTACCATCCTTACCATATAGGCGGTTATCCTGGCAGTGAAAAATCACAGCATTTAGAACATCTGCGTAAGTATGTAGTGAAAGATTTCCCAATAAGTGCTAGCGAATCTTCTAGTTCATGACATCAGTGAACATTTGAATTTTCTTTTCTTCAGTAGGTACAACTCCTGTCACCAAATTAGTCAGACTACTAAACTCCTCCTCATAATCTTCCACTGTCCTCTCCCCCTGGGTCAAGTTAAATAGTTTCCTCCCCATCTGAGTCTGAATAGCGTAGGGAAAGTACTTCTGGTCGAACCGCACCCAGAAGTCCTGGATAGTCATTGTGTCTCTCTCTTCGGCAGCGGTAATAGCCTCCCACCACTGTAAAGTTGCACCTACTAGCTTTAATATAGCCAGTATCTATCATTAAACTTCCATGCATTCGAACATCCTCAAATGCCTCTAGATATATTTCTTTCATTGGCTAGCAATAACAACATCAGAACCCCCTGAAACTCTATGGATGAGCCTTTTGGAAGGTATCCTTAACACGTTCCGAAGTAGTAGGAAACACTTCCCCCGGTATTGATGGCACAGCTAGTGCCTGCTATATAACGGTAAAAGCTGAGTTGGCTGCCTGAGCAACAATGGCAGTAACTTTGGCAGCATTCATGGTACCCTGAGCTAGGGTGGTCTATGGTGCACATCGAGGAGGCATCAAAGACGAGAGAGAATATACCATTAGTATTCAATATCACAGAATAGTTGAAGAATGTAGATGCGTAAATAAGAATGCAACAGTCCTAATGATAGGTCCATATATCAATGGACGCTTAGATAAAAGCGTAGTAAACCATTCATATCCTAAAAGACTCTAGAACCTGATGCTCTGATACCACCTGTAACAACCCACTTAATTAAATACCAGATG
Organism: Sambucus nigra; assembly: GCA_949130495.1. Classification (NCBI taxonomy): domain Eukaryota; kingdom Viridiplantae; phylum Streptophyta; class Magnoliopsida; order Dipsacales; family Adoxaceae; genus Sambucus; species Sambucus nigra. The sequence goes on along the minus strand of OX422211.1, from coordinate 198,162,221 downwards.
ATCAGTCCCATACCAAATTAAATCAGAATATACAGTTGGATCATTCTTAGCATCGCTGTCGAAAATATTTTATAACCACCTAATACTTAATTAAACATGTGTTAAAAAAACTTTCAAATTTTAATTTAATAAAATTCCACTTTTTAAAACATAAACCATTTAACATAATCCATTCACACATTGAATAACAACTGAGTAAATATCACAACTGAATTAAATGCAACTGGAATAAAACTTCCCATTAAAATATCTAAATACAATAATCCATCACAATGACATACGAATATAATCCTGGCTCGGATAGAAAGGAGTTAACTAAAATCTTAGGGATGACATGCCCTAAATGAAAGATTACTATAGAGTATGAATCAATGAATATGAAGGCGTCTAAATAAAGCTCAAAACTCCATAGCATCCCTAGCGCATCACATGTCATAATCCTATTCTAATACCCCGTATTTTTACGCATATTTATTTTATTATGAAATTATGGAAATTAGGATTAATTAATCTAATTTTAAGGGAATAATTACTAGTGTGACGAGAGTTGGTACTTATCCAAAATAATTATATCAGATTATAATTACGTTGAACGTTATGTAATGAGTAACGTAACATTGTATCGGAAATAATAATATGGCCGGGGACGAGATACACGACAGTTAGGATATAATTATTTGGGACGCGCGTATGAGTCGCGTAAATATAATATATTTGGGGGTCAAAAAGGTAATTTTTTTATATAACTCGAATGGCAATTTTGAGTGTACCAGTGTGTCCGAAAGGTTGAAATAGTCAAAAAAACACTACTCAAGTGTTTTAATTGGAGTTCGGGGAATTTTAGCCCAAAATGACACCTCGGAGGGGTATTTTAGTCTTTTGGGAATTTTTGAGTAATTAAATGGACGAAAATAGGGTTAAAATAGGATCATCGAGGATTAGTGGTCTGTCAGTTACAACCTACATGAGAAAGATAGAGAAAGAGAGGGAGAACCAATGAGGAAGGAGAACTATTGGAGAACAAGGCCAAACACTAGAGATTTCTCACAAATAGTTACTCCAAAGTGTAGATCGCGACAAAAGGATCAACCACATACCAAATTCAACCAGAGAATTAGAAATCCAAACAAAGGCAAGTGTTTGTCTTGCTCCTCTTTTAGCATATATTGTTCCTATTAATTTAGGTTTGATGATATAAACTTGGTGCAATGAAAATTTTGGTGTAATTAGATTGAATTGTAAAGAAACTATATGAATTGGAGATGGGTATGCATATAGAGGTTTTTCCCTTTGTTAGACTATGAATATTTGGAAATTTTATGTCTTAATCACGAATTATAATAAGAGTTTTGGACAATTAAAAATTCAGGGTTCATTATAAAGGAAATTTTAGAGATTTGAGTAATTCTTTATTTTTCCTTTTAAAGTATGAGAATTTAAGCCCTAAATTGTGTTAGAGAAAGTCCCATAATGATTAAAAATAATTTAATATTATCTTATTTGAGGATAGACCTGATTAGGATTGGATTTGAGGTTTAAATGTTAGAAAAATCGAATTTGGGGAAAAACTGGGTCTGTTCGTATTTCTCGTTCGAAGACCTGCCCAGGTCATTCGAACGACCACGTTCGAACGAGAATTCCAATGACCCTTCTAACGAGTTGTTGGGTTCGTTCAAAGTGAGAACTTCATCTGAATGACCTCGTTCAAACGGGAATTCTGGGACTTCTAACGAGATTTTAGAATGCCTTTTTAGGGTCCGATTGAGTTAAAAATCATCCTAGGTTTATCTAAGTGAGAGTTATAACCTACGTGAGTAACGGTTGACTTAAATCCCGAACTCTAGGGGGTTGAGAGTGTAATTGTGCCCAGAATAGGGAAAGTTATATAACCTAGGAGTAAGCGTAGGTTAGAGAGGGAATATATATGAATGGATAATGGTGCGAGTAGAAATGATAATATTACCTATGTACTATGGTAATCGAGTTGCGTGAACTCCTATTAAGTTATATAACTTGTGTGCATACTTATTACTTGGTATATTATGTTTATGACATACCTAGCTACTGGATATCGATTGGTGGTTAGTGCGTTATGAACGACCATATCTTATGTGCCTTCGGGGGACGTTGAGTCATACCACTAGACCATGGAACCTAGGTACGGGCTATCAGTGACAACAATAGTGATGATGGTCGTATGGTTACATAGGTATGTGCGTAGCCCATCGGCTTGGGACTATGTTCGCCTCCAATACGTGTACATGTTTTATTGGTTCTTGAGATATTGAACTTGTTGTCCTTCATGCGTGAGCATTACAATAGGACTAGATAGCCGAGTAAGCCGAGCACAAGGGGTTTCTTAACCATGGGTGTAGTATTGATAAATATTTATATGTATATGTATATGTATCGAGATCTTATATATGCATACTAAGTTCCTATTATGTGTTTCATATTGGTTGTTTTATTATAGCATATACTTATTGGGTCAACAGTTGAGAATTAAGAATGTTATGAGAATGAGTTAAGCATCTTTATATATATTCCTAAATAATAGCATTATATTGTATTCGGGTTAGTTAGATATTTTATCCAGCATAGTGGTTATACTACATATAGTGAAGGACACTATCGTGACTAGTATGGGTAGTTAGGCTCGTTAGGCGTGCACATTAGATGAGAGGTGATCATCCCAAGTGAGTATGCTAAGTTAACATGAATAATATTCGTGCTAATTAACCAATTTAAGCAGTTGCTATATTTAAACTGTTTTCTACTCGGGCTCTGACCCATTCTTTTGCAAACCTCTTTTCTTGTTCCTTTATTATAGTCTCTCAGCCTCATGGACACTAGGCTTAGGATATCCCACTCATTTGACGATCTGTAGCTACTGTCGAAGCTACATGACATTTCTAGTAGACGCTTCATATTCTATCCTTCTTTACCTATTAGTTGTAGCTGTCGTCCCTTTCTATTTTACATTCAGAGATTTAGATGTTTTATTCTTCTAATAGACTTTTATTTCATGGCTTTGGATTATTGTATGGGATTTTGACTGGAAGTGTTTACTCCAGCAGCTTCATTTATTAATTCGGTTAGCTCCTTTGTTATGATATTATGATGTATGGTGATGATTCATTTTTTCTTTAGTGATAATGGTTAATGACAGGATAAAATTTTAACACCAACCTTTTCAAATATTAGATGGTTAGTTTTTATTAAATTAAAATTTGAGTTCTTCGACAGTGATGAATTATCAGAACCAACTTGATATTCTTAAATTAGTTAATTAAGGACTGATCACCTGGTAATTAATTAGGCGGGGTATCATAGGTGATATCAGAGCATCAGGTTCTAGCGTCCTTAGGATCTGTACGACGTATTATGTTTTTGCGTAGTGTCTTTTGATATAGAGGCCTATATTTTAGGATTGTTGTACTCTTTATGCTTTTTACTTTCTTATGCTATTTGGAGATAATGACTGTAGACTAATGAATTTTTTTTTTCCTTTCAGATGCCTCCTCGACGTGCATAGAGAGTTCCCAGGGATGCCCAGCCCGATCCTCAGTCTTCACCAGCTCAAGGTATGATGAATGCTAATGAAGTGGCCGCCATTGTAGCTCAGGCGAAAAATACCACATTGGCAGTTGTGCATCAGACACCACCTCAGGCACTGGTGGTGGCTCCAGTTCAGACCTAGGCCTTCCCGTATGCTTAGGAACATGTTAGGGATACCTTCTAGAAGGCGAATCCTGCAGAGTTTACAGGGAGGTCCGATGTGGTGGTAGCAAGCCAATGGAAGAAAGACATCCAGAGGCATTTGAGGATGCATGAGTGCAAGGAAGTGCAGAGTCAGATACTAGCAACGTTCAAGTTAGCGGCAGTAACACTGCAGTGGTGGAAGTCTATTACCACCACTTAGGAGAGAGACACACTTTCGATTAGAGATTTTTAGGTGTGGTTCAATCGCAAATATTTCTCCTTGACCGTTCAGACAAATATGAGACAGAAGTTAATGAATATAAAACAAGAAGGAAAGATCTTGGCAGAATATGAGGTAGAGTTTATCAACGTTCTGAACATTGTACCGAATGATATCCCGATTGAGGATAAAAATATTCAATGTTTTATGGATGGGTTGGCATGGAGGATTCGCTAGCATTTGATAGGAAATCTCTCTTTGGACACATATGCGAAAGTGTTTAATGTAGCACTACTCCACTGCCAAGACCACCATTTTCATCTGATAGAGGTTAAGTGAGTAAGAGAGTTCAGCCAGCAGGGCAGGATAGGAGGAAATGATTCCATTGGGGCACAGGAAGTTTAGGGACAACATAGACATAGTGATCAGAGTTCCTAGCAGGGGGATCCCAAGAGGTTCATATCAGGATGTTTTAGACATAGGCAGGGAGCCTTTAGACATGGCCAGTAGGGTCAGCACAGCCATCAGGTCTAAAATGGCCAAGGGAGGGGTGGAAATGGCCATCAGGCCTGGGGATAGCAGGGACATAGGGGAGGAACCTTCCTTGGGAGATGTTTCACTTGTGGCAACATTGGCCACAAGTGTCAGGACTGCCCTCGAAAGGATAGAGGCCAGCAACAGCAGCAGCAGCAGTAGGGTAGACACTGTTATTTGCCACAGCTCTCCCAGCACCCCCACAGATTCCAGCACTACCACCCATTCCAGCTGTCCCAGTTAAGTAGGGGCATCTTCAGTACGGACGAGTCTATAATCTTCACTAGGCTGCAGGCCTGCAGGACCCACCCGCGATTGAGGGTATGTTTTCTATCTAGGGGACTTTCGAATGCATTTTATTTGACACGGGGCCACAAACTATTTTATTGCCATGGGGTTTGCACGTACTATGGGATTATTTAATACAACAGAGAGTACGACTACTTATGTGGATTCTCCATTAAGTAGAGGGTGCGTTATTTTTTTTTATTTGTCAGAGAGTGGGTAGAGAGATTGGGAGGTTTATTTTACCCACTGACATGCTCGTATTGGATATGTATGAGTATAACACAATTATAGGTATGGATTATCTTGTCAGGTATAGGGACATGATCGATTGTTTTAGTAGGAGTATACTATTTTCCATACCCGGCCAGGATATGTTCTTAGTGGCGATGCCTCGCCCTGAAGGAGGATTGTCCACATATTTATACTACATCGAGGAGGAGACCTCTAGGGAGGTGGTGGTACCACTTGACTCGCTTCTTGTTGTTTGAGAGTTTACCAATGTGTTTTAGGAGATTTTGGGGTTACCACCGAGCAGAGAGATAGAATTCATCATTAACTTAGCGCCTGGAACTTGGTCGATAGCCCGCACACCATACCGTATGGCTCTAGCAGAGATGAGGGAGTTACGTGACCAGATTGAGTAGTTATTGGGGCAGGGGTTTATCCGTAGGAGTAATTCATCGTGGGGTGCTCCTGTACTATTCGCTAAGAAGAGGGATGGATCGTTAAGGTTATATGCCTATTACCGAGAGTTGAATAAGGTCACGATACGGAACAAATATATGTTGCCTCGAATCGATGACTTATTCAATCAATTGAGAGGAGCTACCTTCTTCTCAAAGATGGACCTGACATCGGGATACCATCAGTTGCGTATCAGGGAGTAGGATGCATCGAAGACGGCCTTCTTAACAAGATATGGTTCCTATGAGTTCAGGGTTATGACTTTCGGGCTAACCAACGCCCCATCCGTGTTTATGAAATTGATGAACATGGTGTTCAGAGAGTTCTTAGACTAGTTCGTCATCGTCTTTATAGACGATATTATGGTTTACTCGTAGATCGAGGAGGAGCATACCGAGCACTTGAGGCAGGTGTTGCAGACATTGCATTAGCATGAGTTGTACATAAAATATGAGAAATATGGATTTTGGGTGAAGGAGGTCTAATTTATAGGGCATATCATCTCTGATAGAGGGATATCCATGGATCCGAGGAAAGTTTCAGCGATGATGGAGTGGGTACATCCCACGACACCAACCGAGGTACGTAGTTTCTTGGGCCTAGCCAGATACTACAAGAGGTTCATTCGAGGGTTTTTTAAGATAGCGGACCCATTTACACACCTGACTCGTAAGGGGGTTCCGTTTATCTATAGTGATGTCTGTCAGTTGGCCTTTGATGAGTTGAAAGAAAATTTAACCTCAGCAACAGTGTTAGCATTGCCCAGGTCGAGAATGGAGTATCTAGTCTACACTGATGCGTCTTTATTATAACTTGGGGGTGTACTTTAGCAAGAGAATCAAGTTATAGCTTATGCCTCCCGTAAGCTTAATCCTTATGAGAGGAATTACCCCACCCATAACTTGGAGTTTCCAGCGATCGTGTTTGCACTTCAAATTTTGAGACATTATCTCATGGGTGAGAAATTTTTCTTGTTCGCAGATCACAAGTCATTACAGCACCTCTTCACACAGAAGGAGCTAAATATGCGTCAGCGCCAGTGGATTGAGTTTGTGAAGGATTATCATTTTGATATCTAATACCACCTAGGGAAGGCTAATGTGGTAGCAGATGCGTCGAGCCGTAGACAGGTAGGGGAGGTGGCTGAAATGTGGAAAGCAAAATGGAAGGAGTTAGGACACTAGGATACGGTGGATCGATCATTCATATTTGTGATTACAGTTATGCCCTAGATTATTAAGAGAATAGTACAAGCTCAGGCAGCTAATCCATTATGCCAGAGTCAGATAGTGCAGCTTCTAGCAAAGGGGGATGAGTCTTATACCATGGGTTCAGATGGGGGTCTATGTTTTAATGGAAGGTTAGTTGTTCCTGATGGAGAAGACTTGCGACGTGAGGTGATGACAGAGTCGCATGGTTCACGATTTGCGGTACATCCCAATGGGGATAAGATGTACCAGTATATGAGAAGATAGTACTGGTGGATCGGGATGAAGAAGGATATTGTCGAGTTCATCTCATAATGTGCCACTTGTCAGCTGGTAAAAGTGGACCACCAGAGACCGATGGGAATTCTATAGCCATTAGAGGTTCGTATATGGAAATGGTAGATCATTTCCATGGACTTCATCACGGGATTACCTACATCGCAGAGGGCTCACGATTCGATATGGGTGATAGTGGATTGATTGACGAAGTTAGCCCACTTTCTGTCAGGTTGAACGAATTACACCACAGGATAGTATGCCCAGATATTCATAGCATAGATAGTGAGACATGGGGTTCCTCTCAACATTGTGTCTGACAGAGATAAAGTGTTTGTGTCTCAGTTTTGGGAGAGTTTTCAAGAGGCAATGGGTACGGAGTTGCGTCTAAGCACAACCTATCACCCGTAGATGGATGGATAGACCGAGCGGATAAATCGGATGTTAGAGGAAATGTTCCGTATGTTCATCATTGATTTTGGCGGAGACTCGGAGTAGTATCTTTTGTTGGTGAAGTTTGCCTATAACAACTCCTACCAGTTTACAATCGGTATGGCTCCATTCAAGTCACTATACGACAGACCTTGTCATTCCCCAGCATATTGGTTAGAGTTGGGGGGGAAATAAGCGACATGGTTCGAAGGTGATTTAGGATAATTCGGTGAGGATAGATTTGATACGGATCCGTATTTGTGTTGCTCAAGATCGATAAAAGAGCTATGCCGATGCCAAGAGGTATTTTCGAGAGTTCAATGTCAGTGAACAGGTGTTACTTCGGGTGTCTCCTATGAAGGGAGTTATGCATTTTGGGAATAAGGGAAGAGGGGAAAGTTTGCGCCTAGGTATGTAGGGCCATTCCCTATTATCGAGAGGATTGACTAGTTACTTATAGACTTGGGTTACCGGAGCACTTGCTTAGGGTCCATGACGTGGTCCATATCTCTTCGCTGAGGATATGTCTTCGAGATGATTTAGCCTATACTCACATCATGTTGGAGGAAATCTACTTACACCCTGATAGCTCCTACGAGGAGGGGCCGATTTCTATCCTAGACCGTAGCGAAAGGAAGTTAAGGTCGAAGATAGTACCACTAGTCCGAGTTCAGTGGCTGTACCATAATTTTGAAGAATCTACCGGGGAACATGAGGATGACATGCGTGAACGTTATCTAGACTTATTCTTGCCAGTTATATTTTTATTTTTGAATTTCGGGTTGAAATTCTATTATGAGTGGGAAGTATGTAATACCCTGTATTTTTACGCATATTTATTTTATTATGAAATTGTGGAAATTGGGATTAATTAATCCGATTTTAAGGGTAATAATTACTATCATCACGAAAGTTGGTAGTTATAAAAAATAATTATATCAAATTATAATTATGTCAAACATTATGTAGTGAGTAACGTAACATTGTTTCAAAAATAATAATATGGTCGGGGACAAGGTACACGGCAGTTAAGATATAATTATTTGGGACGCGCGAATGAGTCATGTCACTATTATATATTTGGAGGTTAAAAAGGTAAATTATCTCTATATAACTCGAATGACTATTTGAGTACGCGAGTGTGTCCGGAAGGGTCAAAATAGTTAGAAAACACTACTCGGATGTTTTAATTAGAATTCGGGGCATTTTAGCCCAAAATGACGCCTCGGGGGGGGGGGGGTATTTTGTCTTTTGGGGATTTTTGAATAATCAAATGGACGAAAATAGGGTTAAAATAGGAGCATCGAGGGTTAGTGGTATGTCAGTTGCAACCTACGTGAGAAAGAAATAGAAAAAGGGGGAGAACCAAGGAAGAAGGAGAACCATATGAGAAAAATGCCAAACACTAGAGATTTCTCACAAATAGTTACAACAAAGTGCCGATTGCGATGAGAGGATCAACCCCATACCAAATTTAACTAGAGAATCTAAAATCCATACGAAAGCAAGTGTTTATCTTTCTCCTCTTTTAGCGTATATTATTCCTGTTAATTTAGGTTTGATGATATAAACTTGGTGCAATGAAAACTTAGGTGTAATTAGACCGAATTGTAAAGAAACTTTATGAATTGGATATGGGTATGCATGTAGAGGTTTTTCCCTTTGTTAGACTATGAAGATTTGGGAATTTTATGTCTTAATCACGAATTATAATAAGAGTTTTGGACAATTAAAAATTATGGGTTCATTATAAAGGAAATTTTAGAGATTTGAGTAATTGTTGATTTTTCCTTTGAATGTATGAGAATTTAAGCTCTATATTGTGTTACAGAATTCCCCACAATGATTAAAAATAGTTTAATATTATCTTATTGGAGGATTGACGTGATTAGGGTTGGATTTGAGGTTTAAAATGTTAGAAAAATCGAATTTGAGAAAGAACTGGGTCTGTTCGGATTTCTCGTTCGAAGACCTTCCCAGGTCGTTCGAACGAGACTTCCAATGAGAATTTCAACGACTCGTCTAACAAGTTCGTTCGAAGTGAGAACTTCGTTTGAACGACCTCGTTCGAATTACTACATTCAAACGAGAATTCTGGGACTTCTAACGAGATTTCAAAATGACCTTTTAGGGTCAAGTTGAGTTAAAAACCATCCTAGGTTTATGTAAGTAAGACTAATAACCTACGTGAGTAACATGTGACTTCAATCCCAAACCTTTAGGGGGTTGAGAGTGTAATTTTTCTTAGAATAGGGAAATTTTATAGTACCTAGGAGGGAGTGTAGGTTCGAGAGGGAATATATATGAATGGATAACAGTGTGAGTAGAAATGATAATATTACCTATGTAATATGGGAATCGGGTTGCATGAACGCCTATCAAGTTATATAAGTTGTGTGCATTCTTACTACTTCGGATATTATGTGTATGACATACCTAGCTATGGGCTATTGATCGTAGGTTAGCGCATTGTGGATGACCATATCTTGTGTGCCTTTGGGGGATGTTGAGTTGTATCACTAGAGCATGGTACCTAGGTATGGGCTATTAGTGACAATGATAATGATGATGGTCGTATGGGTGCATAGGTATGTGCGTAGCCCATCGGCTTGGGACTATGTTCGCCTCCAATATGTGAACATGTTTTATTTGTTCTCGAGAGATTGAACCTGTTTTCCTTCATGCGTGAGGATTGCAATGGGACTAGATAGCTGAGTAGGCCTAGCACCAGGGGTTTCTTAACCATGGGTGCAGTATTGATATATATTTATATGTATACATATTGATATTTTATATATGCATACTGAGTTCCTATTCTTTGTTTCTTATTGGACGCTTTATTATAGCATATACTTATTGGGTCACCTGTTGAGAATTAAGAATGTTATGAGAATGAGTTAAAGCATACTTAAACCTATTCCTAAATAATAGCAATATATTATCTTCGAGTTATTTAGATATTTTATCTGGCATAGTGGTTATACTACGTATAGTCAGGAAGAGTATCATGACTAGTATGGGTAGTTAGGCTCGTTACGCGTTCACATTAGATGAAAGGTGAGTGTCCCAAGTGAGTACACTAAGTTAACATGAATAATATTTGTTGTAATTAACCAATTTAAGCACTTTTATATTTAAAGTATTTTCTACTCGGCCTCTGACTCATTTTTCTGCAAACCTCTTTTCTTGTTCCTTTGTTTCAGGTGGTTAGCCACAAGGACACCAGGCTTAGGAGATACCACTCATTTGACGAGTTGTAGTTACTGTGGAAGCTACAAGATATTTCTAGTAGACACTTCATATTCTATCCTTCTTTATATATCAGTTATTTACTTTAGTTGGACGTGTCGTCCCTTCCAATTTACATTCAGAGACTTAGATGTTTTATTATGTTAGTAGGCTTTTATTTCTTGGCTTTGGATGATTGTATGGGATTTTGACTAGAATTGTTTACTCCAGCAGCTTCATTCATTAATCCAGCTAGTTCTTTCCTTATGCTATTGTGATGTATGTTGATGATTAATTATTTCCCTTAATGATAATGGTTAATGACAAGATAAAATTTCGACACCAACCTTTTTAAATATTAGGTGGTCAAGTTTTATTAAATTCAAATTTGAGTCCTTCGATAGTGATGCATTATCTAAACAAACTTGATATTCTGAAATTAATTAATTAAGGACTGATCAGCCGATAATTAATTAGGCGGGGTGCCACACCTCTATGGTTGGAGTTCCTGCGGTTGGACACCTGATATAGGAGATACCATAGAGAGAAGAGAATATGAAAGGAAACGGGTCAGACCCGGATGTAAAAATAGTTTATAAGATAGAAAGTGCATAAATTCCATATTTAGCTATTATTATATACATGTTAGATTATCAAAATCTCTCTTGAGATCCTCACCTCTCATATAGAGTGAGCACCTAACGTACCTCTAAGTCATACTAGTTACCGTTCCCAGGCTAACTAGATCATCCCAATGTATCCACTATTCATAGCACTATTCATTCCCACGTATTTCTCTCATAATACATTTAATGGTAATAATATGTACATCCATTCAGATTCAACATGGATAAGACCCTTATTAATTCAATTCAATTAAGTGTTTTCATACTTTATTAATTCTAGATATCATTATCTTTCAATTCTACTTTAGTCACATAGTAGATATCATCATATGTATATATATACACACATTCACTTTATTATATATATACAAGAATACACCCCGAGACAAAGTTGTGGTGATACATTACTCTGTTATCATGTCCCAATACATCTCGTCAATCTATGGGGGACTATAGTTTTGATAACGATTCCTTGAACCAAAAATATCAAACACAAACATTAAAGACGAATATAGTCCTAAACCTTTGGGCTATGTGTATACCTATGCACCCAAAGGACCTGTCACACCCAAAAGTGGTGATAAATCCCTAAGTTCCATATTCTAGAGTGACAAATCAAAAATCCCATTAGATTCATCAGGATAGAACTGACCTCACACCCAAGCCTCCCCTGATATCAAGTAATCTAGATATGCCATACACATAAACAATCAATCAATCAATCAAATAGTCATTATCATCTACTTATTTAGTATTAGGTACTTACATTACCTATATCATATTAGGAATTTATCCTATCCCAAGTACACGTTGTATTTCTTACATCCTACCCATACTTGTAATCACCATTATCATCGTACATATATTATGTAATTATTTCTTCCATAATCTTCTATTTAACCAAAGTACCCGTATATATGTCCTCGATGTTACCCGTACTTGTCATAATGATTATTATCCTCTAAATCATATAATAATTGTCTAGATATCTCTCACATAATTTTAATCCTTAATATATTATAATTTTCAAACATTAATCCTATGTTTCTCTCTTGATTAAGTTGCCAAAATTATTTAAAAACTCATTCTGGGCCAGATTACAATTTCCCAAACTTTTCTGGGCTAAACTGGAGATTTTGAGAAATCTCTTTTGAAGTCAGTAATCTCGTTAGAATGAGATTGACTCTCCTTCGAACGAAGTCAGGTCTCGTTTTAATGAAGTCATTGTTTTTCCTATTCGTCCTCAGTTCCAGTTTTCGGTGTTTTCCTCAATTTCTAACACCCAAACCTTACTGGTTTTCTATCCTAACATAATCCAGAAATCCAAATTACTATTCTAACATTATTTAAACATATACATGTTTCTACCTAAAATCAATTCCATATGTTCATGAGGGATTATCATCAAACCCATTAAAACCTCAAGATTTCAATAATCTGAACTCTCCATTTTAACTTGAAAACTCAGAATTTAGAATCATTGTTTCATACCTAAATCATCAAATTTTATTTTTCACATGGTAGGATTTTTCTACATTCAATTCATATCATCCTTTTCAATAACCTTAACATATATATTTCTCTACATGTAAAATCCTTAATTTTCATCACGATCATAGTCCCTACATGTTATGTATTTAACTACATGAATTTGCGTAACCATTATCTTGATTTACCTATCATTATAAATTCCAAAATCATAAGTTCATGAATCCTACAATAAAATCCTATTCTAACATGGATATGCTAATCACTAAAATAGAGCAAGAATCACTTGCCTTAAAAGTCGATTTGAACCTTTTATAAGGAAAAATGTTAGAACTTCTCCTTCCCTTTTTTCGGTGACTTTTTTGTCGACTGTGGTGGTGGTTCAAGGTGAGGAAATGGTGGTTGTCCCTTATGTTTGCCCTGGGTAACTCCTCATTTCTAAGAACTCTTCCCCTCCTTAAGCTTCCCTTTCACTTTCTCTCTAAGACCCTTTTGTTTTTTTTCAAACTTTCTCACTTGTTTTTGGATGAAATGAATCTTAAATAGAGTCTAATCTTATATAAATAAAAAGTCTTAAAGGCAATCTAAAAGACAAAAAAATGTGGATACTATTCATTTACCAATCCAAATGACTAAAATGCTCCTTCAGGGTGTCCTTTCATCTTCCAATGGACCCGAGACCCTAATCAAATGCCCGGGTATATTTTTTTGCCTATTTCGATCCTTTCGGGCTCAACAGCACACTCAAAATGACCATAAGGTTGATATAAAATAATTTTTACTTTTTATTTATTTAAATTACTCCCGACACGTCCCATAACCGCGTTCCGAATTACTTTCATTTATTGCCATATTAGTAACTCATGACAATATAAATAACGCCATATTCATATATTACATATATATAACTAAGTAATATTTATAATCATATATTACTTTAATCTATAGTAATAGAAAATCCGGATTTATCCCAATTAATTTTTCATAATTAATTCCAATTTATCCCCATTAACTTTTAATTTATCTATTGTAAAAGTTATTAAAAATTACTGGGTATTACACGGCAATGGTCACGACCATAAATTGTGAACATAAGGGTCAATTCCTTGGTTCGTGACCACACCCACGACCAGATGAGGGTCAAAAATCCTACCAAAGTTGGTCACAGCCCTTTACCATGACTACATACATCACAAATGTTAGGTTTTCAATTGAGATGGGTCACCGTCATAGTTCATTGACATTTTAAAATTTTCATGGGAGGTAGTCACGGTCCTAGACCGTGACCATTTATTTTTACACGTCACCACACTAATCGCGGTCTTAGACCTTGGCCAGGTTCCTGACGTGTAAAAAACATCACATCCTGGGGTCACGGCCTAGGAGAATGACCATACCCTCTGCACATAAAACCCCCAACTCTTTCTCATTTCATGATTTTTCTCTCTCTAACCACTATCTTTACTCTGCCTCTCGCTCGTTCAAGTTCTCTCCTCCATCTCACTATGTTTCCTCTGAATCTCTCTCTCTCTCTATCTCTCTCTCTCTCTCTCTCTCTATTTATCTATCTATCTATCTATCAATCTATCTCTCTCTCTCTCTCTCTCTCTCTCCTCTCTCTCTCAAGAACTCTCCCTATTTTAATTTCCCTACTGTTTTTAGTTCAATTTAATTACATAAATTTGTGCTAAATTTTGTAGAAATTAAATTTGTTATGATAAATAGTTTATAAAACTATTTGGCCATTTAGCACTTGAAATTGTTCAGGTATTGTTAACATTAATTATGTGTTGTTGTTTTAGGCTCGATATTGTTTTGGTATCTCTATTTAGTCTTGAAATTATTTGGGTATTGTTAATATTGATTGGGTGTATTAATTTAGGGCTATAAATTCAGGTTTTGTTGTTATTTACAACTTGAAATTATTTGTGCATTTTAGATATTTATAGAATATTGTTATTTCGGGCTGAAAATTTTGTTGAATGTTGTCATTTGGGGTTTGAAGTTGATTAAGTATTTTTTATATAAATTGAGTACCCAAAAGTTTCTTTTCATTTAGAAATGTTGGAATTTATGCATTATTATTGTATAATGGAAATTTACTTCAAATAAATAGAAATTTAAATTTTGAGACATTTAACTCCATGTTGGACTTTATAACTAGGAGTTTGTTGAGTGTAACCATATGTGGTGGCATTATCAGCAAGGGGGGCTAGTGCAGCTCCAGCACTGAGAGTTTGTCATTATTGTTTAATTAATGGCTACAAGTGTTGAAATGGTTTTCATTTGTTGGATAAATCCTAAACCACCCATTCCATATCTAGAAACAATAGAGAGCTCCTGAGTCATGTGATATCCTAGCCTTTTGAAACTGAACTTGACCAAAACTAAATAATTTTCTTCAATCGAATTTGAATGATAAAAATTTTTCAATCACCTTTTAATTTTTCATTTAGTAGATAGCTAAAATTAGACATTTAAATTGTCTCAATGGTCATTTTTTTCAATAAGCAAAAGTGTGGGTTATTAGGGTTGATTAATTTAGAGTTTAAGGTTTTGAGACTTTTTATGTTATGGTTATTTGACCCTTTTGGGTGTGTTTATGAAACCCTAATATCATTTTTGGAAGGATTCATAACAATGTTAGGATGAAATAATATAAGATAAAGTTAAACTGGATCGGTTAAAAAATAGTAACTAGTTATTGATTGATTAGAGCCATTACTTGTAGGACTCATATTCACACCCTCGTGTATTTTTCTGAGGTAAAATGAGGTGCGTGATGATAATCACTAGCAATAAGAGTATGAGAGGTTGCAACTGGATCTCACTTATAAGCTTTTATTAGTGCCCACCACATATAGGGTAATAATATTTACATGTATGGGAATAAGAAGATTGTAAAGTTTGACTACCTTGAAAAATTATGGAGTTCATCTCTCGCAAGAGTAGTTGTTTGATATTAATTTATTTCCCCTACTAGAAAGATGGGATGCAGTAGTAGAAAATATATTTTCCCTACATAATCCCGACATAGACCTGACATTACTTACATTATTAGATAAGGCATGAAATAATAGTAACCCATTGTGGATACAACTACGTAAAGAGAGCATTGACCAAGACTGTGACAACATATGCACATTAAACTAAATCTTGACAATAATTTGAAGAAGAAAGGATTCTATGTTCATATCACGTACATCTATACATCAATCATTGATACACTTCCCGTTAGTTGGCCACGAGAAAAAATCCATAGATTTCTTAAAAGTAATATCGAATGGATGGAGATAATAGACATTGAACATATTTTAAAATATTATTGTGAGAAGTTATATGCATACACATAGTCCTAAACATGGATAGTTAGTCATAAACATGTTAGTATAAAGAATTCATCGCTTACTTCTTTGTTGGTAATGTCGAACGACAATGGACATAACGTACCAAATTATGATGGGGAACCTTTTGGATTTTCATCTCCTACAAACCAACCTTAATTCTCATTCCCAATTGTTGAAAAATATCCTTTTCCATCAATAATTCACTCTATTACTCCATATACGAGTAGGCAACAAATGCATGTTAATCCAACAACTCCACGCCCGTCTTGAACAGCTCCGAAGCAAATAAGAAGAAGCCAATTGGGTTCTCCATTCTCGAGAATAATCTTACGGTCAATAAAAATGACATCCATATCTTTAAATCCCAGTGTTTTTCACTTAGTAAAATGAATGTGGGAGTTAGGAAAAAAGATAATTGGAACGCGGTTGATCAACCCGTCAAGGATGACATTATTGAACGACTTTCTAACAGTTTCTCATTCCCATCACTTTCAAAGAAAAAGGTTGTTTCCTAGGTTGCTGAACAGCTGAGAACATATCAGTGAAACTTTTGTTAGAGAAATTTCCCAAAGGGGGCATTGAGCTCTGACATTTTGGCTATAAAGGATGGAGTCCCTCTGAATGTTGAATTGTTAGTCTATCAATGGAATAGCTTTTTGGAAAATGAAGTGATGGTAAAAAATCTCACCCAAATGGAGAAAAATAAACAAAACATAGCCAAAAAAGTTTATGTCCACAGGCTAGGGTATAAATCGTATGGATATTTGAGGAGTGAATGGTAAGAAAAGGACAGAGGGTGGTCTAGATGTCCATAAAAGACCTACTCAAGGTAACTTATATGTGTATTTTCGAACAGAAAAAGATAATAAATTCCCACCACACTTGGCTCTGACTCTTATAAGTATGACCAATTATATATATATATATATATATATATAATGTTAATATAATAAGGCCAAATATAATTTTACACTATAAGAATAGATCGAAGCCATTAGTACTCAGTCCGCTTCAAGCCCTTATGATGACATTAAAGATGATCGAACCTTTGGAAATTAAAAAAAATGGGCGGGCGGGAAGTGTTAGATCACATATCCTTAAAACTAAATTGAAACACACTAAACCTCTCGTTGACGATCTCTCTTCGGTGAGTAATTGTATCTCGATCTAGGAGGCAAATCAGTCCAAGATATATAGGGATGTACATGAGATTAAAAGTAACTTGGGAGTGTTGACGGGTAAAATTAGGTGCATTGTGTCCTTATTTACTCGAGGTTTTCGTCCCCCAATGCCTTCTCAAGGTTTTACCTACCCTCCTTACCAAGGTTTGCTCTCTCCTTTGTCTCAACGTTTCCCCTCCCAAATTCTGCCTCCTTGAATATTACCCTCCAAAGTGCCTCCTCCTACCATAGTTCCTGGATCATTGCCATCTAATCACGGTGATTATGATGAGCAGTAATATATAAGGGACTTGACCAATAACATGATTATTTGCACATTCCCACTTTTTTCCTTGAATGTCGAATCTCATATTCACAATCGCCTTATGCAGCTGGGTGAGGCTCGAATAATGGTTGATAACATATACAACAGTTTTAAAGAAATGCATGTTCACATTGATAGCGTACAAAGGTCCGTGTTGAAATATTGTAATAATTATTCTATCACTTGGTCAATTAATATATTGGCCAAGCCTATGTCATCAACAATGTTTAATTTGATGACAAGTTGTCATATTTTATTTATTTAAGTTATTTTAAGTTTATGGGTCATTTATTGACAATTTTCAATGCATGGAACATGAATTTCAATTAATGTTGTTCAATTTAAGCTTAGGTTGTGTTGAATAATTTGAATGAATTATGATTATGCATTCTTCTATGGAATATGACCTTTGTTACAACCTATTAATGCAGGTGAATTGAATTTTGAAGATTATTTAATGGATTTTCCTCAATACAAAGAGTGGATGAGGGAAAGTAACCGAATATTTGATAATCATGTAAAGGTCATTTAAGAATATTCTAAATATGCATATAGAAATATTAAGAGTGACAAGTTTCCATATCACCTATTGTATGAATGGAAAATATAATTCTTTAGAATACATTGAGATGTTTATATTATAGTGGAGAATTTTGCAAGACTAATATATGGACATACCATGGTGAAAAGAATGTACCTTATGTTTCGAAAGAACTATTGATAACCTACCGCGTAATTCAACCCCAACAAGTGGAAGTGGTACATGATTCACCAACGTATCACCCTTTGATCGACCTAATTTATGATCCTTATGGAGTCCACCACCATCAAAAACACCAACATATGGATACAAATAATGTGTACAATGACCAAGTAAATGAACAAGTTGATGTTGAATAACCAGAAGATCGAGAATACATACGGTTGAGACAACATGGCTAGATCATTGTATAAAGATTGAGAAAAATATCACTAAGTATTACATGCAATGATTGGTATGTATAATTTGAAGAGTCAAATTCATTTCTTGAGCAACAAGCATAAAATAATTCTTAAGTGGATTATAAATATTCTCCCAAATGAGAACACATTACTATACAATTATCTTAGCGTAAAGAAGAGATTGAAGGGTTTGGGTTAGAAGTATAAATCTATTCATGCATGTAAGTATGATTGCATATTGTACCATAAGAATAATGGAGATAACGATGAATTTCCTATATTAAATATGACTAAATATGTGGTTTGTGATAATAGAAAAGGTAATATTGGAAAATATGGCAAGTGATCGCAATTTCCACATAAGGTTTTGAAGTATTTTCCACTCAGTCCATGGTTAAAATGTATTTTTCACTATATCGTGGATATCAGAGCCATCGCATAGATGTTCGATGTGAGGTGGGTCGGAATATCATGTGTCATTCCGCTGATTCACTCATCTAGCAACTTTAAAATACAGGACACTATGAATTTACAAAGGAACTTTGCAATGTCTGTCTTACATTATCAATCGATGGGTTTAACCTTTTCAATAATTTAAGCACTAATAAGAGTTATTGTCCAATTCTTATGGCGCCTTTAATTCTCCTTCCAACGTTGTGCATGTGAAATAAGTTCACATTATTATCATTATAGATACCTAAGACAAAGGCTCCCGGTGATGATATTAATATTTTCATATACCCATTAATATAAGAACTTAAAGAGTTGTGAGATAAAGGTGTGAGGAAGTTTGACTCACATAAGGGTGAAGAGTTGACACTTAAAGCAATTGTGATGTGGGTGATCCATGACCTTCCTGCTTATAGGACCTTGTCCGGTTGCAATTTTTGTGATTTTCATGTATGTCCCTTATGTGGGGAGGAAACTAAAGCCACTTATATACATCATAGTGTAAGATTGGTTATACGGGTCATCACAGATTTTTATCGATCAGTCGCCCTTTTAGGAATGACACTGTCGGTCATAAGCATAGGATGACACCTGCTCGAATTTTTGGTTAGCAGATCGGAGAAGGAGTAGGCTTCAGTTTTGGGGACTATATATGTAGGAAAACACTCTCAGTTTGTAAACTTATAGTGTAAAGATATGGAGGATCCGAACAACACAAGAAAAATTAATTCATGGTCCATATGATTAATATTTTTTTACTTGTTGTATTTTAAATATCATCGTGTAGGAGATGTAATTGTTGTGATCCCCACAGAGAAAAATGTTGTGAAACATCAGATAGGAACATATTTGGGTGAATCTCATTGAAAGATGGACAGCGGGCGCACTGCAATTGACAAAAGATGAAAATAAAGAAGATATTGTGGTTAAAAAATGATCATAAAACATAAAAAATTCTATCGCGATGTCTTTTTTCACTTTGACTACTATTGATAAAAAGATCCTCCAGGACACATTGTTCAATATGAATACTCCGACTAGTTATTCTGGTAATTTGCGTAGGGTATTAAGTTACCAAAAGAATTACCTAAAATAATGCAAGTCTTATGAATGGTAGGTCATCATTCAGTTAATCCCTTTCTTGTTTAGGCATTGCTTCTCCGAGACAAAGATCGTCATTAGGCAATTATGCATATAAGTTTGTGCTTTACCCTACTTTGGGAAAAGTGATGAATAGAAACCATGTTAAAGTTTCGAAACCGACTTTAGCTAAGGAAATTTGTGTATTAGATAAATATTTTCCTTCATTATTCTTTAATATCATCATCCACCTTCTTGTTAGATTATGTGATGAAGCTTTGTTGTGTGGTACCATTAGGTACCACACAACAAATATTGGAGAAAACATTCAACATAGAGGATGAAAACTTTGAGAAACATCACGAGAATTAGTCCTAAAGCACGAGAGATTATAAATAAATATATATATATATATATATATTGTTCTTAAACCATTATTAATGCTTAAAAATAATTCCGAAGGCCCCAAGTATTTATTTTTAAATTACTTTAAGTGAATTTTATTTAAAGCATAACATTAATCATAACGGTATATGCTTTTCGGGTCTATTCATCACTCACAACCTTAAATGACTTAGACACTCATATTTAACATGGTAATAAACATACTTTGAGAAGAAAAGAAAAACAACAGGCATGTTATGACAACACGAAAAATGAAGTTAAGAGCTTATTTGAATTGGTCAATAAATATATAAAAGAAAAGAAGGAAAAATGCTCAGTTGAAAGTCCTTCAGGATCCTCGTTGGCTGATCCCTTAGCTTTGAAACAACAAACAATGAAACAAGGTACTAGAATCTAAACTTAAAAATGGTAAATCTTCACTCGGGTCCATTCCATAGGAATGAAACCGAAATAAGTCTCGGAATAATACGAATACTGAGCAAAATTCACTTAATTAATATCGACAAAATAGTGTTATAATCACTCGAGATTACAATGATATCTCAAAATATAATATCTCCACTAAATATCATATCTAAGATGAGTGTCCCAAATAATGAAATCCTATGGCCATATTTATAGGAAGAAAATAGGGGGGTTTAGGGGTATTTTTGATATTTTTAATCTATATATTAAATAATAAAAAGGTTTATGGGTGTGAATTATATAAATATGGTGGGCTGGATGATGAGTAATAGAAGTGTGGAACAAAATAATTGTTTTATTTTCTAAATAATGAAAAAATAGTGGAGCAAAAAGGATGAATAATTAGGGAAATATGGAGGTTGTATTAAAGAAATAACAAAATGGGTGTAAAATATAAAAAAGCAAAATCTCCGTTGAGCAAGGGAGAAACACCCACACATGGAAAGTGGGGCCTATGCATGGCTTTCTGTGATCCAAAGGCTTTCATGGAAACAACTTGGGCCATTAGGATGGTGTCACGTGGCACCCGATAATTAATAGCAAAACAGGGGCTTCCCCACCCCCGCCCATTCTTGGGAATCAAACAGCTTGCGCAAACAAATATATAAGACAACACTAATTCCCCAAATTCCATAATTAAAATTTAACATGCCAAATTGATTATCCTTCATGTACGAACTCCAAATGATGATCCCCAAGAACCCAAATGACATGGGTTTTAATGTCAATAATATTTCCTTATTGTTCGGGTCATGTGTCTTGACTTCATGTATGACACGGGGCTTTTCCTTTGACTTTCTTTTTATTATGAACTCTGCGTGGTCCTAATTTCTTCATATGGAGTCCGATTGACTCACCATTTGAACCTGGTGTCCCTTGATTCAAGGCCTGCGATTTCTGTGTTTTGTTCGAGCCCACCATATTGCCCCTGAAAGTGCATAAGTGACCATTATTTGCTCAAATTGCATCCAATCTTCATCCTTAGCATCATAAACCCAGTAAATACTCAAATAAATCTGTCACAAGGGATTAACTATTCATATCTCAGGTTATACAGTAACTAAGTATAAAACACGAGTTTAACGAGCATTGGATTTCTTTATTATGAAGAAAAAGGGAATGAATGCAATATTTGGCACAAATCACACCCCCAATTAATGTTTCTAGTCCCTAGCATCATACTAAAGAATTTTTTCGTGCCAAATTATGCCGTTTTATTCAAAAATAAGTGTAAGAAATACAAAGATCCACTTTCTCGGGATACAAAGTTTCATTTAGCTTATGCAGTAAGCAATTAAAACCCTAAGTTACCCTAGTGGATGAGTTTTGTCTAGTGAGGGTTTACAGTGATGATAGTAACAAACATCAAATTTTATCAAGAAGATTACCCATTTTTATAATCATTAAGATTTTACATAATCTTGAGTTTTAATAAGTAAATAGTAATGTCTAGAAGATTTCTCCAATAGTTTATTTACGTTAACTATCATGTTAAAAAAATTGATATGATGTATATGTATTGAATGAGTGTGTGGCGTGTGTCACAAAATTTATAGGTGATATTATCTATAGATTTTAATGACTCGATCCTTTATAAAGAAGCACACTAGTTCAATTCTCGGTGGTGATTACACTCAATAAATGAAAGCACTCCGAATAGAGGTAAGTCACTACGAAAATTTAGCCATAAAGAGCAAATGCAATTGCAAATAAATCCTTATACATTTCAGTGATTAAAGACGTTTATATAAAATGGTAAAATGTACCCTTATGAAAGGAAATGATTTTCAAAAGAACGTGAAAATGTAATATTTTCGGATGTCGCGCGAAGGGCCCGTGATTTTAATTAAAACTAATTCTGTAAAATCAATTTCCTTGTTAAGATGGATGCGGAAGCGTAAGATGGTTCACAAAACAAACAAACCCCAAATTTTAATTTCTATTTCAAATTAAAATTAAACCCAAGTGAAAATTAATTAAACACACACAAATATTAATTTCACTTAAACAAATTAATTCAAGTCCTAGAATTTTGCCTAAGTCATGTTTGTCACTATTTCCAAATTAGGCCAAACCAATTTTAATAATTAAATAAATGACTTGAATTAATTAACTAAACATTATCCAATATCTATTAAACACCAAATTAAACATGTAGTGATTAAATTAAACAAATTTTATCTTATTACTTAAGCATGCGTTCTAGATGAGTATAACAAGATAAAATAAACAATGAAACCACTAGGCCGCGATGTACGAGGAAAAATTCAAGATGGGAAACAAACTCGGACGGCCCTAGCCTCAAATCCACTAAGTACGGAATTTACAATTACAAGACAAAAGACTTACATCACACGACTCGATCCCTCTCAAGCCTCGACGCTTTTTGCTGTAGACACCTCTTCCTAGCGGATAACCTTGGACCTCCATCACAGTCTCGGAATCCACCGATCGGACTTTATATTTTCACCATCACCCGAACTAGGAGCCTTTCTCCAAGTGGGTAAATCAACATAAAACAACTTCTTCTTTGTGGGATTTAGAAGCAAACCCAAACACTCTCTTCAATTTGGTGTAGAGATAAACCCGATGCCAAACTCCAAGCAAGATGTATATATGAACATGGATACATAAAAATATGGGTGTAAGCTAGAGTGATAAATGATTTTCTCCTTAAAAATTAACACTAAAAACAATGAACTTTTTCTCAAACAATTTTGCTCTCAAACACTCTCTAGGGGTTGGTAGGATATGAAAAAGTTAGATTAGAAAAATGGTTTCCCGTACATTGATATTCAGCAAAAAGTAGTGGGCTAAAACCAAGTGGGAAAGTGGGCAAAACTTCTTAAAACTGCCAAAAACCTATTCCCGCCAAATCTTGTTCGAACGACATTCTCGTTCGAACGAGTCTTCTAACAAAGTTCCAGTATGAACTCATTAGAAGCTCGTTAGAAATCTCGTTAGAATGACAATCTCGTTCGAACGACATTTCGAACGAAGTTCCAATATGCCATAATGGGAAATCCTTGGCAATCTCGTTCGAACGACTTGTGGTTCGAACGACACTTCGAACGAACTCATAGAATGTTCTAAAAATTCTTTATAAGCCCAGAAACTTTTATATACATTATATATAAGTTTTAATAGAAACCATTCTGAAAACAAAATGCAGTTTTAAAAACCTAAGACCCAATACAAACCGTTCCAAGTTCCTATATATATATATGTAATGCATTCATACCTTGGGAGCATGGAACCACTATTGATGACGTTGAAATGAGGCACATAAACTACGGCATTTTGATGAAGCTTTATACACTTGGTCGCTACATCTTCAATAAACACGTCATAGGCTTGAAAGATGTTCAATATACTCTATCCTATGACTCAAACGTTTTTGTCCGGAATTGAGCCAAAACTACAAAGGACTCAATTGGAAATTTGTGTCCTTACAAATCTCCCCCTTTGGCTATTTCGGGACAAAAACTATACAAAAATCCTAAAGGTCCGTCAAGCTCACTATACTAATAAAAAGTTCCACCCAAAATAAAATTACAATGCTTGACACAAACAACCCAAAGGATCAACAATCTTTGCCATTGGAAGTTTTCGCTTTATAAAATATTCCTGCACACTTAGGCAAACACATTACATGCATAGGGAATATCAAAATAGTTAATGCCAAGTAAAGTTAACTACTCCCCGTAAATTAATTCTCTCCGTTTATCAAGTATGATCAACTTAGAAAGACGTCTCCCCCTAAGATAAATCGCCCTTTATCAAGTATGATCAACTTAGAAAGACATCTCCCCCTAAGATAAATTGCCCTTAAACTAAGATATGATAATAATAGGATTAGATACCATTTCTCCCCCTATCATTCTCCCCCTTTTTGTTCAGGAATAGACAAAGGCTTAAAGAAGCAAATATGTAATTGTGCATTAATGCATATGGGCAACAAAATTATAAATAATCCAACAAATAACAACTTAGACCAACTAGGATGCAGTAAAATGATACCAATATGATATATAAATTATGGAGCATATGATATCAACAAGGAATGCAATAAGATGGATACCAAGTATGAATTAAAGCATATATGGAATAGAAATCAAGGAAAAAACTAAACAAAAATATCAAATATATGTATACATAATATATATCAAAGAGACTCAAGTATACGCATATATAGATATAAACACACAAATGACACACACAAAATTTAATAGGAGTCTTTCACACTCTTATTGCAATAATGTGTCATATGGAAACGAAAGTGTTGGGGTGTGAACTAGTAACGATTAAATTTAGACCCAATCACTTAAGACATGTTCACGGAGTTCTCAATTGATTGCAAACTTCATCACAATTGAATATAACCTCATGTGACAATATAGATTGAACTCAATGAACAAACATACACAATGCATACAAGCCTAGCATATTGATGATTCTACAAACCAATAGAGTCATGACCTGAAATATGCAACTAGGATAAATGGACATTGTGCAAACCGTTGATATACCATCCAATCTCCCTCAATAAGCATATATTAATTTTGAATGAATATATCAATCAAACATAGGCCTTGGCAAAAAAAATTTATTTTTAATGCCATATTTTCTATTTTTAGGTCTTTGGACCATGTATTTCTTTTAGGTCCATTCAAAATGGTGGCTTACAATCGCAAAGGATCACTAAATCCTTTCGGAGCCCTTCCCCGTGCACATTTGTATTTATCATGTTTTCGTTTTTCACACAACTCTCACGTGCAACGGATTTTGACATGCGCTAGTCCTCCTAAGTCAAAAATATGTAAATGACAAGATTGGAAGGAGAACATCTCACATAGCTCAAATATGCATATGAAGTTAAAATTTCAAAAGAGCTCGTGCATGTGTGAATAGAGGCATATAAAAATAGAATCCATTAAAACAACACAAAATCCAACTACTCCATGTAAGCATGGTAAAGAACATAATAAGGATTATCAATCTAAACCAAAAGTTCTAGCCACATGAGAGCGTAAAAGATGGGATTCAAACACAAGTGTATGCTACATAAAGTGTGTCAAACTAAAATACACACAAAATAAAATCTTTTTGAGTTTTTTTAAATTTTTAACCAAAAATAAAAAATATATACTCAAAAGACAAACAAAAATCATTTGAATTTTTCATTAAGCTTAAATTACCAAGAGATAAAATCCAAATGATAAAAAAAATCTTTTTGTATTTTTCATTTGATGCAAACAAAATGAAGGAAATATAATACAAAAGATAAACAAAAATCATAATTCTAGGATGTGATAAGCATGGAGCATAGACTAGAAAATGATTAAACAAGCATACATTTAGCATGTAAATATAGCATGAAGTACAAAAGTTAAAGTATGCAAACACTAACACATTCATCCTTTAGATTTAGCAAGGGAGGAAGTATGTGAAAGTAAATGAGAATCAAAAACCATATTTTGCAAGGCAACCAAATCGGATTTCCTAACCCAAATTAATGAAGAATGACTATCTTGGGGTGTAGGAATTTTAAATACATTGGTTGCTTTACGTTGGGATTGTCTAGGAATTCGTTTAAGATCAAAACAAAATTTCCTAAGATGACCTTTTCGACCACAATGAGTACAAGTAAAAACATGTCGAAAAGATTTACCTACATAGTGATCTCTAAGAGCTTTCCTAGTAGATTCTCATAAAACGTTGGTTTTGGCTTTATGAATAAATTCATTACAAGTATTGAAGCCTAAACCACAAGTGTCATTTTTAATTTGGACCATTCCTAATATTTTATTTTATTTTTCCGAACGACACTCCAAATAAAATTTGACATTACTAGAGTCTTTTAATTTATTTTGCAATTCTAAAATGTTAGACTCTAATAAAACATTTCGCTCTTCAAAAGAAAGAAGCTCCTTTTTCAAGGATTCCATTAAACCCCTAAGGCTATCTCTCTCGCCTTCTATATATTCAAGCTTCTATAGAAGAGATTTCTCTCGTGTCCTAAGGTCTTTAACTAACATACTATTATCAATGACCTTGACACGTTCTTTCAAACTAGGTTCTAACTTCAAATTAGCTCTTTTCAATTTAATAGATTCTTTATAAAGTTCTTGAAAATCATTTTGATGTTCACTCACATTAACCTCTTCTTCATTTTCACTCTCTCTTTCTTCTCCACTCTCACTATCATAAAATTTAATAGAATCATAAACAATGACCTTGGAAGTGTCATGTGTTAATGTTTCATCAATCGATGAGTTCTCACTTTCACTCACATGACTAGCCATAAACGCCACAAAATTAGGCTTAGTGGGGGAATCGGATTCCTCTTCCTTATCACTATCACTAAGGGTCGCATTATATGCAATGTGTCACTTACCCTCTTTCCTTAGTTTAGTGGGGCACTCAGAAGCCCTAGGGCCATAACCCTCACAACCAAAACACCTATTAGACTCGTCCCTATTTAAATTTTCATTAATAGGTTTAGGGATTTTCGCGGCTTTGTCATACATAGGAGTTTCAAATTTCTTAAAATCATTTTTGAATTTATCTTTGTTAAATTTAAGAAATTTTCTAAATTTGTGAGAAAACAAAGCCATGTCTTCCAAGTCACTATCACTCTCGCTCTCTACTACTTGTTTAACCTCTTTTCGGGATTTTAAAGCAACGCCCTTTTCAATTTTCTTTTCAGTTTTAGAGGGAAACATGTCTAGTTCATAACTTTTTAAATCACCTACGAGCTCTTCTAACTTCGTAGAGGCTAAAGTTGGTAAATAATTTAAAATGATCACTTTTGGAATAAATCTATCGGGTAGGGACCTTAAAATTTTCTTTACAACTCGGTTGTCAGGTATTTTCTCTCCCAAATTAAAAGATGAATTGACAATATCGAAAAGTCTAGCATAAAATTCATCAAAAGTTTCATTATCGTTCATTTTGATAGTTTCAAATTGAGTGGTGAGATTTAGGAGTTTCGAAGCTTTAACGACACTAGTTCCTTCATGAGTTAGTTGTAAAATATCCCAATCTTTTTTAGCGGTTTCACACGTCATAATTCGTCGGAATTCATCTGGTGTGACAGCGCTAAATAAGGCATTTAAACCACGGGAATTAAAATTAGAAAGTTTAAACTCATTCTCAGTCCATCTATAGGCCGGTTTGGGAACACGTTCATTTTCAATTAAATGAGTTGGTGGAGACCACCGTTAACTGCAGACATCCAAACCATTTCATCGATAGATTTTAGTGCCAATTTCATTCGCGCTTTCCAAAACGCGTAGTTAGAACCATCAAAAATAGGAAATTTTGAAAATGGAGAAAATTCCATTTTAGACAAAAATTATTTAAAAGGTCTTAACGAAGTAATTTATCGTTTTTGGCTCTGATACCAATTTGAAGTTGCGCGAAGGGCCCTCCAATTTTAATTAAAACTAATTCTGTAAAATCAATTTCCTTGTTGAAATGGATATGGAAGCGTAAGATGTTTCACAAAACAAACAAACCCCAAATTGTAATTTTTATTTCAAATTAAAATTAAACCCAGTGAAAATTAATTAAACACACACAAATATTAATTTCACTTAAACAAATTAATTCAAGTCCTAGAATTTTGCCTAAGTCATATTTGTCAGTATTTTCAAATTAAGCCAAACCAATTTTAATAATTAAATAAATGACTTGAATTAATTAACTAAACATTATCCAATATTTATTAAACACCAAATTAAACATGTAGTGATTAAATTAAACAAATTTTATCTTATTACTTAAGCATGCGTTCTAGGTGAGTATAGCAAAATAAAATAAACAATAAAACCACTACGCCACGATGTACGAGGAAAAACCCAAGACGGGAAACAACCTCGGACGGCCCTAGCCTCAAATCCACTAAGTACGGAATTTACAATTACAAGACAAAAGACTTACATCACACGACTCGATCCCTCTCAAGCCTCGACGTTTTTTCTTGTAGACACCTCTTCCTAGCGGATAACCTTGGAGCTCCACCGCGGTCTTAGAATCCACCGATCGGACTTTATATGGTCACCATCACCCGAACTAGGAGCCTTTCTCCAAGTGGGTAAATCAACATAAAAAACCTTTTTCTTTGTTGGATTTATAAGCAAACCCAAACACTCTCTTCAATTCGCTGTAGAGATAAACACGGTGCTAAACTCCAAGCAAGATGTATATATATGAACTTGGATACATAAAACTATGGGTGTAAACTAGAGTGATACATGATTTTCTCATTGAAAATTAACACTCAAAAACAATGAACTTTTTCTCAAACAATTTTGCTCTCAAACACTCTCTAGAGGTTGGTAGGATATGAAAAAGTTAGATTAGAAAAATGGTTTCCTGCACATTGATATTCAGCAAAAAGTAGTGGGGTAAAACCAAGTGGGAAAGTGGGCAAAACTGCTTAAAACTGCCAAAAACCTGTTCCCGCCAAATCTCGTTCGAACGACATTCTCATTCGAGCGAGTCCTCTAACTAAGTTCCAGTATGAACTCGTTAGAATCTCGTTAGAAATCTCGTTAGAAATCTCGTTAGAACGACAATCTCATTCGAACGACATTTCGAACGAAGTTCCAGTATTCCATAATGGGAAGTCCTTGGCAATATCGTTTGAACGACTTGTGGTTCGAATGACAATCTCGTTCGAATGACACTTCGAACGAACTCACAGAATGTTCTAAAAATTCTTTTTAAGCCCAGAAACTTTTATATATATTATATATAAGTTTTAATAGAAACCATTCTGAAAACAAAACGCAGTTTTAAAAACCTAACACCCAATATAAACTGTTCCAAGCTCCTATATATATATGTAATGCATCCATACCTTGGGAGCATGGAACCACTGTTGATGACGTTGAAACGAGGCACATAAACCACAACATTTTGATGAAGCTTTATACACTTGGCCGCTACGTCTTCAACAAACACGCCATAGGCTTGAAAGATGATCAATATACTCTATCCTATGACTCAAACGTTTTTGTCCGGAATTGAGCCAAAACTACAAAGGACTCAATTGGAAATTTGTGTCCTTACATTTTCAATGTTGAGATATCATGTTAAACTTGGGATCATTTAAGGACTTTTTAGGATCATGGATGTAAAATGGTCAACACTACAAAGTGATTTGTATATTTGAATAAAAGTTGAACTTTTGAAGAGTATTTTTTTCTTTTGTTTGGAATTCCTTACTCTTTTTCAATTCCTTTATTTCTATAATTTATTTCTTTTTCTCTTTTTTATTCTCTTCATTTATTTATGTTCAGTCCTTACTTCACTTTGCATCTCTTTTTTAATCAATTTTAAAAGTGTTGGTGAAATGAATGAAATGATGAAACAAATTTCCTTTGATCAAAAGTGAGGTCAAAACATAATTTTTGAATCATATTTTGAAAAGATCATATCATCATTCTTCAGTCGATAATCAAAACAAGGATATTGAGATTACCAATGAATTAAAACATTTTTTAAACGAATAACAAATAAGTGTATACACCACTCATAATAGGAAAGAGGAAACTAATCTCAGAAGGTATGTATACCAATGCATCTTTAAATTTATCGAGTCTTCTAGCTTTTAACAATTCGCAAGTATAATTCATGATGTGCATAATTTTGTCAATACACGAATCAAATGAATTACTAAAGCATAATAATAATATAAATAAACTAAAGAGCTATTTAGGAAGTTTAATCTTTAGATAACTTTAATTTTTTTATTTAAAAGAATGAGGTAACTTTAGAGAGTAAAATCCAAGAAAATTAAAAATTCCGGGAAAAACTTAAAAAAAAATATTTTTGAATTTTTCAAACTTTTACATTTTTTTAAAATTTTAAATCATTAGAGGTTGTTTCACCAAGAAACTTTTGCCAATAATCACAGAAAGAACAATTTATATTTTAATTTGTTTTTTTAATAAAGGAAAAAAACATGATGTGTGTAATAAACTATGACACCTCCAACTAGAATTTTACATTGTCCTCAATGTATATTAAGAGCAATAGTAAATTCAAGCTATAAAGAGATAGTATTCAATATAGTACGATCCCAGAGACACATTCCATAATCCTACAAAATACATTAGTACACACAGAGAAACTAAAATTAATTTGATTAAATGATTAGAGTTGGTTTCACCAAGAGACTTTCGCCGAGAATCATATAATGAAAATAAGTAAAATCTTTTTGGTAAAAACATGAGATTTAATAGAAAATATCCTCCCTTACTTTTTTTAGTGGAAGAAAATTTCCAATAATAATGAGTTTGGGGAATGATCAGACCGTGTTGATAAAGTGACAGTTTAAGAAATATCTGAGGTGGGACCCTAGGATGGTTTCGAGCCTTTGGATCTCGATCTAATAGAACAATTCATGCATAACAACTAGTGATTAAAATTAGTTTATTCTTTGTTCTCCTTCCTTCAACGAATACGATTGACTACTCTTACTTTTTTACTAGACGAGTAACCAATTCCTTAAAATGAAAAAGGATTCCAACTTTTCAGATTCACATTCTACCTAATCCTCAATTTCTAGTTCGAAATTAATCTAATATCTAATAGTGGAGAGAAATATACTATTTTGAATAATTTTCTAGTGAATGGGCACTATTTTCTATTGAGAAGCAACCCAACCATAGGGCCACTGCGGTACCAATCAAAAAGAAGGTTGTCGCTACTAGATGAAGAAATGGATTTTGAAATTTATTAACATTATCTAAAAAAATTTACTGTTAATAACACCGCAAGTACTTAAAGCATTAAAAGAATACCCCGATAATTTATTAGGTATTGTACGAAGTATTTAAAATATGGGAGAAAAATACCATTCAGGTAATAAATCATTTGGTTCAACCTATTGACTTGGTTTGTAGGCTTGAAGGTAATCCTGAGATTAGGGATAATTCCCCCATTAACATCAGTGTTTGGGATTAAGGTAGCTCAAGCAAGGCAAGTCAGCGTGGCAGCTCAAGCGAGGCTTCTTAGCATGGAAACTCATAGCTTGCTATATTAGTTAGTCATATGGTATTTATTTTTATATCGACTATGAGCTATAACGATTGTAAAGATGTAATGAGTATAATGATTTTGTGTGAGGTATAACGGCACTCGCGAGAGACCAGACTTGGCAGGGCCTGAGAGATCTTTCATGCTCTATCGAACGACCTCGTCGTGGAAGCTTCAGAGGGACTTGTTTTGGAGGATTGATAAGAGAGGCGCCGTTGGGGCTTTTCCTGACCATCTTAGATACACCTGGTAAAACATCGAAGGGCCCTGACCATGGAATGTCACGGGGAGCACCCTTGAGTTCCATCGGGCATTGAGTTGTGGGCCAAACAATCCTATACGTAATGTCACATCCACTTTATCTTATGTCACTAACCATCTAGGCAATGTCACACATGCACTTGAGTAAACCACCGTGGTATTTGGGGGTGTCAAACAGTTGGTGAACCACCTCTGCGACAGCAGCCCCCTGACACACAATGGTTAAGAAAAAGGCATATCTTGGCCTTTAGTGTTTATGACGTGGAGACAACTAGAGCATCAGGTATTTCATGTTTGTGACATAAAGTTTAAGGGATATCATTCACAAGCATTAATGGCGGAGTTGCCTCAAGGATGGTGTGGGAAGCTATTTAAAAACCCCACCCACCTCTGGAGAGAGGCATCATATGATCTTTTCAGAGTTCAGAAGTTATTACTAGAGATAATATACATCAGAGAGAGTTATTACAAAAACAGAGAGTTTACTCACCCACCATTGTTATTTATTACGAAGCTTTTAATACTTGACATAGATTCTTGAGGGTGGTAGGTGTGTTTGGCTGCCTACCAAGGTGTATCTAGGATGCTTACTTCTCTCTCCATCTAACTAAGTTACTTCTAAGTTCATTACCACCTTCTAAGTTATACACGAGAGATTTGTGAGTTCAAACTGAGTCTATCTTCATTGAGTCGTGTTTACATGTCTTGTGGTTAATCAATAGTGTTTCTATTTAACTTATTATTATTGTACTCAAAAAGGGGTTACGCCTCCATCTTATCTAAACTACCCTCTTACACTTATAAATTTGAGAATCCCAATGACTACCTAATTGTATTGTCTTTTCTTTTTTATTAGCATGTGCATAATACAAATGAGACTTTAATTAGTATAGTATAGAATCGTTAGCACCGTATTAAAAAATTCCTCCTAGAGTAGCTATTAATATGAATAAGAAAAACTCTATTCTATCCATTTTGTACATTCAATTTACGGTATGGATTGAGGAATACATAGAGTTGAACATAGTAAAATAAGAAATTCAGAGATTTCGTTGAAATTGTTCATTTTAAAATATCCTGAAAAGCTAATCATAGGTTCTTCTCTCCATCGGAACAAGAGTGTCATTTGTCATCTCTAGTCTATCTCTTTATATTTCTTATATATATATATATATATATATATATATATATATATATATATATATATATATATATATATATATATATATATATATATATATACATACTGGCGGAATGCCCGTGCCTAAAGGCACGGTGAAAATTTCCAAAGTGCGTAATCACAAAACGGAATTTTATTCGGAAAGCTGGGAAGCAACTGTGTTGTAACTGAATTTTTTCCGTTATTGGGTGTATTGAACAAAAAAAAAAGTTTCTAATTTCATTTCATGAGACATAATAGCAAAAGCAAAAAAATCAATTAATTTCATTCACACGACAGTTGAAAAAACAACCAAAGTTGCTAATTTCATTCAATAGTATAAAGACAACATTGCAAAGCCAAAAATATAGCCACATCTCCTAATTTCATTCTACATGACAAAGCCCCCAAAAAATAGAGTTGTTAATTCCAGTTAACATTATAAAGCCAAAACAACAACCAAATTTACTATTGTGTCTTACCAACTAATAACAGTTTTAGCTCCCTTTCTCATCCATTTGCCATGGTTATTGCATGTATTTAGCTGCAAGCTGTTGCAAAATATCATTGCAAAATGCACCATTGTTTATCTCGTGCATGTCACACGACAATGGGTTATTACAGGCCTGTACATTACAACTTTTTTAAAATTAATAACAAATATTTATTAAGTAAATAAATGCATATACTTAAAGTTAAAACACACCTTCATTTGATCACAGGACATGTCATATTCTCTTGCAGAATTGGTTGAGTTATTTATGCCAGCTCACCGTGTCGAAAAGGTCTGAGTCGCCAAGCTCCGGACTCAAAGCCCACTGATAAATCAAAATTGAATCAGGTATAAACGGCATGTTCGCGATGGAATTGCATTACCCATTGGCACTGAGCATTATAGACAAAGCAAAAATCAAAACAATAAAGAATATATATGGGTCGGATGAACTTACTATTTATAACCTCTGAAGATTTGACTGGGTTTATTAATTTAACCCAACTTGTAGGATGAAAAAAATTGGGTGAATGAATAACATTTTTATCTAGTGATCTTCCTCCAAGTCATAAGTAATCTATAGTATTAAGCGCAAGAAATAAGAAACTCACACACAAAAAAGGATATCATGTTGAAATCTCAATATTTCAATGAAAAGATAGTGCTAACAAATTTAGAATATCATAATAGTTTATCTTCTTTAGTCACCAAAGCCCAAAAGCCATTACCGATAAATTTCGAACCCTACGAACCTCAAAAATAGGGGAAAAACAATATCAAATAAAACAAAACTAAGAGAGAACATTAATATATTATATCCATGTGAAACTGAGATTAAGCATTGGATGATACTCCCAACCACATACACTACCCATGTGATCTACTAAAATAGATGACATTAATTAAGTGTAGAATAATTTTCACATACTATAATACTATGTATCTTTCAAAACTAATTTTGCTAAACATAATTTTCATACCTCAAAGTCATGCAACTCTTGTGATGAATTTTGTAACTGAATACTACTCATTGCCCAAACATAGAGTGGAACCATGAATACTCTTATAAACATGGAATAAATAATAAATGTATAAGTCCATTAGACTTTAGAGTATAACCCTAACAGTAAGCATATGAGCCTAACAATACTTTCAGAAAACAATTTAGTTACAAAGTAAAATTTGACAAATGAATAGATAATGATTATATTAGGTGTATCAGAATATTAAAAACTAAAGGATTGTATAATGAGTCCCAAAAGAGAATCAGTCCTATTTCATAATCATTTATGTTTCATTCAACTTTTGAAATTAAAAAATAAATAAAAATATAAGAAATACGATAACCGTTATACCCTATGTTCAAAAACAATTCTACCCAATGTGGAGATAAGAAAAATATAAAAATGCCAAAGAAATACTCAAGAGTGATCCTAAGCTAATAAGTTCCAGATCTCCAAAAAAGGATGAAATCTCGAAGTTAATAAATACACAATGTGAATAAAAATAACAAAATCTCACATTGCAGACACCAACAATGTATGATACACTAAGCGCACAAACAAAACTTTATTAATATGAAAGAGTTACACAAAACTACCTACAAAATGTCTAAACAACTCCCTCCCCTGAAACCCTCCAAAATTATTGGAGAACCTCTTCCTAAATTCCACCAAAATGAATTTTAAATTCAAAATTTTGACTATACCACCACACACAGTTTGAGCAAATTTGCATATAAAAAATAACAATCTAACAATGTATAATGTAATAAAAGGTACATAAGTCCAGAAATGACAGGGCATCACAGACTTTAAATATTAAATAAATAGAAAGTACTTAACCTCATACTTCATATCTTTATGAAAACAGGGTACTTAACTTTTTCCTCCAGCACTATACCTAAAAAACAAAGTGCAAAACAGGACATGAAAAATGGTTTTATGGGCTCTACTGCTTTAATTCAAAACAGAATATGAAAAACTTGAGGTTAGGGATGGTCGTAATTGATTGTGATGACGCCTTACCGGCTTGTGGTGGTTAGGCGGCAGCTGATTTTATGGTGGTGTTGTATGAATCTTTCACAAAACATGACTTGCATCGTAACCCCAATCAGCTGATACATGGTATAGTGCAATAAACATGAAATGGTTCTCAGATTCAACCTTCAACCTCGTCATGAGAAGCAAAATCCTCGCTCTTTTACAGCAATAGAAGCCATAGCAATATAAAACCAAGTAACATTAAAAACACCAATTTCAAACCCAAACAATTTCACTCTAATAATAATAAAAACTTCATGAATTGAAAGAGAATACCTTTAGAACAGTCAGATACACCCGAAAGTTGAAAACTTCAACTTTGAAAACCTCAAATCTGGGAGAAAAAATACCTACAATAAAATTTATCACTTAGAAATTGAACAAATAAATGAGGATAATACATTTAAAGTGAAAAAGATATAGGGTGGCTGACCATGGGGGTTGATGGTTACACTTTTTTTTTATGCTGAGATACACAAATGGAATGAGATACACAAAGACCTCGAGAACTGAGAAATTACGAATCTACCTATTGAGAACGGACGGATACAAACCGAAAAGTCATCATGATGATACAAATCGAAAAGTCAATGATGGATCGATAATGCTGAAGAATTATCTACATATTCTACACGATAAGTTCATCTTCAAGATAGTTGTACTCAAACCTGAATTCGGTCTTAATTCTTTGGCACCATCCATGTTGCAACTCATCACTGTCGATATACAAATCAAAGTACACGTACATCCCCTACTCATGATCATCAGTAGCGACTTTGGGCTCCTCGTGATGCTGAAATCAAAGTACACATCACTGCAAATGCGTCTCTCTCTGATCTGGTGCAATTTCAGCTCTTCCTCGGAACTGCCCCGCTTCAATTTGGTTCCGAAAGGAACTTCCAGGTCTCCATTGTATCCAAACACATATATTAAACACAAATATGATACGACCACATTTGATGCAAACAGAGCACAAATGTGTACCACCTTCAAAACAGATCATATATATGAAATTAAAATTAGAAAATAACAAATAGAGCACAAATGACAGCTTTATATATTAAAAAATAACATCAGCATCGAGAGGGAATACTGTAGCAGTGCAAGAACTCTGTAGCAGCAGTGCAGTGCAAGAACTCTCTATCAACCATTACAATTTTGAGGTATGGCGTGTCTACAGCAACAGTGCAAGAACTCTATAGCAGTTGCAACAGCGGTTGCAAAAGCTCTATTCCGAGATATTCCATAAAGTATCCCAAGTTTTAAAATGCTTAACGGGAAGACCTAAGCATCGAGAAGGAAGGCCTGAAATTTAATTCTCCAACATTTCAGTACCGAATCTATATTGAAAAACAAATAAACAAAAATCAACACTGTTGAGAAAGTTACCATAAGAATATATACCTAAATCCTTTCAAAGTTTCTATTTTTTCAAAAAATTATTAAAACGCTGAATTAAATACATTCTCAGATAAGAGTATATGCATATACACATGCTCCATAGGCACAAATTAAGAATAATGAACAACCAAATCTGCAAAAACACATCCAATAAAACTGGGAATTGATAAATTTAAAACATGAATAATATAAAATGTAGAACTATAGGCCATCAATACATTGAGGTCCCGTATGTAAAATTGAAATTGTATGATAATTTGAGCTAAAAGAACATTCTTTAGCCTAAATAACCACGCCATTATCCACAATTACAATTGTATATTATTTATAGAAACTAAACAGATATGAATAGAGCAGAACTCATCTAATAGAAACAAAAGAAGACTTTATCGTTAGTAGTAGGAACAATTAAGATGAGACTGAGAAAGAACCTACGCAGCCCATGTATAAAAAGAAACATTATACTTAATTATGTGCATGTGCATGTGTATAAAATAACAATAATGAAGTAAAATTAGTGAAAACACGGATAAATTACAACCACCAAACAAAACATTAAAATAAATTATAATAAAAGGCGAATAATAATATTCAACAAACTAATGAACCATTTATTTTTAGCATACGATGTTTCGAGACTCAATGAACAAATAAAAACAAAGCATTAAATGTACTAAGCCAATTAAAGATCATACATTCAGAACATATAAACCCTCAAACGTATATTGGCTATAATGATGAAAATTTTATACTCTAAACCACGTCGCTAAAGAATCGAAGCATTTCTCTAAAGAATCGTATTTGAATCACATAGGACCCCATTGGTGTGGAGTCCAAAGATGAGCTTATACAGGTGAGACACACATGAGTTGGCCTAGAATTGTTGTAAACATAATTCATTTATCAAGTACATGAAGGTATTTTCAGTACACTGAATAATTTATGAACTTGTGACAGAATAATTAATGAATTCATAATCATACAAAAATAATCGAAATTATAAATTCGTAAATAACGTAATGTATTAAAGTAAAAAAAGCGATAAAATGAAATTATAAAATTAATTTTACAAAGATATTCTAAGATTTACATCGGCAAGCCGATTGCCCTATTTCTGCATAAAAGTTTACACTATGGTTTCTAATCACACACTATTCCAAACCAATTTATATAAACACGTTGATACATAAACAGGTATAAGCACATATGAGTAGAAGAGGGTGTATACTAAAGAAAATGATATTTTTATTTCAACCTTTCTTATCACTATACATACCTCAAATAAGATTCCATAACACCTTAAACCCATCAACGCCATTGTCTCCCCACTGACAACAAAATGCAAGTCACATAACCAACTTGAGGTCTATGTTGAATAAAATTAAAAAGAAAAAAGAATTTGAAAGTAGCTCAGATCTAAGTGAAAACTAAGAAATATACAAACCATCCACTTGAACTTTACCATAGCTCAGGATGTTGAGCATTTATCGTTACTTAGAAAAAAGATTAAATCAAAATTAAACATAATAAGAAATACATAACGATTGAATTCAAAGTGTCATACTGAACTGCCATACCAAATTTGCATTAATTTTTAACGATTGAATTCAGTAATTCAACAAAATGCAATACCGAAATGCTAAATTTCAGTTCCCCAACAAAAATGCCTACCAAACTGTTAAACAATAATGAGAATTTGGAATTGCTGAATTCAATCATTAATTTTTTGTATGGCATGGCATTGAATTGCTGAATTCAATCGTTAAAAACTATTCATTTGAATGAAATGAATAGTTTGGTATGAACCAAAATTCCATACCCGGACATGTGTTTTGACACGCATACAACATGGCCTAATGTGACGAATCTTCCCGAACCAGGACCGTCAAAATGAACCATAAACAATTCAGATCATATAACCTTATAAATTTCCACCATTTCAGATCAATTATACTGATTGACAAAAAAATATACCTAGGATCGCTAACGTGTGTCTGTTACCTTTTTCTCCATGGGCTTCTGCGTTACTACATCCACAGTGGGTTTTCCATGTTCTCGCTAATGAGTCTCCACAAATAACTTACAACTATATAAACACACGGCAAGCTAAGGTGGGGTAGCCATGGCCCATGAACCTCCGTTAACTCCTTAAGTTTTGTTGTGGGTTAAACTTTGCCTTCATAAGTTCCTCCTCGACAACTTGAAGAGAACGTTCTGTTTTACGAATTTTCTTCTTCTGTTCATCGGTAAGGCTTTGGAGATTATCGAGCACCTTCTTCTTTGCTTCATTTATTCGAATTTCGGATGCCACCTTTCCCCATTCTTCGTTTATCTTTCCTTTTCATGTTTCGCAACTTGCTTTTCTAGTTCACCAACTCGGGCATGAGCCTTTACCACCTTCCCCTCAACATCTTATGTCTCTTTTTTCTGCAGGGACTAAAAATAAAAAGAATCAAACTCTCCAAGCAAACCTCCCAGTATACATAATCTAATAGCAACTTAAAAAGGTGTCCGTGTGCAAAGAACAACAAAAACATAACAGATGCAAAAATATCTGCCCCCTTGCCGTTATAGCAGAGCAGACAAAATCTAAAAGAGTTTCATCTTCGATATTAAGTACACAAAATACATAATTAGCGGTCAGATTTACAACATGGTGTTAATAAAAAATAGAGGGTAAACCATACATTAGATATAACTCATTCATCAAAACTGAATCTATTTAAATATCATTCTGAGACTCGCATCCGAAGCAGAAAAAGTACGAAAAACAGTAAATCTAATACTTTTGTGTATTACAATATGGATAAACAGTAAACATGTGTGATCTGATTCAAATAATTACCATATGGGTATCCAAAGGAAACATGGATTTTTTTTTGCTGAATTCGTGTATCAATACTTTTTCAAAACTGTAAATCTAATGGATTTGAAATAGAGAGGTCACGGGTGTTGAGCGAAATTGTAATGTTAAGAAAATAAAGTTGTATAAAACAAAGTTGTTACCCAATAACTTTTATAACATACTCCATATCCTATCTTTAAACGCATGTTAAATCTAATATGAAGGTTTTAAAAACCTAAACTTTAATAAACCTAGGGAGAGGAAATACCTTTAATACCTTGGTGGAGTCAACTCGGGTTCTTTAAAATATAGCACTTGAACACATGTATATGTACATTAAAATATTTGTACATTCATACCATGTGATATTCATGTCTCTGTATATTAAGTTTTCTAGGTAGAATGGTGATAATGCCAGTTTTAATTGGCAGTTAGAAGCTTATGTTGAAGCTATGAAAATGTTAGTTTTAATTGGCAGTTAGAAACTTATGTGGAAATGTCCCTACGGTATGCACCTAATTAAAACATTTGCATAACTTGTAGAAAACAAATTCAAGAACATGCCTATAAACGTACTGTTGACGCCGGCCACTGTCATTTTAGTGGCGTCAACAGCAGATAAATGATGAGGATGAGATTGAAGATGAAGATAAACATTCACATCAAACATATAAGAGACAAAGGTTTTTAAAGTGGTTCGGCTATGAATAAAGCCTTCGTCCACTGTTATTTTATTCCCAGGGGTTTACAATAGCACCATATGGTGTAGAGAGAGAAAGGACGTGTATCTTGGGTATGGTGTTTCTTGGTTTCTTGGTTCTCCTGGATCTCTTCCCTTTTGGATAAGGGGATACATGTATTTATAGTGATGGGAGATAAAGAGATTCATTGTATGTAGACATTTATGTCTACATTCAACGAATCTAATTGTTGAATTACTTGGTATGCTATGTGTTATCATCTATTAATACAGTATAAATGTACATTAAGGCTTATTAAATGCGCTGTCATCTTCATTAATGCACATTAAATGCATAGTTATCCTATGATCTTCCTGGTTGGTATGCCGACCAACTCTCCTCGGGTGCCGACTAACTCTCCTCGGGGGCCGACCAACTCTCCTCGGGCACCGACTAATTCTCCTCGGGTACTGACCAACTCTCCTCGGGTGCCGACCAACACTCCTCGGGTGCTGACCAACTCTCCTCAGATGCCGACCAACTCTCCTCGGGTGCCGAATATTTCCACGTAGGATGACATGTGTCCTTTTCTGATTGGTCCTCATAGATGGAGAATTTTGTGTTAACAGAAGCCCCCAATGCTCCATGCTTGATGGTTTACTTGAAAGGATGGAGTATTTATTCTGCAATGTTGCTCGGTGCTCGTGAAATTCTTGATCTACCTTCTTGATTTGTTCAACATAAAGTGCATTATCTCCTGGACGACATATGATGCAGGCTTATCGATGGTTGTTAATCTTTCTTTTGAGTAACTCCGTGTGCTATGTATCACCCCTGGGAATTTGGATACATCCATGCCATAGTGTGTAGCTTGTCATGATCTTCAAGTATGTTGATTGGTTTGCTAGCCGACCAACTGCCTCCTGTGCCGACCAACTGAGTACTAACTTCACGTGCTTGATTTTTCTGATTTATGCTTCTCTGAATACTTTATCGAGTAACATACTAGCTTTTGAACCCAACCTTCAATCTGATTAGTACAAGTTTATGGTGGACTTCGAAACATTTTCATACAACTTCCTCTTCAATGTTGGTCGGGATAGTAGTAGTAAAGATCTCAGTGTTGTAGATGCTAAATTTGACTTCAGAACTTCAGTAGTATGTGCATAATAACTCCTGAATATGCCTCCTGAACTTCTGAATGCACCTCCTGAACTTCTGAATACGCCTCCTGAACTTCTGAATACGCCTCCTGAACTTCAATATCAAAAATAATTCCTGAGCAAGAAAAACAACTCCTGAATGATGATTGGTCAGGGCCCCGACCGTGTGAGTTTGTGGAGTTGAATTTGATGCTCGACTGCATGATGTTATAAGAATGTTCCACCAAATGAACAAATATATATGTAATAGAAGCCCCCAAGCGTGGAATGTGAATTTTGAATGCTTTTTTCTTGATTGCTTTCACATACTCATACTTTGTTTAAATAAAATGTTTCCGACCAACTGTAGTTGACAGCTTCTTATTTTCAACCAACCTAAGTTGACATTTTTGGGAATAGATTTACTTCCCAATCAACCTTAGTTGGCATTTTTGGGAATAGATTTACTTCCTAACCAACCTTAGTTGGAATTTTTAGGAATAGATTTACTTCCTAACCAACCTTAATTGGCATTTTTAGGAATATTTTTTCTTCCCAACCAACCTTAGTTGGCATTTTTGGGAATATATTTTTGATAATAAATGATAGAGACTTCCTCGGAGCTGACCAACGGATTGTTGGGAATAAGATATAATAAATGCTGGAGACATCCTTGGAGCTGACCAACAGATTGTTGGGAATAAGATAATATATGCTGGAGACATCCTTGGAGCTGACCAACAGATTGTTGGGAATAAGATAATATAAATGTTGGAGACCTCCTTGGAGCTGAATATATGATTATAAATATTTGTCGAGCTCCATGCTGAAATAAGAATAGAATATGCCTCCAAATAGATATAAATAATAATTAAAAATAATTAAGTGCCTCGTTGATACAAGAATAAGATCTTCCAGAATATAAGAATATGGCCGAGAACGTTGTCAGGCCTGAATATAAATAAGAATTATCCGACCAACTATCCGTTGGGGGTGAAATACAACGAATGTTGTAATTCTCCTTAAAGCTGAATAAGTATCTTGTCGAGGCACAAGTGTATAATGCCGAATAAGAATAATATTTTCCAGAACATAAGAATATGGACGAGAACTTTGCTGGGCCTGCATATAAATAAGAATTACCCCGACCAACTATCCGTTAGGGGCGACATATAATAAATGTTATAGTTCTCCTCGGAGCTG
The DNA here is from genome assembly GCA_949130495.1 of Sambucus nigra. NCBI lineage: Eukaryota > Viridiplantae > Streptophyta > Magnoliopsida > Dipsacales > Adoxaceae > Sambucus > Sambucus nigra. The sequence continues at coordinate 198,119,086 of OX422211.1, read as the reverse complement.
AATATGATAATAAGTATCTCGTCGGGTTCCATGTTGAGATGAATATACAATATTAATCCCAAGGGATATAGAATAATTTGTGCTTGAGCCGATATCTCCGAGTAATAATAAAATATATAATGCCTCGCTGAGGTGAAATGATAATAGTTTCGGATTATTTCCGAGCATTCGTCGGTGTTGAGTCTTGTACCTGTAAAAATTATTATCTTGCTCTACATTTGTGTAGGCTGAATTGATTAGTCATGAATATAATTTACTCATCCAATCAATATATGATATGTATATGCTTGAGAAATAAAAATATTAATTTTAAAAAATGAAATAATATATGTTGGCTGATATGTCGAGGCAAAATTGTCTGATGTCGAGCAATAATAGTTTCCAGAGGTTTAAGATTGTGGCTGAGCTTTCGTCGAGATTGAATATCGTCCCTATGTAATCTTAATAAGTTTCCCAAGCACCTGTCTAGACTAGATCAAATAATTATTGTCATGAGAATAATTATTCAGCTAAACAATATGTGATGTGTATCAGCATAAGGGAATAAAAATTTCAAAATATGAAATAATATGTTTTATGCCAAATGTGTGTGAGATGGACAAATTATTATTAGATATGCGCCATAAATAAGACGTGGAGTTTTTTGTAAAGTTATTTAATCTCCAACAACTAATCATGTATAAGTTGATGTTTGAAAATTATTTATCACTTGGCTTTAAAAATATTTTTTTTTATGAATCAAATTGATGAGAACTTTTAAAGCAGATCTGGGTCAGAACTGTGATTATCGAGAGAGATATTGTTCTTGGTTTTAACTTTTCCCATTCTCTTATTAAAAATTTGATGGTAATTTGAATATACATCAAAGATCTTACAAAATTTATAATGAAAATTATCAAATCTTACCACCGTCATATATATTGGTATATGTAATCATTTAAAATATTTATTCCATGATATAAAATTGAAACTTGAGAATCAAGCAAAAAGTTAAGATTTATGAAATCCACTATTTTTCAGATTTCTAAATAAGAATTAATCTAACAGTTATGATTTAAAAATCATGATATGCAATATTTTGCAAATAAAAATTAGACAATTAATTTATGTATATAAACATAAAAATCATGATTGAATCAAAAGATGTATGTATAATTGATTATACGTAGTGAAAATAAAAAACTTAGCTTTGATGGAGAACAATGCTTGTAACACGTTCCCACAAATGGAGCCAATCTGTTGAAGACAGAAAATGCCACTGCCATTTTAGTGGCGTCAACAGCAGATAAATGACGAGGATGAGATTGAAGATGAAGATAAACATTCACATCAAACATATAAGAGACAAAGGCTTTTAATGTGGTTCGGCTATGAATAAAGCCTACGTCCACTGTTATTTTATTCCCAGAGGTTTACAATAACACAATATGGTGTAGAGAGAGAGAAAGGACGTGTATCTTGTGTATGATGTCTCCCGGTTCTCCCGGATCTCCCCCCTTTTGGCTAAGGGGATACATGTATTTATAGTGATGGAAGATAAAGAGATTCATTGTATGTAGACATTTATGTCTACATTCAACGAATCTAATTGTTGAATTGCTTGGTATGCTATGTGTTATCATCTATTAATACAGTATAAATGAACATTAAGGCTCATTAAATGCGCTAATGTGCATAGTTATCCTTTGATCTTCCTGGTTGGTATGCCGACCAACTTTCCTCGGGTGCCGACCAACTCTCCTCGGGTGCCGACTAATTCTCCTCGGGTACTGACCAACTCTCCTGGGTGTCGAATATTTCCACGTAGGATGACATGTGTCCTTTTCTGATTGGTCCTCGTAGATGGAGAATTTTTGCATTAACACTTACCAAACAACAACAAATACATCAAAACATGCATTTAGTGAGTTATATCCAACAAATGCAAGCGACTAAATGAATAATTCTAGCCATTAACACATCCAAACATGTAACCAATATTCAAATAATTACTAAAAACTTTAAGGGTTTTTTATGAGGTTGGAAAATCTTAATAAAAAGAATAAATAATAACAACTAATAACCAGTATTCATATCAACTAAAAAACAATAAAGAACATGTGGGTAAATATCCCTATTTAGATCAACAGATAATGATCCTAAAAATGATTTCTAATTGATGTTTAGGTACAAAAAAAACTTATGTGTTCATATGCGTCAATGAACCTGCAAGCAAATACAAAATAAACGATAGAAATCGTGAGAGAGAATCTTGGTGACAAACAGAGTTCATAGCATGATATATCAACAACAGTACAATAAAACTTTGGGAGGGAATACAATCTGAAGAGGGGGTTACCTTAGATCCAACGACGATTTGCAGAGTTGTATCATTGCATCTGCAAAAAAGAGGATATAGTTACATCTGTGTGACAGGGGATGAAGATGAAGAGATCATAAAAACCCTAAAATACACAACCATGACTCCAACCTCAAACAAACATGATTGATACTGTAAAAACCCTTCAACAAAAGGGGATGTAGATGAAGACATACATTTTTACATGATGGTGCTCGATCCGTCATGGATTATTAAGAGATGGAATCACCCTAGTGGGGTTAGAGACGGAGAGAGAAAGGGGGGATTCAAGCAAAGCTTCGTGGGCGGGGAGATTTTAAGTGGGTCAGAGCAGGGTTTTGAATTAAGTGGTTTTGGGATGATGTGGGATGATGTAGGCGGATGACTCAATTTATACAATTACCCAACTTTAACATATAAATTATGAATATGCCACGTTAGTAACTTTCATTGTGAACCCTTGGATTGTCATGAATCTTCAAAGTTGAATTCATCCTCACCCCTGATTAATTTATCATCTTATTGAATAGTGTCAACTATTTTGCTCCTTATATATATATATATATATATATATGGAAAGTAAAAAAGTCATTATAAAATAAACAAGAAATTGCAATAGAAAAGAAAAAGGGAGGTTTATGATGATTTTAAAATATTTTTTACTAGGTAATATAGTATCCTTATGCATGAAGATAATCAATTTGGTCATTGTGGTCGGACTCTATTATGTATTTCTGACCACATTTTCCATAGGGCCCTCTTATCTCTTCCCTCTCCGAGCTCAAGTTATGGAAGAAGTAACCGAGAAGAAGGTTTCAGCAACAACTGGTTTTATTATGGGACAGCTCACGATGTTCATATCAATTTATTATGCTTCAAACAAATAGGGGAATTTTCATTACTTCAACTAGTACCGATTGGTAAGAGGAAGACATATGTAGAATAGTAAAATTATAGGGAGCATTATAGTTAGTATTGCAAGAGATACTGTGTCTGCTTTTTTTATTTCTTCTAATTAATTTAATGGAATAGGGGGCTTTATGTTTCTCGAGCGCACATACACAAATGATTTTTTTTTGTACAATACAAAATGAAATTAACAAAATTCCCCTGATAGAATAATTTTCCAGATCAAACAATCTCCTCTTTTGACTCCATTTTTTTTATGTAATGTCAATTAGTAAGGTTAAGTATTGTAGTGATTCATGTTAACAAATCTATTTCATTTAAATTTCACACTGAGCTTTTGATATATGGGTCCCAGTACTAATAACCTAGGAAAGGAGGGTAAAAAAATAAAGATTAATCACCTACAATAGTGGATTAAAGACTTTGAGAAATTCTTTCAGTCTTTGACCGTTGACTTTTCACATAGTACCGATTCATGGGTTCTCAATATTGACTCCTCCGTGATCATAGACACGACAAACTATATAAGGTCCTTGCCACCAGGATTGCAGTTTCCCGATAAAGTGGTGACGGCGGAAGTCATATAATAAAACTTTGTTTCCTACCTCAAAATGATTGCTCACTATCCATTTGTCATGAAAGGATTTGGTCTTAGCCTTGAAAATATGAGAGTTCTCATATAGATCGTTCCTCAACCCATCTAGTTCACTGAGTTAGAACTTTCAAAATTATCCTCCCTCATGTGTGCCAAAGTTTTCTCAGTGTTTAAGCTCTATAAAAAAATGACATGCTTTTCCATACAAAACGATGTAAGGGGACATACGTAGATGAGTATTATAAGCTGTCTGATACACCCAGAGAGCGTCGGTTAACCAATAAGACCAATTTTTGGTCAATGGATTGACATTCTTCTCTAGTATCCCTTTTTCACCCTATTTGCCAACTCAACTTGGCCATTGATTTACGGATGGTATGAGATGGATACCTTGTGGGTTATGTCGTTTTGAGACATAAAGGATGTGAATATCTCATTACAAAAGTGAACACATTGGTTATTGATGTAAGCTTTGGGTGTGCCAAAATGAGTAAGGATGTGCTCTTTTATAAACTTGAATATCAATTTTGTGGTGTTCTTCTGTGTTGACATGTCCTCCACTCACTTGGACACATATTGGATTGCGATTAAAAAATAATCAAAGTGGTTGGATTAGGGAACGGACTCATGATATCAACGCCCCAATTATCGAATACTTTGATGACAAGGATAGGGGAAAAATACATCATGTTCCATTGAGTTACCTTCTTAATTAATTGGTAGCGACGACAAGTAGTGCATAATACTTATGTATCTTTGAATAACGTTGGCCAATAAAATTCAATGTGTAGAACTTTGAATGTCATATTTTGGGGGAAAAAATGTCCCCCATATGTATCACTTTGGAAGAATGACAAGACACTAAGAATCTCATCATTGGGGACACATTTTTCAATAATCTGGTCTAGAAAATATTTGAACATGTAAAGATATTCAAAGAAGAATGACTAGGCCACTATAGAAAATCTTTCCTTGTCCTTGGGAGAGATCAACGGTGGGAATGCCCATGTTATAAGGAAATTGCCTATATCAATATATCATGGAAAGATGGAGAGAACTCTCGAATAGGGATTGGGTCCATATGAGCATGGTTAAAGGTAAATTGGGATAAGTGGTTGGCGATGAGATTTTAAAACACTTTTTTATCTTTGATAGAGAGATCGATTCCTAGAGGAGTCGCAGCCAACGAATAAGTCTACTCTTATCATCCTTCTAATAGAGAAGGTACTTAAGAGTAGCGTGATTAGTAAAGTAGATAATAGGTGATCCTAATAAGTAAGACCAAAATTTGTTTAATGTGAAGACTATGGCTAGTAACTCTTTCTCCGTTCTATAGTAGTTCATATCTGTACTGTCAACTGTGCAGATAGCATAAGCAATCTCATCGGTCTTTTTATCCTTTTTTTACCTAGAACAAACCATATGGCATAATCACCAGAATCACACATTAACTATAATAGAATATACCAATTAAGTGATTGTATGATGGGGGCTATGGTCAGGAGGGATTTCATCTTCTCGAATGATTCTTAATATGTATATGTCCACATAAATGGAGCATATATATCCAAGAGATCGCACATAGGGCGTATGATCGAGCTAAAGTTATGAATAAATCACCGGTAAAATATGCATGCCCAAGAAACAACCTCACGTCTTTAAGGTTTTTAGGAGGGGGAAGATTGGATATTACATAAATATTGGCCTTGTTAACTTGAATACCCTCGTTGGATATGATATGGCCTAAGAGGATCCCTTGTGTCACATGAAGTGTCACTTCTCCCAGTTGAGAACAAAGTTCTTCTCAACACATCTTCATAGAATTCGCTCGAGATTGGCTAGACAAGAATCATAATAATTTCTAAACGCGCTTATGTCCATGAATACTTCAACGATATCTTCCACCATATCACTAAAGATACTCAATATACACTATTTGAAGGTCGCAGGTGCATACAAACTATAAATGAAACTCTCGAAAGGCAAAATTATCGTACGGGAAAGTGAAGATGGTATTTTCTTGATCTTCAGGGGTTATTTCAATTTGATTATACCTTGACTACCAATTAAGAAAACAATAAAACTTATAACTGGATACCCTTACTAAGATTTTATCGAGGAAGGGTAAAGGAAAATAATACTTCCTTATTACCGCATTGAGCATACGATAGTTGATGCCAATGTGATACTCAGTAGGAAGACGAGATGGGACAAGATCACCATTAGCATTCTCAATAATGGTGATGGAAAACTTCTTTGGCACCGCTTGGTTTTGGCTCACCCATTTTCTATCGAAGAGAGGGTGTATGATCCATATGTCTAGAAACTTGATTACCTCTGCCATAACCAAATTACTTATGTTTGGGTTTAACCTTGTTTTCATTTAGTGGGTAGGTTTGTCATCCTCTTCCAGGTAAATGCTATGGGTGCAGGTGGAGGGACTTATCCCTTTCAAATCAGCAATATTCCAAATAATGAAATTGTTATGTCTTCTTAACATGCTTAAAAGGTCATATTCTTGATAAGTGTCAAGACTGACAATAATTATAACATGAAGTGTGTTCGAACTCCTTAAAAAACCATACTTGGGATATTTAGGCAATTGCTTGATCTCAAGTGTATGAACTGATATACTATATGAGAAAGGAAATGTCTCCCTTAGTGGTAATTTTTCAATGTCGAACGCCCACATCGATTCATTGATAACCTCCATCATTATCCTTAATAACAAGGTCCTCTTCCATGCCATGGAAGACATCTTCCTCACTTACCTCGAGGTCACACAAATTCTCTCATGAGGTGGGTAAGTCATTGTCTTCAGACTCATTACTCCACAACTCACCATTCAGAAAGTTAAAAATACTGGCCTCCAAAGGATCATTAAAATATAAGAGGTTAAGGTATTGCTGGACAAATATATCAATGGAAGCAATTGCATCGGTTTCTTCATCATCTGAGCAATTAGGTTGCTTAAGGAGAGATGAAACATTAACCTCAACAATTATATTTCCAAAATAAAATTTCATCACCCCAATCTGGTAGCTGATATTGGCATTTACTCTAAACAAAAAGTGCCCATCCAAAAACTATCGGGATTTAAATACTCCATATTTCAATCGGTTGCATTTCTAAGATAATAAAAACTATTGGGTAGTAGAATGAATTAACTTGAACAATAGAGTCTTCCATAATTTCAGGCGATAATCTATTTGATCGTTCTACGAGACGAAGAGTGATTTTTTTATCTCGCCAAATTTAATCTCTAAGTACAACGATTTTGGAAGAAGATTAACTATTGAACCTAAATCAAGGAGAGAGTGATTAATCTTTCGATTCCCAGCTATACACACAATAATGGGGCACCCAGAAAATTTAAACCTCAGGACAAGCTTATTATTGATGATAGAGATTGCCTATGCAGCCATATACTCCTTCTTTTGCACATTTTACTTTCACTTGATTCTGCATAAATATTTCAAGAATTTTTCATATTGGGGCATGTGTTTAATCACCTCAAGTAATGGAACATTAATATTAACGTGTTTGAAGAGTTCGACGAACCCTTCATCGATGGATCTATGCATTTTTTCATGAGACGCAAAGGGAACGATGCATGTTTGGAATTAATGGGGTTATCACACTACAGGAATATTGATTTTTCCCAGCATAAATTAAATGCCGAAAAAAGCACTAAAAATGTCGGTAACGCTTTTTGCGGCATTTCTACAAGTGCGGTAATAGCCAATGTGGTAAAAGAACAACGACATTTTAAAAAATGCCGCGAAAAGTTAGCGGCACTTATAGCGGCATTTACACAAGTGCAGTAGCCAATGTGGTAAAAGAACAACGGCATTTTAAAAAATGCCGCGAAAAGTTAGCGGCACTTATAGCGGCATCTCCACAAGTGCGGTAGCCAATGTGGTAAAAGAACAACGGCACTTTAAAAAATGTGTCAAAAAGTTAGCAACACTTTTAAGCATTTATATTAATGCTGGTAATAACATTTTAACGGCATTAAAAATGTTGATAATAATCTTTTGCAACACCTATTAAATGTTCAACACACTTTTGGCGGCACTAAAAAAATGTTGAGAATAAATATAGCGGCATCAAACAAAATGTTGACATTATTTTGTAATATATGACTGGGAACAGGTGTTAAAAAAATCAATTATAAGAAGTATTGTATTTATGTGCAAATACATTACCATAACATTAAATTCAGAGGGCAGTAATCAAATTAAAACGTCATTAAATTAAAACCAACAGTATTCATCGTAAATAAATATAATTGTGCTTGGAACAATTATCCATTCACAAAATAAAATGTATCACTTGTCCAATAAGAAAAGGGGGGGAAACAAGGAAACTAAATTTTATATAATGTACGATCCTTCTTCATTAAAGTCAAACATCCTCTTCGACCTACAAAATAAAAAAGTCAATTGTTAGCCATTGATACTTATTCTTTAGTATTTTAATTAAAAAATTAAAATAAAAAATTAGTACATTAGCAATATGCCACTCTACTGTTGAATGATGTGCATCTCCAATTGTGGATTTGTTTCCATAAGGTCTAGGCAATGATTCATTTGTTACAAATTTTTTCTCAATATATACTTCCCAAAAGTCTTCACCCAGTTGTGTACCCCCTACTTTTGTTGAAGGGTCCTTGCTCACAATGAATCCACGTGCCACAACCACTTTTGGAAGTCCGGAAGTAAGAAGGTCTACAATTTTAGGAAGTGCATTATTTGAGACCCTTTGTCATGGTTGGTGGTGCTTCTTCTTCTTCTTTGATGGTTCTTTCTACAAACAAGATGAATATGTCATCAACCATATATTTCTGGAAAAAAATCGGCAGAGTTTTATTTGTTTTTAAGGCATACCAATAATTTTAAGACTATATACAACCAAATATGCCAACAACTTAATGTCAAGTATACATAAACTCTCCAAGAAAGCGCAGATATATTGTTCCCTTTAAAATCCTTTAAATTAGTAACATACCTGAATTGAAGTAGCATTCGTTTGCTCACTAACACAAGCAGCGGTCTCGGGGGCATCAAAGTGTTGAGAATTTGCAATCTACAAAAAATGAATTATTTCAGTCATGAAAACATATAGTCATAAATTATGATTTTAAAAAGTATTTATCTACTTGCCTGTTGAGATGGAGTTAAATGGTGATTTGATTGTGGTACCACTACAGGTTGAAATTGGTTGGTTTCTTCTAATTGTTGCTCAGGTTGCAAAATAGACCTATATGATGGTATGTTTTGCTCGTTGGAGGATTGAGGAACCTGTTAATAGCATAATTTAATACTAGAACATACATTTATATAAATACACGATAACTAAGAACAAAAGATAAAAGTGTGTACTTATTAACCTGTTTGGATACAACGGAAGGGCAAGTCATCATGTGTGTGCGTATCAACTCAAACTGAGCCTCTAAATGATCAAATTTATCCTGAAATTCAGATCGAATCTTAGATCTTAGTCGTTCATACTCTTTTTCATTAACCTTCGGGTGCTTAGTTCCATGCACATCAGTTGGAGATGGTCCATGCCCATAAGCTCGACAATGAAGTGTTTATCAGGTCCTAGGACTTCATAAAATATCTCATCTTTACGACTAACGGATTCATTACAATCTGACGAAAGTTGATCTACTTTTTGCCTCATTTTTGACTGAAATGAAACGATTCTTATTAACATAATAATTTCATGCATAATTTTAAATTTCATAAATAATAATAAACTTATTTAATTGTTAATTTAATCATCATCCGTGTATGATATATATTATGCTTTTAATAATATGACACAATCTCCTGCGTGTTGCCTTTTATAATGGTTGATAAATAGAATAAGAATTTTGATTAATAGGTAAAATGACGTCGTTGAGATTTTCTAAGAAATAAGGTAAGGAACATGGATGATATTTTTGTACCATTGCTTCAGCGGAATCCTTATCGATGGCTGAGCCATCGCTCCTCTTATGTGTTTTGATGTAAACATCAACCAACGAAACCTTTTTCCCTTGATCAGCCTCCATCTGCATAAACCCAATGACTCGTAAGTCGTTACATAAATAAGTTTGAAAACCTAAAATAATATTCACAATCAAAATCTTTTATAAAACACCTTATGAGCAACATTCGCATGACTCTTTCTTCCAGAAGTATGTGGTGTTCTTTGCTTCTTACGAGTTCGACGATTTCTTCGACTCATTTTCTGTTAAAAAATATATTTAAAATATATGTTTAACTTGAATTTATAAAACTTTATCGGTAGTAATACATTCATACCCTTGCCTCGCGAGTTCCCCAATACTTAACAAGTTGTGACCACTGCTCTAGCTTTACTCTAGGTGGAAAATATTTCAATCTCTCTTCGTCAGTATCAAAGGCACGATAATGTTTCTTCACCTCTACTTTCCAATTATTCCATATCTTTCCAACCTTCTTCATGCACATTTTTTTGAATTCTTCAGGGGCATCAGTGTTCTCCTATATAATTACAATGTATAGAAAAACAAGTCATCTACTACACATGAGTTTAGCTTGAATTATGTTTTATCATTTTCAAAGTTATGAGTTGAGCTATTATTGACATTGTTGTGATTGGCAAGACAACCCATGCATAGTTGACTTTTACGTAAAGAATTCAAAATTTTCATTTGCCACAAATTATGGTATCTGTTTATTCTACCTTCACCTCTCGCCAAACATGTTCCTTGTATGGGTATAACTCCTTGCATCTCCAATCTTTGAAAGCCAACGGTAACCTGTTCAACATCGATATAATAATAAATTAGTAACCTTTTACATCGATTAAATAATCATCTTTAAGTTGTCAATAGATAACATAGAGTATTGCAAAGAGTATTCTAATAAGAGTTGTGTTATATAGAAATTTACAAAACAAACTTTACATGTTCCCATCACGAACTAAAATGCCTAAATGGGTAGATAGTCTATCTGCGGTATCTCCCACTGGCTGATAGAAATCGTTGAAGTGAAGCTCTAAGCGTTTTCCTGTACCCCATAATTCACCCAACTTCACAATGCCTCTACGTTTAGTGGCATATTGTGCTGAAGCTAAACCGTAAAAATTGAAAAAATAGGTTAACTTCAATCTACACAGTTAAATAAGCACATATAAATCAAATAAATTTGATTACCTTCTTCATGTGAATGGGAATCTTGGTTATGTAATGGCTCACTCTCCGTCGAGCTACTATCTCTTTCACAGTCACTTGAGTTTGATCGTTCGGTCGAGCTAGAATCTGAAAGGGAATGAGAACTGGGCTGAGATTGTGGTTGAAATGGTGGTTGGAGATTGGATTGTGAGTGCAATCGTGAACGGGAATGTGCCCGTGAGAGGGATTTACTATGCCTCTGTGATGTCATAGCAACCTGCAATAATAAAAATTCACCACTGAGTTTACAAGAGTTATATATATACTAGGACTGTCCCACTGCTAAAACAAAATAAGCACAATTATTTCTTACTTTGTATTCTTTATATAAGGTATCACTCATCTCTCCCCAATTCATTACCAAGTAAAAAACTAGACTGAGCGAGTGTTAGGACAAAATCGTGCCTTTGAACAATTTGGATTTGATGCAAATACACAACACTAAAAACTGCCAAATTCCCAATAAAGAGATAGAAAGAGAGAGAGAAGTTGACATGGTAACATATATAATTCCCCCCTTTCGTAAGAAATAAAATATCTCCATAATAAATACATTGAAATGGGTAAACAAAAACTATGGTCTATGAGAACAAAGTTATGAACGAAAGGAACAGAACATCTAAGGATAACCTAATCTAAGAGTGCTCAACTTTATGGCAACATATATAACTAAAAACGTTCCTGCTGTATACAATTTGAAGCAACTGGAATAACATTGACACCTGCTCTCTAAAGAAATGCTTTTTGGCACACAATATAAGTCCAAAACAAGCATGAGACGTAAACTTGGAAAAAGACATGTAGTAAATTCCATTTGGTACTTTTACGCTCATGGAATTAACTGTTCTATCATTTCTAAAATGGAATAAAGTATCGCAATTCAAGTGAATCACCCAAGCGTATAAAAACATTTCAAAATGTCTATTGTCTATGCAAAATACACTAGAAATAAGAGAATTTATCTTTGGGATTATATACCCAATGAAGCCACTAATGTAGCATGGGTCGTGGGAGGGGACTTTAACACTGTAACCCTTGCTAATGCTCTTACTAAAAGCAGAGGGCATGGAAAACATAGTTTTCAGTTCATCGCCTTACCAATGGTCATGGCATTCTCCATCAGAAGTTTCTTCCCCACTCAGCATTTCTGCAGTATCTCACTGACTGAACTCTCTAGCAACATCCTTGCCAATGCTCTTGGCTGAAGCGAGAGCAACATCAACCATTTGTTCATGAATTTCAAGTTCATCGACTCTGTGAAGCTTTGTACTGGTAAATGGTGTAGCTATATGGATTTCCAATGTCTGTGCTCTATCAATATCCTCATCCTCCGACGGTTGGCGAGCTTCCTTCTTCTTTGACATTTTCATAAATCAATTTCACACTGTCATTGATGTGTATATTTCCTTCATAATCATGCTTATCAGTCTCTTTGTCAGTATCTTCCGACACTTGTCCCATGTATGCTCCCTCCTGAGATTAATTTTCTATTGTCATCACAGCATTTTCTATTCTTCCATCTGATATTTTAGCACCATAATTGGAAATTTCATTATCTGCCAATTGTGACTGGTGCCCTTCAACCACCTCAGTCTGAAGGATGCTCTGGGTTGGATTGTTTTCCTTCCTGATAATCCGAAATAATAATAATTTCAAGATTAGAAGCATTGAGCTCCTCCTCAATAGTTTTTTCAGCAGACGCTCTATCATTTTGTACTCCAATCTCCCTTTTGTACTCCAACCTGACAAGTTTGCATACGCAAGAAAGTCATTAATTGTCCACATTAACGCTGCACGCATGCAAAACATTTTTTCAGACGATGCATCGTAAGTAAGTATGCCATAATTCCATAATTCCCTCAATTCGTCAATGAGAGGCTGCAAGTAAACATCAATATTATTTCCTGGGCCGCGTGGACCATCAATCAACGTAGACAGTATAAGATAAGGTTGTTTCATACACATCCACGGAGGCAAGTTGTATATCATCAAAACAACGGGCCACGTGCTATGAGATGTTCTCATTGTTCTAAAAGGATTGAAGCCATCGGCTGCTAGTCCGAGCCTAACATTGCGCGAGTCACTAGAAAAATTTGGATTTTATTGATCGAAGGTTTTCCATGCTTTAGAATCAGCCGGGTGTCTTAATATGCCGTCGTCATCGCGTTCCTCCGCATGCCATCTCATGAGGGAGGATGTTTTCAATGACATAAAAAATCTCTGAAGCCTTCGTTTCAGTGGAAAGTACCTAACAACCTTTGCGGGAATTTTTCGACCTCTAGCTTCTTCATCATCAGACTCACCCAAAAATTTCTTCCATCTTGATGTATGACATACTATGCAATCCTCACGATCTTTGTTCTCTTTCCAATACAGCATACAATCATTTGGACATGCATGAATTTTTTGATAATCAAACCCCAAATCATTAACCATCTTTCTTACTTGAGAGTATGAACCTGGTAGTTTCTCACCCTCCGGAAGTGACTCTTTTAAGAATTGAAGCAATGTTGTAAACGACGTGTGGATCCACTAATAAAGTGTTTTCATATGAAATAGCCGAACAATAAATGAAAGTGATGAGAAAGATTTGCAACCAGGGTACAACTCGCGTTCCCCGTCTTTAAACAACTTGAAAAATGCTGATGCATTTTCATCCATCCCATCCTGGTCTTCGTACGGGTCGTTACATCGCATACCCTCTTCACTTCAATTTTCGAATATATCATGTAGTAGTCCACACATATCATCTATTGTATTCGAGTCATGCACTTCATCCGCTCCACTAATTCCCATTGTGTATGGAGCACCTTTTACGTGATAAATCCACCTAGTGTAATTCTTAACAAACCCATGTACGATCAGATGCTCATAAACAACTTCTCTTTTATGGCTAATGGTATTTCGACATTTCTTACACGGGCACTTGATCACTAGCTCAGGGTATTTATTGGCAAATGCAAAGTCAAGAAACTCATTAACTCCTTTAATATAAGGCAGAGAAACTCTTGACAACTCCATCCAACTCTTATCGCTATCCATTTGAAAAAATTGTTGATTACCTCACACTATCCCTAAATTGTTGTTAGATTCATTAGAAAAAATTCATAAAAAATACAATAATAAAAAAAATGTTAAACCATAAATCATTAATATGCTCCTTCAAAACTATGTAAATTTACAAATAGTAAGACTCTAATTTTAACACCATTTGGATGTGTCCTTATATGAAAACTACCAATATTTAGTGATATAAAATGAAGAAACTTAACTATCAATATATTTTAACCTTAATTACTTAACAACAATTAAAAAACTCACTCATAACATAATCAATTACTAAACGATATTAATGTAGCAATGAATCATGACACATTAAGAAGAAGACTACGCCTAATGCCTAAACATTTTAGCTTAAACGAAAACAATGTATAACGAATGAATACCCCAACACAACAACTCACATCAAGACTTAATTTTCTAAAAGCTAAAAAGATTAGGGTGCAAAATATTCCATAAGGCCCTCGCTTAAAAAAAACTTTAGTAAAAAATAATCATTACAAAAAACAAATCTCCTTGTCAATAATGAGATAGCATAATTAAATCATAGAATCTATATGAAAATGCTACTAAATCAAAATGTCCAGAATAGAAAATAATATTAAAACTTGTTTGTTATCTTAAAATTCAGCACGTGTTGCATGAATAAATAAAGGGGCTTACTAAATTCAACTACAATATAAAAAACTAGTTTTGTAAAGATACCATCACAACAATATTAATTACAAAACGGAACATATACAAACTAAGTTGAATGACTGAAAACATTGTAAAAAGGTTGTTACATTTGTTCGCGCAATAAGTATACTGTTGCACTCTAGCGATTAGCTCTAGCTTGCAGTTTAGACATTATCATATATAAAAGTAAGATGAATTAATAAATCTAAAATAGTTTAAAATAAACGAATAAAGATGTGTAGACCCATCTAATTTTCCTTTAGAGTTGGTAAGTTTTGTAATATCAAACTAAAAGGCTAATGTGATACATATATACATGCACACATGAATGCACACATACATATACATGAGAAATAATATGTATATATCAAACTAAAATGCAAATGTGACACATATATACCATCACATGAATGCACACATAAATAAACATGAAAAAAAATATGTATACAACCCCCTACAGTAAAAAAACACGTCGATTTAGATGGTTAAAATAATACTAATAAATTAAAACAGTGGTATTAGAGTTTCACAAAGATGATATCATAGGGAGTGATTTAAGTTTACGTTGAACCGGACTTTTTTAATCAATTGAAATAAATGAAAGAGTGAAAAAAAATTGGTAGTTAACAAAAATAGATAAGAAAATCCAACTGAATACTTCATCTAATTATATAAATAGAACCAAAAACACAGCAACAACTAACAAATTAAACATTTCTAACACTTTTCTCTCGCACATCAATTAAAATTAAAAACAATTAAGTACTTTTTTCTCTCACAAAAATACAAATTATAACAAAACAAAGATTACACAACAATAATTACCATAATAACACCCCCTACCAATTTTGTACTAATTTTTCCTTTCGAGTTTCTTCCACCCTCGCTATATCTAATTTTTCCTTTTTTAAAGTGTCTATCATAACCATTATCTATATGCATAAATTTTGTATAACACAAATGTTACGAAAAAATAAAGATTACACTATTTCATATACATGATTATATAATATCAAATCTGGAAAAAAAAGAGTTAAATATTAAAGATCTCAAAATATTATTGATTGGTGACTAATGAGACTGGTATGGATTTAAAAACTCACAGGTACATATCACGAACAAAAGAAAATATTACCTTACTTCTGGGATTTCTTCTTTCTAATATATCTTTCTTGTGAAAACTCTTTGCCTCTATTGCCAGTAACAAATAGAACCCAATCAAAAGCCAATATATGCAAGAAAGTGATTCTCTGAGCCAAAACAATACATAAAAATAAGAAAAATACACTGAAATAAAAAGAATACACCGGAATAAACAAAATAAAACATAACTTACCTCAAAGTTTCAAAGAACAAAACCGTTCTTCTAACAGGGAAACAACAAAAATCCTGCAAAGCTTCAAAGATCATAATCGTTCAAAGATTCAAAGAAAAATACACCGAAATAATGAAAGTGATTATCTGAGCCTCCGAAAATTGAAATATGGGTGAGATGAGAGCACCGTCATCCTTCTTATAACAAGGGACCAGCAAAAATCGTTCCAAGATGGGTGAGATTGAGGCAAAGTGATTGGGTGAGATTGAGGTAGATACTTGATAAGGTTTGTTGAGGATTAGGTTTAGGAGATTGAGCAAGATACGAGAGAGAGGAGAACGTGCCGGGAGAGCCATCCAAGCTATATGCGACTTCACCCGCCAAAAACTAGGGCAAAATTGATATTCTTTTAAAATAAAATAAGACCCGCCATATTTATTTAAGTGAAGGTAATTTTTTCCCAATTTTAGTGGCATTAGTTATGAAATGCCTAAAAAATATTACATTTGTTTGAGCATTAATTAAAAAATAATAAGATTTTAAAAAACGCGGGCGTGATCGAGGAGTAGAGGCCAAGCCTTAAGCATTAGACGCCTAGGCGAACCTTAGGCGTAAAAAGGCGTGAAAAAGCATTTAGGCATTTTTTAGTATATTTTAATATTTTTTGACTATGACAACGCTATTAAAAATACTAAAATGGTACATACCTTAAAAATATGTCGAAATCTTTGTAAATTAAAATACTATTTTTTTAAAATACAAAAAAAAATTACATTTTTTCACGCCTTACCCTAAAAAATGTTGACTATCGTTGACCACGCCTTGATCCACACCTAGGGCCAAAACTTGGCGTATCTAAAAAGCCTCGCGCCTAGGCGCGTTTTTTAGAACACTAAAATAGATTATGTATTTTTAGAACTTAAAATAATCTTGATTATGTATATAGGACAACAAATATTTCGTTTCCATTTTTAGTCCCTATTTTTAAATTAAAGAGACACGTGGCAAGTTGTGATTGGTTGGCGTTTTTTGAAAATGGGTCAGTGCCAACACCTTTATTAAAAAATAGGGACTAAAACTAATAATAAAATTTTTGTTGTCCCATTTCCAAAATACATATTACAATAGGTCCTAAATTTACAAATCCCCATTAAAAAATGCTCTACTTATACGGCACATCAATATAAATGCCGTGAATTTTCAATACTTATAAATAAATGCTGGTAAAAATAAAATTCGCAGCATTTTTGAATAATACCGAGAAAAAAGTGCCGGAAAAAATTAGTTTTCTTGTAGTCAACACGAGTAGTATCTTCCCCCTCAATGGAGATATCATTGTCTAACTCTCATGATTTTGAACACCCTACCTCTGTTCGATCGATGGATTTCCCTAAGGAGAGTTTTGGAACAACTTGTTTTGAAGGTGGCTTAACGACACAGTTATCAATAGTTTTGCCACTACGCGGGGTTGCGATACACTTCCTATGCTCGGTATGGGTCTTGTTTGGATTTGACCCCTCAATGTCCATTCGTCCCTTTGTATTTATTGGGTTTGGGTAGGGAGACGAGCTTTGTTCCCTCCCCATTGGCCTTGAACCAATTGTGATAATATTTCTTGCATCGCTTGCATGGGTTGGGCCATTTATGGCATTTGCGACAATTGTGCATGGAAAGATTATTCTAATTGGTTCGGTCTTTGGTTCGACACTTGAGGATTTTGAGTAGCCTTCTTGTGGGGTGATAGGTAGGGAGGCGAATTTGGAGAAGGTCGTTATTAATATTGAGGCAGTTCTCGGTACTAGGGTGGAGGTGGATATTGTAACTGTCGAGGTGGTGGATTGGATGATTGGTTACTTGACCCAAAAATCTGACATTCTGAGCATTCCTCCATGTTAATAGAGGATTCTTCATTCTGTCATTTGAATTATAAAGGTGATTATCTCCATAAAGGTTGTTGGATTAAATCTTTCAAAATTCTCCCATAGCATTGGCATGTTCGATGATGACTTATGAGACTAGGAAGTGTGGTGCACTCATTAGTAATGTGTCCAACCAAATCACATATATCATAAGCCTCTTCCATGATTGGGTCTTTGGTTTATTGCCCCTGGCTCACTTGCACCGCCGTAACTTTATGACACATTAGCGCATACTTCTTGTGTATGTCTTATTATTCTACCTTTGTGAGTTACACCTTTTGTTTTTCCCCAAAGCACCAATGTTAGATTTTTTAGTGTGATTATATGGGTTGGAGACATTCAAACCTCAAGAGGTTTTAGCCATAAACTCCAGATGAGCTTCAACTTGACCAGCACTATGGGTAAGAAAAATAACCTGATACATTATCTCAACCAATTGCATAGTCACTGGGTTGAGAGAACCATGGAAAATAGAGATTTGTCTAATTTTATCATAACCATGGTGTGGAAATTGGCGTAATAGTCTCTTAAAACATTTCTAGCATTTGTCGAATGTTTCGCCTTCCTTCTGCATAAAATTTTGAATTTGTTTCATTAAGCATTCACCTATGGATAGGAAAGAATTATTTAAGAAATAAATCTTGAAGTTCATTCCATGCGCTAATAGAATTGGGAGGCAATGTAGTCAACCACTCTTTCACCTTATCCTTTATAGGGAAATTTCAATCTATAAGCTTGGGATAGAAGTTTTGGTCGGAGAAAGTGTTACACTAAGAGTGTGCCAGCAATCAATGAACCAACTTATTTAATTAAATTCCAATTTTAGTCCCCAAAACCCTAACTCTTGCAACTAATTGTGATTGACTAATTAAGTGAAATCAAGCATTCGCACAATCACACATATGAGGAAAAATTCCCCCAATAGGCAAAATCTTCTTATTTCCCTATATCTTGTAACACTTACAAATACATAGATATATATCTTGACACACAAATACCCATAGGCATTGGTTTGTTAACATCGGCACAAGCTCCAATCACCAACAATGGAGAATCAGACTTCTTCTCCATAAATATACTCCAGATGAGTAGAATAAGTAATCTAGGGTTTGAATGATTCACATATGAATTTGGGACAATTTGGTGAATCAAAAGGTGTTTAAAACATAAAAACATGAAGTCTTATTTGCATCAGATTCTACAAAAAACGGAGTTGGAAGACTTGAAAAAATTTGAATGAAAAAACCTATTTTTATAGAAAAATTCAGATGGTGGCTCGCTCGAATGAGATGTACTGTCATTCTAAGGAGATAGACATCTTGCTCAAACGAGATGCCTACTTAGTTTGAGAGACAGACACATCTCTCTTGATGTTCCTTTGCGCGACATTAAGTGTCGCTTGAACGACCCAAGCGTAAAAAATTTTGCCTCTCGACATAGAAAAAAATTGTTTTCTGAAGGAAAAACATTTTAGGTACTAAAAACAGTTTATAAAAAATTCCCAAATAAATATGTAAACCTTAAAAACTCAAAATTAAATATTTTGCCATAATCGTGAGTAGAGTAGTGGGAATGTTGAAGATGCAGTTTCACTTTGCATGCTGAGGTTGCACTATGCATGCATGAAGATGATGGATGCATGAAACTTCAGATTCGGATCGAGGTCATCATGGATGATCATGTTAACGTGCCGAATGTAATGGTATAAGACATATAAGTTGTGATCTAGGACACTTAGAAAATTTCCTAGACACTAAGAAAAACATTTATAAAATCATGTCCCCATAAATCTCCCCCTATGTCTATGCCGGAACATACATAAAAACTATTCGAATTATGCTACAAAAACTCGAACAAATGACATACAATTTAATATCCCCATTAAACCCAAAAACTGGAAATACTAGATGGCATGTCTTCAAAAAGATTTCAACATCTTTAAATCTTTGACTTCTTTAAACGTTCATTGTCATCATCAGGGTGTGCAAAAATGAACCTTAATTTTGTACCTACACACATGAGATAAGAAACAATACCTGTGACGCCCAACAATTTGAAATATAATGATAAGCAGAAACAAATATCAATTAAGCTCGAGAAAATCATTATTAAATCAAAAATTCTCCCTAATAATTCGTTCTCCCACTTTTATGATGTCCATAAATAGACAAATATGAAGAACACTAAGTAATGCAAGTGGAGAATGTCACAAGGAAAACAAACTTTCTCTTTTTGAAGTTTTCAAAAAAAATTCACAAAAACATACAACAAAGAATCACATCATGAAAGAAAACAAAAATAACCAAGTCGGTGATAGCTGAAATGTACGGGTGTGAACAAATTCGATAGGAAATAAATTATTACAAACATAACATATGTGCTTAATGAATTTTGGATATTCCTAACGAATGAACTCAACATCTTTCCTAGGTGTAAAAATGGTGGAATTATAAGAAACTGACTCAATCAAATCAAAAAATCAAAGCTCAAAGTGATTTCCACACCAATAACATCCAAAACTATGTAACGCGTTTTCCTGACTTTCAAGGACGTGCAAACCCATTTTATATTCCATCCAAACTTGCACATAAATAATAATTCTTTTTATTTTTTCTTTTGAGGTGATGAAACTAAAGCCTATTGGAACACCTTTTTAGAATATTTTTCTTTTTATAGCCTTTGAATTTTTTCGAGCTCTTTTTAACCTTTTTGGACCTTGGCTTCTGTTTTTGCGCCATACTTTTTCTAGGTCCTATTTAAACGGTGGCTTCATCATAAAGGACAATTGAGTACCTTTTGTAGCCCGTCCCCGTTTTTTAAATATATCACACAAACTCACAACAACGGTTCTTACAAGGACTATTTTCTTATCAATTTTTATAGCATTTGGTTAGTTGTATAGACAAAACTGAGATGGAAACACTCAAACCAACATGTGATAGACAAGTACAATATTCAAATAAAACCATGCATGTGTGCAATAAAGGATATAATGAGACAAACATGTAGAAGATATCACTAATCACATCTCAATCACTCCAAACAATGTAAAGCACATAGATGGAATGATGTAGCATCTCAAATCACTATGAAACAGTCACGTGGAATATGGAATGAAATTGTGACTATGGCCATCTTAAATGTTCATCCATAAATGGTGCAAACAAAATACAAAACTCTTTTTGTGATTTTTAAAAAAATTATAAAATGAAAACCTTTTTGGATTTTAATTTTTCAAAAAATATAAAAACTCTTTGTATTTTTCTAATAAGAAAAAAAAATAATGATACAATCTAGAGATAGGAATCATATGATATGAACATGAAAAATTCATCCTACTCTAGACATGATAACCACCCCGTAATCAACTCTGCAAATTCCTAAAGACTTCCTACGAATCTCGAATCTATGGGCATCTAAAGACTTCGTCAAAATATCAGCTAACTGGAGGTCGGTAGACACAAAACTCAAGGATACAACCTTCTCTTCTGCTAGCTCATGGATAGAGTTCTCTAGTATCTTAATGTGCTTTGTGCACGAATTCTAGACTAGATTACGGGATATGTGTATTGCGCTCGTGTTATCACAGGAAATAGTCATGGTGTCCTATGATATACCATAATCCTCCAACATCTTCTTTATCCACGGAGCTATGTACTCAACCTTCGCAGTGGACAAAGAGATGGAGTTTTACTTCTTGCTCAACCAAGAGATAAGAGTTGAACCAATGAAGAAACACCCACCAGAAGTGCTCCTACATCCATATGCATCCCCGGCCCAATCAGTATCCAAATAGGAGAATAAACTGTCATTGGTATCAAAGGAATACCAAATTCCAAATGAGAGAGTACCACTCACGTATTTGATAATAAATTTAAGAGTGAGTAGGTGAGACTCTTTCGGAGACGCCTAATATCATGCACAGACTCCAACACTAAAGGTTATGTCAAGACAACTGGAAATCAAGTAGAGGAGACTACATATCATACTCTGTTACAAGGTTTGATCTATGTCCTTTCCTGAAGTGTCCTTGTTAAGCTTTGTTGAGGTACTCATCGGGGTACGTGCATTCTTAGCGGAGTCTAAGCAAATTTCTTCAAAATTCTCCAGCATACTTAGATTGGGAGATGAACATCCTATCCTCTAGCTGACGAACCTGGAGACCAAGGAAGAATTTAATCTCACCAACCATGCTCATCTCAAACTCACTCTTCATTTCCTCCTCAAAGTCATGAGCGTATCGAGAGCATGTGGATCCAAATACTCTTTCATCCACATAGACCTGGGTAACCAAAATAGCACCATTTCCTATACGAACAAACAACATCTTATCAACTCTCCCTCTCATGAAGCCACGGGCTAAGAGATAGGAACTAAGTCACTTTTACCAAGAACGGGGTACTTGCTTTGAACCATACATGGCCTTTCTTATAAAATAGATGTGATCAAGGTGCTTACGTTATTCAAACCCTTTTGGTTGTTTCACATAAACTTCCTCCTATAGAATACAATTCAGAAAGGCACTCTTGACATCCATCTAGTATAACTTCAAGTGCAGATGACATGCGATGGAGAGTAGTAAGAGGACAGACTCAAGCCTCGCAATAGGATAAAATGTCTCATCAAATTCTACACCCTCTATCTCTGTGTAGCCTTGAGGAACCAACCTATCCTTATTTCGGATAATGGAACCATTCTCATCCATCTTGTTCTTGTAGATCCACTTGGTACCAATAACATTATTCTCGTTAGGTCAGGGGACTAGATCCTAAACATCGTTCTTTATAAAATAAAGCAACTCATCCTTCATAGCAGATATCCAGTGTTTATCCTTGAGTGCTTCCTTGACATTCTTGGTCTCGACTTTAGACGTGTATCAAACAAAACTAACTACGTTTTATAGTTGAGCACGAGTATTGAACCCTAGAGTGGGATCTCCTAGGAAGTAGGATTGTGACTCTTGGGAAACCAAGAAAGTGTGTCCCCTAAGATAGGAGTAGGGTCCACCTAAGACAGTAGTAGGGTCCACCCTAGGTTTGGGAGGCATAATGGGATCATTAGTAGGAAGTGAATCCTCCTCACACAAAAGGTAGAATAAAAAAATGTCGATTATTCATCATCTGGCACAGGTGACGTTTATTAACTCCATAATCTTAGAGCTACTCAGGTTGAAAACCCTATATGCTTTATTATTCGATGAATACCCTAATAATATTCCCCCATCACTCCGAGAGTCAAATTTTCCTAAAATTCTCTCTACCCCATAGGATGTAGCATTTTCTCCTAAAGACACAGAAATATGAAAGGTTGGGCTCCTCTCTAGTCCACAATTCATAAGGTGTCTTAAGTGTGTGCGGAAGAAGGTAATACCTATTCATTGTATGGCATCTGGTAGACACCGCCTCTACCCAAAATCTCCTATTAACTATAGGACCTAGAAGCATAGATCTAGCCATCTCGTGAATCGTCTAATTCTTACTTTTAATAATCCCATTTTTCTGAGGAGTCTTCACATCCAAAAATTCATATTTTATCATGAGTCTATCATAGTAAAGATCTACTTGCATATTTATACTCGATGTTATTGTCACTCCGCATTCTATTAATGGTGACACCGTGTTGATTTTGGAGGACACGACACTTAGTCATATGAAATTCCACAGCATTGGATTTTTCTCTTAGAAAACCTAAAATCACGAAAGTTGGATTTCATATGAAATAATCAATCGTCATGAGGATATACCTCTTACCACTCAAACTTTGATAAGATCCATGTGTAATAATTCAAGCACTCATGAAGTGGTAACGGAATTCAACTTCCTATGGGGGCTACAGAATTGCTTTCCCAACTGATAGGATCCACAAATCACGAAAGTCAGCTTTCCAAGTGATGGAAAGCCACTTACTAGGTACTTTTTATCTAATCACTTCAAATATCTAAAATTCACATGACCTAGACGTTGATGACACAGATTTATAGGAGTGATCGTGGCACTATTAAAGACAAATGAGGACATGGGCACAAACCCATAGTAATTATATTCAGTCCTCACCCCTTGCAATAGAAGTTTATCGGTTTGATCATAAACATTACACTCGTGTTGATTAAACTTTACTGAAAAGTCAATGTCTCATAACTGGCCAATGCTGAGAAGGTTCGCTTTCAAACCTTTGATGTACAAAACATCCTTTATCTTAGTAAATCCTAATATCTCTATTGTACCTCGTCCTACTATGCTAGACTTGCTCTCGTCTCCAAATGTGACTTTACCTTCCTTACGATCCTCTAGGTAGGTAAAAAATGAAATGTCACCAGTTATGTGTCTGGAGCACACACACTATAAAAGTACCACTGAGAGGTATTATGTTCTTTAAGAGCAACATGAACAACAAGGGCTTTTCCACATGTTCAGGAACTTATGTGGAGGTAACCTTCTGATTGCCCAATCATTGTTGGTTCTAGTTTGGATTCTAAAAGTATCCGCAGATAGCAAATAAATCCATTGGAACTCTTCCATTAAACTTTGAGATGTGGCGACTGCTCTCTAAGACTCGAAAAATTTCTAGTGGCACGTGGTGGAGAAAAAGTGCATCGTGTCCGACCCAAACTATAGAAAAACTCCCTAAGGTGGCCTTTTCTTTTGCAATAGGTACAAAAGTACACAGTTTAAGGCCGACCTTGGTTTGTTTTTCTTGGCCGAACTATTTTTTGGGGTTTGGGGTGATAACTACATGGATTCATAGTAAACTCGAGAATCTGTTTCGATGTCGCATGAGACGTGGAAGCACCATTAAAACCTATTCCCTACCTTATACCAAACCCTAAAGCAGGGGCAAGGAGCATCTTTCCCATCTTTCCAGATCTTCCCCATATCTTTACCTTGACCTCTCGAGCTCTTTCAAGGTCATGAGTGAGTTGGGCTACAAGGGCTTCAAGTTTATTCCAAATGTCTAGGGAGGAATGGATCTCACTCGTAAGACTAGCCAATTATTTGTTGAAGTGACCTTTCTCTTTCTATAAACTACTCTCTCTCTCTCTCTCTTAAAATAAACTCTCTCTCTAAACTGACTGTCTCTCTTTATGAAAACTCTCTCTCTCTGTTTCTCTCTCTCTCTCTCTCTCTCTTTATGCAAAGATTCTCTCTATCTCAAGTTAGTGTTAATGGAGGACTCTATCTCTCTCTCTCATCTCTCCCAAATCTTTCTCTAAGGTAATATTCCTAAGTTCTAAATCTTTGTTACACTTTTTAGTTTTAAAATAATCAACATATAAATCAGCATACGAGCGTCGTAGGTCACTCTTGCTCTCACTTGCAACATCCTCCCCCTCACTCACATCTCTCTCATTGTTGAGGTGTCCCTGTGAAGTATCATCATCATCGTCGTGAGGCTCACTGTCAGTACTCACATGACTATCCATGAATGCGCTGAAGTTACATTCATGCGGTGACTCATTTCTAGAATCCACCGACTTGACCTCATTGTCGTCACTAAGGGAGGCATTTGAAATTTCTTTGTCTTTGAATTAACGTTTCAACCTAGTAGGACACTCAAATCACTTATGACCTCTACCGTCACAATAATAACATATCTCCTCATCTTTCTTGGGCGTGTCCTTTTTATCTTTATCATTTTTCTTTTGAAACTTATTTTTCTCTAAATTCTTTTTATCTTTGAAATTGCAATTTTTCTTTAATTTGATAAATTTCTTGAATTTTGTTGAAAACAAAGCCAAATCGTCTAAATCAAAATCAATCTCAGAATCTAACAGTTCTTCCTCTTTTCATCTAGACGACTCACCTCTCTTTCTTGTTGACCCCTCACTCTTCCTAGGCCAGGCTTTAAGTGCTACCCCTTTATCTTTTGATTTTTTCATGTTTGAAAACGTGGCAATTTCATAAGTTTGGAGGTCTCCTACCAACTCTTCTAATTTCATAATACTCAAATTTCCTATCGAATTTAGCACTGTGACTTTAGGGATAAAACTCTTAGGCAGTGATCTCATAACATTTTTAACTACTCTAGAATCAGGAATGTGTTCACCTAGATTGAAACTAGTGTTTACAATATTATATAAGCATGCATAGAATTCATCAAAACATAAAGATTCAATCATAATGATTGTTTCAAATTGAGTAGTTAAATTTTGCAATTTTGATTCTTTAACTGCATTAGTGCCCTTATGGGTATGTTGTAAAAAATCTCGTGCTTCTTTCGACGTGGTTTAAGTAATAATATGATTCAACTCCTCAGGGATGTCTACACCCGAAATTGCACTAAGCCCACGTGAGTTATATGTGCTCCATTTAAATTCATCATCAGTCCATGAAATCACAGGTTTCAAATTTATTACATCATCTATAGTGACAATGGGAGGCATCAACCCTCTTTCACACATAATCCAAACACGTTCATCAATGGACTTTAAGTGGGATTTCATACGGTCTTTACAATATGCATAATTTGTCCCGTCAAAAATTGGCACTCGACAATACAAGTTTTCTATTGAAATTGTGATTTTTCAAAAATCAATTTTTAGAACAAAATTGATTTCCGGAAAAAAATTTGCGGGAAAATTACACGGTATAATTTTGTAATAGACTCTAGTACAAGTTTGAGAGTGCTCCAACAATCAATGAACCAAATTTTTATTTAAATTCCAATTTTAGTCTCAAATACCCTAACTCTTCTGATTAATTATGATTGAATAATTTAGTGAAATCAAGCATGCACACAATCACAAATATGAGGAAAAATCCCCCAAATGGGTAAAATCTTTTTATTTCACTGTATCTTGTAACACTTACAAATACAGATAAATACTGCTTGACATACGAATACTCGCAAGTGTCGCTTCGTTGTCGTTGGAAAGAGATCTTGTAAGAGCTCCAATCGTCAGTAGTGGAGAATCAACCTTCTTCTCCACAAGTGTAATCCCAATGAGTAGAATAAGTACTCTAGGGTTTGCATGATTCATACATGAATTTGGGATAATTTGGTGAATCAAAAGGTATTTAAAACTTAAAAACCCAAAGTCTTATTTGCAGCAGATTCTATAGAAAACGGAGTTCGAAGAGTTGAAAAAACGTGAATGCAGAAACCTATTTTTAGGAAAATTAAGGTGGTGGCTCGCTCGAACGAGATGTACTGTCGTTCAAACGAGATAGACATCTCGCTCGAACGATATGCCTACTTCATTTGAGCGATCGAGACATCTCGCTTGATGTTGCTTTGCTCTCTTGAGCGACCCAAGCATCAAAAGGTCTGCCTCTTGAATTAGAAAAAATTATTTTCTCAAAGAAAAACATTTTAGGTATTAAAAATAGTATAAAAAACTCCCAAATAAATATGTAAACCTTAAAAACTCCAAATTAAATTTTTTACCATAATCTTGAGTGGAGTATCGGGAATGTTGAATATGAAGTTGCATGTTGCGCATTGAGGTTTCACTACGCACGCATGAAGATGATGGATGCGTGAAATATCGAATTCGGATTGAGGTCATCATGGATGATCATGTTAGTGTGCCGAATGTAATGGTATACAACATATATGATGTGATCTAGGACACTTAGAAAATTTCCTAGATACTAAGATGGGAATTTATAAAATCATGTCCTTACATACACACTTCCTCAAAATCGCTTATATGGCTATACGGATTTTCATTCCCCATTCATGAAATGTCGCCAATAGAATAATAATGTTGTTGCAGAAGTGGAATCTACCGAAATTATGAGGATAGGTAATACATCCCGGGGCCATTATTGTCTCTTGAGGAAGATATTATCCCAAGGTTCGAGGTGTATTCGCACCTCAATTACCTTGAAAGTTGGCCATCAGGTTGAAATGGGGCGATAAATGGAGCGTTAAATGGTGTTGTTTATATGAAGATTGGATGAAAGGTGGTGTATATGATGGTTCATAAAGTTATGTTTGTGATAAGGATGTAGTTAGGGTGAATGGGAGGTTGCATGAAGATGAAGGTCGCCAAAATTGGCTAGCACTAGTGGAGGTGAATCTATGTCAACAAAATATTCTTCGGAGGTCGATCTTAGTTCATTATTCATAGGACAATTGACTTAGTTTCTAATCCTTTAAAAACCATGACATGAGAATAATAAATAGAAAGGGAAAACTACTTAACAAACTAAATTATTTTTAATTATGCTCTTTTTATCAATCCAGGACAAGGGAGCCATTTTGATAAACGACTTTCTTCATTTAATGAAAAATACGGCGAACATTTTCTAACAAATGATAAGAAGTAATATCACTAAGTCGTTTTACGAAAGTCCTTTCAATTTCCACAATTTAAAGATTTAACGAATTTAGTGATTAGTCGGGTATCGTAAGCACATAAATTGAATTGTGAGAGGACTTAATTAACACTAATTGAGTTTATATGTAATTAGAAAAAATAATTTACAAAACGATGATTTTTCTTCTGCTTTTTTAGTTTATTTCTATGAAAGTGACAGAAAGTTAGTTTTCAAGACCTTTAAGAACTAAGTTGGTACAATGGGAACGGAGTTTTATAAATTTGTGAAAACTAAGGTTACGAGTTAGTCCCCCACCCTATAATTGCAATCGTTATAAATCTAATTAGTTTACAAATTTATCTGAAAAAATTGAAGTTTCATGAAGTAAACTATCAAATATGAGAGAAAACTTTCGACATAAAGGACGAAAACTTTGATAAACTTCAGGGGAATCAGTCCTACAACATGAGAAAATATACATACACTGCTCTTCAATGATAATTAATTATTGACATTTATTATGAATTCCCCGAGTATTTATTTTCAACTCAATTTTAACGAATTTTATTCTTAAAACATAATGTAAGAGGGTAGTTTAAATAAGATGGAGGCGTAACCCCTTTTTTAGTACAGTAATGATAAGTCAATAGCAACAATATTGATTAATCGCAAGACATGCAAACACGACTCAATGAAGATAGACTCAGTTTGAACTCACAAATTTCTCATGTATAACTTAGGAGGTAGTAATTAACTTAGAAGCAACTTATCTTGAGGGAGAGAGGAGTAAGAACCCTAGATACACCTTGGTAGGAAGCAAAACACACCAACCTCCCTGAAGAAATCTCTGTCAAATATTAAAGCTTCCTAATAAATGACAATGGTGGGTGAGTAAAAAACTCTCTAGTTTGTAATAACTCTCTTTGATGTATATTATCTCTTGTAATAACTTCTGAACGCTCAAAAAGATCATCCTCTCCTCAGAGGTGGTTGGGGTCCTTAAATAGCCTCCCACACCATCCCCGAGGTAACTACGACATTAATGCCTGTGAAAGACATCCCTCATACTTTATGTCACAAACATTAAACACCTGATGCACTAGTTGTCTCCACATCATAAACATTAAATGCCAAGACATTCTTTTTTCCTAACCACTATGTGCCAGGGGCTATTGTCACAGAGGTGGCTCACTAACTGTCTAACAACCCCAACTATCAAGGTGGTTTACTCAAGTGCAGGTCTGACATTGCCTAGCTGGTTATTGACATCAGATAAAGTGGATGTGACATTAAGTAAGGGGTTGTTTGGCTCATAACTCAATGCTTGATGGAACTCAAGGTCGTTCTCCCCGAGGTTCGACGGTCAGGGTCCTTCGGTATTTTACCAGGTGTATTTAAGATCATTAGGACAAGCCCCAACGGTGCCTCACTTCTCAATCCTCCAAGCCAAGTCCCTCCAAAGTTCCCACGACGAGGCCATTCAATAGAGCATGAAAGATCTCCTAGGCCCAGTTAAGCCTGGTCTCTCGCGAGTATCGTTCGACCTCACAAACTCATCATACTCATTACATCTTTGCAATCATTATATGTCATAATCAATATAAACAAAAGATACAACAAGACTAACTTAACAAAGAGGACTAAAGTATGAGTTGCCATGCCAAGCTACCTCGCTTGAGCTGCCATGCTTGAACTTCCTCGCTTGGAATGCCACGCTTGAGCTGCCTTATTCCTAAACAATGTTATTAATGGGGGGATTATCCATAATCTTAGGATTACCTTCAATCCCCCTCTACATTTTCCCCTTTGTGGAGAGATTTATTATGGGAACAAGAAATGTCTCAACGAAAACTTCTCAATCCGATGAATCTTCTCTGTGTGAAAAAATTCTAGCATCCTTTCCTTCGTTATAGCCACTGCGTTAGAGGCTCCAGGAAAAAGTAAAATTCTCCCCGATGTACCTAAGTCGAAGCAGTGCGACTTATTGGTTCTTTGGTGAATTGACCTCGCCACTTTTTCCTTACACTAAGCGTCAACCGTTCTAGCTTAACTATTTGAATGTATCCTGAAAGGCCTACTAACCTTCTCGAATACTCATTTTAGCTCCAGGGAAGTGAAATTCTCCCGTTCATGCTGTTGTGGAGTATAGTTCTGAGGAGTGATTTTTCGTTAGGACTGCCCCTATCATTGGGACTTGTGAAATTCTCCCTGGTAACGCTTTGCTATGTTCGAAAAAGTAGAAATTCTCCTCGATGTAGCCGAGTCACAATTTAAACAACGTTTGGACTTGTGGCAAGGGGACATCATAGCTTTTAGAACCGTTGGGACATCTTCTTCGTTGGGAGTTTATTGGCTATCCCTGATAAAAATTCTAGCACCAAAACTCAAACTTGCTTAAGTAGGCAATCCTTTCCATTCCCTAGGCATCACTTTGTAAATGACATGGCACTTTCTTTTCAACTGTCAAAACACTTCCCGAAGTACCACGTGTTCATTTGAAATGATTATAGGCAGCCTTGAACGTGTGTTGGTGGGAAACTCAATACACACGTTTAAAAGGTGTCAAACGTCTCTTTTTTCAAAACCCTTCTCTTTTCTTCATCTTCTTCAAGATCTCGTCTTCTTTAGAGAGAGAAATCTGTGCAAAATCTCCATTGATGTCCAGCTCTTTACTCAGTTTCTTCCTTCTCTCATCTTTTACGCCATCGTTTGTGGTTGCGCTCCTCCCTCTGTGTTCCTAGCCCTTCTTACCAAGTTGTTTCATTCATCGCCACTCTACTATGGCTTCTTCAAGTGCCTCAAAGGTTGCCACCACCGCTGCTCAGTAAACCTCCCCTTTTGCCACCTATGGCGTCGTTACTACCCCTAGCACCACTACCCTGAATGCTGGTCATCAAGAGTAACTATGCTTTTATCACCGGTATCCCATCTTTGATGAAAATGATGAGTTCTCTGATGCATATAAGACCTTCCATTTCTTAGCCAAGTATGACCCTTTACTATTAGGTGATGAGGATGATGATTCATCAAAGTGGGGTTATCTTCCCCCAGAGGGGACTCTGCGCTTTAGGTTGGATCGTGGTGACTTCCCCTACTCTAAGATCGATTTTGTGCACCTGGGGGGTCACCAGCCCATTTCGCTGCCTGGGACACACATATGGAGAACTCTCATGCTCCTGCTCTTGCGAGGGTTGGTCTGCATCGAGCCTACTGATTTAGTGAGTTCCCACTTTCTAAGCATAACGTTGCGCTGCAAGTACTAGTTTCAAGATGGAATGTTACAACTCACACGTTCTTTGCTGCATGGGGCGAGTTCACCATCACGTTGGAGGACGTCTGCGAGCTACTTGGGCTTGAGCCCATGGGTGAGTTTGCATACCATGATGAGGCCTTAGACGCCAAAGAGACTATCAATCGATCTGAGCTTGATTGTATCTACCGTAGTTGCAATGGGTCTTCAAACAAGGCCAATTTTACTCCCCTCATTAGTTATTTTTTCGAAGCTCCAACTCCAAAGGATGTCACTACTGCAATAGGCCAAGGTAGAGGTACATCTCTGGAACTACTAGCCTACATTCTTGTGATGCTTTCACGCTTCTTCCTGACTAGAAAACCCAACGACCAGCACAGGAGGGACCTCATAAATATTTCCATCCGTTTGTCCATGGGTTTCAACCTTCCACTAGCCGCCATTGCCTTGGGGTCGTGGCTAGATCAAACTCATATCAACATGACACGGTCACTGGGTCGTTAGCACTTGGCCAATTTTGCCAATACCATTATCTTGACGAGCTTTCTGTACACCCATTTTCCTTCCTTTGCCGCTAAGTCAATCTCTCTCCCCGTGAGCCAAGGTATTAATCCCCCATGCCTCTTATGTTTCCATAAAAAATAGATTCGAAAGGAGATAATGGGAGTTTTTGATCATTTTGACTCCTTTATAATGAGGTCGTACAGCGAATCTACTTTTTCCCATTCTAGGGATTTTTTTTCCTTCTACAGCTTCAACGGTCAAATTCATCCCGATTGTAGAAGATCCTTCACATGCCATGGTGCTTGTGTTTACCCCAGGGTTTCTTCCTTCATATACTAAATTGGGATACACCTCCGAACCTTACAACCCCGATAGATGTAGTAGGCAGTTTGGGTTTGATCAGGGGGCCCCTCGACCCGTGTTTCAATAAAACCACACAAGGGCCACTAGGAAGGTGGAAGTGGTTCTTGGTGTGACTTCTACTATTGATGGTCGAGTCACCCTTCACAGTGCCACTAGGAAGGGGGACGAATCCACCTCCTATGCCACCAAGTTCAATTTGGTGCAGCTGATTAGGATTCGTGAGTATGTTCAGATACCCCCCCTCCTAATATCCCCCGATCCTTTCTTTCTTTGCCTCTGACTGGGTCTCAAGGGGAACTCCGTTCTTGGAGTTTAATTTCCTTTGAGTAAAACCATTAAAGAACCTTCCCAGGAGCTACCCCCTTATTTCCCGATGATCCCTACAGCCACCTCTAAGCCTATGGCCGTTGTAACTTCCAAACAGCCTGCCCCCTCAGCCGAAGCTGCTACTGGCGAAGGGCCTTCCCATACACTAGCCAAAAAGACCAGGAACTCTAAGGGTGGGACTTCCTCAAAATCTCAGTCCCAAGCCCATGCTCCTTTTTTCAGTCTAAGGATTTGAGAAGGCAAGTTCAGACTGAGGTAGAATGAATAAATGCTGAGATTCAACGACATGCCCCTATTGCTCCTCCTTCGACTGCCTTTCCCACGGTAATAGTTGATCCTACTGAGCCAATGACAAAGAAGAGAAAAAGTTTAAGAGTACCTCAAGGTGCTGGTGCAACGGGTACGAGGAAAAATCTCTGGGTACCAAGTTCCAGAAGAAACAGACTCCTGAGATACATCCCTCCCCAGCCCCTTCTATTGCTGCCTCTTCTACTCCCTCACCGGTGGTTATATCTCTCCACTCTCCTTATGGATATGAGCTATGTGTGCATGTTTTTGTTGTTCTTTGTTAATACTTTCTTAAGGAAATCTGCATCAGCTTAATTCTTACTAAATTTGGTGCAAGGAGTTGAAGAAGAAAGACCCATCCCTCCCATGAGCCCTATAGTGAGGGGACATTTTGGTTCCTCTCAGGCCGATATGTCTCCTCCCCGTTTCCCCATGATCAGTCTTACTTACTCCCAGTTTTACTTACTCCCACCGTTCGACCTCTCTTCATACGAAGGACGCTGCAACAGTTGGAGGTTCTGTTGGATCAGAGGGAGTCTCCTCTCAACCAGAAACAACTCCCCCAGCCCCTTCCGAATTATCATCCCAGTTCGAGGTTACTCTGCCCCTTATTCCGATTGCGGAAAGTGCTCCTGAGGTAATATATAATCTTTTACTTGTCATGTCTCACGTGTTTTTTTTCTTTTTCCATCCCTTTACTTATCATGCTGGATTTTAATATGTTGGGATGCCTTAGGCTAAAATGGTATCCTTATTAGCTGACCTTCTTATTCCCACCATGCTGACGAGACCCATAACTGCGGTTCCCCTTTTTGGTGCCATAACGGGGGTTAGTAACACTTAGATGTATTCTTATCTTTTTCCTATACTTTCTCCGTGTGTCTAACTCTTGGTTTCGTATTTGCAGCTTTCGCCAAGCCTTACCCCACCCTTTGCTCTTAGTGTCTTTTCTCTTTCCAAGGCCAAGTCTGATGTTAATGTCCCGCGTGGTGGTTCTTCGATGCCCGCCCGTGCTGAGGTATCAATTGGAGGGCCATCATCTTCTTTGAGAAAAACTCCTTCATTGGCCTTATTACCTTATGTTGGTGAGGGAACTTAGCCAACCATTGAGGCTTTTTCAGATAAGGGCACCATTCAGGCTTCCGAGGAAGTAGTCTCCCCCCGACAGTTCCTGCCACTATAGCCTCCATGGTAACTCCAATTCTCTCTCCTGCAACTGCTGAGGTACTTCATTAATTTCTCTGAAATGCTTCACCTTTCAAACTTCACCTATGATGGTGTCTTATCACTGAAAATATTTGTTGAAGATTTTTTTATAAACTCCACCTATATTGGTGACTTAGCAACGAAAATGTTTGCTAAGATTTTCATAAAATCCACCTATATTGGTGACTTAGCAACGAAAATGCTTTTTATGATTTTCATAAACTCCACCTATGTTGGTGAATTAGCAACGAAAATGCTTGCTAAGATTTTTCATAAACTCCACCTATATCGATGACCTTAATAACAAAAATTCTTGTTAAGGTTTTTTTCCATAAACTCCACCTATATCGGTGACTTAGCAACAAAAATGCTTGCTAAGATTTTCATAAACTCGTTATTTCTTCTTCCTGTTCTCAGGTTGCTCTAGAGGATTCTCTACCATTTCTCTCGCCCATGGTTTCACCCCGTCGGGAACTCATTTTTTCAGAAGGCTTTAATAACAACGATCGAGGTTCCATGACTGGTGCTACTTCTGAGAGTGAGCCTGGCTGTGAGCTTCCTCTGCCCAACTTGGCTCCTCATACCTTATGCCTATTGGTGCTTCCGCGTTCTCCTCATATGCCTACCAACCATCGCTTGGTAGTCGAGCAGCTCGCAAGCCACCACCCTAAAACCTTCACTGTAGATTGCCTTCATTCCAACATCTCTATGATGAGTTACAGGCTTCAAGGCATGGACATCGTTATTACTGAAATTGCTAGTACTCCGACCACAAACGTAATCAAAGCCCTCCTCAACCAATTCTTGGGCTATCTGAGAGAGTTGGGTCGCGATGGCTTTCATTTTGATTGGCTTATCACGCACTTAAAAAGTTTGATGAGCTAGTGACTGGATAGCCAGAGGGAACTGCTCCGAAAAAATCAGGAGGATCAATGGGCTGAGGAAGCTAAGTTGGCTGAGTTAGCACCTCTCCTTACAGATGTTGACAAAGAGGTGGGGGAAATTGAATAAGCTCTACGTCTGGCCAAGCTGAAGCAAGAAAGACTCCACATTGAGTGCACACAATAGCAAATGAGGTTGGAGGTTTCTATAAATGCCACACAGTCTTGCCTGGAAGCTTCTTCAGGCCTTTCTGGAGATTTTTTCTCTAATTCAGGTCTTTTGTTCCTCTTAGGTTAATAATTTGTTGTAAATGTTTTTCTTTTCCTCTTTTTATGTAAATCTTGGGCAATATCTCCCAATTTTGTAATGTCCTAAAGTTTATGAATGAATGAAAAAGATGTATGTTTTTCACCAAATCCTTTCTTTGTGCTATAACTGTTTGCGTACATTAAGAGGTTCTATAATTTTTTCATCTCCACTTGAGTTATAATAAAAAGAACTTGCATACTCATCATAAAAATAAGTCATGTATTTATAACAAAATCTAGATACATCAGTGGTACAAACCTAATTATTTACACATGGTAGACTTCCAAGCATTTATTGTTAATCTTGAATGGTTTTATCCTCTTCCATCCTAGAAATTAAGTAATAACCTGAGTCATGAGATTCTTTTACAATAAAAGGTCTCTCCTAATTCGCTACAAATTTAGGTAGTGGAAGTCCTTTGATGTGCTTCACCATTGCTTTGAATACGAGGTCTCCCTCCATGAACTTTCTTGGTATTACAAAGTTATCGTATGCCCTCGAAAGCTATTTAGTATACATTTAAAAGTGTTACATCGCATTATCTCTGTGTTCATTCAACGCTTCCAGCTGCACATGTCTACTTTGAGGGAGCATGCTACTTCGCAAGGCATATCGAGTAGAGGGAACTTTTAACTCCACCGAAAGGATTGCCTCAGCCCCATAAACGAGGTAGAACGGAGTATACCCTTTAGGGTTCCTCTTTATTATTTGATAGGCCCAAAATACAGCTGGTAGTTTGTCATCCCACGATCCAGGGAAATCCTCCATCGTTTGGGCTAAAATGTTAACCAAGGTTTTGTTAGTTGCCTCGGCTTGACCGTTGCCCTTTGGATATGCCATCGTTGAAGTATGATGAACGATGGAGTACTTGTCTATGAGCATCGTTGCCTCTGAATTGACTAAAGGGGTTTTATTATCTGAGAGAATAACCTTTAGAATCCCAAAATGGCAAATGATGTGTTCTTTGATGAAGTTTCTCACCACCCCCGCTGTTGCCTTTCTTAGTGGTATTACTTCAGCCCACTTTGTGAAGCACTCCATTGCTACTAGTATCCATATCTTCCCCCTCAAAAAATAATGTATTACCCCTACCAGGTCGAACACCCAAGTGTCAAAATGATAAGGCATTGCTAGGGAGTGTATATTTATCGATGGGGCATGGATCATATTTCCATGAAATTAACAAGGTTTGCATTTTCGAACGAACTCAACAGAGTCTTTATCTAGTGTTATCCAATAATAACCCAGCGTCATTAATTGGTCATATAAATTGGCCCCTCCTATGTGAGCTAGATCGTGTGCCTATTTGAGAACCTCGGTTGCTTCTTCCTTCTTGATGTAACGTAACGGCCTATTGAAGTATCCCCTTCGATAAAGTTATCCCTCCTGAATATAGAATCTCGAGGCCCTTCGCTTAAGTCCCGTCGCATTAATCTTCTCTATTGGGAAAACTCCGTCTCTAATGAAGTCAATGTAGGGTTGCCTCTAGTCAGGTTGAGCTTCCATAAAATGACATTCGGCTGCCTCGAAGAATAACTGGCATTTATCGCACTTCCATTGTAGCTACGTCGCGTCCTGTTTCATTCTAGGCAAAAAAAAACTCTCTTTGGATTCTTCTAAAGAGAGGTATCTCTGTTATCTCGCAGTGATCTTCATGTGCCTTCTTTAATCTCCACTCTACCTCTTTTAGGTTGATACACCTTGACAACCATCCTCCTGCGTTCCTGAAGTAAAGGTTTCCCTGATTTGTGAAGTATTGGGACAATTCCCTTAGCCCTATCGTTCCTTCCCCAGATTCTAATTGTTTCCTAATCTCTCCCCTCCAGTCTGCGTCCTCCTCCATTGGTAGAATTTACTGTACTACCTAAGGAACTGTTCTTCAGTGGATCACGAAGGTAGTTTTATTGTTCCTCATGACCATTTTCTGGGCAATGGTGGCATAGGCATCTAGATGGAGATTCATTATTCTGGGATGTCTCTTGATCTTCGTCCGATGGAACTGGTAGAGGAGCCTCTGAATGATTGTCCTGTATGGTGACGGACTCATGTGTTTCAACGCATATTCTCCCTTAACCTACTAAATTACCAAGTTTGAATCACCTTTGATGCAAAGTGAAAGGATCCCCCTTCGAAGAGCCTCTAGCAGCCCCAACACCAAAGCTTTATATTCCGCCTCCTTGTTAGAATAAGGGAAATCTAATTTACAGTAATGGAAAATCTCCTCCAT
This sequence comes from Sambucus nigra, assembly GCA_949130495.1. Lineage (NCBI taxonomy): Eukaryota > Viridiplantae > Streptophyta > Magnoliopsida > Dipsacales > Adoxaceae > Sambucus > Sambucus nigra. The sequence goes on along the minus strand of OX422211.1, from coordinate 198,081,447 downwards.
TCCTTTTGAAAGAATAACCCATGATCCTCCTTTCTTGTCCGTCGAAGATCCATCAAACTGCATTATCCATTCCTCATCCATTACGTCTAGGTGATTGGCCTGCAAGTCGTCTCCCGGAGTACTTTTTTTAGGTGGCTCAAACGTTCCCGAGGGGAAGATTGCCAATAGATCAGTGTACGCTTGGCTTTTGATTACGCGAGGAACCACACACTTCAAGTCATATTCGAAGAGGATGAGGAACCACCTAACTGCCCTACCAATTAATATAGTTCTTACCAACAAATACTTAATAGTATCACACCTAGTTATAATATGAATTGTAAAAGATAGCATATAATGTTTAAGTTTTTGTGCTACAAAGACTAAGGCTAAATACTGCCTTTCCAAGCTACTATATCTGACCTCTAGCCCATATATGATTTTGCTGAGGTAGTAGACCGGCTGTTCTTCCCCATTAATCTCTTGTGATAATAAAGCTCCCACGGACCTCGTGGTGGATGTGAAGTATAGCTTCAACAGTATTCCTTCATGTGGGGGAACCATGGCTTGTGGTGAAACGAGCAACTTTTTAAGCCCAGCGAGAGACTCCTAGTGATCCTCCCCCCACTTGAATTCCGTGTTCTTTCGCAACTGCTACATCAATGGGTGTGTCATTTTGGCCAATCCTGGCACAAATCTCCTAAGATAGGAAACTGTACCGAGGAAACTCTTCATCTCCTTCGTCGTTCTTGGTCTTGTCATCTCCAAGACCATTCGTTGTTTGTCCTGGTCCATATGCACCCCTTGTCGATCAACCACAAAGCCTAGAAAGTTTCAATTTGTTACTCCAAAGACGCACTTCAGTGGGTTCATCTTCAATTTATACTTCCTGCATCGGGCAAACACCTTCCTCAAATCGCTCAGATGAGACTCCACCTTTCTTGATTTGATGACTAAATCATCCGTATAAAATTCCACAAATTTGAGAAAAAAGTCGTGAAAAATGGCCATCATTATTCTTTGGTAAGTAGCCCCGGCGTTGTTGATCCCAAACGGCATTACTCTATACATGAAATTCCCCAATGGGGTTCTAAATGTCATTTTCTCTGCATCCGAGGGATCCATCTTGATCTGGTTGTAACCTACATACGCATCCATGAAGCTATACATCTCATGACCAGCTGTTGCATCTATCAGGCTATCGATAGAGGACAAAGGGAACTTATCTTTGAGATAGGCTTTATTCAAATCCCTGAAATCCACATAGATCCTTATTTAGATTTTGGCTTTCTTTCCCACCGGGACAATGCTAGATAGCCAAAGTGGGTGTTGTATCGGTTTGATGAACCCTGTCGCCATTAAGCGCTGGACCTCTTCTTTTATCTTTAAGTCTAGATCTGGCTTGTACATTCTTGTTACTTGTTTCACCGGAATGGCTGAAGGCATCATGATTAACTTGTGGAAGTTGACTCCCTCATCCAGCCCTTCCATATCTGTGTATTTCCACGTAAAAACATTTATGAACTCACGAATCAACTCAACCAAAGCCTCTCGTTTCTCCTTATTGATATATTTTAAGATAAAAATAGGTCTTGGGTCCTCCTCTTCTTTCGTCAGGTTCAATCGCTCCAGTTCTTGTACCCTGTAGTTTCGGTTTATCCGCCATATATTCTGGTTCCTCAGCGACTTCCTCCATAAATTCCTGTATGTTGGATTTGTCTATCACCACACAATGTCCCCGCTGATCCACTAAAAAGCACTGATATATCGGGTCAGCCTCATTGTCAGCTTCTTGAGCCGCCCGTTCACACAATTATAATCGATATATCACCTTACCTTCTTCGATAACAACCTTCTTGCACTAAATTCTAGTAGTGGCAGTTTCCTTCCTCTTGTTCTCTCTAGAAGCCTCAGCCACTCTTTTTCTTGATAACCAGCTCAGAACAATTTGTCGTTGGACCTCATGTTCGATCGGATCCACTTTGGGCCTCATCCTGTCTTTGAGCTTCTTATAGATGTTTTGGTGCTGAAGGACCATGTGGTGAGATTCTCTGATCATCACTCTTGTGTTGCTTGTAACCTATTTATTCTGATCATTTAAAGGGCCCATCCTTTCTCTGATTGAGGGAACCCATGCTCCCACCATTCTTTTCATTAGGACCCGTACATCCTCCTTCAACTCTGTGTAAAATGCCGCATATACCAAATGAGGTTCCTCGAAAGCAAAGGGCCTCTTCGTAGCCCTAATGGTCACCTACATTCCCTTTATATTGGCCTTAGAACATTTGTGGTACGTCGAGGGAACTAGCCCTTGGTTGTGAATCCATACTCTTCCTATCAATAGATGGTAGGAAGTTGCACTCTATATTACGTGGAACTAGATATGGGAGATCAGATTTCCCATCACGATTCAAACATTCACGTTCCCAATGGATTTGGAAGGCTAGTTGTCATATCCTGAAATCACCAAAGGCATGGGGACCAACCTTTCCTCCGGAATATTAGTTGCGTGAAAAGAGTTGATTAGCATAATGTTGATGGAAGCTCCCCCATCCATAAGGGTCCTTGCGAAACTAATTCCATTGACCCTGGCAGTCACATACAATGGCCTATTATGAGGGAATCTTACATCCCTATCTGCATCACTAAAAGTTACTTATGATATAAACCTCCTCACCAACCTGGACATGGGTCCCTTCTATCTCGACGAAGGGAATGCATTCTTTCTCTCAATGTCAAGTATTGCCTGGGTTATTTCCAAACTACTATCTTTCGATATCCCCACTTGATCGAAGAACCAGATGAACTTTGGGGATTTTGAAACTTCACAGTACTCTAGGCTGGGTCTGCTTCCTCACTTTCTACGATGTATATGTCCTCCATTTCTTTGGCACTTACCTCATCGTAGGCTAGTACTACATTGGTCATTCCCTTCGTATAATATTCCAGAGCTTCTTCGAACTCTCCCTATTTCGTAATTGGCTTTCTTTATTCTTTCTCTGCCTCCTTGTCATAGGCCACCACCAAATTAGCCCCATGTGTTGGGAGTGAGTTGTTGTTAACATTCTGCGAAGGGATTTGTAATGTCCATGCCTTCACATACTTGTCAATGATTCTCCTCAGCATGAAATAGCTCCCCATTGGATACGGGATCCTCCGATTAATCTGAAAATATTTGGGATCCGCCCTCGTCGCCGCATAGGGTTCACCCATGGGAATGCCCTTTGATTCGTAGACCGTTCCTCCTCGGACCATTACGTTGTAATAGCTGACAGCCTCCTCCACTATAAAAGTCAATGGTGGTGGGTCCTCCGTGTCTCTTTCGAACTTCCTCTTATTATCTTTCTTCGGTGCCTTACCCCCATCTGCTCCCTCGGTGTACACTACCCGTGGGGGCTGAGACCTCCCTCCCACAGGTTGTATCGGCTGCCTAAACATCATGGGCACCACCACTAGATTTGGTCGCACCACTAAGTAGATATTTCTTGTTGCTTTTAAGAACGCCGAAAAAGTCCCCTCGTGCGTTTCATTAATGAGATGGCATGTGTACTTAGGAAGCAGCCCCTCCGCACAGATCTTCAATAACCTAGATTATTTGGCCTCCTCCCCCACATCAAGAGACCTTTCCCTGAACCTTCGAACATACTCCACCACTTCTTCCCCAGGTCGTTGCTTCTCCCTTCCCAGTTGGGTCAAAGTAAACTCATCTTCCACCAGAAAGAACTTCTGAATGAACAAAATGTGCATCTCCTCCTATGTAGAAACGCTATTAGGAGCCAAATGAGAATACCAGGTATATGCTTCATCAGTTATGAATTTAGAAAACTCCCTCAACCTGAGCTTTTTATTATTACAATGCGCCCCCAAGTGTTCAACGAAGCGCTTAATGTTCTCCTTCAGGTTTCCACCTTTCCCCATGTATTTTTCAAAAATAGGAGGAATGTAATCTTTTGGATAGGGCTCATCATTGTATTCTTGGGAGTAAGGTGTTCGAAAGACATCATAAATCGAAGTTGCCTCACCAAAAGATTGCGAGGAGGCTTGCATGAACTTCAGCATCTCTTTCGGTATCTCCTTCCTCATTACCTCCATGGGTGATGCCACTGGAGCAACAACCAACGGGACTATAGGCTGAGTGCCTATTGTGGATGGATCAATCATCACAGTTGGGGACGTTGATACTCTCGACGTTCCCACTGTTGGATTCATAACAGAGGGCATGTTTTCTGGGACCATTCCCGTTACACCTGTACTTGGTCGGGTCGTTGGGGCTGCCCCTGGTGTCATGAAAGAGTTGGATTTAAATCCTCCCAACACCGTTGAAGCTAAGAACTCATAAAATTTATTCATGAGGAGTGCCACTTGAGGTGGTCCCAACGCAGCACTCATGGAAGCTTGTGTCACCCCTAGAACGCCTGTCCTCGCCTGAACTGGAGGTACCACTATTCGAGGGGCCCCATACCATAGAGCCTCCAGTTCTCTCACCGCTTGTTCTTTATTGTGTTGAATGTCATCAAAGTTGAGCCTCCGATTAACGTTATCTTGTTCCATACTCCTTACTCATAAGAATGCCTCCCTAACAAAGTCGTCAAATGTAAAAGGGTAGTTTAGATAAGATGGAGGCATAAACCCTTTTTGAGTACAATAATGATAAGTCAAATAACAACACTATTGATTAACCGCAAGACATTCAAACACGAGTCAATGAAGATATACTCAGTTTGAACTCAAAAATATCGTAGTAATGAACTTAGAAGCAACTTATCTAGAGGGAGAGAGGAGTAAGCACCCTAGATACACCTTGGCAGGCAGCAAAACACACCAAACTCCCTCAAGAAATCTCTGCCAAGTATTAAAGCTTCCTAATAAATGACAATGGTGGGTGAGAAAAAAAAAATTCTTGTTTGTAATAACTCTCTCTGATGTAAATTATCTCTAGTAATAACTTCTGAACTCTCAAAAACATCATCCTCTCTTCAGAGGTGGTTGGGGTCCTCAAATAGCCTCCCACACCATCCCCGAGGCAACTCCGCCATTAATGTATGTTTAAGACATCCCTCATACTTTATGTCACAAACATTAGATACATGATGTACTAGTTGTCTCAACGTCATAAACATTAAATGCCAAGACATGCCTTTTGCCTAACCACTGTGTGTCAGGGGCTGTTGTCACAGAGGTGGTTCACCAACTATCTGACAGCCCTAAATACCACGGTGGTTTACTCAAGTGCAGGTATGACATTGCCTAACTGGTTAGTGACATCAGATAAAGTGAATGTGACATTAAGTAGGGCGTTGTTTTTTTCACAACTCAACGCCTGATGGAACTCAAGGTCGTTCCCCCTGCAGTTCCACTGTCAAGGTCATTCGGTGTTTTACCAGATATATTTTAGATGGTCACTTATCAATCCTCCAAGCCAATTCCCTCCAAAGTTCCCACGACGAGGTCATTTGATAGATCATGAAAGGTCTCCCAGGCCCTGCCAAGCCTAGTCTCTCGTGAGTACTGTTCGACCTCACAAACTCATCATACTCATTACATCTTTACAATCGCTATAGATCATAATCAATATAAACAAAAGATATAACAAGACTAACTTAAACAACAGGACTAAAGTATGAGTTGCCACGCCAGACTGCCTCGCTTGAGCTGCCACGCTTGAACTGCCTCACTTAAGCTGCCACGCTTGAGTTGCTTTATTTCCAAACACTATTGTTAATGGGGGGATTATCCCTAATCTTGGGATTACCTTCAATCCCCCTCTACACATAACATAAATAATAACGGCATATGCTTTCGGGTGGGTTCATAACTCACAACCTTAATGAACTTATCTACTAATATTAAACATCGTAATGAACATACTTGACAAGAAAATAAAAACAGTATGTATTCTATGAGGAGAATAAAAACAAACTTAAGAGCTTACTTACGTCGGTCGATAAATATATAAAAGAAAAGAATAAATTATGCTCAGTTGAGATCCTTCAGGATCCTCGCCGGTTGATGCCTTAGCTTTACAGCAAACAATGAAATAAGGTACTGGTATCCAAGCTTAAAAATGATAAATCTTCACTCGGGTTTATTAAACTCTCAAAATAACAGAAATAGGAACAAAATTACCTTTATCAATATAAAAAAATGGTGTTACAATCGTGCTCGAGCACAATGATCTCTCAAAATATAATCTCTACTACAAATCTGATTTAAAATGAATGTCCCAAATAATGAAATCCCATGACCCTATTTATAGGCAGAAAATGGAGGGTTGGCTGATCGTGGGATTTCCCAGGGGTATTTTCCATTTTTTTATTCAATTTAATAAACTAATAAAAAGGGCTATGGGTGTGAATTATTTAAATATGGAGGGTTGGCTGATGAAAAATATAGGTATGGAACAAAATATTTGTTTTCTTTTCTTTTTAGGGAAAAAAAGAAAAAAAGAATGGGGGTAAAAGGATGAATAATGGAGGAAATATGGACCATCAATATGGTGCCACGTGGCACCCCAAAATTAATAACAAATGAGAGCTTCTCCCCCTTCCTAGAAATCGAACAACTAATCAAATGAGTAGTAAAACCATGGTTTACCACTGAGCCACATGAGTGGCTCAGTTAATATTATGCACAAACAAATGTATAAGGTGACATTAATTACCCAAATTCTATAATTACAATTTAACATCCCAAATTGAATGTATTTCACATACGAACTCCAAATGACGATTCGCAAGAACCTAGGTGACCCTGATTTTGATGTTGATAATATTTCCATAATGTTCGGGTATTGACTTTTGATTTCATGAATGATAGAGGCTTTGACTTTGACTTTCTTGTGATTTCAAAGTTTGTATGGTCATAACTTCTTCATTTGGATCTGATTGACTCGTCGTTTGAACCCAAGTGTCCCTTGACTCGGTGCCTACATTTTTTGTAGATTGTCCGGGTTCGAAATTAGTAATTTGAATTTACCATATTTCCCATTAATGTGCATAAGTCATTATTCGTTGCCTAAATTCAACCCAACCTTCATCCTTAGCATTGTAAACCCTGTAAATACTTAAATAAACCTTGCATGAGTGATTAATGATGCATATCCAAGGTTATATGGTAACTAAGTATAAAACGAGAGTTTTACGAGCATTGGATTCTTTTTTATTATGAATAAAAAGGGAATAAAATGCAATATTTGATACGAATCAGTAGTCACTGCGCTCCTGTTTGAGAATATGATGATAATTTGAAAATATCTACCCTAAAGATTAAAAACATGCCGTTAGAGGGAGAAAACTTAAAATAGCCACAAAATGACACTTAAGAGTCTCTAACACCTCTGACGGGACAAATATAACTTATAGGAACTGACCACGTAGTCACAGGACTCTAGATTTGAGAATATGATGATAATTTGAAAATATAAAGACTTATGCTTAAAAATGTGCCTCCAGAGGGTGAAACTTGAAATATCACCCAAATGGTCCCATAAGATGCATGAAAATATAAAGACTTATGCTTAAAAATGTGCCTCCAGAGGGTGACACTTTAAATAGCACCCAAATGGTCCCATAAGATGCATGAACACCTCGGTCGAGACTAATGTAACTCGTAGGAACTGAACGCATATTCACAGGACTACCAATTTAAGAACGTGTTGATAATTTGAAAATATTTAGACTTAAGCTTAACAAGAAGTCGTTAGATGTTGAAACCCCAAAACAGCCCCTAAATAGCCCTATAAGATACACAAACACCTCGCATGGGACCAAGGTAACTCATAGGAACTGACCGAATAGTCATGAGACTGCTGGTTTGAGAATATGGCAATAATTTCAAAATATCTAGACTTATACTTAAAAAATGTTGTTAGATAGCGAGAACCTAAAATAACCCCATAAGAAAAATGAACACCTTGCATTGGATCAATATAACCCATAGCAACTGACCATGCAATCATGAGATTATCAGTTTGAGAATATGATGATAATTTAAAAAACTCAAGCCTTAAGCTTAAATAGATGCCCCTAGAAGGCGAAAACTAAAAACAACCCCAAACGGCCCTATTAGAGGCACGAACACATAGAGCGGAACCAATGTAACTACTAGGAACTGACAGAGTAATCATAGGAATATCGATTTGAGAATATTATGATTATTAGCAAATATCTAGATAGAAATCAAAAATGTCGTTAGAGGATGAAAACCCAAAATAGCCCTGTAACAGACACAAACAGCTCGCACATGACCAATGTAATTCGTAGAAACTGGTCGTGTAGTCACGGGACTCCTAGATTAAGAGTATGATGATAATTTTCTAATATTTAGACTAAGACTTAAAAACATCCCACTAGAAGGTGAGAACCCAAAACAACCTCGAAGCAACCCTATTAGAGGCACGATCATCTCGCACAGGACCAATGTAACTTATAGAAAATGATCGCATAGTCACGGGACTCGCATAGTGTGAATATATAAAACAACCCTCAAAAGGCCCAATAGGATGCACAGACACCGCGTATTTGACCAATATGACTCGCAGGAATTGACCACGTAGTCAAGGGACTCCCATCTTGAGAATATGACTATATTTTGAAAATATCAGGACTTAGACTAAAAAAACATGTCCTTAGATTATAAAAACATAAAACAGCCTTATGGGAGGCACGAACACCTCATATGGGAGAAATGTAACTTGTACAAACTGACCGCATAATCATGGTACTCCCTGTTGCAGAATATGGTGATAATATGAAAATCTCAAGACTGTGGCTTAAAAACATGTCGTTAAAGGGTGAAAACCCAAAATAGCACCAAATGGCCCCATGAGAGGCACGGACACCTCGCACGGGACCAATGTAACTCGTAAAATCTTACCGTATAGTCATAGACTCCCAATTTAATAATAAGACGACAATTTTAAAATATCAAGTCTTAGGCTTAAAAATATGCTGCTAGAGGGAGAAACTGAAACAACACCCAAACGACCCAATAAGAGGCAAGAACACCTCGAACAGGACCAATGTAACTTGAACAAACTCACCGTATAGTAATGGAACTTTCAATTTGAGAATATGATGATAATTTGAAAATATCTTACTTAGACTTAAAAATGTCGTTAAAGGGCCAAGACCCAAAACAGCCCCTAAACGGCCCTATCAGCAAAACGAACATCTCAAACGGGACCAATATAACTCGAAGGAGCTAACACATAGTCATGGGACTCTTGGTTGTATAATATGACAATAATTTTTAAATAACTAGACTTAAGTCTTAAAAACATGTTATTAGAGGGAGAAAACCCAAAACAACCCCAAAAGGCGCAACCACCTCGCAAGAGACCAATGTAACTCGTAAAACTTGATCGCGTAGTCACTAGACTCCCGGTTTGAGAGTGTGATGATAATTTGAAAATATGTAGATGCAGGAATATGCCACTTGGTGGCATAAATAAAAAATAAACAGCCCCATAAGAGGCATGATCACCTTGCACGAAACAAATTTAAGTTATAGGAATTGATCGCGTAGTCACGGAACTTACCATTGAGGAGTATTGCAATAATTTGCAAATATGTATACTTAGGCTTAAAAATATTCCCCTAAAATGAAAAAGTTCAAAAAGCTTCAAAACGGTCCCATTAAAGGAAAAATCACCTCGCACGGGACCAATGTAACTTCTAGGAATCAATAGCATAGTCACGGGACTCTCGATTTTAGAATATGATGATAAAAACATGCCCTTATTGGGCCAAAACCCAAAATAACTCCCCAATGGCACAATAAGATGCAGGTACACCTCGCACAAGACCAATATAACTCGTAGGAATTGACCACATAATCAGGTGACTCCCAATTTAAGAATGTGGTGATAATTTGAAAATATATAGGCTTAGACTTAAAAATAAGTCATTAGAGGATAAAAAACTAAAATAACATCCAAATGAACTCGTACGATACATGACCACCTTGCACGGGACCAATGTAACTCATAGGAATTGACTGAGTAGTCAAGGCACTCTCATTTTGAAATTATGATGATAGTTTAAAAATATCAAGACTTAGGCTTTAAAAAATGTCTCTGGATGGTGAAAACACTAAATAACCCCCCAAACAGCCCCATAAGAGGCACAAACATCTTGCACAAAACCAATGTAACTTTTAGGATCTGACAGTATAGTCATAGGATTCCTGGTTTCAGAAAATAGAGATAATTTGAAAATATTAAGACTTGGTTTTAAAATAATGCCAATAGACGGCATAACCCGAAACAACACACAAACGGCCCCGTAAGAGGCACGAAAACCTCAAACAATACTAATATAACTCGTATGAACTGACCGCATTGTCAGGGTACTCTCGATTTGAAAATGTGATGATAATTGTAAAATATCTGGAACGAACCCCAAAAGTATCCCCCAAATAGCCCCGTGAGAAGTATGAACACCTCGCACAGGACCAATGTAATTCATTGGAACTAACCACATAGTCACCAGACTCTCGATTTTAGAATATGATAATAATTTGAAAATATTTAGACTTAGACTTAAATAATTCCATTAGAAGGAGAAAACCCAAAACATTCCTAAACGGACCCGTAAGAGACACGAACACCTTACACGGGAATAACATAACTCATAGGAATAGACCGCATAGTCATGGAACTCCCAGTTAGAGATTATGATGATAATTTCCAAATAATTAGAATTAGGTTTAAAAACATTTCATTAAAAGAAGAAAACCCAAAACAGTCCCCAAGTGGCCTCGTTACAGGCATATGACGATCATCAATATATATATATATATATATATATATATAGACTTATGCTTAAAATCGTTCCATTAGAGGGCGAAAACCCAAAAGAACCCCAAAAGGCCTTGTAAGGGAAACAAACATGGAACTAGTGTAACTCGTTGGAACTTACTGCGTAGTCACAAGACTCTCGATTTAAGAATATGATGATAATTAGAAAATATCTAGACATATGCTTAAAAGCATGCCATCAAAGGGAGAAAACCTAAAACATCCCCTAAACAGGTCTATAAGAGGCACGAACACCTCGCACGAGAATTATGTAACTCCTAGGAACTGATCACATTGTCACGGGACTCCCAGTTTTAGAGTATGATGACAATTTACAAATATCTAGAACTAGGTTTAAAAATATGATGCTAGAGGGTGAAAATACAAAATAACTCCCAAACGGCTCCGAAGACGTACGATCACCTCGCAATGGAAGCAATATAACTCGTAAGAACTAGTCGTGTAGTCAAGGGACTCCCGGTTTAATAATATGAAAATAATTTGGAATTATTTAGACTTAAAAACATACCATTCGAGGGTGAAAAGCCAAAATAGTCCCCAAATGGCCTCTTTAATTGCATAAACCCCTCTCACGAGACCAACGTGGAAAGTAGGAACTGATCGCATAGTCATGGGACTCCTGATTTGAGAATATGATGATAATTTTAAAATCTCAGGATATAAGCTTAAAAACATGACACTAGAGCGCGAAAGTCATAAATAGTCCCCCCAATCGCCCCCGTAAGATGCACGAACATATATAATGGGACAAATGTAACTCAAAGGAACTAATCGCGTAGATATGAGAGTCTCGGTATGATACTATGATGATAATATTTGCAACTATCTAGACTTAATCTTAAAAACATGTCATTAGAGGGTGAAACCTAAAAATGCCCCCAAATGGCCCCGTAATGAACATGAAAACCTCGCATAAGACTAATGTAAATCGTAGTAACTGATTGTGTTTTCATGAGTCTCCCGATTTGGTAATATAATGATAATTTTCAAATGTGTAGGCTTAGGTCTAAAAACATGCTTTTAAAGGTCAAAACCCCAAAACGACCCCCAAATATCTCTATAAGAGACATAAACACCTGCATGAGAACAATGCAACTCGTATTCCATCCCAACTTGAGAATATGATGATAGTTTTAAAATCTCAAGACTTAGGCTTAAACTAGAGAGAAAACACAAAACATTCCATAAAACCTCCCTTGTGTGGCGCGAACACCTCACATGAGACTAATATAACTCATAGTAACTAATCGCGTACTCACGGGATTCCCAATGGGAGATTTTGATTATAATTTAAAAATCTCAATACCTAAATCTCAAAAAAACTAAAAACAACCACCAAATAATCTTAAACAGCCCCGTGAGAGGCACAAACACCTAGCACAGGAACAATGTAACTCGAACGAACTAATCACGTAGTAATGGGATTCTTGGTATGAGAATGTGACGATAATTCATCATCAAAGCAAAAACTCAATGAATATTTTAAAGGTTCTGAATCCCCTTTCCAGTGATTTGCCTCTTGCACTAGTCGGCATAACGGTTCAAACGAACGAACCATTTTCTAGTAACAACAGATTAGGAGGCCACCAGGTGCTCCTCGGCCCTGATTTAACCTTAATAATCTTCATCATCGAGGAAAAATCTCAATGAATCTTCAAAGGGCACTGAATCCCTTTTATAGCAGTCTTCCATGTTCGTAAAATGACATAATCGTTCGGACAAAAAATCCATATTCCCTAACAAACTGATCCGGAGGCCACTAGGTACTCTCTAGTTCCATTTTATCAAAGTTAACCATTCAACTCAAATGAGACTGAATGAATCTTTAAAGGTCACAAAATTCCCTTTCCAACGGTCTATCATGTGCGTGAATTAACCATATAGTATGGACGAATGACCCTTTTACTCTGAAGGGCACCGAGTGCTCCTGGGTCGTATTCGACCAAAGTCAACTACTTGAACCGAGTGATGATAATTGGAACATCAAACTGCCTCACATATCATTTCCAATGGTCCACCCCATGCACGATTCAAACTTATTGTTCGGATGAACGATCCATCTGATCCTCTGATTCCCTGTCCAAAGAACCATTGGACACTTTCGAGCCCTATTTGACCCAAAGTCAACTCTCGGACCTGGGATCGACCTAAAATATTCTCAAAGGTAACTCAATAACCTTTCCAACGGTATTCCTCTTTCATAATATGGACATATGGATTGGGTTTTACCATCATTTTTTCTAGAAAATCTGCATGAGAGACAAGTCCATTTCCTTGCCTATCAATAGGGCAAGGACAATACCGATCGGCAGTCCCCTGATCCTATACAAGGAGAGGATGACCTCACCTCAAAAGGAACCTCAAAAATATCAACTTCAATAATATCAAAATTATTCTTCTTAATTCAACAAGGTTTCCTTATTTTAAACCATTCTCCACATTTCATTTCCATCACTTGCACACCCAATTTAGCAACATCCTCCTACATCCTTCACCCACTTGCAAGGAAGCTCATCAACAATCAAGATTAATCTCCAAATCTCCAGAGAAGGTCCAAACATGTTTCTCTCTCTTTAAATTTCTGTATTTTCGCATTAGTTATATAAGTTTTTAATTTAGCTTTTACTTTAGATCATACTCATATTAATATAAAACCCCTTATTAGTAGTATTTTACATAATATATTTTCCATAAAAAACTCAGAACAAGAAAAAGAGGGCTACACCTCAAAATTCCAAATGGTATTCTTCACTTCATTCTCTCAAAAATAAAACATTTTTTTTACATACACACATATAATAAAATCCTCTTTTGAATTTATTGGCTATACCCCCACCATTGTGTTGCATACGAACTACGTGAAGTTTGATGCCTTTATTGGTTACATAGGCATCTCGGGCTAAAACCTGAGACTCGAGTTCCATTTTCCTACTTTCCTCTTTTTCCAATTTTATCCATGTAGAGACAATTATTATGCAACACAAATAGATAAGAGAAAGGAAATTACCAAGTAGGAAAAAGGAATGTAAAATGACAATCACACAACAAAGGATGTACGTGGTTCAGTAAAGAAGTGCCTACGTCCACGGTGGTGCAGTCGATGCTATTTCTTTGTATTCCGGAGAGTGATTACAGAGAATACAACTTGTCCTTTTGCCCCGGACCTAGGGTTTAATATATACATGTACATTTAGGTGAGTGGGGGTGATGGGTTCCCCCACATCTTCCATCTCTCCTATATCTTCCCTTTAGGGGAACGTGGGAAGAGACTGGATCAAAATAAGAGGTGGGGGGCCTGGACTTTGGGCCGCCAGAACTGGGCTACTCGCCCAGGCCCGTGGTCTTAATTCTGGGCACCCACAATTGCCCCTAAGTTTGTTGGGCCATGTTCATGGGATCAATAAATTTAAATGATTATCCATAATGGATTTTTTTCAATTCTTCGAAAGCTGTGAAGTTGATTTTGGCTGCACTCGCTTCGTTTCTTGTGCACTTTGATTAGCAGAATTTGAAGGTTTATTGGAATAGCCACTTTTCTACCGTCCCTTCAGTCTTTCCAGGATTCTTCTATTTTCTGTGAGCTCTAGCACTTCGTTCCTTCTTCTCTCAATCTCCATTCTCATTGCTTCCTAGTTGTTTGTGATCGTGCTTCTTCATCGCTTGAATCGATCTTCTATTTTGTAAGTTTCCTGTGCCCTTTCTTTGTACTTTCTCTTTGAGTTTGTAGCTTTTATAGGGTTTTCCAATGGCGAAGATTGGAAATAGGTCAATCTATAAATTTAGGAAGTTTTATAACATCCCTGATTGGGTGGATATTGAGTGTTGCGTTTCCCCTCCTAAAAATGTTAGAAGGATAGATAACGCCCACTGGATCCATGTTTTGTTGCTTTCTCAGGGGGGACTCACCTTTCCTCCTAACGATTTGTTCTTGCATTTCTTTGTCTATTTCAATATTGTTCCTGCACAATGCTCGCCCAATGTGTGGAAAATAGTTAATGGCGTACATATAATAAATCAGTTGTATGGCACTAGGTTAGGACTCATCGAGGTCTGTTTTTGCTATTCCTTCTCTCGAACTAGCTCTGGGGTTCTCTATCTCAAAGCTAGGAGTACTGACAGGGTATTGGTAGTAAACCTACCTGATTCCCATAAGGACTATTGGAAAGAAGGCTTCCTCGCCAGAAACTGATAGTTTTCTCCCCAATTTGAGGGGTTGAGATCTGAATGGTTCACTGTTCCCTTTCATGGGGAAGAATACATAGGTAGACATTTTCTCTTGTTGCTTCAATTTTTATTGAATTATGGTCCTTCTAATTTTTCTCTGTTCTTCTTTTGCAGCGAGGTCAAATAACTTGGAACCTGCTCTTAGCGAGGTTCGTCTTTCGGAATTAAAAAAAGCTTAGAATATGAGGAAACCCTTAGGTGACGGTGAGCATCCCAGATCTGCTGCTTTTTTTCTCGAGTACAAGAACGTTGGTTCCAGCATCATAGCTAGTCCTGTGGACAGTATCCCAGAGTTCAACTTATTTTAAGAGACTACTGCAGGTCCTATCCAGTTGGATGAGGAAGAGAGCAGCTCTGAATGTGACATTACAGGAGCTGTAAGTGATTTGCGGGGAGAGAGCTCTAGAAGTAGCAGTTCCTCTGATCGTAGGGAGGTTTCTAAAGCTCAAGAGTTGTCGAGCACGTCCAGTAGTTCGAATGAAGAGATGGCTCCACCCCGGAAGAACCTGATTCGTGATGATTGTTGATGTAAAAAACTAGATTGCTCTAATTATTCAATCACAGATAAATAAATAAGACAAAGATTTTTAAAGTGGTTCGGCTAGGAATAAAGCCTACGTCCACTGTTATGTTATTGCTGAGTGTTTGTGGAATTCTTGATTACAAATTCTCTCAAGAAATTCCGCCCCCCTTGAATGAGGGAGATACAATGTATTTATAGCCTTGAGGCTGTACATGAAAGGTCCAATACATTAAATGATTTACATATGAAAGGGTAATACACTTAATGCAACGTGTGCGTCAAGAATACAATGGATAGTTGAACAGTTGTCCGTCTAGTAATTAATGATACGGCCGAGATGCAGTTCGGACCGCCTTAGTTGCTTGTTGATCAAGAGTTCCTCGGAGTACTTAGAGTATCTCGGGATGATGTAGCTTCTCGGTGTATTCTTGTTGAAGGGAAAGAAGCACAGTTGGTCGGGAAATAATCTTCCTCGTTGCTATTGTGCCATGTAGATTGACACGTGTCTTCATCTTATTCGTCCACATCAGCACATTAATTTTGGTATCAACAGAAGCCCCCAATGTTTCATATTTTGAACTCTGAAGACTATGGAACATTCTTTCTCGGTATATGGTAATATTAAATGTACTTCCCGGGTTTCAGGAACATTATTTTCAAATTTCCTTCTTATTTCGCAGTTTCCGCCTTTTTGATAAGCGCTTTGATATTCGTGTAAATTTTGTCCTTTTAGCCGCCGGAAGTTTAGTAGTTTCTTTTTGATAATCATTTCTTTCGCCGCTTCCCAATGCAAAGTATTTAAACTTCTTTGGTAACCATACCGTCGTCTTCGTTTTTCATTCTCTGCATTCAAGCTTTCTCTTCTCTTCTTCTCTTGTGCGTTCATCTTTGTTTCCGTTCGTTGTCAACACATCTTCTTTCTTTCTGTAAGATCTTCTTTCTTTCTTCTGTATCTCTTTTATTCAATATGGTTTATATTGTGGAATCTGTTGAGAAATTCCGTTCTGATTTTTCCATTCCTTCGTGGGTAACTCTAGAGGTTCTTTCTGAGCCTTTAGATTACTTTCGATTGGCTGAGGGACATTGGTTCCCCAGTCTTTTTGTTGCTGAATGCGGTTTTTCCTTTCCACCAAACCCATTATGTCTTGAGTTTTGTCAATATTTTGATCTTGTTCCTGCAAAAATAGCCCCCAATTCATGGAGAATAATTAACGGGGTGCACAAATTAAATTTAACTCATGGGACTCGTATTGGGATCCCTGAAATTATGTTTTGTTATAAATGGGCCGTTCTAGATAATATTTATTATTTGAAAACTAGGTATTTGAATAGGGCTCTTGTAGTTAATCTCCCTGACTCAAATAGGGATTATTTTGAGCATGGGTTGGTCATAAAAAATTGGCAACATGGGCCTTTATCTGGGAATGAAGTATACAACGGTCCCAGATGCCCCCCATACGGCAATGGGATAGGTTTATTTTTCATTTTATTTTACTTATGAAATTATGCTTTCATCCTGTTTGACAAAATGTATGACTGATATTCTATTATGTATTTGTTTGCAGTTGATAGCAAAAGAAAAACTCCAAAAGAGTCAGAAGTGAATATCAAGCATTTGAAACTTATCTGGAATTTGCATAAGACCATTGCTGACGAGCATATTAGATCTGCTTCATATTTACTACAGTATAAGAGTTACACAACCTCTTATACTGCTCGCCCTGTTGAACCAGCTTCAACACCAGAAAGTTCATCTTCAGATTCTCATATCCCCCTATCTCAGAGAATGGGCAAGAAAAGAGCTCCTCCTGCTCTATTTGGTGACACTTCTTCTGCTGTTGGAGCCCAGAAAGGCAAAATTGATATCCCAGAGGGGACTAAAAAAGTAGATGCTGGTTCCTCCAAAGTTGCCGAGAAGCCCCCGGTGGCCCCGAGCAAGAAAAATGCTCCTGCTGATGTAATTGCCATCTCTCCGACCAAGACTTCTTCCTTGGTTGATGCTACTGACCGTCCTTTGAAGAGATTGAGGAAATCATCCTCGGTTAATCTTGCTGGAACTGCACCTTCTCTACCCGCTGGTGGTAGTGGTGTCTCAAAAATTATTCTTCCGAGTTCTTCAACGAACTCAGTTATACCCGAGGTTCTCGGGGTTGATGAAAAAATTCCTAGGGATACACTGACGTCCCTAGCTGCTCGCCATCTTTCTTCAGTAAATTTCTCATACCTTTGATCTTTCTTTCTTTTTCTTGAATTCTTGTATTTGTGTTGACTCTATTGTTTTTCTTATCTTTCAGCTGGTGAACTGCTTTAATTCCATCGTGAAGAAAGATCAAGTTATTAAAGCTTCCACTTCCTCGTCCGATGTTGACGATGCTCTGTTGGGTTTAACCCAATCTGTGAAGGAATCTCGCCAACAGTACATCGAGGAGAAAACTGTTTGGGAGAAAAAATTGGCTGTGGCCGAGGCTGATAAGATGAAGATGGCTGAAACCTCCAAGAATTTGGAGGAGAAAATTAAAGATTTGGAAGTTAAACATCAGGAATCTGATGATAAATTGAAGAAGGCAGAAGAATAAATATCTACTCTGCGAGATATTAAGGTTAAGAAAGAGGAACTGGAGGTGAAGCTCTCCTCGGAGAAATCGAGGAGAAAAGTTGCAATCAAGAAACATTTCAGTGTTGGTTGGGAGAAAGGATGGGAGAGAGGGATAGCTGCAATGACGTCCCAAGTCCAATATGGGGAGCTGAAATACTTCTATGATGGTTGGGTAGCTGCTCTGCAAGAGCTAAAAGTCCAAGATGATTCTGAGCTATTCCAACGGCATCTCCCTAGTCCTCCTCCACCAATTGTGGAGGAAGAAGAAGATGAACCTGCTTCAGATGAATCTTCCATGGCTATGGGCGATCAAGTTTCTGCCTCTCAACCATCTGCCACCGAGGACATTTCCTCCATGCCTCCTCCTCCCGAGAAGACTCCTACCGATCAAGCTGTAGTTATCACCGAGCAACCGAGCTCCTCGTCCCAGCCTCCCGAGAAAGTCTTGGGGGACAAGAAAAAGGTGTGAAGTTGTTCGGTAGCCTTTCTGTATTTACTTGTAATCGAACGATGTAACTTTTTGATGATCTAATAAAATATATCTTTGCTCATCTCTGTTGTTGATAACTTGTTTTTGTTGATTGTTGTCTTTTTCTTGTCATTAGTTTGTTGCTAGAATGGAATTGATCTCTTCTCATGATACCGAGCTGATGCAGCAATGTCATCAATACTATAAGGCTGGTCATACAGATCTTAGTACATCGGAAATTATTGATATCCTTGGTCACGGTGCTTCAGAGCAGGCTACTGAAGCTTATCAATACTTGAAAGCTTTACTCGACCGAGCAGTGGCCAACAATGTCGCTTACTATGAGTTGATTGAAGAGCTTCATGATTCCTTAAAGGATCTTCAAAATCAACATAACGAATCAATGGCTTTGTTATATGAAGATTATGAAAATAGATACCAGCAGCTCTCTTCAGAAACAGGCCACAAGAAGATCATTGCTGGGTATGACGTCAGGGAGAGGACCCTAAAAGGTGAAATTGAAGCCTGTAGACAAATCGCTGAGATCCTGGAGCAAGAAAATAATAATTTGCAGAAGAAATTAGCTCAGTATGAATCTGCTGCTTCATCCTCTACTGCATTAATACCAGTCACTGATGAAGGCTTCTCGTTCTTGGAGGTCGAAAATGCCAAATTGAGGCAAGAGCTGGAGGACTTAAGAAGATCTGCTATTTCTGGAACTGCTCGGGGACGAGGAAGAGGTTCTCGGGGGTGAGGAAGAGTCAGCCAAAATGTTGAGGAAGCTCGCACTCAGTCTACTCTGGAAACTCAAGCATTCCAGTTGAAAGTAAAAGACCGTGCTCTGACTGAAATGTCCAATAAAAATCTGTCTCTGGAAGATCAGCTGGCATCAACGAAATCTGCCTTGCATAACAAAGATCTCTTTGCCAAAAGCCTTCATGAACAATTGGATAGATTAACCTTCCAATTCCATAAACAGCCAAGAGAATTCTGGATGGCAGGATACAATGAAGCTCTCGTTCATCTGGATGCTCGCATTGAACATGCTAATAATGAAGGTTATAAGCAAGGATGATTAAATGCATTGGGTGTATTAAAGTTGGAGCAAGGGCATTTTTTATGGGACTATCATGCTCCATCGTTATTAGACCTGCCTGTACCACCTTTCAAATTGGATATGGCATGGATTCCAGCTCGCTCCATTCCTCGCAGTCTAATTTCGAAATATCTTGGTGATTATAGCCTTCACTCCCAAGCTGAATTATCTCGTCCTGAGCATCTTTTGGATACACCTTCTGTTATGAACGTCAGAATGCTCAGAGATGTTAATTTCATCAATTCTCCCCTTTGCCTAGAAGACCCTCCTGCCGGCGAGGAACCTGTTTCTAAAGCGCAGGGCAAAAAACCAATAGAATAGTAATGTCCATGTAACAATTTTGTAATTTATTCCAGATTAATGAAAAGATTTTCATTTTCTGTTTGCCAATTTTGTTTTATCAAGAACATTTATATTTGTACATATGTATCTATGTATCTATTAAAAAGCTAACAGTATTATTGTTCACTAAGCAACTTAATAAAAGGTTACAAGTATTAGTAATGTTTCTCGATCACTTAATAATAAAGTAATGAGAAAAATGTTCAAACTGTTTCCAACCAACCAAGGTGGGTGAATAATGTTTGCCGACTAAATACAGCTCCGACGAACTATACTTGGTTTGATTATAAAATTGCGTCCGACCAACTAAGATCAATAAGTTTTCCTCGCCGACCAACTACAGTTATTGGGTTTTTATCCCCGACCAACTATACTTGGTGTATTTTTTAAACATTTTGTTCTTCAAAGAACTCATTGTAACAATATTACCTCCCGACCAACATAAGTTGTAATATGAGAGTATATTTTTATCTTACCAACCGTGGTTGATCCTGCTGGTGTACACTTTTTGGCTCCTTAAAGCTTTTGGCTCCTTAGAGCATTTTTTTGGCTCCGTAGAGCATGTCCTCCTAACCAAAGGAGGTTGGCTACTTATAGCACTTTTTGCTCAATAGAGCTGTCCTCCTAACCAAAGGAGGTTGGCTCCTTAGAGCACTTTTGCTCCGAAGAGCTGTATTTGTTGGCTCCTTAGAGCATGTCCTCCTAACCAAAGGAGGTTGGATCCTTAGAGGACTTTTGCCCCGAAGAGCTGTATTTGTTGGCTCCTTAGAGCATGTCCTCCTAACCAAAGGAGGTTGGCTCCTTAGAGCACTTTTGCCCCGAAGAGCTGTCCTCCTAACCAAAGGAGGTTGGCTCCTTAGAGCACTTTCGTTGTATAGTGTATTACACTAGTATTCCCCGAAAAACTTTCACCCAGAAGGAAAAAATGGTGAAACATCTTCATTTTATTCATAATGAGAGAAATGCTTTACATTGGACATCATTGATAATACTTGCGCAGGTGTTCAGCATTCCATGCATTTTTAAATTCCTCTCCTTCTAGAGTTGCTATTCTGTAAGTTCCTGGTCGAACAACCTCTGTAACTCGGTAAGGTCCATGCCAGTTTGCTTCCAGTTTATTCTGCTTCTGAATGACCTTCTTTAGCACATAATCCCCTTCTTTTAAATCACATTTCTTTACCCTTTTGTTGTAAAACAGAGCTGTTCGTTGTTGATAAGCAGCATTCCTAATGGCTGCCTCTTCTCTGACTTCCTCGAGCATATCTAAATCCATCCTTCTCATCAAATCACTGATCGGAGAATTGAAATTTAACACCCTATGTGTTGGTAGGCCCAACTCGGCAGGTATAACAGCCTCACTTCCAAATGCTAGCATATATGGTGATTCTCCTGTTGCTGCTCGGGGAGTTGTTCGGTAAGCCCACAAAACTGACTGTAGCTCATTAATCCAATTTGCTTTAGCCTCACTTAACCTCTTCTTCAACCCATTTAGTAATGTTTTGTTCGTCACTTCAGTCTGCCCATTGCTTTGGGGATGGCCTGGTGCTGAATGAAACTTCAAGACGTTTGACTGATGACAATAGGCAGCAAATTCTTCATTATCAAATTGTGTTCCATGGTCTGTGATGAAAGCGTGGGGGAGACCATATCGACAAATGATATTCTTCCATATGAACTGATTCACCTTCTCGTACGTCATATCAATTAGTGGTTCAGCTTCCACCCACTTAGTAAAATAGTCTACTGCCACGACGAGATACTTGAACCTTCCTCGGGTCGTCGGCAGTGGTCCAACCAGATCAATCCCCCACATGGCAAATGGCCAAGGTGATGTTATGGGTGTCAACAATGCCTGTGGAGTTCTTCGGATGGAAGAAAAACGTTGGCACTTGTCACACTTCTTAGCATAAGCTATACAATCAGCTCTCATCGTCGGCCAATAGTATCCCTGTGTCATCACCCTTTGCAGTAGGGTCCGACCTGCTACATGAGCTCCACAAGATCCTTCATGGATTTCTTCAATCAATTCTTTGACTTCTGATGGATGCACACATCTCTGCAAACCTGCCATAATTCCTCGTCTATACAAAACACCATTAGTTAACACATACCGAGCAACTTTATATTTCAATTTCTTGGCAGCTAGTTTGTCCTCCGGTAGTACTCCTTCTTCAATGTATGCTCTGATAGGATCCATCCAAGATGGTCCTAAATCAAGGGTAATAATCTTCATCGTCAGATCTTCTTCTATGCTCCGACTTTCTAATACTTCAATTGGTATTGTTCTTCGCAGCTCGGTGCGCGTAGCTGACGCTAGTCGGGCCAATGCGTCTGCTCTGGCATTCTCCATTCTCGGTATCCTCACCAATTGAATAGCATCAAATTCTTTCAACAATTCCATCACTTTTGCATGGTACTTCACCATTAACTCTCCCTTCACTGCATATATTCCCATCATTTGATTCACAATTAACTGAGAATCACTTAAAACAATTACTTGACGTGCCTCCATAACTTTCGCCAAATGAAAACCTGCTATCATAGCCTCATATTCAGCTTCATTATTGGAAGCTTTGAATTGGAATCTCAAGGCGTACTCCATGTCAATATCATCTGGAGAATTTAAAACAATCCCTGCTCCACAACCAGCCGTGCAAGATGATCCATCTACATATAATCTCCATGTATGTAAATCGTCTTCAAATTTCTTATCTGTTAGAGTTCCTCGGTGAAATATCATCTGTTTTCTTTCATCATCCCCGGGTATCCTTCGTTCCTCGTCAATCATTTGTTCGTGCCCCTCCACCAACCGGAGTTGGTCGGGATTTAAATATGATGATTTTTCTACATCCACAAGTCCTTTTACCAACCTTGGTTGGTTTGGATCTGTGTCTGTCGATCCTGTATCGTCCACAAGTAGGTCAGCAAGCATCTTTTGCTCCTCGGGGGTATCAGGGTATGTGAACTCTGCTATAAAATCTGCCACGGCTTGCCCTTTCAACGATGATCTGGGTTCATACACAATATCATATTCACCGAGTTCTATTGCCCAATACATCAATCTTCCTGATTTTTCTGGCTTGTGAAGGGCTTGTCTTAACGGCATGTCGGTATACACAATGATGGTATGGGCTTGGAAGTATGGTCTCATTCTTCTACTTGCTTCAATTAATGCCAGTGCCAATTTTTCCAGCTTTGGGTATCTGATTTCCGCACCTCGGAAGGCCTTGCTTGTGTAATAAATTGGCTTCTGGACTCCATTCTCCAATCTGATCAACGCCGAGCTAACTACATTTTCTGATACTGCCAAATACAAGTACAGCTTCTCTCCATTTATTGGCCTAGACAACAATGGTGGGGCTCCCAAATACTTCTTCAGATCTTGAAAGGCTTTCTCACATTCATCAGTCCACTCAAAACTTTTTCGTAGCGTTTTGAAGAATGGGAGGCATTTATCAGTTGCTCGGGATACAAATCTGTTGAGTGCTGCAACTCGTCCGGTAAGACTTTGCACTTCTTTCTTCGTCGTCGGGGATCGCAGCCCTAAAAGAGCTTTGATCTTTTCTGGATTTGCCTCAATACCTCGTTGGTTGACGATGTATCCGAGGAACATTCCTTCTCGTACTCCAAAGGTACATTTCGTCGGGTTAAGCTTCATCTGGTATTTATCCAGTTGATCAAAAGTTTGACTCAAGTCAACCAAATGATCTGCAGCTCTCTTGCTTTTGGTGAGCATGTCGTCGACATAGACCTCCATATTGCGGCTGATTTGTTCGGTGAATACCTTGTTCATCAACCGCTGATATGTTGCACCTGCATTTTTTAAACCAAAAGGCATAACATTATAACAATAAGTTCCCCTTGGGGTAATAAAAGAAGTACTTTCCCTGTCTTCAGGTTTCATTTTGATTTGGTTGTAGCCAGAATAAGCATCCATGAAGCTGAGTAGCTCGTGTCCCGAAGTAGCATCCACTAGTTGATCAATTCTGGGCAATGGAAAATGATCTTTTGGACATGCTTTGTTGAGATCAGTAAAATCAACACACATTCTCCACTTGTTGTTCTTCTTCTTTACCATCACCACATTCGCCAACCAATCTGGATATTTCACGTCTTCAATGAATTGGGCTTTCTGGAGTTTCTCGACCTCCTCTTGTATGGCCTGGTTCTTCTCGATACTAAACACTCTTCTTCTTTGCTTCACAGGTTTGATCTCCTTATTCACATTGAGTTCATGACATAAGAAGTTTGGATCTATTCCTGACATGTCTTCATGACTCCAAGCAAAAGTATTCTTCCTGTTTCTCAAGAAAGTTATCAACTCCTGTTTTATTGAAAAATCCAACGACGACCCTATCTGAGTTATTCGTTCAGGATGCTCGTCGTCCAGGATAACAATTTCTGTAGATTCCACAACCTGTCCTTTTACGAGTTGAGATTCATCCCTAAGGTCAAGAGTTTCAATTTCTGTGCTTTCCTCCACTTGGTAAATAGTAGTCTTTTTCTGTAACTCTTCAAGTTCCTCTTGCTCGGCCGACGAATAATAGCATTCCCGAGCTACTTTTTGATCACCTTTCATAATTCCTACTCCAAAATTCGTTGGGAATTTCAAACATTGATGAACTGTAGATGGAACTGCTTCGAACTTCTTCAATCCAACTCTTCCCATGATGATGTTGTAGGCGGACTGCACATTCTTATCCATTACAAAAAAGCGTATTCTTTCCGTTCGACAAGCAGGCCAAGTTCCAATGAGTATATCCAACTTGATCGTCCCAAGTGGAAAAACTTTCTCGCCAGCAAAACCCAGAAGGGGTCTGTGATAAGGTTCTAACTGAGATAATTTTAAATTCAAGCTATCAAAGCATGAATAATACATGATGTCTGCTGAACTACCATTGTCTACTAACACCCTTGAAATGACCACATCCTTCATCCTCATTTTGATCACCAGCGGATCATCATGAGGGTAGAGAACACCTGCCAGGTCGTTTTTTGAAAAACCAATCACTAGCTTCTCTTTGTTTACTTTCCTCGGACGATCATCCTCGGCCAGGTTTATTCGCTGAATGTATGAACAAGCTTGAGCCTCTCCGAGATAAGCTTTTCTTTCTGCAGTAAGGTCTCCTCCTCCTGCATCTCCTCCTGTAATAACATTACAATCAAATGACCCAAAACGTATGGAAAATACCTCTCGTTCAGGTTTCCTTGGCTTCTTGGGAAGATCGGGGTCATCATCTGGATCCTCTTCATGGTCCCTCCTCTTTTTCTCCTCTGCACGACGAGGAGATCTAGATCTCTCTCTAGTTCTATCATCATCCTTCCTTTCACTCCTGCGATCTACGTACTTTGATAATTTTCCTCTTCGGATGAGTGTTTCAATCTCGTTCTGAAGGGCTATACAATTTTTGGTCATATGGCCATGATCTTTGTGAAATTCGTAATATTTGGTCTTATTCCTCATGTCGGGATCTGTCTTTAATTTCACTGGCCATTTGATTTCCTCGTTATTCCTGATTTCTTCCAAAACATGATTAATACCCACTTTCAATGGAGTATAATTATCATACTTCTTTAGGGCTTCCAACTTCATCCTGTTATTCTTGGAATATTTGTCACCACCATTACTTTTCTGATCTTTCTTCTTAGAATTGTCGACCTCCACTTTAACTTCTTTATCCATATTCTTCTTCGCAGCCATAGCCTCCTCGGCATTCATGATTTTGGCCGCCTTTGCCATCAACTCCAACATATTTTTAGGTGGATCTTTAGCCAAAGTGTAATACAGCTTGTTAGGCAGCAAACCACTCATCAAAGCAGTGATTGCTGTCTTTTCTTCATAATCTATGACTTCCAACTTTTCGTTATTGAAACGAGTTATGTAATCTCTAGTACTTTCACCTGATTTCTGTCTAACACTTAGCAAGTGTGCTACTCGCTTTACTGGCTTTGCTCCAAAACAAAAATTGCCAATAAACAACTCGGCTAACTGAACAAAAGTTGAAATCTTACCCCGAGGAAGATTATTGTACCATATCTGTGCAGATCCAGTAAGAGTTCCCGAGAATGCTCTACACCTCATCTCGTCGGGGACAGCGTAGATATCTGCAGCAGCTTGGTATTGTTCTATATGAAGTACGGGATCTGTCTTTCCATCGTACTTGGGAGTCACTACGGGTGCTTTGAATTTCGACGGCGTAGGGAAATCCACAATGGCTTGCACAAAAGGTGTTCCTTGAACAAAAGTTCTCTGTAAGGGATTTCTTGCCTTAGCCATTTCTCCCAGTCTATCCTCCAATCGTTGAATGGAACCTTTCCATGCTTCATTCCCTTCCTCGGGCCGTTTAGTCCGAGCAACTGATTGCTCTGACGTAGCTTCCTGAGATTTATCTCGACGAGTGGTTGGTCGCGATTGCGCAGATCCTTCTCTCAAACCTGGTGGTGGTCGAAAACTTCTTGATGGAGCACTAGGTGGACTCATGTTCCTCCTTGGTCCTAACCGACTGAAAGGAGATACTCTACTTAACCTCTCCAAAGCGCTAGTTCTCTCCGGAGAGAGAGTGATACGTTGATCTGTATCCGAAGCCTGTATTGATGAAGTTCGCCTAGGTTGATAAGAAAAATCATTAGACTCCTCATTGCGATATGACCCAGTGCGTCTAGATTGCGATTGCCTATGATCACTTCTTTGCCCTGAATAGGTAGGTGCACCGCCCTGAAGAGTTTGAATGAGTCGCCTCATGGATTCTTGCATGGCGGTTTGTCCTTGAGCTAGATTCGTCATAATCCCAGCCAGATCTGGGGATGCAGATGGATTTGGAAGATTTCCAGTATTTCCAACATTTCGATTACTAGATTCTGGATTATCAGCCATTGGTGATAAATGATTTTTATGAAAAACGATAATAACAGTCGCTTCCCACAGACGGCGCCAATCTGTTGATGTAAAAAACTAGATTGCTCTAATTATTCAATCACAGATAAATAAATAAGACAAAGATTTTTAAAGTGGTTCGGCTAGGAATAAAGCCTACGTCCACTGTTATGTTATTGCTGAGTGTTTGTGGAATTCTTGATTACAAATTCTCTCAAGAAATTCCGCCCCCCTTGAATGAGGGAGATACAATGTATTTATAGCCTTGAGGCTGTACATGAAAGGTCCAATACATTAAATGATTTACATATGAAAGGGTAATACACTTAATGCAACGTGTGCGTCAAGAATACAATGGATAGTTGAACAGTTGTCCGTCTAGTAATTAATGATACGGCCGAGATGCAGTTCGGACCGCCTTAGTTTCTTGTTGATCAAGAGTTCCTCGGAGTACTTAGAGTATCTCGGGATGATGTAGCTTCTCGGTGTATTCTTGTTGAAGGGAAAGAAGCACAGTTGGTCGGGAAATAATCTTCCTCGTTGCTATTGTGCCATGTAGATTGACACGTGTCTTCATCTTATTCGTCCACATCAGCACATTAATTTTGGTATCAACAATGATGATGATAAAGACCATATGCTTCTCGTACAAAGGTTAAAAGAAGCAAAAATATAGCTCGGGGGCTGTGGCTATTGGTTCCCGGTCCTCTCCTCAGGAGCAGGAGAGGAATAGGAAGGAAGAGGAGCAGGTGAGAGAGAGAGAGAGGAAAAAGGAAGAAGGGAGGAAGAAGATGGAAGAGAAGAGGAGGGTAGAGGAGAGGAAGAAGAAGGATAGCGAGAAGGAGGAGGAGAGAAGGAGGGCAGAAGCGAGGACGAAGGTGTGACACGCCGCCTAATTAAATATCGGGCGATCACTCCTTTATTAAATTAAAATCAAGGTGAACAATTGGTTCATTCTTAGCATCACTGTCGTAAAAATAACTTTTCCAAATTTAACACCCTATTTAATTTAGCTAAGTGTCAAAACCATTTTTTAAACATTACTTTCCAATTTTATTTATTTATTCTATTAAACAATCAATCCAATAATTTAACATTTAACAACCCAATCCCAGCATTTAAAACTTAAAGTAAAACATACATGCTGAATAAATCCCAAAGTAACAGTACTAGAAATAACTGAAATACAATTGTCCCAATAAAACAGATAAATAGTGGAAAGGGCGACACATGCCCAGTAAGGAGAATGATAGAAGTGGAATCAAGTAAATGAAATCGTCTAAGCAAGTGGCCTGCAACTCCCACCTAAGCTGCAGCACGTTCCTTCCAAGAGATCCTAAACAAGATGCCCCTGTGGTTGGGCACGTGTAATATATACATATTTATACAAGAGAGAAAGAGGAATAGAAACGGGTCAGAGCTCGATAGTGTATATGATTTAAAAATTCGTTTATCAAGTATTTAAATTGGTACAGGCCAATGCAACAACATATTAGTGCGACACTCTCTTGAGAAATTCTCGCCTCTCTTCTAATGTGCACTCCTATCGCACTAACCTTACCAATGGTTTATCTCATCATATATCACACTATCCTTCCCCAAGGATTTAACTTATCTTAGGTGACTCTCAAAATTTAAGATTTAACAACATCATGGTTTAAAAAGAATAATTTCATTTAGTACAAAACGCTCATTTTAACTGTATTGATTCATAAAGTTTTTTTCAATATCATATTATACTTTTAAAAACAAGTATTTCCAATTTGAGTCATTATACATGTCTTACTTACCATAACACAGTAGGCAGTTTCCCATATTTCAGAAGTTCCATATATATATATATTAAATAATCGTATAATATATATATTCTAACAGCACCCCACATAAAATTTTATGGTGCGGGCATACTCTGCTATCCAATCCCCGTATCAATCGTACTAAAGGGAATACAAGTTCGGAATCACTCTCGAACTGTATAAATACATACACAAACAATATTGAGGCGAAGCATAGTTTCCAAGTTCAAGAGGTCAGTACATACCCTCACGTCTCTTAGGACCGTGACTACCGATTCGATAGCCTGTACCTAGGATTTCTATCTTCTAGGGTACGAGTCAATATCCCCCATAAGCCACACGAGATAAGATTGTCCCAGCGCGGAAACCTCCGGGATAGCAAGTAGCGCGGGCATGATTTTCACAAGTATATAATATATGTATACACAATCATATAAATATACCACTTTTATTATATCAATTTAGGTTTATCCAATAACCCACATTCACAACATTTATCCTTATTTCCCCATTATTATTTATCAAGTATAATGGTTTGTTTCTAACTTTAATTCGAAGGGTTTTTCCAACTCATGGACTCTATTCTTCCAAATGTACAATTCAGTAGATATCCATTTATGTTCCAATGTAACTCTCTCTTACGTGTCTCTCCCCTTTAATATATACTTACATTATCCCTTATGAAAAATATCCCAAAAATATAGATTTCGTCTTACATTAAAGGATTTTGAATTTTATTTTCAAAGATGAGAATTTCAAACGGTTTCGAAACCGGAATTAAAATGGAGTTTTAATTGAATTTTTATTATCTCTAAGAGTCCTCAAAACATAAAACTGTCTACCAAAAAAAAATATTTAAAAATATTGAACGGTCCGATCGAGCTGAATTTTTTTATGTAGCTTCCTCTCGTCTTTAGCTAATTCTTTGTAAAATTTCATCGAATTCCAACGGTCCGATCGTCGGAAATAATTTTTTTTTAGTGTTTGTATCTGATTAGAACTCTTTTCTTAATCAAACTCTTAATCCTTTACATGACAAAGGGTTTCTAGAATATCATATAAATCATCACTGCATGAAAATTTCCCATCTCAAATTGGGTTTTTCTTCCATAAATCTCATCCTAATAACTCCTAAACTAATATGGATGTTGCATCAATGAAATAAGCAATATAAACACTTGCCTCGGATTTTCAAAAATCTGGTTTGGTGTTGAATTTGGTGTGGTTGCGTTCCCCGTCTCGCCATCTACGCGTTGGCGGTGGCGGCGGTGCAAACGGGTGAGTTTTGAGCCTTGGAATGCCTTGAGAGCTCTCTCCTCTCCTCTCCTCTCCAATGGACGTTCTAGTGTTTTGAGTTATCTAACCCTAGGAGATAATCTAAACATCTGATATAACCCCTTTAATTTTCGTGGGTTTAATTACCCAAAAATACAAAATGTATAAAATGCCCTCCCGGGGTACTAATTAGGCCTAAAAAAGCCCTGAGACCCAAATCAAACTCCCGGGTATACTTTTCGGACTATCTCGATCCTTCCGAACGCGTTGACGCACTCAAAACGACCATACGAACAACTTATAAAATATTTACTTTTATTTATCAATATTTAATCTCGACGCGACACGGGCACGTCCTGACTCAAATTTCTAAAATTGTCATTTTATTCACTCGTGACATTTAATATGGCCACTATTATATATTACTTTTCTCACTAGTAATATTCAACAAATTTTCCCATAATTACTAACTCTCATCACGTTAATAATTATAACATAATTAATTTTCGGATTTTTATTAAATAATTAATTCACATTAATATTAATAAATCCCCAAATTAATATAGCATAAAAATATGGGATATTACAGAAGGCCGAGCAGGCCTTAGTTCCGGTGTCCGCGCTGCCCCGAGGGGGCCTCTGTGGTAATATCTCCCTAGTTGACCCCACCTCTGCTTGAGAGAGCTGTCCTCCTGGCTGATCGCCAAAGGGCAGTAGGATTGGAGCAATTGGCCCTTTAGGCTAGTCAAAGGCTTGTTCTGGTAAGGTTTTTCCATGTTCTCTTATGTTGTTCTGAATTCCCTCATTTTCCTCTTCTAATGCCTTCTTTTTTCTCCAGTTTGTTACTGACTTCGTCGTGCTGTATCGTTCACGCGATGAGCTGGTGAAGAGAAACAGCGAGCTGGAGCAAGAGAACTCTGCCCTGAAGCTGAAGGGTAAAGAGCTCGAGGCTAATTTTAAAGCCGTTGATGCTGCTCAGATTTCATTCGACTTGGCTCTTTCCACTGCCAACAAGGAGAAGGACGCGGCAGTCGATGGTCTGAAGGAGCTGAGACAGGCCTACAACCTGGTTTGCTCGAATAAACTTACTGTCATGGAGGAGAACAGGGTGCTCTCTGAAGAGCTAAAGAAGAAGGAGTCTGAGGCTGTTACTGCCAAGGAGGACTCATACAATTCCGATTGGGCTGCAGCATATGAGGATGTTGAAGTTCAGATAGGCTATATTAGTCGTCTGAACTTCAAGAACGGATGGAACAAGGCCCTTTTGGATGTTGGCGTCGACATAGATTCTCCCTTATTTGACGAGCATGACCCAGGTCTGAAGCCAACCGTGGATGAAGTTCCTGCCCCAGCTGTTAAAGGCGTTGATCCTGTTCCTCAAGTGACCCCTGCTGACGTTTCTCTAGTTGTGGGGACAAAGATTACCCCTGCTGAGGGCGGTGCTCCTACTGATGTTGACAAGGGAAAGGGGCCATCGACCTCTGGGCCACCTGAGGTTGTCAACTAGTTATCTACTAGGATTGCTCTATACTTTTGGTTTTTTCTGTTTGTAATTTTTTTCTTTACTGTTCGATGTAACTCCAATCCTTTATTAATGAAAATGCTACATTTTCTGCTCGCACTGATTTGTCTCTTTCTCTCCTTTATCTTTCTCTCGCTTGTAGTTAGTTGATGTGGATGATTACATTCCTTCTACTTCCCAATTAGGCAGGACCCTTGGTCCCAATGCGAGTCCCAAAGTTTGCCAGGCCTTCGTCAAGCTTTGCAAATACCTTAGATTTAGGAATCAGAAGTATAAGGAGCAATCTGAACTTGTGGCCAAGCTGAAGGACAGGCTCCAGGAGATGGAAGACGTTGGTGCTTCATTACAAGAGGAGGTCAATGCGCTGAGAACAAAATTATTAGAGGCCTCTGAGACCAACCAAGTTGGGGAGGTTCTTCAGTAGGAGAATGAGGACCTGAGGAGAGAAGTCTTACGGCTTAGGGAGCATGCGTCGAGCACTGTTCCAGCAGTATTACAAGGTTCCTCATCATCGCAAACTAGAGTTGGTCATAATGTTACTCCTCCTATGTCGCGGGGTTCCACTCGCCCACCCGTTCCTCGTGATAGCAGGAGCACCAGGAGCAGAAATAGGGAAGCGGAAGAACTTCGAGATAGGGAAATGGAAGAACTCCACGGTGATGTTCAACGAGCATATGTAATTCCTGCTGGGCTTCAAAGGGACGTTACTCGACTGCGGCACCTGTTCAAAAAAGGTCCTCGACAAGTGTGGGTTGATGGCTATGACCAGGGTTGGTCAGATGCTCCAACGAGGTTGTCGAAGTTCGAAGATCTTTCCTTTGTCAGGGAGTGGCTGAGTGCTTTGAAGGAGCTGCAGGTACCGAGGAATTCTATGCTCTAGTATCGCCATGAAATTTCTCCCTCTACCCTGATGCCTAACCCCTTCCGGAGGGATGATCGATGGATCCCCATTAATGTCATCCCTCTGCAGTTATTGGAGTCGGATGCGAATGAGGTTGAGGAAGAATTATCTCCTGCTCATGATGACGGACGAAGAGCTCGAGTGGCTGATTATCTCGCTCAGAGGCCTCACCCCCATTGAAATTTGCCAGTTGTTTTTTGTATTTCTGATAATGTAAATGCTTTGGGCGAGCTCGCCGAATAAACATGTATCACCATTATTACAAATATGATGAATTAATGAAAAGTTTGTGTTTTGGGCAATCTTGCTGACTAAATGTGTGCATCATATTCTTCATATTCTTATTGTTTTATAATCTTCTAAGTTTGTTTTTTCATGCAAGTGTCCTCCTAGTCCAGTATAATATCGAGATACCATTGTACATCACTTTACCTTTTAGGTTGTGTCGTCACACTCCCTTAGGCCTAAGTGGGGAAATTGGCGAGGACACACCTGAGGTTGGATGTTCCATCCGATCATGATTTTATTCAATCAAAGGAGTTTTGATGACCAGTATAAAACTTGGTCGTATTGCCTAAGGATCCCTTGTAGGGCTTCATATATTTCTAGGGGCAATGCTAAGAGGTTCTTCGTGTTTCATGATGATGACCTGAGGAGGGGTATTCCCCTGTTATAGTATAGTGATCAATGTGCCTATTACTTGGAAAAGATATGCGATAAATGCAGCTGCTCCTAATCAGAGTGTAACCAATTATATAATTTTCATTAATAATAAGGGAAATGCACTTGTATAATAAAAGAATACAATAGAAAGATCTAAAAATGGAATATCTTGGGATTAGCTGCGTTCCATGCTCATGGTATTTCTCTGCCTTCCATCGTTTCCAAGTGATAGGCGCCCTGCAGGTCGTCTCTGGTTACGTTAAAGGGTCCTTCCTAGTTGGGACCTAGCTTTTCGTCTGATGGTTTCACTGTGCTGCCCAGGACTTTCCTTAAAACATAGTCCCCAATTCGGAATGCCCTCAGGTTAACCCTTTTGTTGTAATGCCTCGCGAGCTATTGTTGGTAGCTCGCTAGTTTCACTAGGGATGGCTCCCGGCGCTCGTCTGCTAGGTCAAGCTCAGTAAGTAACGCTACATCATTATGGCCTTGGTCGATAAGGTTGGACCTCATTGTCGACAAACCTGCTTCGAGTGGGATGACTGCCTCCATGCCATATGTCAGCGAAACTGGGGTTTCTCCTGTTGCTCGCCGAGGAGTGGTCCGATATTCCCATAGGATGTGAGGTATTTCATTTACACATGCGCCTTTGGCTCTCTCCAATCGCTTCCACAATCTATCGATAACGGTTTTGTTGGAAGCCTCAGCTTGGCCATTGCTTTGAGGGTAGGCCACCGAACTGAAGTGGTGTATGATACCGTGTTCGTCACAGAAGTTCTTAAAGGAGACACTTTCGAACTGTGTTCCATTGTCGGTGATGATGGTTCTGGGGATTACAAAATGAGTGATTATATTCCTCCATATGAACCTTATCATATCAGCGTCTCGGATGTTCGCCAAGTGTTCTTCCTCGATCCATTTGGTGAAGTAGTGAGTTGCAACCAACAGATATTTGCGATTATCGGCAGCGGTAAGAAGTGGTCCCACTATGCCCATTCCCCATTGGGCGAATGGCCATGGGCTGGACAAGGACTTTAGATCGCTGGTGGGTTGGTGGACCATAGGAGCGTGGAGTTGGCATTTCAGGCATTTGTGGACATACACTGCAGAGTCCTTTTGCATATATGGCCACCAATAGCCTTCCGTCATTGCTCGAAAGGCTAGAGACCTTCCTCTGGTGTGGCTTCCACAGATTCCTTCGTGAAGCTCGCGTAGCACTTGCTCGACATCCCCTGGGTGGACGCATCGGAGGTAGGGACCAAAGAAGGACTTCTTATACAAGTTGCCTTCTGGGGATAAGTGAAAGCGAGCAGCTTTGACTCTTATCTGGTGGGCGATCTTCTTGTCATTCGGGAGCATGCCATCCTTTAAATATTCTCTTAAGGGGTCCATCCAGCTGGGGGCAGACCCGACCTGGAGTACCTGTTTCACGCTTGGTGGATTGCTGTCGATGCTCGGGCAAGTGAGGAAATCGATGGGGATGACTCTTTTTAGGTCGGAGTTAACTGCCGAACTCAGGGCTGCTAAGGCATCAGATGACTATTTTGCCCCCTGGAAAACTGCTGGACGTTGATCTCTTCAAAGCTTGACATTCATTTTTTCACTAAGGCGAGGTAGGTTGCCATTCTTTCATTCTTTGCATTGTAATCTCCACTTATCTGATTGGAGACCAGTTGGGAATCGCCGAACACCTATAAATTTTTTACTCCCAAAGTATGCGCCTTTTGGAGGTCGGCTATTAGGGCTTCGTACTCTGCTTCGTTGTTGGAGGCTGCAAATCCAAGCCTGATTCCTTGTTCAAGGATTGTGTTCTCTGGAGTAATGAGGACAATGACGACCCCTGCCCCCTTGAAGTTGGAGGCTCCATCAATAAATAGTTTCCAGGTTTCCTCTTTTGCTAGGTTCTCCTTTTGCCTTGTTGGTTGAGGTTGGTCGGAGGGTTCTTCGCCCGTGAATTCGGCTATGAAATCAGCAAGGATCTGACCCTTGATAGCTGTCCTTGGTTGAAATTGGTTGTCAAACCGATCGAGCTTGACTGACCACTTAGACAGTCTGCCCGAAAAATCCATTTTCCTTAGGAATGCCTTAAGGGGATGCGATGTAAGGATGATGATAGTATGAGATTCGAAATAATGCTTCAACTTCCTCGAGGCTATTACTAGCGCAAAGGCGAGCTTATCCAATGGTAGGTACCTTTGCTCAGCGTCTAGTAAGGTCTTGCTCACATAATAAACGGGGTGCTGGAATCCTGCAACCTCGCATATTAGCTCAGAGCTGACAATGTGATTGGATACGGAGAGGTACAGGTACAAAGAATCCATTTGCTGTGGTATGACAAGAAGTGGTGGAGAGCTTAGGTAGGACTTGAGCTCGACCAATGCTCGCGAGCAATCTGGGCTCCACTCTATCATTTTACTCCCCTTTAGAAGTTGGAAAAAAGGGCTTGCACTTCTCAGAGGATTTGGAGATGAAGCGATTTAAGGCAGCGAGCATACTAGTGAGATTCTGTACGTCCCGGATTGTGCGAGGGGGTTACACCCTATTGATTGCATCGATCTGGTCTGGGTTAGCCTCTATCCCTCTCTTACTGACCACGTATCCAAGAAATTTTCCTGACTAGACACCGAAGGAACACTTGCTCGCTTTAAGCTTCATTCCGTACTTCCTGAGGACTTCAAAGGTGTTTGACAGGTCGGAGAGGTGATTTTCCTTCTTCTTACTTTTGACGAGCATGTCGTCGATGTAGACCTCCATGGTGTCTCCCATCTGACCTTTGAATATTTTGGTGACTAGTCGTTGATAGGTTGCCCCTGCATTCTTGAGCCCGAAGGGCATGACCTTGTACCAGTATAACCCAACTATTGTGATGAACGTCGTTTTGTCCTGGTCGTGTGCATATAAGGGGATCTGGTGATACCCTGAGTATGTGTCCAGGAAACTCATTCGCTCGTGAGTTGCGGTGGCGTCCACTAGTTGGTCTATCTTCGAGAGGGGGAAACTATCTTTAGGGCATGCTTTGTTGAGGTCAGTGAAGTCGATGCAAACTCTCCACTTCCCATTATTCTTTGGAACTAATACTGGGTTGGATAACCACTTGGGAAATTGTACTTCCCGTATGGATCCTGCATCCAGCAATTTTTCAACTTCTTTCTCGACCGCTTTAGCCTTCTCGGGTGCAGTTCGCCGTGCCTTCTGCGTGATCAGTTTGAAGGTGGGATCGACAGGCAGCTGATGACAGACCATACTAGGATCAATTTCGAGCATCTCGTATGGTTCCCACACGAAAACATCTATGTTACGTCTCAGCAGGGTTGTCAATTCCTTTTGTTCTTGATCGGTGAGAGACGCTCCAATCAAGAAGACTCTGTTACTTTCACCATCTCCAGCCGTAACTTCTACCAAGTCTTCGATGACCCGCTCGGAGGGGAGGATCCTGGTCTCCTCTACTCCAGGTCTCCCATACTTTAATTATTATTTTGAAGGTGTCACACCTTCTTCAACTTTCTTGCCGGGTTGATCAACCTTCTTTTCTGGCTTTGGTCGGATGGCTGCTGTGAAGCACCTCCTTGCCATCGCTTGGTCGTCGTGGATCTCCATTACTCCTCGCTCGGTTACATACTTGAGTTTTTGATGGTAGGTCGAGGAGACTGCCTTCATCGCATGAAGCCATCCCCTGCCGAGGATGGCCTGGTATGGCGAATCAATGTAGACTACCAAAAACTCGATCATCTTGGAGATGTTTACAGCGCGCCCGATAGTACAATCTTTCCCATGGGCATAGTTATTTTCCCAGCAAAGCCAACTAAAGGGACAGTAGCTTCCTTTAGGTCGGTAATGCTTAACTTCAACTTTCTGAATAGGTCAAGATACATTACTTCGGACAAGCTTCCCTGATCGACGAGCAATTTGTCGACGTCAAAGTTAGCTATCCTGAGTATAATGATCAGAGCATCATGATGTGGGGTCCTCACTCCCACCAGATCTTCATCTAGGAAGACAATATGCTTGTTATAGTCGACGTCATCTGCTCGTCGATGTTTTCCTGACTGTGACTTTGCTGGATCAATCTGAAAAGCCTGCATTACCGCTGTGAGTTTTTTCATTTCCATTCGAGCTAAGTTTCCTTATATCTACCTGGCGTCAAATGCCCCGTGAATTACTGCGAACTCATGTCCAGCGTCATCTTCCAGCACGTTGTCAGGTCTCGCCTCTCTGTTGGCAGCCTCTTTCTCTGCCTTCTTCTCCACAAACTCGTTCAAATGACCGGACTGGGCCAACTCCTCGAGGTAAGACTTAAAATCTTTGCAGTTCTCGGTCTTATGTCCTCCCTCTTTGTGAAAAGTGCATCTTAACGCATTGTTCCTCTTTGAGGGATCTCCTCCCATCTTCCTGGGCCACTTGATGAATGGCTCATCTTTGATCTTCGCGAGAATTTTGTAAATTGGTTCTTTGAAGACGGTGTTAACAATCTGGAATGCTTTCGATGCATCATGGTTCCCTCCATTCTTGGAGCTATTTTTGTCCCCGTTCTTTCCACCTTTCTTTTGGTTCTCAGTTTTCTCACTTCCCATGGTTGTGATTTTAGCTCGACCATTTTCTCCTGTGCTGAGGCGAGTGATGTCCTCCACCTTAGCGTACTTCTCGATGCGAGACATTAAGTCGTCAATAGTTATAGCTTCCTTCTTTATCAGGGACTGGTATAGAAGGGAGGAGTTGGGTAGCCCAATTTTGAAATAGGCCACTGCCACTTGTTCCGAGAAATCTTCGACCTCATTGAAAAACTCCCAGTACCTCTTCGCGTAGTCTCGGAGTGTCTCTTGAGGTGTTTTCTTCATTGTCAGTAAAGCATCCATCCTTTTGGGATGGGAACTGCTAGTGATGAACCGGGCCGTAAAGAGCTCGGCCAGGGATTTGAAACTTATGATGGACCGGTGGGGGAGTCTTTCAAACCATTTTTGTGCCACATCATGCAGGCCCGAGGGAAAAATGCGGCACATCAGTGCATCTCGGTGATTCCAGAGGGTCATGGCCTGTCGGTATTACCTGACGCGATCAATGGGATCAGTCTTACCGTCATAAATCTTGAACCTTGGAATGGAAAATTTCCTGGGAGCTTCTTCTTCTTCGATTTCCGTCATGAAGGGTGACTTCATCTGGGTTTTGAGAGCTCGCCTTGCAAGTTCTCTGGTTGATCTAGTACCGTGGTGTGCATTTTATACATTTTGTAAAACCCATTAGACGGCAAAAACCCAAAATAACCCCCAAATGGCACAAATATTTTTCACGGGACCAATGTAACTTGTATGAATGAACCACAAAGTCACGGGACTCCTGGTTTGAGAATATGGTGATAATTTGAAAATATCAAGACTTTTTCATAAAAACATGTCGCCAAAGGGAGAAAATAATAAATAACCCCCAAACGGCCCCATAAGAGGCACAAACACCTCATAGGGGGCTAGTGTATCTCGTAGGGGCACACTGATTCGTATCAAATATTGCATATTTCTCCCCTATATCTTAACTCTTTTACGGTCCTAAATGCCTATATTTATGCTCATTAAGCAGACAACCTTGGATTTGGATATATGCATGCTTTGCAGGCGTTAATTGTGCTTTTGTAGGTATTGGAGCGCTAAAAGTGAGGATCCGTTGCATTTTGGAGAAGTTCCATCAGTGGATGATACTTCAAGGGCATTTTAATCAATTCACGTTTCTTATCCAACTCATGGAAATTCCACAGATGCGTAGTTCGTTGAGTTACCATCATGTGGCCGCAAACGGTGTGTCGTTTGGAGTTCGTACGAAGAAGTTATGCCCGTTTATGTAATGGACCTTTTCCCTCTTTTCATGGACCAAATAATTGCACGTAATAGAGTACCGGTCAACCGTGGTTTGGTATTTTTCCATGGGAAGAAGACAGTGAGCTTATACACGAAGGACCGGTCGACCGTGCCCCTACGATCGGTCGACCGGTTATGCCAGATATTTTGGGATATTTTATTTTATTTTCTTTTTCCTTTATTTTATTTCCCACTTACTATAGAAACCAAATTTTGGTTTCTAATTCATATATACTTAGAAAGATTAGGTTTTAGAGATTTGCAGGTTAGGGTTTGGGTTTTTGAAGAGTTCTTCTTCTTTCTCTTTTGGATTGACACTCATTAGGGTTTGTAAGTGGCACTATTCATCTTCCCTACCATTAATATAGTTTGTATCTCTTAATTTCTTGATTTCTAGTTAATTTACAAGCTTTCTAATTTAGGTTTACTTACTTTATTTACATGCTTTGATTACTTTCTTTCTAGTCTAGATTTACCACGTTTATTTACCGCTTTCCATTTACCGCGTTTTTAACATGCTTTATAGGTAATTTAAATTAGGTTGTGTTTTAATGGAACTCACACGGGTTAACACGTTGCTTTGCTTGGTGATAGTGTTTACGGGTTTATTTCGGGTGCGTTGTCCTTGTTATTTCGCATAGAATATTTGATGGGGCATATCATGTATGTCCCGTGCTTACGACCTTTCGTGCGCAATTTCCGAGATAATTGTTGACGCCAAAATCTTATTAGGCTTTTATACGGATTTAGGGGTGTGACAACCCTTGATTCAAATAACTGTCGAAATGAGACGCATTCTAAATAACTCATCGACCCATTTAACCATTTTATACAAATTAACCCGGGTGAGGGATATTCGACGCAACCTATAGTTTTTAATCGCTTTCTTAATCTAGATTTACTTTCCCTCGCCTAGATTAGCATTTCTCTTTTATGCATCTTTTTCCTTTTAGTTTGTACTCACCTTTTTCACTTTTATTTCGGAAAACTAAATCATATAAATTCTAGCAACTCGTATTTGTGGATCTTTTGATACCCGAATTGCCACTGTTCTTGCCTCGCAAGCGTAGTAGTAACTTAGGTTTATGTATAGTCGCGGCGAGACAGAAAACAATGACTGTGCCCTTACACGATCACACTTCTCGCGCGATATCACTCACCGCGTAGTCATTGGACTTCC
Organism: Sambucus nigra; assembly: GCA_949130495.1. Taxonomy (NCBI): domain Eukaryota; kingdom Viridiplantae; phylum Streptophyta; class Magnoliopsida; order Dipsacales; family Adoxaceae; genus Sambucus; species Sambucus nigra. Next base: position 198,041,348 of record OX422211.1, on the reverse strand, counting down.
TTTTGGAGAAAATGATGATAATTTACAAATGTCTAGACGTGGGCTTTAAAACATGTTGCTATAGGGCAAACACCCAAAATAATCCCTAAAAGAACCTATTAAAGGCACGATCACCTCGTCAGGGACTAATGTTACTCGTAGTGATTGATCGCGTAGTCACTGGATTCCCAGTTTAATATGCTGATAATTTAAAAATTACAAGACCATGGCTTAAAAACATACCGCAAGAGGGAGAAATCGAAACGGCCCTTTAAGAGGCACAAACACCTCGCACGGGACCAATGTAACTCGTAGAAACCAATTGTGTTATCACGGGACCCCTAATTTAATAATATCACGATCATTTGTAAATATTTATACTTATGCTTAAAAACATGTCATTAGAGGGAGAAACCCCAAAACAACCCCAACGACCCATAAGAGGCACGAACACTTCATACGGGACCGATATAATTTGTAGGAACTGATCGCATAGTCATGAGACTTCTTGTTTAAGAATATGATGATAATTGTCAAATATATAGACTTAATCTTGAAAACATACCATTGGAGGGAGAAAACCTAAAACTTCCCCATTAGAGGAATGAACATCTCTCACGGGATCAATGTATTGATCGCATAGTCACAGGACTCCCGGTTTGAGAATATGCACTAATTTGTAAATCGTAAGACTTATGCATAAAAGCATGTTGTCAGAGGTCAAAAACCCAAAACAACTCCCAAGTGGACCCATTAAATGCATGATACGGGACAACAGTAACTCGTAGGAACTGAGAATATTGTTATGGGACTCTATATGTTAGATTATGATGATAATTTGAAAATATCTAGGCATAGGCATATAAATCTGATGTAAGCGGGAAAAAACCCAAAACATCCCCAAACGGCCCTCGTAGGAACAAATGACATAGCTGCGGGATTCTCGTTTGAGAATATGATGATAATTTGTAAATATCTAGACTTATGCTTCAAAACATGCCGTTAAAGTGTGAACCAAAAATAACCTCCAAACAGGCGCGTAAGAGGCATGAATACCTCGTACAAGACCAATGCAATTCGTAAGAACTGTTCACGTAGTCACAGGACTCCTGATTTTAGAATATGATGATAAATTTCGAATATCTATGTTTAGGATTAAAAACGTGTCGTTAGAATACAAAACCCAAAAAAACATACAAACGGCCTCATAAGAGGGATGGACACCTCACACGAGACCAATGTAACTCATCAAAACTAACCATATACTCACAAGACTACCGGTTAGAGAATATGATGATAAAATGAAAATCTCAAGACTTTATATTAAAACATGCTACTATAAGGAAAACACCCAAGACATCCATAAATGGCCTCATGAGAGGCACGAACACCTTGCGTGGGACCAACGAATTTTGTAGGAATTGACGACATAGTCACGAGACTCCCGCTCTTAGAATCCGAGGATAATTTGAAAATCTCAATACTTATGCTTACAAACATGTCGATAGAGGGTGAAAACCCAATCCAACCCCCAAATAGCCCCGTTAGAGTCATGATAACCACGAGCGAGACCAATGTAACTTCTAGGAATTGAGTAATGGTAATGCTAGATTGAAAATATGATGATAATTTGAAAATATCTTATCTTAGGGTTAAAAACATGCCATAAGAGGGAGGAAACCCAAATCAACTCCGTAAAAGGCACGACCACCTCCCACGAGAGAATGTAACTCTTCGAAACTTACTATGTAGTCATGGGACTTCGAGTTTGAGAATATGATGATAATTTACAAATATCTAGTCTTATTCTTAAAAACAAGCCCATAGAGGGGGAAAATAAAAAAATATCCCCCAAACGGCCCCTTAAAAGCCATGAACACCACGCATGGGACCAAAGTAACTCATAGGAACTGATCGCATAGTCACAAGACTCCCATTTGAGAATACGATGATAATTTTTTAATATCTATACCTAGGTTTAAAAACATTTCGCTAAAGAGTGAAACCCAAAACAACCCCCGAACGGCACCATATAAGGCACAAACACCTCGCACGGGACTAATGTAACTTGTAAGAATTCATCGCATAGTCACGGGACTCTCAGTTTGAGAATAGGATGATAATTTAAAAATATCTAGAGTTATGCTTAAAACATGTTTTAGAAGGTGAAAACCCAAAATAGCCCCCAAACGGTTTCGTAAGAGGCACACACACCTCGTATAGGACTAATGTAACTCAAAAGAATTAACTGTATAGTCATAGCATTCCTGATTTGAGGAGACCATGATAATTTGCCCATATCTATACCTAGCCTTAAAATCATGACAATAGATGGCTAAAACCCAAAACAACTCCCAAATAAGCCTGTAATAGGCACAACCACCTAACACAGGCAAACACCTAAATCATCCTTTAAACGGCCCCGTAAGAAACATGAACACCTAGCATGAGACCAATGTAACTCGTAGGGACTGACCACGAAGTCCCGGTACTCCTAGATGGAGAATATGATGACAACTTGAAAATATTTGGCCTTATGCTTAAAAACATGCCTTTAGGAAGTGATAACCCAAAATAACCTCCAAACAACCTCATAATAGGCACGAACACCTCGCAAGGGACCAATGTAACTTATAGGAACTTAATGCATAGTCATAGGACTCCCAATTTTAGGACATACACTGATAATTTTCAAATATTTATACTTAGCCATAAAAATATGACATTGGATAGAGAAAACCCAAAATAACTCCCTAACGGCCTCGTAAGAAGCAGGAACACCTAGCACAAGTGAAAACCCCAAAAGCCCTAAACGGCCTTGTAAGGAAGATGAACACCTCACATAGGACCAATGTAACTCATAGGAATTGGTTTCATAGTGACAGGACTCTCGATTTGAAAATACAACGATTATTTACCAATACTTGGACTTGGGTTTAAAAAGATAACTTCGAGGGTGAAAACCACAAATAGTCTCCAAACGGCCTCACAAGAGATACGGACACATTGCCAAGGACCAATGTAACTCATAGGAACTGAACACATAGCCCCAAGACTCCCGATTTGAGAATATGATGATAATTTGTAAATATCTAGAGTTACGCATAAAAACATATCGTTAGTGGGCAAAATCACAAAATAGCCCCCAAACAGCCTCGTAAGAGGAACGAACACCACTGTACCAATCTAAGTCATAGGTAATCAACTCATAGTCATGGATCCCTCGATTTGACAATATGATGATAATTTGTAAATATCTTGACTTACACCAAAAAATATATCTTTAGAGGGTGAAAACACAAAATGACTCTAAAAGGACCCCATAAGAGGCAAAAACACCAAGCACAAGGCCAATATAACTCATAGGAACTGACTATGTAATCATGGGATTCTCGATTTTTGAATATGATGATAATTTTAAAATCAAAAGACTTTTTCTTAAAAAATGCCACTAGAGGGAGAAAACCCAAAACAACCTCCAAATGCCACCATAAGAGGCACAAACAACTAGCGTGGGACCAATGAAACTCGTAGTGTAGTCATGGGAGTCTTAATTTAAGAATATGATGATAATTTTTAGATATCTAGACATAAACTTTAAAACATGACGTTTGCGGGTGAAAACTCAAACAAACCCCTAAATAACTCGTAAGAGGCACAAACACCTTGCTCATATCCAATGTAACTCGTAGGGATTGACAACGTAGTCACAGGACTCTTGATTTGAGAATATGACAATATTTTGAAAATCTCAAGACAGATCCTTAAAAATTTGCGGGTAGAGGGAGAAAACATGAAACAACCCGCAACCACCCCATGAGAGGCATGAACACCTAGTGTGGGACCAACGTAACTCATAGGAACTAACTACATAGTCACGGGATTCTCAATTTGAGAATATGATCATAATTTACAAATATTTGGAATTAAGCCTAAAAACATTGTCATTAGAAGGAGAAGCCCAAAACGGCCCCATAAGAGGCTCGAACACCTCGAACAGGATTAGTGTAACTCCTAGGAACTCGTCATGTAGCCATAGGACTCCTAATTTCAGAATATGATGATAATTAGGAAATATCTAGACTCAGTATTAGAAATATTTTGTTAAGGGAAAAAAAACATAAACATGTCATTTCTAAATAATTTGAAAATCCCAAGACTTGGTCTAAAAAATATTTTATTTGAAGGCACATACCTAAAAAATCCACCAAAAGGTCCTGTAATCCTCAAGAACTCCTCGTACAGGACCAAGGTACCTCATAAGAACTAATCGTGTAGTCATAGGACTTCCATTTTGATAATACATTGATAATTTTCAAATCTCAAGAGTTAAGTTAAAAAAAAATATGCCACTAAAGGCTGAAACCCCAAAACAATCAACAAATGGCACCGTAAAGGCCCCGAACACCTTCACAAGACCAATGTAACTCGTAAAACTCGTCGCATATCCATGTGATTACTAGTGTGAGAATAAGAGGCATGAACATATCTCATGAGACCAATGTAACTCGTATAAATAGACTGCGTAGTCACAGGACTGCTAATTTAAGAATACGACAATAATTTGTAGATTTCTAGACTTATGCTCAAAGACAAGACTTTAGAGGGAGAAAACCCAAAATAACCCCCAAACTCTCCCATTAGAAGCACAAACATCTCGCATATGACCAATATAACTAGTAAAAACTGACCACGTAGTCACATACCTCCCATTTGAGAATATGACAATAATTTATAAAGATTTATATGTAGGCTTAAAAATGTGTCGTTAAAGGGTGAAAACCCAAAACAGCGTCTAAACGACCCTGTAAAAGGAACAAACACCTCACATGGGACTAATGTAACTTGTAAGAATTGATTTCATACTCACGAGACTCTTGGTTTAAGAATATGATGATAATTTTAAAATGTTTAGACTTATGCATAAAAAATGTTGTTAGAGGGTGACAACAAAAAATAACCCCTAAATGACCCCTTTAAGAGGCACAAACACCACACAAGGTATAAATGTAACCCAAAAGAATCGACCTCGTAGCCAAAGGACTCCCGATCCGCGGATACAACAAAATTTTCAAATATCTAGACTTAGCCATAAAAATATAACACTAGAGGTGAAAACCCAAAACAACTCTCAAATAGCCTTGTTAGAGGCACAAACACGTAGCATGAGTGAAAAGCTAAAAATCCCCAAATGGCCTAGAAGGAGAAATAAACACCTCACACAGGACCAATGTAACTCATAGGAAATAACCACATTATAATGGGCCTCCCGGTCTGAGAATATGAATATTTACAAATATCTAGATTTAGTTTTAAAAAGATAACGTTAGAGGGAGAAAACCCAAAATAGCTCCCAAATAGCCCTGTTTGAGATACAAACACCTCGCCCAGGACCAATGTAACTCGTAAGAACTTACCACATAGCCAAAGAACTCCCTATTTGCAAATATGATGAAATTTTGTAAATATCTTGACTTGGGCTTAAAAACATGCCATTAGAGGGCGGAACCATAAAGAATCCCCCAAAGGACCCTGTAATAGGAAGGAATAACACCTATATAACCAATGTAACTCATAGGGACTTACCTCGTAGTCGTGGATAATTTGCAAGTATCTTGACTTAGCCCTAAAAACATATCGTTAGAGGGTGAAAACCCAAAATAACCCCCAAACGGACTTTTAAGAGGCACAAACACCAAACGTGGGAGCAATTTGACTCATAGAAACAAATTATATTGTCATGGTATTCTGGATTTTTAAATATGATGATAATTTCAAAATCACAAGACTTATGCTTAAAAAATGCCACTAGAGGAAGAAAACCCAAAATAACCCCTAAACGGCCCCGTTTGAGGCATAAACAACAAGCGTGGGACCAATGTAACTTGAATAACTACCATGTAGTCATGGAACTCCAAATTTGATAATATGATGATAATTTTCAAATATCTAGACTTAAACTTAAAAGCATGACTTTAGAGGGTGAAAACTTAAATAAGCCCCCAAACGACCAGTAAGAGGCACGAACAACTCGCTCTAGTCTAGTGTAACTCGTAGGAATCGACAGCGTAGTCATCGGACTCCCGATATGATAATATGATGATAATTTTCAAATCTCAAGATAGAGCCTTAACGAGATGTGGTTAGAGGGCAAAGACCCAAAACTGCTCCCAAACAGCCTCGTAAGAGGCACGAGCACCTAGTATAGGACCAATGCAACTAGTAAGAACTAACCGCATAGTCGTGAGACACCCGGTCTGAGAATATGATGGTAATTTGCCAATATCTAGACTTAATATTGAAAATATTATTATTAGAGAGTTAAAACCCAAAACAACCCTCAAACGTCCCGGTAAGAGGAACGAACAGCTCACACAGGATAGACATAACTCCTAGGAATTGGTCGTTTAGCCACGGGGTTGCCAATTTAATTATATGATGTTATTTAGGAAATACTAGACTTGGAGGTAGAAACATGTTGCTAGAGTGAAAAAACTCTAAACATGTCCTTTGAAAATCCGAAGACTTGGTCCTCAAAACATGTCATTTGAGGGAAAAGATCCCAAAAATCCCTCAACATCTCATGTAATCACCACAAACTCCTTTCACGAGGCCAATGTAACCTATAGGAACTGAACTTGTAGTCACAGGACTCTTAATTTTAGAATATAATTATAAGGACACAAATTTCCAATTGAGTCTTAATGTAGTGTTGGCTCAATTCTGGACAAAAACATTTGAGTCATAGGATAGAGGTTAAGTTTATCTATCCAAGCCTGTGACGTGTTAGTTGAAGACGTAGGGTCCAAGATTAAAGCTTCATCAAATTCCAAGTTTATTGTGCCTCGTTTCTACGTCAACAACATGTGTTCCGTTTACTCCTAAGGTATGAATGCATTACATATTTATATAGGAGCTTGGAATAATTTTAATTTGGTGAATTTTTATTTTAATATGACGGTTACTTTCAGAAGGTTTATTTAAAACTTTAAAATAAAGTTTCTAGGCTAAAATCGAATTTTTTAGCTTTTCGTTTTTTCGTTTGAAATTATCGTTCGAACGAGAAATTCGTTCGAACGAGGTTTGCCAACGAGTTCCCTATTTGGCCACTGGAATATCGTTCGAATTGTCATTCGAACGAGAAAGCCGTTCGAACGATAATTCTGACACTTTACATTTTATCCACTGGAACTTCGTTAGAAGGGTCATTCGAACGAGACTTCGCTCGAACGAAAATTTGAACGAGATTTGACGGGAACACGTATTTTGACAGTTTTCCCACTTTTCCCACTACTTTTCCCCACTAACTTTTGACAGACTTAATATGTGCGGGAACCAACCTTTTCAATCTAACCATTTCATATTCTTCCATTTCCTAGAGATATTTTTTAGATTTTAACTTTTCTATGAAAAGGTTCATGGTTTAAGTGTTTTTCTTTCCAAGAAAATCACCCTAAAACACTTTTGGTTTACACCCATATTGTTTATTCCTAGTTTCCATATAATTATCTTGCTTTGAGTGTTTGGCACTGGGGTTTACTCTACCAAGTTGAGGAGTTTGTTTGGGTTTACTTGTACATCCCTCAAAGAAGAAGCCTTGTTATTTTGTTGCGGCATTCTCACATGGTGAAAGGCACCATGTACGATTGACGGTGTTCTTAATATCTCATTGATGAATTCCAAGCTTCCGGTGGAGTTACGGGGTTGTCGACTAGGCGGGGGTGTTTAAAATAGATGCATCAAGTATTGAAAGGAATCGAGGAAGTAATTCATTTGTCTTGTAATTGTAAAACCATACTTAGTGGACTTAAGGCTAGGGTCATCCGAGGTTTTTTCCTGTTGTGGGTTTTTCCTCGTACATCGCAGCATAGTGATTTATTTGTTCATTTTATCTTTTGCAAAATTCATCTTAGATGGATGCTTAGGTAAAAAGATAAAATTTGGTTTAAATCACTACTTACTTAAATTGGTGTTAATTTAAATTTGGGTATATGTTAATTTAATTCAAGTCATCGTTTAATTTGTTAAAATTGGTTTGGCCTATTTTGGTAATATTGAAAATATGACTTAGGCAAATTTCTATGACTTGGATTGAATTAAGTTGTTTAAGTGATATATGTACTTGTTGATTAATCTAATTTGACTTGGTTTAATTTTAATTTGAAAGAAATTAACATACTACAATTGGTACCAGAGCAGGATCGCTAAATTATTGCCTTTAAGATCCTTTTAAATATTTTTGACTAAGATGTAATTTTCCCCATTTTCTAAATTTCCTATTTTCGATGGTTCTAACTACGCCTATTGGAAAGCGCAGATGAAATCGAAACTAAAACCTATCGACAAGAGGGTTTGGTTGTCTGTTGTTCACCTACACATTTAGTAGATAATGAGCGCGTTCCCAAACCCACCGAGAGATGGAGTGAGAATGAATTTAAACTATCTAATTTTAATTCCTGAGGTTTAAATGCCTTGTTTAGGGCGGTCACACCGGATGAATTTCGTCTCATTATGATATGTGATACCGCTAAAGAAGCTTGGGATATTTTACAACTCACTCATGAAGGAACTAGTGTCGTAAAAGCATCGAAACTCCAAAACCTCACCACTCAATTTGAAACCATAAAAATGAATGAAAAATAAACTTTTCATGAATTTTATGCTAGACTTTCTGATACAGTTAATTCATCTTTTAATTTGGCAGAGAAAATACCCGACAAACGAGTACTAAAGAAAATTTTAAGGTCCCTACCCGATAGATTTATCCCAAAAGTGATCATGCTAAATTCTTCACCCACTTTAGCCTCTATGAAATTAGAAGAGCTCGTAGGTGATTTACATACCTATGAACTAGACATGTTTCCCTCCAAAACTGAAAAGAAAGTAGAAAAGGGCGTTGCTTTGAAAGCCCGAAAGGAGGAAAAACAAGTAGTGGAGAGTGAAAGTGAGAGTGACTTGGAAGATATGGCTATTTTTACTAGGAAGATTTGAAAATTTCTTAAATTTAACAAAGATAAATTTTAATATGATTTTAAGAAATTTGAAAATTCTAAGCATGATAAAGTCAAAAAGATCCCTAAAACTTCTAAAGAAAATTTAAATAGGGACGAGTCAAATAGGTGTTTTGGTTGTGAAGGGTATGTCCATAGGGAAAAATAGTGCTCCACTAAACTAAGGAGAGAGTGTAAGCAACCAATTTATTTTAATGCAACCCTTCGTGATAATGACAATGAAGAGGGACCTGATTCCCCCACTGAGCCCAACTTTGTGGCTTTTATGGATAGTCATGTGAGTTATAGTGAGCACTCATCTACTGATGAAATCTTAACACATGACACTTCCGAGGTCAAAGTTTATGATTCCCTTGTTTTTTATGGTTGTGAAAGTGAAGAAGAGAGAGAGATAATGAAAATGAAGAAGAGGTTAATGTGAGTGAACTTCAAAATGGTTTTCAAGAACTTTATGAAGAATCTATTAAATTAAAAAGGCCTAATTTGAAGTTAGAAGTGAGTTTAAGAGAGCGTGTCAAGGTCGTTGATGATAGTGTATTGGTTGAATACCTTAGGACACATGAGAGGACTCTTCGAGAGAAGCTTGAATATAAAGAAGGTGAGATACATAGCCTTAGAGGTTTAATGGAATCAATAAAAAATGAGCTTCTTGTGTTTCAAGAGAGAAATGTTTTGTTAGACTCTAGAATTTTAGAATTAGAAGAACAATTAAAAGACTCTAGTAAACTCAAATTTGATTTGGAGTGTAGGTTCTAAATACTAGCTAAAATCTTAGGCACGGTCCAAATAAAAAATGACACTTGTGGTCTAGGCTTCGATACTCGTAATGAATCAAATCATAAAGCCAAAACCAATGTTTTAAGAGAATCTCCTAGTAAAGCCTCTAGAGATCATTCCATAGGTAAGTCTTTTCACCAAGTCTTTAGGTGCTCACATTGTGGTCGAAAAGTTCATCTTAGGAAATTTTGTTTTGATCTTAAACGAGGTCCTAAAAAATACCAATGTAAGGCAACCGAAGTTGCCAAGATTCCTACGCCCTGAGATAGTCATTCGTCATTATTTTGGGTTAGGAGATCCGACTTGGTGGCTTTACAAGATAGGATTTTTTATTCTCATTGGCTTTCACATGCTTCCTCACTTGCAAAATCTAAAATTTGAATGTGTTAGTAGTTGCATACTTTAGCTTTTGTACTTCATGCTAAATTATCATGATAATTGTATGCTTCTTTAATCATTATTCTAGTCTATACTTCATGCTTTATCACATGCTAGAATTATGATTGTTGTGTATCTTTTGTATTATATTTCTTTTGATTTGCATTAAATGAAAAATACAAAAAAAAAATTATCATTTGTGTTTCATCCTTTTAAATTTAGGCTTAATGAAAAATAGAAATGATTTTTGTTTGTCTTTTGGAGTAAATATTTTTGTTATTTGGTTTAAAAATTTCAAAAAATTCAAAAAGATTTTTTTTGTGTGTATTTTAGTTTGACACACTCTATGTGCCATATATTTGTGTTTGAATACCTTCTTTTTCGCTTCCATGTGGCTATAACTTTTGGTTTAGATTGTCAATTCTTATAAAATTCTTTACCATGCTTACATGGAGTAGTTAGACTTTGTGTTGATATAATGGATTCTATTTCTATATGCCTCATTTCACACATGCACGAGATCATTTGAAACTATAACTTGATATGTATATTTGAGCTTTGTGAGGTGTTCTCCTACCAATCTTGTCATCTACATGTTATGTGACCTAGTATAACTAGTTCATGTTACAATCCGTTGCACGTGATATTTATGTGAGATATAAAAATAATATATATAAATGTGCACGGGGAAGGGTTTCGAAAGGAAAAATCATCCTTTGCGAGTAACCCATCGTTTGGAATGGACCTAAAAGAAATACGTGGTCCAAAGGACTAAAACTAAAATATGGCATTAAAAAGAATAATAATTGCCAAGGCCCTATTTAATTGATATATTCATTCAAAATTATAGATGCCTATTGAGGGAGTTTGGATGGTATATCAACGGTTTGCACAATGTCCGTTTGTCCTAGTTGTTCTTTCAATATCATGACTCTATTGGTTTGTAGAATCATCAAAATCTAGGCTTGTATGCATTGTGTATGTTTGTTAATTGAGTTCAATTTTTAATGTCACATGAGGTTATATTCAAATTTGATGAAGCTTGCAATCAAATGAGAACTCCGTGAACATGTTTTAAGTGATTGGGTCTAAATTTAATTGTTACTAGTTCACACCCCAACACTTCCGTTTCCATATGACGCATTTATGCTATAAGAGTGTGGAAGACTCATATTATATTTAGTATGTGTCTTTTTGGTGTTTATATCTATATATGTGTACTTGTGTCTATTTGGTATATATTATGTATACATATATTTGATATTTTTTTTTTTAGTCCTTGCCTTACTTTTTAGTTCATCTATACTTCTACTTCATGATTGGTATCTATCTTATTGCATTCTTTGTTGATATAACATGCTTAATACTTTATGTATCATATTGGTATCATTTTCTTGCATTTTAGTTGGTATCATTTATTCTATGTATGGATTAGTTATGCTTTTGTTGCCTATATGCTTTCATGTTATTATCACTCTAAGCTTCATCGTGTTTAAATTACTTTTATACTTTGTCTATTCCTGAACAAAAAGGGGGAGAATGATAGGGGGAGAAATGGTAAATAATCCTATTGTAATCGTATCTTAGTTTGTTTCTAGGATTTATCTTAGGGTGAGACGTCTTTCTAGGTATGTCACTGTTAGACAAAAACGGGGAGAATTAATTTAGGGGGAGTATTTATCTTAATTGCATTTAATATTCTTGATAGTCCCTATGCGTTTGATAGTTTGCTTAAGTGTTAAGGAATTCTTCCAAATGGCAACTTTCTTCATCGGCAAAGATATTGTTCCTTGGGTTTTAAGTCAAGATATGTATTTTTTAATTTGGGTGGGATGTTTGAGTCTAGTAGAGCTTGACGGCCCTTTAGAATTTTTGTTGGTTTTTGTCCCAGAATAGCTAGAGGGGGGGATTTGTAACGACACAAATTTCAAATTGAGTCTTAATGTAGTGTTGGATCAGTTCCAGACAAAAACATTTGAGTCATAGGATAGAGTTAAAGTTTATCTATTCAAGCCTATGACGTGTTAGTTGAAGATGTAGCGGCTAAGATTAAATCTTCATCAAATGCCAAGTTTTTTGTGCCTCGTTTCTATATCAACAACATGTGTTCCGTTTACTCCTAAGGCATGAATGCATTGCATATTTATATAGGAGATTGGAACAATTTTAATTGGGCAAATTTTTATTTTAAATTGATGGTTATTTCCCAAAGGTTTATTTAAAACTTTAAAATAAAATTTTTGGGCTAAAATCAAATTTTTAAGCTTTTTGTTTTTCGTTCGAAATTTTTGTTCGAACGAGTTTTTCATTCGAACAAGAATTTCGTTCGAACGAGGTTTGCCAACGAGCTCTCTGTTTGGCCACTGGAATATCGTTCGAATTGTCATTGGAACGATAATTCAGACGAGTTTATTAACGACCTTACATTTTATCCACTGGAACTTCGTTAGAAGGGTCATTCGAATGAGACTTCATTCGAACAAAAATCTAGTTCGAAAGAGATTTGGCGGCTACAGGTATTTTGACAGTTTTCCCACTTTTCCCACTACTTTTCCCCACTAACTTTTGACAGACTTAATATGTGCAGGAACCAACCTTTTCAATCTAAATTTTTCATATTCTTCCATCTCCTAGAGAGATTTTTGAGCGTTTAACTTTCCTATGAAAAGGTTCATGGTTTAAGTGTTTTGCTTTCGAAGAAAATCACCCTAAAACACTTTTGGTTTACACCCATATTGTTTATTCTAAGTTTCCATATAATTATCTTGCTTTGAGTGTTTGACACTCGGATTTACTATACCAAGTTGAAGAGTTTATTTGGGTTTACCTCTACATCCCTAAAAGAAGAAGTCTTGTTGTTTTGCTGTGGAATTCTCACATGGTGAAAGGCACCAAGTGTGGTTGACGGTGTTCCTAAAGTCACATTGGTGAATTCCAAGGTTTCGGTAGAGTTCCGGGGTTATCGACTAGGAGGAGGTGTTTAGAAGAAGATGTGTCAAGGCTTGAAAGCAGTTGAGTCGAGGAAGTAAGTCATATGTCTTGTAATTGTATAACCATACTTAGTGGACTTAAGGCTAGGGTTGTCCGAGGTTTTTTGCCATTGTGAGTTTTTACTCGTACATCGCGGCGCAGTGATTTATTTGTTCATTTTATCTTTTGCAACATTCACCTTAGATGCATGCTTAGGTAAAAAGATAAAATTTCGTTTAAATCACAACTTACTTAAATTGGTGCTAATTTAAATTTGGGTATATGTTAATTTAATTCAAGTCATCGTTTAATTTGTTAAAATTGGTTTGGCCTATTTTGGTAATATTGAAAATATGACTTAGGCAAATTTCTAGGTCTTGGATTGAATTAAGTTGTTTAAGTGATATATGTACTTGTTGATTAATCTAATTTCATTTGGTTTAATTTTAATTTTAAAGAAATTAATATACTACAATAATGATAATTTTCAAATCTCGAGACGTAAGCTAAAAATATGCAGTTAGAGGCTAAAAACTCAAAACAACAGCCAAACGGTCTCGTATGGGTCATGATCACCTCGTACAAGACCAATGTAACTCATAAAAACTCATCGCATAGTCACGGGATACCTAAGTTAAGATTAATAGGCATGATTGTAACCCGTAGAAAATGATCGCGTAGTCGCATGACTACTGGTTTTAGAATACTATAATAATTTGAAGATATCTAGACTTATACTTAAAAACACGTCGTTAGAGAACGAAACCCAAAATAATCACAAAATGCCCATGTATAGGCAAAAACACCTCGTATGGGATGAATGTAACTTTTAGGAACCGACCGCAAAGTCACATGACCCCTGATTGAGAATATGACGATAATTTATAATTATCTATACTTAGTCTTAAAAATATGCCGTTAGAGGGAGAAACCACAAAATAGTCTCCAAACGGCCCCATAAGAGGCACAAAAACCTCATGTGGGACTAATGTAACTTGTAAGAACTGATCACCTCTTGGTTTAAGAATATGACAATAATTTGAAAATGTCTAGACTTATTCTTAAAAACATTTCATTAGAAGGTGAAAACCCAAAATAACCCCAAAACGCCCCCCTTAAAAGGCAAAAACACCTCGCACGGGACTAATGTAACTCAAATGAATCGACCGTATAATCATCGGACTCCTTATTTGAGGATATAATGATAATTTTCCCATATCTAGACTTGGCCTTAAAAACATGACACTATATGGTAAAAACCCAAAACATCCCCCAAGCGGCCCCGTAAGAGGCACGAACACCTCACAGGGGATCAATGTAAGTTGTAGAAATTAGTGCATAGTCATAGGAATCCCAATTTGAGGATACGATAATAATTTTCAAATATCTATACTTGTACTTAAAAATATGACACTAGACGGTAAAAACCCAAAGCATCTCCCAAACGGCCTCGTAAGAGGCACGAACACCTAGCAGGGGTGAAAACCCAAAAATCTCCAAATGGACTCGAAAGAGACATGACCACCTTATACGTGACTAATGTAACTCGTAGGGACTGACCACATTGTGACGGGACTATCGGTTTGAGAATTTAAGTATTATTTACAAATATATAGACCTAGGTTTAAAACGATAAAGTTAGAGGGCGAAAACCCAAAATAGTTCCCAAATAGCCCCTACAAGATACAAAATCCTCGCCTGGGACCAATGTAACACATAGGAATTGACCACATTGTAATAGGACTCCCGGTTTGAGAATATGATGAAAATTTGTAAATATCTAGACTTGGGCATAAAACATGCCGTTAGAGGGAGAAATCAAAAACAACCCCCAAATGGCCTTATATAAGGAAGGAACACCATGTATAATACCAATATAACTCATAGGGACTAACCTCGTAGTCATGGAACTTCTGATTTGAGAATATGGTGATAATTTGAAAATATCTTGACTTAGGACTAAAAACATAATGTTAGAGTGCGAAGACCAAAAACAACCCCCAAACGGCCCCGTAAGAGGCACAAACACTAAGAATGGGACCAATTTGACTCATAGGAACTGATTGTGTACTCATGCGAATTTCGGTTATTGAATATGATTATAATTTCAAAATCACGAGACTTATGCTTAAAAAATGCCATTAGAGGGAGAAAATCGAAAAAAAATCGTTAGAGGCACGAAAAATTAGCATGGGACCAATATAACTTGTAATGACTAGACACATTGTCATGGGACTCCCAGTTTGAGAATGTGATGATAAAACATATACTTAAACTTAAAAGCATGACATTAGAAGGAGAAAACTCAAACAAGCCCCCAAAAGACCCGTAAGAGGCACGAACACCTCACTCGAGTCCAATGTAACTCATAGGAATTTGCAACGTAGTTATGGGACTCCCGATTTGAGAATATGATGATAGTTTTTAAATCGCGAGACAGAGCCTTAACAAGATGTGGTTATAGGTTGAAGACCTAAAAAGACCTCTAAATGCACCTGTAAGAGGCACGAGCACCCAGCACGGTACTAATGTTACTATTAAGAACTGATCGTATAGTCACAGGACTGTTGGTTTGAGAATATGACGATAATTTATAGATATCTAGAGTTATGTTTAAAAGAATGCCTTGAGAGGGAGAAAACCCAAAATAACACCTAAATGCAATATATTTTTCTTAAACAATATTTATCTTTGAAAATGAATATTTTGTCTATAGAATTTACTTGGTCATAGGCTGGACAAAAAAATTATGAGTTTTGTGAAATTATGAAAAAAATTGGAAAACTCTAGTTTTACTCACCCCTAGGCCAAGAATTACTCATTGTAGTAAAGCAGTATCACGCATCCGTAAACATCTTACTCTTTGGCCGCGATTTTTCGGAAACTTCCATATGTAATCTGTGACTTGTGGCATAACCTAGTGTCATTAAACCATCACTTCAATGATGGATGCATGAGCCTTCTATCTTTTGTAAATTGTAAATACGTTTTCAAACGATTATCTTAAAGTTGTGTTAAGACAAAAATTTTGATATCCAAATTGATTTTGTATTAACCCTTGGATTTGTCTTAATTGATTTATATCCCACTTGTATTCATACACTAGAGTATATAATAAAGAATGTATCTATTCCTCCAAACATGATAATAAGAGAACTTTTATAAGAAAAAAATAAAGAAAAAATTGTACTTTCAAAAGAGAAAAAATCTTATTTCCTTCTCATTAGGAATTTAAGTTTTTGTATGGTTTTACTGAAGAATACTCCGTAAGAGAATTTTGACAAAATTGTTTTCAAATAATATTTTATTCTTGAGTAGAGTTTTTCAAACTTATAACAAACATTGTAAGTTTACAATAAATAAACATTTCACAAAATATTTTCAACCATAGGATATCCTCACACATTATAGTTATAATCGGTGGTTACTCACTAGTTCTATTGCCTTGGAACAAAGTTATATTCCACTTTATAAGAGTATTTAATGGAAAAATGTTTTAAAGACATTGGTCGAGGATAAAATTTATCGTGGTTGTGTAGAATTCTCCAGCATTTGTCTTTCTTTCCAAAGAATATGGTCAAAAAGAGTGGTTAGAAAGTCATTTTCATATTGTGTAAATCCCTACCATAGTACATTTTTTGTTCGTTTCTCTTCATGTTAGTGATATTTTTATCATGCATTCGGTGTCATGTGAATTATTAGAATCACTTTATTAACTTGAAGATAAAATTTGACTAAATTTTACTCTTGACAAATATTTTGTCACACGGGCATTTAGTCTTCTTTATAAACTTTGTTGACTTAAAAAGGAAACTAGATTTTAAATTTTTAACTAAATTTTATATTAGTAGCTAGTGTGGAGATCTCCCACTCTCACACTATATTATGATAATAGTAGAGTGGTTGAAAGTTTGAGAAACCCCTGGACCCATAAGTACTGAACGTTGCACGAGTAGTCAAAACCGAACTCCTACATTTTCAATATCATAGATATTGTCAGAGAGAGAGAGAAAAATATTTAAAAAAAAAGGCAGGAGCCAACTAGGGGGCTGAACACTATTGAGACTGGTGAGTTTTCCTTGGGCTATGAGGATCATAGCAGCACCAAAGGGGTCTGATAAAGAGGGTGAACCCCTTTAGAGGTTTATAGGAGAGGATAAATGATAATAGGGAGATGACGTATAGGACAACTCGAGTCTGGTACAATAGGTTTAAGGAGGGCATAATAGAACCCAAGGACAGGTTCAACAAGGCCTCCAGTAGGGCCACCCTTTTAAGGACTTTTCTATACATGTAGGGAGCAAATCCACTCCTTTAGGAGGTGCCCTTAGTGCTTTCCAGTTGGGCAGGGTCATTTTTAGTAGGAACAACCTCAATGGCATCAACAAGCTCTTTCAGCCCCATAGAAGTACTAGGCATTTCCATCAACGCCATAGTACTTGACATTTCTTCCACCGAGATATTAGGCGTAGGGATGTTCGTAATTGCATTATGGACAAGTGTTTAACTTTTATCAGGCGGATCAGCCAACACAACCTCAAACTATCGAGGGTATGTTTTACGTTTGCGATAGTTATGCATGAGTCCTTCTTGATATGGGAGCATACCATTTATTTGCTAGTTGTACATTTTCTTCGACGTCGGGTATGCTTAAAATTTCACCATTGTGTTTTATACATGTGGATATCCGAGTGGGTAGGGGTGTTTCCTTACATTGGGTTTATAGGTAAGTAGCAGTTGAGATCAACCAATTATATTTTTTCCCGACTTGTTACTTTTGGATATGTCGACCTATGAAGTCACATTAGGGATGGATTTTTTAGCAATATTGAAAATGTAAATTTTATATTTATATATAAATTGCATATATTCCAATTTCAGATATTGAGTCTATCGAGTCATATAGACTTGATTTGTTATGAGTGAATTATGATCTATATTAGATTAGATGAACCTTAAAGAGTGAAGATTTAAGACCATTCACCACCGCTCATTGAAGACTTTCGTTGCCATGCATTCACATTGAAGGGAATATTGTATTATTTTTGTAGATTGTGAATTGATTATGGCTAAAGCACACACATTTGCACAAAATATTTTTAAAAGTGGGTGTTTAAAATGTTCTAAACCATCCTAGTAATTTTAAGAAAATGATTTTAGGAAATGGCATAGTGTTGAACATTGTTTGGCCTTATTAAAAATGATTTTGAGAAATTGATTTTGTCTGAACTGTTAGCATGGCTATCTTTTTTAGCATGTGCGCATGACTACTTTGCACAACTTTGATTTAGGACCATGCATGTGGATTTTCCATGATGACCATATTGGATATAATCGTGCACATGTCTAGTGTCACATTTTAAAAATCCTATTTAAAGTACACTTTACCTCCAATTTCCTTGGTGAAAATCTCATTACTCAAATACATTTCCGAGAGGATTTTTGAGGTTGTGAGTATTATTCCTTCGCTTCTCTTTCCAAATTCACTTGTCCCCTCCTATTTTGATAAAAAAATATATCTATACTTGATATATTATTTGAGAGAGAATGGTGAGTGAGCTGGTTTAGATTTTAGATAGCATATTCAGTTTAAATCAATCTACTTTTGAACTATATGATCTAGTACTCAATGATCTAAAATTGGAGGTTCTGTGCTTTATTTCAGGAATTAGAGCATGGTGTGATTTGAAGGAGGATATTGGAGTTTCTTATTCACTTCATGGAGTTAGAAGTGGAATTTTATTCATATATGGGGGAAAGTTCTATGTTCATAGGTAACTACTCGCGAGGGCATGTAATATTCGTACTTCAATCAATATATGTTAAATCTCATTTTTTTACCCTTCTAGAATGTAAAAACTCAAAAGTTTCCAAAACTACTCTACAAAACCTACAACTTTGCTAAATTACCCAAGTACCCTTGAAGTTTTAAATATTACAAAAAGAACCCTAAACTTTTCAAAGACACATTACTTCACCTATCCTTAAACCCTAGACCTCAACCTTATATAAACGTAAACATATAGACATCAATAACTAAAAATATTATTTTTAGCCCATACATATTTCTAAAATTACAAAAATACCCCTAAACTTTACGAAAGTAACACTTTTAAAACCAAATAAGTGTATATACTTTCAACCAAGGACTAAAACCTAAACCAAACTTATTTTCACATTCCCCCTCTACACATTAGACTCCACTTAAGGTAATGAGTTCAAAAAACATGGTATGACATGTGAGGAATAAGATTTTATGCATTTATCCTCTTGAAACTAGGAGGAATACACCTCCAAACCAAACCAATAAGATCTCCTTCTTCTACCTTATAAAATCCCCACGATCAAAGCCTCCCAAACCCACCTCTTTAACTTATACAAAACTCAAAAGTTTCCTCCAAACCAGGGACCTTATCATTTTATGCATTGTATTCCATTCCTTTAATACCAAACGTTTTTTGTGTTGATATTATGTATATATCAATCGAAACAGTAGGAAGTTCACGTGAAAAGCAGTCATTATTGAAGAAAATTGAAAAAAACTCCATTAAAGCTTGAGCTTTAATGGTGAATTTTGATTTTTTGATTGTAAATAAGTTTTGAAGCTAGGGAATGATTTCTTATGAGCTTAGGAGATCTAGTGCATAGCTCGTTTGTAAAAAATCATAACTTTTTTGAGCTTTAATTTCTCAAAGGTGTTTATTTGTTTTAGCAAACTTAAAACTTCGAATTCTCTTCACACATACCACCTCAGACCTTAAAATAAAAACGAAACTCTTCCTTTGAATAACAGAAGCACAACTACACCCATAAGAACCTCTGTCATATTCAGTAGAGCCTCGAAAGTTTAGTCAAAGTTTTAGAAAAATACAGAATTTCATAACTCAATGTACATTGAACCTCAATCCATAAAACTTATATTTTTGGATTCCTTGTGAAAAATGAGGTTGGGAGTTCAGAAACCTTCTCAAATGGTTAAGAAGTTATCTTAGGTCAAAGTTTTCCAAACCCTAAGACAACCATCGAGAGGTTGAAGATGATCTATTCAACTAGGAGCGTTGAATAGTCACGTGGCGGAATGTGGCCAATTAAAAAATCCTTAAATTTTTTACAATATTTTTATTTTATTTTTCATGTCGAAATGGTATGAGGTAAGGCTGGGTTTGGTCAAACCTAGCAAAAATTATGAAAAAATTAGGTTTTAGGTTTGATATATTTCTCCTAAATTACAATTGACACCTCTTGCTTTTCAATTTATGAATTTCAACCCCAAACCTTTTCTATAAGTACTTTGATGTATTTAAGTCAAAAATTATTCTACACCAAATTTCAAATTTGACCCTAAGCCTAAGATTTTAAAGTCCAAAACATAATTACAATTTAACCCCTTAAAATTTAATACACACATTTGTTTTTGTATAAATTGGCTAAAACCAACCTCAAATCCAACAAATACTTATTCACACAAACATTTGTATATGGATACTCAAGTACCAACTCCTCATGACGTTCTCTTTTAATCTTTAAGCCGTTAAAAAATCCATTCAAATAGGGTTTTTTTACCCCTTTAATAGCAAATTTTATGTATTTTCTTAAATGCTATTGATATCATTTTATGATAGCCCAAATTTGATTCCAAGGATGTGTAGACATTAATGTACTCATATGTTACCATTTCATTGATTGTATTAATAATGATCATCTGATCAAATTTGAAGCATTCTCAACTAATAACTGATATCATAGCAATTTGTTATAACAATGCAGTTCACTATGCACCTTTGTGCATTATTATAAATTTTGAAAGAATCACTATTAACTAGGGACTAGACTGTCATGTTATTCCATGGAATTTTCTTACTTGGCATATGGTCTCAGATGATTAAGAGTCGGAGATTAGCGACATTCATATGAGTGCCACTTTAATTGTCTGCCTAGCCGGTTATTTTTTGATGGTTTTAGATTATTTAATAATTGGTTTTACTGATGTCTTATTTAATTTTAAACCCCTTTGAAATGTGATAAGTATGGGGTTATCAATTTTAACTCTTTGACTTTCCTATTAAAGTATACAGACATTTGAATTCTATACAGACTCCACCTTAAATTTATACAGATAATTGTTATAAAATTGGTAAAGCCTACTTAGCTTATTTATGCTAATTCCTTTATCCTCCAGATGGCCCAAGAAAAATAGGATAATCTTTTTCCCCTTGTGTGACACACACTTGTCACTTGTATGCATATTTAAATGTTTGGGCCAGGACTCAACAGATAGAAGAAAGGATAGGTACTTTTCTATTACCTACTTTATAGTTCGTGTTAACAATAAAATGTTGTGATTGCAATACACTATGTTATGTGTCATCTTAATGAAAAAAGTTCTATTTTTCGCCTTCTCTTTAATTCATTTCTTTATTTATACTCTCTTGAACATTCATACCAAAAATCAGGGTGTGACAAGTTAGTATCAGAGAATATTCTAAAATTAACATATCACCGGGTTAGAATCCAATACGGGAATTTTTTTATAAGATAATAGTTATTTTATGTTTTCGCATCTTATTTTATCAGATATTATATAGTAAATTCCATTTGTTAGCATGAACACATGGGTTCTCTTCAATTTAGTTTGGAAATTTTACCGATAAATTTTTGGGAGACTGGTCAGAGAAGAAGCATTTGCAAGGCCCAGAGAAATGATCCACAAATTAGATGAGGATTGGGGAGATTCAAGCAGTGATGTGAAGCAATTAGTATCAACAAATAGAGTTTATGGAGAAGTGCAAGCTATGAGAAAATTTATCGATTATGTGGATGATTCGGTTATATTTCAGGAAGTTACCAATATTGCTTTAGCTAATGCACCACTATCTCCATCACAATATCCCGAAGATACATCCAATAGTGAGCTTATAAGTGCTTTTTATTCAAAGTCAAGTGATTGTACCAATGACGATCCATCCGAGCCCGGTGAATTTTTTTATGATCAAGATTTTGCGTCTTTTGAGAATGATGTGGTTGTTCACACTTAGGAAAATCCAAAATTAGGAAAATTGTCCCTCATATTGTAATATAATGAAATAAAGTAATGTATATAGTATGGATAACTACTATTTAGGGGGTTGACTAACTTTAACTTATGTAGAATAGGGTCTATTATGAAATACTACCATATTGTAACAAATAATTCTATCTATTGTATAATATAAGTAGTATTTTAATATATTCTTATGTTATATTCTTATGTATTATTGTGACTATTATATCATATTTTAGTATTATTCGTACTCAAATTCCCTTCACTTGAAGTCAGGTTGAACAGACTCACACTGAAGGAATCATGCAATGTCTTCAGGAATTAACATATTTAGCCCGACAATAACAAATTCCTTGCCCATCTCTTGAGGAAATCTTAGAAGAAATTCATAAGACGTGTGCTCTCAATGAAATAATACGACAATGACCTCCTTTTTTTTTTAGAAAGCTAGGTGCTAGTGAAGCTGTGAAATGGATGCATAAGATTATGAAAATTCTTAATCGAGTAGGTATATGAAAATTCTTAATAAATCCCCAATTTTAAAAGTCATAAAATACGGGGTATTACGTACTTCCTCCTTATAACGAAATTTTGTCCCAAAATTGAGAAAATAAGGTATACCTATTAAAAATAAATTTGGGTACATGTTGTGCATATCTTCCTCCCGTTCCCAAGTGGACTCCTCTACATTATGATGCTCCCACTGGACACGTACAAGTGGAACAACCTTCGACCTTAATATCCTCTCGTTGTGGTCTACGATATCCACCAATCTCTCCTCATAAGAACTGTCGGGCTATAAATCAATTTCCTCTATCAAGATATGAATTTGGGCCACATCATCTCGAAGATATCTCCTCAATGACGAGATGTGGAATACATCATGAATACGGTGTAAATACTCTGGAAACCTGAATCTCTATGCCACCGACCCTATCCTTTCAGTGATGGGAAATGGTCTTACATAACTCGGGGCCAACTTTCCCTTATTCCCGAATCTCATTACTCCTTTCATAGGAGACACACACAGTAATACTTGGTCCCCCACATTAAACTCTCTGAAGGACCATTTTGCAATGACGTAGCTTTTCTGTTGGTCCTGGTCTACCTGAATGAGACTCCGGATTAGCTTAATCCTAGCTGACGTTTCCTGAATCACCTCTAGTTCGAGAAACTTATTATCCCCCACCTCTAGCCAACATCTGGGAGAAAGAAAAGGTCGTCCATATAAATCCTCAAATGGGTCCATGACGATCGTGAACTGATAGGAGTTATTATAAGCAAACTCCACCAATGGAAGATACGACTCCCAACCCCCTCCGAAGTCAAGGATACACATGTGTAGCATATCCTCCAGCATCTGATTGGTACGATTTATCTGTCCACCTGTCTGCGGGTGATAAGCTGAACTCAATTTCAACTCCATGCCCATAGACTACTAAAAACTCTCCCAGAAGCGTGATACAAAGATCTTGTTTCTGTCAGACATGATATCCAAGGTCACCCCATGTAATCTCACTACCTTGGCAATAAACAATTGGGCATACTAGCCCGTAGTGTAAGTTGTACGCACTGGCAGAAAGTGAGCCATTTTGGTCAGTCAATCCAATATTACCCATATAGAATCATGACCTCGCTATGATGTAGGCAACCCAGTAATAAAGTCCATAGAAATGCTCTCCAATTTTGACATAGGTATCTCCAATGCCTAAAGTAACCCTGATGGTCTTTGGTGGTCCATCTTAACTAGCTGTCATGTGGCACACTTGGACATGAACTCCACAATGTCCTTTTTCATCCCACTCCACCAGTACTACCTTCTCATATCCTGGTACATTTTATCCCATCCAGGATGTACCTCAAATTTAGACCCATGTGATTCTGTGATCATGGCATAATGAAAATCATCTCCTTATGGGACTACCAATCTCCCATTAAACCTCATACCCCCATCAGAACTTACTGAGTAGGACTCAGCACCCTCAGCTAAGAGTCGTATAATCTGATCCTGGAAAAATGCTTCCACTTCTTGGTCCTGGATCACCCTCGAAATATTCTTCGGTGTAACCGTTAGAACAGACATGAAAGAATAAGCTACTACATCCTGGTGTCCCAACTCTTTCCACTTTTCTTTTCATACTTCTGCCACCTCGCCTATCGGTCTACGGCTTAATGCGTCAGCAACCACGTTAGCTTTCCCTCGATGGTATTGTATCTCGAACTGGTAGTCCTTCACAAACTCTAGCCACCTGCGCTGCCACATGTTCAATTCCCTCTCCGTGAATAATTATTGTAGTAACTTATGGTCTGTCAACAGGAGAAACTTCTCCCCTAATAAATAGTGTCTCCAGATACTCAAAGTAAACACAACCGCTGTGAGCTCCAAGTCGTGAGTGGGGTAATTCCTCTCGTGCTATAGCTTGCTTTTCCTGATGAAGTACTCCACCGAGTCCCTATAAAGAGGCATCCGTGTAGACCAAGTACTCCACCCCTGGCCTGGGTAAGGCAAGAATCGGTGCTGAAGTAAACTTGTCTTTTAGATCGTCGAAAGCTAACTGACAAGTGTGATCCCGAATGAATGGTACCCCCTTGCGGGTCAGATTTATCAACAGCCCAACTATCTTTGAAAACCCTCAGATAAACCGCCTGTAATATCCGATCAAGCCTAAGAAGTTGTGCACCTCAGTCAGTGTCGTGGACTACCCCCACTCCCTCACCACTGATACTTTACCCGGATCCACTGATATCCCCTATTCTGACATAAAGTTCCCCAAAAACTGTACCTCCTATAACCAGAACCCATATTTCTCATATTTGGCATACAGCTGATGCTCCCGTAGACTCTGTAGAACCCGTCTCAAGTGCTCGGCATGCTCCTCCTCAATCTGTGAATAAATCAGGATGTCATCTATCAAGACGATGACAAATTGATCCAAAAACTCTCTAAACACTCGATCCATTAACTCCACGAATATGGATGGAGCATTTGTCAGTCCAAATGGCATGACTCTGAACTCATAGGTCCTATATCTCATCAGGAAAGTTGTTTTTGACACATCTTACTCCCTAATCTGCAGCTGATGGTATCCCGACCTCAAATCAATCTTTGAAAAGAAAGTAACTCCCCTTAGTTGGTCGAATAGGTCATCAATTCGAGGCAACGGGTACTTATTCCGTATTATGACCTTATTCAAATCTCGGTAGTCTACACGTAATCTCAGTTACCCATATCTCTTTTTTACAAACAACACCGGAGCGTCCCAAGGTGAGGTGATCCTACGGATGAAGCCCTGACAACAGCTGCTCTATCTGATCTCGTATCCCTCTCATCTTCGCTGGAGCCATATGGTACAGTGCATGTGTTATCGGCCGAGTTCCCGACATCAAGTTTATGACAAAATCGATCTTTCGACTGGGAGGTAGGCCTAGTATTTCCTAAAATACATCCTTAGAGATCTCCTCCTCTATGTAATACAAATGGGTGGAAGATTCTTGCTTCGGGAGAGGCATTGTCACTAAAAACATATCCTAACCAGGCATTGCAAAGATTATGCTCCTACCGAAACAGTCTATCATGGATCTATACATAGTGAGCCAATCCATGCCAATAATGGCGTCGTACTCATGCATATATAAAACTAATATGTCAGCATGTAAGAGTAAGCTACCAATCTCTATGCCTACCCCCCGACATCTAAAAAGGATTAAAGACCCATTCCCTAGTGGTGAATCTATGGATATCGCTATACCCTCAGCCCTGTCTAATAACCCTATGGCCGGTATTAAATAAAATAATGTGACGGCCCAGTATCAAATAAAACACGTCCTACAGTGCCATGAATAGGAAATGTACCCTCTATTGTGGGTGGTGCCTGATGTTCTTCCAGCTCAAGGTGATAGGCTCATGGCAATTGCCCCTGCTGGACAGGGATGGATGGGATGGCTAGTAAAGCTGACATCTGAGGTGGTGCTAGGAGAGTGGCTGGGAAAAGTGGTTATTGTGGATCCTGTCAGTTACCCTGTTGTTATGGGACCCTATCTCCCTCTGGGCAATCTTGGCGCCTGTGGCCATTCTTTCCACACCCAAAACATCGACCCCTAAAGTTCCCTCCCCTCTATCCCGACTGACCCATGACCCTGTTGGCCATTTCCACCCCGGCATTGGCCCAGATGGCCCTAATGGTGATGGTGTGGGCCCTATTGGACATGATGACTCGAATAACCCTGCTCACCATGTCTAAATTCCCCAAATCCCTACCTAGTATCACCAGATCGGAATCGTTTGGCAGGGTCCCCCTGATGGAAACTCTACTCGCTATAACGGGTCTACCCCTGAGCTGATGGTGCTCTACCGGCACCACTACCTCCAGTCCGGTCTTACTGGCTGGAATCCCCTGCTTATTTTCTCCTTTGCAGATGGAAGCGGTGATACTGACAGTGCAAAAAGGCGGCATTGGGTACATCCGTGTATGTAACCAATGACAGATTTCCTATGAGGTGTTGACGAATCATCCAGGTTAATCCGTCCGGAAATAATAAGATCTTCTTCTCAATGGTGGGTGCCTCATCTAGAACGATAATGAGAAGTATCATGAACTCCTCCTCATACTCTGTGACTATCATGCTCTCATGCTTAATATTTAGTAGTCTTCACCTCATCTCAGTCTGCACAATGGATGGGAAGCACTTGCGGTCAAATCGCACCCAAAATGACTAAATAAACATGTTGTCTCTCTCCTCCAAGGTGGTGGTGGACTCACACCACTGCAAAGCGTCCCCTACTAACTTGAAGGATGCCAATAACTGCCTCTGCACGTCAATTCACTCGTGCATACATAGATGCCTCTGTATGTCCTTCTTCCAATTACTGGTGATGACGATATCGGAACCACCCGAGAACTTTGGGGGATGGGCCTTTTGAAAGGCATCCCTGACTCTTTCCCACGCCATAGGAACATGGGCTGGCACTGGCATCACAACCTGAACCTGAGGTGGCTCCTACTGCACCACCGTTAATACTTCATTCACCGCTTGAGCAACTATGGCGGTGACCTCAGTAGCGTTCATCATCCCCTGAGCTTGAGCTACTAGCTACTCTGGCTGGGCATTCCTCTCTCGGGGTGCTCGTCTCGGAGGCATCTAAAATTAGAAGGAAGTTTATTAGTCTATAGTTATTATTAAACCTTAGATAGCTAAAGACGTAACCGTAAATACAAGAGTCATAAAAGTAGGGATCTATAACAAAGACGCTAAGCAGAAAAACGCAATAAGCCGTACAAATCCTAAAGGACACTAGACCCTGATGGTCTGATACCACCAGTGACACCCCGCCTAATTAAATTCTGGGTGATCAGTCCTTTATTAAATTAAATCTAGGTGAATAGTTGGTTCATTCTTAGCATCACTATCACAAAATAAAATTTTCCAATTTAAATACCCTAAAATAATTAAGCTAAGTGCCAAAACAATTTATAATTTTATTTTATTTATTAAATTCCGTAATAAAAACCTTTTTAAATTAAAATCCAATATGAATAATACGAGAGATAATTTAAAACAACCATGCATATGAAAATGTCAACTATATTATTCAAACCAACTAAATATCCACGACGATGTTAACATTACCAAAGAAATAAATCCCATATAAGTACTGAATACAAAAATCATAAGTAGAAATAGATTCTCTAATGAGTCTAAACAGGAAAATAGGAAATGGGCGGCACATGACCTATCTACTAATGAACTAAAAAATGAGTGGAATCAAAGGTGAGGTTGTCTACTGCAAAGACCTGCAACTCCCACATAAGCTGCAGCACATCCGGTCCAAGTAACCTATGTCTGGCGCCTCTGCGGCTAGGCACCTGTAATATCTATACATATATATACAAGAGAGAGAAAATGACAGGAAATGGGTCAGAGCCAGAGTGTAAAAATATCTTTTAAAAATGTTTTAGCAAGTAATTAAATACTCACTAATTGATAAGACATCCATGTTTGTATACGACACTCTTTTGAGAATTCTCGCCTCTCATCTAGTGTTCACGCCTAACGTTCTATCGAAATATCTTAAGACTACCCCATTTCTCCCCCTTTAAGTCTGATTCACAAGGTTTGGTGATTTCACTTTATAAAAATTGATACTTTATTAGAAATTTATAAATCAATTATACTTAAACGGATATCAAACGCTAATTAGGATTGGGAGCATCTATTCACTATTACTACTTACATGCATAATAGAACAAATTTCAGGTATAGGAATTCATACTAATCGCTCATGTAATACATGTATTAATCGGCACCCCACATAAAATCTATGTTGCTGGCATACTCTGCTATCATGTCTCTGTATCTCTCATACAAAGGGAAATACTAGTTCGAAATCTCTCTCGAACAGTATTAACAAAAAACACACAACATGGAGTCAAAGCATAGTTCCAAGTCACTAAGAGGTCAGCACATACCCCTCATGTCTCTTAGGATCGTTTGACTATCACTCTCAGATATCCTGTACCAGGGAGTCCTATGTTCTAGGGTATACTCAATATCACCCATAAAGGTCCCATCGAGATAAGACTGTCCCAGTGTGGCAACCCCCGGGATAAAAAATAGCGCTGGTATGATTATACACAAAATTATTATATATTTATATATATACTAGTATATGCCCATGCCTGAAGGCACGAACGAAATTTCCAAAGTACAAAATTACGAAACGACAAAAAATATGAAAGTACATAATCGCAAAACGACAAAAATTTCAAAAATACGTAATCGTGAAACGACAAAAATTTTTGATAAAGGCACGCAAGTGTAGATTTTCAAAGTATTGAAGCATCCAAATTTAAGTCGTAAAATTTCTTTTACAATACAAATGTGTAAAAAAAACTTTAAAAAATTGGACAAAATTCCCTTTGTTTATAGGACTATCCACCCTGTTTAAGAAATAAAAAATTAATTCAACAAAACAAATAGTTCATTTTGGACGTCGTATAAGCAACATAATCCGAATATACTCAATTGCATAGAATCAAGGCAAAGTATCAATTTTTTTGAAGTCTAAATTCATCCAACGTTTAACCCTTCTTCCAGACTATGAATTTCCCCATCCTTCCACTCGTACTCCTTTAACTGCTGAGTACTTTAGCCCTGCATTTGAACCAAAAGTGAAAAGTCATCACTTAAAAATATTAAATGCTTGTGAAAAAAGAATCACACGGGAATTATTCATAGTTGCATAGTGAAAAGTCAACACTTGAAAAAATGGAATTAATAATTGTAATTTAGGTTAGGATAGTTAGTAATTGAAATTAGTCTGTATATAAAATTACGATATCAAGTTAAGAATTAGTTTGTATAAAGTTAGGAAATAGTGTGTATATAAAATTAGGAATCTTTAGGTTATAAAGAAGGTTGCAACTGAGATGGAGTTTAACAGTCCTAACGGTTGTCCTAACTGAGATGGGGTCTAACGGCCCTAATAGTAGGGTCATCCTAAACCAATGGTTTGAAACTAAGTGATAAATGTTTTGACATCAAACTATCTATCTTGAGAGAGTTACAATGCAACAAACTCACGAAGCTCAATTGAGATGTTACTCACAAATTAATTATAGAACTTTCGGGTAAACTATACTACACACCAAGCCATATTTTTTGTAATAATGAACTTTCAGGTATCAACCAATATTTAAAACCATGCTTCAAGGATATTAGAGAGACTCAAATTCATATCTAAGATTATAATTTTACTACTAAACCGAGAAGTTTACAACATGGTCCAGAAAAATAATGAAAGATACAAAATATAGGAAACTAATACCTCTTGCTCTTCATCCCCCTCTAACAACATCACATCCCAATTTTTATAGGTTAGCTCATCATATATATGTCATTTTGAATCAGGTCGTGTGTTACTCGAACACTCATAACATAGTTTACAGTTCTACACTCTCTCTCCATTCTACTATTCAATTATATATATGCATACCAAGAAGTCATATGCATTTACTGTCACTTTGTAATGAATCAAACTTATTCAATCAAATAGAAGAATAATAGAATAAATTAAACTTATGTCTCCCATATCAGTGCAATGTCCTTTGAATTAAATTATGTCTTCGGATTTTAGTATAAAACTACATTATTTCACTGAAAACGATTTAGAAGTTGGATAGATGTAAATAAATCCACCCAAAAATTATTAAAAAATAAAGAGTAAAAAATTAAGAAAAGTAAAATACCCATTTAGGAATGAAACTTAATGAAGCTTAAAATACATCACCCACCACCGCTTCACATTCGCTCTTACACTTCAACAGCTATGTATGTGGCATTGTAATCGAATTTAAAAAAATCATCCTCAAAAAAATCATATGTACATAAAGAAAAAAAAATTTAAATCTTATTCTCACAAACCCCACCATAGTACCACATTTGAAAGCACATATCATATTACAAATACTAAAAAAACATAGTATACCTGATTTGAATCGAAGTTAGGCAATCTCCAAGTTCTACAAACTCTGTAAAGCAATAAACATCGATTAAACATCGGTCTTCAAACTCTGCAAAACAATACAATCTCCAAGATCTGAATGATTTAACCATTACTAAACCCCCCCCCCCCCCCCCAAAAAAAAAAAAAACATTGAAATCTTCTATTTAGATCTATAAAACTAAGCATTAAAAATCCACCATATGAAACCTAAATCAAACCCCCTAATTTGTACCTAGAGGTAGTGGGGATAGGAGGCTGGAGATGAGGTTGGCAGCGGGTGACTGCGGCAGTGGAATGAAAGGCGACATCGAGGAGAGGGAGTAGCAGTAGGAGAGGGGACGGAAGCAAGGAGTAGGGGAGCTGAAGGGATGAGTTAGGTACGGTTGGCTGGAGTGAATTGAACGGGAGAAATTAGAGAAACGATTTGTGTGAGCGGGAGAGAAGTAGAGAAGCATTGTCATTTTCACCAAAATACCCCCAATTTTGAATTAAAATGTAAATTTGGAAAGTAACAAAAGAGGGGGAACCAAAAATTTTAGGGGTAAAAAAGGTATTGTAGGAAAACTCTTAATCTCAACCCTCCATTTCTAGCCTAGGTGGCTTCAATCTAAACCAGAAAGTGTTCTCCAAACTTATGAATAGTGAAAACACCATTGTAATTTATTATACATATATATATACACACATGCACACTGTTATATATATGTATACCCCACAATTATAACTAAGGTTTACCCAACACCCATAATCAATATTCTTATCTACATGGTACGTATCACTCATATACTACGTACTTAACTCCTTCTATTTTAGTCTCGCATATCTCCCTTTTTATAATTTCTCCTCGTCCCTAGAATTGATTAACTCATCCTATACGTGAATTCAGTAGGCGTACCCTCTCTACCATTATGGTCTAATCCTTCTCGGGTATCCAAATACCTCTTTTAATATATAAGTGACCTCTATTTAAATTTTACACTACATTATCCCACGGACATAATCCGTTATAAAAATCCCAAACATTGAAACTTATCTACCCTACTGGTCCTCCCCATGACTCATTATCATTTATAATCAATCTCCAAAGAATCTACGCGTCCTTCTCGAATTAAATAAAAAAAGGAAAATAATGCAAATTCCAGGAGGGATCGATTGATCGATGAAAGTGATCGATCGATCGAACCATCAATCGATCGACATTCTTGAGTCGATCGATCGATAGAACATGTACTACGAATTCTGCCATTGTTAACTACGGGTTTCCTTCCTCAACCTCAACCCAAACTCCATAATTGAGTCCTAAACTCCCAACCATTTTAACTAGTAGTTATATTAACCTAATTACATGGTTTTCTACGTATAACATGTACGAATTTCATCACAAGCATATGATTAAAGGCCCAAATTCATAATATCAATCAAGAACCCTAGTGTAATTTCCAACGTTCTAATTCTTCTTCCAGATTTCTCTCTTCTAAACTATCACCATTTCGTGGGTAATCCTCTACATATGATCATATTTCAAGAATACAAGTTTTTCTTCTAAAGCACGTGATTTAAATCTCTTAAATCATCAATTTCTTCCATAAAGCATATATTATTTAATCCTAATCTAGCATGGCTAAATTATAAACTAAGATTCAGTAAGAAAATTACTTTCCTTAAGATTGTAGGTCTGATTCCACGAGTTTGATAGGTATAGGCTTTATTCCCTCTCTCCGATCTACGTTTTGGTGGTGGTGGTGGTGGTAGTGGTGCAATTTGGGTTGGTTCTTGGCCTAGAATCCTTGGAAGCCTCTTTTCCTTTTTCCCTCTCACTGCCGTTCTAATCTTTTGAGAATGATAACCCTGGAAGACTCTCCTAACATCTAATACTAATTCCTAATTTTCCTCATTCACCAAGGTTAAAAATGGGAATTGACCAAATTGCCCTCTCAGGATGTCGGCTAGGCCAAAAATCGCCCCGGGACCAAAAATAAACCCCCAGGTACACTTTTCTGACTATTTCAATCCTTCAGGATACGTTGGCGCACTCGAAATAACCATACTAGCGATTTATAACTTATTCACTTTTTATTCTAATAATTCAGTCCCGACACGACACAGGCGCGTCCCGACTTAATTTTCGAAATTTTCATTATATTCACCC
This sequence comes from Sambucus nigra, assembly GCA_949130495.1. NCBI lineage: Eukaryota > Viridiplantae > Streptophyta > Magnoliopsida > Dipsacales > Adoxaceae > Sambucus > Sambucus nigra. Next base: position 198,008,541 of record OX422211.1, on the reverse strand, counting down.
GTGACAATATTTAACAAGTTCAATTTAATATATTAGTTTACTCAATTAGTAGTAATCAACAAATTCCCAATAATTGGATTAATATTAAATTAATTTATCTCAATTAAATTTAATAAATCCCCAATTTTAAAAGTCATAAAAATACAGGGTATTATAGTATAGCTGCTAATCTTCCACTAATTCTAGCTGCCTATATGTTCTAAAGTGAAGCTAATTTCCGGTGGCAAGCTGTGTCACAAAACGATAATGTTGCTAAATTTACTTGGGAATAATTTGAAGAAATCTTGTTCAAAAAGTATTTTTCAAAGCCGAACATGTTCAATGAACTGTCGATTTCTTAAGATTACAACAAGCAAATTTCTCTGTAGCCCAGTATGAAGCCAAATTTGTTGAGTTGTCTCGTTGTGCCATTGAGTATGTGGATACTGAGATAAATAAATTCAAGAATTTTGAAAGAGGACTACTTCCAAGTATCAAGACTTCTATTTCTCCTTTAAAAATTCGAGATTATTCTCAACTTATCGACGTTGCGGAAATTGTGGCACAAAATTCTTCCAATGTTGTATGATCTTCTCACCTCGTTACAAGAAATAATCATATTATTAGGACTTTACCTCAACTTTGACCTCAACCCTATCCAAATACAAATGGAAAACCTTATTCCAAGATTCACTAAAACACTACCTAGTCTTTGATTCGATGTCATGAATGTCAAGATCTAGGACATATTCAGCCACGGTTTCTTAAATTGAAGCCTCCTCCAATCCGTCGCCAGTTAGATAATCCTCCGATAAATTAAAGCTCTCGTATAATAAAAAAAAAAAACCTAAATCAAATCCTATTAAGAAAATTATGTCAGTCCCTAGTCGTGGAAAGAATTGTTCCATATTACTTACATGAAACTCCCATGACACTTATAGACGGTAACATACTTTTCATCATCTTCCTGCACATATTTTATTTGACTCAGGTTCAACACATTCCTTTATTAGTATTAAACTTTCTAAATTGTTACAATTACTACCTATATCTTTAATTTTTCCATTGAATATTATATTATCGACCGGTAAAATCAATACACCAACCCAAGGTTATAGGAATTGTGAAATTTAGCTGGGTTTAGGTTTAGATATTTGCAGTTTTGATACTATTATCGGGATGGATGTTCTCTCTAGACATCATGCTTATATTGATTGTCATGATAAGAAAAATTATTTCGAAACAAAGATAATTGTTCCTTTGTATTTCAAGGATCAGGTCCGTCTGAACCATCACTTTTCCAAATTCAAAAATTCTTCTTCCTTAATTCCTAGAATTTTGGTACAATTTGAAGATGTTTTTCCAAAAGAATTACCCGGAATACCCCCTCCTCGAGAAATAGAGTTCAGTATCAATCTTTATCCTAATACTCTCCCTATTTCGATACCTCTGTATCGATTGTCTCCTTTAGAACATCGCGAACTTCGTACTCAATTAATTGATCTTCTTGAAAAGGGTTTATTCGCTTAAGTTCATCTCCTTAGGGAGCTCTTGTATTATATGTCATGAAATAATATGGAAGCTTTGGATTATTCATAAATTACTGTAAGCTAAATTCAGTGACTATTAAAATTAAGTATCCTCTACCCCGAATTATAAATTTATTTGATGAACTTCGAGGAGTAAGGAACTTTTCTAAAATAGACTTACGATCTCGTTACCATCAATTGGGAGTAAAAGAAGAAGATATTCTGAAAACTGCTTTTTGAATTCATTATGGACGTTTTGAATTTACCATAATGTCTTTTGGATTAACCAATCCACCCGTAGATTTTATGGATCTTATGCATAAAATGTTTAGATCTTTTCTTAAACAGTTTGTTATCATTTTCATTAACGATATTCTTGTTTATTCCCAAAACCTAGAAGAGCATGCCCAGCATCTATAGATAGTATTAGGCATTCTAAGGAACCATAGATTGTATGCTAAAAAGAGCAAATGTGATTTTTCAATGATAGAAACAAAAATTTAGGACATGTGATTTCTGAAAATGGAATCAAAGTCAATCCTACCAAAGTTTTAGCCATTTTGGAATGGAAAATCCTACCAATATCACCGATATAAAAAGTTTTCTACGATTAGTTAGATATTATCACCGCTTTGTGGAAGGATTTTCTTGCATTGATCTTCCTCTCTTAAAGCTAACTAGGAAGGAAGTGTCATTTGTATGGAGCAACGAATGTAATCAAGAATTTCAAATTTCGAAGGACAAATTAACTACTACTCTTGCCCTCGTTATTCCTTCTAGTTATGTAAGCTATGATGTATATAGCAACAACTCATTAAAATGTTTAAGACATGTTTACATTCAAAGAGGAAAAGTAGTAGAGTATGGATCTTGCCAACTCAAAACCCACGCATGTAATTATCATGTCCATGATCTTGAGTTAGCAGTCGTGGTTTTTTCTTTGAAAATATGGCGTTGCAACCTTTATGGTGAAGAATTTAAAGACTTTTCTGATCATAAGTGTTTAAAATACACCTTTACTCAGAAAGATTTAAATTTAAGACAATGACGTTGGATGGAATTTTGGAAGATTATCGATTTAAATTAAACTACCATCCAAGAAAAGGAAATGTGGTATCCGATGATTTAAGTCAAAATCCAGTAGGAACACTCCATACTTTAATTTTTTATGATGGTTCTACTACCATAGAGCAATATGATCTTTGATGATGCCTTGTTTCTCAAAAATTTCCAACATGATCGCATATCCATAATTAAGAATGAAATCTTAGCCGAATAATCCCAAGACCCTTTTGTCCAAAATCTTCAATATTAAAATCTTGACTTCACATATGATAAGGAAATGGGCTTACGATTTAAAAATAGATTGTATTTACCTAATAATTTATCTCTACGAGAATAAGCATTGCAAGAAGCCTATAGTTCTAAATTTATTATTCACCCCAGAAGTTCCAAAATGTACCATGCTTTAAGAAAGCAATATTGGTGGCTAAATATGAGAAATGATATTGATAATTTTGTAAGGAAATGTCTTACTTGTTAACAAGTAAAGATAGACCACCAGCATCCTGGTGGACTTCTTCAACCCTTACTAATTCTAGAGTGGAATTAGGATCATATTACCGTGGATTTTATCGGTGGACTACCTTGTACATCTCAAGGATATAATTTCATTTGGGTAATTATAGACCGACTTTCCAAATCTGATCATATTTTGCAAGTGAAAATGACCAATTCTTTTCAAAAGCTGAGTAAACTCTACATTGGAGAAATTGTCTGATTGTATGGAATTCCTTTATCCATCATATCATACAAAGATTCCCATTTTGTAAGGATGTTTTAGAAGTCATTCCAAATCGCAATGGGCACTAAACTTCATTTGAGTAACGTATTTCACCCTCAAACAAATGGACAATCTGGACATATAATTTAAACGTTTGAAGATATGATACTAGCTTGTACATTAAATATTATTGACAACTGGAATGAACATTTACCCCTCGTAGAGTTTTCTTATAACAACAAATATCTATCAAGTATTAAAGCTGCCCCATTTGAAGCTTTATATGGAAGACCTTGTCGTTCACTTGCAAGTTGGATGGAATCGAGATGCAGTAAATAATTTGTTCCCTAGATACTCCAAGAAACTAAGGAAAAATACAAAAAATTCAAGAGAGATTGAAAATATCCCAAGATCATCATAAAATTTTTGTAGATCAGCTTCGGAAGACCTCGGAATTTTAAGTTAATAACTGAGTATTTTTTAAAGTTTCTCCTCGAAAAGGGATTTTACACTTCAAAAAGAAAGTAAAATTAGCTCCTGAATATATTGGACCTTTCATTAAAACTAAACGTGTTGACCGAGTATCCTACTAATTAGAATTATCGGTGAAATTGTCCAATATTCACAATGTATTCCATTAATCCCAGTTTCGTTATTATATTCTTGATCCCTCCCATACTATTACATGGAAAGAAATTTATGTCCAATTAAACCTTGAATTTGAAGTACGCCCTATTCAAATTTTGGATCCTCGAGTAAAAAAATTGAGAAATAAAGAAATTCACTTAGTTAAAGTAGTTTGAGAATATCAAAATCAACAAAAAGCCATATGGGAGCCAAAACAAGCTATGAAAGACCAATATCCAGATCTCTTCCAAGGTAAATTCAAGGACGAATTTTTTTAGGTAGGTAGACTATAATATCCATACTTGAATTAAGATAACTTCAGTCTCATTTTTAACCCTTCCAGAATTCATAAACTCAAAGTATCAAAAAGAATAATACAACTACTCTACAAATCGCACAATATTGCTAAATTACCCAAGTACCATTGAAGTTTTAAATATTACAAAAATAATCCTGAACTTTTCAAAAACACATTACTTTACCTATCCTTAATCAATAGACCCCAACCTTAGATCAAATTAAACCTCTAAACATCAACCAACTAAAAATATCATTTATAGCCCTTACATTTGTAACGTTCCAGCCCGAATTTATGGGTTAGCCGTAGTGAACCCAATCTGACCCGAGCGTTAGGTGTGAAGTACAATGAAACAACCCATAAAATGTTACAAGTCCGGTATTATATTTAATTATTGTTTCACTTGCATAGCATGCGATTCCAATTTCAAGTTAAACAACGTGAGCGACCCATGGAGAGCACCCTGAAGTCCAAGCATACCGAGCTACTAACATAATCTAAAACAAAGTACTTACCTATATTACGCTCTAAAATACGAAATTGCTCTCAACCTGTCATAACAAAGTGAGAGAGTGGCCAAATGATCACTGGAAAATATACAAATGCAGTATAGAATCAAACGACAACAAGAAGACTCTAACACGTTATACCTACGTGCACATCCAGCTACCTTGTATACATATATAAACATACATATACATACACTTAATGCATTAAATAGGTTACTTTCGACAACCTTATTATTCAAATTAAGTCACCTTAATCTTGTAAAAGACTTCTTTTTTCTCATTCGAGCATTTCTCACTTCATTTAACACACATGGTTAAATACTTGAAACAACTACATTTGGTTTGACTTAAAGCTATTTCTTTACCCAAATTACCCTTTTATTTAAACCAATTCTCATTAGTATTTTAATTTAAATCTTCCATTCAACACAAGCAAGCACTGTCGTAGAAAATACTCATTTAGCCTTAGAAAACCTTTTTCAACACATTCTTCTATTAATTATGGATTTAACCAATTAGGTTGCTTAACCACCCATTTACCCACCTACTTTAGCCTTTTCCTTACCTCATGGACATTAATTAATTTTAAATTCATTTATCCATTTATACTTCATTGGAACATTTATTAATTTAAACAATTCAGATTGTATTAACATGTTTCACCACACAACCCATTTCTTGACATGTTCCTTATTACTTTATCATTTCTCAGAATCTTCCAATAATCGCATACTTCAAGGATCCCCATAGCCCCCGCTATTCACACCATATGCTATGGCCAGTTATTTTGGGTCTTTCACCCCAGGGCTTCGGACCATCCTTAATTATCCCGGTGTCATCTGAGTTTCGTTACATTTGTTTTAACATTTTACAAGTGTCCATGTTATTCCACCTTTCCTTTTACCCAGCCGAAGCCAAACCCTGAATTTCACCCCAACTTGTGTTACACTTTGAAATATACCATTTCATGTCCTTTAAACTTTAACTTTGATTTTATTCCCCAAATCATATTTATTTAGGACTAATTTGTGTAACACATTTCTCAACATTTTTATTTCATAAAAAATTTCCACTTTAAGTAAAATTATCATTTTACCCATTTGTTTACAAACTCATCTTTTACTCCATTTTCCTAAGTGTTAATTTTTCCAAAATACTATTAAGTTACCCATACTAACTTCTTAAGTGTTTTAACACCGTAACACCATTTTATCCTTGGAGTGATATTCTTCTTGATTGGAAACATATTTATTTCATTATTTCCTTCCCAATTTTATAAGTGTTAATCTTTTACAAAATTATTAAGTTACACACTCCAACATTCTAATGTTTAATTGTTAACACTTATTCAACACCTTTATTAACCATTTTCCAAACTAAACATTTGTTTACTTCCTCTATTCAAGAAATCTAATTACACATAAAGACTACTTTCGTAAGAAAAATACCATTTACTTTTTATCAATACATGCAGTCTTACAACTTTATGTCCATCACATTTTTAATCCCATTTTCACATATCTTGAAGACTAGAATTTATTCATTTTCTTGTTTCATGTTTAAATCCAATAAAACCATCTTTAAACTTGTATACATTTATTGCCAAAATACAATAGGTTTATATTCATGAGAGGATGGATTTTAAATTCTAAACTCCAATTAATGGGCTAAACATATATTTCCTTCTTGAAGTTCATCACACTTGAAAAAAATATATTTTCAAGGCATAGAAGGCATTTAATTTTTTTAAACTCAACAAATGTCCATTTTTCGTAAAATCTTCATTTTGAAACAAACTTTAAAACATGATTTCACCAATGTTTAACCAAATAAATAATTATTTCAAAACATTTTATTTCATAAAATGTTTAACCTCAATCTTTCGAGAAAATAAACCATTTTCATAAAATAGCAACTTTTAATATTTCAAGACTATAAAATATTTACTCATCATTTATTTTTAAAAAAAAAAACATTTTGTAACATTTTTATTCCATATTCACTACTCATGATTTTCATCATTTAATCAAATGCACTCTTCTCATGTAATCTAATAGCAAAACTATAAATACACAAAATAGAGTCTTGATACAAAGAGTACGATTTTCACACCTCTGAAGACTCCAAATGGTGGTAGAAAGGTTGATATAGTAGGAGAAACACCCACCTCCAAAGGTGGCCTCAATGGATTACCTAACGAACCCTCCAAAATGCTTTATTTGTGCTCCATTCAAGGTTCCAAGCAAAAACCCCATCAAAACCCATTTTAAGCTCCATGAAAGTTCCATCTTCATCTCCAAAAATCACCCAACACTTATCCAAAATTCAAAGCTCCACTTCAACAATCGTGGAAATGGGTGTATATGGCTTGAATATGATAAACAACTACCAGAATGTGGTGGTTTATTATGGTGTAATGATGATTTTAGGTGAGAGGAGGTCCATACCTACTGGAAGACCATCCTTCTTTCACCCTCTCATATTTTTCAATCTTCCAACAACAAAATAAACCCAAAAACATCCTTTATAAAACACACCAAACACCTTAAATTTACCTTTTGCCCAATCTGGGCTAATTTGAGATCGACAACTCAAAGATCCGAGGACTAGAAATGGGACAACACACAAGGGAAAGTCAGAATAAAACATTTTCATGGCACATCACTCGAACGACAAGAACCTCATTCGATCCACATCTTAATCTCGTTCAAACTTTTTCTTCAGGCGACCTTCGCGCGACCTGGGACTACAATGAAGTGTGATCTCGTTTGAAGATCTTTTGTGCGTGACCTTCGCACAACATCACATCTCGCTTATAAGGACATCCCTTTATCGTTAGAATGGTCCATTTTTCATATTATTTTATTTCCTTCAATTTTAACCCATATTTTTTTAATAATTCTCCTCAATCCTCACACCATCACAAGTTATACCAAACTTAATTGAATTAATGGGACTACGTATTACAAATTTCCCTCCTTGGGAAATTTCGTCCCCAAAATTCTCGATCCATTAATCCTTAAGCTTATGGGGTTCACCAACTTCTATTTTAATCCATAGAAACCCTCCACGACAAAGTCCTCGAAGTTATTAATACTACGGTCAGCTTACGTGCCCCCACCTGGGGTTTGTCACCAAATAATCAAATGCGAGATGCCCAAATGCTCGCCATCTTGCTAACCATGAACGTCACATAATAGCCAACGAGTCTCCACTGACTTGATGATCATGTGCAAATAATTTATAGTACTACCTAAGCTATTACACAAGGCATGTTGACACCTCCATGACGACCCTTTCTAGAGATCAACACTCATATAATGTGAACAGTAATACAACTAATCATCATATTCATCCCTAAGGTGAATCCCATCTTAGGATGGTAGGCCCTACGTCCCATAAATTGTTAGTTTATCTTGATTATACCACTCACATGATACTGCCAATTATCGCACTATGTTATTTTCTCACTCTAAGGAGTAATATTCTTACAAGTCATCACCATGCGTTCGGCTTACGCCATTCGTTGCGTCACTCTAATGACCTTAGTACTACCCTAGGTGTCTCACCTTTGAGTACTAACTTGATCCTCACTCTAATCCACTCACCGTGGCAAAGAAAAATCATATTCTAAGTTTACCTCAATTTCCAGTGCTATGTTATATCCTCAAGTATACATCCCGCTCTTTGAAACTCGAGCCACTAACTGTCATGTCGGCCAGTCGAAAGTCCACTAATCCTAAGAAAGATCAATACTACGAGAAAACCGTGTGGTCAAAATAAAAGCCACCCGTACACAGAACTTTATGTAATAGCAAAAATACCTCTGATAGGGTGCACTTAGTTACCGAGCTGCATTGACCATATCGTTCCACCGCGCTCTACGAGGCTCAAATGTGCCATACCATGGCATGGCACCAATTTGAGTTACCACATATATGAGAATACCGATCCCTAATTACCGAAACTAAAAGGGACACATGAGAGTTAGAAGGGACCAATAACCGTTCTAAGAAATTTCATCCATAAGCGTCCGACTATTATTTATAAAAACAAATCCATTCCATATGCTTGAAGTTATGTCACTTATTCCCAAAGTTATCATCGAGCACTTATCCTAGCCACATACCCTGGCCTTGGTCACTCACCATGATGAATCGAATCACAACCATTCATTCTCGTAATAAGAAAGCAATATACAAATCGGTACTCCTCTAGGAAGTCAATACCCGACTTCTTTCTTTGGGAGCAAGGACCTATGCTTCACATCCTTGGTGTACATGAACCATTTTGATTGGCGGATACATCCCACCCTTATCTACATTAACCCTGTTAATTTACTGGTGATGACGTCACGAACCTACTACACTTACCTTATCATATCGTGATCAAAATTCTAAATTCCCATAGGCATTAATTAGCTCAAGCGAGGCATTCACCTTACCGTGTCCTTTAACCACACGAGATTGCCACTAAACTTACTTTCAGTTTCTACCCACATAGAATTTACGTAGCGGCCACACGCACCACTATTGGCCTTATAAGGGTAGTGAATATCATACAGGGATACATCTTTTAATCCGTATAGGATTGGCAAGACGTGCCAATAACTAGTCATTACATTGTTAAGGTTATCCTAGCATATATCGTCGACATGCCGACATTATAATCATGTTTCAATGCTTCTCCGCCTAGGTTTCCATTTTTAAGTCTCCACATGGCGTCATCACTGTAAGTTTCAAATATATTTCCTAGTACATCCCAACATCCAGTATCACCACACCAATACTAGTCATTCCATGACATCCGAGCAACAATCCTAAGATGACACAAGCTATCACCCTACCATAAGGATTACACTACCCATTTGTGCCGATTTAGGAAGCCACGCCTAACAAGTACACTATACAACCAGCAATCTGGGATCATCACCTTATCCTCAACAAAATCATCACTAGTCTACTAATGCTCCTTCATACCAAACTAACTGGTCTCCTAAGGACATGAGACAAATTTCATATAATCATTCTCAAGACCCGATAAGATTTCATCATCCATACCTTTTTCATTATATGTGCTCTCTACAAACCTTTCAATACCCACATCACGATCACTCGGTGCTCATAAAGATCCTAGTCTACGAGCTTCTACCTATAGTGTACCTTAACCATCAACATCTTCAAGGCGTCATAACATTCAATCTGTATCCTCAATGACGCCAAACAATTTGTCCTGTGGATAGCTCAAAATGCCTATGAACTACTCTCACACTAGGATTACGTCACAGCTAGCAATCACTTTGGCAGTTACAACGAGCCTTTACACTTAATCAGTGATCTTAACTTTCACTTAAATGGTTGTGACCCTAAGCCACGTATAAACCATAACCAATGCTACTACGGATTATGGCAGGGTACAAGACTTCGCCTGCAACCTATAAACCTCAAAGTTTGCCTCACTTAATCCTCAATAATGTTAAACCATGACAACTAAATTTCTTCACTATGTAAACATCATATCATGTGCTAATATGATAGTTAACACAAATATATAGATCTTGGTAGGATATGGGACCTTGGGTATTGCCTATAAATAACAAGGCTTACACCATAAAACGCCGCGAGGGATCATATTCCTCAATACCACATTATAATCAAAAAACATGAAACCCAAGTCCTCAACCAAGGAACCCAGTACGCTCTCATCACATTAACAATACTTATGAATTCCACTTAGTCATCTAACCTCCATATATGAAATATACGACCTTTACAACTAGGTCATAACAAACACTACTCATTGTTGCCACTACCAAGGCTACTCTCATTATTAAAGTTATCACACAATACATCTCACATAAAGCATCACAACGTTTCCCCTATTGGACTACACAACTTCATATTTTCACTGGACTATAATCAATTTTGATATCACCCCAAGGATTGAATTTTCATAATTACATCACCGGCGTCAACTACCCATAAGCACCATGCCTGAGGGTTATATACCTTTTAATCACCAATCATCAGTGCCTAGTCATGACACCTTGACTATCAACCTCTACCGTTGACTATATTAAGCTCATGCCACTTGCCCAATTGGCTTTATTTCACTCTATTGACATCTCAGACTTCCCTTCGTCATCAAGGATAGGAACATAAGAAACTCACATTAACAACCACAGTGTCAACACTATTGGCTTGCATTGACACCCGTAAATTACTAATAATTTTAATCCTAAGTGAAACGATTTAAAACTATTAAGTTAGTTGTGTGCCACTAGGCAATAACTTACTTGCCGTGCTAACCTCTTTGACTTTACCGTCCAAGAAATGAACTAAACCGTCACCAAACTATAGCACGGTCGTCCCAAACTAACACAAATGTCGAAAGATCCAACACCGACCTCACCACTTCACTCCCGAAAGGAACCTTGAACCTAGAGCTCTAATACCATTTATAACGCCTTAGCCTGGATTTATGGGTTACATGTAGTCAATTCAGTCTGACCCGAGCGTTAGGTGTGAAATGCAATGAAACAACCTATATAATATTTCTAGTTTAGTTTATTTTTATTAACGTTTTGCTTATTTAGCATGAGATTCCAATCTCAAGTTAAACTACCTGAGGGACCCATGGAGAGAACACCGAAGTCCAAGCATACAGAGCTACTAACATAATATAAAAAGAAGTACTTACCTATATAACACTCTCTAAATACGAAACCGCTCCTAACATGTCATAATAAAGCATGGGAGTGAGCCAAATGCCTAGTAAGAAATATAAAAATGCAGTATAGAATCAAATGATCGAAAGAAGACTCTAACACATTATACCTACGGGCACATGCAGCTACCTTTTAAACATATATAAACATACATACATATATATATATATATATATATATATATATATATATATATATATATATATATACATATATATATATATATATATATATATACATATATATATATATATATATATACTTAATGCATGAAACAGTTTACTTCCGAAAACCTTGTTTTCAAGTTTAATTTACCTTAATCTTGTAAAAGACTTCCTTTTTCTCATTTTAGCATTTCTCACTTAATTTAACACACACAGTTAAATACTTGAAATAATTACATTTGATTTTATCGAAACTCATTTCTTTACCGAAATTACCCTTTTATTTTAACCAATCCACATTAGTATTTTCGTTGAAAATCACCCATTCAACACGCGCAAGAAATGTATTAGAAAAAAATCATTTAGACTTTGAAAACCTTATACAACACATTCTTGTATTAATTATGGGTTTAACCACTTAGGTTGCTTAACCACCCATTTTCCCGCCTACTTTAGATTTTTCCTTACCTCATGGACATTAATTAATTTTAAATTTACTTATCCATTTATACTTTACTGGAACATTTATTAATTCAATAAAGTCAGGTTGTATTAATACGTTTCACCACACTACCCATTTCTTGACACATTCCTAATTACAATATCATTTCTCGAAATCTTCCAATAATCGTATACTTCAAGGGGGCCCATATCGCCTGATATGCGCACCATATGCTCTGGCCAGTCATTTTGTGTAAGGCCCTAAAACACGATTAGTAAGATTAATTATACGATTAAGTATAAGTTATGAGTTATAAGTTATAAATTGGTTAGGTGGTTAAATGCATCATGAAAATATGTTCTAAAATCATCATTATGTTTATAAAAAGTAAGCTAGAGTGTTGGTGCGAAAGTGGCGATGTTTGGTCGCCAAATGTGAAAGTTATGAAATTTTGAGTAAATAATTACTCTTCTGTTCGAGCCCAAATTAGGTGTACTAGTTTTATGATTTTGGGAAAACACGAAAAATGAAAGTTGTATATGTTTAAGTTATATACTCATAGACACAAAGTGAGAGTAAATCGGGGCCCGAAATAGTGAGTTATGGTGATTTTACGAGGCAGGACAAATCTGTCATTAACGAAATTGTCCTATTGGACCCCTTGCCCAACGAATCGCATAATACCACCTTAAAGTGGTCACATAGCCACGTTTTTAAGCTTATAAGGCAGAACTTATCATCTTTTTCATTTCCTATTACAATCTTGAGGAAAAATATTCTTGTGGAGAGAGAAAAACAAAATTAAAAAGAATTTCTTTGAAAATTCACCATAAATCGAGGAATTCTCGTAAGGTAATTACATCTTTATTAAAGTTTGTCACATGGATGAGTTCTATACTTGGCATGTTTTTATTTCTGATTTGGATATATATTTTAATGATAACCACATTGCTTACTTGTGTTGGAACAAGGATGGGTTAAGAACATAAGTTAGAACTAGAGCTAGGATCGTAAATGCATACTTTAAAGTCCTAAATTTACATCATCCTTTTGTAAAGCATTTTGATTTAGAAAATTCATGATTATGATGTATATTTCTGCTAAAACATGTTTATTATATGTTTCCATGAATTATACTCAAGGTCTAGGTTATATATGCTTAAAAATGTTAAGTTATGCCTTAATGTTGTATTTTGACCTAGTTATGCTAAAAATGGCATAAATCATGGAATACTTATTGGAATTGAGTGATTCAAGTTGGAGAGTAAAATAAACTCATACATGTATAACATATCCGAAAATGTGTAAAAATACCAAGGAATGAACCCTTGGTTATTGTTTGAAGTTTTGGTTTAAAATCTGCCCTAAAGGAGCAAAAACGCATACCAGGTGTATGACGTTTTGCTCGACATAGAAAATGAGCCCTAAAAATTATGAAACATTAAATTTGTATTATTCAATGTGTTTACTGATATTGGGTGGAATACCATGGAAAGTTATATTGTACAAAAATTGTGAGAATTCCATGAAGTTGAAGTTGTGTTGTTGTTTTTCTTGAGAAATGATTTGGAAAAGGCTGTAATAAAATGGGCATAACTTTGTCTAGCAAATTCGTAATTAAATTCTGTAAATTGTGTTAGAACCCTAATTAATTGGGTATTATATAAATGTGAAGTTTCATATTTAATTCCTCCTTAGTTATTTCTGATTGACCAAATGATGTGATGTATTACTGGGTTTGATGTTAATCGGTGTATTCAAATACTAACAACATTGACTTATTAGGTGGGGAAGCAGCTAATACTACCATACAAAGGAAGTAGTTGGTTTTAATCTTAGCACTAAATCCAAGGTGAGTGACCTTCCTTATGAAATATAAATGCTTATAATTTCATATGGAAATGTGTAGTTAAACACAGGTGTGAAAATGTTTATGGGAGTGATGTTGTATTTATGAAACATATGCATATGATTAAAAATGTTAAGCGATGTTATATAATGATATGGACTAGTGAGTCCTTTATCTAATGTTAAGGACTGTGGTGGGTCCTACGGGATGTGGTGATCCTGTTAATCCAACTTAAAGGTTTGTGTACTCGGGCCTAATAAAGGGATGTGGTGGTCCCTAATAACTGTAGTGGGTTAATTGGACTGTGGTGGGTCCAGGCTTGCGAGAGTTTCACAATTCCTGTTGGGTTATAGCATTAGAACAAAATAAAAATGGTTATTAAAATTGGTTATATGTGTGGTATGTGGTCATTCACTAAGCCTTTACAGCTTACACTCCTATAATGTTTTGTTTCAGGTATGCTTATAATTTGGAGTTCACTGCCAAGTTAGGACCTTAAAACGGGAGAGTGACAGATATTTAGTATGGTTTGAATATCAGGATTTCTTTTGTGTAATTATTAAAGTAAGGATTCTTGGTTATGTAAAGTTATGTCGTACTTATTAGTTATAAGTAAAGGCAGTTATGTTTTCATCTACACATACCTTTGGAAAAAAAATCTTATGCTATTTTCCTTAGAGATTTAAATAAAAGCATTGTTTAAGCCAATTTATCTCTAATTAAAAAAGATGAGTTTAACAAAATTAAGTCGGGGCGCGACAACTTGGTATCAGAGCGTGGTCATTAGGTTCTGGATAGGGTGTGGGGTCTAGATTGGCAGTGGACACTAAAAAGTGAGTTGGTTATGCACCTGGATTTTGACTAACAATGTTAATGTTAAATTGCTGCTATTGTATTTTTTTTAAATGAATTATATCGCAGTGAATGATGGATCCACACGAGTCGCATGATAGAGCAGAGGATGAGGCATCCTATGTACCTAATAGTCGGCAGGGACATAGACCTATTGAAGTGGATGAACCAGAGGTGCTACAACAACCTATTGATGATGTGGGAAGAATATTGCGTTCTGTGGCACAACTTATGGAACAAGCAAGAAGTGGAGAATATATTGGGGATAGGGACAAATTGCATGAGAGGTTCATGAAGTTAAATCCGCCAGCATTTACTGGGACTACTGATCCGTTAGTGGCAGAGGGGTGGATTAGAAAGATGGAAACAATATTCAAGGTGATGGAAGTACGAGATAAACAAAAGGTTTTGTTAGCAACCTTTAGATTGGAGAATGATGCAAACTTATGGTGGGATGCTACAGAGAGGTTACTTACTATGATGGGGGGAGTAGTGCCAGCAAATCCTCCACCAATTACATGGGAAAGGTTTGTGAAAGTGTTCTTTGAAAAATATTTCCCAAGGCTTTATAGGAAGGAGAAAGAGGAAGAATTTATCACGTTGAAACAGGGTAATCGAACAGTGGCAGAGTATGAAGCTTTATTTATATCCTTATCTAGATTTGCACCTGACTTGGTGAGGACAGAAGAAGGTAAATGTGATCGGTTTCAAACCGGGCTGAGTGTAGAGATAAAAAGTATGGTTGCTAATATGAAGATCGTAGATTATGTGGACTTGGTTGATAGGGCCATGGTGTCATAAAATTCAATGAAAGAAATGCAAGTTGAACATTCGAAGAAAGCTAGACATGATGTTATAAGATCATATGGATGGGAGACGGGAACCTCAACTCAGAGTGTAGCATGAGGAGTACCTAAGGGACAAGAATTTAAAAATAATATAAGTGCAAGTGGAAGATTTCAAGCTCGAGGTGGAAGGACTGGGATGAATCGGTCAGAAAATGCATCTGTGTTGGTGACGAGGGTTATATTTTGTTATAGATGTGGTGGTCAAGGGCACATGTCTCGAGAGTGTACAATAGCTGAGACGACACCTTTGTGTTTCCATTGTTATCAACCGGGGCACTTACGAAAGAATTGTCCAGCGATGGGAGCTACAACATCAGTTGGGAGTGTGGCAGTAGGAGGTAGGAGTTCTACACAGAATGTACCCAGGGGAGGTAGAGGATGTATATCGCAAAGTCAAGGCCAAGGCAGAGTGTTTGCACTGACGCAACAAGATGCACAAGCTATGCCTAATGTAGTGACAGTTACACTTCCTATCGGTGATAAAGATGCTTATGTGTTGATAGATCCTGGTTCTACACATTCTTTTGTGTCTTTCCTTTATCTGTTGCATCTTAATAAACCATTATCATCATTAGATTCTGGTTTAGCTATTGTTACTCCAGTGGGGGGTTTGGTTTTTATTGAGAGGGTATATAGGGAGTGTGTGGTGAGAGTGGGTGAAAAAGAATTACTAGTTGACTTATTACCTCTCGATATGCGCGACTTTGATGTAATACTGGGTACGAATTGGTTAGATTCATATCATGTATGTTTGGATTGCTTTAAAAAGGAGGTAGTGTTTCAGTTACCGGGTGAACCTGAATTTAAATTTATTGGGGAATGAAATGTCACTCCAACTTGTTTGATTTCTGCTACAAAATGTTATGAACTGCTAAGGAAAGGATGTGAGGGTTATCTTGCCCATGTGGTGGACATACGACAAGAGGCTGGAAAACTATCAGATATACCAGTAGTTAATGAGTTTGCAGATATCTTCCCAGAAGAACTCCCAGGGTTAGCACCAGATCGTGAGGTAGAATTTGCGATTGAGTTGGTACCAGGCACCGCACCGATATCTATTGCACCATATCGCATGGCACCTGCAGAATTAAAGGAGCTAAAAATACAGTTGCAAGATTTGTTAGATCGTGGTTTTATAAGGCCTAGTGTATCACCGTGGGGAGACCCAGTATTGTTTGTAAAGAAGAAAGATGGAACCATGAGGTTGTGCATCGATTATCGTCAATTGAATAAGGTGACTATCCGTAATAAATACCCACTACCCCGCATTGATGACTTGTTCGATCAGTTGCAAGGAGCCAAAGTGTTTTCTAAGATTGATCTCAGATCCGGATATCATCAATTGAAAGTAAAAGATTGTGACATTTCTAAAACTGCTTTTCGTTCCAGGTATGGACATTATGAATTTCTTGTCATGACATTTGGGTTAACAAATGCACCGGCCGTATTTATGGATTTGATGAACCGTATATTTCACCCACACGTGGATTCTTTTGCCATTGTCTTCATTGATGATATTTTGATATATTCTCGTAGTAGGGATGAGCACGAACACCACTTGCGTATTATTTTACAGACCTTGCGAGAGAAGCAGTTGTATGCTAAATTTTCTAAATGTGAATTTTGGCTAGACAGGGTAGTATTTTTGGGGCATGTTATTTCTGCTGATGGTATTTGTGTAGATCCCAAGAAGGTTGAAGCAGTAATGAATTGGGAAAGACCAACTAGTGTGACAGAGGTGCGTAGCTTTTTGGGATTGGCGGGCTATTATAGGAGGTTTATACCGAGGTTTTCTTCTATTGCATTGCCATTAACTAAGCTTACCAGAAAGGAGAACAAGTTTGTGTGGAGTGGCGATTGTGATAAAAGCTTTGAAATTTTAAAGGGTAAGTTGACATCAGCTCCAGTATTGACTATCCCAACGGGTACAGAAGGTTTAGTTATTTATAGTGATGCCTCGTATCAAGGACTCGGTTGTGTGTTAATGCAACATGGAAAGGTAATTTCTTTTGCTTCTCGAAAGTTAAAGATACATGAACGCAACTACCCTACACACGATCTTCAGTTGGCTGCAGTAGTTTTTGCATTAAAAATCTAGAGACACTACTTATATGGTGTTAGTTGTGAAATTTTTACTGACCATCAAAGCTTAAAATACTTGTTTACACAAAAAGACTTGAACTTGAGGCAAAGAAGGTGGATGGAACTTATAAAAGATTATGATTGCACGATATATCACCATCCGGGTAAAGCTAATGTTGTTGCTGATGCTTTGAGTAGAAAATCTCTAGGCATAGTATCTTGTATTTATTGTATTCGAGTTGACCTGCTGAGAGAGTTAGCTTTAATGGGGGTGGAATTAACTTTGAATGAGTCTTATGGAATAGTGGCACATTTAAATGTTAGACCCACGTTGATAGACTGGATAAAACAAGCACAGGCAGGAGATACAGAATTGGAGAAAGTTAGAGATAATATGAAAAAGGGTAAAGCAAATGAATTTTCTATTCGGGATGATGACATTATTATGTACGAAAACCGTTTGTGTGTACCTAATGTGCCTGATTTAAGAAGAACAATTTTAGAGGAAGCCCACTGCTCTTTATATGCTATGCATCCAGGGAGCAAGAAACTGTATAGAGATTTGAAACAATGTTATTGGTGGCCGGGAATGAAACACGACATTGCAAATTTTGTTGCTAGATGTCTAGTTTGCCAACAAGAGAAGGTGGAGCATCATAAGCCAAGTGGTTTACTACAGCCCTTACCTATTCCTGAGTGGAAATGGGAGCATGTTACTACAGATTTTGTTATAGGTTTACCAAAATCATCACGAGGGTTTGATTCTATTTGGGTTGTCGTTGATAGGTTGACTAAGTCTGCATATTTTCTTCCTGTTAAAACTACTTACTCCATGGATAGATATGCCAAATTATATGTGGATGAGATTATCAGATTGCATGGTGCACCTGTTTCTATTATTTCTGATCGAGATCCTAAGTTTACTTCTCACTTTTGGCCTAGTTTACAAGAATCTGTGGGGACTAAATTGAAATTTAGTACATCTTTTCATCCTCAAACTGATGGGCAGTCAGAAAGAACGATCCAAACACTTGAAGACATGTTACGAATCTGTGTGTTGGGGTTCAAGGGGAGTTGGGATGAACACTTGCCACTAATAGAGTTTTCTTATAACAATAGTTATCATTCGAGTATTAATATGGCTCCTTATGAAGCTTTGTATGGGAGAAAATGTAGAACTCCAGTGTGTTGGACTGAAGTAGGAGAACGAAAACTTCTTGGGCCAGAAATTGTACAACAGACTACTGAAAAGATCAATGTTATGCATAATCACTTAAAGGTGGCGCAAAGTAGACAGAAAAGTTATGCCGACAACCGAAGGAAAGAATTGAAATTTGAGCAAGGTGATCGAGTATTCCTACGTGTTTCTCCTTGGAGAGGGGTTATGAGATTCGGGAAGAAGGTAAAGTTAAGTCCCAGGTACATTGGCCCTTATGAGATAGTGAAACGGGTTGGAGCTGTAGCTTATAAATTGGCGTTACCACCAGAATTGTCCCGGATACACGATGTTTTTCATATATCCATGTTACATAAGTATGTGTCTGATACTTCACATGTGTTTACTTCACAACCCATAGAGCTTCAAGATGACCTAACCTGCGTGGAGGAACCAATTGCTATTGTAGATCGAAAGGAGCAAGTGTTACGTAGTAAAACCATTTCACGAGTTAAGGTGATGTGGAGAAGTCAGAATGTGGAGTATGCCACCTGGGAAGGGGAGGATAACATGAAGAATCAATATCCTTATTTGTTTGGTAAGTTTCTTATGCGTTAAATTTCGAGGACGAAATTTTTATAAGAGGGGTAGAATTGTAAGGATCTAAAACACGATTAGTAAGGTTAATTATACGATTAAGTATAAGTTATGAGTTATAAGTTATAAATTGGTTATGTGGTTAAATGAATCATGAAAATATGTTTCTAAATTCATCATTATGTTTATAAAAAGTAAGATAGAGTGTTGGTGCGAAAGTGGCGATGTTTGGTCGCCAAATGTGAAAGTTATGAAATTTTGAGTAAATAATTACTCTTCTGTTCGAGCCCAAATTAGGTGTACTAGTTTTATGATTTTGGGAAAACACGAAAAATGAAAGTTGTATATGTTTAAGTTATATACTCATATACACAAAGTGAGAGTAAATCGGGGCCGGAAATAGTGAGTTATGGTGATTTTACGAGGCAGGACAAATCTGTCATTAACGAAATTGTCCTATTGGACCCCTTGCCCAACGAATCGCATAATACCACCTTAAAGTGGTCACATAGCCACGTTTTTAAGCTTATAAGGCAGAACTTATCATCTTTTTCATTTCCTATTACAAGCTTGAGGAAAAATATGCTTATGGAGAGAGAAAAACAAAATTAAAAAGAATTTCTTTGAAAATTAACCATAAATCGAGGAATTCTCGTAAGGTAATTACATCTTTATTAAACTTTGTCACATGGATGAGTTCTATACTTGGCAAGTTTTTATTTCTTATTTGGATATATATTTTAATGATAACCATATTGCTTACTTGTGTTGGAACAAGGATGGGTTAAGAACATAAGTTAGAACTAGAGCTAGGATCGTAAATGCATACTTTAAAGTCCTAAATTTACATCATCCTTTTGTAAAGCATTTTGATTTAGAAAATTCATGATTATGATGTATATTTCTGCTAAAACATGTTTATTATATGTTTCCATGAATTATACTCAAGGTCTAGGTTATATATGCTTAAAAATGTTAAGTTATGCCTTAATGTTGTATTTTGACCTAGTTATGCTAAAAATGGCATAAATCATGGAATACTTATTGGAATTGAGTGATTCAAGTTGGAGAGTAAAATAAACTCATACATGTATAACATATCCAAAAATGTGTAAAAATACCAAGGAATGAACCCTTGGTGATAGTTTGAAGTTTTGGTTTAAAATATGCCCTAAAGGAGCAAAAACGCATACCAGGTGTTTGACGTTTTGATCGACATAGAAAATGAGCCCTAAAAATTATGAAACATTAAATTTGTATTATTCAATGTGTTTACTGATATTGGGTGGAATATCATGGAAAGTTATTTTGTACAAAAATTATGAGAATTCCATGAAGTTGAAGTTGTGTTGTTATTTTTCTTGAGAAATGATTTGGAAAAGGCTGTAATAAAATGGGCATAACTTTGTCTAGCAAATTCGTAATTAAATTCTGTAAATTGTGTTAGAACCCTAATTAACTGGGTGTTATAGAAATGTGAAGTGTCATATTTAATTCCTCCTTAGTTATTTCTGATTGACCAAATGATGTGATGTATTACTGGGTTTGATGTTAATCGGTGTATTCAAATACTAACAACATTGACTTGTTAGGTGGGGAACAGCTAATACTACCATACAAAGGAAGTAGTTGGTTTTAATCTTAGCACCAAATCCAAGGTGAGTGACCTTCCTTATGAAATATAAATGCTTATAATTTCATATGGAAATGTGTAGTTAAACACAGGTGTGAAAATGTTTATGGGAGTGATGTTGTATTTATGAAATATATGCATATGATTAAAAATGTTAAGCGATGTTATATAATGATATGGACTAGTGAGTCCTTTATCTAATGTTAAGGACTGTGGTGGGTCCTACGGGATGTGGTGGTCCTATTAATCCAACTTAAAGGTTTGTGTACTCGGGCCTAATAAAGGGATGTGGTGGTCCCTAATAACTGTGGTGGGTTAATTGGACTGTGGCGGGTCCAGGCTTGCGAGAGTTTCACAATTCCTGTTGGGTTATAGCATTAGAACAAAATAAAAATGGTTATTCAAATTGGTTATATGTGTGGTATGTGGTCATTCACTAAGTCTTTATATCTTACACTCCTATAATTTTTTGTTTCAGGTATGCTTATAATTTGGAGTTCACTGCCAAGTTAGGACCTTAAAACGGGGGAGTGACGGATATTTAGTATGGTTTGAATATCAGGATTTCTTTTTTGTAATTATTAAAGTAAGGATTCTTGGTTATGTAAAGTTATGTCGTACTTATTAGTTATAAGTATAGGCAGTTATGTTTTCATCTACACATACCTTTGGAAAAAAAAATCTTATGCTATTTTCCTTAGAGATTTAAATAAAAGCATTGTTTAAGCCAATTTATCTCTAATTAAAAAAGATGAGTTTAACAAAATTAAGTCGGGGCGCAACTTTTTGGGTCATTCACCATTGGGCTTCAGGCCATCCTTAATTATCCCAGTGTCATCTAAGTTTTGTTACATTTATTTTAACATTTTACAAGTGTCCATGTAATTCCACCTTTCCTTTTACCCAGCCGAAACAAAACCATGAGTTTCACCTCAATTTGTGTTACACTTTGAAATTTACCATTTCATGTTCTTTATACTTTAACCTTGATTTTATTCCCAAAATCATATTTATTTAGGACCAATTTGTGTAACACATTTTCTAACATTTTTATTTCATAAAAATTTTCCACTTTAAGTAAAACTATCATTTTACCCATTTGTTTCCAAACTCATCTTTTACTCCATTTTCACAAGTGTTAATTTTCCCAAAGCACTAACAAGTTACCCACACTAACTTCTTAAGTGTTTTAACACCTTAACACCATTTTAGCCTTCGAGTAATATTCTACTTAACTGGATATAGCTTTGTTTCATTATTTTCTTTCCAAATTCATAAGTTTTTATCTTTTACAACCTTATTAAGTTACACACTCCAAATTGTCAATGTTTAACTATTAACACTTATTGAACACCGTTATTAACCATTTTACAAACTAGACATTTGTTTACTTCCTTTATTCAATAAATCTAATTACACTTAAAGACTACTTTCGTAAGAAAAATACAGTTTCCTTTTTATCAATACATCCAGTCTTACAACTTTATGCTCATCACATTTTTAATCCCATTTTCACATACATTGAAGACTAGAATTTTTTCTTTTTCTTATTTCATATTTAAACAAAACAAAACCTTGTTAAAACTTGTTTATACGTTTATTACCAAACTACTACCAGTTTATATTCATGAGAGGATGGATTTTAAATCCTAAAATGCAATTAATGAGCTAAAATTATCTTTCCTTCTTGAAATTTATCATACTTGTCAAAAATATACTTTGAAGCCATAAAAGGCATTTAATTTCTTAAAACTCGACCAATGTCCATATTTAGTAAAATCTTCATTTTGCAACAAACTTTAAAACATAATTTCACCAATGTTTAACAAAACAAATCATTATTTCCGAACATATTATTTCATAATATGTTTAACCTCAATCTTTCTTAAAAATACATAAAATACTAACTTTTAATATTTCAAGACTTTGAAATATTTACTTATCATTTATTTTTAACAAAATAGCATTCTTTTAACATTTTTATTCCATAAAAATATTTATTATTCACTACTCATGATTTTCATCATTTAATTCAATGCACCCTTCACATGTAATCTAATAACAAGACTACAAATACACAAAATAAAGTCTTATTACTAAGAGTAAGATTTTCCCGCTCTAAAGACTCGAAATGGTGGTAGAAAGGTTGATGTAGTAGGAGACACACCCACCTCCAAAGGTGGCCTCAATGGGTTAGCAAATGCGCCCTCCAAAATGCTCCATTTGTGCTCCATTCAGGCTTCCAAGCAGAACCCCTTAAAATAAACTTCAAACTCCATGAAAGTTCCATCTTCATCTCCAAAAATCCCCCAACACTTCTCCAAAATTCAAAGCTCCACTTCAACAATGGTGAAAATCGGTGTATATGGCTTGAAAATGGGAAAGATACAAGAATGTGGTGGTTTATGGTGGTTTATGGTGGTGTAATGGTGATTCTAGGTGAGAGGAGGTCCATACATAATGGAAGCCCGCCCTTCTCTCACCGTCTCATCTTTTTCTATCTTCCAACAACAAAAATAAACCCAAATACACACTTATAAAACACCACAAACACCTTAAATTTTTGCTCTGCCCAGTTTTTACTAATCTCAGCTCTATAACTCAAAGATCCAAGGGCCAAAAATGTTATAGCATGCAAGGGAAAGTCAGAATAAAACATTTCCACGGCACGTCGCTCGAACGACATGAAACTTGTTTGAGCGACATCTTCACCTCCTTCGAACTTTTGCTTCATGCGACCTTCGTGCGACCTAGGACTGTAATGCAGTGTGGTCTCATTTAAAGACCTGTTTCGCGTGACATCACAAGTCGCTTAAAACGATATCCCCTTGTCGTTTGAATGACCCATTTATCATATTCTTTTGATTTCCTTCAATTTTAACCCACTAGTTTCTAATAATTCTCTTCAATCCTCACTCTATCACAATTTATACAAAATTTAATTAAAACATTGGGACCAAGTATTACAACATGTTTTTGACATTATAAAACTCTCCTTACACTTTTAAAGAGTAACACTTTTTGAACCAAATAATTGTATATACTTTCAACCAAGCACTAAAACCTAAGCCAAAATAATTTTCACGTTCACCTATCCCTACATCAACCTCCACCTAAGCTATTAAGTCCAAAAAAACACATGGTATGACAATGCACACATGTGAGGAACAAGATTGTGTTCGTTTATTTTCTTGAAACCAGGAGGAATCCACCTCCAAACCAAACCAATAAGACCTCCTTATTTTACCTTATAAAATCCCCACGACCAGAGCATCTAAACATCTTTAACTTATACAAAACTCGAAATTTTCCTCCAAACCTATTACATTATCATTTTAAGCATTATATTTAATTTTGTCAATACCAAACATTTTAATGTTCATATTAAGTCTATATCAATGAATTAATAGAAAGTTTAAAACAGTACCTATTTGAAGAAATTTGAAAAACAAACATCCATTAAAGCTTGATCATTAAAGGTGAATTTTGATTTCTTAATTGTAAATCATTCTTAAAGCTAGGAAATGATTTCTTATGATCTTAGGATCTCTATTTTATATCTCGTTTGTAAAAAATCATAACTTTTGAGCCTCAATCTCTTAAAGATATTTTTTTTTCTGAAATTAAAAACTTTGAATTCTCTTTGCACAGACCACCTCAAACCTTGAAATAAAAACCAAACTCTTCCTTGGGGTAGAAGAAAAACAAATTTACTTATAAGAACCTCTTCTATATTCAGTAGAGCTTTGAATGTTTAGTTAAAATTTTAAAATAAAGCCCAATTTCATAACTCGATGTACACTGAACCTCAATCCATAAAACTTATATTTTTGGATTCCTTGTGAAAAATAGATTGGGTTAGATCAGAAATCATCTCAAATGATTTAGAAATGCAGAATTCATCTTAGGCCAACTTTTTAAAACCCTAACGCAACCATCTTGAGTTTGAAGATGAACTTTTCAACCAAAAGCATTGACTAGGCACGCGGCCAATCAAAAAATTTGGAATTTTTTTAAAAATTTTTATTTTATTTTTCTACTCAAAATTGTATAAGGTAAGGCTGCATTTGGTCAAACCTAGCAAGAATTACGAAAAAATAGGGGTTTAGTTTCAAAATATTTCTCCTAAAGATTTTATGTTCCAAATTAATTGCAATTTAACGCCTTAAAATTTTATATATACAATTTTTTTGTAAACATTTGTTAAAACGGACCTAAATTCCAACAAATACTTTATTCACACAAACATTTGTGTTCAGATACTCAAGTACCATCTCCTCTTGACATCCTCTTCTGTTCTTTAAGCCGTTAAAAACTCCGTTCAAGGAGGTGTTTTACCTCTTTAATAGTCAATTTTGCATATTTGCTTAATTGCTATTGATATCATTTAATGATAACCCAAATTTGATTCCAAGTATGTGTAGACATTACCGTACTCATATGTTGCTATTTCATCAATTGTTTAATTATGATAACTGGATCAAATTTGAACCCTTCTCATCTAATAACTAATATCATAACTGTTTGTTATAACGATTTTGTTCATCATGCACCTTTGTGCATTATTATTTATTTTAAAAGCATAAATAATAACAAGGGAGTAGACTTCCGTGATACTTGGCATATGGTCTCAGATGATTGAGAGTTGGAGTTTAGCTAAATACGTATGAGTGCCACTTTAATTATGTGTCTAGGCACTTATTTTCCAAAGGTTTTGGATTACTTATTAATTGGTTTTACTGATGGCTTAATTAATTATATACCAATTTGAAATTTTGTAAGTATGGTATTATTAATTTTAATTCTTTGACTTTTTTATTAAAGTGTACTGACATCTAAATTCTATACAAACTCTACCTTCCATCTATACAGGTAATTGTAATAAAATTGGTAAAGCATGTTTAACATATTTGTGATAATTCTTTTTTCCTCTAGATGGCTCACGAAAAAGAAGATAGTCTCTCCCCCTTGTGTGACACACACTAGTTGCCTATATGTGTATTTAACTGATTGAGTGGAGACTACACTAGATAGAATCAAGGAGAGGCACTTTTTTATTACCAACTTTATAGTTTGTGTTGACAAAAAATATAATTCACCCCTATGGTGGTAATACACTATGTTATGTGGCATTGTAATGTATAAAGTTTTATTTTTCACATTAACTTTAATTTATTGCTTTAATTATACTCTCTTGTACATTCATGCCAAAAAGCAGGGTGTGATTGGGCATGAGTGATAGGTACCTTATTTGTTTTTATATAAAACTCTTTTTAAGTTAAAAATTAGAGTATGTTGAGGTTTTTTATCCCTAGGTGGGGGATTTCCTCATAAATCTGTCTTGTGGATTATCATGAATGCTTTATATTCATATGAACATATTTATTCAAACACATCACTTTGATCTAATTTGAATCTAGTGAATAGAATTAAAATTTACTTAGCTGTGTGAGATCTAGTTTTTCTCACCTAGATTCAAGTAATTACATCATTGTGTTTTGATCTTGTCATTATATAATCAACTTGGTAAAATATGTGTTGAGAAACTTGAATGTGAAAGAAAAATTGTTTGAAAATAAAAATCGGTCATACGTTATCCTAAGACCTGTTCACCCCCTCTAGGTTTGTTGTTGATGTTAACTTACTTCACATGACATTCTCGTGTTATATATTTCTTTTTTCTAGCATGAGCTTCTTACATGTATGATTTGATGTTGTGACTTATTGTTAATAATGTCACACATGTTGCTGATGCTCAAAATAGCACCACCGGGTCTATGCGATGATGTGGTCAAATAGGTAAAGTAATGGAAAAATGGAACAAACAATATAGTTATAAGAGGATGAGATGATGTAAAGAGAATATGAGACAACAATTTAAGTGGTTCAGCCAATTAGGCCTACATCCACTCTGTGTGTGTGTGTGTGTGTGTGTGTGATCCACTAAAAAGGGCACTAATGGCCATGGATACAATCACTCAAGCTTTTCTCTCTCTCACAATCAGTTTGACAGAGTTCTGCTAGGGTTTTTCATATTCGATCCTTTCTCATGAAGAAGAAGAAGTGTATATATAGGGCTTAGGTGATGTAATGTACCCCCTAAGCATGTAATCAGCATGTGCATGGGGAAGTTACTGATGTAATACTCCCTCATGTGAAGTAATAATCTTTTTATAACAAAATTATCCACGTGACCATAGTTCCTCTGTACTTATATATGCCCGTACTGTTGGACATCGTTCGCTCAACATCGTCTTGAGTGAGGACCAGGTTGCTAATTAGTGTAGGATGGTCCCATACTACCATGAGTGTGACCATGGTTGAATACATCAGGCTAAGGTTTGATTAACTAACCACCTTCCTCATCGGTTATGGCAGAGTACGATAATTATGCTGATCTGAATAGGTGTTCTATTTCGGTCTCGTCTTTCGGGATGTCGAGGCTAGTTAAGGAGAGGCCTACCCTTATCGGTGATGACCCCGCCAATGGCATGTGTGGATTTAATGATGACTCATCCATGAGATGTGATATCACCCATCCTAAGAGATGAGGGTACACTTTGGTCGTATCAATAACCCCTTAGCCCTTAGCCTTCCGTGTGAATATGAGGTAAAGGGGTACAAGTTGTTGAGGGAATAATTAGGCGTCTTTTACTTGTTGGTTGCGTAGGACTTGGCACGTGGGCGGGTGACACCTATCACTATTCTTATTAGTGGCGTATGCCCTAAGTTAGGTTTGGTGGTTACGCGCTTGGGATTTTCTACCCCCCATGATGGCTTACTTGGAGGGCGTGCCCAATCACTAGGGAGATATTTAAACTCCAAAACTTTTTATTTCTCTTTCTTCTCATCTCCTTTGCGCCTTTTCCACTTTTCTTCCCAGAAACCTCCATAGCCCTCAAAGCTTCCAAGTTTATGAATCCTTTGATCCCATGTTGTATGTTGCTTCTTTCTTATCTTCAAGAACTCAAGTTCGTTCAGGTAACCTTCCTTACTTATAATTTTCTTCATTCTTAGCAATTCCAGTCCTTATTGCTTTTTCGATGATCTTTCATTTTTTTTGGAAATAGTGTTATTATAGTTAAGGGGTTTTAAAGGTGGTAGATGGTGGTCCTTTGGTGGTTTCTGGGTTGTTCTTACCGTAATGAGTCTCATGGTAGGCATAGGCTGTGTTTTTTTAGGTTTCCAGGCAACTCTGGTCACCATCTTCGGTGAACCAAGATGAGTTTATTCATGGTGTTCTTAAGGAGACGTATCAAATTCTCAAGGTTTTGATCTTTGAGTCAATAGAAGTTAACCATTTAAGTTGTTTGTCTTTCTTTACCTTTCTTTTCCTTTTCTCACCCAAGTGTGGTCTCGTCCTGTCGCATGTTACAGCCCTTGTATAAGATAGCAGAGGAATTCCTAAATCTGAGCGAGAAGTACTTTGATAAGATTAGGAAAATAGAGGAAGCCCAAGTTAAGAGTTGAAAGGACGAGGCTTTTCCAGTCTGACCTATCTTTTCACCACCCTTGGTTGTAATATACCCCTAAGTCTCTAAGACTTGCGAACTAATCTCTGAGTCTTTTGCGGTCGACCCTATGTCCACCTCTCAATAGGTTGAGAGTGTGGATTCTTATAAAGAGGCTATGGATTGTTCCCTTGATTAAAGTGCAGGGTCTGATGTTGAAAAGGTTACCTCTCGCAACTCATCTTCTAGAGGAGTTGAGTCATCATGTGGCTCCGACTCTGTAGAAATATTAGAACCTGATGTTGCAATCCACCCACCAATAAATGAAATTACATTATCGACTGCTACTGGGGCCGAGTTTGATAAGAGGTTCCCTAGAGGTAACCCCGGTGATCCTCAAGTTGGGTTCCCAATTGGTAGTGATGAGGAGAGAAAAATTGATAACTCAATCACTGTCGAATATGAGAGTAATGTCTCTCAGGTTGACCTCTTGGTCTTCAGGCACCTCTACGGAATAGATACTGATATTTTTATGAGGGTACCTCTTAAGAACGGAAGAGCCTTTGACAATCGAGATGGCAAAATTTGCATCTATGAGCATATATTCAAGTTAGGTTTTTGTCTGCCCATTCATCCCAATACTCCGAGCCATCCTAGACTACATACACCTTGCCAAGGTATCACTTTCGACCAAATCTGATCCGGGATTAGGCCATGAGACCTACGAGAAGATAAAAAAGCTTTGTAACCAAGGTAACCAAGGCTGTTTTGTGAGGTTTGAGCACCTGATGACCCCACATTATCTTGTTCAGACAGGTTTGGGGGGTGTCCCTCTAGCTAAACTTCGTAAGTTACTTTTCTATTATTACATTTTGTTATTATTTCTAAGTAATACCTCGTACTATTGTATAGTAGATGAACTAACTCTGAGACTTTTCATTTACAGAACTTCCAGAAGGGATTTTAGACGAGCTTTGGAAGATATCGGCCCCCAAAATGAGTAAGCTAATCGATAGATACGGTAACAAAGCTTCTCCTCCGGCTTCCCATCCTAAGAAGAACGTCAGCTCTAACAAGATAGATGGTATTGGAAAGAAGATGAAGGTCCCTTCGACTGATCCAACTTCCACTCGGCCTTCCAAGATACCGTGTTCCAACTGTGCCATCCCAATCTCGACATACGATGCTCTCGTAGCCCATCTGTCACAGTTAAAAATAAGTGACGATAGCATCATAGGCCACAGTCTAAAGGCTACCGACGCTCTCGACTGCATGATCTCAAAGGACGATAAACATTTCCTCCAGTCTTTGGACATAACTTTGTCGGCCTAGTTTGTGCTTCACCTAACAGTTTAGGTAACTTCAAGAATTTTGTTTACAAGTGTTGTCTTTTTATTTTCTATGACTCATACTTATGTTTTTTTTCTCTTGTTTTTCAAGGTGCAATATTTTTTCACCGCTTGGCCAATTGGACCTTGAAGAGGCTGCCCTTAATCCAGAAGGTCCAAGATGTTGAGAAATTCGAGAAGTTATGGAAGGCTGATCTGGATAAGATCAAGGGTGAACTGAAGAATTAGAAGGGCATAGTCGCCAATCTGAAGGCCAACCATGATAAGGCTCTCAAAGCTAAAGATGAATTTATGGACTTGGCCGAGGCCAAAGACAGGATCATCGCCGAATAAAATGTGTCCGGTGAATTTATGGACTTCGACTTTGATTATTTAGAGAGGGGAATTAGGGATATAGGAATACGGGCTACCCTTAAGCATGCCGAGATCGAAAGCCTATCACCTGATGACTTCATCGACCTTGGTTTTGCTGACCCTCGTCTAGGTGTTACTTTAGCCGAGGTTAAAAATGTTGCGGCTGCCCCTATCGAGACGAGCCCTCTAGAGGTGAAGAAGAACAATGAAGAGTTGACCGACCATGACAACGGAGCTGAGGTCACCAACATTAAAGTTACTGAGTATGTTAGTGAGGATGATAGCTCCACCCTGGCCGGGGGTGAGGTTTATCTTTGAAGGCTTCTCGTTAAGGCTTTTTATCTTTCTCTTGTTAAGGTAGTTAGCCTTTTGTTTTTCTGATATCTTTTGAATTCTATCATCTGTAACCTATTTAACATCAATACATGATTGTTTATTCTACATATGCCTTCCATTATTTTTGTCTTGTGCTTGATATCTTTTTGAAGTACGATACCACAAACTGTCACCATCACACACATCACCACATTTTTAAGGTCTGAGACCACCAATACTAATGATGTTTTGTCTCATATTCACCAAACATGTGGTGATGTGTGTGATGGTAAAGAACTACATCCAAGTGATCTTTATTTTGGACTCATCAAATCATGGTGTTATGTCATACCCCCTCTCGTCATTTTGAGAGTGTATGGTTGAGCATCGTCTCGTCCATGCACTGTTGTCTCAGCCGAGAGATATTTTTCACCAAGTATTCATCAACACCAAATTAATGATGTTTAAGGTCTGAGATCACCAAAGTAATGATGTTTCATCTCATATTCACCAAGTTAATGATGTTTAAGTAAAATCACCCAATTAATGATGTTTAAGGTCTGAGATCACCAAACTAATGATGTTTCATCTCATATTCACCAAGTTAATGACGTTTAAGTAAGATCACCAAGTTAATGATGTTTAAGGTCTGAGATCACCAAACTAATGATGTTTCATCTCATATTCACCAAGTTAGTGATGTATAAGTTAAATCAACAAACTAATGATGTTCAAGGTTTGAGATCACAAAACTAATGATGTTTCTTATCAATTCACCAAGTTAATGATGTTTAAGTAAAATGACCAAATTAATGATGTTTAAGGTCTGAGATCACCAAACTAATTATGTTTCATCTCATATTCACCAAGTTAATTATGTTTAAGTAAAATCAACAAATTACCGATGTTCAAGGTCTGAGATCGCCAAACTAAAGATGTTTTATCTCATATTCTCCAAGTTAGTGATGTTTAAGTAAAATCACCAAATTAATGATGTTCAAGGTTTGAGATCACCAAACTAATGATGTTTCATCTCATATTCACCAAGTTAATGATGTTTAAGATGACCCTTCTTGGTGTTATTGAAAGTCCATTGATGGGGTCGGCCCCCTCTCCAAGTTATCCTTTCATCAATGCTGGGTTGTTCCTAGCCCCCCACGAATGATATTTTATATCTTTTAAGGGTACTTGAAACTAATTATTAAAAACAAAATATATAAGATATGAGGGAACTAACCATTTTCACTTCTTATTCATAACAAGCAATTTTACAATGATTCATAATGAAAAAGATATTATACAATCATCTATTGGTAGTGCCTATTTAAGTGGTCAGTGTTTCAAGGATTGGAGAATGGTTCCTCCTCTAGAATCTCCAGTCGATAGCTTCTCCAGTTGGAATGAAGCTTGTCCAGCTTCTTCTAAGTCTTATTCAAAATGAGGTCTCTAATGTTGGCCTCAGCTTTATCATCTTGTTATAACACTTGGTTTTCCTCTGTTGATAGGTTGCCACTTTGATCTCAGCACCCTCTCTTCTTTCCTTAATTAGATCTAGGTTAAGTCTTCTCTCTTCCAGATTTCTATCAGGGTCCTATGTCTTAACTCTATGTGTGGGCAGACCAATCTTGGTAGGGACTACTGCCTCTGAGCTGTATGCTAACATAAAGGGGGTCTCCCCTGTCGGTGTCTTGGTTGTCATCATGTACGCCCATAACACAGAATGTACCTCTTTAGTCCATTTCCCCTTGGCCTCTTCCAACCTTTTCTTTATTCCATTAAGAATCATTATATTGGTGACCTTAGTCTGACCATTGGCCTAGGGTTAACCAGGCAACAAGAAGAATTATTCGATGTCGACCCTTGTAGAATATTTTTCTAAGGAGATGTTTTTGAACTATGTACCATTTTCTGAGATGAGTGTGTTAGGAAAGTTATACCTGCAAATGATGTTCTTCCATATGAACTAAAAGGTCTTTTTTTTGTGATCTTGATCATAGCCTTAGCCTCTACCCACTTTGAAAATTAGTCTATCGCCACAATCAAGTATCTGTAGTTGCCCATGGTCCTGGAAGAGGGTCAACCAAATAAATCCCTCATACTGTAAATGGCCATAGTGAGGTGATAGATGTCAGAGGTTAATAGGGCTTGTGGGGGATGGTGGCAAACCGCTGGCATTTATCGCACTTCTTCACGTTTTCAGTTAAGTTCTTGGCTAGGGTCGGCCTCCAATATCCTTGAGTGAAGATCCTCTTTTCTAATGACCTACCCCCAATATGCTTGAATAACATCCTTCGTGAACATCCTTCAAATGTTAACTTACCTCGGATGGGTGGACATATCTGAGCAAAGGTAAAAGAAACCCCTTATTTTATAACACATCCCCTAGGATAGAGAACTTAGTGGCCTTGTATCTCAACTTTCTTATTTTGGCTTTAGACACTAGCAAGCTACCCTCTTTAATATATTAAATAAGGGGGTCCATCCAAGATAGTCCCAGGTTTAAATTGAAGCAAAATTTTAGTTTTGTGACATCTTCCTCTATAATCATCCAGGAAAGGATTTCTATTGGCACTGTTCTCTTAATCTCTATCCGTGTTGCTGAGGCTAATCTTGCCAAAGCATCAGCTCGACTATTATCCAGTCAAGGCCCCCTTTTGACTTTGATCTCACCAAATTCCTTCATCATCCTTTTTACCTTTGCTAGGTATCTTTTCATTCTATCATCTTTAGATTCATAACTCCCTAGGACCTAGTTAACCACTAGTTGAGAGTCGCTATGGACCAGGAGTTGGCCAACATGCTAAGCTCTAGCGAGGGAGATTCCAACTATGAGGGCCTCATACTCTGACTCATTGTTAGAATCCTTAAAACTGAACCTCGGTGCATACTCTATACATGTTCCATCTGGGGCTGACACAATTAAATCGACTTCACTCCCATTTTCATAGGATTAACCATTAACAAATAAGCTCCATATGACCCCTTCTGAAAATGACCCATCTTTAATAAAACCATTTTTGAGTGAAAATTTGTCAGTCTCGGCCATTATATATCTCGCAACTCTTGTCTCAGCCTTTACTGGCTCGGTATGGGTTTCAGCCGACTCTTCAAAGTCGTCCATTTTTTTACTATCAGCATCATCCGATGTGAACTCTGCCATAAAATCTGCTAAGCCCTGCCCCATGATTATGACCCTCGACTGATAGAATAAGTCGTACTCTCCTAGCTCAATAGCCCAGGTCATCAATCTACCTAATTTCTCAGGTTTATGGATAACTTGCCTAAGGTGAGAGTCTTCCAAGGCAACCATTATATGAGCTTGAAAATAAAGCTTCATCTTTCTTAAAGCGTGGATGAGGGCATATGTTAGTTTTTCAATCCTAGGATACCTCTGCTCAGCCTATTGGAAGGCCTTGCTATTAAAATAAACTGGTCTTTGTATATCCTCATCATCTCATACTATCGTCGTACTGATAGTCTACTCGAACATAGGTAAGTAAAGATAAAGCCTCTCTCCTTGGACAGGATGAGATAATAAGAGTGGTGAGCCAAGATATGACTTTAGCTCTAAAAAGGATTTCTCACATTCCTCATCCCACTCAAAAGATTTTCCAATAATCTTAGAAAATGGAAGATACTTATCAGTGGCTCTAGAGGTAAACCTGTTTAGAGAAGCCACTCGTTCGATAAGCCTCTGAACGTCCTTGATGGTCTTTGGGATCTTCATCTCTAATAGGGCCTTTATCTTCTCTAGGTTGGCTTCAATACCTCTCAGATTGACGATAAAACCCAAGAATTTTCCATCTCTTATGCCAAAGATGCATTTTACCGGGTTGAGCTTCATCTTATACTTATCCATGGTGTCAAAAGTATTTTTAAGGTCAATCGTGTGGGTGTTGGCCTTCAGACTCTTTGTCAACATAAACTTCTATAGACTTTCCTATTTGGTCTTTAAACATCTTGTTCACCGACCACTGATAGGTAGTCCCGGTATTTTTCAAGCCGAAGGTCATAACCTTATAATATTACATCCCATTATCGATGATGAAAGCTATTTTCTCTGCGTCAATCAGGTCCATAAAATTTTTATTGTAGCCAGAGTATGCGTCCATAAATCTCATCAATTCATGCCTTGACGTAGCGTCTACCATTTGATCGATATGAGGGAGAGGAAATAATCCTTGGGGCAAGACTTGTTCAAATCAATGAATTTCACACACATTCTTCACTTTCCATTGGCCTTGGGCACTATAACTGCATTTGATAACCATTCAGGGTAGATGACCTCCCTGATGAAATCGGCCTCTTCAAGATTTTTAACCTCGTATCTTATAACCTCTTACTTATCGTGAGAGTAAATTCTTTTTCTCTGCTTTATCGTCTTAGCACCTTCCTCTAGGTTGAGTTTATGACACATTATCTCCGATTCAATGCCTGGCATATCAGCATGACTCCAAGCAAATATGATCTGCCTTTTCTTTAACAGCTTGATCACCTTATCTTTGATCTCTGCCCTTAGGGCTTTGCCAACCTGGATGGTTTTTTCTTGCTCATCCTCATTAAGGATGATGGATTCTACCTCTTTCGCGGTTTCCCTTTTCTTAAGCTTCATCTCATCTCTAGGATCAAGGGTATAAATGTTGTATGCGATTGTTTTGCTTCTCTCACCTCAGCTGAGTTAAAGTAGAATTCTCTAACCGATGTTTGGTCACCTTGAACTTCCCCTACCCCATATGGGGTCAGTAATTTTATCATTTGGTGGACCATCAAAGGCACGGCCTCAAACTCTTTGAGGTCCACCTGTCCCAATATGAGCTTGTAGGTCGAGAAGACATTCTCATACATCACAAAAAATTTAATACTCCTAGTGAGCCTTTTCGGCCATTCGTCTCCCATTATAACATCCATTTCATACATCCCCGGGGGGTGAACCTTCTCTCCACTAAATCCTATCAGAGGATGATCATACGGGACAAGCCGAAACTTACTAAGTCCTAAGCCTTTGAAGCATGGCTAGAACATAACATCCGCAGACCTTCCTCCATTAACTAAGATTCTTTGTACTTCACACCCATGTACCCTGGTCATTATAACAAGCGGGTCGTCATATGGAGATAGGATGCCCTTAAAGTCTAGTCTTGAAAAGCTGATTATGAGGGTTTCCATATCCACTTTCTTTCTTTTCTTGAGATTAGCATTAATGGAGGTCGAGTTAATAACCTCGGACTTAGTTATCTCCTTTGCCATGGCCACATGAGCTTTTCGATCGGTAACCTCAGATCCTCCCCCTTCGAGGCCACAACAAATCAAGATTACCCCAAATGAAATCATGTTGAGCCTCTTTATTAGAAAATCATCTTCTTTAGGTGGGAGATACCGATCATCGTTATCGCCATCTGAGGAGAAATCCCACCTTACTGTAGCGTCCTCTCTACAATTACCATTTCTCCTCTTTCTAGGGTTATCTCAGCCTCTATCGTCTTGGCCTTTCCCTGAATCATTCTTATCAGCATACTTTCTCAACTTTCCAGATTTCAATATTTTTTTTATCTCATCTTTGAGGTCAAAGCATTTATCTATAAGGTGCCCATGATCCTGGTGAAATTCACACCAAAGATTTATATTCCTCTTATGAGGGATTGTCTTTAACGTTTTCGACCATTTAAGAGACCGATTATTTTTTATCTCATTTAGAATGTGCTCACAACTAATTATTAGAGGCGTAAAGTTTACAAACTTGTCGTCTATCGGCCTTCTCTTGATATTCTTTCCCTTAAAATTCTACCCATTTCCATCGTTCTGGGCTCTTTTTTCTTCATCTTCTTTTGCGACCATTGTTTTCTCTGCATTCATGACTCGCCTGGCCATAGCAAGGAGTTTATCCATAGACTTTGGAGTGTCCTCAGCCAGCTTCCAAAGTAGCTTTCCTTTCTGATGGCCTCCCATAAGGGTTGTCATTGTGATCCTTTCTTCGTAGTCTTCTACTTTGAACTTCTCTTTGTTAAAATGGGCTATGTACTCCCTCAAAGTCTCGTCCTTCCCCTATTTGATGTACAACAGGTGGGTCATCTATTTCCTAGGTTTTACCCTAAAGCAAAAGTTATGCACAAAGCTATCAGCCAGTTTCTTAGAACTTCCTATAGAGTTCTTAGGAAGGGAAGTGAACCATACGTGGGATGCCCCTGTCAGTGTACTTGAGAATGCTCGACATCTCATCTTATCTAATATTGAATAGATGTCGGAGTTCGACTGATACATCTTAATGTGATGCACCAAATTAGTGCTCCCGTCATACTTTGGTGTGACCACTGACAATTTGAATTTGTCCAGTGTTGGATAGTTTAGTATCTTCACCATGAATTGGGATCCTTCAGCATATCTCCTTTGTAAGGGGTCTCAACTTTTTATAATATCCCCTATTTTGTTCTCCTACCTCTATATCGACTCATTCCAAGGCTTGTCTGCTGTAACGTCAGCTTTTGCAGGGATAGCATTTTCCCTGGTCCCTTCTCTATCGTTTGGCCGAGCTAATCATTGTCTGTTAACTAGATGGGTCGAGGGTACCCTCTCCGGATGCTTAGGTCAGCTGATGACCTATCTTTGCTCCTCTCAATCTTCTTAAGGTCTACCGTCGTATCTCCTCTCATTTCTTCTTAATCTGGTGACACTCCTTGACCTGGATAAGCGGTTCCTCAAATCTCTCTGAGGGTCGAGCCTATCAAAGGTTGATCCTCTTCTTAGCCTGTTAAAGTTCGATTGCCATTCTCCACAGTCTTTGTTGGGCCTTCGCTCTCGGATGGGCCTCTGTTATTGGTCCCTACTTCACTGAATAGGGCGCACAATTCCTCTAGATATATTATGTTCCTACTATTCGAACTCTCCCTCTTTGTTATAAAGGTCATCCCCAACCATGTCACCATGGAGTTCTTGACTCTGCCTCCCCCGGCATAAATGCCTAGGGTCAGTATTGTCTCTCCATATTTGACATAGTGGAAGGTCTTTTCTAGATCCTGGGGTGGTCCCATGGCTTATTAACCTGGTTCACCTTCCATGGCGACCGTAGTTACAAACTCTTCTCTCGCACCACCTGTTTTTGCCGCGAAATTCTGGCTAAGCATAGAAAATTGGTTTTGAATTTGCTGTTGGATAGCTATGAGGGAGCAGAGCGCCATCTCCACCTCATCCATCTCTAACTGGGGTGGTTCTTGACTAGAACCTGGACTAACTCCTTGTGGAGGTGCCAGTTGATTCTCGGGTGGAGGAGGTGGATCCATTGCCATTGGTTAAAGTTGTTTGAGCTATGAGCTGGAGAAGGGGAGATTAAATGCTTAATAAGAGATCCTTTACTGGTGAAACAACTCCACAAAAAGAGGGAGGACTGATTCACCACCAGAGACTCTGATGAGTATAAGCTAGGAGGAGGGAAGATATGTCTATCCTCTTTCCCATAGATGGCTCCAGATTGAAGATGCTCGAAATATAACCACCAGGTCAATGTGATGATGAGCTCAAATAGGTAAAGTAATGCACAAATGGAAGAAACAATATAGCTGTAAGAGGATCAGATGAGGCAAAGAGAAGATGAGATAATAATTTAAATCGTTCATCCAATCAGGCCTACATCCACTGTGTGTGTGTGTGTGTGCGCGCGCAATCCACTAAAAAGGGCATTAATTGCCACAGATACAATAACTCAAGCTTTTTTCTCTCTTATAATCAGTTTGAGAGAGTTCTGCTAGGGTTTTTCATATTCGATCCTTTCTCATCGAGAAGAAGAAGTGTATATATAGGGCTTGGGTGGTGTACTGTACCCCCAAGCATGTAATCAGCATGTGGATGAGGAAGATACCAATAAGGTGTAGACACATGTCTTTGGCACATGGGCATAATAATGATGTGATATTCCCTCACGTGAAGGAATAATCTTGTTATAACAGAATTGACCACGTGAGCATAGCTCCTCTATACTTACATACGCTCGTACTGTTGGACATCGTCCGCCCAACATCGGCCCGAGTGGGGACGAGGTTGCTGATTCCTGTAGGATGGTCCCATACTTTCATGAGTATGATCTTGGCTGAAAAGATCGTAGGTTGGGACGAAAATCCCCTCATTAGTAGGTAAGAATGGGAGTTTCTCCTACAGGAAATATATACCTGAGTGAAAGTATGGTATATAAAGTATGTAAGAATGGTAGTTTCTCATGTTCCTGTGTCCCATGTACCAAAAATAACGATATGTCAAAAAAGGGGGAGATATATCCATGTTATCGGGAGATGTTGTTTAAGGGGAGATATATTATTTGTGTTTCTCATTGATATTTGATGATTTCATAACTCACATTCTTACATACTTTATATACCATCTATAACACATTGATTTTTGGAGGATTACTAAGTAGGGAAGCTTCTCTCTGTGCATGCTATTACTTGTGTGATGTCCTTTGTTGTTTTGTGTGATTTCAGGCTTAGCATTGGTGATTCTAACTATTGCGCATGTTCATACATGACTTTTGCCTTGTTGGTTGATCTTATGGATTCTGTACATTATCTTCTACTACATTCATTAAATGGCTATTGGAGTGTATGTCTAATATGGGTAATAAGACCATTTTTGGTTTAGGGGTTTTTGCCTCAAAATAGCCTAAGTATGAGATTGAAAATATAAATTTTGTATTGATATATAAATTGGCTATATTCTCATGTCAAAACATTGAGTCTATCAAGTCATACAAACTTAATTCGTTATAAGTGAGGTGCTAGGTTAAATGAACCTTGAAGACTGAAGATTGAAGATCATGCACCTCCGCTCGTTAAATAATTTCCTTACCATGCATTCATAATGAAGTGAAGACTATATCCTTTTTGTATATTGTGAAATGATTATGTCTAAACACACACAGGTATAAAAAAATTGAGGGCTCAACCGAGAGAGCACTTTTTGTTTTTTAAGAGATCATTAGATAGGATCATACAAAGCCACTTCAAATGAGATCTCAATCTCGTTCAAAAGACCATATGATCTCGTTCGAACAATGTGAGGCCTTAAGTTATGTATAAATACTTATTTCACATTTTGAACATTTAAGACTTTTGTCAACTCCGTTTATGCATAACTTTTGCGAAAGTTCTTCATGTTTTGTGTTGAGAAACACTATTTAAGTCGTAGCAAAACATCCTTCAATATTGTTCTTGTGAATTTGTTTAAAGCCCTAGAAAGTTTTGTATCTATTGCACACACCTTTGTGGAGAGGATTTCCATTGATGACTCATGATACCTGTGGGGATTCACTGCTACTGAAGATTAAGGCTGAGAATGAAAGAGGAAGACTGTGGTCTTTTTGGTTCTCGAGGGACTTAATGATTTCAGTTGCGATCATTATGCTTCTTTAAAGAACCATTATTGTATTTCACGAGTACGTTTGTAAGTTTCAAGTTGCAAATTATTAGTGGAATAAAAGGTTTTGTCCTGAGAGGATTTTTCCTTAAACTTAGCCTTTGTTGAATGCTTGAATGATTTATCTGTTTTATCACTATAGATCCATGCTTAGGATAAAAAGATATAATTTGTTTAAAATTATCTTCCACGTTTATAATTGGTGTTGCAATCTCTGTTTGGAACTGCCTTGGATTATTTTCACTCTACAAATTATTATCATAGCTTTTAGCTGCCTTTTTACCCCTTTATAAATTGGTATTAGAGCAGGTTGCACTTAGTTCATGTGTAGATCCTCATTTTTGGGTTGTTGTATTATTTTTCTCTCTCTTGCTTTGTTTTTCTCTTCTCTCGATGGATTCTCCTAGTCTTGACAAATTAAATCTTTTGAATTTGAAGTTTCGAAAATCAATTGAAATTCTTGAAGAAGAAAATTATCATTTTAAAAATATGATTGAATATTTGCAAACATTTTAAACTCAAAGAGATATCATTTATGAGATGTTCATGACATTGTATGATGACTTTAAATCTTTAAAATTGTTTAGGGAAGAGAGTGATAATAGAGTCCCTTTTTTGGTGAAAGAGTTAAAGGACTTGAAAAACTCTATGGTTTTTATTTGTGCAAATGAGGATAAAAATAATTTAATGAATGATTATAAGGCAGGTGAGATGACTCTTATGGATAAGTTTTCTTTCATTGAGGGGAAGCGAGATGACCTTCTAGAAATGATTGAAAAAATAAAGAAGGAGTCCCTAAAATTCAAAGAGTCAAATTATTTTCTTGAGTCTAAAATTTTGATGTTAAAAGATGAATTAAAAGACTCGAGTAGTTTGACTAGTGATGATAATGGCTCACATGTTTCTGATATTTCAAATGATAAATACAAAACTATTTTTTTTGTTTTAGAGGGTCAACCAAAACCAAGGACGTTAGAAAAGGTCAATCCATTGGGAACATTCCTCCCGTTTACACATATTTACATTGTGGTAGGAAAGGTCACCTTAGGCATTTTTGTTTTGATCTTAAAAGAGGTCCTAGGAAGTTTAAGTTTATTTTCCCATCGGTTGCCATAACTCCTCGAACATGTTTGGGTTAGAAAATCAGTTTTGGAGACGCTAAATCTTAGATTAGTTGATTCTCACAGGCTTGCACGTGATGCTTCACATGCTATTTCTTATGGTTAATTGCTTGCATGATTTTGTTTGTCATACTCTAGTTGTGCATCATGATATATGTTTTCTAGTGTTATGACATGTATATCTTTTGTATTATATTTTTCTTTTATTGAATCATATTAAAAAATACAAAAAGATTTTTGTTTGATATTTTGTAAAAAATACAAAAAGTTTTTCATTTTTTGTGTATTTTAGTTTTATACATTTGGTATGGTATATTGGTGTGTTTAAATCCAACTCACTATGTAATTTCCATGTGTCTAGGACATTTGGTTATGACTTTGGATGCTTAGAGATATCTTAACCATGTTTATGGAGTTGTTTCGAAGTTGATTTCCTTTATGTATTCGACTTTGTATGTGCCTCCACGCATAGATGCACGAGCTTATTGGATTTTGACTTCATGATATATATTTGAGCTTGGTCAGATGTTCTCCTATCAATTTTGTCATCTACATGTTTATTTTACAGTGGAGGATTTATGCATGTAAGAATCGTTGCCCATGAGGATTTACTTATTATTGAAAAAATGATGAGTGTATTCGAGAAAGGGTTGCGAAAGGAATGTGAACTCGTCGTGAAAGCCACTGTTTGAAAGGAGCCAAAGAAAAAATTAAGGCAATGAAAAGAAAAATACACCAAAAAGGGGTCAAATAATTTAGTTTGCTTGATCATTAAAAATAAATCACTTCAAACGAAAAAGAAAAAAAAAAGAATGATGTATGAACATGTTTATTTTTTAAGGGAGTTTAGTTGAAGATCAATGAGTTTGCACAATAATACCTAGTTATGCTTATTTTGTCTTGACACTATTGATTTGTTGAATCATATATATTCTAAGTTTGTGTGCATTGTACTTGTTTTGTTTCTTGAGTTCAATTTTATGTGCCACTTGATTCTGAATCTTAGTTTGATAATGTTTTGCGATCAATTAGAACTTCTTGAGAATATTTGAGTGTTTGGGTTATAATTCATTTGTGTCTAGTTCACAACCATTCATTCCATCCCACATGTTTCGACACATTGATACTATGCTAGTCCATAAAGCTTATGTATTTTGTGTCATGTTTTGTGGTCATTTATATTTGCCAAGATATACTTTGCATATATTATATATGGTATTGTTTGTTGTAATTATGATTTTTTTTTTGAAAAATTTAAAATTTTCAAAAATAGTAGGTTGTTTGCCTTTGAGATAATCATTACACATGCTTGATTTATATCTATTTTTAATGATATAGTGTATTCATATTCGTGATTCTTTGCTTTAAAGTTTATGTTTCTACTTCTTTGTCTTTGTCAATTTCAATACAAACGAGGGGGAGAGAAAATTAAAACCAGATTGATTTATGGGGGCGAGTTTATTTATTTTACTTTGTTTCCAACTCGATGCGTCATAAGGGTATATGTTTTTTGTCTCATGTGTGTAGGTTTCCTATAAAAACCCAGACTTTTGAGCGACCATTTTATATTATTTTGCCTGATGGGCTAATTTTATAAAACAGAGGAAGTTGGAGTAAATATTATTTCCCATGAGTTAAGGGATAATATTTACCATGTTTTGCCTATTTATCGTTATGAGAAGGTAAATGGCATTATATTGTGTTTTATTGCGTCGTTGTATTTTGCACGACGGTTATAACATATATTTAAATTCGAGCTTAATTAATGAAATAGCATGACTTAGGAACATAAAAATATTTTACGTTACTCTGAATGCCAAAATAGGGGGTGCGGTGGGTTTTGGAATAGTCAAGATAGTCAAAATAAGTGACAAGTTGTATTTTTGAGTTTCGGGAACTTTTGACGGATTATGACTCAATTATGTAGTTACGGGTCATTTTTATGGTGTATTAACATTTAAAAGAGGGGAATTTATGTTTAAGACCCGTATAATTCTCCCAACCCCTCTTATTTCTTCATTTTGTTATAAGCCAAGAGAGAGAGAGAGAGAGAGAGAGAGAGAGAGAGAGAGAGCTTGGGAGAAATGGGAGAAAAGAGAGAAAAATGGAAGATTGGAGCCAAAAATCGTTGCTTCGAGAAGAGAATCAGAGCCTATAAACTCGAGGCCAGTTTCTTACTTGCTGGATATTCATTTAATGTGATAAATTGCTTGTATAGTTAGTTTTTGGAGATTTAAACCATAAATGGGTTTTTGAGGATTTTGATGTTTAAACCTTTGATCCTTGTTTTAAATTGGTTTGAGGAGTATATATATTGATTAGTAGTTGTGTAGAATGGTTTGGGTAGAATTAGTTGTGGTTGATGATGTTAGAAATGGAAGATTTGAGGTTTTGGGGAAATTAGGGTTCTTAAACCCGTAGCCCAAATTGGGCATTTCTGACAGGCCGAATCGATTCGGCTCCCCAACGAATTGATTCGGTAATAGGGGAGGATACAGGTCTAGGAAGCCGAATGGCTTCGGGTTAAGGCCGAATTTATTCGGGCAGGGGAAGAATGTTGGTTTTTCTCATCCAAATCGATTCTCTTTTGGGCGAATCGATTCTCAACTAGTGGCGAATCGATTCGTCCCTAGGGAGAATCAATTCGGATGCCTTATTTTGTGAGATTTTTCTAGTTTTGTTTTAGCCCTTTTCTTTTAGGTTCGAGGTTTAGGAACCCTCCTTTGGTAAGTAATGAGGAGTCCTAGA
Source organism: Sambucus nigra (assembly GCA_949130495.1). Taxonomy (NCBI): domain Eukaryota; kingdom Viridiplantae; phylum Streptophyta; class Magnoliopsida; order Dipsacales; family Adoxaceae; genus Sambucus; species Sambucus nigra. The sequence goes on along the minus strand of OX422211.1, from coordinate 197,964,732 downwards.
GGGTTGTGTTGGGTAGACAAATATCCTAGGCTAGCATGGGGTTATTTGGGCTTATTCTAAAGATTAGATTGTGTAGGTTAATGTCCGAATGATATAGGCAGGTAACCTAAAATTAATATAAGATAAAATGATAATTGTGGGTACCCGGAATTAGGACCATGGGCCTGGACGAGTAGCCCAGTCCTGTCGGCCTAAATTCCAGGCCCCTCATCTCTTATTTTGATCCGGTCTCCCCCCACGTTCTCAATAAGGGAAGTTGTAGGGGAGATGGAAGACGTGGGGGAACCCATCACCTCCACTTACCTACATGTACATGTATATATTAAACCCTAGGTCCGGGGAAAAAGGACAAGTTTTATATTCTCTGTAATTACTCTCCGGAGTATATAGAAATAATATCGACTTCACCACCGTGGACGTAGGCACATCTTTGCTGAACCACGTACATCCTTTGTTGTGTGATTGTCATTTTATATTGCTTGTTCTCACTTGGTGAATGCTTTCTTCTTATTTATTTGTGTTGCACAATAATTGTCACCACAATTGACGCCGTCTATGGGAAACGTTCATCTTTCCCTGAGAAGAGACCACGCCAAGAAAGGAGTTTAAGATGTCTGGTCACAACAGCAATGCCCCTCAGGCAGGAGATATTCAAGAGCCACCTGCTCCTCGCAGGATTAGGTCTGAAGTTCGACGTTCAAATCAGAGAGCTCGCCTGGAAAGGCTAGCCTCAGAAGAAAGTCAGGGACCAGCGAGGTCCACACAGATATCCAGATTGATTGATGCATACGAGGCAAGGCTCCATGAGCAGAGGGAGTCTTCCCACAGATACGAGGCAGAGAATGCTCACTTGAGAAGAAGACTGGAAAGACTGGAGAGGGAGCTTCATCCTGATAACATGAGACGTCCATATCACACTCCTAGCCCTCAGGCAAGCAAGTCTCATAGTCGAGGAAGGAGACCTAGGCAAGAATCTCAAAAGGTCGAAGGAGGCGAGTCAAACGACGACCTCCGCGAATGGCTGAGAAAATCTCGTCGCTACCAGAGCCCTGCTCGCAGCGATGAAAACATACGAAATCTAGTCTGCAGGGAGATGGACCAATATCCTGCTCACCACGGAATAAGATCAACCAGACAACTCACAAGGAGAGCTATTAAAACCCAGATGAAGTCACCCTTTACGAGGTAAATCGAAGAGGAGGAAGCCCCCAAGAAATTTACCATTCCAAGGTTCAAGATTTATGACGGAAAGACTGATCCCATCGATCACGTCAGGCAATACCGATAGGCCATGACCCTCTGGAATCACTGAGATGCCCTGATGTGCCTCATTTTTCCCTCGAGCCTGCATGATGTAGCGCAGAAGTGGTTCGAAAGTCTCCCCCGCCGGTCGATCAGGAATTTCAAATCCCTAGCAGAACTTTTTACGGCCCGATTCATTACCAGTAGCTCCCATCCCAAAAGGATGGATGCTTTGCTAACAATGAAGAAAACGCCCCAAGAGACCCTCCGAGACTACGCGAAGAGGTACTGGGAGTTATTCAATGAGATCGAGGACTGCGCAGAGGAAGTGGCAGCGGCCTCCTTCAAAATTGGGCTCCCTAGTTCTTCCCTCCTATACCAGTCCTTGACGAAGAAGGAAGCTATGACTATTGACGAACTAATGGCCCGAATCGAGAAATACGCAAAGGTGGAAGATGTCACCCGCCCTAATACAGGAGAAAACGGTCGAGCTAATCTCACTACCAAAGGAAGTGAGAAAACTGAGAACCAGAAGAAAAGAGGAAAGAACGGAGGCAAAAATGGCTCCAAGAACAGAGGAAACCATGACGCGTCAAAAGTATTCCAAGCGGTCAAAACCATCTTCAAGGAACCAATTTACAAAATTCTCGCGAAGATCAAAGATGAGCCATTCATCAAGTGGCCCAGGAAAATGAGAGGAGATCCATCGAAGAGGAACAATGAGTTAAGATGTGGTTTTCACAAAGAGGAAGGATATAAGACCGAGCACTGCAAAGCTCTTAAGTCTCACCTCGAGGAGTTGGCCCAGTCCGGGCATTTGAATGACTTTGTGGAAAAGAGGGCAGAGAAAGTGGCTGGCAACAGAGAGGCGAGACCCGACAACGTGCTGGAGGATGATGTTGGACATGAGTTCGCAGTAATCCATGGAGTATCTGACGTCAAGCCGATACAAGGGAACTCAGCTCGAATGGAAATGAAAAAACTTACAGAGATAATGCAGGTTTTTCAAATCGATCCAGCAAAGTCGCAGTCAGGAAAGCATCGACGAGTAGAGGACGTCAACTATAATAAGCATATTATTTTCATGGATGAATATTTGGTGGGAGTAAGGACCCCACATCATGATGCCCTGGTCATTACACTTAGGATAGCCAACTTTGACATCGACAAGCTGCTCGTCGATCAAGGAAGCTCATCCGAAGTAATGTACCTCGACCTATTCAGGAAATTAAAGTTGAGCGTCGTCGATATAAAGAAAGCTACTGTTCCTTTAGTCGGCTTCGCGGGAATAATGACCATGCCCCTGGGCAAGATAGTATTGCCCGTACGTGCTGGAAGCGTCTCCAAGATGATCGAGTTTTTGGTAGTTGACATCGACTCACCGTACCTGGCCATCCTCGGCAGGGGATGGCTTCATGCGATGAAGGCAGTCTCCTCGACCTACCATCAAAAGCTCAAAAATGTAATCGAGCAAGGTGTAATGGAGATCCACAGTGACCAAGCGATGCTGAGGAAGTGCTTCATACCAGCCATTCGACCAAAGCCAGAGAAGAAGGTCGGTCAACTCAGCGAGAAAGTTGAAGAAGGTGTGATACTTTCCAAGTAGCAATTAAAGTACGGAAGACCTTGAGTAGAGGAGACCATGCTCCTCCCCTCCGAGCGTGTCGTCGAGGACCTGGTAGAAGTTATGGCTGAAGTTGGTGAAAGTAGCAGAGTCTTCTTGATTGGAGCATCTCTCACCGACCAAGAATAGAAGGAGTTGACAACCTTGCTGAGACACAACGTAGATGTTTTCACATGGGAATCATACTAGCTGCCTGGAATTGATCCTAGTATGGTCTGTCATCAGCTGCACGTCGACCCCACATTCAAGCCAATCACGCAAAAGGTACGGAGAACTGCACCCGATAAGGCTAAAGCGGTCGAAAAGGAAGTCGAAAAACTGCTGGATGCAGGATCCATACGGGAAGTGCAATTCCCCAAGTGGTTATGCAACCCAGTAATAGTTCCGAAGAATAATGGGAAGTGGAGAGTTTGAATCAACTTCACTGACCTCAACAAAGGATGCCCTAAGGATAGTTTCCCCCTCCCAAAGATAAACCAACTAGTAGACGCCACTGCAGCTCACGGGCGAATGAGTTTCCTGGACGCATACTCAGGATATCACCAGATCCCCTTGTATGCCCCAGACCAGGACAAAACGGCGTTTATCACGATAGTTGGGTTACATTGCTACAAGGTCATGCCCTTTGGGCTCAAGAATACGGGGGCAACCTATCAGCAGCTGGTCACTAAAATGTTCAAGGATCAAATGGGAGACACAATGGAGGTATACATCAATGACATGCTCGTTAAGAGCAAGAAGAAGGAAAATCACCTCTCGGACCTGTCAAAGACCTTCGAAATCCTTAGGAAGTACCGGATGAAACTTAATGTGAGCAAGTGTTCCTTCGGTGTCTAGTCGGGAAAATTTCTTGTGTACTTGGTCAGTAAGAGAGGCATTGAATCTAATCTAGACCAGATCGATGCAATCAACAGGGTACAACCCCCTCGAATAATCCGGGACGTGCAGAAGCTCACTGGAATGCTCGCCGCCTTAAATTACTTCATCTCCAAATCCTCCGAGAAGTGCAAGACTTTTTTCCAGCTTCTAAAGGGGAGTAAACCGATAGAGTGTAGCCCAGACTGCTCGCGAGCTTTGGACGAGCTCAAGTCCTACTTAAGCTCCCCACCGCTGCTTGTCATACCATAGCAAATGGATTCTTTGTACCTGTACCTCTCCATAACAAATCACACTGTCAGCTCTGCATTAATATGCGAGGTTGCAGGAATCGAACACCCCATTTACTACGCGAGCAAGACCTTATTAGACGCCGAGCAAAGGTACCTGCCATTGGAGAAGCTCGCATTTGCACTTGTAATAGCCTCGAGGAAGCTGAAGCATTATTTTGAAGCTTATACTATCATCGTCCTTACATCGCATCCCCTTAAGGCGATCCTAAGGAAAGAGAACTTCTCGAGCAGACTGTCTAAGTGGTCAGTCGAGCTCGGTTGGTTTGACATCCTGTTTCAACCAAGGACAACTATCAAGGGTCAGATCCTTACCGATTTCATAGCCGAATTCACGGGCAAAGAACTCTCCGACCAACCTCAACCAACAAGTCAAGAGAAGAACCAAGCAACAAAGAGAACCTGAAGACTCTTCATTGATGGAGCCTTCAACTCAAAGGGGGCATGGGTAGGCATTATCCTCATCACTCCAGAAAACACAATCCTCGAATAAGGAATCAGGTTTGGATTTGCAGCCTCCAACAATGAAGCAGAGTACGAATCCCTAATAGCCGGTCTCCAAAAGGCACAAACTCTAGGAGCAAAACATTTACAGGTGTTCGGCGACTCTCAACTAGTCTCCAATCAGATAAGTGGAGATTACAATGTAAAGGATGAAAGAATGGCAGCCTACCTCGCCTTAGTGAGAGAATTAATGCCAAGATTTGAAGAGATCAACATCCAGCAGTTTCCCAGGGGGCAAAACAGTCATGCTGATGCCTTAGCAGCCTTGAGTTCGGAAGTTGACTCTGACCTTAAGAGGGTCATCCCCATCGATTTCCTCATTTGTTCGAGCATTAACCACAACAGCAAGTTACCAAACGTGGAACAAATACTCCAGGTAGGATCCGCCCCCAGCTGGATAGACCCCTTAAAGGACTATTTAAAGGATGGCACGCTCCCAGATGATAAGAAAACTGCCCACCAAATAAGAGTCAAAGTTGCTCACTTTCACTTATCCACAGGAGGCGACTTGTATAAGAAATCCTTCTCCGGTCCCTACCTTAGATGCGTCCACCCAGGTGATATCGAGCAAGTTCTACACAAACTTCACGAAGGAATCTTTGGAAGTCATATCGAAGGAAGGTCTCTAGCCTTTCGAGCAATGAAGGAAGGCTATTGGTGGCCATACATGCAAAGGACTCCGCAGTATATGTCCGTAAATGCCTAAAATGCCAATTCCACGCTCCTATGGCCCACCAACCCACCAGCGACCTGAAGTCCCTGTCCAGCCCATGGCCCTTCGCCCAATAGGGAATGGACATCGTGGGACCACTGCCTACCGCCGTCGGCAATGGCAATTACCTATTGGTTGTGACTGACTACTTCACCAAATGGATCGAGGCTGAATCCCTGGCGAACATCCGAGATGCTGATATGATAAGATTCATATGGAGGAATATAATCACTCGGTTTGGAATCCCTAGAATCATCATCACTGACAATGGAACGCAGTTTAAAAGTGGCCCCTTTTAGAACTTCTGTAACGAACACAGGATCAGACACCACTTCAGTTCGGTGGCCCACCCTCAGAGCAATGGCCAAGATGAAGCTTCCAACAAAACTGTGATCGATGGATTAAAGAAGCGATTAGAGCGAGCCAAAGGCGCATGGGTAATAGAGCTACCCCATATTCTATGGGCGTACCGAACCACTCCTCGGCGAGCAACAGGAGAAACCCCATTTTCGCTGACATATGGCATGGAAGCAGTCATCCCACTAGAAGCAGGTTTGCTAACAATGAGATCCAACCTTGTCGACAAAGGCCTGAATGATGAAGCATTGCTCGCCGAACTCGACCTAGCCGACGAGCGCAGAGAGCTAGCCCTGGTGAAGCTAGCGAACTATCAGCAACAGCTCGCGAAGCATTACAACAAAAGGGTTAGCCCGAGGACGTTCCAAGTTGGGGACTATGTTCTAAGGAAAGTCCTGGGCAGCACAGTGAATTCGCCAGTCGGCAAGCTAGGCCCAAACTGGGAAAGACCCTTTAAAGTAACTAAAGATGATCTGCAAGGTGCCTATCACTTGGAAACGATGGAGGGCAGAGAAATACCACGAGCATGGAATGCAGATAATCTCAGGAAATTAAATTTTTAGATCTTTTTCTTGTATTCTTTTGTTATGAAAATAGATGTTCATTTTCCTTATTACCAATGAAAGTTACTTAATTGATTACACTCTGATCAATAACAGTTGCATTTATCGCACATTTTTTCCAAATAACAGGCACGATGGTCACTATAGGAGGGTAATACCCCTCCTCAGGTCATCGTTATAAACACGAGAGACCTCTTAGCATTGCCCCTGGCAATATATAAAGCCCTATAGAGGATTCTTAGGCAATACGACCAAATCTTATACTAGTGATCAAACCTACTTCGGTTGAACAAAATCCTAATCGGATGAAGACATCCAACACCAGGTGTGTCCTCACCAATTGCCCTACTTAGGCCTAAGGGAGTGTGACGACACAACCTAAAAGGTAAAGTGGGGCACAATGGTACTTTGGTATTATACTGGACTGGGGGGACACTTGCATGACAAAACAGAAAAGATCATAAAGCAGCAAGGATATGAAAAGTAGGATATACACGTTTAGTTGGCAAAATTTCCCAAAACACAAACTTTTCATTAATCCATATTACTTACAATAATAATAATACATGTTTAGTTGGCGAGCTTGCCTAAAGCATTTACATTATCAAAAAAAATAGCAACTGGAAAAATCTCAAGAGGGTGGAAGCCTCCGAGCAAGATAATCAGCCACTCGAGCTCTTTGTCCGTCATCAGGAGCAGGAGCAAACTCTTCCACAACCTCATTTGAATTAGATTCCAATAATTACCAAGGAATAGCATCGATGGGGATCCATCGATCATCCCTCCTGAATGGGTTGGGCATCAGAGTGGAGGAAGACATCTCATGACGATACCACAGCACCGAGCTCCTCGGGACTTGCATCTCCTTCAAGGCACTTAGCCATCCCCTGATGAAAGAAAGCTCCTCGAACTCAGATAGCCTTGTTGGAGCATCCGACCAGCCTTGATCATAACCGTCAGCCCACGCTTGTCGAGGACCTTTCTTGAACAAGTGTCGCAACCGGGTGACGTCCCTTTGAAGCCCAGCAGCAATTACATATGCTCGCTGAACATCACCGCGGAGCTCCTCCATTTCCTTATCACGAAGCTCTTTCACTTCCCTATTTCTGCCCTTGGTGCTCCTACCATCTCGTGGAAGGTGAGGGCGAGTGGAACCTCGCGGCATAGGAGGAGTAACATTATGACTAGATCTATCTCGCGACGACGAGGAGCCTTGCAGAACTGCTGGAACAGTGCTCGGTGCATGCTCCCTAAGTCGTAAGACTTCTCTCCTCAGGTCTTTATTCTCCTGCTGAAGAGTCTCCCCAACTTGGTTGATCTCGGTGGCCTCTAGTAGTCTTGTTCTCAGCACATTGACCTCCTCTTGCACTAAAGCACCAATATCCTCCATCTCCTGGAGCCTGTCCTTCAGCTTAGACACCAGCTCGGATTTCTCCTTATACTCCTGATTTCTGGATCTAAGGGACTTGCAAAGCTTAACAAAGGCCTGGAAAACTTCAGAACTCGCGTTGGGACCAAGGGTCTTACCCAATTAGGAAGTATCAGGAATGTAATCATCTACATCAACTAACTACAAATGAAAGGAAGATAAAGGGGAGAAAGAGACAAATCAGTACAAGCAGAAATAAAGCCTTTTTCATTAATAAAGATTTAGGTTACATCGAACTGAAGAAAGAAAGTTTACAGACTGAAAAAAGCAAAAAATACAAAGCAACCCTATCAATTAGCAACCTCAGGTGGCCCATAGGTGGATGGCCCTTTTCTCAACATCAACAGGAGCACTGCTCTCGGCACGGGTGGTCTCTGTCACTTCAACAAGAGAAACATCAGCAGAGGTCACCTGAGGAGCAGGATCAGAGACTTCAATGACTTGGTCAGGGTCCTCATCCACGACTAGCCTCGGCCCTGGGTCGTGCTCGTCAAAGAGTGGGGATGAAACGTCCACCCCAGCGGCTATGAGAGCCTTGTTCCATCCTTTCTTGAAGTTCAGATGGCAAATATAGCATATCTGAACTTCAGCATCTTCGTATGCTGCAGCCCAGCCGGAATTATAAGATTCTTCCTTAGCAGTGACAGCCTCGGATTCCTTTTTCTTTAGCTCTTTGGAGAGCACGCTTTTTTCCTCCACGACAGCAAGTTTTCTCGAGCAAACTAGGTCGTAGGCCTGCCTCAGCTCCTCTAGAGTCTTGACTGTCGCATCCTTCTCCTTGCTCACGATGGCAAGAGACAAGTCGGTTGAAATCCAAGCAGCATCAACAGCCTTAAAATTAGCCTCGAGCTCCTTACCCTTCACCTTCAGGGCAGAATTCTCTTGATCTAGCTCACTGTTCTTCTTCACCAGATCATCACGTGAACGATACAGCACAACAAAGTCAGTAATGAACTGTGAAAAAGAGAAGGCATTAGAAGAAGAAAATGAGGGAAGTTAGAAAAACATAAGAGAAAAATAAAAAGAAACCTTACCAGAGTAAGCCTCTGACTAGCCTGGAGGGCCAAATGTTCTGACCCCATTGCCCTTTAGCGATCAGCCGGGAGGACAGCTCTCTCGAGCAGGGCCGGGGCCAGCTGAGGAGAAATTGCCACAGAGGCCCCCTTGAGTAGAGCGGACACTGGGACTAAGGCCTGCCCGGCCTTCGTCCTCGCCTCATCCCTCCTCTTATCCTCCTCTTTCTCGCTCTCTCTCTTTTTCCTCTCCTCGACCCTCCTTTTCTCCTCCAATTTCTTCCTCTTTTCTTCCTTTTTCCTCTCTCTCTCTCACCTGCTCCTCTTCCTTCCTTCTCCTCTCCTGCTCCTGAGCGGAGGACCGGGAACCAGTATCCACGACCCCAGAAGTAGCTTTTTCTTCTTTGACCTCTGTGCAAGAAGCACGTGGTCCTCATCATCATCATCCCTAATCAAGTTCTTCCTTGGAGGAACCATCTCTTCACTTGAACTGTTAGAAGTGCTCGACGATCCCCGAGCTTTAGAAACCTCCTCACGGTCAGAGGAACTGCTACTATCAAAGCTCCCTCCACCCAAATTACTCATGGCTCCTGCAAGGTCACTTTCAGAGCTGCTCTCCTCCTCGTCCAACTGGATAGGCTCTACAGCAGTCTTTTCGAAGGAGTCAAACTCTGGTATACTATCCACAGGCCTTATTATGAAGCTGGAGCCAACGTTCTTGTACTCGAGCAGAAAGACAGCAGACCTGGGATGCTCTCCATCACCCAGAGGCTCCTTGATATTCCAAGCCTTAACCAATTTCAAGATACGAACCTCGCTGAGAGCAGGCTCCAAATTTTTTAACCTCGCTGTGGAAGAAAAAGCAAAAGAGGAGTTAAAAAGGTCACAAATCAACAAAAATCAAAATAACAGTACAATGTCTACCTATGTATTCCTCCCCATAGAAGGGGACAGAGAACCTCTCAGACCTCGACCCTTCAAATTAGGGAGAAAACTGCCAATTTCTAATAAGGAAACCTTCTTGCCAGTAGTCCTTATGGTAATCAGGTAGATTTACTACCAATACCCTATCAGGGCTCCTAGCTTTGAGGTAAAGGACACCAGAACTAGTTCGATAAAAGGAGTAACAGAAACAGACCTCGGCGAGCCCTAACCTAGTTCCATACAATTGATTTATCCTATGGACGCCATTTACTATTTTCCACACATTGAGCGAGCATTGTGCAAGAATAATATTGAAATAGCCAAAGAAATGCAGGAACAAATCATTGGGAGGAAAAGTGAGTCCCCCCTGGGAAAGCAACAAAACATGAATCTAGTGAGCATTATCTATCTCTCTAACGTTTCTAAGAGGGGAGGAACAGCACTCAATATCTACCCACTCGGGAATGTTGTAAAACTTCCTAAACTCAGAGATCGACCTATTCCCAATCTTCGCCATTGAAAAGCCCTAGAAAACTACAAACTCAAAGAGAAAGCACAGATAAAAGATACAGGGAACTTACAAGATAGAACACCAATTCGAACGATGAAGAAGCACGAGCCCAAACGACAAGGAAGCAATGAGACTGGAGATTGAGAGAAGAAGGTACGAAGTGCTAGAACTCGCAAGGAATGAGAAAATGATGGAAAAATTGGAACGATAATAGATAAGTACCTATTCCAAGAAACCTTCAAATTCTACTAATCATAATGCACAAGATACGAGGCGGGTGCCGCCAAAATCAGCTTCAAGATTTCCGAAGAATTGAAAAATATCCATCATGGCTAATCATTTAAATCTATTGAGCCCATAAACATGGCCCAACAAATTTAGGGGCAATTGTGGGTACCCAAAATTAGGACCATGGGCCTGGACGAGTAGCCCGGTCCTGGCGGCCCAAAGTCCAGGCCCCTCATCTCTTATTTTGATCCGGTCTCCCCCCACGTTCTCATTAAGGGAAGTTATAGGGGAGATGGAAGACGTGGGGGAATCCATCACCTCCACTTACCTACATGTACATGTATATATTAAACCCTAGGTCCGGGCAAAAGGACAAGTTTTATATTCTCTGTAATTACTCTCCAGAGTATATAGAAATAATATCGGCTGCACCATCGTGGACGTAGGCACATCTTTGCTGAACCACGTACATCCTTTGTTGTGTGATTGTCATTTTATATTCCTTTTTCTCACTTGGTGAATTCTTTCTTCTTATTTATTTGTGTTGCGCAATAATTGTCACCACAATAATGTTGGGACTTTGGGGAGATAATTATTGAGGGAGAGTCACTTTGATGATTTATGGTATTGTGTTGGACTCTTGGAGACTAGTTGCGGATATTGGAACTTCGGGTCTTAGGTCATTAATAAAATATGAATTTAAGGATAAGAACTGTACCTTCTAGAATTGGTAATTCATCATTGAAAATTAATGGTTTTGAGTATGTAAAATATGAATGTTTTCAAATGGAAAAAGAAATGATTTTCATAAATGATAATTTATGTAAACACACCTCTCTAAATCGCTATCATAAGGGAAGTTGCGCACGTGAGGTGAAGTCCCCTGGCTAATGAATACAGGGTGAATATAGTCCTAAGCCATATGAGCGTTTTTTATATGTTTTCTGTGCTAGTGAGGTAATTCTGGGTGTGGTTATGACTCACTCACAGGCATATGGCTGCTTCCCGACGTCTTGCGTTTTAGGATCCCAGGTTGTCTTGGTGATAAGCCCTGGAATATGATAGCCATTTAGGGCCACTCACAGTGGGGAAACCCAGACGGGCGGTCTTAGAAACGTTATATGATATGAAATATAACTATTTATAATAATGTGGGACATTATTGATGTTAAAGCATTTTCTGATAATAAAATGGCTTTAAATACATTTCCTGGATGGAAGAAAGGAAATTGAGAAGTTATGTTATGACAAAGCATTTTTATGATAATAAACCTACTTTAAATATATTTCCTGGATGGAAGAAGGGAAATAGACTTTGTAAGGAAAGTAATGAGATAAAATTGATTTGGTAAACATTTGATAAAATAAATTTCCATTTATATATTTCCTAAAGAGAAATAGGAACTGTGCATGTAGAGATGTGAATAATTGATTTGATGTCTCCTTGATTATATGTAGGTGAGTTCTCCCATGCTTATATGATCATTAAGCATTAACATTGACATTGACATTGCGCTAAGGTTTGCTTCTAGATTGAGAGGTGAGAAATTGTATGATTTAAACTGCGAGAGATAATTACGTTCATAACTGTCATGCATTTTAGTCACATGGTAATCATATCAAATCGGGCCCTGACCCGTCTATATTTCTTTGTCTTGCATGCAATTCTTTGTCCGTTCAGGTGCTCCTCCGCAAGGACGCCCATATTGACCTCTCCATTCCCGTTGTGATGGAGCTATAGCAGTTGCGGATGTTGTAGGATATTTGGTATAGACGCTTCTTTCCATTGTACTCTAGTTATGTTATGTTTATATATTCGGGCGTGTTGCCCAAGCTTTGTAATCATTTATTATACTATGATATTTAAATTGTAATACTCGGTGTAACCTATTTTTATTAGTCTGTTAACCGACAGCTTATTTAGTTATTGATTTATGCATATCGTATTCTATTTACTCGTTGATTTTTGGTATCCACCGTTTTTGCAAATGGGATTGTCTAACTGTTTTTCTTTTACTTATAAAATGTAATTCGACAGTCTATTTTCTAAAATAATTGGTGGTTATCTCGTACAATTAATTTAATCGACGGTGATGCTAAGAATGGACCATCTATAATTCCTGTGATTATTAGAATATCGGGCTGCCCACCTCTTATTTTAGTAGGCGGGTTGTCACATTTCCCTTTCACAATATTTAAGACACGTGGATAAGGAGAAAGTTTGGAAAGAATAATAAGTTTGAACACAAAGACACTTATCTCATCCCGTTCTAGATTTGGAACGGGTGTTAGTATTCTTGTCATAAGAGATTTTGATTTTAACTTGGTGTTCAGTCATGTTTGTTTGTTTTTTACCGGAATAAAAAAGGGGGGAGATTTGTAAGAATAATTTTTATAGGATTGTTCATAGCATAGCTTTAGGCTAGTTTGTCATATCCTGTTACAAATCATCATGAACCATCAAGATGAACATAACCTAAGTATATCTATGTTTGAAGACTTCTCGACATCCCGATAAGGTATAAAATGATTTAGAGTTTGAATTTATTTATGGAATTATATTTTGGGATGTTTTGTGTTTTTATCAAAAATGAACAAGGACTTTTTATTTTCGAAAAAGAATTTTTTTTCTAATATACCTGTAGGTTAGGGCTATGTTTTTTTTCCGAACTTTCCAATTTTTTCGATTTTCGATCCGATTTTTTCGATTTTCGATCCGATTTTTTCCGAATTTGGAATGAAATTTTAGTTTGCCGATTTTTCGATTTCCAATTTTTTCGAAAAAAATCGGATCGAAAATCGGAAATAATTCTAATTTTCCGATTTTTCCGATCCGATTTTTTCGAAACGATGCCGATTTGATTTTTCCGATTTTTTCGGAATTATTTTCCGATTTCCGATTTTTCCGATTTTTTGAAAGTTTCCCATATCCCACATTGGTTGGGAGAGGGAGAGGGCTCCAAAATATGCTCTATAAAAGGAGAGTATCCTCCTAACTTCTACACAAATGAAAAATGAGCCAAATCCTCATGTGTTTACATGTTGGGTTAAGCTATTTTCATTGTTTCTTTAAAATGAGAATTTCGAGTAATCGAAAATCCATAATTTATTTTTTTAAAATTTTGGAATTTTCGAAATTTTTGGATTTTTAATATATTTTGTGAATTTTCGATTTTTTCCGATTTTTGCCGATTTTTCGATTTTTCTGAATTCGAATTTTTTTTTAATTTTCCGAAAAAATCGGATCGGAAATCGGAATAGTTATTTTAATTTCGAAAAAATCAGAATTTTTTCCGAATAGGCATTTTCCGATCCGATCCGGCCGAAACACAGCCCTACTGTAGGTGGAACTTTAAATTTTCATTTAAGTCATTCAAACGACATTAGCATGTCGTTAGATACCTCGTTTGAAGCCCAAGATCTCATATGACTCATACGAGAGCGTACTATTTTGTTTTTTAAAAGGTCGTTAGGTAGGATCATTCGAAGCCACTTCAAACGAGATCTCAGTATTGTTCAAAAGATCATAAGATCTCGTTCGAACGACTTGCTGTCTTAAGTTTTGAAAAAATAATTGTTTCATATTTTGAACGTTTAAGACATTTGTCAACTCCATTTATGCTTGACATTTGCAAAAGTTCTTCAAGTTTTTTTATTGAAAAACACTATTTAATTCACAACAAAACATCCTTTAATATTGTTTTTGTGAATTCGTTTAAAATACTAGAAAGTTTTGTATCTATTTCATATACCTTTGTGGGGAGGATCTCCATTGTTGATTATTGATGCCTGCGGGGATTCACTGCTGCTGAGGACTGAGGATGAGACTGAAGGAGGAAGACTGCGGTCTTTGTGGTTCTCGATGGAATTATTATTGTCGATTGTGGTCATTGTGGTTCTTTGTATAATCATTGTTGTATTTCACTTGTAAGTTTGTAAGTTTCGACTTGCGAATTAATAATGGAATGAAAGGTTTTTCCTTGTTGGGATTTTTCCTTAAACTTGGCATTTGTTGAATGCTTGAATGATTTATCCATTTTATCACAATAGATGTATGCTTCGGATAAAAAGATAATATCTGTTTGAAATGAGCTTCTGCATTTATAATTGGTATTGCAATCTTTGTTTGGAACCACCTTAGATTATTTTCACTCTATAAATTGGTATCAGAGCTTTTAGCTACCTTTTTACCCCTCTACACCAACATTACCTAGGTCCATGCTTGAATATGAAATGTTACACCTCGTATATTTCAATAATTAGGTTGATCAAGTCTATTTATGAAATCATATGGTTTATCAATTCAATTAAAATACCGTATGTATCACGAGTGAAATAATAATATAGGACTGGAATACGATAAGATAAGCTTCAAAAGATGTGATAGTAGGAATGACATCACCATCAATTAAATAATTAAATTAAACCATAATCCAATAATACAATAAGATCCAAATACTAATGTCATAAAATCAACCTCCACAGATACAAGCCAATAATAATAAAATATGAATCACTACCTAGAAAAGGGTGTATTCTAAAAGTGAGACAATAATCCTGGCACCTATACTAAAGTAAATAAATGATACATCCTCGTACGAGTGATGAGAATGGGACAAAATTTAGAGTTGCGGGAATAGGAATGCTAGATGGGATGGCCACGAGCACCTGAAAGGTGGTTTCAATAGAGATGGCCAGACCACCACAAGCTAACGAATCTACGCAACCTAATGAAAAATATATAAATAAATAATAAATCCATAGTTTATAATATTCAATAACTCGCATCATAGATAACGTGCCTCACAATTTATTCTTTAAATTTTCTATTATTTAACCGTTTCTAAATAGTATTAAAGACCTTGAACATGCCTAACACCCCACTCCCCATGGAAGTAACTAGTCCTGCCACACATATACAAATATAATAACAATAAAGTACATCCCCATCATAATAAAGTCCAACCTCCACCATAGACACTCCAAAACATCATCATAAAGTCCAACCTCCACTATAGAAGCCCCAAAACATCATCATAATATCTTAATCATGTCTGGCCCTCAATCTCTTTTAGGATCACCAAGCCCACGATATGTAAATCAACCTCCACCATAGAAAACCCAAAACATCTCCATTATTATTTATAACAAACAACCATCTCCCCCAAAAATGGTCATGCATTAAAGAATAATGTATCTTTACTTTTGGCACACTTCAACTAATTAGCTTCTAATATCGCTAATCATTTCATCGTCTTTTAGTTTTGTATTTCAATTCTCTACTTCTTTTAATCCCCTTATAATATTTCTATCTTTCAAGAGAATTGGGTTAAGCATAAATCATTTATGAAGAATAAACGCAAACTAAATAAATTTGGAGTTTTACATATTTTTACTAATCTTTCACTTTATTATTTATCCATACAAAATTATAACATGGGGGAATTTAATTATAACGTGAATCTCATTCTCGTTACTAGGATTAATTTCAACATTGTACAGAGCTTCCATATATCATTCCTATCAACATACATGTAGAGGAATTTTTCATACTTGGGCAATAAAAGAGAGATTATGAAATAACATACAATCTATCAACATTTATAAATTTCTCAAAGTTTACCTAAGATTAGGAATTTTTATTCAAAATTTACCTAGGATTTAACTATATTAATCTCAGCTCATTAATCAACTTAATATCACAATTTAGGGATTTATATAATTGACATATAAATTTATGCAATTAAAAAATTGACATATGAATTCTAAGACTATTCTAACATTTATACAATTTTAAACATTACTAAACATGAATTTCTACTTAGACTTATACAATTTCGAGAAATCAAGATTTAAACAGTTTTATATCATTTATTTATAAAATTTCATTGAGGAAATATGAAATCTTAATTATCTCTAATTGATTTTAAATATAAGAAATAGGTTTAGGTGAAAATTATTATTTAATTACATAAAAGGGGATGAGTAGATTTTTAATTTGCCTCAATTCAAGAAATCCAAAAAAGTGTTGAAATAATTTGCAGAAGAAAAAAACCCTTGAAAAGTGGTTAAATTGACTCCCCAAATGCTCCTTATAACTAGTACAATCTTGATTGCAAAATCATCTTTCCTTAATTAACCCTAACCCTAAACTCTTTCCCATGTAACACTCTGAATACTATTTTACCCTTATTATTAAACAGTAATTCCTCTTTTGTTCCACTACTTACTTTTCATAATTACCAATTTAATCAACAACTTTAAATTATTTACAATTATGAACAAACACTTTATTAAATAAACTCCATAATTATAAATAATTTTCATTCAATTTAAACTTTTCTTATAAATTTTTATTTTCATAATCATGTTATAGAAATTTTATGTTTTCCATTTAAATTATCAATTAAAAATTATTTAATTAATATATCAAAATTTTGGGGTATTACACTGCTTCCCCTATGTCACGCACCCCACGCACAATGATGGTCTGGTAAAATGCCAATTACAACCCAAGTAACCCTAAGTATATGGATTACATGAAAAGATAACAATGATTATGCTCCCACTTATTTAAAGTGGGACACATGTAAACTTAAGGGCGCTTTAACGAAAAATTGCATGCAAAAGTTAATCTACAATTAATATAATTAGTCCGACTTGGCATATTGGCCATCCACCCTAATTTGGGGGGTAATTTAAGGGAAATGAAATAAACTTAGCTCACAAAGAAGTACACATGGAAGTCAATACCCAAAATACCAATGGGTTAACTCAACCAACCCAGGTATGGCCGACTCCGTGACTCTTTCAACATGCACAGAAACACAAAGCAAAATCCTAAGTAATGGATTCCTACTCAAGCTTAACCATTTTTGGGGTGATCAACTCGGAAAGAGACTGGATACAGTTGAACTCAATATCCTAAGCATTATATGGATACTTAATTCGGGTATTAATATTCTTAGAGGCAACCGTAATGTCAGCCAGACTCACCACTTAATCCACTGCAACGGCTAGCCTTCCTGACCAAATTTCACATGTGACAGAATCCATAGGTAAATTAATACAATATCTATAAACAATGTTTCACTAACTTTTGCCCCTTCAATGTTAAAAAGAAGTGTAAGGGCACTAATGATACTAAGTATGACTTTTAACCTCAAGCACTAGAATGAGCCACCAAATTCAAAGCCCGATTAGAATATGAAGCAAAGAACCTCAACCTTCCAGTCCACGTCTTTAACAACGAGACCAATCCCATATTTCAAGTGCGAGAACCACTTAGACTTTCACGTGTGTGCACACACACACACATATATATACAAGTGGTGACCCGTGCGATGCACGGTGGGTGTAACGCGTTCTAGATTATTTTATTTAAATATGTAATTATTATCGTTATTTCAGAAGAAGATCGTAATCATAGCCATGATCATATAAATATAAGTAATGTGGTGAGTAAAGAGTACGATTAAAAATGAGTAAGAGGAAATAAATGGTAAGAGGAAATAAATGATAATAGTCATATTTTCAAAGTTTATTGGACTCACATGCCATGTATTTTTTTTAATTTTTTCAAGCCCCATAACCACTCAGAACTGTCTTAGAATCGTCTATCTTCATTTTCGCAGAGAATGACACTATCATCTCATAATTGTTAGAATATAAAAAAAAATTGACTACAAAAGAATCTTTAAAAATAGGACTAATTACTTGAAGGCTCAATTATATTCCATCAAGGAATGTTTGTTGTTACTGTACCTAACAATAGTTGCTATAAAATAATAAAAGCAAGCTTTAGTTAGAATATATAACTTATCTAAATGGTAGATATCAATTGAAAAATCAGCAGTAACCTATGAGCAACTATCATAAGTAGTACAAATTTAAGACAACAATAATGAGCACAGGAAGTTACCTAACATGCTAACTAAATGGCGTATAACTTATTTCATTTCTCTTATATAAAATTCTCTAAGGAAAAAAAATTTAAAAAATTGAGAAACAATAACAATAATTTTTAATTATGTGAATATAAAATTATGTATTACCAAGCACCCCAATTTTTTTTCCAAGCACGACACTACTTTTTAAAACATAATGTATGATCACTTTAAAATATTGTGTGGCGTTGTAGTAAAAAAAATTGTGTCACCTTTAGCATTACCCAAAAAAATTGATTCAAAAAAGTTGAGACATTTAATTGTATATGTAATTTTATCCAATAGTTATGAGATTCCTTTCTTTAAAACCTATTTGTGTCGAGCTACCCATCTCATACAGCATGACATTCTCACGAAAAATTACCTCTGACAATTGATTTACGTTTAATTACGTACCTTCAAACCTTCACATAATTCATGGCTAATCTCATTAACATAAACTATAAATAAAAGAACAAAGTCTTGTGAAAAATAATTAAGAAAATATAAAAGACTGGAAAAAAATAATTTTTTTTAGGATCAAATACGAAAAAGTCCCTCAAATATTTTTTAATACACACTTAGTCCAAGTCTTTTATTTTGTACCAAAAAGTCCCTTATTCTCTTATTTTTAAAGGTCCGCACCAGCGGATTGATAAAGCCTTTTTGGCATGATGAAGGACTTTTTGGTACAAAATAAAAAGGCTCGGACTAAACGTGTATTAAAAAAAGTTAGAGGGACTATTTGGTATATGCCCCATTTTTTAATGCTAATAACAAAATAAAATTTCAATATAAAACCATTAGTGATTAAATTAAACCATGTGTCATATGTGAGATAATATTTATCTTAGTAATGTCACTTAAATATGCACAATATAATCATTCTTCAGTGGGTACATAGACCTACACCAAACACTAAACTAATTGACCAAAGTCAAAAATCACATGGACCTACACCAAAAACTAAATTAATTGAGAAATAGTATCCATGTAATACATTGAGTAAATAATATCTCAAACAAAAAAAAAAGAGAAAGAGGGTAATATACCTCTTGTGATGGGAGGGTGATGATGATTCTTGACCAATGATGGACACGGTTGCTATTGAGGAGTGGTGAGAAATAGTATCCATGTAACATATTGGGTAAATAATATCGCTTAACTGATAGTGGATTGGGCTGGGTTGGTTGAAAGGGAGAGAAGAAAAGGAGTTGCCTAAATGGTGGGGCATTTTGGTTAGTGGAGATGTGAGGACGGTTATAAAAAAAAAAGATAGAGAGTTTAGGAGGTACATGTGTTATTAAAATTTATTTAAAACTGTAAAAATTTGGCCAAAATGAATCATTGATTTGGAGTGGGGAGAACAAAACACCAACATCAGTATATGCAATAAGATACACAGATAGAAAAAGAGTAAAAAACATTCAAACAAATCACCACACTCTGACATTCGAAAGATGGAGAGGAAAAAGCACATCTTTTTTCTAAATATAAAAAGATGAATATAAAATATAGGAAGTCTTGCCTGCATTTAACACGATCTTTCTATGTAGGATTCCCAAACTGTATGACTCTATTCAAACCCATTAACAAACATAAATGTATAGCCACCATGTGGAAACAATGAAATCAATGAACCCGCATTTTTTTCGGTCTAGAATTCATTATGTAAAATTTTAAAATGAAGCCAAAGAGTAATAAATTGAGAAAATGTAATGTATGTAATCTTGAAAAAAAAGTAGTAATTTTTATTGAGTAAAATCCTGAAGAGTGTTTAGATATTTTTATTTTTTAATAAAAATAAAAAATTCAGAAAATTAGGAATGGAGGATTGCATGATTAAAAGACCCATCTTGGATTTGAACCAACCTTATAAAAATAGAACACACTCACGAAGACACCAAAAAAATAGTATCATGGAAACTCTGTAACCAATAGAAACAGTGGATAATATAGAAAGCAACGCCCACAAAATATGCATATGTATATATACTCACAAACAATTAGACACATGATGCGTTGGGGAGATGATGGGAAAAAAGTCACCCATCTTCTCAACCTATGTTGAGAAAAAGACTCACACACATGATACCTATAGACTTGCGTATACACATACATGCTGAAAAGGAGAAATGGAAGAATGAGTATTAACCACTAAGAAGAAAGTTATTATAGGTTTTATTATAGGAAAAAAGACTTGCACTCAGCACAAAACATTGACCCATGTATGAACCGAAATATTAAAAATAAAACAGTAAACGCATACCCATCTTTTTGTCAATCCATAATTTAAAAACATAGTTTCACAGAATATTTTGGTCTATAGAGTAAAGGAAAATGCTCGTAGATTTTTCTGTCCTCAAGCCAAATGTGGGTATCAACCAAGCCCACCAAAGCACACACTCTCACAGTATATGTGTGTGTATATATATGTTATATTAATGCAAAACCTGAACTAACCAACACAAATTAACACACACGCACGTATGTGGAACATCGCTAGTATTCTTTACACAAAAAGACATGCCATCACTGTAGTGTATTTGTGGACGATAGAGAGAGAGGAAATAGCACATATAGGTAGAGTGTTGAAGAACAACTCTTGGTCGAGAAATAGAACGTTCATGCCGCGAGTCAGGAAGCTTAAAGTGTTGAAAGATAATTGTTTGTGGTGAGATTGTGGTTGTATAGGGCCTCGGCGACAGGTATACGATGGTGCCTTTGACACCATTCCAAGCAAAATACTAATCGTGTAGAGAACAGAGTTACTAATGAAAATAGTGTATGAGGAGTATTATGTTTTTTTTAACTGAACGATGGTGGGTTTTTTTTAACTGAACCAACGTGGGAAGGTGGAACGTGGTGTAACACGTGTAATTTTTTCTGGAAAAAAATTCAAAAATCTGAGAATTTAGGATTCACCATTTGGAGGCTTCTCAATGCTCTTACTACATACGCATTTATTATAAGTGTTAATATATGGGTCGGGTTTTGTACCCGGATCCATAATCCGCCCACCGTGATATGGATTATTCAATTTAGTGTTGGATAAATCATTATTATAATAATTAAGTATTTATTATAATAGAGGAGTCTTAAATATAACAGATAAGAAGAGTCCAACTAACTCCTTGATTTTTGGAACTCTTATCTGTTATATATAGATATCCTATTTGGTGATTACAAAAAAAAAACAGAAAATATACGATACATATTTTCGGTATCTCTCTCTCTCTAGAAATCCTCCTACACAAATCATCTCTCTCTCTTGATCCATCATCAACGAATCTTGGATTTGTGAGCGTGACATTCAAAGGGGCAACTCTTGTAGCCAACCCGGATTTTCACGAGACGCGAAGCGTACACGGAGGAAGAACTCGCAGATTCGGTGTCGGCTCGTATCAAACAACGTGCATCGATCATCGGGTTACATTCCGCCTTTGAGGTAATCCGAAAACCCGTATGTGCTATGTGTATATACTGTTATATTACATTGGTATCAGAGCTTTTTAATTTGTTTGATCGTCGGATTATTCGTCGGATTATTTTTTTTTGTACATAAACTCCATTAATACCAATTTAAATTCGTTTTAAATTGAGCGCGTAATAATCCGAAATTTTTATAAGGTTTTGTTTCTGTGTTGATAAAGAACTCGTACGCGAAATTTCATTAATTTTCGTTGAACGGATTGAGAGAAAATCGAAACCTTAATTTCAATTTGAAGTTGTTCCGAAATTTTTTTTTGCCAACTTTGAGGCCAAAAACAGTGGATCAAACGACGATGAAAATATGTTTTTCTTTTACATAATTGTTCTACGTCGCGAGGGCTTTCCAACCATATATTATTTGTTAATTTTGGATTAAAAAGGAGCAAGTTATGACCCTCTGAACATGGCTCCATGAAATCGCGAAATCTAGAAATTTTCTGTTTTAAGAAGACGATGAACAGTATTTTTTTTTTTTTTTTTTTTTTAATTATACTCTCGGTTTTGTACCAAACTGTACCCAAACCAAGTCGTGGGGTGGGGCTGGGCCTGGCGCGTGGGGGCTCGGTTTTTGATGTAGAATCCAAAAATATTTTTTGTGTATTTTTTTGGCCCACGGTAAATAGTATTTTTTAATTATTTTAATTTTAAATAATTTTTTGAGGGCCTTAACGATGCGATAAAAATCTGGAAAAAATATATTTGGATTCAGTAGGACGAAAGCAATTTTTCCATGTTGTCAAAATATTTTTTACTGCTGTGCTATTATAAAAATGATTTATTGTATTTTTTTGACACTTAAATAATGTCTAAAAATTACCGAAAATTGCAGAAAATTACAGAAATTTTTTTCTGACTTAGTGGATGGAAAATTAATATTTTCTGAGCATTTTGACATTCTGGAAAAATTAATGTATTTTTGGTGATCCATTTAATTTAGTATTTAATGGATTTTTATGCTTTTATTTAATGATTATTGTCTTGATAACTTGCGTAGTTAACACAATAGTTATGTTTGACCATGCTCGCTCCCTAAGTTGGTGAGTGTAGCAATAATTGTCCATTTAAAGGCCTAGGTTATGTGTTTTGCATGATTAAATGGACAATTCTGAAAATTAACAGTTGAATGAGCTAGTGTTTGCCTGTTTAATTCCTGTTTTAAGGTTGTTCCTATGTATATGTGCAATCGGACATACCCCGCCCGGCTTTCAGTAGATATTATGTATAGGCTTCTTCTCCTTTTATTGATGTATTGGTGAGAATGAGAGGTTTTTTTTTAAGCCACATGTAAGGGGATGATTTCTGAATGCACAACAATACATAGGAATTATCTTAGCACAAGCTCTAAACTGTTAATTAAGGGGACTATGTGGGACCCTGCGCATTTATTGTTGTATGGCACAAAACTGGTTATCATAATTTGTTTATCTGCCGTGATTTTAAATTATGATGAATGGATGTAAATGATTAATAGATGTGTTCATTAATCGGATAAAATTTGTTTAAAAATCAATTAGAAAATATGCTCTAATTTTACAATATTAGGAGATGACTGCGAGCTTTGCAAACTTTCGATTTTAATATGTAAGAGAAGAAAATATTTTCTAATTGGATTTTAGAACAAATTAAAAAGATGTGTTTTAATAATAATATTAATGTCAATCTTTTGCGCATTTTTCATGTAGTAATGGCAAGCAATAACGTAGTCGCCGCTATGACTAAAGAAGATAAGCTAACTGGTAACAACTACAACATATGGCACCGTAAGATCCAATATCTACTCAATCAGCATGAGTTGCTTGATTGTCTCACCACTGTTATGACTGAACCAGTTGGGAGTAGTACTGCCGCCAGCCGGCGTGAGCATGAGGCTTACCAGGCTTGGGTGAATAAGGATCGTGCTGCCCGCTTTACTATGCTAAGCCACATGCACGATGACCTTATTGGGCATTACGATCACTTCAAGATAGTTAAAGAACTATGGGATCAGCTTCGATTCGACTTCGGTGGTACGTCCACTACGAGACTTAGGGGTCTTGTTTTGAAGTTCGAAACTTATCGTAAGGATAATAAGCACACGATGACTGAGCATCTTCGAGTGATGTCCACCTTGATTCGTGAGCTTAAGGAAGCTGATCACATTCTCTCTGACGAGCAACAGGTTCAGGCTGTTATCCGCTCCCTTCCTGATTCATGGGTGCACATGAAACAAATAATGACTCACAACGACAGTATTAAGAATTTTTCTGACATATCTCGTCATGTTGAGCTTGAGGCGGAGCGCCAAGAGGCGAACCGTGCTGCTGTCCTTGTCGCCCAGAGTGGCAGACGTCAGGGAAATAGGCCCAGGCAAAATGGAAATGGAAAGCAGACTAAGCAGGCTGGGGCAAATGGCCCTAAAGGGAAAAAGATAACAAAAGCCAAAAGAGGCAAGCGTGGTGGGAAGAAAGATATTTCCAAAGTCAAGTGCTACAACTGTGGAAATAAGGGTCACTTTGCTCGTGATTGCACTGAGCCAAAGAAGGTATCCTCTTTCCTTTCCTCTTTATTTTCACCTCTCCATATTTGTGTATGTTCTCATGTATTAGTTGCTCATTCTATTCCTATGTGGATTGTAGATACAGGAGCAACAAAACATGTGACAAGGGATAGAGGAGGATTTGTAGATTATCGCCGTATTCCAGCCGGTACTCAGAGTGTCTACATGGGAAATGGTGCTCGTGAAGATGCTGTAGGAGTCGGTTCGTACGAACTCCACCTTAGCACTGGGACCAAGCTACTTCTTCGTGATGTGCTCTATGTGCCTGGAATAAAGCATAATTTACTTTCAGTTTTAGCTTTATCAGACTATGGTTTTTCTTTCAGTTTTAATAGTAGTGGTTTGAATATTATTTTGGATAATATTATTTGTGGACATGTATCTTTATGGAATAATTTGTTTAAAATAGATTTATTTGATTCTGTTTCTTCAACTTCATTATCATATATTGCAAATGTTGATGTTGATTCAGTTACTTGGCATGCTAGACTTGGGCATCTAGGAAAAGATAGGATGGCCCGATTAGCTAGAGAAGGCCTTTTAGGCCCACTCGCTAAGGTCGACCTACCTATATGTGAGCCTTGTTTGGCAGGAAAAGCCTGTAGAAAGCCTTTTGGTAAGGCTTTACGAGCTAATCAACCTCTAGAACTAGTACACTCAGACATATGTGGACCTATGAGCGTTAAGGCACGTCATGGCGCCTCTTATTTTCTTACGTTTATTGATGACTATACGCGATTTGGACATGTCTACCTGATCGCTCACCGCTATGAAGCTTTGGATTGTTTCAAACGCTATATAGCAGAGGTTGAGAATCAGCAATCGAAGAGGTTAAAAACTTTTCGTACTGACAGAGGACGCGAATACTTATCTGATCAGTTCAAAGAAACGTGTGAAGAAAAGGGGATACGCATACAATTAACTATCCCTCACACTCCACAACAAAATGGTGTTGCAGAGAGAAGGAATAGAACTCTTCTAGATATGACTAGATCTATGATGGCGCAGGCCAACCTCCCAATATCCTTCTGGGGGGATGCTCTTTTGACTGCTGCCTACATACTGAATAGAGTGCCTTCTCAGTCAGTTTCCTCCACACCTTATGAACTATGGAGAGGCGAAAGACCCAATTTGGATCACTTGCGCCCTTGGGGTTCGGCAAGCTATGTTCACACAACTTCTCATAAGTTCGGGAAGTTAGGCCCTAAAGCTCGAAAGCATATCTTTATAAGATATTCTGAGAGCTCAAAAGGCTACGTTATGTACGGTGAACACCCTGATGGAGGAATGACTGAAATAGAGTCACGTGATGTCGAATTCTTAGAAAAGGATTTCCCTAGCACAAGCAATACAAAAGAGGATCTTGAACTCTATGAGTTAGAGGATACTGAAAACACTTTACCATCTTCAGGCGAGGCTGGGGGATTAGTTCCTCCTCCTGTAATCGCTGAAGATAGTAGTGGTCTTCAGCCTAGTGGGAGCATTCCAGATAGTGTGAGTGCACCACCACTAGATACTCACGATTCTCAGGTTCGCCGTAGTAAGCGAGGAAACATTCCACGTCGTCATTTTGAGATTGAGGGGAATACTTTCCTAAGCATTGATTTAGATGAGGAAGAGCCAACTTCTTTTGCAGAAGTTCTTTCCTCAAGTGCTAAGGATGAGTGGATGGTTGCTATACAGGAAGAATTGAGCTCCATGGCTAAAAATAAAGTCTGGGAGTTAGTTGACCTTCCACCCGGGCGCAAGACTATTGGGAACAAATGGGTTCTAAAGGTCAAGCGCAAAGCGGATGGTTCAATTGACAAGTATAAGGCACGCCTTGTGGCGAAAGGCTATACCCAACGAGAGGGTGTAGACTACGAAGAGACATTCTCCCCAGTGGTGAGGTTTGCCTCTATCCGCCTTATCCTAGCTATTGTCGCGCAAATGAATTTAGAACTATTTCAGATGGATGTTAAGACTGCTTTTCTCAATGGAGAACTTGACGAAGAGATCTATATGGAACAACCTGTGGGTTTTGTATCCAAAGGACAAGAGCGCAAAGTCTGCCGCCTAAAACGTTCTATATATGGCCTCAAGCAATCGTCAAGGCAGTGGTATTTCCGATTTCATCATGCCATTACCTCTGTTGGCTTTGAGATGATTGAAGAAGATCACTGCGTATATCTTAAACGATCCAAGAAAAGTGTTCTTATCCTTTCATTGTATGTCGACGACATTTTGTTAGCTGGGAATGACCTGGACTCCATTGTCGCCACTAAAGAGTGGTTGTCCTCTACTTTTGAGATGAAGGACATGGGTGAAGCAAATTATGTGCTGGGGGTTAAGATCGTGAGACATCGATCTAAGAAGCTTCTCTATTTGTCTCAGGAGACTTACGTAAAGAAGATTCTGGAAAGGTTTCGCATGCATAACTCTAAACCCATAGACACTCCAATGGAGAAAGGGTGTACATTGAGCCTAGATGATTGTCCAAGAACTGATGAAGAAAAGAATCAAATGTCTAAAGTGCCATATGCACAGGCCATAGGGAGTCTGATGTACGCTATGTTGTGTACGCGTCCAGATATCTGCTATGCAGTTGGTATAGTTAGTCGTTATCAGAGTAACCCAGGCCACAAACACTGGCAAGCAGTGAAGAGGATTTTTCGATACCTTCGTGGGACTGCTGATCTCATCCTATGTTATCATGAAGGGAACTTGAGACTTAGAGGCTACAGCGATGCTGATTGGGCTAGTGACAAAGATGGAAGGAAATCCACTTCGGGATATACGTTCATTCTTGGAGGTGGAGCTGTCACTTGGTGCAGTAAGAAGCAAACGTGTATTGCTCTATCCACAATGGAATCGGAATACGTGGCATGCTCGGCAGCTGTTCAGGAAGCTGTTTGGCTAAGGAGATTCTTTCAAAGGCTAGGCATTTCAGATCATGCAGCTGAGCCTGTGCTTGTCTATTGTGATAGCACGTCAGCTCTAGCTTATGCAATGGATCCAAAGTATCATGGGAAGTCTAAGCACATTGGCATTCGTTATCATTACATTAGAGACATGGTTGCGCAAGAGGAGGTTGTCTTGAAGCATATCTCCACAGGTTGTATGGTGGCTGATCCATTAACCAAGCCCATTGCTCGAGATGTTTTCCTTTCACATGTTAGGAGTATGGGACTACGTAGGATTTGATATGTATGACACCATATTGTTTATTGACATTATTATTATTTATTGGATATAATATTCATTTCTTTTATTTGTTAAATTAAATGAATTGTTATCACTATGTACACATCTTATAGATATGTCATCGGGCTTGAATCGACTCTCTCACACGAGTGATTCACCTTGGCGCTTAGACAGCGAGCAAGATGAGACATTTATGTCTGTGGCGCTTTGAAAGCGAGCTGAGACATTTATATCCTTGGCGCCTGAAAGGCGAGCAGGATATATACGATTATGCAAATTCTGCTATATGTCGTCTTAGTTGAGTACTAAGATGAGACCTTATTTATACTTTTAGGTCGATCATAGAGTATCTCCATAAATCTATGTAGCCTGTTTTTAGCCGAATGTGAGATTTCAGGCAGGCACTATGTGAGTGACTGGGCTGAAACTCAGGTTAGGCGCTAGATAGCGACTAGACTAAGATTCGTATGGCGTCCTTTTATTTCAAAAGTGACATACCCTTTTCAACGGGATGACGCCATAGCATACATTTCATACTGTATGTGCTTTGCCGACCAATAGTGGGAGCGATGAATGAATCCCTGCTTCATCGCTGTGTGAGCCACATGGATTATTATAATCCAACGATATGCCTTTTGTCGACCTGAGACTATGTCATGAAGAGAGGACTTGATGACGCTACTTTAGCGTGTTTACCTAGGACGAGGGTTGATTCCGTCTAAAGGGGCACGACTAGGAAAGCGGTTAAGTCTAATTGAATTGGCATGAGGACTTAGGGAAGACTATTTGATTATACACCATGATAATGTGACTCATAGTCCGGACGGCTTTACTGTGTTTTGTGCACGACTTAGTCATGAGTACATTACATATTTGGGATCTAGCACTGCTTTCTTGAGGGATTAAGAGTGCTAAATTCGGTGTAAATCAAACTGTCTGGGTATATGCGAGATTCCTTCGAGTGATGCGTCTTCGTTAGTTAGATGATGGCTTAACGATTACGCTCCTGAGACTGTACGTTTTCTCGTGAGGTCGCACGTCACATTTTCCTGTATGAGGAGACGAGTGATGACAGAGATCGTTGGAGATTTGTTAGAGAGACCACGCCTTATGTGGGCGAGTGGGAGATGTTAAGATATGGGTCGGGTTTTGTACCCGGATCCATAATCCGCCCACCGTGATATGGATTATCCAATTTAGTGTTGGATAAATCATTATTATAATAATTAAGTATTTATTATAATAGAGGAGTCTTAAATATAACAGATAAGAAGAGTCCAACTAACTCCTTGATTTTTGGAACTCTTATCTGTTATATATAGATATCCTATTTGGTGATTACAAAAAAAAAAAAAACAGAAAATATACGATACATATTTTCGGTATCTCTCTCTCTCTAGAAATCCTCCTACACAAATCATCTCTCTCTCTTGATCCATCATCAACGAATCTTGGATTTGTGAGCGTGACATTCAAAGGGGCAACTCTTGTAGCCAACCCGGATTTTCACGAGACGCGAAGCGTACACGGAGGAAGAACTCGCAGATTCGGTGTCGGCTCGTATCAAACAACGTGCATCGATCATCGGGTTACATTCCGCCTTTGAGGTAATCCGAAAACCCGTATGTGCTATGTGTATATACTGTTATATTACAATAAGATATATAAAGAAAGAGAGAGAGAGAGAGAGAGACGATGGGGAATGTTTTTATTTCTTCCATTTACACTACAATACGAGTAATTTTATAACATAATTAAATTTTTAAAAGCGTTTTTCATAACTTATTATAAATTAAACAGTTAATAGAACTCAACTAACAATCTATCAAAAATTGAGGGTTTACCCCAACTGTATTTTTAATTTTATTATTTGGGGGGGCGCATATAGTCCCAGAAGTTAAAAATTTATAGCCTCCAAGACCGTGTATATTTTTTATTATTGTTCCCATCCTGTAAAAGTCAAATATGCGTGCCCTTTTCAAGTGCAAAAATACCCTTATAACTAATTCACCCACCAACCCACGACCAGGCATAGTAACATAAAGAGAAATGGAAACCCGGTAGTTAACCAACTGCCAACATAACTCTATATTTCTTATCAGCTCCAAAATATTACCATGTGCAACATCTAGATCAAAGAGGTATGCACTCACAAGATTTATATCATATATGTATGTCATAAACAACAAAACGATCAGTAATCGCTCTTGGTACTAACTTTAAGAGATTCTGTGAGATGACATAAAGATATTGTGGTATGGATTATTGTATCCTCATACATTTTTGAATTGCAATTATCCAAAGAGTGCAGTGGAAAGTCAATCCTTTTATCGATTTACTTCAATTTTTCTTTGGAAACAACAATTACCATTTGCTATCTTTTCCTTTTGGCCGTTGTTTTAAATTCATTTAAATAATTTATGTATGTAGATAACATATGTGTGCATATGTGTGTGAACGGGCTTTTTAAGGTTAATTGCAATATTATGCCCTTTGTCCCCTGATTTTTGCTATTTAATGATGGGGTTATATGCATATAGTCTTACTTTTTTTTTCAAACTATTAAGACATGAATTCATAATGAAGGAATTTTTCATTTCAATTATAAGTACTAGTTGGGGCTGAGCACGTGATAATAATAAGGTTTAGCAGAGAAATCATAGTAACTGGACGGTTAACACAACTTTTGTTATGGCCTTAATTTTCCAACCCAACATACTATTATATTATTGAATTCTATAATCAACGTACCATGGAAAAATTCAAGTTCTATATTCATAAGAAATAATAAATAAATGAATAATTAAGCGTGTTTATTCTGGAAAATTACATTAATTTGAGATAAATAAACATGATCCATTATGACTAGCATATACAATATCATTATTATCACATGAAAGCTAAGGGGAAAACAAATTTAGAAGAAAGGGAAATATATATATATATATATATATATATATATATATATATATATATATATATATATATATATATATATATATATATAATAATGTTCTTGTGTGGACTAGTCCGCAATGCGGACCGGACATGTGTCACCTAACGGTACGCCTAGAAATTATTGCCTAAATTATAGGCACACTCTCTCTCTTTTCTGGGCTCACCATCAGGTGACACATGTCCGGTCCGAACTCTTAAAATGCGGACTAGTCCGCACAAGAGCAGCTCTGTGTGTGTATATATATATATATATATATATATATATATATATATATATATATATATATATATATATATAATAAGTTACAAAACTTATGTATGTCATAAGATCAAAAGTCTCCTTTTTTGTTCAAATCTTTTTTTTTTTTTGCAGATCTGATTTTTATCTATTCAATCTGTTCAGGGAGTATATTTTTGCTGAATCGTGAGTGTTCCGATCGTCATCTACTCACACACCCCAGTCCGCCCATTTAAAACTATGGTTTGGGTTTTAAACTCTCTTTCTAAGCGTATGTAGATTTGGGGGTTTGCATCATTGTTATTTTATGGCAAATAATTTTGAAGTATTTTATTTTTTTAGATGTGGGTTTTCTTGGTTAATGATACTGGAGGCAAATCATTACCCTCTCATCACTTGAGCCCACGAAAAAGCTGTTGGCTTAAACATTGTTATTGTGAACAAAAAGAATCTTAAAATATGGGTTCATCTATAATTTTCATACAGACTTATGCGTGCAGGTCAACATCATTTATTCTATTTGTGAAAGAAAAATTAGGGGAAAGTTTTAAATTAAAAATGATATATTTCTAGAATTGTTTATGAAGTAACACTGAAAAGCATCATTTTTAGCTTTTCTCTCAATCTCAAACTCTATCCCACTCTGTTTTTTGTAATTTTAATTCGCTTTTTGTGGAGTTCTAACTATAAAATTTTCATTTTGGATTGTTATTTCCATTTGTTTGTTTAACTTTGCTAACGTTTTTTTATCTGTTTTACAGGAACACACTATATTGAGGTTTGTTTGGAGCATTTTTTTTATAGGTACACACTATTTGTTTGCTAAAATGCGTGATATAATATTTTTTTCACATTTTTCGCTTTTGTTTTTTAGATCAGATTAGATATGATATTTATAGATAAAGATGGACTTCCTCTTATGAGTAAAAGCATAATATCTTTTACCCACTAACAAGTTGAAGTTCCTCTGAATTTGATCAATTTCTTTGGTACAATTTCGATAATCATGGCTCTGCTAGAGAGATGTTTGGATCCTCTTCATCATAATTGAACTCAACATTTTCATCTCTGAACCATTCACCGTGTCTTTTAGTTTGGAACCCAGTATATTACTGAAGTTTTAAGATTGAGTAATTACAATGTCTTTTAGTTTGGAACTATTGTATGGTTTGAATACTGGAGTAGTGCAATGATGGTATAAAAATATTTTATCATTTAGACCTTTACTTAAATTTAATAGATTATGTACTTTTAGGACTTAAAATAATATTGATTATGGATATAGGACAACAAACATTTCGTTTCCATTTTTAGTCCCTATTTTCAAATTAAAAGGACACGTGGCATGCTGTGATTGTTCGACGTTTTATGAATATGGGTCCGCGCCAGTGACTTTATTCAAATATAGGGACTAAAACTATAAATAAAATGTTTGTTGTCCTATTTCCAAATTACATATTACAATATGTCCTAAATTTACAAAGCCCCTAAATTTAATATTGTTTATAAATGTCTTTTTAGGAGATTTTGTTGGAGATTATTGGGGTTGATCTCGCCATGTGTTGATTGCTCTTTCAAAGGGTTGTGAAATTCAAATTTCAAGCTCGAGATTTGGCAAAAAGGTTGTCTAATCTATAATTATGGTTTGACTCAAGAGTGTTACCTTTGTTGTTTAATAAATAATAAATAATTTATTTGTATTTTTCTCCGTTTATGGTCTACTCTTTCCAATATCTGTTATATTTATTTTTTCCTTTGTTATGTTACAAGTTAGTTTATTGCTTTTTTACCTTTTTTTTCTTACCCTTTATAATCACCCTTGGTGGTGTTTATAGTTTCATTTGTTAAAAACTAGATCTTTTCAACTAACACATTCCGACTCCATTAAGTTACAGTCCGATTATGTGATTATTTTTTTAAAGTGCAAATGTTATTTTTTAAAGTTTTTTTTTGGCTTTTTTTTATAATGAGGTTAAGTTTCTATATAATTTTCATTATGTTTTTAAGTATCGAACATTACTTTATTGGGCATATCCTTTAATTAATTGTTGTTATTGTTTTTTATTTAGTTTTACATTGCGATTGGGGACATGGAAATTAGCTATTGGGTAATGGGGACATGGACATGTTGCCCGATGATCTTGCATTTACAGTTTAAGGGTGGATTAGATCAATGATACATATGCAATACTTACTCGCTTATTTCATTTTGCGATTCGTGGTAGTCTCTTAGGGCTATATATGGTGTACGATATATAGTTAGATTGTCTTAGTTTGACTTTACCTGTTTTATAAGGTATATTTACAGTTTATGCAACTATTGAATTGGGAATTTAAATTGATATAATTAATTAGTTGAATTGGGTTTATTTGATAGATTGAATATCAGAATTATATGTTTGGTATCCACACTTCGGATTTATAATGCCATCATGCCCGTTGGGTATATCTCTCTTTAAAGTTTGCTATCCACCCTAGCTTCACTAAGATTAATATTTTGATTTGTTTAATATTTTCAAATGATTACAGGTGTGCGGGTAATGTTGTGTGGCGCTGGTTATTTGGCATTTATTCATGCACTAAAGTATCCAATATGGTATACTAGGTACTCGGGTTTATTCGCATTCATCCATTCATCCCCCTCTCCTACATCCCATATACATAATTTTTCACATATTCCTTAATTTAAAAATCCTCTGCCATACTAAAGATCCCTTACATTTGGTTATTTGTTAGCATTGTAGCAGGTATAGCAGGTTTTTTGAGTAGATTTAAACATCCCAATTATCCCCATTGTAGCAGGTATAGCAGGTATAGCTGGTTAGCATTGTTTACTAAAGATCCCAGTTACCCCTTACATAATTTTAACATCTTCTTCATTTCTGAAGCATTCTTCTTCATTTATTAGCATTGTAGCAGGTATAACAGTTTTATAGAAGTTTTGTAGAGTAGATTTAGTACAAATAATCTAATCAGAACCCCTTCCAATCAAAGTAATGTCAAGGATATCTCTGACTAAGCTTTGGGGAGTCCCACTTCCTACTACACCTGTGTATCTTCTTTGACCCAATGCTCTATAAAAAAAATCGGAATCTTATTTCTAATTTTGGGAACCTCATTTCTAACCACTGAAATTCATAAATGTTACTGATTATTTTGTTCACTTCTCTTGATAGAGAAGGAATGTTAAAACACAGATTTGAATGCAAGTCGAATAAAACTCTTTCCGAGTTAAGAAGGTATTATATTTGTCTTCTATCTATATCTATATCTTCAACCATATTTGTGAAACACCTGCTTATATGATTTGTGTTGACGGCTAATACTATATCATAACATTTATCTGTTATGTTTCTTAGATTTGCAGGCCTAACATTTATCTGTTGAGAAGGAACGTTAAATGATGATGTTATTTTGATTGTTGATTTTGAAGACAGGGAAGAGGTGGATTGGATGCCTCCTCCCCCTAAGGTTTCGACTCATATAAGGAACCACCACGGGGATTCAACTATAAAGGAGCTCAGGTATGCTCAAACTATGAATTTCATTCTTGGGGACGATTGTTGAATTTCATTGTATTATTATCTGTTCAGTGCTAAACTCACTTTTTAACTATTGAACCATATTTGTGAAACACCATATCCTATCAAAAAAGCATGTGTAATTATGTAAATAAGGTATGCCCAAGTGCTTTTAATGGATGGTTATTCAATAATTAATGAAGTGAGGGCAATAATTCTGCCCAAATGGATTCTTAATGGTGTAATGATTGACACCAGTTTTGTAATGTCAGTTGACATGGAACGGGTAAAAAAGAACATGAGTTTGTTTCAATCGAAAGATGTAGGAGAAGCATGAGTTGATGACATTGCTGTAATTGCATCTCGATTTTTATATATATTTTCATTGTTTTGCAGATGATTCTATAGATTCACCCCACCTTTTCCTTCTAAACGAAAGAAAATATCCAACTACAGTAAATTTCTTTATCTTAATGTTTTGATTCCATTAAGATATGTAGGTGCCCTGTTTTGATTCCATTAAGGTATCCAATTGATGTATTGTTTTTTCTGAATATGAATCCAATTGATGTATTATTTTTTCTGAATATGATGGGTTGGCCTTTATTAATATGCCCGCACTTATTTTTTTTTCATTCCTAGCAGGTATGTGTGGATACTACAATTTACTCACCCACTTTTGCATACAACAGCAGTTTAGGTATATTTTTTTTATTTTTGACTTCTCTTGCCCTTGAATATACGTTTTAAGTATTTTTTTGGTGTGTGTGTGTGGGGGGGGGGGGGGGGGGGGCACCAATGATAACATCCAATCATTTGGTCTATGAAACTATTTATGCAACCACATATGTGATAGGGCATACTGTTGTTTCCCCTTCACTGGTAAGTTTTGCCTCTTTTTGCGAATTATCATTGTTGATATGGAATTCACTTTCATATTGAATTATTAACTTTCCTTTAACATAACAGGAATTCCAACCCATTTCGGTGGCCGTCGTTGCTCAAATACGCCGACTTGATCGAGAACGAGCCAAAAAGTTACAACTTGACCAGGGAAGTAAAATTATACCACCTTCTACTTTCAGTCCCTTAAAACCATCTAACCAGTCATGAGCGATCACTGCACGGTGATAAACAACCTCCTTTAAGTCCCTCCGGTGATAAACGACCTATTATAGTTGATATGAAAAATCTATGGTGATAATAACCCATATTCTGATACGCCTCCCTATTTGCGATCGTAACACGGACAAGCCACAGTGCCATTAATTCTAAAAACCGACCAGTGTTCAATGTATAACTAACATAGACAAGCCATAGAGCCATTTATCAGCTGTTGACTGCCACAGGAGGATTCCATTTGTTATATTTGAACTATAATATTTTAGTTATTTCAGGCTACACATCTTGAAAAGGAGAGTGAATCAAGACACCTACCACGATGTAGTATAATCATGTTTATACAAGATTTATACTGTTTTTTGTATCGTAATTTTCATTTTAATGGTAATAATAAAACCATTTGAAGTCTTGGCCAGTATATGAGTTCTTTAATGGTTGGGATGTCAATATTGGAGGTATAGTTATTTTACATCATTGTTTGGTTCTTTAATTCTATATTTGGTAATTTACTCCCATGGGATACTATTCTAATTAATATGGCTGCTTACTATGGTGATTATATTCATCTTACATTTAGTGTTTATTTTTATTTAGGAACGTGATAATATATGGGAGACTCGAGATTTTAAGGATATATTACATATGGAACTTAGCCATAGAGTAAAGATGAATACATTAAATTTTTGGTGGGGATTGAAATTCTTGCCGTTTTGCAATTATGTATTTTGGAAATTTTAGTCGTGCCTTCACATTAAATTATTCAAGATTAAATACTTGGCTAAGTTTGCACATCACATGTTATTTTATTTATTTATTGATGTGTTTATGTTTTTTCATGAATTGATTTAATTGATTATTCATGTATTAGTAATGTAAGTATTTTTTATTTCTTAAACACAGTGGATATTACTATAAACAAAGAAAACTTTGGCTAAATTTATTAATTTATTCATACATTGGTTGATATTTATATGAGGTCCAACATATAAAACATTTATACATTTGTGTTGTAAAAAATTATTTTACTTAAATTTACCCGATTCTACACTTTGAAAATGTACATTTCTAACATATAAAATATTTACTATTTATATTATACACGACTTTATGCTTTTCAAAACTATAAGCGTGCCTTCAGGCACCGGCATACCCTAGTGTGTGTGTGTGTGTGTGTCTATATATATATATATAAACAAAAGCTAAGAAGCATTTTAAACCAGAGATGGCATATTAAAGCTCATATATTTTGCTCTTTTTTATATATTTTTTTATTTGTGTGCACATGTGTGTAATGGACATTTTATTTTATTGAAAAGTATGTTATTTTGCTCTTTTTTTATATATTTTTTTTATTTGTGTGCACATGTGTGTAATGGACATTTTATTTTATTGAAAAGTATGGAGAATGGTCCGGTTATATGGTGAAATATAGAAGTCGTAGATTAGGTCAAAAAAATCAAAATCAATATATATATATATATATATATATATATATATATATATATATATATATATATATATATATATATATATATATATATACTAATACAGCACCCTAGTGCTGATCTACGGTGCATGCATACTCTGATATCAAGTTCGGGTACATCACGTACTAAATAAAGGACTATCGACTTGTAATCACTCTCGAACCAAGTAATTACAATTCACACATAGTTGGAGGCAAACATAGTTCCAAGCCTATGGGACAAACACATACCTATGCACCCGTATGACCGTTACAACTATCGTTTTCACAGATAACCCGTACCAAGGTCCTATGTTCTGAGGTACAAGTCAATATCCCCCCAAATCGGCTCATCAGAATAAGACTGTCCACAACACGAAACCTCCTGTGATAGCAAGTAGCGTAAGTATGTCATACACATAAAAATCATGCAATAAGTATACACACAACCTATATATTTTTATCATTAATATAGGTGTACTCCCAACCTATATTATACATCCCATACATAGTATATATACCTCCTGAGTATTCCACGTATTTTTAATCATCATTAATCCTTATCATCATACATTCCCGAGTATCCCTCACCACTCGAAGTGTGCAAATTATTCTTTAATATTTTTCAGTAGGTAACTTACTCCTATCCTATTGGTCTAAGTCATAGGTTCCCTCACCTTTGTCGTGACTTATTCTTATTCCCCGAATTTACTTACATTACAATTTATACGGATTAAATATTAACCTTAATTCGTCTCACTTATTACTAAATCCCAATTCAACCATTAGCTTATTGATGACCCACATATCACTCACAATGTTTTAAAACTATCTCAAGAGTCCTCACATTCACCAATTTCTAATTCAGGATTAAAATGGGAAAATTTCCAAAATCTAGGAGAACCTAATCGATTCGCCTCCTGGACGAATCGATTCACTAAGCCGAAACGATTCGCCCTTGGGCCGAATTGATTCGAATGCTACAAGGTTGTTTCTTCTTCCTTACGTAGTTGCATTTTTCTACCCTTTTTTAAACCAAATTCTCATGGATCTTTACCAAATTAAAAATCAAGGTTCCCAAACATTATGAGACATATAGGAATGATTTCCAATGTAAAAACTTCATCAATACATCATGAATTCTACCCAAGATCCGATTAATTTCTAATTATCAATATTAACCCTAGTTTTATGTTATTCCATGTACATACATCAATAAGTACATATTTATTGCATTGTTATACTCCCCTATAGTCTAATTTCATTTTCTAACCACATAAGAATTCAATCTACATGCAATACTTATCTAAGAACATGTTTTACATCCTCCAAATTAAGCCAAAACATGTGATATTCATAGATAAATCATCATACCCTAACATGGATGTTATATCCTTCTTAAATTAACAAAGACAAATACTTTCCTTTAATAGTAGGTCTGTTTCATTGTAGATAATGGTATGGTTTTGAAATTCTTCTCCCGATCTATGTGATGGTGGTGACGATGGTGCAAAAGTGGTGGTTCTTGGCCTTGGAACACCATGGGCACCTCTCCTTCTCCCTCCTATGGCCTCTATCTATTTTTTGTTTGGTTAACCTAATTCCGTCACTATAGATAATGATATACACATTAGAACTTCGTAGGTCCTCTTTCTCTAAAAGTAAAAATGACCAAAATACCCTCCCAGTGTGTCGGTTTGGTCAAAAACTACCCCGGAACCCAAACTAAACTCCAGGGTAGACTTTTCTGACTATTTTGACCCTTTAGAACACATTGGCATACTCAAATTGAACATATGGATGACTTATTTTCAATTTACTTTTCTATTCCATAATTTTAGTCCCGACATGACTAATAAGTGTGTCCCGACTAAATTACTATAATTGCCTATAACTGTCGTATTTTGCACGCATGACATTTATTATATCTTATTATCATTATTAATACTCATTCACTAAGTATGATACAACATAAATAAATATTAACCCTTGTCTCGCGAATCAATATTTATTTCAAATCGGATTACTGTCGCATTTTAATTTAATTAATCCCAATTTTAAAATCATTACAAACACGGGGTATTACATACTTCCCCCTAATAACGGAATTTCGTCACGAAATTCGAATAACTGTGGATATTTATCGCGCATCTCATCCTCGCGCTCCCAAGTAGACTCATCGACACTATGATGCCCCCACTGAACACATACAAGTGGAACTACCTTCGACCTCAATCGCCTCTCACTATGGTCAAGATAGCCACTGGTCTCTCCTCATATGAACTATCATGTTGTAAGTCAATCTCCTCCAACGCAATGTGAGTGTGATCCAGCTAATCTCGTAGATACCGTCTCACTAAAGAAACGTGGAACACATTATGAATACGATGCAATCCGGCAACCCAAGTCTGGATGCCACCGATCCAATTCTCTCAATGATAGGAAATGGCCCCATGTACCTCGACGCCAACTTCCCCTTTTGCCCAACTCTCATTATCCCCTTCATATAATATAATTGTATTAATACTTTGTCCCCCACAATAAAATCCCAAAGTAACCGCTCTACATAACTCTCTTATCTGTCTGACCTGAGTTACCCGTATACGTCTTCGAATCATCTCAATCCTGGTTGAAGTAATCTTGAATGAACTCTGGCTCGAGAGGCTTGTTGTCCCCCACCTCTCACAAACAAACAACCAACGACAAGGTCTACCACATAACACCTCGAATGGTACTATGCCAACCGTAAACTGATAAGATTCATGGTATGCAAACTCTACCAGTGGGAGATACTGCTCCCAAATTTCGTTAAAATCAAGGATACACATTCCTAACGTATCCCCTAACATATGATTCGTCCATTCAGTCTACCCGCCCATCTACGAGTGATAGGTCGTACTCAATCATAAATCCGTACCCATGGCCTCCTGGATACTCTCCGAAATTAAGACACAAAAATTTATCCCTGTCGGACACGATCTCAAGTGGCACCCTATATAATCTCACTATCCCAATTATGTCATTCTGTTCTTCCCACTATATCCCTACTAATGGTATTCTTCAACTCAATGGTCTTCCCATACAATCCCATCTAGTGACTAATTCGCTTAAGTCATCACATATCAAAGTATTTCATCATTAAATCTGCAAATTCACCTTGGTGCCTACAACACTTTGATATTTCATTTCCCCTTTTGGTCACTTATTATGAGCCTCTCTATGGATGGCTAAATTATTTCCTTGATTGGGGAAAACTCCAACATCCCCATGTGTTAAATCCCTTACTCATTTGCCTTATTACACATATAGTTCCATATCTTTCTGATGTTTGGAACATTACGTTGTTCTCAGTACCCCTTCACTAATGGTATTGTTCAGTTCGACGGTTTATACTTTAAGATTCAAACTAGTGATCAGTCCATTTGTGGAAGATATCTACAATAATACCCGACTATGCACACTAGACTTTTACGTCTTCAGTTGGTTCTGATGTAACTCTCGTCATATTATTCTTTTGCATAGAGAAGCTCCTGATTATCCCCAAAAACATAAATATATATTTCATGTACTTTTCAACACTATAATCACTCATTTTCATCCACTCTTCGATTCCTTGTTACTTGCCTTTCTCTCAATGTCACTACATTCTCTTTGTCCCATTTTGTTTCAGTTCTAATTTTCTCACGCGTTTACATTTATTTGATAAATTCCCAGGTTCATTCGTCATGAATGATATTGAAAATCTCAACTAACTAGGGCTCCTATACACCCTATGTCCCATGCATTTCTGCATAATTCCACTAAATGTAGTGGACTTGTGTTAAATTAAGTCTCGCATACTTGGCATTACTATACGGTAAGGTTATAATCGACCAACCTACTAGTCACAACTTAATTATTCTATAGGTTGCCCCACTGATATACTCGTGGAACAAACGTTCTACACTAGTTTTCACACCAGCATTATTTGATTCTACCGACCTCAAACGGTAATATAACTATCAACTCCCAGTTATAATCACATATATGTACAATAGCTAGGGTACCAAACTCGAGTCCTAAGGATAAAACTTCTCTCAACCTCCAACATTTGATAAGTTTCATACGTGGGATGTCTCGCAAAGCGAAATCCGAATAAGGAGCCTCCGATACATTACTTCTTAACCTTGTCGATCATCGAGATCCGTTAGGCCCTCATTCCGTAACATGCACCCTAAAAGTCCTGTGTACTGATATAAGAAGTCTACACGTCCACTCTCATGTCACCAAAGACGACATAAAACACGACGCTCTTATTATCACAAGTTCTCAGTGTTATATAAATAACGAGCTATATCTCTCCACTCAAGAATAAACACAAAGCACCCTGAATCACATCAGTCAGAAGTCCCTAAACACTGGTATCAAATATAATTAGGCAATATGATAACAGAAGTCTACGATACAACACAATTTAGACATATATATATATATATATATATGCCCCATCCTCTTTCAAGTGATGCCTCGCAAAAACATGCAACTCATCCTGGGATAACAAGCACGGTAGTCATATCATAAACCCTACTACCGCACAAACCTTTGGTATCCAGTAACTACAAATGACCATAATAAATTTTACTTTCATAACTCTTAAAACTAGTAAAACTAACCACACAAAATAAATGTCCTCCTAGTGTACACACCCGCTCCCCTATCGGCGACACCGAAAAGTCCCGCTACCCAACGATAAATATATTCATCATAAGGCCGATACCGCCAATGCACCCACTAAAATCGACTCTTACTCAAATTATAGTGTTAACAATCATATGTTATGATGAACTCCTATCACCCGAACTAATACCGTACTCGCAAGGATGAACCAAAAATATTAACTCCATTTTCCATCTACCTCACCTAATCGTCATGGAAACGTAACCCTCGCGTCGAAACTGACCCACGATCTGTTGTAATGTTTGTATATTCAGGATCTCATCCTGTAGTTATCCCTTGTCTCTCTTTGGGCAAACCTTCTTAATTTGGTCTCCCTTCACACAAGAAATATGAATACTGGAGAATCTCTCCTGCTTATGGCACTGGCCCTACTGGCCTCCCCCGCCATTTCATTAGCCCCTACGACCATGAAAGGAAGATGTGCTTCTATTCTAGTTGAGGACTTTGTTGGTCCAACCTAAACCTATCATTCTCGTGTTAGTAATATTTGTACCTAAATCTCTTAGTGATATTCTCCTGCCAAAAGTCTCGCTCTTGCCGTTGTTGTGCCCAACTGGCACCATTTCCACCAACTTTCCCAATCTGACCGGTCTCGTATTCTTTTTGTGGACACGTTCAATACAGGTGGCCCTACTCTCCACACATAAGACAGTTTATGTGCCATCCCCTTATCTTTGGTCCACCTAACCATATCGGGGTGTCCTTATCTCGAACCTGGTAGTCGTGTCCCTAATTTGCTACCCCTCATTGTTCCTTGGGATCCACTAGCCCTACAGAACTCATTGTTGGTTTTGGTGGCCCGAACTGAATCCACCGTCATTTAGTAGTAGTTCGATTTAATAGAATCATTGAAATGGGGCCCCTACTAGTTATACCCTCTTGTGGTGCTTCACTAGCACCGTTTACTCCAGTATTGCTTTTGGGATAAATACTCAACACTCTTGGCTCCCCTCTCATGGAAGCGTTAATATAAGCTTATAAGTGTATGTCCTTGACGACGTCGACACTAGTCATCCTAGTCGAATTTCACATCCACGTTTGTATATTCTACTCACACGAAAGTCCATTTGCATCTTTGTCTGAACAATAGATGGAATATCTCACGGTCAAACTGCACCCAAATTCCTCATTTTATTTCATATATACTTCTTTATATGTGGTGACTGACTCTCACCACTCTATGCTTCTCCAAAGAGCTAAACAATTTACCCAAAATTTAATCTTAGGTCTTGTTGTCCTCCACCCTACATAATTGCCTTTGGATTATCTCCTTCCATTGGCCCATCACACTTCATTTTTTCCTGGATTTCTTACAGATGATTCTTTGAAAGCGTCTCTCCTTCTCTCCCCCTACCTACTACGCTAGGTGAGTCTGAGTTTATACCACCGTTATTTATGATAGCGTTTGGGAAAGAAACTTCCCCTGAGTAATTTTCCTATTATCATCTGCCAGAATAATAATTATGGTGACTTTTATCATGATCCCCGTTCCTAGAATATTCCATGGCTTTCGCTGAGCCTTTCCTCCTATAGTCATTCTAACCGACTTCGCTGGTCATCCTATATTGTTCGATGTACGAAGTCCAACCTAACTCGAATGAATCATATCACTAAATTTAATAGCAGAAGAACGTAAGTCGCATACTTATAGGAATATAACAATCCTATAATAAGGCTTTATAACAAACAACGCTAAGCTGAAACGTTAAAAGCCACACAAATCCTAAGAACTCTAGAACTTTATGCTCTGATACCATCTTTGACACCATGCTTAATTAAATACCAGGTGATCAGAACTTTATTAAATTAAAATAGAATATACAGATTGGTTCATTCTTAGCATCACTGTCAAAAACTTTTTAACATTTACTAACCACATAGTGTTTGAAAAGCTGGTGTCAAAATTTAATATTTTTATTAACATGCAAAGATTTAAAACAATTAAACAATTAAGTATCACATTCACCATATTAAATAAATTAACATCACAAATAATGAAATGCTGAATCAAATAAGATATGATAGGAGAAAAAACCCCAGTCTGAAACTATCATATAACAATCCATATAAAAACTAAATCCACAACTGAATAATAAATGAATTACAATGTGTTGGGAAGAAGTTTCCAAAAGAAGATGGGCAACACGGCCGACTAAGTTAAAGTACTTAGTACATCAGATTTGCGAGAAAATGGAGTCGTCTATCAAACTAGGACCTACAATCGTCCACAATAACTGAAGCAACGACAAATAGAAATGAACTCCGAAGTTGGGCCTCCATATGGCTGGGAAACTAAAATGGTTTGCGCAAAAGAAAAATAGATTTGGAAGAAACGGGTCAGAGCCAAAGCAGAAAACACTTTAAAAATTCAGCAAGTATTTAAAATACA
The DNA here is from genome assembly GCA_949130495.1 of Sambucus nigra. Taxonomy (NCBI): domain Eukaryota; kingdom Viridiplantae; phylum Streptophyta; class Magnoliopsida; order Dipsacales; family Adoxaceae; genus Sambucus; species Sambucus nigra. Next base: position 197,920,914 of record OX422211.1, on the reverse strand, counting down.
TAAATAACAAATATTATATACATGTTAGGTTTACGTACTCTCACTTGAGATTCTCACCTCTCAACTAATGTGCACACCTAACGCATATTTCTAATCCATCCTAGTTACGCTATCCCACCTAACTAGTCCACTCCAACATCTTACTATACATGCTCACTCCTTATGCCCACCCGTATTACCCAAAGAATACGTTACCGAATTCTCAATATCGATTAACCAACTATGAATATTTCATTATTCATTTAAGTTCCCACATACTTAAATTATTTTAAATGTCTTTATATTTCTCATCTACTAGGCCAAAAAATTAGAATAAATCACATAAATGTATATTTATCACTCTAGTGTGTGTGTGTGTGTGTGTATATATACACACACACACACTAATACGACACCCCTAGGCTGAGCTACGGTGCATGTGTACTCTGCTATCAAGTCCTGGTACATCACATACTAAATAAAGGACTTTCGGTTCGGAATCACTCTTGAACCAAATAATTACATTCACACGTAGCCCGTACCTAGGTTCTATGTTCTGAGGTATAAGTCAATATCCCCCTAATAGGCTCATCAGAATAAGACTGTCCATAATGCGAAACCTCCTGTGATAGAAAGTAGAGTAGGTATGTCATACAAATAAAAATCATACAATAGGTATACACAGAACCTATACATTTGTATCATCAGAGTAGGTATACTCCTGACCTATATTATACATCCCATAAGAAGTATATATACCTCTCGACTATTCCACGTATTATTAATCATTATTAAAACTTATCATCGTATAGTCCCGAGTATCCTTCACCACTCAAAGTGTAATAATTATTCTTTAATATTTTTCAGTAGGTAAGTTACTCATATCCTACCGGTCGAAGTTATAGGTTCGCTCACCTTCGTCGTGACTTATTCCTATTCCCCAAATTTACTTACATTACAATTTATACAAATTAAATCTTAAACTTAATTCATCTCACTTATGACTAAATCCCAATACAACCATTAGCCTACTAATGACCCACATATCACTCATAATGTTTTAAAGGTATCTCAAGAGTCCTCTCATTCATCAATTTCTAATTCAGGATTAAAATGGGCAAATTTCCAAAATCTGGGAGAATCAAATCGATTCGTCTCCTGGCTAAATCGATCCGCTATGCCGAATCGATTCGCCCTTGGGCCGAATTGATTCGAACGCTATAATTTTGTTTCTTCTTCCTTATGCAGTTGCGTTTTTTTACCCTTTTCTTAACCAAATTATCATGGATATTTACCAAATTAAAAATCAAGGCTTCCAAACATTATATAGACATATACGGATGATATTCAATGTAAAAACTTAATCAATACATCATAAATTCTACCCAAGATTTTATTAATTCCTAATTATCAATAAGAACCCTAGTTTTATGTTCTTACAAGTACATACATCAATAAGTCCAGATTCATTGCATTGTTCTACTCCCTTATAGTCTGATTTCATTTTCTAAACACAAAAGAATTCAATTTACATGCAATACATATCCAAGAACATGTTTTACGTCCTCCAAATTAAGCTAAAACATGTGACATTCATAGATATATCATCCTACTCTAACATGGATGTTATATCCTCATTAAATTAAGAAAGATAAATATTTTCCTTTAACAGTAGGTCTGAATCGTTGTACATGATGGTATAGTTTCGAAATTCCTTTCCCGATCTATGCGATGGTGGTGGCGGTGGTGCAAAAGTGGTGGTTCTTAGCCTTGGGCACCTCTTCTTCTCCCTCATATGGACTCTCTCTATTTTTATGTTTGGTTACCCTAATTCCCTCATCGTAGATGATGATATACACCTCAGAATTTCGTAGGTCTTCTATCTCCAAAAGTAAAAATTACCAAAATACCCTCCTGGGGTGTCGGTTTGGTCTAAAATTGCCCCGGAACCCAAACTAAACCCCCGGATAGACTTTTCTGACTGTTTTGACCCTTTTGAACACTCTGGAACAATAAAAATGTCCATATGGATGACTTATTTCCAATTTACTTTTCTATTCCATAATTTTAGTCCTGACACGACTAATACGTGCATCCCGACAAAATTACTATAATTATCATATTTCACAGTCACGAAATTTATAATATCTGATTATCATTATTAGTACTCATTCACTAAGTATGATACAAGATAAATAAATATTAACCCTTATCTCGCGAATCAATATTTATTTCAAACCGGATTACTGTCGCATTTTAATTTAATTAATGCATATTTCAAAATCATTATAAACACGGAGTATTGCATATAATTGGAAGTTATGAGTGTGTGAAGATAAGAAGAAGCAAAGGACCAAAGAGGAGAACACTGGAAATGCGAACTTGTTCAGTTCCAAAGGGAATCGATTTGATCAAAATGACTTTGGCTATACTGGAAAAATGAATCGATTCGGTTTGAAGGAAACTAGTTCGAAAATCTATCCACGAATTTTGATATTTATCCACTTAGATTTAGAGTTGTGCATAGGTGAAACTCCTGTAAAAACGTAGGAGCTTTATTCCCACGTGATTCTAGGGTTAGTTAGATGGCTAGAAACATAATTTTGAGGGCAAAAAAAGGCAAGAACCATACGCAATATATTATTCATCAAGTTACATTATTGTGGATTGATTTCATGTATTTTACTCAATAAAGTTTTCCTTCTCACCTTGTTCTTAATTCTTATTGTTCTTTTGCTTGTTCTTGATTATTTCTTTAGCGTTATAAGAATCTCTTCCATGCGTCGATACAATTTAATGATAATGATGACTTCCTGCAATGTAAAAATCTTGTTTAATCTTCATATTACCATGTCCAACTAGAATTCTAATGGGTTGGGATATATGAACCCAACCTAAAGTATTATGCATGGATAAAAAATTTATTCGTGAATTAAATAACTAATTGACACTTCATATTTTGTTGATGTTAAAGTCGTAGGACTTTTAACTTCATTTTCCCTAGGTAATCAGAGTGTTTAAGAATGCGACATGTGTATCGACAATTTTGTCACTCTTTTTACTTTATTCTTGATTATATACTATGAGGGTTATATCTCCCTTATATGTAATTCTCGAGAGAAGCTAAAGTGTTCTTTTCAATTAGATGTTTACTTCTTGATAGGTTTTATATCTTGTGTAATTACCCAAGGTTCAGGGGATTGTATTCCAATCCCATCTTTCTCACATAAGTTCACATACATAGTCTCTAGTTCTTGCATGCATAGTAAATTTAGTTAGAAATTATTTTCCATTCGTTAGAAGTAGAATATTTTTCAACAATCGTCATCTTTTATTTTCTTTTCTTTTCTTTTCTGTTAGTCAATCATTAGGATTATTCATCTTCCTTAGTATTCATCATAAGAGATCATCTTAGTCCCTGTGTTCGATATCCAATTTATCAAATTATTATTTAAGTGATAGATTTATACTTGAACCGTATTTACACGCGTTAAAGACACATTTTGAGTCGCGTCAAGTTTTTGGCGCCATTGTCAGGGACTACGAAGATATACTAGGTTAGGTTAAATTATTCTAATTCTTAAAAAAGCAAAAAAAAATCCAAAAAGAAGAAAAAAGAGTCATAAAACAAAAATTATAAACAAATCAAAAAAATCCAAAAAAACACTTCTCCATCTTTACATGAAAAACACTCCTCCTAATCCAATTATTCCTAGAGTACATGAGAACCCCATAGTCAAGATTGCCTTGGGAAGCCCATGAACCCAAACGCACCTGGTTTTTCGGTTCCACCTCCTACACCATCAAACTCAATCATGAGTCACACGTCTAGAGCGTCCGATAAGGAAGACGAATGTTTAGGTGAGAACGTCATGTCGAATCAAGTTACTTATGGTACGGGTGAGGGTGAGTTACTGTAACGCCATATAAGAGACCTCTTATCTTCCGACTTAAGCGTCTTTCGGGATGCCTTATACTCCCATACAATGTTGGGCAGTTTTGTTTTAGAAATGGAATGATCCAGATTCTTCCAACATTCCACGGTATGGAGTCAAAAAATCCCTACCTCCACACTCGAGATTTAGAGGAGGCGTGAAAGACTTTCAATGACCAAGAATGCACTTAAGATGTTGTGCATATCAAGATTTTCCCCTTCTCCCTAAAGGATAAGGCTAATACATGTCTTTGGTCACTAGCACCGAACTCGATAGCCACTTGGAGGGCGATGCAGGCCAAGTTTCTCCAAAATTTCTTTCCCTTAGGAATAAAATTCAAACCTTTAGATAAAAAAAAAATAATCCCTTTAATATACGTTGGGAGAGATTCAATAAGTTGATTAACATGTGCCCTCACCACGATTTTGAGAAGTGGAGACTCATCTCCTACTTCCACAATAATCTAAGCTTAAGTTCTAAGCATGTCATTGAGACTATGTGCCCACGAGAGAGTTCTTAGGTTTAGATGCAGGCGCTCACTTTAAGAACGTCGTCAAGACTACTCAAGCGTGGTACACATCGGATCCAAGTACCCAACCCAAGACTATATAAATGTCCATGGCTCCTTTTGTGACACCCCGACTAATTAAATACCGGGTATCTACTCCTTTATTAAATTAATACAAAATGCCAAGTTGGTTCAGTTCATAGTGTCACTGTCGAAATATGTTTTAACAATTACTAGCCACCTAATATTTAAAACTGATTTGTCAATTTTAATTAAATCCGATTAACATACAATAAGTAGATTATAAAATTCTAACATAACCACCACAACATAATCACAATAGAATAACCATAAAATAATAATGAATCTGGAGGAATACCCCTCACAACAATCCGAGTACTGAAATAAACAAATACCAAGTCCGCATCACTAAATTAATTACAACCCAAAATCTGAAATAACTGAATAGATAAAGTATCTCTAAAAGGAAATAGGGCGACATGCCCAACAGATGAGAAAATTTGATAATATAGAGTCAAGATCGAAAATGGAGGCGTCTACTGTCAAGGTCCTGTAACTTCCACAGCAGCTACAGTACGTCACCTGAATGGAACTCCTATGCTTGGTGTCCTTGTGACTGGGCACCTAAAAGGTTTTTACAAGAAAATATATTTGGAAGCAAACGGGTCAGAGCCCGATTGTGAAAACAGTTTAAAATATAGCAAGTGTTTAATATCATTAAATAGTGAATATAAAGTACATGATAGTGTGTGCACTCACATGAGTTCCTCACCTCTCAACTAATTGTGCACTCCTATCGTACCCGTACCCATTCTAGTTATTCCCATACTTAACTAGTCTAATATAAAATATAACATTACTATACGATTTATGATTTCATTTCGGCATCTCCATTTAAACAGAGTGTCTTACATTTCTTCTCGGTTTCCCATATTAGTAATACTGCTTACTAGAGGATTTCCATTTTTATCTTTACGAAAACGTTGCTATTATTTATACACAGATTTATACATGACAGTGCATTTCAATTTATAGTATATTATTCTCATCATAAATATACAATACTAGCACCCCGAGGCTAAGCTGCGATGCACACATACTCTGCTATCCATTTCTGGTACATCACGTACATTAGGACAACGCATTCCGAATCTCTCAAGAATCGTTCTCAAATGACAACAATCACACATAATGGAGGCGAACATAGTTCACATCACATGGGTCATGCACATACCTACACTCCCATGATCAACAGACTTATTAACTTCTCAATAAGTCCTTCTCTGACCTATGTCCTCGAGGTACCAATCTAAATCCCCTCGTAGGCACACAAAGATTTGATGGCCCTGATCGAACGCCGACCTCCCATGATAGCAAGTTCCATAGGTATGTTATACACAGATAACTACATATACTAAGCATTCTCACATCTTAGATATCTCAACATATTAATAGAGGTATACTTCATGTTCTTGTATCATCATTTAATATCATACGCTTATAAGTCCCCGATTTATATACATTAAGGTTGTCAACTCTTCTCACGTCGTAATTAGGTACTCGTTTCCAATTTCATAAAGGTCATTCAATTTACTACAATATTATAAATTTTACTCCTCAATGTAATCCAATCTCCCAAATATACCCACTAGTCAATAAGGGAAGGTTATTACTGCATTAAATAAGTCTACGGGACATTTGAAATAAAATCAGGCCTAAAAGGCCATTCTGTCAACTCGTTAGAAGTATCGTTCGAATGAGGTCGTTCGAAGGAAAGGCTTCGAATGAAATACCAACTCGTTAGAAGGGATATTGTCATCTCGTTAGAAGATCGTTCGAACGAGGTCGTTCGAACGACTTGGGCAGGTCTTCTAACGAGATGGCAGACTACGCCCAGAAATCCCAAAATCCGTTTTTCTTCTTTTGTTCTCTTCTTTAAATCCACCCTAAGACTATCCAAATACGTTTTCAATGTTTGTAAACTATTTTTAGTCACCCTAGATCATTCCTTAACATGCTTTTGGGTCAAATCTTACAAATTAACATGCCAAAATCATAAATCCCCAATTTTTATTCCAAACCCTATGAACTTGAACCCAGAATTTAATTTCATAAAAAGACTCCTTATTAATCCGATTTCAGGTCATCAAAAGTTATGTTTTGTATATTGAATTCGTCCATAATCATTATACATGCAAATTGCCTACCCAAAACCACAAATTTCATAATAATTCCATTGGGTATTCTTCATCAAAATTTCCTAGATATAAACAGTTTTCTACACTACGCATGGAGGAAATATTCAATGCAAATAATGACATCAAAACACTTGCCTTAGATTGGTTCTTCAGATGTGTTGCCGATGGTTCAAGGTTGATTTTTTCCTCTTTTTTGGTCACGAATCCTTTCCAAAATTGATGGTGTGGAGATTGTTTGGCTTGGGAACCCTTTACCCTCTTTCTAACTTTTCTCAAAAACTACCGTAGCCCACTCTCTCCCTTTTTGGCTGATAATGGCCTTAGTGGTTCTTTTAAAATATCTTAATTAACACTTAAATTCGTGGGTCAAAATTCCTTAATTTTTAAAATTACCAAAATACCCTTCTAGGTTGTCCGTTTGGCCTAAAAGTGTCCCGGGACCCAAACTAAACCCCCGGCTTGTGTTTTCTGACTATTTCGACCCTTTCGGACACGTTGGCGCACTCAAACTGACCATTCGGTTGATAAAAATATATTTCACATTTTAATTTAAATAATTTTGTTCCTGACGCGACTGACACGCGCGTCCCTACTAAATTTCAAAATTGTCGTATTTCAGTCTCGCGACAACTTTAATATTTTCAATACTCATGTATTACCATACATACTCAGAAATATTAAATTTTAACATCATAATCAAATACCAACTCACATCTCGCTAGTATTTATACCCGGATTAATTCTCATTTAATTCAATTAATCCCTTAAATAAAATCAATAAAATTACAGGGTATTACATATTTCCCCCCTAATAACAGAATTTCGTCCCGAAATTCGGAACTAAAGAGTACCTGGTAAAAATAACTCCGGATAGCGCTCGCGCATCTCATCCTCGCGCTCCCATGTGGACCCCTCGGCATTATGATGCCGGCACTGAACACGTACTAATGGTACTATCTTCGACCTCAGTTTCCGCTCGCTTCAGTCCAAAATAGCAATCGGCCCCTCCTCGTAGGAACTATCGGGCTGAAGATCGATGTCCTCCAAAGAAATGTGAGTATGGGCCAAATCATCCCTAAGATATTTCCTTAGCGAGGAAATATGGAACACATCATGAAACCTGTGCAAGTGCTTCGGTAACCCAAGTCTGTATGCGACTGGCCCAATCCTCTCGATGATAGGAAATGGCCCCACGTATCTTGGTGCCAGTTTCCCCTTCTTCCTAAAACGCATGATCCCCTTCATCAGAGATACTCTGAGTAACACCTGGTCCCCCACCTTGAATTCTCTGAAGAACCTCTTGGCATCAGCATAGCTCTTCTACCAGTCCTGAGCTACCCAAATACGGCTCCGTATCATCTCTATCCTTGTCGAAGTGTCCTGAATCACTTCTGGCCCAAGGAGTTTGTTATCCCCCACCTCTAACCAACATGTTGAGGAAAGACAAGGTCTACCATACAACGCCTCAAATGGAGCCATGTCAATGGTGAATTGATAGGAGTTATTATAAGCAAACTCCACCAGTGGAAGGTACTGCTCCCAACCACCTCCAAAGCTTAGGATGCACATACGTAACATGTCCTCCAACATCTAATTTGTCCGCTCTGTTTTCCCATCAGTCTGCGGGTGATACGCCGTACTCAGCCGCAACTTTGTACCCATGGCCTCCTGGAAACTCTCCCAAAATCGTTAAACAAATATCTTGTCTCGGTCAGACATGATATTTAGAGGCACCCCGTGAAGTCTCACTATCTCTGCAATGAAAATCTGGGCATACTGTCATGTAGTGTAATCTGTCCTTACAGGTAAAAAATGAGAAACTTTGGTCAACCGGTCCACAATTACCCATATGGATTCGTGACCCCTCTGTGACGTAGGTAACCCCGTGACAAAGTCCTTGGATATGCTCTCCCATATCCACGTCGGAACCTCTAATGGCTGTAGAAGTCCTGCCAGTTCTGATGGTCCACCTTTACTAGCTGACAAGTGGCACATTTAGAAATGAACACGGTGATATCTCTCTTCATCTCGCTCCACCAGTATTGTCGTCTCATGTCTTGGTACATCTTATCCCCACCAGGGTGTACCGCGAACCATGAGTCGTGCGACTCTACCATTACCTTGTGTCGTAAGTCTTCCCCTTCCGGAATAACTAGTCTTCCATTGAAGCGTAATCCCCCGACTGAACTAAAAGTATAGGACTCGGCTCCCTCTCCTAATAATCGAACTATCTGATCCTGACAGAATGAGTCATTTGCCTGGGCCTTTATCACTCTCGTAACAATCTGCGGTGTAACACTCATCACAGACATGAACGATCGGGCCACTGCATCCTGGTGTCCCAACTCCTTCCACTTAGCTTTACACACCTCGGTCATCTCATCTACTGGCCTACAGCTCAACGCATCTTCTACCATGTTAGCCTTCCCTAGGTGATACTGGATATCGAACTGATAATCCTTCACCAACTCAAGTCACCAACGTTGACGCATTTTTAGCTCCTTCTGCGTGAAGAGGTATTGTAGAGACTTGTGGTCTGTGAACAACCGAAATTTCTCCCCCGGGAGATAGTGTCTCCAAATCCGAAGAGAAAATACGACTGCCGCTAACTCCAAGTCGTGGGTGGGGTAATTCCTCTCATGAGGCTTAAGTTTACGGGAAGCATAAGCTATGGCCTGACTCTCCTGTTGCAGCACACCTCCAAATCCTTGCAAGGACGCATCGGTGTAAACTAAATACTCAACTCCCAATCTGGGCAATGCTTACACAGGTGCTGAGGTCAACTTGTCCTTTAACTCATCAAATGCGAACTCACAGACATTGCTCCAGATGAATTGCACACCTTTGCGAGTCAGATATGTCAAAGGACCCGCTATATTTGAGAAACCCCGAATAAACCTCATGTAGTATCCTGCTAGGCCTAAGAAACTACGGATCTCAGTTGGTGTCGTGGGCTGTCCCCACTCCCTCACCGCGAATACCTTCCCCGGATCAACAAATATCCCCCGATCTGAAATGATATGCCCCAAAAACTGAACCTCCTTCAGCCAAAATCCACATTTCTCATACTTTACATAAAGCTCGTTCTGACGTAGCGTCTGCAAAACCTTCCTCAAATGCTCGGCGTGCTCCTCTTCTGTCTGGGAGTAAACCAGGATGTCATCAAGAAAGACGATGACGAACTGGTCTAGGAACTCTTTGAACACCCTATTCATCAAGTACATAAACACGGTCGGAGCGTTGGTTAAGCCAAAAGGCATAACCCGAAACTCATAGGAACCATATCTCATCAAGAAAGCAGTCTTCGAGACATCCTGTTCCCTGATACGCAACTGATGGTATCTCGATCGCAAATCAATCTTTGAGAAGAAGCAAGCTCCTCTCAACTGGTCAAATAAGTCATCGATTCAGGGCAACGGATACTTATTTCGTATCGTGACTTTATTCAACTCCCGGTAATCTACACACAATCTCAACAATCCATCCTTATTCTTTACGAACAACACAGGGGCACCCCACGGAGAAGTACTCCTCCGGATAAACCCCTGACCCAACAACTGCTCTATCTGATCTCTTAGCTCTCTCATCTCCGCTGGAGCCATACGGTAAGGTGCGCGGGCAATGGGTCGAGTGCTCGACATCAAATCAATAACAAAATCTATCTCTCTATTAGGAGGTAATCCAGGTATATCCTTAAATACATCAGTGAACTCACTAACAACGGGAATCGAATCAAGTGGTATTACCACTTCCCTAGAGGTCTCCTCCTCTATGTAATACAAGTGTGTGGACGATCCTCCCTCGGGGTGAGGCATCGCGACTAAAAACATCTCCTGCCCAGGAATGGCAAAAATAATACTCCTACTGAAACAATCAATCATGGCTCGGTATGCAACTAACCAATCCATACCAACAATCGCATCATACTCTTTTATCTCTAATATTAGCATATCAGCGGGTAAAGTAAATCTCCCTATCTATATACCCATACCTCTACAAATAAGGGAAATCACGGAACCCCTACTCAATGGTGAATCTACGCAAGTAACCGTGCTCTCTGCGGTGTCTAACAACCCCAAAGTGCGTGCAAATCTCATGGCAATGAAACAATGTGTGGCCCCCGTAATAAATAAAATACGCCCTATAGTCCCCTAAATAGAGAACACACCCTCAATAGTAGGTGGATCCTGTGGGACTGCGGCATACTGGAGCTTATACACTCTCCCATACTGAAGCTATCCCTGCTGGACTGGGACCGCTGGGATGGCTGGTAATGCTGCCATCTGTGGTGGTGCTGGGAGGGCGGCGAGAAACATAGGCCTCTGTAGCGCGTGTCGAGCACCCTGCTACTACTGCGGTGGGGCCCTGCCCCTATCAGAACAATTCTGGAATTTGTGACCAATCTTGCCACAAACGAAGCACTTTCTCGGGAAGTTTCCCCCTTGCTGTCCCTGCTGCCCACGGCCTTGATGGCAGTTACCATTCCTACCTTGACCATACTGGCCCTACTGAAACTGTTGCTGCTGACCACTCTGGCCCTGCTAGCCCTTATTTCCATTCTGACCCTAATGGCCATGTCTGAATCCTCCTTGACCATTCCTAAAACCCCTAGATCTGAATCTCTTAGGATCCCCTTGTTGGAAACCCTGATCACCCTGCCTGTGCTGACCCTGAGCAGATTGTGCCCCGATGACTCCATTTCCCCCTATCGTGCCCTGATGGATGGACTCTCCTGATCTCTTACTCTCAGACATGTGGAAGCGGTGGTCCTGGCAGTGAAGCAGTGTTGCGTTAACCACATCAGAATAAGTGGTCAACGAGAGATTTCCCAACAAGTGCTGACGGATCCTCCAAGTCAATCCATCCATGAAGTTCTGAATCTTCTTCTCCTCAGTAGAAATCTCATCGGGAACAATGTTCAAGAGATTAGTGAATTTGGCCTCATACTCGGCCACGGTCTTCCCCTCCTGCTTAAGGTTCATCAACTTCCTCCTCATTTCAGTGTGAACAGCTGATGGAAAATATTTGCGGTCGAACTGCACTCAGAACTCCTGAATAGAAAGGGCGTCTCTCTCCTCCACGGTGGTAATGGACTCCCACCACTGCAACGCTAATCCTACTAGCTTGAAAGTAGCCAGTATCTTCTTCTGAACATCCATGCACTCGTACATCCTTAAGTGCCTTTGAATGTCCTTCCTCCACTGACTGGACATAACAATGTCGGAGCTACCTGCAAACTCCGGAGGGTGTGCCTTCTGAAAAGCATCCCGAATGCGTTCCCAAGAAAAAGGGAATGCATAAGCATGAACTGGCATGGCTATCCGTGCCTGAGGTGGTGCCTGCTGCACAACTGCGAGGGTGGCATTTACCGCTTGGGCTACAATAGCTGCAACCTTTGCGGCATTCATGGTGACCTGAACAGAGGCTGTGGCTCGGGCTGAGCATCCCTAGGAACTCTCTGTGCACGTCGTGGAGGCATCTGAAATGAGAGTAAAGTCTTATAAGTTCACATTTATTATCTCAAAATAGCTGAAGAGCGAAACATACAGAAAAGAATACAACAGTCCTAAAATATAGGGCTCTATATCAAAGAAAGCTCAGCGAAAACATAATAAGCCGTACAGATCCTAAGGACACTATAACCTAATGCTCTGATACCAGCTGTGACACCCTGACTAATTAAATACCGGGTAGCTACTCCTTTATTGAATTAATACAAAATGCTAAGTTGGTTCAGTTCATAGCATCACTGTCGAAATACGTTTTTACAATTACTAGCCACCTAATATTTAAAAGTGCGTTGTCAATTTTAATTAAATCCGATTAACATGAAATAAGTAGATTATGAAATGCTAACATAACCACCACAACATAATCAAAATAGAATAACCATAAAATAATAATGAATCTGGAGGAATACCCCTCACAACAATCTGAGTACTGAAATAAACAAATACCAAGTCCGCATCACTAAATTAATTACAACCCAAAATCTGAAATAACTGAATAGATAAAGTATCTCTAAAAGGAAATAGGGCGACATGCCCAACAGATGAGAAAATCTGATAATATAGAGTCAAGATCAAAAATGGAGGCGTCTACTGTCAAGGTCCTATAACTTCCACAACAGCTACAGTACGTCACCTGAATGGAACTCCTATGCTTGGTGTCCTTGTAGCTGGGCACCTAAAAGGTTTTTACAAGAAAATATATTTGGAAGCAAACGGGTCAGAGCCCGATTGTGAAAACAGTTTAAAATATAGCAAGTGTTTAATATCATTAAACAGTGAATATAAAGTACATGATAATGTGTGCACTCACATGAGTTCCTCACCTCTCAACTAATTGTGCCCTCCTATCGTACACGTACCCATTCTAGTTATTCCCATACTTAACTAGTCTAATATAAAATCTAACATTACTATACGATTTATGATTTCATTTCGGCATGTCCATTTAAATAGAGTGTCTTACATTTCTTCTCGGTTTCCCATATTAGTAATACTACTTACTAGAGGATTTCCATTTTTATCTTTACGAAAACGTTGCTATTATTTATACACAGATTTATACATGACAGTGCATTTCAATTTATAGTATATTATTCTCATCATAAATATACAATACTAGCACCCCGAGGCTAAGCTGCGATGCACACATACTCTGCTATCCATTTCTGGTACATCACGTACATTAGGACAACGCATTCCGAATCTCTCAAGAATCGTTCTCAAATGACAACAATCACACATAATGGAGGCGAACATAGTTCACATCACATGGGTCATGCACATACCTACACTCCCATGATCAACAGACTTATTAACTTCTCAATAAGTCCTTCTCTGACCTATGTCCTCGAGGTACCAATCTAAATCCCCTCGTAGGCACACAAAGATTTGATGGCCCTGATCGAACGCCGACCTCCCATGATAGCAAGTTCCATAGGTATGTTATACACAGATAACTACATATACTAAGCATTCTCACATCTTAGATATCTCAACATATTAATAGAGGTATACTTCATGTTCTTGTATCATCATTTAATATCATACGCTTATAAGTCCCCGATTTATATACATTAAGGTTGTCAACTCTTCTCACGTCGTAATTAGGTACTCGTTTCCAATTTCATAAAGGTCATTCAATTTACTACAATATTATAAATTTTACTCCTCAATGTACTCCAATCTCCCAAATATACCCACTAGTCAATAAGGGAAGGTTATTACTGCATTAAATAAGTCTACGGGACATTTGAAATAAAATCAGGCCTAAAAGGCCATTCTGTCAACTCGTTAGAAGTATCGTTCGAACGAGGTCGTTCGAAGGAAAGGCTTCGAATGAAATACCAACTCGTTAGAAGGGATACTGTCATCTTGTTAGAAGCTCGTTCGAACGAGGTCGTTCGAACGACCTTGGCAGGTCTTTTAACGAGATGGCAGACTACGCCCAGAAATCCCAAAATCCGTTTTTCTTCTTTCTCCTCTTCTCTAAATCCACCCTAAGACTATCCAAATATGTTTTCAATGTTTTTAAACTATTTTTAGTCACCCTAGATCATTAACATGCTTTTGGGTCAAATCTTACAAATTAACATGCCAAAATCATAAATCCCAAATTTTTATTCCAAACCCTATGAACTTGAACCCAGAATTTAATTTCATAAAAAGACTCCTTATTAATCCGATTTCAGGTCATCAAAAGTTATGTTTTGTATATTGAATTCATCCATAATCATTATACATGCAAATTTCCTACCCAAAACCACAAATTTCATAATAATTCCATTGGGTATTCTTCATCAAAATTTCCTAGATATAAACAGTTTTCTACACTACGCATGGAGGAAATATTCAATGCAAATAATGACATCAAAACACTTGCCTTAGATTCGTTCTTCATATGTGTTGTCGATGGTTCAAGGTTGACTTTCTCCTCTTTTTTGGTCACGAATCCTTTCCAAAACTGATGGTGTGGAGATTGTTTGGCTTGGGAACCCTTTACCCTCTTTCTAACTTTTCTCAAAAACTACCGTAGCCCACTCTCTCCCTTTTTGGCTGATAATGGCCTTAGTGGTTCTTTTAAAATATCTTAATTAACACTTAAATTCGTGGGTCAAAATTCCTTAATTTTTAAAATTACCAAAATACCCTTCTAGGTTGTCGGTTTGGCCTAAAAGTGCCCCGGGACCCAAACTAAACCCCCGGCTTGTGTTTTCTGACTATTTCGACCCTTCCGGACACGTTGGTTCACTCAAACTGACCATTCAGTTGATAAAAATATATTTCACATTTTAATTTAAATTATTTCGCTCCTGACGCGACTGACACGCGCGTCCCAACTAAATTTCCAAATTATCGTATTTCAGTCTCGCGACAACTTTAATATTTTCAATACTCATGTATTACCATACATACTCAGAAATATTAAATTTTAACATCATAATCAAATACCAACTCACATCTCGCTAGTATTTATACCCGAATTAATTCCCAATTAATTCTCATTTAATTCAATTAATTCCTAAAATAAAATCAATAAAATTATGGGGTATTTCATTTTTCACATACGAACTCGATCAATTAGATAAGGAAGCCAGACTAAAACTTCAAATTAATTAACTAACAAAGAGGTTAGAGGAACTGGTCACGGCTAGGGGAGAGACATTTTTGGCTCCATTCAAGAACGAAGAGAGGAGGCGTGTGTTATTTGTGAGGTGGGATATTCAACGAAGGAATGCCCGACGATACCTACAAAATCATGCTTCAAGAACAAGTTGAGGCGGTGGGAGACTTTAAGGGTAACTTTAATACCCCACACTGGAATTGTTATAACCCTTTATGGTGAAACAAACCGGGATTTAGTTACGGGCAATGAAACACATTGATAAATCCAAATTCACTTATTGCCCAACACCCGCCACCACTCCCACCTTTTTAATAAGCTCCACCCATACAAGCACCCCCTCCTGTGCTTTATATTAACCCACAATGAAGAAGTCTCTAGGGTACTTTAACCAATTCATGCAAACTCAGTCAACGATAAACTCGCAAAACACCCAAAATTTTATCGACTTAAACGCGTCGTTGTCTAAGTTGCAATCTTCCCTAATTTTCCCAGAGAAGAGCAAATTTTCTGCCCAAGGACAAAGACCTCCCCAAGTTCAAAATTATGTTATCTTTAATGCCGAAAAGAACAAATAGCAATGTCAAGTAGTTACCACTCTACATAGTGGGAGGGTTGACTTATCACCTTCCCCACATGACGAGCAAAATGACAAGGAGGTTTTGCCATGCACGATAGAGGCCAAAGATGACCCATTAAAGTAGAGCGATAAAGAGGAAAAAAGTAGGCTCAAGGTAGCAGTGAAATCCCCTAAAGCCGCTCCTTACCCTCAATGGTTGGTCTCTCCCCCTAAAGGGGCCACACTTGATGATATCTTAGAAGTGGTTAAGCAAGTAAAGCTTAATTTACCTTTTCTCGAGGCAATAAAGCAAATTCACACCTATGCTAAGTTCTTTAAGGACTTGTTAACAGTGAAACGTAGACTAAAGGTAAAGAATAAGGTATTCCTCACACAAAAAGTAAGTTCGATACATTTGAACAACCTCCCGCCAAAGTATAAAGATTTAGGTGCACCCACCATTTCATCCACAATTAGAGAGAGAAAAGTTGAGAGAGATCTATTAGGTTTAGGGGAGAGTGTTAATATTATCCCTTACTCAGTTTATACATAGCTTGATTTGGGTAACCTTAATCCCATAAAAATTACTCTCCCCTCACAGATCATTCCGTGAAGATACCTTGGGAGGTTATTGAGGATGTGATCGTCAAAGTTGATACTTTCTACTTTCCGATAGATTTTGTCATTTAAGACACGGAGCCCTCCTCTCCCTTGAGCCATCGTGTTCTCGTGATCCATGGCCACCCATTCATAGTAATGGATAATGCATTGATTAACATGCAAAATAGGCAGATGCAACTCACATTTGGGAATATGACTCTCGAGACTAATATCTCCAACATCACTAAGCAAATGGGTCATCATGATGAGCTATGTGAGACAGATATTATAGAGGATGTAGTACATGAACACTTTGAGGGTAATCACACAAAGGATCCATTAGAGGCATGTCGTATTACGGTGAGTGAGGGAGATAGTGCATACACCGAGTTCAAGAGAGATGAAGGATATATGATAGTTGTTATATGGGAGTGAGAGCGATGAGGACATGAGAAATATTATATGAGTCTCCATATTTGAGGAACTACCACCAAGGGAGTCACGCATGATTCCCTCTAATGAGAAATATATACTCTCTAATTAAAAAAAACTTCCTTCGAATGTCAAATATGCTTAGTTGGGATAGGCCAAGACATTTTATGCTATTGTCTCCTCGAGCCTAAGTAAAGAGCAAGAGGGAAAGTTTACGGCAATTTTGACGAAGCACCAAAGTTTTTTTGTTGGAGAATCGTGGATTTGAAGGGTATAATTCCCCTAATTTGTAACCATGAAATCCACCTCGGATAGGACGTGAAATCCTCGAGGGATATGCGAAAACGTTTGAACCCCACTATGAAAGATGTCGTGAGAGAATAAATTATAAAATAATTAAATTCAGAAATCATCTATCCCATCTCTGATATCAAATGGTTTAGTACTACTCAAGTCTTACTGAAAAAGTCGGGGATGACTATGGTCGAGAATGCTAAGGGTGAACTTATCCCAAAACGTATAACCATCGAGTGACGTATTTGCATTAACTACTGGAAGGTCAATGTCGAAATTAGGAATAATCATTTTCCCTTACCATTTACTGACCAAATCCTAAAGAAAGTAGTAACCCACCAATTATATTTCTTTTTAGATGGTTATTTAGGTTATAACCAAGTCAAGGTGGAGGTGTTAGATAAAAAAAAGATGACGTTCACATGTCTTTTAGGCACGTTTGCCTACAAACGTATGTCATTTGGGTTACCTAATGCACTACAGACCTTTCAACGGTGCATGCTTAGTCTTTTTAATGATATGATCGAAAGAGGACTAGAGGTGTTTATGGATAATTTTAGCATTTTTTGTCCCTCTTTCGACCATTGCCTTGCTAATCTTGAGAAGGTGTTAGCCCAATGTGTGGAAAAGAACTTGGTACTTAATTGGGAGAAGTGTCATTTCATGGTTACCAAAGGCTTAGTTCTTGGCTACATAGTTTTATCCAAATATATCGAGGTAGATAGGGGAAAAATTTACGTCATCCCACCTAAGTCACTAAAGGATGTGCACTCTTTCTTGGGCCACACGGGATTCTACCATAGGTTTATTAAGGACTTTAGTGCCATAACTAGGCCCTTAAGCAACCTACTAGTGAAGGATTCCCCATTTGAGTGGAATGAAGCGTGTCAAGGAGCTTTTAAAAAATTGAAAAGCATGCTCATCTCCGCTCTCTTCATTAAAGCTTCAGATCGGTCCCTTCCATTCGATCTTATGTGTGATGCGAGTGACTATGAGATTGGAAATGTTTTAGGGAAAAAAAAGATAAGAAGGCCCACGTCATTTATTATGCTAGCTAGACCTTAATCGGATCCCAACTTAACTATTCAAACACGAAGAAAGATATGTTAGCGGTAGTTTTTGACCTCGAAATTTCACTCCTACCTCATCGATTCACCCATTACTTGCTTCACTGACCACGCGGCTCTCAAGTATCTCCTTTCCAAAAAGGATGCAAAGCCGCGACTCATTAGGTGGATCTTACTCCTCTAAGAATTTGATCTTTCCATTAAAGATAAAAAAAAAAAAGAGTAAAAAACATCGTAGCCTATCATTTATCGAGGCTTTTGTCCGGCGTACCTAGCAATACTATGCCCATAGAAGAATATGTTCCGGATGCGTAATTACTTTCCACTTCTTCTCTCCCCTAGTTTATGAATATAGTGAATTATCTTGTCATGGGGTCCGTCCTCCATGATTGGACACCGCAAGAGAATAGGGAATCCCTTACTTGGTCGCACATGTTCTTCTATGATGAGCCTTACTTGTTCAAGTATTGCACGGACCAAATCATTAGAAGATGTGTTCCGGATGACGAGATTCCTAGTATCATCCTCTTTTATCATATGGAAGCATATGGGGGCCATTTTTTCACAAATAAGATAGCCACTAAGATTCTTCAAAGCGATCTCTATTGGCCCATAATTCTTCAGAATGTAAACGCTCATTGCAAATCATTCGATAGATGCCAAAGGATGGGATCCATCACTCAAGGATACTTGATGCCATTGACCCCTATTCTAATTATCGAAATATTTGATTGTTAGGGAAATGACTTCATGGTTACTTTCCCTCCCTCATTTGGTTTCTTATACATTCTCATTGCAGAAGATTTTATGTCAAAATGGGTTAAGGCCATAGCAACTAGGGTGAATTACAAGAAGGTGGTGATAAATTTCATCCAAGAACACATACTTTCTCGCTTCGGTGCTTCGAAGGCAATCATTATTGATAATGGCAAACACTTTTGCAATTGGCAGTTTGAGAAATTAATGAGAAAGTATGATGTCGTCCACAAGGTTTGGAAGACTTCTCACCCACAAACAAATGGGAAAGCCGAGTTAGAAAATCATGAGATAAAGAAAATTCTTGAGAAAACTTTTGATCCTAACCGAAAGGATTGGTCTACGTGATTCAACGATGCGCAATGGCCTTATCAGACCACCTATAAGAACCCCCTCGAAATGTCCTCATTCTGCTTTATTTATGGCAATCCTTTCCATATCGTCATTGAGCTTCAGTACAAAGCATATTGGGCAATAAAGATGTTGAATTACAACTTAGACAAAGACGATGAAGTGCAGAAACTTCAAATTGCATGAGTTGGAAGAAATATGCAATGATGCGTATAAGAGTACCCCCTAATATCCAAAGAGAGGATGAAACTCGCGCACTATCCATCGAAAGGAGTTTCTTATTAGTCAAAAGTTGTTTCTTTACAACTAGATATTACACTGGTTTCTCGACAAGTTACGTTCAAGGTGGACCTGTGATAAGCACCCAAAAGTGTTTATTTTATACCCCAAATAGAAGCATTTTAGTCACTCCTTTCGAATAAAAATGACCTTATGTTCGTATTTATTTATTTCTCAGGTCAATATGCAGTCACGGCATCAAACATGCTAAAACAAAATAATTGCGACAAAGTATTGGTTAAACGAGATCAAAGAAGAAAATCAAAGCGATCGTCAAGATTGGAGTCCATTTTTTAGCTTACCTAGATGAGTTCCAATGCCCCAAACCTAAGCCTAAACCGAGTTGTATCCATCACCTGAGCCCCGTGTGTGTTGAATTTGTACTTTTATTGATTTTTATATTTTTATTTTGAGTCGTTTTTATTTTTAGGATTTATTTTAGATTTATTTAGGATTTTTAGGATTTATTTTCTATTTTTGTATCACTTTTTATTTTGTGTTGTTTTATTTTTATTTTTAGTTCTTAGTTTTTATCTTATTGTGACACCCCGCCTAATTAAATACCGGGCGATCACTCCTTTATTAAATTAAATCAAGGTGAACAGTTTGGTTCATTCTTAGCATCACTGTCATAAAAATAAACTTTCCAATTTAACACCCTAAATAATTAAGCTAAGTGTCAAAACCATATTTAACCGTTACTTTCCAAATTTTTATTTAAAGAAAATGATTTATTTATTTATTAACAACATATCAACAATTAAGGATCACACCACAATAAACCTGGAACACAATCCAATTAATTTGAAACATTCGTCAATCGAATGTCAACATGCGAAATATAAAGTAACACAATTCAAACTGAATAAATCCCATAGTGACAATACTAGAAATAACTGAAATACAAATGTCCCAATAACAATGAAATAATGGAAAGGGCGACACATGCCCAATAAATGAGAATGCTAGAAGTGGAGTCAATAAAGGAAGCCATCTACGCAAGTGACCTGCAACTCCCACCTAAGCTGCAGCACGTTCCTTTCAAGGGATCCTAAGCAAGACGCCCCTGTGGCTGGGCACCTGAAATATATACATATATATACAAGAGAGAGAGAGAAAAAAAGAAACGGGTCAGAGCCCGATAGTGTGTTTGATTTAAAATACGTTTAGCAAGTATTTAAATTGATACAGGCCAATGCAACAACATATTAGTGCGACACTCTCTTGAGAAATTCTCACCTCTCTTCTAATGTGCACACCTATCGCACTAAGCTTCCCAACGGTTTATCCTATCATTTTATCACACTAACCTTCCCAACAATTTAGCTTATCTCAAATTACTCACAAGATTTTAAAACCAAACAATATCATTGTTTAAAAAGATACTTCCAATTAGTAGCACAACTCTCGTTTTAGCTTCATTAATTTCTAAGGTTTCCCAGTATCACATTATACTTTTCAAGCAAGTATTTCCGATTTATAGTCCAGAATTATTTCTCACTTACTATATCACAGCAATAGTTTCAATTTCCCAAATTTCAGATATATATATATATATATTAAGTATTCGTATAATGTATATATTCTAACAGCACCAACATACAAACTATGGTGCAGGCATACTCTGCTATCCAATCCCCGTAACGCTCACACTAAGGGATATACAAGATCGAAATCACTCTCGAACTGTATTAACATATATACACAAAACAAGATTTGAGGCGAAGTATAGATTCCAAATCTCTAAGAGGTCAATACATACCCCACGCCTCTTAGGACCGTCTGAACTATCGATTCGATAGCCTGTACCAAGGATATCTATCTTCTAGGGTAAAAGTCAATATCCCCCATAAAGGTCCCATCGAGATAAGACTGTCCCAGCGCGGTAACCTCAAGGATAGCAAGTAGCGCGGGTACGTTTTTCACACGTATATAATATATGCATACACAACCATATAAATATACCACTTATCATTACATCAACATAGGTTTCTCTCATCACCCATAATTACGATATTTATCCTAAATGTTCACATTAAGTATTTTTATAAGGTTTCGTCACTAACCTTAACTCAAAGAGTTTTCTCACTTATTACGTGACACTCGTGGACTCTATCCTTCCAAGTAGAAAATTCAGTAGGTATACCTCTATTCACTATCGTAGCTATTCGCCGTAATCTCTCACTTGAAATACGTAGTTTCATCGTTCATTACATAATTATCCCAAAAGCAAATTTCTCGTCTTATAATAAAGTTCCCAACCCTTATTCATATGTCCTACTGGTCTTTCCTATCTCCCAAAACATTTTATTAAGAATACCCAAGAATTATTTCACGATAAATTTAGTTTAACTAATTAAACAAGGGAAATAGGAGTCTGCCAGGAGGGGTCGATCGATCGAGGTCTGGGACTCGATCGATCGAACCTTCGATCGATCGAAGCTCTATGCTCGATCGATCGATTAAGCAGGTATTTTGATTTCTGCAGAATTGCAGTTACGGGTTCTACCAATTTTCTTCATCCAAATACATGTTTTCCAACCCCAAACTTCCCAAGAATTCTACTATTAACATTATAACAATATACCAGATGTTTCTAACGTAAGGCATGTACATATTCATCATTTAAACATGGATTTTCCACCCAAAATTATATCTAATTATCAAGAACCCTAGAATTTTCTTAAACAGATTTCTAACAAATTTTTCTCCAGAATTTCCTTCTTATAATTATCAAAATTTCGTGGTTACATTCCTCTACATGGCAAGGTTTCCAGAATCTTCATATAAATCAATACTACATGGATTTTCCTAACACAAATTGGGTTTTCTTCCATATTTTTCATCTCTAATCATTCCTAAACTAATATGAATATTGCACCAACGAAAATACGCAAGATAAATACTTGCCTGGGATTTTCAGAAATCTGGTTTGCAGATGTATCCGATGTGGTTGCGTTCCCCGTCTCACGATCTACGCGTTGGCGGTGACGGCAGTGCAAACGGGTGACTTTTTGGCCTTGAATTGCCTTGAGAGCCTTCTCCTCTCTTCTCCAATGGTCGTACTAGGGTTCTGAATATTCTAACCCTAAATGGTTAACCTAAATGGCTGATATAGGTTGCTGATTTTTGTGGGTTTAATTACCCATAAATTTAAAATGACCAAAATGCCCTCCCGAGTTACTAATTAGGCCTAAAAACGCCCCGAGACCCAAACTACACCACCGGGTACACTTTTCTGACTATCTCGACCCTTTCGGACGCATTGGCGCACTCAAAATGATCATACGGGAAACTTATAAAATATTCACTTTTTATTTATAAAAATTTAGTCCCGACGCGACACGAGCACGTTCCGACTTAAATTTCCGAAATTGTCATTTAACTCACTCATGACCTTCAATATAACCAATATAATATATTACTTTGCTCATTAGTAATATTCAACAAATTTCTCATAATTACTAACTCTCGTCACGTTAATAATTATAACATAATTAATTTCCGGATTTTTATTAAATAATTCACTCACATTAAATTTAATAGATCCCCAAATTAATATAGCATAAAAATACAGGGTATTACACTTATTTTATCTTATTTTTATTAGGATTAGTTTTTTTAGGATTTTTTTTTTACTTATATTAGATTTTGTTTTTTAGGACTTTAGTCTTTAGTTTAATGACTTTAACTTTTAATTTTATTTTTAGATTAGGAATTTATTTTTTTAGTAAGTTTGAGTTTTTTAGTTTTAGTTATATACTTTATTTTTATTAAGTTAGTAGAATACATTTAAATATGTTTTTATTTTTTATCACAAATCAAAGACACAAACTCACGCACCTCCTCTCTCTTTCCACAATTACCAAACACATCCAAACCTACGAACCCATTAACTACCATAGCCACCCCACCATGATTCAACATTCAAACCCATTTTTCCCAACAATACACTGAACCCACTTGATTCAGTAACTCGTGTTAGACCCATCACCTCCTCAACCATATTCCCTCGCCCGATTTGCCCCATTCTTCTTTAACCACTCAGTCAGAGCCATACCCAGAACCCATCTCGCTAACATACCTAACCAAAACCCCTACTCCAACCTCCGACAGTTCCTTCTACCACCTGCAAAAATCGGAGTCAACCCTTGGGCACCCACGAACCCGAAAACCCATTCCCAATTCGATTCACCTCCTACACCCAAATCCCGCGAGAATCTCATGAACCGCTGCCATAACTCACCCCCTCCAAATCCCACTTTCGAGCCTAATGTCCAAATCGGACAGATCCGCGACCATATCCAAAACTCCAGACTTAACCCATAACCCATATCCATCCCTTTAAAATCAGAACCACAAAACCAACAAGCCACCTGCCAAATACCAAAAACCCACGTGAGTTAAAATCCCTCCCATATCTCTTTGACTTGTCCATCCTCATATCCCACAAAAATCCCTCTCATCAATAAAACCAAGTCGTGGCTAATAAGAAGGGAAGCAACTCATTAAAAGAGAGGGAGATGACAGGAGATTGCAAAAAAAAGAGAAAGTGAGTGTATATTATGTATAGTTTAGATTAGGAAAAAAAATCAGAAAAATAAAAAAAAACAGTTTAGCATTAGAATAAATATTTAGTTCCAGTTTTTCTTTTTATATGTGTAATCAAGTGCTGAATTTGTGAAGACATTGGGACACACGTTCATGAACGTTATCCAAGAAATCAATTCGAAATAAGGCTTTGTGTATTGTATTTCTTGACCTTATTTTTTTAATTATTATTCCATGCTCATGAGTGTTATTAATTGTTTAATTATGTTTGGCTAGTCACACTCTTCAAGGAGTGGGATGCACTGTGTATGATATTTTATTAATTAATTAATTTCATTAATTGCTATATTTCTAGGTTCATTAATTTAGACTTGTCACAAATTAATTTATGTAATGGTATTTAATAAATTAATTTTAAAAATAGGTTTTTACGGTCTAGTCCTTGGACTAACAATTTTGGACAAAAAAAATGGTGAACCAAATTTTAAACGATTAGGTCCAACATATAATTACTGCCAATTTAAAAAAAATCATAAACCTAATCGGCTATTAGAGTTTTCTCTGCAACTAACGACTATTCTCGAAAATCGGAAATAACATCAATCTTATGCTTTTTTCGTCTGTTCTATAATCGATTACAGTGTTCTTAATCGATTATACCTGTATCACTTAGATCTAGCATTTTTAAGTTTATCTTTATCAGCAGTTGGTTTTTCTATTTTCAATCAATTACAATAAGTGTATGTCCTTTGTTTTGATTCAAGAGACTCATTGTAATATTCATTCATGTGATTGAATAGCTTTTTATATGTTATATATGTATATGTTTTGATTTTGTGTTTTTTATGCATTTATGTTTGGATTCTTCATATATAAGTTATATTTATCAATATGTGTAATTGTTAGTTGAATGTGCTGAATGAATATTATTGATGTTTCATTCTAATTTTAAGAGTCCTTGATTTTGATTTGGTATTGAATCACTTATTGATATAGGTCCCCACCAGCGGAAATAACCAGTTCGATATCAGTTTTCAAAGTACACGCAGTGTTTATAAAGTAGACATGATTGTTTTTTTGAAAATATGTGTCTGCTTTATTGCTTCATGTATAGGTTTTTAAATAGTACCTGTAATTTTATATTAGTTGTAAATAAATATTTTGATATTTCATGCATTAAATTATTGCACACATTTTTAGAATTGTTGACCTTGGAGTAAATGTTTTTCGTCTCTGTTTTACTGCAGGACATTATGGTAAGTAGTGTAATAGCAAGGTGTTGTTATTTGGATAATATGGCTTGTATTCAAATAATTGAAGATAACTCATTAGATTTCATATGAAATGAGTTTTGTATTAGGTTTACTAATTTGAGAAGTGGGAGTTTTTCATTGAGGTATTCATTTGGTGATGAATGTCGGTTCATGTTAGTTTGTGATAACGATGTTTGTTGTATGTTGCGGTCCCCATTAATCATGAAAGATAATTTCATTTGGATATATGTCATTGATTTATTACCATTGCCAAGTAATACATGTCATGAACGGGTGTAATGCTCTAATAGAATTTTTGAAGGGGTTGACTGCAATAATACAAGTTCAGAGAGGGTTGGCAGTGGTGATACAAATACACAGCGGTTAGAGTCTTTATCATCAGGCACAGCAATTGATTTTAATAGTTGCATTGAAAATGACTTTTATCTTGGAGGTGTGGAGCCAATTAAGTCGAAAGTCTATCTTTCAAATGACTGGAAGACTTATATAAGTCATGAGCAGCAGTGTTTTAAAGGAGGTGTAGTGGAATTTCGGGATAAATTGTGAAAGTATTCCGTTGAGGTTGGGTTCAAGTATGTGTATTTAAAGAATGATAAAACTCGAGTGACGGTTGAATGCTCTAAAAATACTAATCAGAATTTCATGTAGAGAATTCATGCTTCATTATCTACTATAAATGGATACTTTTACATACGTGCAATGAATAATGAGCATACATGTAGAGGTGTCTTTCGTAGTCCTTCAGCCAAAATGATAGCCTCCAAGTTGATTTCAACATTGGTAGCTAATGATCTTAGAGATAACCCGCTATTGAGACCAATTGATGTAGTTAGAGATATGAAGAAGAATTATGGTCTTGATACAGCTTATCAATATGCATGGTGTGTGAAAGAGATGGATGATGTTGATATACATGGTGATGAAAAGGTTTCTTATGCATTAATGAATAATTATAGTGACCTTCTATTGCAGTATAATCTTGGGCCGCATTGCATCCTTGACGTGGAACACGAGAGTAAAAAATTCAAGAGAATATTTGTAATGTTTAGAGGATGTATTTATGGATTTCAATACTGCAGGCCTATTTTATTTCTTGATGGTGCCTTTTTGAAGAGCCGTTACCGTGGAACAATATTATCAGCTATTGTAAGGAATGGGAACAATGGTAAATTAATTCTAAATATTTTATTTTGTGTATTGCATTGACATTTTGTTTGTTCCTTTCGAGATCATCAAAATACAAGCATAAAAATATAAAGTACCTTTGAATGTCTTTGTTTTAGTTCACGTGTACTTTTTATTTTTCTGTGTGTATTTTGATGATATGTCTTATTATGTGTAATACTAAGTAAAGTACACGTATATTACATATCAAGTACACGTGAATGTTTTTCTTAATTTCAAGTGTAATTTTCATTTTTATGCGTGTACTTTGATGATGATGATGTTATGTGTAATACTAAGTAAAGTACACGCATAGTACATGTCAAGTAAACATGAATGTTTTTATTAATTTCACGTGTACTTTTGATTTTTATGTGTGTACTTTGATGATGATGATGTTATGTTGAATACAAACTAAAGTACACGCATAGTACATGTCAAGTACACGTGAATGTTTTTGTTAATTTCACGTGTACTTTTCACTTTTATGCGTGTACTTTGATGATGATATTGTTATGTTGAATACAAGCTAAAGTACACGCATAGTACATGTCATGTACACGTGAATGTTTTTGTTAATTTCACGTGTACTTTTCATTTTTATGCATGTACTTTGGTGATATGTGTTGTTATTTAGAAATAATAAAGCCAAGTACACGTTAAAAATATAAAGTACCTTTGAACGTTTTTGTTTAGTTCACCTTTACTTTATATTTTTATGCGTGTATGTTGACGTTAGTGTTGTTAATAATAAAGCCAAGCAAAAGATTGGAAAGTAAACGTGCATGTCTTTTTATCGTTATCATGTGTACGGTACATTTTTATGTTTTGTCTTGTTATTTACAAAAAATTTAAATTAAACACATAATATATTTCCCATGTGTTTTAAGGTCTGCGACAGTAGCATCAATTTACGAAGCGTTGAACATGGATATGTTATTTATTTTATTTTGATGTATTTTTATATTTCAGGCCTTTTTCCTGTTGCATATGATGTTGTTGATTCTGAAACCGAAGACACCTAGATGTCGTTTTTTGTCAATTTACGTAGTACAGTAGTTGAGAAATATCGAAATGTAACATTTATATCAGATCAAAACAATGGATTACTTGAAGCTATTTCGAGGGTCTTCCCGTTGTCTGCACATTCCTACTATATACATCATTTACAAGGGAATATAAAAAAGAAAATTCGTGGGAATTTTCTGGATTTCGAAAGAAAATTGTTCAATATTTTTTGTCTTATGCATATGTTGTCTGGGTAGATGTATTTCACAAGAATATTTAAGTATTGAAGAAGGAAGGAGGAGCTTCTATTGCCAATTTCATTGATAGTTTGCCTCTCGAGAATTGGTCTTGTGCATATTTTCCTAGTAAACGGTATGGTGACATGGCATCTAGTGTTGCGAAGTCATTCAATTCATGGATATTGGAGGAAAGGCATTTACCAGTAATGAATATGCTTGATAAATTGAGAGTGAAGATTATGAATTTCAATGCAAACAAACTTGTTGAGTCTGACACTTGGACAAATGAGCTATGTCCTTTTTTCAAAAGTTACTGAATGAAAATTGGAATAAAAGCCGACATTGGACTATTAGTCGCTCAAGTCAAAATGTATTTGAAGTTCATTCAGAAGTGCGAGCAACAGTTGACTTAGGAGAAAGGACTTGTTCTTGTAAGAGTTGGCAGATTAGATGTTTTCCTTGTTCTCATGCTGTTTGTGTTGTGCGGAGGAAAGGGACCAGTATTTATGATTATATTGAGGAGTACTATAAGATATCTTTCTACATAAAATCATACTCGATACCTATAGTTCCTCTTCCTGATTCGATTTCCTTAAATATTCCTATACCTGAAAATCCATCTATCCTTCCACCAATGACTAAGAGACCGATAGGCAGGTTAAGAAATAAGAGAATAAAGTCTTCTGGTGAGATCACAGTAAGGGAAGTTACTTGCTCGAGATGTAGTAAAACGGGTCATTACAGGTCTACTTGTAAGGAACCCATTTGAGTACTTTTAAAAATGTTGAATTCATTCATTTTAAAGATTTGATTGAATAAATTAATTAATAAACCATGTGTTTCACATAAATGAATGTAATTTTAGTTTTAAGTCTCATTTTTTAGTTTGTTTTTTGTGTAGCTGTACACATATTTTTCATAAAATACACATGATCGTTTTTCCTGATGTTTATGTGTACTTTACATTTGTATACGCATGTTATGTACAGTACACGCGCATTTTGATGTCCAAAGAAATTTTATCAATGCGTGTACTTGATGAAATATGCGTCTACTTTATGAAGTACACATCGAATACATAAAATACGCGCATTTAAAAATGGATTTGGTCAGTTCAATATGCGTATACTTTATAAAAGCATGCGTGTACTTTATTAATGACACGCATAATATAAATATAATATGCATGTACTTGATGAAATGCGCGTGTACTTTATGAAGTACACGCATTTAAATATACGTGTACACGCATGTTTTAACAAAGTACACGCATATTGATATGACAAAAATCTAATTCACAATACGTGTACTTTATGTATTCTACATGTAATTTTATCAAGTAGACGTATATAAATGCATGTACTATTTGGAAAATAGTTTTGGACATTACAATGCGCTTGTACTTTATAAAAGACACTTGGATCACTCATATTCTTAAATTCCTATGCGTATTACGGTCCGCGCCAGCGACATTATTATACAAGTATTTCAATAAGCGTGTACTTTATAGACAATGAGTGTACTTTATAATGTACACGTGTAATATATAAAGTACACGCATTTATATAATTGTTTGGGACAATATCTTGTTTGTGCTTTATAAAAACATGCGTGTATTATAATTTATAATAGATAGAATCATATTTTGACATACCAATTTTTTTATATTAAATGATATTAATGTTTACAGTTTTTACAATACACGTGATCATTTCTATAATGGTTCACGTGTACTTTACTATATTTGGTGTATGACATAAGTGAGAATACATGCATGAAAGAAATAAAATTTTTATTAAAAACAAAAAAATAAAGTACAATTTTTTCACATAACAAAAGATGAAAAAACTAAAGAAGGCTTCTATTAGGGAAGTTTGTCAAAGGCATCTAGGGTGTCAGGAAGAGAGTCAATTAAATTTGACCAGTGTCGAAATTCTTCTTCTATGACAGCTACAAGGCCTTCATGGAGAGCCTTCTTCTCCTTCAGCTTGGCAATTTTCATGGGAACTTCTTGTGTATAGAAAGACATGAGGTATTCATGTGTTTGAGGAGGGTCCTCATCCACATCAAATAAATCTATGGGATTGGAGGGAAGTCCAGAATAGCCTTCCCTCACATATATTTGAAACTGCTCAAATGCAGTTTCATATGAGGAAATATTTTCCTCAATTTGCCTTATTTTTGTTTTATTTCTTTCATCTCTCTCAAGAGTATCTCACAAGTTTTCTGCTGAAATAGCCATTATGTTATCTTTACCCTGGATGTAATGGTTAAGAAAGGAACAAATATTACTCTTTTATAGGAAAAGTTAAAGCTATTTATTTCTTGACCAGAAGTAGTCGGGAAGTGAGTAGTTGAGCTTAATAAATTTATTTTGGTTATTGTGTCCTTCTGAATAAATAATTAAAGTGGTTTTCAATTAAAAATAAAAAATTATATTAACCAGTGCATGTACTTTATTCAAAATGCGTGTACTTTGAAGAATTCATGTGTGTACTTAGTAATTATCACTTGTAGTTTTTGTGAAAAATGCATGTACATTGTTTCATAACACTCGGGTGCATTGTTTGTCTAAATCTTACGTGGATTGTGGTCCACGCCAACGAAAATAAACCATTTTGGTGTAATAAATATTATAAACAATAACCAATATAACACAAAACAAATTACAAATATGGTTTGTATTTGAATCACAATTTATATATATTTTTCTTTCTTTCGGGGGAAGAAATATTTTGATAGAAGAATTTTCCTGAGTACATATGCTCTGTGTTTTAGCATGTGAGGGTCTTGAAACAATTTTTGCATTTCCTTGGTTCTGCTAATTTTTTCAATGTAGTACATGCAGAACACTCCACAGTCAACACTGAAATGAAAATAAAACAAATATACAAATTAGTATGATGTGAATGAATTTTTTTGAAAAGACACAAATTAGTAATTTTTAGAAATGTAGTTTTTCTTACCCATTATATTGCTTAGGGCATTCATGATCTCTTATTAGGTCAAATTTGAGATCACTTTCCAGTAAGAAATCTACTGTCCTTTTTTCTTGCTCTGTCAATGGATCATCATTCAATGTAAACTCATTTGGTGTACCTTCATCAAACTTCCTCTGAATTTTGAAACCATTATTTTTCATTGTTTCTGCTTCAGTCTTCAATAGGCATAGTGTTTTTTGGAAGACAGATAACTGTTAAGAACACAAATAGTTAGTGTATACAAATAAAAGAGTATATGAAGATTAAAGAGTGAAAAGTGCACGCATTATATTAAAGTACACGTATATTTTATTTTTTCATATCACGTGTATTTTAAAATATGATACGTGTACTTTGCCTAAAAAGTTAAAAGTACACGCATAATATTAAAGTACACGCATATTTTATTTTTCATATCATGTGTATTTTAAAATATGATTCATGTATTTTTCCTAAAGAGTTAAAAGTACACGCATAATATTAAAGTACACGTAATTTGTATTGGTTCATTTCACGTGTATTTTAAAATATGATGCGTGTACTTTGATAATATGGGTGATTATGTGCAACTGATACAAAGTACACGCATTATATTATACACGTGTATAATATAAGTACATGTAACATTACTAATTAAGTTTAGGCACTAACCAATTTTTTCGCATCATCGAAGAATATTGTGTTTTTTTCCTTGTCGAAGGGAATCCATGTGGACCACTTTATTTTCTTTTTTTTATATCACAAGCAATGTGGTCCACATGGATTCCCAAATTTGTATATCACACACAAATTATTACAAGTGCTTAAGTATTCAAAAAAATCTTTGTATAACTCCCCCTTCTTATTGACTTCATTTGTGCTACAAGCTTCTATCTGAATAAAAATTATAGACATTGTGTTAATAAAAAAAACTGAAATTTTGTTTCACACAGCTTTTGGTTTAATTGTACTTACCCAACAATAATCAGAAAAAGTGTGTGAGTAGGAGAGCCCTTTCTCTAACAATTTTAACCTCAATACTTCACTAAAGGCAACTATTATTTGTTTCACGCAATATAAAATGGTGAGGAAATATTAATGTTGAAATTTAATCGATGTCTAATATTTGGGTTACATACTTGGCTTGAAATTTCTTGATTGTTGAGGACTTTAACAAAATCTTCCCATGGGACATACGAAACCAGCCCTTGGAAAATAAATTCCCTGCATTTTATATAATCAATAAGAATTGTATAATAATAATAACCTTATTCTTTTGCACCAAACAAATATAAATTAGCGAAATGACAAATCATAAAACAATACACTTTACCCTGGCTCAGCCTTTTGAATAAACTCTTCAATCTTTTTCTTAGAATCTTCATCGAGATATTTGTATACTTTGATTGCTTCAATCTTTAAGTGAGTTTCTTTCATTTGTTGAGCTATTGTTAGACGGCCTTTTCTCAGCTTTGACTCTTTTTGTTTCTTAATTGGTTCATGCTTTTCGGTTTCGCTGTCAGCTTTTCTTTTCTTCTGCCCTCTAGTAAGAGGCCCTTTTGTTTTGGATACTTTGGGGGTGTCCTGAACTGTCTTTGAGGCTAGTTCAATCTTCAAACTCGAAATTTCGTCCATGAGTTTATTATCAGGGTTTGCCTGATATATTTAACAAGGAATTTTAATTGTAAGAATTTTTTGAAACAATGATTCATTTTCTCTTACGTGTATTTTAATAAATGCGTGTATTTTATAATACACATGCATGTATTATAAAATACTTGTACTTTATAAAATTTATAATATACACGTGTACGTTCAACATAATTTGCATTTACTTTAGAAAGTAAAGGCGTGTACTATATATCTATTTTACTTTATAGATACCTGATCAGTTTTTTTCAATGCTGATTCATCAAGCATTTTCTTCAAATCTTAAATTTCGTTATTAATAATTTTATTATTGTTTTCCTGTTATACAAAAAGAATGTTACATTATAAGCAATACTTGAATAAAATTGCATTATTTTTAATCAAATAATGCATGTACCCTGCATTATTTCTAATATCAAATAAAACGGCATTAAAAATACTATGAATTAAAATTGTGTACTTTAGGAAAACTACGTGTACTTTAGGAAAACTCCGTGTACTCTGCATTATTTATAATCAAAAGTACCTGTTGATTTCTTTTCAATTCTGAATCCTCAAGATTCTGCCTCAATGTCATCTTTTCTATTTCAACATCTTTCCATTTTTGCAATGTATCATCATACTTCTTTTTAGATCTTCATTACTCTGAGACAGATATCCATTTTTTGTTCCAAAAGTCGTGTTGATTCTGCCTATTTTTTAAATGATTCGTCCAATTATTTAATTCTATCTGAGTCACTCATTGTGACTCGATCAAGCTTTTCTTTTAAAGAATTTTTTAACTCAACTAGTTGGGCATTTTCCACCTCCAACCTATTTAGTAAATATTTTTCCTTCAAAAGGTTGGGATTCTCCACCTTTAACTTCTTCATTTCCTCATGGGCTTCAAAATGTTAATCACGATCTACCTACAACTGTACATTCAAAATGGCACTCTCCACCTCCAAAGAGGTCACCTTCTCAAGTGCACCATTAAAGTCTTCAGCTGCTTTAGATAGTTGATTATTTTTTTCCAACAATTTCCTTTTCAAAACAACAATTTTTTCCTCCAAATTAACCTTTGGTTGATCTTTTCCCTTTTTTCTTTGGAGTCACAATGTTTTTAGGGGAATATTTCAACCATGTCAAAATTCATTGTCATTAATATCTTCAACAACTTTTTTTGATGATGAATCAGCATGTATAGGACTTTCTGTAGAAATGTTCAAAGAGTAACTTGGCCCTTAAAATAGAGATTCCTTTTGTACAGAACTTTCCTTATAAGCTGGTTTATTTGTAGCCTGCTTCAAAGTTGTTGTTGCAATGTCATTCTTCACAAACCATTGTCTCAAAGACGACAATTTCCACTTCAGGAATTTTGGAGTCTTATCTTTAAATTCTTCAACAGGAGAAATAATTTGAAATTTCTCTCATGCCCAATACTATGATCATACAAAAAAAATGATATTAGTAATTATATTACCTAGGGATTCATAATGGAAAGT
Organism: Sambucus nigra; assembly: GCA_949130495.1. Lineage (NCBI taxonomy): Eukaryota > Viridiplantae > Streptophyta > Magnoliopsida > Dipsacales > Adoxaceae > Sambucus > Sambucus nigra. The sequence goes on along the minus strand of OX422211.1, from coordinate 197,886,974 downwards.
ACAAGTGATTTGTTCAAAATACATGCAAAATTAAACGTGTACTTTGAAAATTTTACAATTGTATATTGAAAGAACATGTGATTTTTACAAAGTTCACGTGTACTTTCTCAATATAATTTCACGTGTACTTTCTCAATATAATTTCACGTGTACTTTCTCAATATAATTTCAAGTGTACTTTCTAAAGTACATTTATAATATTGACAAAAAATATAAAAAGTGTATTTTGAAAGTACACTGGTTATATTTATAAAACATTGTACACGTGTACTTTGTAAAATACAAGTGTACTTTCACGTGATATAAGACGTGTATTTTCAAAATACACGTGATATAAGACGTGTATTTTCAAAATACACGTGATATAAGACGTGTATTTTCAAAATACACGTTAAATTATCACGTGTATTTTGAAAATACAAGTGAAAATATCAAGTGTATTTTGAAAGAACAAGAGAAAATATCACGTGTATTTTGAAAATACATTTCTACTTTATAAAGTACACTTGTATTTTACAAAGTACACGTGTACTATGTTTTGTAAATATAACAAGTGTACTTTCAAAATACACTTGTTATATCACGTATATTTTCAAAACACAGGTGAAAATATCACGTGTATTTTCAAAATACAAGTGAAAATATCACGTGTATTTTAAAAATACACGTGATATATTCGAAGTACACGTGAGTATTGGTATGTAAATTTTGAAATATCAGGATATTTTTTTGCTCACCAGTAGGAAAATGACACATCCAGTAACTGTGCTAGGTTTTGAACTTGCTAATTTGTCACGTGTATTTTGAAAATACACGTCTACTTTATAAATTACACTTGTATTTTACAAAGTACACGTGTACTATATAACCAGTGTACTTTCAAAATACACTTATTTTATCACATGTATTTTCGAAATACACGTGAAAATATCACGTGTATTTTTAAAATACAAGTGAAAATACACGTGTTTTTCAAAATACAAGTGAAAATATCACGTGTATTTTGCAAATACACGTGATATTTTCAAAGTACACGTGAGTATTGGTATGTAAATTTTGAAATATCAGGATGTTTTTTTGCTCACCAGTAAGAAAATGACACATCCAGTAACTGTGCTAGGTTTTAAACTTGCTGATTTGTCACGTGTATTTTGAAAATACACTTCTACTTTAGAAAGTACACTTGTATTTTACAAAGTACACGTGTACTATGTTTTGTAAATATAACTAGTGTACTTTCAAAATACACTTGTTATATCACATGTATTTTCAAAATACACGTGAAAATATCACGTGTATGTTCAAAATACAAGTGAAAATACACGTGTATATCAAAATACAAGTGAAAATATCACGTGTATTTTGAAAATACACGTGATATTTTCAAAGTAGACGTGAGTATTGGTATGTAAATTTTGAAACATCAGGATATTTTTTTGCTCACTAGTAGGAAAATGACACATCGAGTAACTGTGTTAGGTTTTGAACTTACTGATTTGTGAAGTGAATGTATGAGAAACTCATGCACAACGGATGCCCAATCATACTTATTCATTTACTCAATATTGTCGATGTATTTGAACCAAAATTCTCCAAGGGTGAAGTTTGAGTTGGAGAAAAATAACGTGTTCAAGAAGTAGAGACACACAATTTTAACCCAATTGGCAATTCCTTTATCTGTCTCCAATTCAACTGATTTCTTCAAACCATTCAATATTTCTGACTTTCCTATTCTTTTTGTGAAGTATCGTGCTTGTAATCCAGATTTTTTAGCAGTATTCGGTCGCTTTTTCAGTTCTATTGATTTTAAACTTTCAACCAGTGGTATGCCAAATATTTCACTTATATCTATTGGCATTATTGGAATCCTACTCTTCATACGAAAACTTTTGGTTTCCGTATTGTACAGCTAGATAATTGATAAAATATTTTTATCCGTCTTCTTGTGGTCCACTTCTACTACTTTCTCACTGTAGTAGGCATTGAAAAGCTCCCAAAATGGAGTCTTCTTAAGAAGTTCAATATGGCTATTGTTTATTTTATCTTTAATCTGATGCAAATCATGGAGAAAACTAACAATATTTGACCGATATTGCTCATTCTTCTCTGCAGGACGTTTAGATTTTAATGCCATGCTAGAACTAAAATTGGAACTGGAACTGGAACTGGATGAAGAACTATCATCAGAACTGCTCTTTTTTTGTTTCTTTCCTCTTCTTGCCTTCATCTTCATCCCAGTTATATTGATCTATAAACAAAATTTAAATTACTAACCTATAATGATATGTACAAAAAATAAAATACATGCGAATTAGAATAAAACATAGACTAAAACAATAAAATACAAGCGTATTTAATAAAAGTACATGCAATATTCTCACAAACAATTTATACAAGTCTCAAAAAAATACCTGTTAAAGGCGAAAATATATATCGTCGGTTTCATGGTAATACCTAACAAAGGTTGTTCGACAAGTCAAAAACCAAGATTCTCAATTCCTAACATATTCAGTAAAGAAGTGATACAATAGTTGAATTCTAAAAGCTCCAACATTATCAAAACCCCTTAAGCAATACTACTCAATTCCTTTAGCTAAATCCTTCTCTTTCGATTCGGTTACTTGAAGTTATTTCATATCAAAAGTGCAGTAAATGTCTTCATAGTAGTAGTAGAAACCAAGTAACCTTTTAGCTCTATCATTGATGCGAAGGAGAAAATGAATTTCTCATCATTAGTACTATTGACTGTCAATGTGAAAGGTTTTGTATTATTAAGATCTTCGAACGTGAAAGCAATAGTTTTGTAGTTGAACATGCTTGATCGTATGATACCTAAACAATAACACAACAATACAAAATAGTACACCCATAATACAGATTAGTACATGGATATTGGATTGAACAAATTGAATTTCAATGTGCGTGTACTTTATGAATTTTCGCATGTACTTTCAACAAAGTACATGCAAAAAATGAAAAAGTGCACGCAATAATACTGATTACAATATAATAACATATCATTCAAATGCAGCTGGAACGGACCAAAAACACTCCTAAATATTAACACAATAATAATACTTCTTACAATCTCATGGAATATCATTCAAATGCCGCTGGCGTGGACCAAAATAATATAGGATTGATCAAATATGGATTTGAAATATATATTTTATAGAGTACACGTATAAAACATAAAAGTACACGCATAATGAATTGAGAAATTCAATTTCAATGTGAGTGTACTCTGTGTATTTTGTGTGTACTTTTTGATAGTACACGCAAAATAGAGCTTGTACAAGTACATATTCCAATCATGTATATATTCCTAGTCCTTGATAAATCCTCGATAAGTGATGTATATAGGAGGAAAAGTACAATGATGCAATACATATATCTAACATGCAAAAAGTGTGTTTTGCAATTAAAATTAGGTAAACAAATATATTTTTTCATATCATAAAGAAGAAGAATGTGATTTCATCAGTCCATGTGTCTACAAATTTATACATATGAGAACACAAAATACACAAGGATAAACATGTGATAATAGAATGTATACATACTTGTTAGTGGTGTTTGCAAGAATTTGATTTAGAATGTAAAATGTAGAACTTCAACGATTAGGGTTTGATCGAAGAGAGTTAGGGTTTTGATCGAAGAGAGTTTTTAGCGCTTTGATCACGAGTATTTATATGTTGTTGTTGACCAAAATTTGATTGAGAAGTAGATTCGTTTTGGGGTTTTGATCGAAGAGATGGTACAATTAAGGTTTTGATTCAAGAAAGAATACAATGTTTTTGGCGCTTCGATTTCTGAATAGTGTGGGTTTGTTTTAATTTTAGGTTATTTATATGTTGGACCTAATCGTTTAAAATTTGTTGGGCCTGGTTTTTTTGTCCAAAATTGTTAGTCCAAGGACTAGATCATAAAAGCCCCTTTTAAAAATCAATTCTTGATTTTGGGAATCGAACTAGAGATAGATGTTTCCTAAAATTAAATATTAATTTGGTGTTGAAATTAGAGAATTGATACAGTTTTTATTAAATTGATCCTAGCGGGTAATTTTCTTGAAAATAGTATAATTCTTAATTTTTCATCGTGTGACATTTTTGAATTAATTTTTTGAAAAAGATTTTATTGAATTTATAATTGTAACGAGAGTTAGATTTATCGATTTAATATTATCTCAAAATATTTCAAATTAATAAATTTAAAATTTAAAATAACTGATAATGCAGTGTAATCCCATCTCTTCACTTTCTCACATTTATCACACTTGGTTACACATTTTTTTTCGTTATTTACTCACATCATAGTTTTAGCATTTAGTAGTTAATTTTTCCCTTGAAATTATTTTAAAAAAAAAAAAAGAACAAAAAAAGATTTTAATAATAAAATTTGAATTGCAAATTTTCACAAAAATTGTTTCACCCTTGGAAGTTGGATTTATATACGTACTTACCACAATATGAGTTTTTTTAAACAAGTTTTGTAGGTACTCAAGGGATTTTTGAGATTGACTGTTGAAGACAACGACCACACGCTAAAAGTTTATTATCAAATGGCGTCATTGTCAGTTTCTTGACGTGGAGACAACGTTAAACACGTATAATTTTATTTTATTTTTTTAGTGTAGTTCTTCATTCTTTTTCCTCCTTAGAATGGTTGTATAGGATTATTGAGGCGTTGTTATTTATTTGGGTGGTTTTTGACACCGATTTATTTGTAATAATTATTCACAAAAATCAAAAAGCGAAAAGGAAAACCAGACAAGGTAGAGAGAGGGAGTCCAAAGGCGTTGATTTTGAAGCCTCTCTACTTTGGGTCGATAAAACTCTCGGGAACGACTGAGATACGCGAGATCTCCCCCCGATCGACTCAACTTGGTCTTCAGCCCACGTGTGTAACAACCATGGGAGGTACATTTCTTTATCCCTCGTAAATCTCCTGAAAGCGAGTTCATTTTTTTGTGTGATTAATTACTCCTGTGTGCTTTTAATTTCTACATCACACTTAAACTGAATGGTTTGATGAATTAATATACCTAAGACCTTGACCCGGTCATTGAAATGAGAAGAGATTTCATCACCTGACTCACTCACTTATCCATTGTGTGCAACCCTAGCTATCATTAAATTTAAAATCAATCAACTAGCTAGCCCAGTAGGATCACATTTTTACAAACGGCGATCACAAAGATAAAAATTCAATGATTTTGTCGCCCGTGGACTAAATTATAATTTGACTGCAACTTTCACTAATTTTGAAGATTATAATTGGCTACGTGATCGTTAGGATTTTTTTCTTGACTCGTGCGTGTCGAATTCAATTCTTTAGGTAGTCGGTATTAATTTGTTCGTCCAAATCAAGAGTCCATTTTCTTCCCTTTTTCGAAAAATCCCAAAAATATTTTCCTTCTTTTTTTAATATATTTTCAAAAATCCCAAAAAGATTTTCTTTTTTTCCATATTTAAAATGCCAAAAAAATTCCTTTTCTTATTTTCAAAAATCACAAAAAGATTTTCTTTTCTTTTGAAAAATATTTAAAAACCCAAAAATATTTTTCTCGACATGGCTGAAGAACGTCCTTTACGGGAATACTTTGGCCATTTCCCATTTTCTCTAAGTTTGTTTCATTTTGAACCCGAATCAAACCTCCATTCATTAATTCGTGGCTTTAACTCTCACACGCCCACCACTGATACTCGTGTGTCATCCACACCCACATCTCCTACTCCACCGCCTCCGGTGTTGAGTGTCGACACATCCCATGCTTCACCGTGCACACACTACTTTCTTGTAGATCACTTGTCTCTTGAGTGTCCATTTATTTTCTCTCCACCTGAACCCATCATGGAACATGTGTATCCCTATGACACTGTTTTGGACCCACCCTCGGCGTATTGTCACGACATATCTGATGTCGAGGGGTATGAGTGCCCCATCTATTCATGGAGGCCTGATCACCCTTCCATGCAATATGAATCCCAACACATGTTGTGGATCCTCACAATTTCCAAAAGTCGTCATCGCCACCTCGTGCATCTCATACCTATCAGTCACCTTATTATGCTCCTCATGTTGATCAATCTTTTGTCTCTCACGGAGATGCTTCTCCCATTTATGACCAACTTCACCCCATTCCCCACACTTTATATGCATATTTTCCACATCCTAGTGTTTCTACCGAGTTATGTCCACATCCAACACCAGCGCCACCCACTACCACTTCACCACCACCTTGCCCATCCGCTCTTGAAAACCTCGCGCAAACGTTTGCACACACTCTTCAATCTCAAAATGAATCCCTTCAAAGGCTTGAACAACGGTTAAATGATTTTGAGTGTGCGAATGAGTCGAATTTCACCCCAAGTTAACCCATTATTTCCCCCGCATGGGATGATGATGTGTCGTCTTGTGCCACTGAGGTTGAGTGTGACCAACCCTATCATCCTGAGAATCTTAAAGTTGAGACCACCCCGTGGTTCAGGCCCCAAGTTGACAATTGTGTTGACATATTCAATGACAGTGCGACTTATCCTACATGGCCCTACCCTCTCGCACCCACCATTGAGGTTCTATTTTCCCTTTCCACGGCATCCCTATCTTTGACCGAGTCTACACATTTTGATCCTTTCCTATGTGTTCCCGAGGGACCCATTATATATAGGTTAGCTCCGACAGCGAGTGCTTCTGACTGAACTGCAATTGAATCCGATATGGTCTCTACCTCTATGGATATGGATCCTATCCCGCCACGCTTAGCTCCTATTGAGTCTGAAATTAATGTTGATTCCTCTATCTTAGATTTGGATGCCTCATTAGATTTTTCCACCACTTCGAATGGTGACTTTTGGGTGGCTAAGTTGATCACTCCCTCGTTCACTTTCACACCTCCTCCTACAAGTGCCCTTGAGGATCACTCTGAGCCTCATGAGGAGTGTGTACCACGTACTCTCGATTTAGAGCATCTTCGCCCACCGTTTGTCCCACCCGAACCACCATTTATCACCTCTCTCCCACCACTTGATTCGGACCTTACTATTATAATTTCCTTGTTCACATCTACACATTTAGGTCCCCACATCCACCCTAGTGCTCCACGTTCACATTTGTGTACTTTTCATCGACCCCACCATCCGTGTGAGTATGCATTCTACTCTCCCCATACGTGACACTATGCTTGTTACTCTATGAACACCACTTCATTGTGGTGTTTATTTTTTCCATCTACCGCTACCTAGTGTGTCACAACGTGACCATTATCACCATCCATTTATCAAACGGTCGTGCACTTTCTATGAGGCCCACCCCTTCACTATTGCCACACCATTTAGCCTCCCCCGTCCAATTGGAGCACCATTCTTATAGGGCACTTGTTTCCCTCACCTTTCGTCTCAATAAATCCCATGATCGATGATTTTTCTCCCCTACCTTTATCATCCTTACTCAAATACCCACCTGCCCATGGTCCACCGATGTTTTACATTGTATGATGCACTTTTTCATACAAGTGAATCGACTTCTTCTAGCCTTTATCCAATAAGACTGACGCTTCAGTCTTGTTTGGGGGTGAGTTTGCTACCCCGCACTTTCATAGATCTTACCTTTAGGGTGAGATTGGTTCAGTCTGGCTCAAGATGTTAAACTTAGAGCTACCGGGAGACGGCGTGTAATATCTTGTTTCTGAGTAGGAGTCTTATCCTGTTTAGGGGTGGTGTTTCACATCACCCAATGATTTTCACATGCTTTCTAGACTTGTACATATTTATGTGTCGCATATGTTATTCATGTTCCGTTTTTGCTCCATCATGCGGTACATTTTCATTAGCAATTCATTGTGGTAATATATTTCCTCCCTTATGCTTCTCATTTTTTTTATATGTAGTTTTAAACATCGAGGACGATGTTCTCTTTTGTTTGGGGGTGGGAAATTTATCAAAATCGTCCCTCTTTTGAAAAAATTCAAAAACAAGTGATTTTAAATTTTTTCTGGAGTTAAAAATAAATTTTTATGGCATGAATTGTTTATCATCCCTCTTTTAGAAATCTTGGAATGCCCGTGTTCGACCCTAAAATACGCCTTTTACCATAAATTAATTAATACCTCTTAAAAGAGTACTTGCACTATGAATTTCTAAACTCAGCAATTTGCACTATCACGTTACCATCAAAAGTTAAAGAGTAACGATATTCTTAAGGAAGCCTTAAAAGATCACTAGCGAAGACTTAAAACCTGTGAGATTTGAGCTTTTCACCTTTTTGACAATTTTTACATATATCTGAGTCAGAAGATGACTCAAGTTTCTTTGGGTACTACATTTAATCGTTGCATGATCTCATTATTTTTTTAAATTGGGCTTAATTACTAGAATGACATTACTTTCAAGTTGTAAGAAACATGCGTCTTGTAGTTTGTCCCGAGAACTAAATCGATTTTACCATATACTTGTCATTTTCCATATCACATTTTATATCCATATTTCCCTTGTCCATTCTATATATCATTTCCCATCAATACCATCATTTTTTAGAAAAAAGAGTGTTTGAAATTGTCAATGTAAATTGTCTTCATTTTTGTTATGAAAAGAAAAATGTTTCGCAATAAAAAAAAGAAAAAGAAAACAAAAAAATAGAAAAATGAGCAGGGAAAAAGAAAAAAAAATAGAAAAGAAGAAAAAGAAAGCATGTGATCATAGATTTAAAAAATGAAGACTTTAGTTATTCTCATGTCACACTCTTCTTAAAACATTTTCATTCTATCAATCATCTTCTTCATTTTATTATCCCCTCGTACCTTTCATAAACCCCATGTTCACCCTTAGTGAAGTATTCGGGCAAACGACAAGTCTATATGGTGAATAACTCGACATTCTCAACATAGTGGTTAGCATTCCTTCATGAGATCAAATTTCTTTCATGTATCCGTCATTTTCTGTAAAGTGTGTGATACGTTTGAACTTGTTTACATTTACTCACCTCCTCATACACTAGAGAGATACACTTACCCAATTCTCAGAGAGTCCGATTCAGAGAGATATATCTAGTGAGAATTGAAGTCAAAGCTTTGATTCTATAAAGACGATCTAAGAAATACTCTAATGATACTTAAGATCGTTTCACACTAACACTTCCTAAGTTTTAGGTAGGATTACGATATTGGTATTAAGTAATTTTATGCCATACTTTTATAGTTGAATACGGTGCTCCTTGATGCCTTTTTAATTGGGTTTTATAGCTTTTCATCGTCAAATAAAAATACTGCTTTTCAATAAACATTTTGAATTTTGTGGGTATATTCACCGCAAACCATCCCGAGACACCACTCGTCCTGTAGGGCAACCTATAGGTTTAATAGTTTGTTTCACATGCTAAGTGCAATCGCTAGTGCCAGGAAAAGTGGCACACTTTTGGTTACTAATCTCTGTTTCGCTATATTTTTGCTCGAGGATTAGCAATGTTCTATTTGGGGGTGGTGTGATAAGAACCCAAAAGTGTCTATTTTATACCCCAAATAGAAGTATTTTAGTTGCTCATTTTTAATAGAAATGACCTTATGTTCGTATCTATATATTTCTCAGGTCAATATGCAGTCACGACATCAAACATGCTAAAACAAGTGAATTACGACAACGTATCGGTTAAAAGAGATCAAAGAAGAAAATCAAAACGACCATGATGACTAGAGTCCATTTTTTATCTTGCCCAGATAAGCTCCAATGCCCCGAACCTAATCTCGTACCAAACCTAAGGCTAAATCGAGTCGTAGCCATCACCTGAGCCCTGTGTGTGTTGAGTTTATACTTTTATTGATTTTTATATTTTTATTTTGAGTTGTTTTTATTTTTAGGATTTATTTTAGATTTATTTTGAATTTATTTTCTATTTTTGTATTACTTTTTATTTTGTTCTGTTTTAGTTTTAGTTTTATTTTTTTGTTTTTATCTTATTTTATTTTATTTTATTTTTATTAGGAATAATTTTTTTAGGAATTTATTTTTAGTTTAGTTTTATTAGATTTAGTTTTTTTAGGACTTTAGTCTTTAGTTTAATGACTTTCACTTTTATTTTTATTTTTATTTTGAGTCTTTTTTTATTTTATTTTTATTTTTAGATTAGGAATTTTTTTTTTAGTAAGTTTGATTTTTTTTAGTCTTAGTTTTATACTTTACTTTTATTAAGTTAGTAGAATACATTTTATATATGTTTTTATTTTTTATCACAAATCAAACACACACAAACGCACTCACCCGCGCCATCCTACCGTACACCTCACCACACGCAATTAAACCCCTACCCATATTCAACCTCTCTCTTCCCACAATAACCAAACACATCCAAACCTACGAACCCATTAACTACCATAGCCACCCCACCATGCTTCAACAGTGAAACCCGTTTTTCCCAACAATCCATTAAACCCACTTGATTCAGTAACCCGTGTTTGACCCATCACCTCCTCAACCAGATTCCCTCACCCGATTTGCCCCATTCTTCTTCAACCCCTGACTCGAAGCCACACCTGGAACCAATCTAGCACACATACCTAACCGAAAGCCCTACTCTAACCTCCGGCAGTGCCTTATACCACCCGCAAAAATTGGAGTTAACCCTTGAGAGCCCACGAACCCGAAAATCTGTAAGAACACAAATTTCCAATTGAGTCCTTTGTAGTTTTGGCTCAATTCCAGAAAAAAACATTTGAGTCATAGGATAAAGTTATTGATCATCCTTCAAGCCTATGACGTACTAAAGTTGAAGACGTAGCGTCCAAGTTTGAAGCTTCGTCAAAATGTCGAGTTTAAAGTGCCTCGTTTCTACGTCATCAACATGGTTCCATTACTCCTAAGGTATGAATGCATTTGAATATATATATATATAGGACCTTCGAACATTTTATATTGGGTGTACTTTTAGTTTAAACTGTTGTTTATTTTCATAAAGATTTTATTAAAACTTTAAAATAAAGTATATAAAGTTTCTAGGCTAAAAATAGAATTTTTCAACTTTCTAGAAGTTCGTTCGAAGTGTCTTTCAAATGAGTTTGTCGTTCAAACAATAATGTCGTTCAAACGAGTTTGCCAATGAGTTCCCAGATTGGCCACTGAAATGTCGTTCGAAATTTCGTTCGAACGAAAAATGATGTTCCAACAAGATTTCAAACTAGATTTCTAACGAGTTCACACTGGAATTTCGTTAAAAAGCTCGTTCGAACGAAATTTCATTCGAACGAAATTTCATTCGAACGAAATCTCGTTCGAACGAGATTTGGCGAGATCAGTTATTTGGGCAGTTTTTTTCATTTTCCCATTTGTTTTCCCCACTATCTTTTTGACAGACTTAATATGAGCGGGAACCAACTTTTTCCACTTAACCTTTGTTTGAGAGAATTTGAGAGCATAATTCCAAAAGGAAAAAAGTTCATTATTTAAGTGTTGTGGTTCTTCAAGAAAAATGTTTTAAACACTTGTTTTACACCCAAAGTTTTTTTATCCAAGTTCATCTATCTATATATACTTTGCTTGGAGTTTGGCACCGATTTTTCATCTCTACCATTTGAAGAGAAGTTTGGGTTTGCTTCTAAATCCCACAAAGAAGAATAAGTTTGAGTTGATTTACCCACTTGGAGAAAGGCTGCTAGTTTGGGTGACGGTGACCATATAAAGTCCGATCGGTGATTTACGAGACCGCGGTGGAGCTCCGTGGTTATTCTCTAGGCGGAGGTATATACAAGAAGAAGCGTCGGGGATTGAGAGGGATCGAGTCGAGTGTTGTACGTCTTTTTGTCTTGTATTTATAAAACTATACTTAGTGGATTTGAGGCTAGGAATGTCCGAGGTTTTTTCCCGTTGTGGGTTTTTCCTCGTACATCATGGCGTAGTGTTTTCATTGTTTATTTTATCTTATGCAAACTCACCTAGAATGCATGCTTAGGTAATTCAAGATAAAATTTGGTTTTAATCACTACTTGTTTTAATTTGGTGCTAAATAACTATTGGGTAATGTGTATTTAATTCAAGTCATTAAATTAATGTGTTAAAATTTGGTTTGGCCTAATTCGATTAAAGTGAAATTAACATAAGTGTGTGTTTTTATTTAATTTCACTTGGTTTAATTTTAATTTGAATAGAAATTAAAATTTGATCATTTGTTGTTTAAATTTAACCATCTCACGCTTTCGCATATTTAAAAAGGAAATTATCTCTTTGTGAAGTTTCAAAGAATTTTATTTTTAAATTGGGGGCCTTTGTTCCAACAAGTGATATCAGAGCCAAAGCGATAAATTACTTCGTTAAGATCCTTTAATTATTTTTTGTCTACAATGGAATTTTTCCCATTCTCAAAATTTCCTATTTTCGATGGTTCTAATTACGCGTACTGGAAAGCGCATATGAAATCGTCACTTAAATCTATCTACGAGAGGGTTTGGTTATCTATAGTTAACGGGTGGTCTCCACCAACTCATTTAGTAGATAATGAACGTGTTCCCAAAACGGCCGATAGATGGAGTGAGAATGAGTTTAAACTTTCAAATTTTAATTCCCGATATTTAAACGCCTTGTTTAACGCTGTCACACCGAATGATTTTCATCGCATTCTGACGTGTGAAACCGCTAAAGAAGCATGGGATATTTTACAACTCACTCATGAAGGTACAAGTGTTGTTAAAGCTTCGAAACTCCAAAACCTCACCACTCAATTTGAAACCATCAAAATGAACGAAAAAGAAACTTTTGATTAATTTTATTCTAGACTTTTGGATATTGTTAATTCATCTTTTAACTTGGGAGAGAAAATACCCGACAATAGAGTAGTAAAGAAAATTTTAAGGCCCCTACCCGATAGATTTATTCCAAAAGTGACCGTTTTAAATTCTTTACCAACTTTAGCCTCTACAAAGTTAGAAGATCTTGTAGGTGATTTTCAAACCTATGAACTGGACATGTTTCCCTCTATAACTGAAAAGAAAATAGAAAAGGGCGTTGCTTTAAAAGCCCGTAAAGAGGAAAAACAAGTGGTAGAGAGTGAAAGTGATAGTGACTCGGAAAATATGGCGATGTTTGCTAGGAAGTTTCAAAAAAAATTTAAATTTAACAAAGATACATTTAAAAATGATTTTAAGAAATTTGAAAAATCTAGGTATGACAAAGCCGAGAAGATCCCTAAAACTTCTAATGAAAATGTAAATAGGGACGAGTCAGAAATTTTTTTTGGTTGTGAAGGGTATGGCCATAGGGCATTTGAGTGTCCCACTAAACTAAGGAGAGAGGGTAAGAAACCAATTTCTTTTAATACAACCCTTAGTGATAGTGATAATGAAGAGGGACCCGATCCCCCTACTAAGCCCAACTTTGTGACTTTTATGGCTAGTTATGTGAGTGATAGTGAGCATTCCTCTATTAATGAGATTTCAACACATGATACTTCCAAGGTCATGGTTTATGATTCCCTTATTTTTTATGGTAGTGAGAGTGAAGAACAAAGAGAGAGTGAAAATGAAGAAGAGGTTAATGTGAGTGAACATCAAAATGCTTTTCAAGAATGATATGAAGAATCAATTAAATTAAAAAGAGCAAATTTGAAGTTAGAAGCTTGTTTAAGAGAGCGTGTCAAGGTCATTGATGATAGTGCATTAGTGGAAGACCTTAGGACACGAGACAGAACTCTTCAAGAGAAGCTTGAATATGTAGAAGGCAAGAGAGATAGCTTTAGAGGTTTAATGGAATCCTTGAAAAAGGAGCTTCTCGAGTTTGAAGAGAGAAATGATTTATTAGAGTCTAATATTTTAGAATTAAAGAATAAATTAAAAGACTATAGAAAAGTCAAATTTGATTTGGAGTGTAGGTCCGAAAAACTAGATAAAATCTTAGGCATGGTTCAAATTAAAAATGACACTTGTGGTTTAAGCTTCGATACTTGTAATGAATCTACTCATAAATCCGGAAACCTTGTTTTAGGAGAATCACCTAGGAAAGACTTTAGAGATCAATCCTTAGGTACCAATTTTTGACGTGTTTTTACTTGTGGATATTGTGGTCGTAAAGGTCATCTTAGGAAATTTTGTTTCGATCTTAAACGAGGTCCTAGAACAATCCAACGTAAGGCAACCGCGGTAGCCAAGATTCCTGCACCACGAGATAGTCACTCATCATTAGTTTGGGTTAGGAGATCCGACTTGGAAGCTTTATAAGATAGGGTTTTTGATTCTCACTTGCTTTCACATGTTTCCTCCCTTGCAAAATATAAAGGTTGAATGTGTTAGTTTTAATTGCATACGTTAGCTTTTGTTTTACATGCTATATTATCATGCTAAATGTATGTTTGTTTTATTCATTTTCTAGTCATTACTTTATTTCATATCTTATGCTAGAAATCATGACTTGTTTATCTTTTGTATTATATTTCTTTTGTTTGCATTAAATGAAAAATACAAAAAGATTTTTGTTTATCATTTGAGATTTTATCTCTTGGTAATTTAAGCTTAATAAAAATTTCAAATGATGTTTGTTTGTATTTTGAGTATATATTTTTATTTTTGGTTAAAAATTTCAAAAACTCAAAAAGATTTTATTGTGTGTGCATTTTAGTTTGCCACACTTTATGTGGCATACACTTGTGTTAAAATCCCATCTTTTACGCTCCCATGTGGCTAAAACTTTTGTTTTAGATTTTCAATCCTTATTATATTCTTTACCATGCTTACTTTGAGTAGTTGGATTTTGTGTTGATTAAATGGATTCTATTTTTATATGCCTCTATTCACACATGCACGAGCTCTTTTGAAATTTAACTTCATATGTATATTTGAGCTTTGTGAGGTGTTCTCCTATCAATCTTGTCATCTACATATTTGTGTTTTAGGAGGACTAGTGTATGTCAAAATTCGTTGCACGTGAGATTTGTGAGAAATAAAAAATGTTATATACAAATGTGCAGGGGGGAGGGCTCCGAAAGGATTTATTATCCTTTGTGAATAGTAATCCACCGTTTGTTTGGACCTAAAAGAAATACGTGGTCCAAAAGCCTAAAAATAGAATTATGTCATTAAAAAGAAAAATATTTGCTAAGGCCTATTTTCTTTGATGTATTCATTCAAATATATATGTTTATTGAGGGAGATTGGATGGTATATCAACGATTTGCACCATGTCCGTTTATCCTTGTTGTACTTTTAATGTCATGACTCCATTGGTTTGATGAATCATCAACATGCTAGGCTTGTATGAATTGTGTATGTTTGTTCATTGAGTTTAATTTATATTGTCACATGAGGTTATATTCAAATGTGATGAAGTTTGCAATCAATTGAAAACTCCGTGACATGTTTTAACTGATTGGGTCTAAATTTAATCGTTACTAGTTCACACCCCAACACTTTCGTTTCCATATGACACATTTTTTCCATACGAGTGTGAAAATACTATCTTATTTTGTGTCTTGTGTGTGTTTATATCTATATATGTGTACTTAAGTCTATTTGGTATATAGTATGTATACATATATTTTATATGTTTTTATTTGGTCTTTGTCTTGCTTTCTAGTCCATCTATGCTTTAATTCATAATTGGTATATATCTTGTTGCATTCTTTGTTGATATCACATGCTTAATACTTTTTGTATCATATTGGTATCATTTTCGTGCATCTTAGTTGGTATCCGTTATTATGTGGATTAGTTGATTTTTAGTTGCCCATGAGCTTTAATGTTTTCACCACTTTATGCACCTTTGCATGGCTAGCTTGTTATCCCATTCTATTTATCCCTTGTTTAGTTTATGGGGTGTATATGCTTTAATTGGGGAAGATAAGTTAATGTTTTCATTCTATAGCCTTTGTCTATTCCTGAACAAAAAGGGGGAGAATGATAGGGGGAGAAATGGTTTCTATTCCTATCGTTATCGTATCTTAGTTTGGGTGAGATTTATCTTAGGGGGAGAGCGCTAACTTTCTAAGTTGATCATAGTTGATAAAGGTGAGAATTAATTAAGGGGGAGTATTTATTTATATTACATTTAATTTTCTTGATATTCCCTATGCGTTTGATAATTTGCTTAAGTGTGAAGGAATTCTTCTAATTGGCAACTTTCATCGTTCGGGCAAAGATTTTGATCCTTGGGTTATTTGAGTCAAGCTATATATTTTTATTTTGGGTGGGACATTTTTGTCAGTCTAGTAGAGCTTGACGACCCTTTAGGATTTTTTCTTTGGTTTTTGTCCTGGAATAGCCAAAGGGGGAGATTTGTAAGGACACAAATTTCCAATTGAGTCCTTTTTAGTTTTGGCTCAATTCCGGAAAAAAAAACGTTTGAGTCATAGGATAGAGTTATTGATCATCCTTCAAGCCTATGACGTACTAAAGTTGAAGATGTAGCGGCCAAGTTTAAAGCTTCATCAAAATACCGAGTTTAAAGTGTCTCATTTCTACGTCATCAACATGGTTCCGTTGATCCTAAGGTATGAATGAATTTGAATATATATATAGGAGCTTGGAACATTTTACATTGGGTGTACTTTTAGTTTAAACTGTTGTTTATTTTCAGAAAGATTTTATTATAACTTTAAAATAAAGTATATAAAGTTTCTGGGCTAAAAATAGAAATTTTCAACTTTGTAGAAGTTCGTTCGAAGTGTCGTTCAAACGAGTTTGTCGTTCGAACAATAATGTCGTTCGAACGAGTTTGCCAACGAGTTCCTAGATTGGCCACTGGAATGTCGTTCGAAGTTTCGTTCGAACGAATAATGATGTTCCAATGAGATTTCTAACGAGTTCACACTGGCACTTCGTTAGAAGACTCGTTCAAACGAAAATCTCGTTCGAACGAGATTTGGCGGGAACAGTTATTTGGGCAGTTTTTGATAGTTTTTTCCATTTTCCCACTTGTTTTTCCCACTATCTTTTTGACAGGCTTAATATGAGCGGGAACCAACTTTTTCCACTTAACTTTTTCATACTATTCCATCTCAAAGAGAGAATTTGAGAGCATAATTCCAAAAGGAAAAAGTTAATTGTTTAAGTGTTGTTGTTCTTCAAGAAAAATATTTTAAACACTTGTTTTACACCCAAAGTTTGTTTATCCAAGTTCATATATATATATATATATATATATATATATATATATATATATATATATATATATATATACTTTGCTTGAAGTTTTGCACCAATTTTTCATCTCTACCGTTTGAAGAGAAGTTTGGGTTTGCTTCTAAATCCCACAAAGAAGAAGAAGTTTGCGTTGATTTACCCACATGGAGAAATGCTCCTAGTTTGGGTGATGGTGACCATATAAAGTCCGATCGGTGGTTTTTGAGATCGCGGTGGAGCTCCGTAGTTATGCGCTAGGCGGAGGTATATACAAGAATAAGTGTCGGGGCTTGAGAGGGATCGAGTCGAGTGTTGTAAGTCTTTCTCTCTTGTATTTCTAAAACCATACATAGTGGATTTGAGGCTAGGGCCGTTCGAGATTTTTTTCCGTTGTGGGTTTTTCCTCATACATCGCGGCATAGTGGTTTCATTGTTTATTTTATCTTGTGCAAACTCACCTAGAACGCATGCTTAGGTAATTCAAGATAAAATTTGATTTTAATCACTACTTGTTTTAATTTGGTGCTACATAACTATTGGGTAATGTGTAGTTAATTCAAGTCATTAATTTAATGTGATAAAATTTGGTTTGGCCTAATTCAATTAAAGTGAAATTATCATAAGTGCGTGTTTTTATTTAATTTCACTTGGTTTAATTTTAATTTGAATAGAAATTAATTTTTTTTAATTTGTTGTTTAAATTGAACCATCTCACACTTCTGCATATTTAAAAAGGAAATTGTCTCTTTGTGATGTTTCAAAGAATTTTATTTTCAAATTGGGGGCCTTTTGTTCCAACAAAATCCATACTCAATTCGATTCACCTCCTACCCCCAAAACCCTCGGCAACCCCATGAACAGCTACCATAACTCACCCCCTCCAAATCCCACTTCCGAGCCCAATGTCCAAACCGGGCAGATCCGCGACCATATCCACAACTCCAGCCTTAACTCATAACCCAAATCCTTCCCTTTAAAACCGGAACCACAAAAACAACAAGCCACCTGCCAAATACCAAAACCCCACGTGAGTTAAAATCCCTCCCATATCTCTTTGACTTGGCCATCCTCAAATCCCATGAAAATCTCTCTCATCAATCAAACCAAGTCGTGGCTAATAAGAAGGGAAGCAGCTCATTAAAAAAGAGGGAGACGACAGGAGACTGCAAAAAAAGAGAAAGTCAATGTATATTATGTACAGTTTAGATTAGGAAAAAAATCAGAATTTTTTTTTAAAAAAAATAGTTTAGCATTAGAATAGATTTTTAGTTCCAGTATTTCTTTTTATTTGTGTAATCAAGTGCTGGATTTGTAAAGACATTGGGACACACGTTCATGAACACTATCCAAGAAATCAGTTTGAAAGGAGACTTTGTGTATTGTATTTCTTGACCTTCTTTTTTAATTATTGTTCCATGTTTATGACTGTTATTAATTGTTTAATTATGCTTGCCTAGTCACCCTCTTCAAGGGGTGGGATTCACTGTGTATGATATTTTATTAATTAATTAATTTCATTAATTGCTATATTTGTAGGTTCATTAATTTAGACTTGTCTCAAAATAATTTTTGTAATGAGAGTTAATAAATTAATTTTAAAAATTAATTCTTGATTTTAGGAATCGAACTAGAGATAGGCTTTTCCTAAAATTAAATATTAATTTGTTGTTGGAATTAGAGAATTGATACAATTTTTATTAAATTGATCCTAGCTAGTAATTTTCTTGAAAATAGTATAATTCTTAATTTTTCATCGTGTGACATTTTTGAATTAATTTTTTGAAAAATATTTTATTAAATTTATAATTGTAACGAGACTTAGATTATCGATTTAATATTATCTCAAAATATTTCAAATTAATAAATTAAGAAATTAAAATAATTGATAATGCGGTGTAATCCCATCTTTTGACTTTCTCACATTTATCAGACTCGGTCACACATTATTTTTCGCTATTTACTCACATCATAGTTTTAGCATTTAGTAGTTAATTTTTCCCTTCAAATTGTTTCTAAAAAAAGAAAAAAAGAAAAAAAAATATTTTAATAATAAAATTTGAATTGCAAGTTTTCACAATAATTGTTTCACCCTCGGAAGTTGGATTGATACCCGTACTTACCGCAATATGAGTTGTTTTAAACAAGTTTTGTAGGTACTCAAGGGAATTTTGAGATTAGATTTTGAAGACAACGACCACACGCTAAAAGCCTATTATCAATCGGTTCGTTTGTCATAAAGGAAGTGTTTCCCCACAGTGCGAAAGAGATAGAAAATTCGAAGGGTGGGGATACGTTTATGGTTAATGGACAGTACCTAAATCCATATCTTAAGACGTGTGTTGAGGAAGCCGACAAGATTTTATTATTGGACCCCATCTGCGGGGATTCTTGAAGTTAAGAAAGAGGTTGTCACACCCCTAGCGCTTATGGGGTGATTGTGTGTTTTATATTAGTGAGTAGAATCTGTTTTAAGGTAATTTAGAGTTCGCGATTTAGGAAGGACATGAGCACCGTTGAACAACACAAGAGAGAACACGATGATTCATGGTAAGATCTTGAGGTGCATCGAGGTAGAATTTGGGTAAGAGTGCCTTGGTTACATTTAGGGAGTGGCATAAGAGGATTCCCAAGACTTAGATTCTGAGAAAGGAATAAAATTTTCGAAGGCCATCACTATTAATGAGAACTGGTTTACGCTAGGTATACTACAGGGTCAAAACGGTTCGGATAAACAGTATGGATTGAAGAGGTGTGAACCGATTTGCGCCAGCTATCCTATCAGAATCGAATTGGTTCGGATTAGCAGTAGGTCTCAATGAAAACCAAATCGATTCGCCCTACGGCTGGGCCGATTGGGATTTCTAGGTAGTAGATTCATCCCTCGTCCTTTTTTCCCACCTTTACTATTTCACCAAATTCTTCCCTCCCTTCTTCCAAAATTTACCCTCCCAACATTCTACCAAACCCCCAAAAAAATCCCCCTTTCATTCCTTCCACCCTTTCCCACACATACATCCCCTTTTCCCACCTAAAACCAATTCACCCCTCCTATAAATACACCTCCATCTCCTCCATTCCCTCCCACCACTATCAAAACCTCCAATACATTTCTCTAAAACCTTCCAAACTATTTCATTCAATGGCTCAAGCTGCCAACGCCACCGCGAAATATGACAAAATCAAAATTATCAACGATGGTTATCACACCTACCACTCGATCCAAGAGCGCTACCGGAATGTTGCCTTCTTCTATTTCTCTCGTACAAGTCATATCGAGCGATAAGTGATTTGGAGAGAGCTACCTCAAGCGGTGAATGCCTTGTTCTGCCCTCTGGGGTGGTGTAATTTATTTGATCATCCTGGTGAGGATGTTTGGGTCGATGAAGTCTACAAATTTTATAGTACTCTTGTCAAATTGTCCAACTCGGAATGAGAAGCCTATGTGGATGAAATTAAGGTTCATTTTTGCTCGACCTTGTGATCCAAAAGATGCATGAAAAAGAAGTATGCACACCCCAATAATTTTCTTAACCTACTCTCGGCGTCCCCATCTCTACGGCCACTTACATTGCTAGACTCGCACCCAGTCGCGATTGGGTTTGCGATACTTTTTCGCTTGGAGATTTAGACAATCGAACCCTCTTGTCATTTTTTATCACATGCGACTCAATCTTGCAAACCTCAAACAACTTCGCCCTCCGAATCTGTCAAGCCAATTTTGTATATCACTTGATGAGTGGAGCACCATCAACCTCACCCGCACAATCTATGATGAAATCGTGCATGCCGCCTACGATAGGAGTGGCAATGTCGCCCTCCATTATTCTTGGTTTATCACCTACATTCTCAAGGATGACAAGATAGAGGAGCCTAGCACACAACCCCGCCTCCCCAATACAATTGGGTAAGCCTCTGTCACATGGAGCATTGGCCAAACGGGGGTCGCCCATACTCCCCCACTGGTGGTGCAAGAGGATAAGGATGTTGATATGGGGGGGAGTAGGCAGAGTGTGATGAGGACGCCGACCCCGATTATGAGTCATACTCAACCTCTCTTTCCCACCGCTTCAATTCATTAGAGACGACAGTCCGTGATTTATTGTGGAGTATAAAGATGATTAGAGGACCCATACCCTAGACTGTAGGGACATGAGCATGAGGCTACGACTCCAAGCAAACATGTATAGGTTACAACTGGTACCGAACACTCTACTCTCGAGCTACTATTATAATCCTTATGCTCGTGACCTTGATGCTCCCGTTCCATCTCCGTGAAGCTATTGTGGTGTTTTTCCCTTTATGATGTAGTTCTTTACTTTTGCTTTGTACTCCATCTTTACAAGAACTATGTCATTCTATCGTTGCTTTTTATTGCATTGTAATATGTCATGTTTGTTATTAATACAAAAAAAAATTACATTTTGCTTATTTGCCCTATTTTATTACGCACTCTTCTATTATTTTAGATTTTAGTCTTTAATGCTGGGGGGAGGGGACATGTGCATTTTCAAAATTTCAAAATTTTCAAAATGCCCAAAATATTGAAAAATGTCAAAAAATTAAAAAAAAATAGATAATTTAAAAATGTTCAAAATAAAAATGAAATTTTTTGAAAAAGCGAAAAATATTTTTCTTCAAAATAAATAAAATTTGGAATTTAAATTTTTCAAAAATATCACTAAAATTTTTGTTTGAAGTTTCAATTTGTAAAAACAATTAAATGCATAAAGCCGAAATTGTCGAAAGATGAAAATTGATCAAAAATTGACGACTTAACGATTAAGTGTGATGATTTATTAACCCATCGAGATTTTGAGGCTATCAATTTTTGCGAGAATTTAAATCAAACTGAGTTAATAGTCAACTCAACGTTCAAGCTGTTGAAGATGTCTAAATTTTTGTTTTGATCGGTCACGAATAACGATCAAGATGTCGTCTTAAAATGCACTAAAAATATCTCTAAATTAAAATTAATCTCGAGACTCATGTGATAAAATATGAGCAATTCAGATAAATGAAGTTAGGCCGTTGTTTGTTCACCTAAAAATATTAGCAATAAAAAGTTGGGATAAATATCCTTTTGCTGACCATTTTGAGCCTAATAAAATTTATACCCTTTTCGTTTGTCAACCCGAAAAACCCATTTAACACGGAGTAGTAAAAAAACAAATTCATCAAGCAAGTCCAAATGGTGCAAGAAAAAAGAGCACGAAAAAAATAGAAGAATAATGCTCAACAAAAATAGCAAGAAAAAAATTTATAAAAAAAAGAAAAAAAATGAGAAAAACATGAGAAAAAAATTAGAAAAAGAAGAGACAAAGAAAAAATTCCAGAAAAAGTACCAACGCACACATAAGCACGGAAATTTTCCAATCGTTCTCATTTTACCCAATACACCTTGTAACCCGAAAAAGTCCTAACTGAGTCTGAATAACAAAATTATTTATCTCATGGAGAGCTAAACCACGAAAAGATAATAAGAAAGATTAATTGGTGCGAATAAAAGATGATGTTTCCCGTTTTTCAATGCCCGCAACCCATTGAGGAGATCTTTTCACCATAAAAATTTCATGTGTCTATTTATGTTCATGAATTCGTGTTCCATTATATTTACTCTTAATATCATGCGTACCGAGATAAAATCACCACATTACGAGATATTCGTTTGTGCTAGCATCCATGAGAATTTGAATCACAACGAAATTTTAAAAAGTAATGTAATGATCAATCGGTGAAAGTTAGTGGTTTAATTTTCGGCTTCACACACACACACTATGAATTGAGATTATTAAATAAAAATTAGAAGTCATTAATTTTCTGAAAATTAAATTTTATAGTTTTTAATTATTTTGATATTTTCTTTGAGTGCAAAAATGAATTTTGTAGATAAATTCACTACAAAACCTCATGAGACACCACTCGTCCTACTGGGTAACCTAGGGGTTTAACATCTTGTTGCATATGTTAAATGCAATAGCTTACCCACAAAAAAGGTATTCTATCCAAATAAGAATTTTTATAAGTGTTTGACCGTGTTATAATTCTTTTACATTGCTCGGGACGAGTAAAGTTTTAAGTTAGGGGAGTTTGATTTGACGTAAATTCTTCATAGTTATCCTCATAATTTAAGTACTTTTATCACCCCGTGCGATGTAATTTATATGATTTTATCTAATATCATTGCTACTGACTCTTTTCTATTAATGCAATGTGTTTCGGGTATTTCTCTTACATTTTGCAGGTACTTCGCTTGAAAGGAAAAGATAAATCGGATTAAAGATAAGAAAGCAAGAAGGAAAAGTCAAGGGAAAATTCATAATTATACAGCTAGAATTTAGATGCGAAACCTATAGAGGAGTCGAAGATATTGAGCTCATGAGCACATCAGAATAAATGGCATGCAATTTAATGATATGGTTGGAAAGTTAAGAGTGTGTGAAGATAAGAAGAAGCAAAGGATCAAAGTGGAGAACACTGGAAATATGAACCAGTTCAATTCCAAACGGAATTGGTTAGATCAAATTGACTTGAGCTATATTGGAAAAATGAACCTGTTCGGTTCTGAAGGGAACCGATTCGAAAATGTGTGCCCAAATTTTGATATTTATCCACTTACATTTAGAGTTGTACATAAGCTTTATTCCCACAATTTTAGGGATATTTAGGAGGCTATAAACATAATTTTGAGAGAAAGAAAAAGGCAAGAACCATAGACAATGTATTCTTCATCAAGTTACATTATTGTGGATTGATTTCAAGTATTTTACTTAAAAAAATTTCCCTTAATACATTGTTATAAATTCTTATTATTTTTTTGCATGTTCGTGATCATTTCTTTAGCGTTATAAGAATGTCTTGCATGCGTAGATACAATTTAAAGATGGTGATGAGTTCATGCAACGTAAAAATCTTGTTAAATCTTCCTATTACCATGTCCGGCTAGATTTCTATTGAGTTGGGATACCTGAACCCAACCTAAAGTATTATGCATGGATATAAAATTTATTCGTGAATTAAATAACTAATTAACACTTGACATTTTTCTGATGTTAATGTCGTAGGACTTTTAACTTCGTTTGCCCTAGGTAACTTGTGGTCATCCCTATGTCTCTCCCTTTGGGGGGAGAAAAGGGGAGAAGGTCTCGCTCCCTCTTCCTCTAGGAGCGCTTCGACCGTCGTTGGTGTGGGGTTATGTAAAGAGATGGAGTCGCCAGCCTATTTTTCACAATACAGGAAAAAGAACATGTCATTGCCTCGAGAGAACGGCATCAAAGAAAAACTGATTCTTACGAAACCAATAGTTCAGAGGCTCGGGGGCTAAGTTATGGAATGGGAAGGTGTTAGGCACCCATCCCGCCATTTCGATCTCTCATGGTCATGTGTTACTATTCTTCTTAATTTTTTCGTGAAGTGTATGTGCATGCATGTATATATAAATGGAGATCGAAATCGCCTAACTTTTTTCATGGAAGAGATAGAGTATGGTCATCCATAGGAATGTTCCAAAAATAATACCTAAAAAAATACGATGTATGTGTTAATCGAGATATAAATCGGTATGATGAAACGATAATATATGTTAGATAGAATGCCAATATGGAACACAAATATAATATATATTAAAATAATGTATTGGTGAAAAAGGATGCAAGTGCAAAAAAAGGGTAAAATTGAGAAATTGATAAATTGGACTCGAGTCTCGGGTTTCAACCTGAAACGCCTATGCATCAAAGTCCACATAGTTCACATGTGGTATAAGGGTGGATTGTATCCCAAAGATTTCAACGGGAATTTATTATATGTGTGTGTATAGAAAATGTATTTTAGATTTGAGAAATTGTGGTGGATAATCCCATTGAAATTTATAGGTGTAACCCTCTTTTTCTTTGTTTTAGGTTTTTTATAGAAAATAAAGTATGTGCAATATAACTAATAAAGAACAAGGTATTAATGTGTATGAGCTAAAATAAAAGATAGATTAAGAATTTATGTAACTAATGCAAAAATAAAGAATTTAAAGAGAGAGAAGGATTTTTGGACCTTCTTTGGATAATTGAGGCTTGATCTTGGTCCTTGAATGTTGAGATGAATGTTGGATAAGAGAGAATGAGATTTGCTAAATTGGGTATGAAAATAATTGGATTTAAAGATGGAAAGGAATTTCACACGAGAAACTTAACTGACTCCAAGAGAATGTTGCTGAAATCACTGATATTGATGGATATGAGGTGTGCCTTGAGGGTGAGCTCATGCCCTCTATTTATAGGGTATGGGAACCAATCGGAGTAGCCATATCCCTACCAATCGTTAGGTAACCCTATACACACTGTCGATAGCCAATTAGCAGTCTCGTACAGATTTTTCCAAAAAAATAGTCGTAGAACGCAATTTGTAAATCCAAATCATGCATGGGGCATACCATTAGAAAGATAATTTAGAGAACTTCAAGAGTCCTTTGGTCCGATCTTGGTTCTAGGAGTTGATTTTAGGTCAAATGGGGCTCGAAAGCGCTCATCGGTCATTTGGACGGGAGATCGTTGGACGATAATGGATCATTCATCCAAATCGTAAGTCATAATCACGCATGGGGTGGACCATTGGAAAATTTATGTGAGGTACTTTTAAATCCAAAGATCTTCGTTCGGTTCGGACAGTTAACTTTGATCAATCGGAGACCAAAAGAACCCGATGACCTTTTAGAGTAAAATGGTTTTTTTGTCCATACCGTAAGGCTGATTCATGCACGAGATGGACTATTGGAAAGGGTATTCAGTGTCCTTCAAATATTCATTCAGTCTCATTCGAGATGAAGAGTTGATTTTGGTCAAATAGAGCCCAGGAGCACCCGGTGGCATTCGGATCAATTTTGGGAGGAAAATAGATCGTTCGTCTAAACGGTTATGCTATTTCATGCACAAGGTGGACCATTAGAAAGGGGTTTTAGTGACCTTTAAAGATCTAAAGAGATTTTCACTCTGATGATGAAGTTGATTGGGGTCAAATCGGGGCTGGGAGCACTCGGTGGCCTCCAAATCGATCTTTGGTAGTAAAGTCGTCTGTTCATCTTAACTATTATACCGATTCGTACACGGGGTAGGCCGTTGAAAAGGGGATTCAAAGGCCTTTAAAAATTCATTGAGCTTTCTCTTTGACAATAGATTTAATAGGAGTCAAGCGGGGACCGAGAGCGTTCGATGGCCTCTAGATCGATACTCGGAGTATGACCTAGGGTTTATAATGAATTGGGGAGGTGCTAAGGACCTAAGAAGAGACTTAGGTGGTCATATAATATGGTGTATATATCCCTGGATGGGTAATCTTGGAATAAGTTAAATCCATAGAATAGATACCACGTGATGTTTAGGAACGAGGTCGATTTTACGGACCTAAGGGACAAGGATGACTGATTCATAAGGATAAAGTCAATTCTGAGGAACTAAGGTAATGATGGTGATGGACGATTCTGTGATCCAAGGTCATTTCTGAGGACCTATGGTAGCGAGCAACCAATTTCGAGGGTCGAAGCCAATTCTGAGGGCTTAAGTGGAGAGCGACCATTTCTTAGGGTCGAAGCCAATTTTGAAGGAATTAAGAAGGAGCGACCAATTCTGAGAGCCAAGGTAAATTTTGAGAACCTTAATTAGAAGAGACCAATTCTGCAAGTTGAAGCCAATTCTGAGGGCTTTAAATAGAAGTGACCAATTCTGAGGGTTGAGGTCAATTTTGGGGACCTTAAGTAAAAGCAACCAATTTTGAGGGCTTAAGTGGAGAACGACCAATTATGAAGGTCGAAGACAATTCTGAGGGATTAAGGGGAGAGCGACCAATTCTGAGGGTCGATGTCAATTCTGAGGACCTTAAGTAAAAGCGACCAATTCTGAGGATCAAAGCCAATTCTAAGGTATTTAAATAGAAGTGACCAATTCTGAAGGTTGAGATCAATTTTGAGGACCTCAAGTAGAAGCGACCAATTCTGAGGGTATAGTTCTCCTGGGAAAACTTGGATGCTCATCTGGGCAAAAGATAATAATATGAGGATTGGATGTAGCCCCACTGGGGGAGCTTTTCAATTTCTAATGTGTCCCTTGGAAACATTATTGGAGATATATCTGATTGGCTTAATGTTCCACTGGGGAAATTGAATTTGAGAATTATGCTGGGGAAATAATTATGGCATTCCGTTAAGGAATTTTGGGGTTTAAGCTGGGGGAGAAAATGTGTTATTAATTTGGTTAGAGATTTGAGAGCTTAAAAAATGTTCAAAAATTTATTTGGTAATTTTAGGAATTTTCTAGGGGATTTTTGGGATTTGCTAGTATTTTCTAGGATTTTTTGTACAAAATCTTAGGTAGGTGTCGATCGGTAGGGCGTAGGGGGTGCCAAATGGCAGTGGCATGATCTTTTGGACTACCTCGAGCAGGTGAAGGGACAGTGTCGATTGGGGAAATTCTTTTTTTCTCTTGAGACCATTTTTCTTTGATGTCCATTTTTAGATATTGATTTTCCATTGGGGATCTTATAAATGACCTTTTATCCCTGGGGGGGACGGCTATCCAGCACACGGGGGTGATTGGTAGGAATGCGCAGCTACAGCGGTTAATGGCATATGAGTTTAGGTACGTCTGGACCAAGGAGAGATGGTTGTGTGGTAGATGAGGTAACATCTGATTCTGGTTCTTTCCCTTTAGGATTTGTTTATTGATTCCTCATTGATGTGTGAGCTTAGCATTTGCATGCTTGATGTAGCGACATTGCACCTGAAAAAGAGACTTAAAAAGGTAAAACTGAGATGCATATTTTGTTTAATTATCTTTATTTAGTGTCTTACTCTGCATGCACTTTAATTTGTTACTGGGTTTTTATTTTGAGAAAGAGTAGGAAAAGTGTGTGTTTTGGAAATTTTTTAATATGTTTGAGTAAAAGGTGACCTTGGAGTCTTGGTTAAAAAAGATCTTCCCTTTTGAAGGGATTTATTTTGAGTAGGAAAAATTAGTGTTTTTCAGAATTTCTGAGTAGAGGAGGGCCTTGGAGCTTGATTGGTATATAGAAAGCTTGGTTATAAAGTGGAGGTTATCGCCTTCATTAGATTGTGTTAAATCTGGTGTGCTGAAGAGACTGTATTGATGTTAGATATGTTGACTTTGTCCTAACTTCGAACCTATTGTTGGTGAGTGGGGACCTAATGGTGGACCCTTAATTTGCTACCATCACTGTGTAGATGTCATACCCTCGCAATCCTACGGTGGTGATACTTGCAGAGACCCTGAATGGTCTAGATGTTTGGCGAGAAGGTCGTTATGACTTTCTGAGACGCTGCCCCGTTATATTGTTCATATGGCAGTCTGAGAGATCTTTTTTTTGTAGTCCCCTTGAATATCCCTTAGCAGTTGTGCCGAATTTCTTCACTCGCTACTTCATCAGTTTTGACCCAAATATCGAGAAGTGGGAGAACTGGTTTGTGGAGCACAAGGCTCGATGTCTATGCTGGTTTGTACCCTATGGTGGGGTTGCATACCTTTCTAGAACTAGGAGAATACCAGTACGTTCGGCTGGTTGGCCTCGGACAGACCTCTTTTGACTTTCCCTGGAGTCTCCTGCATCAATTTAGATGGGAACAGATTATGCCTTCCCATGTTCTGAACTTCTTTCTTGTGGAGGATTTGATGGAAGGCATGTCCATGCGGTTAGGATCTCTGTGGAAGAATCATTGGCTGTCGACCCGTCCTTCCCAATCTATTGGCAGAGTTTGACATGTTTATGGGGACTTCACAAAATGGTTGTGGAGGATGGTAGTGGCTAAAATGCTGGACTAAGAGATGGTTAGAAATGGCTTGCCATGTTTGACACCATGGAGGGAAGGGTAGTGGTTTTCCTAAGCTAGTCCGGGATTACAATTCTATGGAACACCATCTGTATTCCATCCAAGCAGGGGAAGTTTGGGGACCCCAAGATGTAGATGATTATGGGGATGGTTCTTTTGACAACTACGAGTAGGGCCTTTTTGTGAAGCTGAAGATTATTAGTGAAGCTTTTGTATAGTGTTATATTTGGTTATGTATCTGTTTTTTTTTTTTTTTTGTTTTTTTAGGAATAAATTTTGGGAAGGTTGTTTAGGAGTAGTTTTAGTTTGTTTTGTTCTTAGGACAATAAGGTTAAGTTGGAGGGGGAAGATGTTTGACTCCTTACGCTGGAAGATGTTTGTAATTGTACTGGAATTTCTCATCAATGGAATAAAAAATATTTTAATTATATTGTTGTGCCTCCTGATGAGTTTTTGCATTTGAATTATCTATACCAATCGGTAAGGCATACATAATCCTTTTGTTCATGTAAATGATAAATTGAATTGTCGTTCTCGGGGATAACAAAAGAATAGCATTTTATGAAAAACAAAGGGGTCGTGCTCGTGTAAAGCGTATAGGATGCCTACGTACCTCTAGGGGTTTTAAAAATAATGAGTTTCATTTTTAAAAGTAAAAAGATTTTTAGAGGATTAGACCCCACATAGTTTTGAGTAGAGGGAAATGAATATTTTCTTTAGAATAGAATTGAGATGAGAAGATTCATAGTATGCTAAGATTTCAGACTAAGGATATAATTTCTTGAGACTGTCCAAGTTGACTGGATAAGCCAGCTCTTCCCCATCGAGGTCGGTGAGCATAGTGGCGCCACTGTACATGATCTTCTTCATAATGTAGGGTCCTCTCCAATTGGTCTTGATTTTACTATTTCTTTAGGGTCTTAATCCCCTTCTCAGACATCACAGTCCTTGACTCTCTTGTTGAATGATCCTGCTAGTCAACGATGGTACCCTTATATATAATATAGAGATTTTAACATCCTCTCATCCAAGAGTGATAACTCGTCAATACGGATTTGATGCAAGTCTTCTTCGTTGACTTTTCTTTCAAGCATGACGTGTAATGAAGGTATTTCTATCTCGGCGGCTAAGACTGCTTCCATACCGTATAGCAAAGAGTAAGGGGTTGCCCTAGTACATGTTCAAACTGAAGTGAGGTAGCCCC
Source organism: Sambucus nigra (assembly GCA_949130495.1). Taxonomy (NCBI): domain Eukaryota; kingdom Viridiplantae; phylum Streptophyta; class Magnoliopsida; order Dipsacales; family Adoxaceae; genus Sambucus; species Sambucus nigra. The sequence goes on along the minus strand of OX422211.1, from coordinate 197,856,863 downwards.
AGAGGGCCTAAGGGATCCAATCATCCCAATATTGGTAACGTTCGGTCATATTACTGATGATTGCTTTAAGGTTATTATTAGTGTCTTTGACTTCACCGATGGTTTGAGGTTGGTAAGGAGAAGATTTGTGTCTCTAAATCCTATAATCGTCGACTGATTCTGTAACTTTTGCCTCAAAATGTAACCCGTTGTTTGACACCAGCTCATGTGGGACCCCGTATCGACAGATGATATTTTCTTAAATGAACTTTGACACCTTTTGGCCATTCAGCACTATGTATGACTTATCTTTGACCCATTTGGTGAAGTAATCAATGGCAACCAAGATAAATTCAAGTTCGTTGGAGGCCTTGGGTGTAACGTTCCTTATAATATCGATGCCCTATATGGAAAATGTCTAGGGAGAGGTCAAGTTGTATAATTCTCCTGGAGGCAAGTGTTGGAGGTTGGAAAATTATTAAAATTTAAGGCATCTCCGAACATAAGGGGTGCAATCCTGAGCCATGGTAGTCCAATAGTAACCCTATCAGATAATATTCTTGATGAGCATATGACCATTCTTGTGGGGTTCGAAATCCCCATTGTGGATTTTCTGCATCATCTCTTTAATGTCATCCCCTGCGATGCAGTGTAAGTGGGTTCCATCGAAGTTTTTCTTGAACAGTGATTTATCGTAGATAATTTACTAGGAAGCTAGTTTGCGAATGGTTGCTCAGTCTTTCTTGTTAGAATCTTGAGGATACCTACCGTGCTTGAGTAGGAGCCAAATATCATAGTACCAACAATCGGCTATATCAGTATATCCTTCTATGACTAACTCATGTGGTAGAAGTGGGTGTATTTAGTTTGCTTTTGGACTAGGAAGGGGGCCATCATTATTCCTTCGGGCATGTCGACCATGGAGGCCAAGGTAGTAAGGTCATTGTCCAAGTTGTTCTTTGCTCAATGCAGGTAGCGGAGGGTGATATCGGCCAGTTCTTTTAGGTGGGCGTGGAAGGGAAAAAGTTTCTCATCCTTAACTTTTCATCTTTTGATGACTTGGCTGATGATGAGATCTGAATCCCCATAGACATCTAGGCATCAGATTCCTTTCTTTAGAGCGACCTTGAGTCCTATCATTCATGCCTCGTATCCGATCATGTTGTTGGTGTAGGGAAAATCTAGCTTGATGGACATGGGTGTGTGAGAATCGTCACGAGCGATTAAGAGTGTACCAATGACATATCCTTTCTTATTGGAAGCACCATCAAAGAACATTTTCCATTCGAGGTCTTCTTGGGAAGTACAAAGGATATCTTCATCCGGGAATTCAGAGATCCATACATTAGCTTCTTCCATAGGGCGGTCAACAAGGTAGTCAGATATGGCTCTTCCTTTCATGGATTTTTGCATGACATAAACAATATCAAACTCGGCTAACAGCATTAGCCATTGGGCCTTTTAGCTAAACTAGGTAATTTTCTCAAGGAGGTATTTGATAGTATCCATTCGGGATACAAATTTGATGGAAAAAGTGAGAATGTAGTGTCATAATTTTTTGGGTAACCCGACAAGGGTGACACATGCTCTCTCCAAGGCAGTGTAGTTAACTTCGTACCCGGCCAACTTGTGATTGGCCTAGTAGATGGATCTCTCATTGAAGGATTCTTCAAGGTATTGGGCTAACAAAGCCCCAACAGCGGTGTCTGTTACAATCAGGTATTGGAGTAGGGGTAGACCAGGTTATGGTGGCATAAGTACTGGAGGTCGGGTTATATATTGTTTGATTCGGTCAAAGGCCTCCTAGAAAGCTTCGTTCCAAACTTTGGCAGAATCATTCTGGAGGATTTTGAATATGGGTTCACAAATAAAATTCAATTGGCTGATGAACCAGCTGATATACTAAAATTTTCCTAAGAATCCCCAAACTTTCTTCTCCGTTTAGGGTGATGGCATTTCACGTATGACTTTCAATTAGGATGGATCAAATTCAATCCCTTTCTCGTTAACCATGAATCCCAAAAGCAATCCTTTGGTAACGCCAAAAACACATTTATGTGGGTTAAGTCGCATCTGGTATTGTCGTAGTAATTCGAAGAACTTCCAGAGAGCGAGAACATGACCTTCCCAAGTTTTAAACCTAATGATCATATCATCTATATAGACCTCGACTTCTTTGTGTATCAGATCATGTAAGATAATTGTGGCAGCCCTCTAGTAGGTAGCCCCTGTATTTTTTATACCAGATGGCATAACGGTGTAATAGAAGGTTCCTAAGGGGTGATGAATGCGATTTTCTCGTGATTATCCGGGTGAATCTTGATCTGATTGTATTCAAAAAACCATCAATAAATTACTTAAGAGTGTGACTGGTTGTATTGTCTACCATCATGTCGATATTAGGTAACAGATAATCATCCTTTGGAGAGGCCTTGTTCAAATCTCAATAATCAATGCACTCGCGAACCTTTCCTTCGAATTTGATCACGGGTACAATGTTGGCTAGCCATGTGGCATATTCGATTACCAGAAGAAGCCTACGTTCAACTGTTTGACCATTTCTTCCTCAACCTTGAGTGACCCTTCGGTGTGAAGCTTACATAGTCTCTGTTTGACCGGTTTGTATTTTGGGAAAGTTAGAATCTCGTGTTGAGTTATCTCAGTATCAATATCGGTCATGTCATCGCAGTACCATGCAAAGAGATCCACAAATTCAATCAGTAATACCTCTAGTTGCGTGCGCTCTTACTCATCAAGGGTAGACCCTATCCTAATCTCGTGCAGTTAGCTAGTAGAATCGAGATTAATAACAATAGTTTCATCTTCATTAATTTGAACGTGGTTAGGTTGTTTGTTATTAACCTTATTAGAATCAGTTAATAATTGTTCATTTGGAAAATCATCATCATCGAGAGTTTGATTAGAATCAAGACAATTAATGTAAGGCACAAGAAGATACTCAAAATCTTCGTTTATTTCATTTTTGGGAAAAATAAAGTTGAGAACCTCATTGAAGGAGGTCTCGATTTTAATTTTTTTATTTTGTTTTATTTTGTTAAAAAGAATTTATTGAGATAAGAGAGAAAAGCCCTCTCAAGTGGCAGTACAAAAGATGACAAGCCTATCTAACAAAAAATCTTCGAGCATCTAGACGAATAGACTTCTTTAAGAGATAAGGAGTATCCTCAAGATGATGAAATGAATGGAAACCTTTATGACTAATAGCAAAGGAAGATAAGACCACAGCTAATTTATTCAATTCTCTACGGCACAACTTGATTGATGTTTGGATATGATGAGAAAGGACTTCAATTTCTTTGAAAGTTTGCTTATATTGCTAAGGAATACATCTGAGATAAGAAGAGAGGCCATTGAATATAATATTGGAATCAGTTTCAATTTCAACTTGAGGGATATTAGTATATGTACAAAACTTTAGACTTTCCTTAATCACCTGAAGTTGAACTTTTATAAGAGACCCTTGATAACCATACATGGAAGTTGCCCTTACTAGTCTACCTAGATCATCTCTCATTATAGCACCTGCTCTATAACTGTTACTAGCCTCCTCTGTACCAGAAAAATTAATTTTAAAACTACTTGAAATAGGAGGGATCCATCTTTTGATGAATTTATTTCTATCAGAATGACACTTTAGAGTATTATTAAAAATACTCAAAGTTTCCTGATCAAAATCTCTATGAACTCCATTAAAAATAACTCTTTGACCATGCTCTGAGATTCTCTTTTTAACCTTCTCAATAATGACGAACTGTTTCATAGGTTTTGATACAAAAATAGCCTCATTTCTGCTTAACCATATTTCCCAAATAATACAAAGAGGAACAAACCTATAAATCCATTTAGAGAATTCAGAAGAACCTGATTGAAGCCACAATTTTATTATAGAACCATGAATTGTAGTTGGTAACTGAGTGATTCCCAAAACTCCATTGAAGTATTTCCACACCTTCGAAGCCACTGGGCCAGTTCTGAACAGATGGATCAATGATTCTATATTTGAATGGCAACAATTACATCTTGAAGCTAGACTTATCCCCACTTATTGCACCTTTTCTTCGATATAACACACCTGGTAAGCACTTTCCAAACAAAAGCTGATGTATTTGGAGGGATTTTTGGGTGCCAAACGGAATTAAAAGCCAATGAATTTAACTTAGAAACTCTTGAGATTTCATATGCAGATTGGAAAGTAAAGGCACCATTAAAAGATGTCTTCCATATCAGAACATTATCTATCCAAGTTGAGTTTTCCTCCACAACTTCCCTTGTTGATTGAATTCTTTTGTAACATTTTGAACCATTGGAAACTTCCATATTATAGTACTTAGCATTCAAAAATTGAGCCCATAGACTTGATCCCTCTTTCAAATTCCAAGAAAGTTTGATATTTGAAGCTGTAATAACAGTATTCAGGTTTCTAATACCTAGGCCACATTCTCCTTTCGGATAACAAATAGAACCCCAGTTTAGCCAGTGGAATTTTTTCCCATAATCTTTGTTCACCCGCCAAAAGAAAGAGTTGATCAACTAATTAATTGATTTTAAAATAAGTTTGGGGGGGTTTAAAACCAACAATATATACAAAGGCACAGAAGAAAGAACAGATTGAATAAGAGTAATTCTACCTCCCAAAGTTAGGAACTTGGACTGCCAACTATGAATTTTAGAAGAAATGGATTGGACAATATAATCAAAAAATATAGATTTACTTCTACTTGTAAAGAGAGGGCTACTGAAGTAGTTGAGGTGACCATTAATACTCTTGAATCCAGTGGCATCTGCTACTCTACTCTTTGTGGCTACTGAAGCTTTAGAGCTGATTTTAAAGCAACTTTTTTCTTGATTGATTAACTGCCCTGATTCCTGCTCATAATAACTCAAGAACCTCATCAACTACATCAAACTCCTCTTACTACCATTAGTGAAAATAATCAGATCATCTGCATAACCTAAATGACTTATCAATGGGCAATTCCTTGGATGAGAAAAATGATTGATGGAGACATTAGATATTCTTGAATTCAACCCTCTACTGAAAACTTTAGCCATAATAATAAATAAGCTTGGGGAGATAGGATCCCCCTGCATAATACATCTAGAAGGTTGAAAAAACCAATAGATTGCCCATTAATTAAGATAGAGAACCAAGTTGAGGATATTCATCTCCATATTAAATCTATAAAAGTTTCTGAGAATCCAAAAGCTCTTAAAGATTTAATAATGAAGATCCAAGAAGCTCTATCCTAAGCCTTGGCCATATCTAACTTGTTAACAACATTACTTCCTGGCACTTTTCTATCCAATAAATGAAACATCTCCTGGGCCAATAAGATATGATTTTGAATGCATCTCCCCTTCACAAAACCAGATTGATTCTGTGATATCAAATTTGGAAGAATAGGACCTAATCTTGAGTTAATAATCTTGGTGATAACCTTATAGCTAAAGTTACATAGACTAATTGGTCTAAAATCCTAGGAAAAGGATGGTCTATTAACTTTAGGAATCAGGCAGATTTGTGTTGAACTCCAAGATTTAGGAATTTCAGATCCCAAAAAGAAAGATTGAATAGCTTTAGTGAAATCCTCCTTTATAATCTCCCAGCATTTGACATAGAAAAAGCCATTGTATCCATCTGATCCAGCAGCACTGTTGAGGTTCATTTCCTTTATAGCCTTCAGAATTTCATCCTTTTCAGGAATGGTAGATAAGTTTAGATTATTTTCTTCAGTAATGAGCTTTGGAATACTTAGTAACAATACTTTGTCTTCAAGAATCCCTGCAAAAATAAAGAAGAAAAATAAGATGAAAAAATGTTAGCAATCCCCTCTTGAGTTTCATGACTTCTGCCTTGCTCATCTTTAATAGAGTGAATCCACATTTTTCTTCTTTACTGCTGCACTTGAGAATTATAAAAACTAGTATTTCTATCTCCATTATCTATCCATTCTCCTCTGAACTTCTGAAATCAATATTGTTCTTCTTTAGCTAAAGCTGAGTTTAATTCAGCTCTCACTTTAGAACAGTTCTCTCTTTGCTCCATACTTAGCATTTGTTCCTATATCAATTCTGCTTCCTCTGGGTGATCTTCTAAGCACTTTATATTTTCAAATAGATCTTTGAAATGAATTTTACTCCACTCTTTGAGTCTACCTTTCAGCCTTTTCAATTCGTAAGCAAAGAGAACCATCGGATTACCTATAGAATGAACATCCCAGGAGCTTTTGACAGTTAAAAGGAATTCTTCATGATCAGTTCAGAAATTCAAAAATCTAAAAGGCCAATGAGCTTTAATAGTGGGGCTAGGAATAGATATTAAAAGAGGTCTATGATCAGAACAGTTCCTGTTCAGGTGTCTTAATGTTGAACTAGGGAACCAATTGATCCAATTGGAGTTAATTAGCCCTCTATCCAATATTTCAAACATCATCGACCCATTGACTTCCTTACTCCAAGTAAATTTAGATCCTAAGAACCCCATGTATTGTAGAGAACTACTTGTTATACATGCATTGAAATCAACTGCACTTCCCAAGTTGATTGGTCTTCCTCCAAATCTTTCCTCACCATTGCATACAATATTGAAATCCCCCACAACTAACAAAGGAATTTGGTTACACCTAACTGAACTTTCAGCAATATCATCCCAAAGACATAGTCTTTCTTCTCTTGTACATTTGGCATATACCACATTTATACCAATCTTAGAATTTAATTGAGGATGCTCCACTGCCAGACGCAGATTTTGATTACCATCATACATAACTTCACTTGAAATCCCATACCTCCAAAAACACCATATCTCATTTACATGATTAAAAGAGCAGCCTTCAAATTTAATTATACTCCTAATGTAATCAATATTTGAGCTATCAATCATTGGTTCAAGAATTGCCAAGAAAGAAACACTGTGATACCTGCATAATTTCTTTAATCTCCTTTTCGTAGCTTTATTCCCCACTCCTCTAGCATTCCAAATAATACCATTAATAATTTATAAGGGATTGGGGAAACTTGTTTGTTGATTTTCACTACTGATCTGGTGATTCTTAGTTTGGTAGCAATTCTTTTATTCTTCCCCTTCTTAGATTTCTTTAAGAGTTTGACTTCTTGACTAGGCAGATTGCCTTTAGAATTAGATGTAACCACTTCTTGATTTTTTTGTTTCCTTTGGTAGTCATCAATCTTTGCTGAAAGGAGATTTAAAAATTGAACAAGATACCTCCCACACTAATATGTCCTTCTTCTCATTTTTATCATTATCTAAGAAATAACCTTTTTTAATAGGCCTACTCTTCCTACCAGTACTCACTTCTTTGACATCTCAGCTATAATCTTTTTCAACTTCTTCTATCCCATTCTTGTTACTATTGAGAAGATCTTCAATATTGAGTTCCTCATCAGGGGCTAATTTACATTCACCTTCCTCATAATATACTTTTTCCTCCTGGACACTATCTTGATTGTTATCTACTTGAATATTTTTTCATCCGAGTTAGTGACAACATTGGATTGGATAGTTTGACTCACTGTACTGATAAAAGCCTCACCACTGCCTCCTTTCTGAAACTGATCTTGATTAACAACCTTCTTCTTTTTCTTAATCCTATATACTTGCATGGGTTCTTTACTTGCGATTGGATTCTTGTTGGGGATTACTTCTTGCACCACTATTGCTTTTCCTTTGTTAGATTATTTTGTATAGAGGCCTGCTTTATTTTGTAAGCATTGATCTTCATGATGACCTAATTTTTTGCATAAGGAGCAGTAGCAGGGAAGATTTTCAAATTCTATACTTTTCCGAAACCCTTCATCACCACACCCAATCCAAATTCTTTGAGCCCTAGGTTTTACAAGGTCAATTTCAACACATACGCGTGCCACACTAGGCCTATTGACATTCGTAGTTGAGTTATCAAGTTTTAGGGGAATACCTACCGCCTGAGCAATAGAAAATATAAATCATCTTTTACAAAGAAATGAATAGGTAAACCTGGAAAGTTTATCCACATCGGAATTATAGATCTCTCTTGATCACTTCTGAATTGAGGAGTCCATTTGAATGTTCTCATAGGACTTTTACCAATGTACCATTGCTCCTTCATCCATAATCGCATAAAATCTTCTTGACAATTATCATGAATGAGGATATGTTTGTAGTCCAATAGTCCGATCTGATAAGCAGCCATGAGACCAAAGGTTTCAAAATTCTTTCTAATGAATTCCATCGTAGGTTTTCCATGTGAGAATTTTCCAACAATCGCATATTTGTAAGGATGTGAAAGTTGATCTACTTATTCATTAGTGAACATGATGGTAGGTTCTCCTTTGTATTTTGAAAGAGGTTTGAGAGATAATGCATGAGGCAAGGAAGGTTCTTTCAGTAAGGATCATTCTAGTTGAGGAGAGATGGAACTAGTACATCATTCCAGTTGAGGAGAGATGGAACTGGTACATCATTCCAGTTGAGGAGAGGTGCATCAATATATTTGATCATGAGGGATGGATCCGATGATGTATCGCTTGAGTGGATAATGCAGAGTATCAACTTAGTGTCTGTTAGTTGAGAGAATCCTAGGAGTCACTTCCCTTAGAATCTCTAGTAGCAGTTATAGTCTTCTTAATGCGTGGTTGCACATAATATTGGGAATCTTTGGTCCATGAATAATTGTCTTGGAAGAAAATCTCCATTCATGGCTTCTTCTTCTTGTCTACATGATCATACCAAGGTTTTAGAAAGCCATAAAAAGGGAAATATTCATCCTCTATGATGAATCTTTCGTTCAAGGAATTCCCCTAAGACAGTATTAGCACTTTCTAGTCTTCTCTTCAACTGAGGTTAACGGAGCATCTTGAGTATCTTTGTTGACGGTTGATAACCCAGGCCACAAGGAGGAAATGCTTTTTTCAACACTATAGGTTCTAGTATTCCGTGTTTTCATCTTCTTATCCCCAGTCCGAGCATAAAGTGCATGTTTTATAACATCTGTATCACATTGACATTCCCATGAGGGTTATGTTCTGGATAAACTCTATCTTTAAAATCATCCCCTACCGGAAGCGAAAGCAGTTCGACTCGGAAAACCTGATAGAAACATGTCACTTGCCCCATGTTGTATCTCTAGTACCGAATTACTGGTTCTTACATTCTCAGTATTCTCATCGTTGCCCAAGATGGGATGACCTTCCCTTTAGCGAAGAATTTCAATTGTTGATGGAGAGAAGAATATAAACCCTTTATATTATGGAACCATGGTCATCCGAGCAACAAGTCAAAAAAAGCAGGGATGCCGATGACCTGAAATTCAGTAACGAGATTTATAGGGATATCCCCTATTGTAAGCTTTATGGATACCATCACTTTTCGACGAGTATTATCATAGGTACGTACCATGGCAGTGGTTGGAGAAACTTTTCTTACTTTTATTCACGCATAGGACATACTATTAGAAAGGTAATTCATAGATATTTAATAGTCATTTTGGCCACTCCTGGGTCCGAGAGTTAATTTTAAGTCAAAAGGGCTTGAAAGCGCTCGTCGATCCTTTGGACCAGAGATCATCGAACGGTAATGGATTGTTCGTCCAAACCGTAAGTCATCATCGCGCACGGGGTGGACCATCATAAAGGTTACGCGAGGTACTTTGACTATCCAAAGATCTTTGTTCTTTCAGAGAGTTAACTTTGGTCAACCGGGGCTCGAAAGTGCCAGGTTACCTTTTAGAGTGAAATGGGTCATTCGTACATACTATAAGGATAATTTCGTGCACAGGATAAACCGTTGGAAAGGATAATCAGTTCCCTTCAAAGACTCATTCAGTCTTGTTCGAGGTGAAGAGTTGACCTTGGTCGAACGAAATCCGGGAGCGCCCGGTGCCCTTCGGATCAATTTTCAATGGGAAACGGATCATTCGTCTGAACGATTATGTCATTTTATGCACAAGGCAAACCGTTGGAAAGGGGTTTCAGTTCCCTTCAAAGATTCAAAGAGCTTTCTCACTCATGATGAAGTTGTTAGGGTCAAATAGGGGCCCGAGAGCGCCCAGTGGCCTCTAAGTTGGTACTCGGAGTATGACCTAGGGTTTGAAATGAATTGGGGAGGTTCTAAGGACCTAAGGAGAGACTTAGGGTCCTAGAATGTGGTGTCTATATAACCAAAATGTTTAAGAATGCGATGTGCATATCGACAATCTTGTCACACTCTTTACTTTTATTCTTGATTATATACTGTGAGGGTTAAATCCCCCATATATGTAATGCTTGATAGAATATAAAGTGTTCTTTTCAATTAGATGTTTAATTCATGATAGATTTTATATTCGATGTAATTACCCATGGTTTGGGGTACTGTATTCCAATACCATCTTTCTCACACAAGTTAACATACTTAGTCTCTAGTTCGTCCATGCGTAGTTAATTTAGTTAGGAATTCTTTTGCATTTATTGGAAGTAGAATATTTTTTAACTATCATCAACTTTTCTTTTTTTTTTATGTGAGTCGGTCGTTAGGATTATTCATCTTCCTTAGCATTCATCATGAGAGATCATACCTGATTTATCGGATTATTACTTAAGTGATCGGTTTATACTTGAACCTTATTTACATGCATTAGAGACACATTTTGAGTCGCGTCACATGAAAACATATGAATAATGGAAATGTAATAAATTATGTGAACTTAATGCATGGGAAAGTCAACATAAATATACGTAGCAATGGTGCATAAAGTCAAAGAGACACTCCTAAAAATACAACTCAAATCAACCTTTGGAATAAAATTGTTGAAGAAAGTGTAATTGACTCAACTCATACAAAATTTCATGAATCTCAATGCTTCTTAAATCAATAAAGACAAACTATTTCATGTTTTTAAGGGAATTTTATTATGCAAACCCATTAGTCTTCAACTTATAACACCTTCAAAATCTCGCATTTTAAGCTTCAACTCTCAAAATTCTTGAAGAAATCATATTGCTCATTTTTAATGAAGAATCAATGAAAAAAATTGGACTTGTCACTTCTATTTTTGTATGTCGAATACATTTTTGGGGCTCTCGCCAATGGTGGATTTTAACACAAAGAAAACTGCTTCTTTCTTAGCCTATTTCCATTTCTTAAACATAAATCATTTTTCTGATAAAAAAATTGGGCAATGGTTTGTACATGCCCAATTAGTTCCTAATACATTTTGGTTTATTATAAACCACAATTGAGATGAGAACATCCTATTCAACATATGACAAGAAAGCACAATATTCAAAATTTGGTGCATGTGTGAAATAAATGCGATATAATTAGTATAGCATGAAAGAAGTAATTAGCAATGCGTTATTAAGCAAACAAAAAAATGAATCCAAGTCTCATAACACCTTTATTTTTTCATATGATTGGATGGAATGAAATTGTGTTTCAAACATCTTAAATTCGCATCCATATACGGTGTAAAATAAAATACAAAAATCTTTTTAAATTTTTGAATATTTTTATCAAAATAAAATATTTTTAAATTTTTTAGAAAATGTTTCCAAAAGAAAAGAAAAATCCTTTTGGATTTTGCAAGAATAAAATCTAGTTTCATGGACAAATGATAGCAATGTGAAAATCACCCTAAACTGAAACCAATGCCCAAACTCATCAGTAGAGAAAATACCCAATGACTTTCTATGATCCTCAAATCTAAGTACGTCTAAAGGTTTAGGAAAAATACTAGCGAATTAACGTTCTGTATTCACTTAACTAAATGAAAATGATCTTTTCCTCAATAGGAACTCGAATAAAGTGTTCACGAATCCTAATGTGTTTCGTACAGGAGTGTTGGATGGGATTACAAGAAATATTAATTGCACTCGTATTATCACAAGAAATAGTCATCGTGCCTTGATTAATCCCATAATCTTCCAATATTTTCTTCATCCATAAGAATTGAGTCCAATAACTCGCGACCGCTATATACTCAGCCTCCGTTGTTGACAAAGAAATGGAGTTTTGATTTTTCCTTAACCACGATACAAGATAGTTTCCAAAGTAAAAGCAGGTACCCAATGTTATTTTATAACAATCAACATCCCCAGTCCAATGGGCATCTGACTAATCCGATAAATGATCATCAATACTAAAAGAAAACCAAATACATAATAAATTTGTCCCTGGCATATTTGATGATACAAATAAGTCCAAGCTAATGTGACTCTTTTGGGGATGTTTGGTAATGCGCAAAAACTTCAAAACTATAGGCGATATCAGGACGGCTAGCAGTCAAGTAGAGGATACTGCCTATAATAATCCTATAGAGTTTTACCATACGTCCTTACGGAAAGTGTCTTTGCTAAGATTTTTGAAGAACTCATGGGTATGTGAGAGTTCTTTGAGTAGTCCAAACCAAACTTCTTCACTAAATCCATAGAATATTTATATTAAGATATAAATATCCCATTCTCGAGTTAACACACTTGGAGACCCACGGAGAAAGTAAGTTCACCAACCATACTCAGCTCACATTCACTCTTCATATCCTCCTCACAAGTGTGAGCATGTTGGGAACACATGGATCTAAATACCATGTAGTCCATATAGACTTGGGTAACCAAGATAGCAACACCCTATCTCCTAATAAATAATGTCATGTCGAATCCCTCTCTTTTGAATCCATAAGCTAAGAGAAAAGAAGTTAGCCTTTCGTACTAAGCACGGGGTGCTTGCTTTAAACCATACAAGGGCTTATTTAGATAAAAGACGTGTTTAGGGGGACAAACCCATTTCGTTGTTACATATAAACCTCCTCCTGATGAATGTTTCTCAGAAACTCTTAACATCTATTTGGTGTAGTAAGTAGATGGACTCAAGCCTAGCAATAGGAGAGAATGTCTCGTCAAAGTCTACACCCTCAACTTTTGGGTAACCTAATTAACAAACCTAACCTTATTGAGAAATATTGATACCATTATCATCCATCGTATTTTTTACACCCACTTGGTACCAATCAAATTAGTCATATTAAGTTGGGGGACTAATTCCTAAACATCATTCTTTTGAAATTAAAGCAATTCATCTTACATAGAACTTATCAACTGCTCATCCTTGAATGATTCCTTCACATTATTAGGCTTTAGTGTGGAAGTATAGCAAAACTAGTTAACCACATTCTATAGTTGAGCACGAGTCTTGACACCTAGTATGGGATCACTAAGTATGCCGATAGGGTCATGACTCTTTCAAACCCAAGAGGGCGGATCCTCTTTGTCAAGAGTCGGGTCCACCGTGGTAGTGTGGTAAATAATGGAATCATCATTAGGGGTGCATTATTTTAACACGGAAGATCATGATCGATAAACATATCTGGTGCATCATCTCTAATCGTGATGTTTATCGATTCCATGACCTTAGATATTTTTAAGTTACAGATGCTATAGGGTCTACTAGTCAGTGAATATCCTAAATATATTCTCTCGGTGGTTTTAGAGTCAAATTTCCTTACGTGCTCTATATATCTTAGAATATAACATTGATGTGACTTAGTCATTGATGCCTAAGTTTCATGGTGGATTCTTTATCACTATTTCATACTAAATGGTATTTGGCAATGATATAGTAGAAACTATCTATACTCCTCACACCATGTAGGAAAAGTTTACCAAAATGATAAAAAATGTTACATTTCGACCAATCAAACTTTATCTCAAACTTAGCATTGCAAAGTTGGGTTATGCTTATTAAATTATCCTTCAAGCCTTCAATACACAACACATTATCTATCTTAGGAAAATTGAAAATCTCCACACGACCTCGTCCTACTATGCTAGACGAACTCCCATCCCAAAAGGTGACTTTTCCTTCATTTTGATCCACAAGGTTGATATCATGTGCGTAGAGAACCCACTATCAAAATACCATTGTGAAATATCTTGAACCTTAAGAGAAATTTGAACAACATGGTATTTTCAGCATTGTTAAGTACCCAAGTGGTGCTAACATTTTGCTTACCATTATCATTTTTAGCACTAGTCATTATGCTGGAAGTGTTCTCAAAAGGGGTGGACATCCTTTAAAATTATTCCATTAATAATTAGAAGTAGTGACTAGAAACGCAACTTTCTCTCTAAGGTTGGTTGGGTCGCTATAGCGGTGTTTCGGTGCATATGTGCAAGAGACTCTTCCTAGCTTGTAGTAAAAGTCTCTTAGGATACCTCTTCATTTGCAATGGGTACAACATTAGATTTGTTTGAGTCAGTTGTGGTTAACATGACTAGGATGAGTTATCCTTTGTGGATTAGGTGGACGCCCATAAGTATATGGCACAAACTTAGGAATGGGTTCGAGTATGACATTGAACGTGGATGCACCTTCGTAACATATGCCTTGCCTCTCTTGGATATGTTCTCTAACGTGAATTTCACCTCCCGAGAAAGTTCAAGATCATTCTCGAGTTGGGAAACATGGGCTTCAAGTTTTTCACAAGTCTCTAATGATGCTGAATATCTCTCATAAGACTGGACACTTTCTTGGTTAAGTATTTTTTTCTCCCTACCCAATGAAATAAGCTACTCATGCAAAGAGATTCTAATCGAGGTCTCACTCTCTCTCAAAACTATCAAATCTTTCTCCAATGACAACACCCTAAGAGTTGAATTTTTATTTTGGTTGTTGGTTTTAACGACTCGGTAAAAATTTCGAAGTGAGCGTATTGAAGACCACATTCTCCCTCACTTAAATCATCACCCTCAAACTTTTCGTAATGATTCGAATAATTATTGAGGCTATCAAATTTAGAATCATCCTCATCAGTATGTGACATACTTGAAGTGCTAAACTTACGAGCCATGAACGCAGTGAAGTTACGTCCATGTAGTGATTCATCCCCAAAATCCATCGGCTTAACATCACTATCGCTAAGAGTCACATTATAGGTGGCTTTGCCTCTACCCTATCTCTTAAGCCTAGTAGGACACTCATGGAATTTATGACATTTCCCATCCTACTCATAACATCTCTGTGATTCATATTTCTTAGGATACTCGCATTTATCTTTCTTTTGATCTTTCTCCTAAAAAAATTTACCCATTTAGAAATTTTGGTTTTTCTCAAGAAAATTATTTTTCAATTTGGATGAATTTTGATTTTTGAATTTGAGAAATCTTTTGAACTTTTTAGCAAACAGGGCAAGATCATCTTGATCAAATTTAGAATCGGAGTCACCTCATCTTTTTTCAATTTAACTTTAATTTTGTTCATTTTTCTTGTTCTTTTAGTTTTTAGGGAACGTGTCTAATTCATAAGTTTAAAGATCACCTACTAGCTCTTCTAGCCTAATTGTGTCCAGAATTCCTATACGTTAAGAACGGTAACTATCTCACTAAAACGAGACGGGAGAGATCTTAAAATTTTCTAAACAATTCTCGTTGACAAAATTTGATCACCCAAATTAAAACTAGAATCCATAATATCATACAAAAATGCATAAAATTCATTAAAAATTTTAGTTTCAGACATGTTTATAGTCTTAAATTGTGTGGTGAGATTTTGAAACTTAGAAGCTTTAACAATATTAGCACCCTTGTGAGTGAGCTTGAGGATATCCCATGCTTCATTAGACATGGTACACGTTACGACAAGAAAAATTTTATCGTGTGTGACAACACCAAAAATGGGATTAAAATCACCAAAGATGAAATTACTAAATCTAAAATCATCTTCAGTCCAAATTCGACTGGCTTGAGACTAACGACATTTTTTAGTCATAGTAGTAGGATTCCACTCCATTTTAATAGCAAGTCAAACCTCGTCGATCGATTTTAGAGATTATCTCATTCGAGCTTTCCAATAGGCATAATTTATGCTATTAAAAACGGTGGCCTATTATAGTAATTCTCCATATCACAGGCTTTCATCTAAATAACTTGTAGAAATAAGCCCTCATAGCAATATAAAAAATGTATAGAGTGGTATAGTTATATTGTCAAATGTAGAATTCATAGATTAGGTCACAAACAAGCCAAATTCAATTTGATCCAATTTCTTCTTGATTAATTAGGTGAATCTAAACATGAAAGGTATATTAACTAAATCAAATCAAACAAATAACAATACGATATATGAGGGGAAAAAACCTTTTAAGAAAATCCTTTTTCAACATTTTTACATCTAAGGTATTATAAAACGACACAAACAGACTTACAGACTTAGACTCCACTAAGTATCAAAGTTATATCTCCTTTCTTATTGATAACAGAAAGCAGTGAAGATCCAACAACGCTCCATAACAAGCTCTACATTCCTCGGTGTCCACCGGTCAGCTTCAGGAAACTCGTTTCCTATCTTTAGCAGTGAAGCATCAACTCCATAAGGAGTATAATAAGAGATGTATTCTTCAAGATTTGATAAAGTGATCATTAAAAATCCAAGGGGTATGGATATGAAAATCAAAGTGTTTAATCGCGAAGCGAAGTGTAAAAGTATTGCAAAGAAGTGCAAGTTCATAAATAGGGAGAAGGATATCCAAGAGACGGACTTTAAAAGATTGCGTTTGAAACCAAGTAAAAAATAAAAGGCTTTTTCGAACGAACTGTACTCCAACCGAACGACTTATGCCATGTCATAAGAACGACATCGAATGAGATATCAAACGAAATTCCAGAGTGAGGAGGAAACTGGGTCGTTAGAATATTCGAACCCCTGATATCAAACAAGATAAGGAACCTCATTCGAATGACCTATGGTACCTCGTTTATGCGCTATCTTAAAAAATAATTTTTTGATTAAAAACTTTTAAAAAAAACTATTGTTTCAAAAACTTTTAAAATAACCCTGAACATAATGATTACACGAAATCAACCCCATATACTTTATCCATATGTTGTAGTGATTAAATTTAATCTTCGATCTTCAATGGTCACGTTATGTCACTAACTTGTCTTCGATTGAATACTTGAGAATGTACATGATAGTGGAGTGGGGTGTAACTGAAAATGACGACTAAAAAGTAATGAGAAATCATAGAACTTAATCTTACATTTTCTAAATTAAAATCAATATGTTCCATAGATGTCAATAGTTAGAGAAAAACTAAGGAGAGAATCAGACCAATTCAGAGAGAACATGTTAACGTTCAACATGTTGTTGCAACTACTGAACGACAACGGTGTAATGGATGCCCATTTGGAAGTAATGAAAATATCTTATTTTGGGCATTGTTTAGCACTTACACAAAGGGATTGGTTGTAGATGCTTATTAAAAGAAATACGACTCCAACCCAACATCCATCATCAATCGGTTTGACATAAAATCAAGCAGTTTCAGGCTTGGTGGGGGTTTGGTGGAATTTACATGGAGCACGTGTCACAAATACTAGGTACTATAAAAACTTCACTCCCGTCCCTTGCCATTATCATTACAGAAACAAAGAAAACAACTTCACTATGACTAATATGCCTCCACCTTAAAAAAAACATGTGTTTACTGCAACTTGGATCAACTACAACTAACACCTCACATCAAAGCATGCCTTCCGAATTCCCTAAAGCTTAATATGAATATAACCCCAATACGACAAATTTTTCATCCACATTCTCCATATATAACTTCAAGCATATTTTAACATTCCCATTCACATACTACTTTGGATAAAGCAGGTTATATTCTAATCGCAGTGATTTTTTAACAATGGATTACGTATAACAAACTAATCATGTGTCTGACGTTCAATAAGAATAATATAATCCTACAACTATATTGTAGGAAGAAGAACAATGTGGGAATAAAAAAATTGTTTACCACTATGCTTCGAAACATAAGAACCTATAGCAAGGTATTTATCTCTTTGCGCTATGACGATGATTTACACTTCACTTTACTATATCTTGATAAGGAACAGGGACTTTGGTACCATTGAAACCCATTATAAAAGACGTGGGAAAGCATCACAAATAAATATTACAATTAGGCTGAGAAAATGGTACTCACACATTTAGTACGAACGTTTTGTCAGCAACTCAATACAGGTATAAAACTTGTAACGTATTGAGCTTCATGGTGTAACAGCGTAGTGTAATCTAGAAGTTCTTGTGGAAAACAAGGAAATATGGGGAGAAAAAACACCATCAAATGCAATAGCACAAGGAACTTGAGAGAAAATCCAAAACCGTCTCAATCGATGACCATGGAGCATGAAGATACGATCCGATAGATGATGTCGGCAGATAAATATTTCCCATTATACAAGTACCCTGAATGCCCACACCAAGAACCAGGAACGTAAGTCTGAGAAATATATTTATTACAAATCCTTGTGTATGTTTATTTTCACAATGTTCAAAAATTTGATTACGAAATAACGGTAATGCAATTCATTTGGGAGATATCTATATGTAATGAATTTAGCAAGGATTACACACTGGAGGTTTTACTGGATATGAGAGCTCGCCTATCCGATGTTTTCCTCAACCAAAAATATAGTTGGAACTGCAAAGACATAAATAAGATAATCATCCCTGGAAAACTATTTGAATTAGGCACAAGTGAACAAGATGGGGAAGAACACGTTGCAAATTAGAGAAAACATCAGTCGTTGATTATAGGGGGATTATATATATATATATATATATATATATATATATATATGTATATATATATATATATATATATATATATATGTATATGTATGTGTGTGTGTGTGTGTGTGTGTGTTAATATTGTTTTGGCTTTAGGACATCTGTATGAAGATTTATTGTTGACTTTGACATTTGATTTTACTTAGTTTCAAAATATCATCTTATTTTCATAATGACTCCTAACTAACCTTATTGAATTGTTTGATATAATATTTATTCCATTTCGCTCAGAATTGTGTTTGACCGTTAAAACACATTGTTAACAAACCTGAATGCGAAATACTTGTAATGTTATTAAAATCAATATATTTTAGCCATATGATCAACGAAAAAACAGAGAGGGTGGTTAAACATTCTCAAACATGTTGTTGAGTTATTTGTTAGGTATATAAATGACTTTCATGCATTTCCACACATATTAACAATATTTTTAAGTAGAAAATTATCAACACTTGGAACAGTGAGTTTGCACTACAATTGCAATCAATTGTGATTAAATACTTGTACCCAAAGTGTGTAACACGATAATATAATGTAGCCGATTAATATTTGTTTTAACATGACGATGATCAAAATAACCCCAACCTAGATTTATCAAGCAAATCAACATCTTTATCGATATTTTGAATGATTAAATTTTAGTTTTAGGTTATCCATAATTTATATTGGAATATTTATGTGATGTTAAAGAATTAGCCGCTCATAAAATTGTAGGAATAACATTGATATTGCCTTCTTATGTTTATGTTATGGTCGTGAATGGTAGTAGATGGGATTAATGGAAGGACTTTATAAATTATATAATGAACTTCAATTCGGTTGCTACAGAATTTGATTATTCAGGCATGTATTTTAAAGGGTACAAATATACTTGACACAATAATATATGTGGGGATGTTTTTATTTGGCCTAAACTTGACGATGTATTGTTCCCATTAACATTATAATGACTCTGAAGAAATTATAAAAACTATTCAGCACTAGGATTAACATAATTATGTTAAGAATCCATCTAGTGAAACCTACAAGTATTATCAAAACAAAATCTCTAAACACGAAAAAAAAAATAGTCTATATACATGAGCAAAATTTGGAATCATGTGTTGTCAACTAAAACTAACTTCATATTTCAATAACAACGTCAAAATAATTAACCAATTCAAATGTATGATTAATACATATTACTAATAACAAACTTATAATTTGTATCATTTGGTAAATAAAGTAAATGAACAGAGGTGTCATTTCATTAACTAATTGTCGTGCATATTTTAACACTATGGATGTTATGCTCACACCCACTACACTTTGTCTTCCTCTTAAAATATCACCTGAAGACTTAATACACTTATTCTTAGGCCTCCCCGGCTTCTTATTAATTGATGGTGTCATTAACTCATCATCATCCAAGTTTCATTACATTTCACCATCTAGTATCATGTCTGGTGCGAGGTAGACATGCTCGACATGTGATTTAATAAAGAATTACATGGTAAAATAGGTTTGGACATATGAATAAACATCGTTCTTGTGATGGGAGATTGTGACAATCTCATGGGAACAAGGAAACCTCTTTACGACCCACACACCATAAGGAAAACACCACTTAGACAAATCCATAACATACCGATGACGCGATTTGACCTCAAAGATGTCATTTCCATCACGATGAACAATGTAATGCCTTACATCCTCCAACTTACTAACCAAAACCTTTTCCATTTCGGGACACAACACCGAGGCCCACTAACTAGATACCAAGATGTTTTTGGCTATTAAATCCACCAACTTACGTCTTACAACATCAACCAATTTCATTATAGGCATGTGTCTTTCATCCAAAATCGAATTGTTAAATGACTCCGCAATTTTTGAGCACATTTCCTCATAACGGTTACCTTTAAAAATGCATTCGCCCATCACTATAATGGTATACCCTTCATTAAAAGCTCAATTGGTTATTTCCCTTCATTTTTAAACATATTCAAGAACTTGTAAAACAAAATTTGAGTTGGAGCATATGTACATTTCTTAAAAAGGATTGCAATCCTCTTACGAAAGTTTGTACCACGATTTCCAGGAAATCTATGCAATAAATTGGTCTTTAAGCGGTGGAGATAATAACTGTGAGGAGAATGAAGAAATACACGTGCCAAACCATCATGAGTACTCTAATGATGATCAGAAATAAAGGTGATATCGTGCCCATTCTCATTTAAAACATCTTTTAGAATGTCCAAGAATCATCTCCAATTATCATCGTTCTCCGCAATAACCATGGAAAATGAAAATGTAAAAATACCTACAAACACATAAGCATGATATACGTAAAATAAAATTCAATAACACATATGTTTATTCCTAATATATCAGACACTACCTTGGTTACCATCCATTCTTGTTACTGCTAACAAAGTCCCACGATACATATTTTTTTAAAAAGTACAATCCAAGCACATAAATGGTCTATAATACTTGAAACCAACACGATAATCACCAATAGCAACAAAATATCTATTGAAATGGCATGTGTCAAATTCACAATCTAACACAATATAAGAGTTGTGATTAGATTGTTTCAACGCGGTTAAATATGTTTGAAAATTACTATACAAATCATCCTTGTATAACTCCATTTTTGCCAACTATGTACCATACCACACATTTCAATATGAAATATCAAACCCATACGATTGTTTGATATCCCTCAAAATTTCCTTGGGGATATAAGTGGCTTGTCATGTACCTTTTCTTGAACAAATGATGCAACCATCTTCGAGTTCACCATATTACTCTTTTGTTCCCTAATACAACATTTACAGTTATGTATGTTATTTAAATTCGTAATATAACAATAACAATTCCCCGACACACACGTGAATAGAAAAACCATTTACATCCATCTGAAATCCTCCCCATACAACAATAGTGACCTAACTCTATCATTTTTTACGTAAACAAATGAAAACACACCCTCTATTGCGTACTTCCTTAATTTTTTATGAAGATCTGTAACAAACTCAAACTGTCGCTCAACATGGCTTAGGTAACTCCTCCATGTCTCGAAAAAAATATGTGCATGATGGATCTAATGTTAACATACCTTCTTATTCATCATCACCAGTATCCAACGAGATCACATCTTTGCCTTTTGGCATATCTAAATCAAACATGGGCACAATTTCATTCGAACTCCTACTGGACTGCCCAACATCAAGCACGAAAATATCAACAAAAGAGTAATAATTAACCCTTGATACATAAACATCAATTTCACATCCGTATCTGACTTTAAATTTCACACCGGGTGATTCAAAAATGAATGACAAACATCAAATGGACTATTGTGAACTCTGAGAAATTTGGATCTAATTGCATAAAAAAGAACCATAAATGTCACCCATGCAATAATTCAATTACAAAAGTTGAAGAATGATATTTACACATAAACAGCCTCAAATCTCAGTATGACTGCAAAATAAATAACAATGAAAACCAAGCGTTAGATTACTATAATAATATTAAAACAAGACCCAAGCCACAAGGTGAGTGATAACATGATGCCACTGATTGAAATTTACCTACAAACATAAAAAAATATTAGCAAAGCATCTATTCATGAGCCACTGCCACCTAAAAAACAATAGATGATAATGGGGACTGAGCTAAGAAAAATTAATATTAATATTAAGACAACATGACACAATACTATTCAAAAACATATAGAACCGAAAATTATCACCATAAAACTTATAATGAAATCATAATAAATAACAATCAATGAATAGATCAATAAACTAGAAAACTAGCATTACGTATATGTTGAACATATGGGAATCCTATTAGAAAATATCACTTACCGTAAACAAAACTCTCGATAAACATATACGTATATGATGAATTCCGAACATTTCAACTATATCCACAGTAACATGAAAAACTATATATATGATTTTAAAAATGATTTCTTGGTGAATTGTAATGATTTAATCATCTAAACATTACACATAGCAACAAATAATAAGATGTTGCAAATTTGTATTGCATCTGCAAATTAAATAAGATAAATAAATTTGTATTCCATTAAAAAAACAATTATTTTTGTACGAAAAAATTAAATAATAATCAATATCAATTGAACTATATTATATCAACTTATGTATCCATATTCAACCACTAGTATGACCTTCAATTTGAACCAAAGTTTTATGTGTGGTTGTTTACCACCAGCGTCGGAGAGAAAAAAACTACACAAAGTAATTTTCTATCAAGTACAGTTTTGGAATACCTAATTGGGTTGAACGGACATAAGAATGGAAAGGAAAAACTGCAAATAGTGATTATCTATCAAAAATGGTTTTTGAATTCTTATTTGATTTTATTCGACGTGAAAATTGTAAGCGAAAACTGCACAAAACGGTTTATGCGTTAAGGGTATGTTTGACATTTTACAGCCTTTGACAATTTTACCCTTTCCAACATTTCTCTTATACAAGAAGTTATAGGACCATTCATTAAAAAAACACATGGGTGCGCTTAATCTACAAACTTGTAAATGGGGATTGAGTTAAAAAATATATTATTTTTTTTATAGTACACCATGAGGTGTCCCGACCAGTTTACGCACACCTCAATTAATCCCCATTCGCAATTTGTGGCTTTCGTTGGCCAAGCATTATTTTGACAGAGCCAGGAATCGAACTGGGGACCAAACCCAATCCATCCCCAAAACTGTCCAAGTGGCATCCTTATACCATTGGATCAAGAGGATTGATTAAATAAAATGTTATAAATGTTCAGGAGTCAATGATTCATCTTTCCTCCTTATCTTCAATAAAAAATAAGCAATCTTGAATTCAACTCGCTTCATGACCATTTTAGGAGGATTTGAAGATGTAATAAGATGAAGAGAAAACTGATTATAGAACATGTATGATAAGAATAAGCCTTCCACAGAAGAGAGAATATTTTTTTTCCAACACACCATTTCATATGTAATTTTGATAATCAAATTATCAAATTGAGATTGATTTTTCCTTCCCACATACCAGGGCTATCTATTTCCATTTTTAATTTTCTTATGCTTTGAACTTATGGGATTGGATGAGTTTCCTAGTTTTGTGAAGTATGTTTATGGAATTTGGTGTTAAAATTAATGCATAGCTGCTTAGGGGCTGCTCAGGGATTGCTATAGGGGCTACTTAGGGGCAGCTGTAGGGGCTGATATAGGGATAATTAATGTGTGCCTAAGTGGTCCTAAAGTCTAGTTATTGCACCTACTTTGTAGGGCAATTAATTTGTCTAGTTAGTTGAAAAATCTGAGCACATAAATGTAACCCAGCACCTATGTTTTATGAATGTAATCTGCTGAAAATAAAAAATAGCACTTCTTTCTCTAAGAACAAGTTTGTCTTCTCCAACTTATCTCCAATTTTTTCTTCACTTCTTCACTTATTCTAATACAACCATATAGTTATCATTAAATTCCAATAAAGTGGTATCAGAGCCCTGTTCAGATCAAGAGCTGGGTGTATTTTCTTTGCTGGACGGAAAACAAATCCGACGAAAATTGACAAAAAATTTATGGCAAGTTCTAGCAACCAAATGGGTACCCAACAACCCTTCATTCCATTTTTTGATGGAGAGAACTATGATTTTTGGTATATAAAAATGAAAACAATTTTCCTTTCATTTGATTTATGGGAGTATATTAAAGATGGGTTTGATGAACCGGAGGATATCACGGCTTTGCCGGAAGCTCAAAAGCAAAAGTTGAAGGAGCACAAGAAGAAAGATGCAAAAGCTTTAAGCCTAATCCAACAGGGGTTAGTTGAAATAATATTTCCAAGAATCATCAATGCAAACAAAGAAAAGGAGGCTTGAGATATTTTATAAAAAGAATTCAGAGGTACTTTGAAGGTAAGTGTTATTAAAATTCAGTCCTTAAGAAGAGATTTTGAGAATATGAAGATGAAGGATGTGGAAATATTGAAAGATTATTTCTATAGATTAATAGAGATTGTGAATCAAATGAAAACATATGGGGAACAAATTTATGATCAAAGGCTTATTGAAAAAAATATGATTAGTTTGCTAGAAAAGTATAACCCCATTATTGCCATTGTTGAAGAAACTAAAGAAATAGCCTCTTTGAGTGTTGAAGAATTGATGGGTTCCATTAAAACATATGAACAAAGGTTGAGTAGACACTCTGAAAAATCTGTTGAGAGTGACTTTCAATCTAAGCTTAATGTTGGGTCCAAACCATTTTTTGATCAACCCAAAGGTGAATCTTCAAAAAGTGGAAGACATGGAAGAGGAAGAGGAAGAGGAAGAAACACTCAAGGAAAAGGTAGAAAAAATTTGAAAGAAGAGAAAGTAATGAAAGTTTTAATCAACAAAAGTGTAGTATTTGCAAGAGAAGCAGCCATATTGATAAAGATTATTGGTTTCGGGGAAAGCCACAATGTCACAATTGCAAGAAATTTGGGCATGTTCAAAAAGATTGTCAGCTCAAGAACAAGCAACAAGCTAACTTCATCAAAGAACAAGAATGTGAGGGGAATATGTTTTTTGCTTGTCAAAGTGCATCGGAGCAAAGAAATGATTTATGGTTTCTTGATAGTGGGTGTAGTAATCACATGATCGGAGATCAAAATATATTTACCTCTATGGATACTTCTTCTAATTCTCAAGTGAAGATGGGTAATGGTGCCTTAGTCCAAACAAAGGGCAAGGGTACTATAGCCATTGAAACAGAGAAAGGAACAAAGTATATCCGAGATGTGTTACTAGTTACGGATTTAGAGCAGAATTTGTTGAGTGTTGGGCAACTTGCGAAACATGGGTACACTATTATCTTTGAAGAAGACTCGTGCAGAATTTTTGACAAATGGGGGAGAAGACAAGTTATTAAAAAAATCAAGATGGAAAAGAATAGAAGTTTTCCTCTCACTTTTCTATACTCAAAGAATGTGGCCTTGAAGATGAATGCGGTTGACAACATATGGCTATGGCATAGAAGATATGGGCACTTGAATTTTCAAAGCATGAAGAATTTGCATAAAAAGAGAATGGTTTACGGGATGCCAAGCATCCAAGAAGTAAATGGAGTTTGTGAAGGATGCGCTCTTGGAAAGGACCACTGAGAGCCTTTTCCAAAGGAAAAAGCATGGAGAGCTAAAGCACCATTAGAGATTGTTCATACCGATGTGTGTGGACCAATGCAGAACACTTCTCATGCCGATAATAAATACTTTATTACCTTTATTGATGATTTTACAAGAATGACTTGGGTGTATTTTATGCGGCAAAAATCAGATGTTTATGCCATTTCTAGAAAATTTCACAAATTAGTTGAAAAATAATGTGGTCACTAGAGGTGGAGAATATAACTCTAAGGAGTTTGATAAATTTTGTGAAGATATTGGCATGGAAAGACAGCTAACGGTTGGGTATACTCTACAACAAAATGGAGTGCAAAAACTTGACGCGACTTAATATTTGTCTTAAAAGTGCGTATTTATCTAGGCTCAAGTGCAAGCCTTGTCTCTCAAGTAATAACCCGATAAGTCGGGATCGTCTCCACAGGGATCGAAATTGCCAAACAGTAACAAGAAAAATTACTAAACCTTGAAATGATTTCTTAAAAGAAATAAAAAGATGATTGATTTGTGGGAAAATGTCTAAAAATTTACTTATGAAAAACAATTAGAAATTAACAGCGAAACTTGGGTTTAACAATTTAGAGAAAATTAGGGTAGGGTACAATCCCTCAATCCTTACAAAATTATTCTTTAGAATACTAGAATTATAAATCAAAATTCTTGATTAAATCCAGTCCTTATAAACTCTAAGCATTACATATATGAGGTTCAAGCCCGCATCATATGAAATCAAAGATAAATATAAAGCGGTGAACGACAAATTATATACACAAAGCGATCTTAAACATCTCAAGTACCTAGGGCAAGAGAGATTAAAAGATTTGACAATGTATATATGATTTTCATTCACGATTCAATCAATATTTTCATTTATTTTCTATTTTCCATACAAATAATTTGTATTAGGATTGAGTTCATGTACCCCAACCCTTGGGAAATTAGCTACTCATGATTTGGTTCAAAAACAAATTCACATATGAAATTATGAAACTGCAGAACATTGTAAGAAATTTGCAAAAATTAAAGCACAAGAGAATAGAATGATATTACTTGAATTCAGCACAAAAACGGAATTGGAATTCAGAATACAAACTAGGGTTCATGAAAATCTCGAAGAAAATGGGAATTTGACCTAAAAATCTGACCTAAAACTCTCTCTAGAACTCTCAACCCTAGCCTTTTTCAAATGATGTAGA
Organism: Sambucus nigra; assembly: GCA_949130495.1. Lineage (NCBI taxonomy): Eukaryota > Viridiplantae > Streptophyta > Magnoliopsida > Dipsacales > Adoxaceae > Sambucus > Sambucus nigra. Next base: position 197,829,894 of record OX422211.1, on the reverse strand, counting down.
GCTTGGCTTTTTATAGCACAAATCATCGAAACTCGGTCTCCAACCCTGCATGTGGAACAAGTTTCACAGCTACGCACTCATCAAATCTGCACAATAAATGGCAAATTAATGCCAAGATTTCGCATGACCGGATCGGTCCGGGTCTTAATCGGATCGGTCCGATATCCATCGGATCGGTTCTTTTATTTTCTTCCGGATCGGTCCGATTGTGCTCGGATCGGTTCGATTATTGCTTCCATTGGTTTGTCATCCATCCGGGGTGCACTGGACTTGGCCAGATTGGATCGGTCCGACTCCTACCCGGATCGATCCGAATCTCTTCTTCTTTGACTTTTTCCTTGCAGTTTTGACTGGCCATATCTTCTTATCTAGACCTCCGATTTGGATGCCGTTTCTTCCTATGCTCTTGTGAACTCATTCTCTTCAACTTCCCTTTTGGTGTCACTTTCAAATTCTGGATGGAATTATACTTTTGCCTTTAGACATTTCTTGCTTGCATCTTTTCTTTTCTTTTGGATTCTTTCTTGCATTCCATTCCTGAAAACTTCATCCAAATTATACAAAACCTAGGGAAAGTTGTTAGGAATAGACAATGGAATGATATGGCATAAAAATGGCTCAATTACATTGTTCGAGATATTAAAATCACTAAATTAAGGAGCTAAATTCTGAAGAATTTATGCTTGGTCAAATCCCCCTAACTTAGGACTTTGCACGTCTCGGGCAATGTATCTGAATCTAACCAACATTCATCTCTTAAAAACTTATTTATTGAAATAGTATTCCACTTTCGCAAGCACGCGATTGCATTTAGCGTATGCAACAAGCCTTTAAACCCCTAGGTTACCCTAGTAGGACGAGTTTTGTCTCGTGCCACAAAATTCTTTATTGACTCAAATAAAGATCAAAATACTTAAAAATTGTACAATTTAAACTTTTCGAAAAATAATCACCATAAATACATATTTAAATGTCTCAAACCGTAGTGTGTGTGTGCAAAGCCAAAAATTCAACCTCAAATTTCCACCGATTGAGCATTACGTTACTTTCCGAAAATTCGTTTTGATTCAAATTCTTACGGATTGCACTCACAAACGAATCACTCGGATTGTGGCTATTTTCTCTCCGTATGCATGATATAAAGAGTAAATATAATGGACACAAATTCATGCATACAAAATTGAAAAGAAGGAAATTTATGGTGAAACGATCTCATCATCGGAGTACAGTTATTTGGAAATGGGAACATCACCTCTAATTCACACCATTTAATCTCTCATATTATCTTTTTGTATCTTAGCTCTCCACGCGGTAACCAATTTCGCCATTCGGACTCGGTTAGGACTTTTTTTGGGGTTAAAAGGTGTAAAGGGTAAAAATGGGAATGGGTGGAATGTTCGGAATTGGAAAATGTCTTTATGATGTCCATTAGTGCTTTTTCGGGCATTTGCTCATTTTTCTCTTTCTTTTTTCTATTTTTTTTTTTTTTGAATTTTTTTTTCCTATTTTTCTCTTGCCCCTTTTTATTGCACAATTTGGACTTACTTGATGAATTTTCTCTATTTTCCCAATTCCGGGCTATTTGGGTTTTTCGGGTTATCAAACGAAATGGAATATTTTATTAGGCTCAAATTGGGTTGCAAAGGGATAATTTTGTTTTTCACAACTTTTTATGGCTAATATTTTTGGGTAACAAACGAGGGCCTACTTCATTGTCCATATTGCTAATCACATTACCATATGCATCTCGAGATTAATTAAGTTTAGAAATATATTTAGCACGAATTTCGAGATAACATTTCACACATTTCCCATAACCGATCAAAACAAAGGATTGAGATCATCAACGACTTATTAAAACGCTGAAAAGAACTTTGAGTTAATCATAAACTCGGATTGATTTAAAAACTCAAAAAAAAATTGAAAGGCTCGAAATCTCACCGGGTTCGATCAATCTCTACACTTATTCGTAAAGTCATCAATTTTCTTTCAATTTCCATCTTCGGTCAATTTTGGCTTAGTGCATTTTGGTTGTTAACAATTTGAGACTTTAAATAGAATAAAGGTGATATTTTTGAAAAATTTAAATTCCAATTTTTATTTATTTTGAAGAAAAATATTTTTGGATTTTTTCAAGTTTTTTTTTCCACATATATATGAATATAAGCGAAGTTTTATGAATACGCACCTGTCATCCCCCCTAACTCAATGATTTGCATTGTCCTCAATCAAATAGATAAAAAAGAAGACAACATAAAGAGTGCGATAAATAAAACAAGCCAATATCATATTAAAACTGTAGAATACAAACAAACTGTGGAAACTACTGTGTAAGCAAAAACTACAAACATAGGGATAAAAATCCTAACAAGGGAAGGTAGCCTAAGGGGCGGGTGGTGGATGGGAAGTACTGGGAGCAGTAGGATCATATGGATTATAATAGTAAGGAGGAAGAGGGGCCTCGGGTCCCGCCTGGAGACGATACAAGTCGGCCTGCATACGCAGGACCAAACTCATGTCCCTCTCGTAGGAGGACACATGTGCTTCAAAACGCATTTCAAGAGAGAGAACGCGCTCAGTCAAGCCCATACCCACCGGAACATAATCCGGATCAGCAGTGTCATCATATTCCTCCTCTTCACCCTCCTCCATTTCCACGTCCTCATCAGCGACGTCCTCCTCTTCATCATCGTCCTCCTCACTAGAATCGTCGCCGTGCCGCGCACGGACTAGCTGAATTTGCCGCTCACTTCGAGTGCGGGACTCTTGTCCTAAAGGTTTAGGAAGGTTGACAAGATCCTGAGGTGGTGCGATCCCGGCATCCCGAAGCATTGAGGTTATGAGTCGACCATACGGAAGAGGAGCGAAACCCTTTTTATCATAAGCCACAAAAAGGATATCGGTGTAACATGTTCGGGCCAAATTGATCACGGTCGCCGGGTCGAATAGATGATATATCATGGTGGCTTGGCAAGGCCTCATCACCGAATCATTAGAATTTTTCAGAATGTTGGCACAAACGATATGAAAAGTGAATCGTGCCTTGTCGGACAAGCGACCGACGGGAAAGGTCTCGGTGGTCCAAACCGCACCGGGATGGATTCGCGAGATACAAACTTCTTTGGTGAGGACGGGATCGGGACTCAGATAGTCAAATTGGGCCGGAGTGATCACACCAAAAGACTCTAGCTTTTGCGCCACAAGGTCAAGTGAGAATGGGATAGGGATGGAATCCACAAAGGCTTGGGATTCAAATTCAGCGGTACGGACGAGAGATTCGTAGAACTGACGAACTTCATTTTCCCACACAGCCTCATATGGTTCATTGAAGAAACGTCACCAGCCTCTTGACAGGAAAAGGGCTGTGACCTAATTGGGCATTTGGTCCCACAAAACTTGACGCTCGATATGAATTTTCCGTGTAGGGCTGAAAAACTTTCGGCACCAATTTGCTTCTTGGCGGGAACGATACTATCCATTTCCTTTGGGGAGAACTTCAATGGAGGTATATTTCTGGGGAGCAGCCATTAATATGGAGGAAGGAGATAGCTATGGAGATATAAGAGAGAAGATAGGTGGAGGTGTGAAGAAAATGGGTAAGGGGAGGTATGTATTTATAGGTATGAGTGGGGGAAATGGAGGGAATGAAGGGGTGGGAAATGGGGGGACGAAATTTTGAAAGAAGGGCTGGATTGGGTGAAGTGAAAGGGTGTGGATTGAGGAGGTGGATTGAAGAGGTGTGTGCTTTGGAATATGAAACCTGCAGAAAATCAGACCGATCCGGTTTTAGGACCGGACCGATCCGCCTTACCGGATCGGTTCTTCGATTACACCGGACCGATCCGGATGACCGGATCGGTTCTTTTATTACACCGGATCGATCCGGTTGCTGATTTCCAGAATTCTTCTTCTCTCTTCTTCTCATCCTAGAAATGCCCAAACTCCACTCCAAAGATGATTTTTCAACCTTGTATACTTCCAACTATCCTCACAACTCATTGATAACGAAACACCCCGCAACCTTCGGATTCTCAACCCTCAGAACGGACTCTAACCTATGAATTCTACATCCTACGACGCATATGTACAACAACCACCCCATACATGTCGGGGGTGCGACGACCTCACTCTCTTTGTTCAATCAATCCCCATAAATGGGGTCCGACAGCCAGATTGTGTCGGCTTCTTTAACCATGGCTTCCAAATAGGGCTTGAGACGATGCCCATTGACTTTAAAAATGTTTCCCCCTTTCTCATCTATTAGTTCAACGGCTCCATGGGGAAATACCTCTTTCACAATGTAGGGACCAGACCATCGTGACCGCAATTTTTCGGGAAACAAGTGCAACCTGGAGTTGTAGAGAAGTACTTTTTGTCCCGAATGAAACTCTTTCTTACGAATGATTCCGTCATGAGCTCGTTTCATTCGGTCCTTGGATATTTTAGCACTTTCATACGCATTGCGCATTTCTTCCAACTCATTCAACTGAAGTTTACGTGTTTCACCGGCTTTATCCATTTTGAAGTTCACCCTTTTGATAGACCAATACGCTTTGTGTTCGATTTCAACCGGAAGATGACAAGGTTTGCCATACACAAATCGAAATGGGGACATCCCAAGGGGATTCTTGTATGCGGTTCTATAAGCCCAGAGAGCATCAGTCAATCTAAGAGACCAGTCTTTCCTATTAGGATTAATTGTCTTTTCCAAGATATTCTTGATTTCCCGATTAGCAAGTTCGGCTTGGCCATTCGATTGGGGGTGATAGGGGGTGCTAACCTTATGGACAATTCCATACTTCCGCATTAGTTTCTCCATCGGCCTATTGCAAAAATGAGTTCCATTATCACTAATTATGGCCTTAGGCATACCAAAGCGAGAAAGTATATTTTCTTGAATGAATTTTATCACCACCTTGCTGTCATTCGTCCTTGTAGCTATAGCCTCTACCCATTTTGAGACATAATCTACAGCGACGAGGATGTATAGAAAACCAAAAGAAGGGGGAAAGGGCCCCATGAAGTCAATACCCCAACAATCAAACAACTCTAAGACTAAAATAGGGGATAATGGCATCATATCACGGCGAGTAATAGCTCCCATTCTTTGGCATCTATCGCAAGACTTACAAAAAGCATTCACATCCCGGAAGATTGTGGGCCAATAAAGACCACTTTGAAGGATTTTCGCAGTAGTTTTATTTTTAGAAAAATGACCGCCACATGCTTCCGAATGACAGAATCGAATTACCCCTTGGATTTCCTCATCGGGTACACATCTCCGGATAATTTGGTCAGCATAATACTTAAACAAATATGGATCATCATAAAAGAACATGCGTGACCAAGTAATGAACCTCCTTCTCTCTTGCGCATTCCAACTAGATGGAATAACTCCAGTGACAAGGTAATTGACTATATTCGCAAACCAAGGGAGAGAAGAGGTAGCAAATAGATTCTCATCCTGAAAATACTCGTCTATGGGAATGGGATCAATAGGCACGTCGGACGAGAGTCGTGACAAATGGTCAGCAACGACGTTTTCTACTCCTTTCTTATCTTGAATCGAGAGATTAAACTATTGTAGGAGTAGGATCCACCTGATTAGACGGGGTTTGGCATCTTTCGTGCTCAAGAGATATTTAAGTGCCGAATGATCAGTGAAGCAAACAGTAGGCGACCCAACAATGTAAGAGCGAAATTTATCGAGAGCAAAAACGACTGCTAGTAACTCTTTCTCTGTAGTAGAGTAATTAAGCTGAGGGCCAGATAATGTTCTGCTAGCATAGTAAATAACATGAGCTTTCTTGTCTTTCCTCTGTCCAAGAACAGCCCCAATCGCGTAATCACTTGCATCACACATAAGCTCAAAGGGAAGCGACCAATCCGGAGCTTTCATGATAGGTGCTGAAATAAGCATGCTTTTAAGTTTATCAAACGCTTCTTGACATGCTTTATTCCACTCAAATGGAGTGTCCTTCATGAGAAGATTACTTAAAGGTCTAGCGATGGCGCTAAAGTCTTTGATAAACCTCCTATAAAATCCAGCATGGCCTAGAAAGGACCTCACATCTTTAAGTGATTTTGGCGGGGGTAACTCAGCTATTACTTCAATTTTTGCTCGATCAACTTCAATCCCCCTAGATGAGACTATGTAGCCCAAGACTACACCCTCGGTAACCATGAAATGTCATTTTTCCCAATTGAGGACTAAGTCTTTTTCCACACATCGGAATAGAACTCTCTCAAGATTAGCTAAGCAATGGTCAAAAGATGAACCGAAAATGCTGAAATCGTCCATGAACACCTCAAGACCTTTTTCAATCATATCGCTAAAGAGACTTAACATGCACCTTTGAAAAGTTGTTGGCGCATTACATAACCCAAATGGCATACGTTTATAGGCAAACGTACCAAACGGACATGTAAAAGTCGTCTTTTCTTGATCAAGTACATCCACTTCAATATGATTATAACCAGAATACCCATCTAGGAAACAATAGTAAGGATGGCCCGCCACTCGTTCAATCACTTGATCGATGAACGGTAAGGGAAAATGATCTTTTCGAGTTTCGGCATTGAGCTTTTGGTAGTCAATGCAAACACGCCACCCGGTGGTGGTGCATTTAGGTATTAATTCTCCCTTAGCATTTTCAACCACAGTCATCCCTGATTTCTTTGGAACGACCTGAATTGGGCTCACCCATTTACTATCCGAAATGGGATAGATAATCCCAGCATCTAGCAATTTGATGATTTCCGCTCTGACTACATCTTTCATGGTTGGATTTAATCGTCTTTGCATCTCTCGCGAGGGCTTCACTTCTTCTTCAAGATGGATTTTATGGGTACAAATCAATGGACTTATACCTTTCAAATTTGTTATGGTCCACCCAAAAGCACTTCGATTCTTTCGCAACACATCTAACAACATACCTTCTTGCCCTTTTTCTAGATGGGAAGACACAACAACAGGAAATGTATCATTCTCACCTAAAAAGGCATATTTGACATGGGAGGGTAGTTTCTTCAACTCAAGACTAGGAAATCTATGTTCAGAGGGGATCATGGGTGTCTCCCTCGGAGGCAATTCTTTATACCTAGAAATCCAGTCAACCGCTCTCAAACTCTCAAAACTCTCTTCCTCTTGTAACCAAATTTTCAACTCTTCCACCTCTCTCTCAAACTCAGTATAAGCACTCATTTGTGCACCACTTTGCACTAAACACACTTTCAGAGCATCTCCTCCTATGATTGTCTCAATATTTTCATCCACAACTTCCGCAATAAGATCCACTTCAAGAATCTCGTCCTCATCACCCATTTGGTTAGCGACATTGAAAATTTTAGTCTCGAGAGTCATGTTTCCAAAAGTGAGTTGCATTTGGCCATTCCGTGTATTGATCAAAGCATTAGCGGTAGCTAAGAACGGTCGGCCCAATATAATTGGAACATGATTTCTCGTATGGGGAACAGGCTCGGTGTCCCAAATAACAAAATCAACGGGAAAGTAGAACGTGTCCACTTGAACTATCACGTCTTCTACAATCCCACGAGGTACTTTGACTGTTCTATCCGCTAACTGTAGAGTGATTCGGGTAGGTTTTAAATCACCTAAATCAAGCTTCTTATAGATGGAGTATGGGAGGATGTTTACACTCGCACCTAAATCAAGCAATGCTTTTTCCACTCTTGTTTCTCCTATGATACACGAAATGGTAGGTGCACCTGGATCTTTGAATTTTGGTGGAAGATCATTGAGAAGAACTGAGCTCACATTTTGTGCCAAGAAAACATTTTTCTTCACCTTAAGACGTCTTTTGACAGTCAAAAGATCTTTAATAACCTTAGCATATGCTGGAATTTGTTGAATATCATCAAGGAACGACAAGTTCAATTTTACTTGCTTCAACACATCCAACACCTCTGTACGCGAAGCACCTTTCTTGGGTGACTCTAAGCGTTGAGGAAATGGAGCAGCAGTAGGCAACTTGACTTCAATATCAGGCTCAACTTCCGCATCTTTCAATTCCTTTTCTAAGGAAGGTTCTTCAGGCTCGGAAGTTTCAGATTCCTTGGCAATCTCGGGTTCCACTCCATCATCACTCACCTTTGGAAATTTAGGTGCTAGATCAATTACGCGGCCACTACGAAGAGTAGTAACAGTTTGACATTGTTCTTGCAAATCTGATGATGTGGAGCAAACCGTGGGTTGACCCTGAAGAGGTGGTCTTTGGCCTTGGGCTGGAAGTTTACCCTTCTCTTGAGTATTCACTGCAGACTGCAACCTAGAGATGTTAGTATGCATTTCAGCGAACATTCGCTCAAATTTAGCATCTCTCTCTTTTTGGGATTGGATGAATTGATTGAAATTATCTTCAAGAGATCTCCTAGGTGGAGGTACATAAGGACCGGGAGGTGGTACCTGCATAGAATTTGGCATTGGAGGGGCCACTTGCTAAAATTGTGGAGGTGGTGGTAGAGTCATGTGTGGGTTAGGAACCATCCCACCTTGGGGTTGTCCATAATTGAACCCGAGATTCCTCCACGATTGATTATATGCATTCCCTTGTTGAGCATTATAATTTCCTCGAAAACCTCCTATTGCTTCAACCTATTCAGTGTACATTGCCTTGTATGCAGGTATGGTAGGACATCCTTCGGTAGAATGACCCACATTACAAATGGCACATACCTTTTCCTTTCCGGCTTGTACGGGTCCAGACACATCTCTCAATCGCATATCTAGAATATCTCTAAAATTCTTCTCCAATTGGTCAAATTTTAGATCCAACAAAGTATCCTTGTCCAAGTGATAAATACCGGACGCAGCAGGCAAGTTGGACACTTGTCGATTTCTATTTTGACTATTGGGATCAGAAGTATCCCATGCTTGGGTAGTTTCTGCCACATATTTCAAATGAGCCTCAGCATCGCTCGTACTTAACTCCCAAAAAGGTCTCTCACACATGGTTTGAACAAGTTGTTTAGACGCTACAGTAAGGCCTTGATGGAAAAATGAAATCAGATGATGAGGTTCAAAACCATGATGGGGGCACGCATTAACTAACTCCTGATATCTCTCCCAACACTTATCAAAAGCCTCATTCTCATTTTGACAAAAAGCTTGAATTTGGGCTTTAACAGAATTAGTTTTGTGTTGTGGAAAAAATTTTGAGATAACTTGTTTTGCATATCTCTCCAGGATAAAACAGAATTTGGGGGCAAGGACCATAACCAAGTTTTAGCTTTATCCTTTAAGGAAAAAGGAAAGAGCTTCAACCGGATTACTTCTTGTGGACAAGCTTGGTCTCCAAATGTCTCACACGTATCTTCGAATTCTCGAATATGGAGATATGGTTTTTTCGAATCCATCCCATGAAATGTAGGAAGAATTTGGATCATTCCATTCCGAAAGTGGAACTGACCGGCATTATACGGGAGTAAAATGCAACCAGGGGTAACAGTTCTCTCCGGAAATAAAAGATCTTTCATGGGTTGATATGGTACATCATCCTCTCCAGCACCAACACCGACACTACCATGATCCGACATATCGCTACCGAAAGGCTCAGAATTCTCACTCCCAGTTTGACTCAATGAACGACTGGTGATGGAATTATTAGGCGAAGGAGGTGGAACCCAAAAACGAGGAGACTCAGAATTTTCCGAACCGGCTTCGGCAATAGGATTTTCGTGAATTTGGGTGGGAGATGAATTCTGCATATAAGTACACAAGAGAAGAAATGATTTTTTTTTTTTTTATGAAATCACTTGTAGATAAAAATAACTTTCTTGAAAATTTAACAATTTACGGATCCCCGACAACGGCGCCAAAAACTTGACGCGACTTAATATTTGTCTTAAAAGTGCGTATTTATCTAGGCTCAAGTGCAAGCCTTGTCGCTCAAGTAATAACCCGGTAAGTCGGGATCGTCTCCACAGGGATCGAAATTGTCAAACAGTAACAAGAAAAATTACTAAACCTTGAAATGATTTCTTAAAAGAAATAAAAAGATGATTGATTTGTGGGAAAATGTCTAAAAATTTACTTATGAAAAACAATTAGAAATTAACAGCGAAACTTGGGTTTAACAATTTAGAGAAAATTAGGGTAGGGTACAATCCCTCAATCCTTACCAAATTATTCTTTTGAATACTAGAATTATAAATCAAAATTCTTGATTAAATCCAGTCCTTATAAACTCTAAGCATTACATATATGAGGTTCAAGCCCGCATCATATGAAATCAAAGATAAATATAAAGCGGTGAACGACAAATTATATACACAAAGCGATCTTAAACATCTCAAGTACCTAGGGCAAGAGAGATTAAAAGATTTGACAATGTATATATGATTTTCATTCACGATTCAATCAATATTTTCATTTATTTTATATTTTCCATACAAATAATTTGTATTAGGATTGAGTTCATGTACCCCAACCCTTGGGAAAATAGCTACTCATGATTTGGTTCAAAAACAAATTCACATATGAAATTATGAAACTGCAGAACATTGTAAGAAATTTGCAAAAATTAAAGCACAAGAGAATATAATGATATTACTTGAATTCAGCACAAAAACGGAATTGGAATTCAGAATACAAACTAGGGTTCATGCAAATCTCGAAGAAAATGGAAATTTGACCTAAAAATCTGACCTAAAACTCTCTCTAGAACTCTCAACCCTAGCCTTTTTCAAATGATGTAGAGCTTGGCTTTTTATAGCACAAATCATCGAAAGTCGGTATCCAACCCTGCTTGTGGAACAAGTTTCACAGCTACGCACTCATCAAATCTGCACAATAAATGGCAAATTAATGCCAGGATTTCGCATGACCGGATCGGTCCGGGTCTTAATCGGATCGGTCCGATATCCATCGGATCGGTTCTTTTATTTTCTTTCGGATCGGTTTGATTATTGCTTCCATCGGTTTGTCATCCATCCGGGGTGCACTGGACTTGGCCAGATCGGATCGGTCCGACTCCTACCCGGATCGGTCCGAATCTCTTCTTCTTTGACTTTTTCCTTGCAGTTTTGACTGGCCATATCTTCTTATCTAGACCTCCGATTTGGATGCCGTTTCTTCCTATGCTCTTGTGAACTCATTCTCTTCAACTTCCCTTTTGGTGTCACTTTCGAATTCTGGATGGAATTACACTTTTGCCTTTAGACATTTCTTGCTTGCATCTTTTCTTTTCTTTTGGATTCTTTCTTGCATTCCATTCCTGAAAACTTCATCCAAATTATACAAAACCTAGGGAAACTTGTTAGGAATAGACAATGGAATGATATGGCATAAAAATGGCTCAATTACATTGTTCGAGATATTAAAATCACTAAATTAAGGAGCTAAATTCTGAAGAATTTATGCTTGGTCAAGTGGCGAAAAGGAAGAATAGAACCATTGAGGATATTGGCAAAATCCATATTACATGAGAAAGGGCTGTTATATACTTTTTGGGCCAAAACGGTGTATACGGCAGTTTATTTGATGAATAGATGCCCTACAAAGGCCGTAGAAAACCAAACTCCATTTGAGGCATGGAGTGGAAGAAAACCATTCGTGAACCACTTGAGGGTGTTTGGTTGTATTTGCTTTGCTCATGTCCCTAAAGAAGTGAGACACAAGCTTGATGAAAGTAGTGAAAAATGCATCTTTGTGGGGTATAGCTCAAAATAAAAGGGCTATAGACTCCTTAGCTTGAAGAGGAACAAAGTGATTATTTGTAGAGATATGATTTTTGATGAGAAAGCATTTTGGGATTGGAAAGAAAAAAAATCCCAAAATCAAGTTATCACCCTTAATGAAGAATCACAAATTGTTGAAGAAGATGAAGAGGAAGATGTAGAAGCTCCTCAAATGCAGGTCCAAAGGCAAGTTCACAATCATCCTCAAGTTCTCCATCAAACTCAAACTCCTCATCTCCAATCTCAACTCCAAGAAGAATAAGAAGTCTAAATGATGTGTATGCTAGATGTAATTTTTGTGTAGATGAACTGGAGACCTTTGAAGATGCTAAATATGAAAAAGTCTGTCAGCTTGCAATGGAAGAAGAAATTCAAGTTATTGAGAAGAACAAGACTTGGGAATTAGTGGAGAGGCCCAAAAATAAAGAGGTCATTAGTGTGAAGTGTATTTACAAAATCAAGGTTAATCCGGATGGCTCAATCCAAAAGAACAAAGAAAGACTTGTAGAAAAGGGGTATTCTCAACAACCCGGAATTGATTTTCAAGAGACATTTGCACCCGTGGCAAGGCTTGACACAATTAGAGCACTTATTGCCATGGCCATTCAAAAAGGTTGGTTTTTGTATCAACTTGATGTAAAATCTGCATTCTTGAATGGTGTGTTAAATGAAGCGATGTACGTTGACCAACCTCAAGGATTTATGATAAAAGGTGAGGAAGAGAAGGTATAGAAGCTAAAAAAAGGCCTTGTATGGCTTGAAGCAAGCTCCCCGAGCATGGTATAGTGAGATTGATGCATACTTTAATGAAAGAGTCTTTCAAAGAAGTAAAAGCGAGCCAACCTTGTACATCAAAAGAAGCGGGGCAGCATGTATTCTTATTGTCTCTCTTTATGTTGATGACTTGGTGTTTACCGGTAATTGTGCAAAAATGATTGAAGATTTCAAAAGTGACATGATGAAAAAATATGAAATGAGTGATTTGGATCTTCTAAATTACTTCTTGGGCATTGAAATTTATCAACAAAAAGATGGTATTTTTATTTGCCAAAAGAAGTATGCTAAAACCCTTCTTGAAAAATTCAAAATGATGAATTGCAAATCGGTGGCTACGCCTTTGGTGGTGAATGAAAAATTGTTGAAAGAAGATGGAAGCAAAGAGGTTGATGCATCTATTTATAGAAGTTTGGTTGGAATTTTGTTGTACTTGACGTCTACGAGGTCGGATATCATGTATGCTACTAGTTTATTGTCTCGGTAGATGCACAAGTCGAGTCAAACTCATTTTGGGGCTGCAAAAAGGGTGTTGAGGTACATCTAAGGAACTTCTAATTTTGGCATCATGTATAAGAAGAATGTAGAGATAAAGTTACTTGGGTTTTGTGATAGTGATTGGGTCGGTTCTATTGATGACATGAGAAGTACTTCCGGGTATGTATTTTCTCTTAGCTCCGGAGCAATTTCATGGGCATCAAAGAAGCAACAAACGGTAGTACAATCATCTGTCGAGGCCGAATATGTGTCGGCGTCATTAGCAACTTCACAAGCGATGTGGCTAAGAAGAACTTTAGAAGATGTTGGTGAAAAGCAAGGAGATGCTACTCCAATACTTTGTGACAACCAATCTGCGATTGCCATGATGAAGAATCCCATCTATCATAGCCGCACCAAGCACATTGCAATCAAGCATCATTTCATTAGAGAGGCCGTGGAGGATGAAGAGATTCAACTCAAATATATCAAGACCGAAGAGCAAGTTGCGAATATCTTCACCAAAGCTCTACCCAAGGACAAGGTTCAATTTCTTAGAAAAGTGATGGGTGTTTAACAAATGCATTAAGGGGGAGTGTTAAAATTAATGCATAGATGCTTAGGGACTGTTGTAGGGGCTGCTTAGGGGCTGCTATAGGGATAATTAATGTGTGCCTAAGTGGTCCTAAAGTATAGTTGTTGTACCTACTTTGTAGGAAAATTAATGTGTCTAGTTAGTTGAAAAATCTGAGCACATAAATGTAACCCATCACCTATGTTTTATGGATGCAATCTGCTGAAAATAAAAAATAACACTTCTTTCTCTAAGAACAAGTTTGTCTTCTCCAACTTATCTCCAATTTTTTCATCACTTCTTCACTTCTTCTAATACAACCATATAGTTCTCATTAAATTCCAACATTTGGAACCACCGAGTTTTATTTCTGTAATAGATGATTTAAAAAATCATGCAGGGCCTTAACATTGGAATTAAAAATATGTTTACGCGAATTTGAAGAATTCAATTCCATTTCGATAGAACATGATTTGATAAATTATTCAGACACATCTTTACTTCATTTTTTATCTAATGATTTTTTAAACGGTCAATTCCGTTTCTAGAAAACATGCATTAATACATCGTTCATGCATATAAATACACACACACACACACACACACACACACACACAGAGACTCATGTACATACCCAACGGTAGATACCAACGGTGCATACTACTGGGGCGGAACTATTTTATAAATGATTTTGAGTTGAGTTTTTTTATGTGGTATGTAAACATTTTGGGGGAGCCGTATAAAAAAAATTCAGGATTTTTTTTCTTTGCTATTTTTAAAAAATCGGTCAAACTTTTGCAGTATTTAAAGTGCTTTAAAAGGTGTGAAAGTTTGACCGAATTTTTTAAAATAAAAAAAAAACGTTATTCTGAGTTGAGTTTTTTTATATGGATTTATTGAAATGTTTAAACATCATATAAAAAAATTCAGCTGAAAAATAATTTTTTTTACTATTTTTAAGAATTGGTATATACCGTTTGGTATGTACAGGACTCTCACTATATATATATATATATATATATATATATATATATATATTCTCATCCAGACCCTTTCTCTTTTCTTATTTGTAATTTTGTTACTCTTCTTATTATAGATATGTATGCCTATCGCTTGTGTAATGCTCGTAAATTAGTAGTTTAAAATGTGTGTGATAAATCAAAGGGTGCTTGATAGTACACGTTGTCCTTCGAAACATATAATTTGCTAACAATTTTTCAATTTTTGAGTACTCACAACAACAATTTTTTATATAAAATAATCCCCACCCAACCTTAGAGAAGCCTTAAAAATTTCCAAATTTGGTATAAAGAAAGATACAATGGGCATTGCAAATTCGTAAAAAAGGCAATTTATGTGGCAAACCTCTAAAAATATATCAAGAAGTAACAAAAATTGCTTCAAACATCACTTGATGAACCTCCTCGAAACAAGAATTTTAAAAAATAGCCCACGACGGATCCTTTGAGTTATTACAAATTGCCCTACTTTAATATAAATATTTTTCATAATCAGTAATTAAAATTACTATCGATAAATTACTGAAATTATCGGTAAAAATTATTCAAAATACTGAATAGTATATGGTAAAATAAAAGGTTATGCAGGGTTGGCCTCCTCTATTTATTTGATATTGACTTTAGCCCCCAAAATTTTCTTTTCTTGGGGTTTGACTCCCAAAATGACTTGTATCGACGCAAAATTGAAAAGAAAAAAAAAGGTTGCATAAACAAGTTAGTAAAATGTTTGCGTCACTTTTTATGTTGCCAAAAAGTCATTTTGGGGGTCACCCCCTAAGAAACAAAAATTACGTTGGTTAAACTCAATTACAAGAAAATAATGGCAACCAAACTGAAATAACCATATAATAAAAGTAATAATCACTTACCTCAAAAGTAATTGGGGCAGCTATGTAATTAAGTAAAATTGAAGGGTAGTTGAGGAATAATGAAGAATCTGAAACAGTAAATCGTGTACTCTTAGAGTTGAGATATGTATGAAACTCACAACATCTAAAATAGTGGGTTCAAAACGTCTTTTTGGTCCAATTTATAACATATATGAAATATGGATGATCATAAGGTCGCGACCTGTCAAGTCCAAAAGGGTCGACCTGCTATTTTAGAGGACTTGGTCAAGTAAAGTAGGCTCGTATACTGAGCTTGGCAAAGCAATAAAAATTTAGGACAAACTTGAGAACACACTTTCAAACCCGACTAGACCTAGCTCGACTAGAGGCCGCCGGGTATAAACATATATATTTGTTAATATATATATATATATATATATATATATATATATATATATATATATATATATATACACTAGGGTATGCCCGTTCCTGAAGGCACGCTGATAATTTTGAAAAGTATAAACTCGTGCATTGGTGCCATGGCAAGTGCTCTCGCCAATGCTACAATTGATCTCGAGTTTGAGATATAGAAACAGTTTCGTCATATATGGGGTAAGCAAGCCAACATCCACCTATTTAAGATCCTGTAGTTAAGCGTATTGCTCTTTGACTAAAGGCACGAAGAATTTTTTTTCAGAATATCAAGTCATATATAATTTAACTCTAATGTTCTTATATAAAATAAATAATCGTAAACAATTTAAAAAAAATTGGACAGAGCTTCCTTTGTTTATAGGATTATCCGCCCCTGTATAAGAAATAAAAAATACACCAACAACAAAACTAATAGTTTGTAATTCAAATATAATATCATTGTCTATTTTGATATGTATAAAATATGGAATACTCATTTATAGTTTTTTTCACATTTTGCAAGGGCCAACAACATTGTATAGAATGCGCTTAGCTGAAATAAATATTTTACAAAAGAAATAAATAAGTTCTCAATATTACCAACATACATCATCTTGATTTATGGAACACTTTTGAAGAAAAAACAGATATGGCAGATGCTCGATCTACCGGTTTCCTATCTTCCATCCCCCTAAAGATCTCACTTTCATCGTCTTTTATATAATGGCGCCAATGTCCATACAATGGGAGGTACTGCACAACGGAACTTCTGCTCAGTCGATCAGCTCCGCAAACACAAACTACAAACAAATAATAACAGTAATAATTATTATAGTAGTTATTATAATAATGATTATTATCTTAAAATAAGGCAAGATAATGCAAGGATTTAGACTATAACCTGTCCAATGTATCCTGCCAATCACATATCTAGTACAGTGCATTATCGTGCTTTGGGAAATCCGCATGCACCGCACCTACAATTTTACTCGGTAGTATTAGCTCTAAACATATTGGTTTATTTTACCAAGCATACGTAAGATATTCTCTGTACAATGTTTGTGAATAAATTGGCATGTAATGAAATTAATTTTACTTTTCTCTCTTTTCGCGTAGCTCGCTTGTGATTTAGTCAAGGAAATGGTGTATCCATTTTTCTAAACCTGCGGGAGAGCCATACCAAGGTCTTGATTCATCATATGAATCAACGGGTGAGTGATACACTCCATCCATGATAACATTGAGTGCACCTTCCAAATGGGCTGATACTTCCGGCACGACTCCATCTCCCCATACCTCTGCTTGACTGCAAACCTGCTTATACCCCTGACCGATAAATCGAGCACGTAAAGTAGTGGTAGTTGTAGTTGACATTGACGTGTTTGTATCAATTATTTTATCGATGTCAAAAATTTATTAGTCAATGGTAACTGAAACCGTAGAATTGGACTCTCCGTTTGAGTTGCCCAAGAAGCGAGACCCTTGAATATACCTCACTGCTATACATACATATCTTAATTCCGAAGTATAAACAACTTTCTTGCAACATGATGTGGGACTTGTTATCTTTGTTGCTGTTGGTGGTGGAAGCGGTTGTGAGGGTGGCAATGGTGCCCAAGCCAAAGCTCTGATTGTTGCGTTTGCTCCAACAAATTGATTTGCATTTTCTCACATGCCAAGACTTTACTCAATCTTATAGCCACTTCCAAGAACCTGCAAAATCAAACGCCAAATACTCGATGAAAAATCATGAAAAGTTCTTAAATTTTAACCATAATGCACAACAACAAAATTAGAACAAAACACCTTGCCAATGCATATTGACATTTGCTATCTTGATTAAGAGGGAGGACTTCAGTTTGAACAATAACTAACCGATGGAAAATTTCCATCTAGGTGCAACCACTACCGCATTCTTGGACACAGTTACAGAATTCAGTGTCATCCAAAAAATTCGAACTGTGGTACAAAATGAAAAAAAAAACACCATTTCAAGTAAGGTAGAATATAGGGGCAGTCTGTCTCAATATCGCAGGGTCTCCAAAGCCATTAATAATGAGGAAGAAGAAACTTTTAACCTTGCCAATGCAGTCGAACATGTATGTACTAATAATGCTAAAGAAAAGGCAGTTAATAAGAATACTCTTGTGAATGAAGTGGAAGCAGGTAATAAGAATACTCTTATGCAGATCTTGGTGCAGAATCCGAGTTTTTAGTCTCCATTGTCTCTCCGGTAGTATTATCATTAGCATCTGTCTTGGGGTGTCGGCGATGATGATCAGATGCAGCAGCCTTTGCTGGCTTTGGTTTTGGTTTCGTTATTATTGGCCTGCAGTCTATAGATTTTCATTGCAAAAAATATCTTTGTACATCGTGTACCTCATAAATAATAACTTATGTAACATAATTAACGCACTGTTCCATAAAATATGAGATGAAATCATATTAGAGTTCAAGTATACTATTACATGATTTCAGCTATGACTCGTATGATTTCAGTTAAAAAAAACTCCAAGCTATTAAACTATTAAAGTAAAATACCTATTAAAATAAACATGTTTTACCAGCTATTCCTGTCAACAGCCGATGCACCAGCCTGACCAGCAAGTGAGCATTTCCAAGCATACACAACAACACCACCATCTGTACAAACCAAAGATATGTGTAGGCCCCAAGACTTACTTCGCGACCGAAGAGATTCATTGAGAACCCTATAATTTTCCAATTGTCGATGGTTCGGAGTCATTCAGGAGTCGATCGTTAATGCTGCTGATGATGATGATTGTTACTGCTGCTGCATTTTGTATAAAAATGAAAGTAACTATGATACGATAAAATAAAGGACAAAGTTTGGTGCGAAAGTATGCAACAGGTGATGATGATGCTGATTATACTAACATTGTATTATACTAAAATTTGGAAAGTATACTAACATTGTGTGCATTGTATGCTAACATTGTATGCAGCATACAATGTTAGTAACTGTATGCAGCAGCTGCATTTTGTAATACATTGTTACTGCATTTTGTAATACATTTTGTAATACATTTTGTAATACATTGTAATACATTTGTAATACATTGTTACTAGTGCCAAATTCACTTTCCCACCTAACATTGTATTATAATACATTGTTACTGCTACTGATTATACTAACATTGTATGCAGCAGCTGTATTTTTTATTATAATACTGTTACTGCTGTTGCATTTAGTATAATACATTGCGAAAGTTAACAATGAAAGTAATTGTATGTTAGTATAATACAATGTTAGTATACTAATATTATATTATACTCTGATTAAATCGAAACAATATACAGTGTACGGACATAACACTCGTTAGGAAGAAAATCATATGATTGTCAGTGTTCAGAGTGAAAAAAGTTAGTGATTGTATATACATTCTATCTTTGTGGTTGAAAAAGGCTATTCTCGCCTCATTGTATAGGGTATATAAAATATGTTTTCAGTCCAATAGATTTATGAAAAGGAAAGGCACAAAAATGAAAAATAGTTATGATAAATGAACCTATAAAAAACTATAAGCATACTAAGTGAAAACAAAGCCTTGATCATGAGTTATAGTGTCTTGATGTCAAATTTGTTAAAGTGAATTTGGCATCCTCTTTAACACATGACAGTCCATATCCTGCTTGTTCTCAAAGGCATAAAAAAAAGCCAAGCATTAGGGCAAAAATATAATAAAGGTTTAGGTATCAATCGTGTCATAGCATCTTATCTTTGTTACACGACATTATCGCACTTTCGGCACAATACTTACAATGCACCTAAAACACATCTCATTATAATTAACCTTTAATAAAAGTTCCTGCCATCGATACTTCCCATAACTTCAATGTTTCATTGCGGAGGAGCCTTACCTGCAAAAATAAGGTAAAAACAAATTTAAAACATAATTAGAACCCTGCTATTTCTATACGAAACCTTTAAGCCAACTAAACCATTTATCATTTATGCTTGATTTCTATACATGAAGAAATAAAAAAGTGAAAAGAAACTAATAATATTTAGACTTCATTACAAAATATTTGCCAAACTTCAAGTACCTAGATACTCAAAAGAGACACGCGAGAGAGATTGTTCCAACACATACCAATTAAAGAAATGAAAGTCTGACATCCAAAACATGGATGCATTTGGACATGAATATACCCGAATTATGTACAAAGCAAATCCCAAAAATAAATCAATAAAGCTTAATTAAGAATTAATCCCAAACATAAGTTAACTTATGACATCTCCAAATGTCAAAATTTGTATAAATCACACAAAATGTTCAACGTAACCTGATATTCACACCTAAAAGCTTAATTTCCAAAACATAAAAACTTAATTTCCAAAACTTAACTCAATAAAAAACTTAATTCCCAAAATCAAAAGCAGCAGGCCAACTAATGCCATCAGGCAACCTGGAAGCCAACACTGCTTCTCTTTAAGGGGAGGGTTGTGTCCCATTGTCGAATATTAATAACCATAACAATAAGGAAAATAGTATTAAGAAATTTATAAAATGTCAGTTGTCAAGAGAGTAAATTATCTCCACGATAATGAGATCCCCATTTCCTTGATCTCCTTCAGCCTAACACAATTCATCGAGATAAAAGAAAATAAGAAAACAATTTTTACAGAGATCCATATATAAAATGTGAAGCCCCTGTTATCATATTACAATATCAGAGATCAATATGTAAAAACAAACAGTTTTGATGTCATAATATCAATACTTATTAAAATCAGAGATCCATATATCAAAACAAACAGTTGACAGATCTGATATGATGTGTTGGTTAAAAAACTCTCAAATCCGTAAAAAATCTCAGATCAGTAAAAAAATCTCAGATCCGTAAAAATCCAAGATCAGTAGAGACAAACAATTGTACACAATATGATGTGTTGAACCAAAAATCACAACATCACAACTTTTGAACCAAAAATCACAACATCACAACATCATCACAGCTTTTGAACCAAAAATCACAGCATCACAGCTCTTGATTTGAACCAAAAATCAAGACCTTGATTTGAACCAAAAGCGATCATGACTTTTTGAACGATCAGTTAGTTTTTTTAACACAATTGATTCAAGTTTATTTGAACCAAAAAAATCAAGATCATTCAAAAGCTGTGATGTTGATTCAAGATCGTTCAAAGAAATCAGTCTGAGTCATCTTTTGAACCAAAAAATCAGCTCATGAATCAACATCATGAGGTAAAATCGATCCAAAACCCACTCCGTTTTTACCCAAATCATCACCCAAAACCTATACATCCAAACCCCTACATCCAAAACCCACTCCATTTTTACCCAAATCAGCACCCAAAAATTACAACATAGTTACAGAGCAGAGCAAAAAATGTGGAGAGAGAGAGAGAGAGAGAGAGAGGATACCTATTCAAATCGCTGTTGAAATCGCTCTGTTGAAAACCGGTGGTGGCCTGAGTGTTGGTGGTGGTGGTGTCTCCACTGAAAAATGAAAATATTAGATGATGAATCCAAAGAAAAAAAATAGGTGATGAATAGGTTTTGGTTTGTAAGATTAGAGAGAGAGAGAGAGAGAGAGATGAAGCGGCTGCTTCAATTTTCAAATGGGTGGAAAGGGAAGGGAAGGGTAGGGAGTGAGCTGAGCGTATGAGGTTTGTGTTGAGAGTGTATCGTGGGTATGTTTACAAATATACCCCTCAATTTGAATTTTGAAAAAAGGTGACAAATAAATTAGTGTGTATGAAAAGAGAGAGAATTCAAAAATTTCAAGGGTAAAATAGGGAGTGCAGGAAAAAATAATATAGATGACATCATTAGCCAAACTTGTGACATATATAAATTTCCTACTTTATTATATATATATATATATATATATATATATATACAATAAATTAATATTTAAGTCTTTAATTTATCCAAATACATATGATTTTTCATTCAAATGTACATAAAAATAATTCTTTTAATATTATTTTAATATAAATATGTGGACGGGCTTGGATTTTATGATTTTACGGGCATTCGCTTGGGTAAATAAATATTTTCAGGTTACTATATGGTGCAGGTCCGGCCTGAGCTCGCTCAAACCCAACCCGTAACTATTCCTAATATGAAGTGTCCCGCTGTGGCCACATTAGTATTTTTATGTTAATTATACTAATTGTTTGATTCAAATGTTATACACATTAGAATTGTTCTTACGTACAATTGTTTAGATCCTTAACCTTTTCATTTTCTATCTATTATATTTACTACTCCCCTATAGGAGAGTGTATAATAGCTAAAAAAAAAAGTTATACATCGTCTTTTAAAGGTAAAATCAATCACACATATGAATTTTAATTTCAAATTATACTTCAAGTAAAATCTTCGCAATGAGAACCTCAAGGGAAACAGAAGCCACTTTAATTACATTAGTCAACTTGTTCAACCCATTGGCTTGGTTCCATCTCAGACGATATGAATTGCAAATGATATATATATACATATATATATATATATACACACACACATATGAGATATACTTTTATTCAATTTGCTAATATAAATGGACGCAGTATGCTAAATTATTGAAGTGTCAAGGGAAAAGTGGTGTGGACCACCTGATGTTGATGGCAAATCTCCCTTAGATACTCTGGTGAGCATTGTCCATGTAACCATGTTTATCTAGGCGTTAGCAGGTTGGCCCAATTTCCTGATTTTGTCTACCACTCTTCAGGGGCATTTATGAAGTGCACCTGACCCTGAGGCTTGGCTAGGGTAGTTGCATAGCACCAACTAGATTTTAATACCATGTATGTTGATAGAGGATATAAATGAAATAATGTAAAACCTTGTGTAGACATGGAAAACGATTTTCAGTTTCTATTTAACTCCATTTCTGGGATTTTCTTAATAATTTTTTTCACAAAATAAGAAAGGGAATGGGTGTTTAATTTTTGAAAATGAAACCGACATCATCTATCTTTTTTCTACCACCAGTTACCGCTACCCTCACCACCACGCATGGATTATAATGGCATTCTTAAGAATTTTTTATAATTATAGGACTTTGCCCCCTCAAAAAAAATTGAAAAATACTAAGGACCCGTTTGGTTCTCCATTCAGAAAACTCGATTTAAACGTTGTTTTTAAATACAGTTTTAAAATTCAGTTTTTTGTGTTTATAATTATTGGTGTGCGTTTGGTATACTTGTTTTAAAATACAGTTTTTTGAAAATTTGACAAAATTGACAAACATGTATATTTATATCATACATGCGTATGTGTGTGTGTATATGTATATATATATATATATATATATATATATATATATATATATATATATAAAACTTTCATATATACATGATACATACATACATACATATATACATGCACACTTAATACCATATATTTTTAGGTAATATCATATATTTTTAAGTATATTTAATGATGTATGTTGGGGTGTTTAACAATAACTCTCTCTCCCTCTCTCTCTCTCTCTCTCTCTCTCTCTCTCTCTCTCTAATATCATATATTTTTAGGTATATTTAATGATGTATGTTGGGGTGTTTAACAATAACTCTCTCTCTCTCTCTCTCTCTCTATATATATATATATATATATATATATATAATGCTCTTATTCGGATCAGTCCGCATTTTAAAAGTGCAGAGCGAACATGTGTCACCTGGCGGTGATCATAGAAATTATACACTAAATTATAGGCGCGGTCTCTCTCTTTTCTGAGTTCACCGCCAGGTGACACATGTTCGGTTCGCACTCTTAAAATGCAGACTAATCTGCACAAGAACAGTATTATATATACATATAAGCATACATAAAACTTTCATACATATATGATACATGAATGTATACATACATACATACATACATACATACATCATAAATTATATACACGTACATTTGATATCATGTGTTTTTAACTATGTTTAATGAGGTATTTTGGGGAGTTTCTCTCTCTCTCTCTCTCTCTCTCTCTCTCTCTATATATATATATATATATATATATATATATATATATATATATATATATATATAATGATAATGCATGTATAATTCACTATAAAATTATATACATATATGAATTGATAATATTTTTTAATACATATGTACTATATGTACATTTTATATTATTCCATACATTAATAATACATATATAAAACTATATATAAGTATCATATATCTATTGATAATATTATTTAAATTTATATTATTATATAGGTAATTTTGTGTACATGTACATATATATATTTTTTATGAGAATTATACACATATTAATGTATTATGTATGTATATTATATATTAAGGTATAACTGCATTAAAATATTAAGAATGAATAATTCTGGGTTGAAAAATAAAAAACAGAAGTTATAAAATACCATAAACCTGTTTTCTAAAACCCTTGATTATAACACAGAAATATTATAATTCTGTTTTTAAAAACAGGTTGCCAAACGAATTTTTTTATCAGAATTGTATTTAAACATTCAAAACAGAATTATAGTTACAAACCAAGCATGCCGCAAGACTCAGCCCAATGAACGTAAAGAATTACTTCACATAAAAAATTACTTCGCCAGACTTTTGAACTTCGTGGGCCAACTGCCTTAAGGTGAAATCATTTTCTGCTGAAGAGAATTTGTAAATGGATTGCTTGTGCATCTCATCCCAACAAAGGATTGTAATACCCCGTATTTTTATGCTTTTTAAATTTAGGAATTTATTAAATTTAATGTGAGATATTAATTTAATATAAATCCAGATATTAATTATTTTTATAATTACTAACGTGACGAGAATTAGTAATCATTGGAAATTTGTTGAATATTACTAATGAGTAAAGTAATATATGATATTGGTTCTATTAAATGTCGAGTGAATAAAATGACAATTTTGAAAATTTAAGTCGGGACGCGCTCGTGTCGTGTCGGGACTAAAAGTTGATTAATAAAAGTAAATAAATTATAAATCACCCATATGATCATTTCGAGTGCGCCAAAGTGCCCAAAAGGGCCGAGATAGTCAAAATAATGTACCCGGGGGTTTGGTTTGAGTCTCTGGGCGTTTTTAGGCCTAATTGACACCCCGGGAGAGCGTTTTGGACATTCTACATTTTTAGGCATGAAAACCCAAGAAAATTTTAGAGTTATATCACATTCTGAGGGTTTCCTTCTAGGGTTAACTCAACCAAAAACAAGAAACGTCCATTGGAGAAGGAAGGAGAGAGCTTGCCCAAGAGTTCTAGACCAAGAACCCCTCCGTTTGGGCCGCCGTCGCCGCCAAATGATAGATCGCGTAACAAGGATCACCACCACACCGATGTCATCCACAAATCAGAAACAAAAATCCCTAGGCAAGTATTTATCTTCCTTAATTTCGTTAATGCTTCATTCATGTTAGTTTAGGGTTGGTTAGGATGAGTTTCTATGAAAGAAAACCCATGTTGGAGATTAGAAGTTGCATGTTGTAGTGATATAAATGATAATCTGGAAATCCCCTTCACATGTAGAGGTTGAACCATGGATTTATGATGAACTAGAAGCGAAAATTCTGGAAAAAGAATGATTTGAATTAAGTTAAAAAAAAATTTAGGGTTCATGAGAATTGTATAAATTTTGGCACTTTAATCCATGATTCTTGATGAAAACAAACATGCCTTACGTTGAATATTGTCCATTTGAGTTTAGAACGTTTGTGGTATAAATTTCTGGGAGTTTGGGAGTTAAAAGTTTGGATTTTGATGATGTTGGATGATAGAACCTGTAACTGGTATTCTGCAGATTCGCCATACCTGTTTGATCGATCGATCGATGCATCGATCGATCGATCGAACTCCTGCCATCGATCGATCGACCCCTCCTGGCAGACTCATATTTACCCTTCTAAATAGTTTAACTCAATTTAAAAGAGCAATAATCTTTGGACATCCTTATTAAAATATTTTTGGAGATAAGAGAAGACTAGTAGGACTTATTAAAAATATGAAACCTTTAATGTAAGACGAAATTTACATTTTTCGGGGATGTTTACATATAAGAGACGATGGAACTATGTATTAAAGTGAGGAGACGCGTAGGGTAGTTATGTTGGAAAATAAATAAGTATCGACTGAAATTCCACTTTGGAAAGATAAGAATCCATTAGTGTTACGTAGTAAGTTGGAATAATTCCTCAAATTAAAGTAAGAAACGAACCGTTATACGTGATAACTAAATAATGAGAAATAAGGATAAATATCATAATTATGGGTTATGGGATGTACCTAAATTTGATATGGTAATAGTAGTATATTTATATGACTGTGTTTATACAAATACTATATACGTGTGAAAATCATGCCCGCGCTACTTGTTATCCCTGAGGTTACCGCGCTGGGGCAGTCTTATCTCGATGGGCCTTTATGGGGGATATTGACTCGTACCCTAGAAGATAGAAATCCTTTGGTACAGGCTATCGGATCGATAGTCAGGCGGTCCTAAGAGACGTGGGGACATGTGTTGACCTCTTAGAGACTTGGAATCTATGCTTCGCCTCAATTTTGTTTGTTTTTGTGTTAATACAATTTGAGAGTGATTCCGAACTTGTATTTCCTTTAGTACGAGTGATACGGGGACTGGATAGCAGAGTATGCCCGCACCATAATTATTATGTGGGGTGATGTTAGAACATATATATATATATATATATATATTATATGAGTATTTAATATATATATTTAAATCTGGAATTTGGGAACTACCTGTTGTGTCTATGGTAAGTAAGAATAGAATAATTATTTCAATTGGGGAATAAGTGTTTGAAAAATATAATATGTTACTGAGAAACTTTATTAGTAAATAAGGTTTAAATGAGAACTTTGATGTCATATAAAAATTTACCTCTTAAACAATTGAATTTGTCAATTTTAATCTTACGAGCAACCTAAGATGAGATAAGTTAAACCGTTGGGAAGGTTAGTGCGATAGGCGTGCACATTATAATAGAGGTGAGAATTTCTCAAGGGAGTGCCGCGCTAATATGTTGTTGCATTGGCCAGTAAACAATTTAAATACTTGCAAAAAAAAATTTAAATAATTTTTACAATCGGGCTCTGACCCGTTTCCATTTTATTTTCTCTCTTGTATATATATGTATATATTACAAGTGCCCAGCCACAGGGGCGTCTTGCATAGGATCCTTTAGAAGGAACGCACTGCATCTTTGGTGGGAGTTGCAGGCCTTTTATTTAGACGACCTCATTTGTTGATTCCACTTCTATCACTATTTATTCAGTTGAGCATGTGTCGCCCTTTTTCTTATTCAGTTGCTTATCGGATATTGTGATCTATTGATTTCCAGTATTTGTACTGTTGGATTTATTACTGTCAGGATATTTTCCTTTAAGTTTTAATGTTGGGATTACTTAGTTGGATTTTTAATTAATTGGATTATTTGTTCCAGTATGTTTGTTGGTTGATCCTTAAATTATGAATTACGTAAAGTTTTAAATTATTATTTTTAAATAAAATTTGGAAAGTAATGTCTAAAATGGTTTTGACACTTAGCTTTATTATTTAGGGTGTTTAAATTGGAAAAGTTATTTTACGACAGTGATGCTAAGAATGAACCGACCGTTCACCTTGATTATAATTTAATAAAGGTTTGATCACCCGGTATTTAATTAGGCGGGGTGTCACAGGTGGTTTCAGAACTTCAGGTTCTAGTGTCCATAGGATCTGTACGGCTTATTTCACTTTCAGCTTAGCATTTTTGTTATAGAGCCCTATTCTAGGATTGTTGTATTCTTGCATTTACGATTACGTCTTCAGCTATTTGAGATTTGATAATAACTATAGACTAATAAATTTCTTCACGTTTCAGATGCCCTCGAGACGTGCACCAAAGGATAGGCGTGCCCAAGTCGAGCAACCAGTAGCTCCGGCTCAGAGGATAATGAATGCTAATGAGGTAGCCGCTATTGTTGCTCAGGCGGTGAATGCCGCGCTAGCGGTAGTACAATAGGCTCCACCCCAAGTTCAGGCAGTGGCGCCAGTACCTGCAGAGCTTCCATTAGCATGGGAGCGGGTTAGGGATGCCTTTCAGAAGGCGCATCCCCCTGAGTTCTTGGGTAGTTGAGATATCATCATCCAGTGGAAGAAAGACATACAGAGGCATCTGCGTATGTACGAGTGCACAGACGTGCAGAAACAGTTGTTGGCTTCATTTAAGCTAGTGAGGGCCACTTTGCAGTGGTGGGAATCCACCACCACCTTGGAGGAGAGGGATACTATCCCGATTCAATCATTTTGGGAGTGGTTTGACCGCAAGTATTTTCCATCCACCGTGAAAACTGAGATGAGGAGAAAGTTATTGAACTTGAAACAGGAGAATTCTACTGTTGCTGAGTATGAAGAGGAGTTCACAAGGCTTCTCACTATAGTGCCAGATGAGGCACCCACTGAGGGTAAGAAGATACTATTGTTTGTGGACGGGTTAGCTTGGAGGATCCGTCAGTACCTTATAGGGAATCTATCTCTGAGTACCTACATGGATGTACTCAATGCTGCTTTGCTACACTACCAGGATCATCGCTTCCATCTGTAGGGAAGCAAGCGAGCAGGAGAGTCCGGCCAGCACGGCAGGACAGGGGGTAGTGGCGCTAGTGGAGCACCGACATCCCAGGGGCAGACTCGCCAGCATGAGCAGAGTTCCCATCAGGGGAACCCTTCCAAGAGGTTCCGATCAGGTGATTCCAGGCAGGGATTTGGGGGATTTAGGCAGGGTCAGCAAGGCCAGCCTAATCAGCAGGGCCAGCAAGGCCAACACCGCCAGCAACAGGATCAGCAGCAGGGCCAACAGCGTTTTCATCAGGGCCAACAAGGCCAATGGCAGGGTGGTAACGGCCAACAGGGTCGTGGTCAGCAGGGTCAGAGGGGAGGAAATTTCAGGGGCCGATGTTTTGTGTGCGGCAAGAATGGCCATAAGCGTCAGGATTGTCCAGAGGGTGATAGGTCCCCACAGCAACAGGGTGCCCGTAATGAGCCACAGAGGCCACTTTTTCCAGCATCCCTCCCAGCACCAGCTCAGGTACTAGCCCTACCAGCCATTCCAGTCGCTCCGGTGCAGCAGGGGCAGTTACAATACGGACGTGTCTATAATGTCCACCAAGCAGCAGCTCCACAGGCACCACCCGCGATTGAGGGTACGTTTCCTATCCATGGTACTATGGGTCGGGTTTTATTTGATACTGGGGCGACGCACTATTTTATAGCTACCCATTTTGCGAAGGCCTTAGGGTTATTAGCCACAGCAGAGAGCACTGTAACGTGTGTAGACTCACCACTGGGAAATGGATCAATAATTTTCTTTATATGCCGGGGTGTGAGGGTAGATATTGGTAGTTTGGTATTACCAGCAGACATGTCAGTCTTAGATATGCATGAGCACGATGTTATTATCGGTATGAATTGGCTCGGCGCTTACAAGGCCATGATAGATTGTTTCGGTGGGAGTATTCTCTTTACCATTCCGGGGTAAGAAATATTTGTAGTGGCGATGCCTCCCCCAGAGGTAGGCTCGACCGCTCATTTGTATTATATAGAGGAGGATACGTCTAAGGAGGTTATGATTCCCTTAGACTCGATCCCAGTTGTTCGTGAGTACTCTGATGTATTTCAGGAGATACCATGCTTACCAACCAGTCGAGAGAAAGATTTTATCATAGACTTATTACCGGATACTCGACCTATAGCACGCGCTCCATACCGTATGGCTCCGACGGAGATACGAGAGTTACGAGATCAGATAGAGAATCTGTTAGGTCAGGGCTTCATTCGCAGGAGTACCTCACCTTGGGGCGCTCCAGTTTTATTTATAAAAAAGAGAGATGGTTCACTAAGGCTATGTGTGGACTACCGGGAGCTGAACAAAGTCATGATACGGAACAAGTATCCGTTGTCGCGAATCGATGATCTGTTCGACCAGCTGAGGGGAGCAACTTTCTTTTCGAAGATAGATCTGAGATCATGGTACCATCAGCTACGTATTAGGGAGAAGGATGTTTCAAAGACTGCTTTCTTGACAAAATATGAGTCCTATGAGTTCAGAGTGATGCCATTTGGATTCACAAATGCTCCAGCCGTATTCATGGACTTGATGAACCGAGTGTTCAGAGAGTTCTTGGATCAGTTTGTCATCGTCTTCATAGATGACATCCTGATATATTCACACTTCGAGGAGGAGCATGTCGAGCACTTGAGGCAGGTTCTTCAGACTCTACGAGAGCATCAGCTCTATGCTAAGTACGAGAAGTGCGGGTTCTGGTTACGTGAAGTGCATTTCTTGGGACATGTTGTTTCTGAACAAGAGATAGCAGTTGACCCGAGTAAAGTGTCAGCGGTGAGGGAATGGGGACAGCCCATGACACCGACGAAAGTACGTAGTTTCTTGGGATTAGCCGGATACTACAGAAGATTCATCCGGGAGTTCTCCAAAATAGCGGGTCCATTGACGAACTTGACTCGCAAGGGGGTGCCATATGTTTGGGATGATGCTTGTCAATTAGCTTTCGACAAGCTGAAAGACAAGCTTACTTCAGCACCGGTTCTTGTTTTACCTAAGCCGGGCGTGGAGTATTTGGTTTACACGGTTGCCTCATTACGGGGACTTGGGGGAGTACTTCAGCAGGAGGATAAGGCTATAGCTTTTGCCTCCCGTAAGCTTAAGCCGCATGAGAAGAATTACCCCACCCATGACCTAGAGTTAGCAGCGGTCATTTTTGCATTGAGGATATGGAGGCACTATTTATTGGGGGAGAAATTTCGCTTATTCACAGACCACAAGTCACTGCAGTACCTGTTCACTCAGCGAGAGCTGAATATGCGTCAGCGCAGGTGGTTGGAGTTTGTAAAGGACTATCAGTTCAACATACAGTACCATCGGGGGAAGGCCAACGTAGTTGCTGATGCATTAAGCCGTAGGCCGGTGGACTATGTAACGGACATCTAGAAAGCAAAGTGGAAGGAGTTAGGCCACCAGGAAGCAGTAGCCCGTTCCTTCATATTTGTCATGACAGTGACACCCGAGATTGTTACGAGGGTGATACAGGCACAAAACACAGACCCATTTTTCCAGGAGCAGATTGTACGACTATTAGCTGAAGGTGCTAAGTCCAATTTTGTTAGTTCTGATGGGGGTTTGAGATTTAATGGGAGATTGGTGGTCCCAGAAGGAGCAGACTTACGTCATACAGTGATGACCGAGTCTCAAGGATCCCGATTTGCAATACATCCTAGAGGAGATAAGATGTACCAGGATATGAGGCGGCAATACTGGTGGAGTGGGATGAAAAAGGACATTGTTGAGTTCGTGTCCAAGTGTTATACCTGCCAGCTAGTAAAGGTGGACCATAAAAAATCGTCAGGGTTTCTACAGCCATTAAAAATACCCGCGTGGAAGTGGGATAGTATTTCCATGGATTTTATTACAGGGTTGCCTACATCACAGCGGGGCCACGACTCCATCTGGGTGATTGTGGACCGTTTGACCAAGGTGGCTCATTTTCTGCCGGTGCGAACGGACTATACAGCGGGTCAGTATGCTCAGTTGTTCATTGTTGAAATTATCAGATTACATGGGGTGCCCCTGAATATTGTGTCAGATAGAGACAAGATTTTCATGTCGCGTTTCTGGGAGAGCTTTCAGGAGGCTATGGGTACAAAGTTGAGGTTGAGTTAAGCTTATCACCCACAGACAAATGGACAAACAGAGCGAACTAATCAGATGTTGGAGGACATGATACGCATGTGTGTCCTTGATTTTGGAGGAGGTTGGGAGCCACATCTTCCACTGGTGGAGTTCGCTTATAATAACTCTTATCAGTTCACGATTGGCATGGCTCCATCTGAGGCTTTGTATGGTAGGCCTTGTCGTTCCCCAACTTATTGGCTAGAGGTGGGGGATAACAAGTTTCTCGGACCAGAGGTGATTCAGGAAACCTTCACTAGGATTGAGATGATCAGGAGTCGCATTCGAGTAACTCAGGACAGGCAGAAAACTACGCCGATGCTAAACGGTTCTTTCGAGAGTTTAATTTGGGGAACCAGGTATTACTACGTGTATCTCCTATGAAAGGAGTGATGAGATTCGGGAAGAAAGGGAAATTGGACCCGAGGGACGTGGGACCATTTTCCATTATCGAGAGGATTGGGCCGGTAGCATACAGATTGGGGCTGCCAAAACATTTACATTGCATCCACGATGTATTCCACATCTCGTCGTTGAGACGATACCTTCGGGATGATATGGCCCACACCCACATCGCGATAGAAGAGATAGACTTACAGTCTGACAGCTCTTACGAGGAGATTGAAGTCGAAGGTAGTCCCACTTGTACGGGTCCAGTGGGAGCATCATAATGTGGAGGAATCCACCTGGGAACGCGAGGCAGATATGCGCGAGAAATACCCATATTTATTCTTACCAGTTATACCTTATTTTCCAAATTTCGGGACGAAATTATGTTATTAGGGGGAAGTATGTAATACTCCGTATTTTTATGCTTTCTAAATTTGGGGATTTATTAAATTTAATTTGAGATATTAATTTAATATAAATTCGAAAATTAATTATTTTTATAATTACTAACGTAACGAGAGTTAGTAATCATTGGAAATTTGTTGAATATTACTAATGAGTAAAGTAATATATGATATTGGTTCTATTAAATGCTGAGTGAATAAAATGACAATTTTGGAAATTTAAGTCGTGACACGCTCGTGTCGTGTCAACACTAAATGTTGATTAATAAAAGTGAATAAATTATAAATCACCCGTATGGTCATTTCGAGTGCGCCAAAGTGTCCAGAAGGGTCGAGATAATCAAAATAATATAACTGGGGGGTTTATTTTGGGTCTCGGGGAGTTTTTAGGCCTAATTGACACCTTGGGAGGGCGTTTTGGACATTTTACATTTTTAGGCTTGAAAACCCACGAAAATTTTAGAGTTATATCATATGCTTAGGGTTGCCTTCTAGGGTTAACTCAACCAAAAACAAGAAACAACCATTAGAGAAGGAAGGAGAGAGCTTGCCTAAGAGTTCTAGGCCAAGAACCCCTCCGTTTGCACCGCCGTCGCCGCCAAACGATAGATCGCATAACAAGGATCACCACCACACTGATTTCATCCACAAATCAGAAATAAAAATCCCCAGGAAAGTATTTATCTTGCTTAATTTCGTTAATGCTTCATTCATGTTATTTTAGGGTTGGTTAGGATGAGTTTCTATGAAAGAAAATCCATGTTGGAGATTAGAAGTTGCATGTTGTAGTGATATAAATGATAATCTGGAAATCCTCTTCACATGTAGAGGTTGAACCACGAATTTATGATGGACTAAAAGCGGAAATTCTGGAAAAATAATGATTTGAATTAAGTTAAAGAAAATTTTAGGGTTCATGAGAATTGTATAAATTTTGGCACTTTAATCCATGATTCTTGATGAAAACTCACATGCCTTACGTTGAATATCGTCCATTTGAGTTTAGAACGTTTGTGGTATAAATTTCTGGGAGTTTGGGAGTTAAAAGTTTGGATTTTGATGATGTTGGATGATAGAACCTGTAACTGGTATTCTGCAGATTCGCCATACCTATTTGATCGATCGAGCTCCTGCCATCGATTGATCGACCCCTCCTGGCAGACTCATATTTCCCCTTCTAAATAGTTGAACTCAATTTAAAAGAGTAATAATCTTTGGACATCCTTATTAAAATATTTTGGGAGATAAGAGAAGACCAGTAGGACTTATTAAAAATATGAAACCTTTAATGTAAGACGAAATTTACATTTTTCGGGGATGTTTACATATAAGGGACGATGGAACTATGTATTAAAGTGGGGAGACGCGTAGGGTAGTTATGTTGGAAAATAAATAAGTACCTACTGAAATTCCACTTTGAAAAGAAAAGAATCCATTAGTGTTACGTAGTAAGTTGGAATAATTCCTCAAATTAAAGTAAGAAACGAACCGTTATACGTGATAACTAAATAATGAGAAATAAGGATAAATATCATAATTATGGGTTATGGGATGTACCTAAATTTGATATGGTAATAGTATTATATTTATATGACTGTGTTTATGCATATACTACATACGTGTGAAAATCATGCCCGCGCTACTTGCTATTCCTGAGGTTACCGCGCTGGGGCAGTCTTATCTCGATGGGCCTTTATGGGGGATATTGACTCGTACCCTAGAAGATAGAAATCCTTTGGTACAGGGTATCGGATCGATAGTCAGACGGTCCTAAGAGACGTGGGGGCATGTGCTGACCTCTTAGAGACTTGGAATCTATGCTTCACCTCAATATTGTTTGTGTTTGTGTAAATACAGTTCGAGAGTGATTCCGAACTTGTATTTCCCTTAATACGAGTGATACGGGGACTGGATAGCAGAGTATGCCCGCACCATAATTATTATGTGGGGTGCTGTTAGAACATATATATATATATATATATATATATTATATGAGTAGAGAACCGATCTCCAACGGGTGTCATTTAGCGGGTTAAAGAACGGGTGATCAAAGAGCTTGACTAAGGGATCTTTTAATGGGTTGGTAAAATCATTAAAGCTTGACTATGAAATAAAAGATGGAGAAAGTCAATGCAGGTTAACATGCACACGTGTTACTTCATTTGGACTCCTCCTCGCTCTCTCAAAAAGCTGTGAACCATCTCCCTCCTGAACCCCATTTATTTGTTTGGTTTTTTTTTTTAATTTTACATTTTGTTTATATTATTTATTTTCTCCAATAAATCTTATAACAAATAAGTAAATCTTAAAAACAAAAAATTTAAATAACAATATTCACCTCTTTTTTTACTATACATTATGTATGTTTTTTCATTCCCAAAAACTATATGTTACCATTTTACCGTCATATTTATTTAAAAATAAATTACATTCCATCTTTTTTTTCATCCCCAATACATGATTATATATTACACGTTGCTATAAAAGAAAATGTTTATAAAATAATAAATGTCAATGTTTATAAATTTTATAAATAATGGTTTTCCATAATTAAAAAAAATAGTTGGATATACCTTTTTAATTGACATGGAGTCGACTTTTTTTCATACCGCTGACACGGATAGTTTTTTAATAATTTAAAAATAACTTTTTTACTATCTTAAAAAAATGGTCTGCGCCAGCAGTATGTATAAGTGGCCCGACAACCTAGACATAACACTGGCACGAACTGTTTTTTTTAAATACTACCCAAGAAACTCAACAAAAAAATAATATTTCTACTATTTAGAAAAAACGGTCCGCGCCAGCGGTATAGGTGGTCGGACCACTTATGCATACCACTGTTGCGAACCATTTTTTTTAAATAGTAAAAATATAGCGAAATATTTTTTTTTACTATTTAAAAAAAAGGATTCGCGTCAGTGTAATGTATAGGTACTTTTCCCAGTTTTTATCCATAGAAAATGGTAACATACCGTTGATCACCTATACATACTGCTGGCGCGGACCATATTTTTTTAAACAGTAAAACAATATTTTACTATTTAAAAAAAAATGGTTCACACCAGTGGTACGAATAAGTGGTCCGACCTCCTATACTGCTGGCACGAACCATTTTTCCTAAAATAGTAGAAAGATTATTTTTTTAGTTGAGTTTTTTTGTGTGGTATTTAAAGAAAACGGTTTGCGCCTGTGTTATGTATAGGTTGTCGGACCACCTGTACATACCACTTGCGGAAACCCTTTTTTTAAGATAGTAAAAAAAAAATCCAAATAGTAAAAAAAGGTCCACGGCAGCGGTATGAAAAAAAATACGACTCCATATCATTTAAAAAGCTATATCGAACTCTTTTCTTGAAAATTATATAACATTTTCTTTTATAGCAATGTGTCCTGGATATTCATGTATTTGCGATGAAAAAAAAGATGGAATGTAATTTTTTTAAGAATAAATAGGGAGGTAAAATGGTAACATATAGTTTTTGGGATTGAAAAAAAACACATAATGTATAATAAAAAAAAGAGGTGAATGTTGTTATTTAAATTTTTTGTTATTTAGATTTACTTATTTGTTATTAGATTTATAGGAGAAAATAAATAACATAAACAAAATGTATAATTAAAAAAGAGAACCAAACAAATAAATGGACATGAGCTGGCAGCTGGTTCGCATCTTTTAGAGAGAGAGAGAGAAAAAAAAAAGGAGTCCAAGTGGGGTAAAAGAGGTAAATGTTAACCTGACTTTCTCAAACCTCTTTTTATTTCATAGCGAACCTGTATGATTGTTACCCACTCAAGGTCTTTGAACACCCGTTCTTAAACCCGCTAAACACACCCGTTGGAGATCGCTTTTGTATATGAGTATTTAATATATATATTTAAATCTGGGATTTGGGAACTACCTGTTGTTTCTATGGTAAGTAAGAATGGAATAATTATTTCAATTTGGGAATAAGTGTTTGAAAAGTATAATATGTTACTGAAAAACTTTATTAGTAAATAAGGTTTAAATGAGAACTTTGATGTCATATAAAAATTTACCTCTTAAACAATTGAATTTGTCAATTTTAATCTTACGAGCAACCTAAGATGAGATAAGTTAAACCGTTGGGAAGGTTAGTGCAATAGGCGTGCACATTATAAGAGAGGTGAGAATTTCTCAAGGGAGTGCCGCGCTAATATGTTGTTGCATTGGATAGCAAACAATTTAAATACTTGCTAAACAAATTTTAAATAGTTTTTACAATCGGGCTCAGACCCCTTTCCATTTTCTTTTCTCTCTTGTATATATATGTATATATTACAGGTGCCCAGCCACAGGGGCGTCTTGCATAGGATCCTTTGGAAGGAATGCGCTGCAGCTTAGGTGGGGGTTGCAGGCCTTTTGTTTAGACGACCTCATTTGTTGATTCCACTTCTAGTACTATTTATTCAATTGGGCATGTGTCACCCTTTTTCATTATTCAGTTGCTTATCGGATATTGTGATCTATTAATTTCCAGTATTTGTACTTTTGGATTTATTACTGTCAGGATGTTTTTCTTTAAGTTTTAATGTTGGGATTACTTAGTTGGATGTTTAATTAATTGGATTGTTTGTTCTAGTATGTCTGTTGGTTGATCCTTAAATTATGAATTACGTAAAGTTTTAAATTATTGTTTTTAAATAAAATTTGGAAAGTAATGTCTAAAATGGTTTTGACACTTAGCTTAATTATTTAGGGTGTTTAAATTGGAAAAGTTATTTTACGACAGTGATGCTAAGAATGAACCGACCGTTCACCTTGATTATAATTTAATAAAGGACTGATCACCCGGTATTTAATTAGGCGGGGTGTCACATGGATGATATTTGGTGCCAAGTGAAAGTAACATGAGTAGGACTTTCGGTAAGAGTTTTCGAGAACTCTCTTAACCTCGGATTATTATCATTAAAATGCATACCAAGGTATTCCACAAACCTTTTGACATTCCCTTTGGGGTTCCCATTGAACTTAACGAATTTTGGTGGGATGAATTCCCCTCGATATGGTATGTCATTGAGACTTACGGTAAAAATATTTTTTAACTCCTCATAAAGAAAAATAGACTCGATTTACTTTAACGAGAGAAGTTTCTTTACCTTTTCAAGAGTGACTATCTTCGACGAAGAATCTTCTCATTCAACTTTTTTTAGCACTGAAGATATCGTATGGGCAAGTGGTTGCTATGTGAGCGCTTTATTTATAGGTGGTGCTTCTTATAATGTTACTCCCACATCAAGGGTAATCGAGGGTGTTACACCAATCATCCCTAGCCAAACAAGTCCACATTGTGTTGCTTCAAAAACTCAAAGAACAATTTCATGATATTAAAACTCCCTATCCAATTGACTTACTAGGTGTGTTTTAAAGTCTACACTACTTATGTAATTCAACTAGTTTGGATATGTGACAAAATATTTCTTTTTAGATATGAGCATCTCATAAGGTTCAAAGTGAAGTCCAAAAAGAATCAAAATTGCATCAACAAGTATCAAATTCAGCCTTAAGAATTGTAAGTAGTTAAAAATACCACATGAAATAGAATACATTTTGCACATTCCTGCTAACATAACTTTTCCATTTTTTTGGCATTTAGTTACTTTTTAAAATAATTTTTTGAATTTATTTTGGATTAAAAATTAATTTTCTACATTTTTAAATGATTTTTGAATTTTTAAAACCTTTAAAAATGCGCATGTTTAATTAGTCATTAATCAAATTTTGAATACGTTTAATTAGAGTTAATGTGGATTAATTAGTCAGTTAGTGAGATGTGAGTTGTCATGCGTATATTGGTCATAAGTGTGTTTCTTTTGTGTCTCAAAACTGAGTTTGTTTTATCACCGTTGATCAAATCTTAGGAATGGATTAGATTGTATCTTGGATCAATCCTTATTCAACCCAAACCAACTAATCCTTAAAGACTATCGGTGGTACCTATTATAACCAATTAGCTTACTTAAGACGGTTCTTTCTCAGCAATTTCAATCTCATATGTTGATTTCACACAACTTCTCCATAATCTTCCTCAACCACTATATAGGTTATTCGTTATTAGAACTGAGATTTTTGTTCACTCTATAGGGAGAGAATAAATAGAGAGAAAGGAAACTGAGAAAAATTAGAAAATAAAGAGAGGGAAAAGGAATAATCTCCTATGGTTTCTTTCAAACACCATCACGTGAAAATAGGGAGAAAGGAGGTTTATAAATGGTGTTTTGAGTGTTGATGGAGTCAGAGTTTAACATATAAACTCTTTGAGTTTGTTTTACAACGAATCAATCCTTTCTTGTTGTTTAAAACTTGATTTTTTTCATAAAATCAAGGTTTAAAACCTTAAGATATATTTTCACGCACGGTTAGGATTTTTGTTTTGAAATATCAGTTTCATAATCTTTTTGGAAAATAGTTGCTTGTTTGCTGATATTTCATATGTATCTTGAGTTGTGTGTTTTTCCCTTTTAAGATCCATAAATTTCTCTTAAATATAAATTTTCAAAATATTACTTTTGTTTAGATCTTATTTCTTGAAGAACTGATTTTATATTTTTTGAACTCTTTTCTTAGAAAATAATCTTTTTAGATCTAATTTTTTCTGATCTAAAATTGTTGTAAATACTTGAGATCTAATCTTATAAGAAATGTTTGACATATTTTGTTTAGATCTAGTAGAATTCTTCATATAGACTATTGCTGTAATTTTATTAGGATTGTTTGTAAGATTAGGTGTGTGTGTGAGTGACTTGCATCTGCACACAGAATACATCACTATTTTACAAACACTTGTTCACGCACAAACATTGTGTGGTTGATATTTGGAGGATAAATTCTAGTCAATGTAAAGCTTGCTAGAATACTAATACATCATACTTGAATATGAGAAAAGGAACTTATGAGGTTTTGGTCTGTTTGGGTAATGTTCTTTTCCATTTGATATGTTTATTGTTTGTGTTTGTAAACATATTCTTTGTTTAGTAGATCTGTTTTGTTTCCCTCCATAGAGGGATCCGCAGATGTTTCCCGGTGTTTACGGGTTTTACCATGTTATATCATTATGTTGTGCCTACTTTACAATTTCTCAAACTTACTAGCTTCTTTGGTTGATTCTAGTTTAGTATAAAATCTATTTGAATTATATTTAAAAAACAAAAATTTTGAATCTCAAGTCTTCTTTAGTAAATCATATCCCAACTCATCTTCTGTTTACTATTTTCATAAACAATAAGAGTTTCTTCAAAAGTTTGTTTTGAATTTTCAACATTAGTTTTATAACTTTGTTAAAAACTAGTGTTAATTTTTTTCAAGTGGTATTACAGTGGTTTTGATATTTTTTTATCACGAGCTTCTTAAAATGTTCTTGTTTTCAAAATGGACGAGAATTTTGAAATTTTTTGTAACCTTTCCTGATCTCCTTTCTTCGATGGAAACAATTTTTCTTACTAGAAAGTGAGGATGATTGCATTCATCCAGACACCTTAGGTGATGAGTTATGAAAAATGATTGAAAACGAGTATACTTACCCTACTAGACCAGTTAACACCACCAAATCTGACAAATTGCCATGATCATTGACCTTGACAAGTTGGACTTGTCAAGGTCAATGACCGTGACAATTCTGGGGGTGATAACGTTTATTATCATGGACGTGTCACGGTAATTGACCGTGACAAGTTTATTAGAATTATCACGGTCATGTCATGGTTTATGACCTTAACAAGTTTTGTCACGGTCATAAACCGTGACAAACTCGTGATACTCTTTAAAAAATTGTCACAGTTAATGACTGTGACAGTGCTGAGCAAAATTAAAAGAAAAACTGTTGGGCAGTATGGCCACTGCCACTGCCCAGCAGTATATTTGTATCTTTTATAGAAACATTATACCTGTTTAAACATCATATATCCAAATAAAATAGAGAGAATGCAAATATACATTCAAAATAATATGCATTACGATATAATCCAAATGTAACAACTTAAAACAATTCAATTCAAATAATGTCATTACATATCTGGGGTAAGGTTAGCTCTGAGGAGGTGAGTAGGTCACACGATATACGGATTGACACACCCACCAATATACATCGTGCCGCATTGTTCGCGCAACCACAAGGGGGAGTTTTCCTTCCCGGGTATTACATGCATGACGAGCACCTTGGACTCGATGTCTTGAAGCAAGCATCCATGAACTGGCATACCCTGGATGGTATTCAGGTCCCTCAACCCCTGCCCTATCCGTTGGCCATCAAATATGTCCGTATAAACACGTTCGTCCAACCAAGTGTCAACATCGGTCGGTTGAAGGGAGCTAAATAGGGGAGTGGATCATCAAAGTCCGCACGTGTCGGCGATGAAGTAGCGAGGTCCACATCCTCGTCATCCTGCACCTCCTCATTCGCCACCTTCTCCTTCCCTTTCCCTTTACAGTTTTTGCCCAACGAACTCTTCATGAATGAGAACATATCTTGGATCGTCGCCTCCAAACGGGACAGCTTCGCGTCATGCGAGTCCACCGTTCGAGTCAATCCGATGTCGCTCGTCTCCAATCTGATGATCCTAGATTTGGCCACCCGCGGGCTCACCTCCCTTGTCCTCCCCTGGGATCAGTGCCAAGCACTTGGCTGAGTGTGTCCGTGGACAAAGATGCCTTGTCGGCATCAGACTGCGACTCATGCACTTTCTTAAGTTTTGCCTGAAACGATAAAAAGAACATGATTAGTAATATAAATAAATATAAAAATTATAACGTAATTAACAACAAGTAAACTGTCTGATTAATTACAAACGTGGCCGCGACGCTCGGGGACACCTCCTTATCCTTCCCCTTCTTCCTCTGAATAGCCACATAAGTATCGAGCGTATGTAGCCTACCCCCAGGGCCACTCCCTGTCCCCTGAAATAAAATAAAGTAAAATTAGTATCTACCCCACAAAGTAAAATAATGAAAAATAATATATTTATGTAGTTATGGAAAAATTAAATCTTACCATCATCCTATGCTCCACCTCGACGTAAGACGTCCGGACGGAGTAGTGCACGTCCATCTTTTTTGCTCGGTTTTCCCTCCCCGATTGGCGAGATGCCAATTGTCGCTCCCCGATTTCATTGTCAATGAACTTTTTCCATTGTGCCAATGAGATCGGCTCCTTCGGCGGGACAGATTCACGCATTCGGATAATGGACTCTCGAGTCTTCTCAAATTACCGGGTCCGCATATTTTTCTTCCACGTATTATGTTGCTCCCTCAACTGCTCCAAGATGGAATCGCGTAGCTTTGGATCCAGGCTGAATTGTTCGTGTCCAACAAATACAATGTTAGTTGCGAATAAATATAAATATAAATATAAATATAAATATAAAATGAAATTGAAATTGAAATTGAAATTGAAATTGAAATTGAAATTGAAATTGAAATTTAAATATAAATATAAATTCATTACATGTAGTGCCACCCAAATATCTAACTTGAGCTCATTTGGCAGCTCCCTCCAACTAGTGTACCTCGGACCGATGATCGTCTTTACCAGCTCGAGGGATATCTCTGATAGCCTCGTCTTGTTCTCGATGGCCATCCCTAATTTGCCATATTTGGGGAGCCTAGGGGCCGAGGAGCCCTGCTCACCTCCGCTACCACCGAGCCCAGATGACATCATCACAATCAGCATTATCATCCTGGCCTTAATACCTGAAGGAGACATTTGCTGTAAAAAATGTTGTTATTAGTACAAATCAAAATGAATTAGAAGAAGACATGAAAATATGTACAATTACTACAAATCCAAATGAATTGTTACTGTTTAACACCTCAATTATGAATTTCAAAATAACTGCATCTAGCTCATAATATGTACAATTACTAAAAATTCGAAACATCCCAACCCCACCCCTACTGCCCACCCCCATGCACACTACACAAGAGTGAAAATGATAAAGTGAAAATCAATTAAAAGAATTAAAAATGGATTGATAAAGTACAAATTGGAATATTTATTACAAATTGAAAATTTGTTTCAAATTCGGGTTATCATAAAAAATGGATTGATATTTGGTAGGAGCAACCAAGTCATTCACACCAATGTTTAGACGCTTTGGCCCATGTAGGATAATTGACCGCGGCTCGTTGTTGATATACTCCGAGTAAAACACTTGGTTAACCTTTTGAAATGCACAAACAAACGGTTCATCGCTCACGTGGTCGTTGCTTTTCAACTTGGACAAGTCAACCATGATCAAATTGGTAACATGATCAACTTTACAAGCATTTTTATCTTCAACTCTTACCCAGTCACAGTAAAATACAACCTCTTTGAAGCTTATATAATCCAATTCAAATATATTTCGAATTACACCATAGTAAGTCATTTCAGCTTCAACGAGGTTTTTATATTTTGCGCTCACTCGAAAGAAAGTAAGAGCCTTGTATGAAATGACCGAGTTATGTACATTTGTACTTTCCTCATACACTTTTGCGCCGAATACATAACCGTTCAATTGATACTTTTTGTACTCTTGTACCACGAACAAGGGCCCAGTTGCTAGACGAGCAAGCCTTGATGTCGCATCACCTGTCTTTAAGAGCTGAGAATATAGATAAATTAATTAGGTTAGGTGTAAAGCTTGAGCGTAATGTAACGTTATATAACGGCCATTTTCATTATAATTACCTCTTGTGACAACCACAGCCTAAATTCGCTGTCTGATTGTACCATTGTTTTTTGTCTTTTATTGTTCTCACAGGCTTCATATTTTCTGCATATTACAAAATTAAACTTACTAAAATATTCTAAAACAATGTTAAACATTAAAATAATCAAAAATAATGTTAAACATTAAAATAATTTAAACTTACTTTTTTCATTCTTTGACATCTTCATGTGTGTCAAATAGATGACGAGCTACTTGTTCATGTTGCAAACTCGTTAATTTCACTCGTTTTCCCATCACATGACCACTACCATCGACAAACTCATCAGTGTCATCAACGCTGGTCGAGTCAGGCATATATTCCCGAGTATATATTGATGACTCCACGATGATGTATTCCTTTGCAATTGATCTTACAATGTATCGCGTATTCTTGACGTAATCTTTAAAAACTTTCATCAATATTTCAAACGGATACATCCACCGATATCTAACTGGACCATAAACAAGTGCCTCGTCGCATAGGTGTACCAACAAGTGAACACTTTTGTCAAAGAATGTTGGGGGAAAGTACTTCTCCAACACACAAATCGCTTCGATCACTGCCAATTTTGCGACCACTATGTGTTCTCGATTGACTACCTTCTCACATAAGGGTGAGAAGGTAATACTAATTTGCATAATATCCCTCTGCAAATCCTTGTGCTTAGAGAAACAGTGCTTAAACAATAGAGGAACCAATTGCATGATCA
Organism: Sambucus nigra; assembly: GCA_949130495.1. NCBI lineage: Eukaryota > Viridiplantae > Streptophyta > Magnoliopsida > Dipsacales > Adoxaceae > Sambucus > Sambucus nigra. The sequence continues at coordinate 197,786,164 of OX422211.1, read as the reverse complement.
CATGCCAATCGTGGGACTTGCACTTATGTAAATCATGAGTAGCATAATTCACAATCCTTTGCAAGTTGGACGAAAAATTAGATGGGCCCTTCAAATTATATATTGTGTCTAAAAGAACCTTCCTTTCCCCACTTGTCAAGTAAACGCACCAGGGGAAATTATTGTCCTTCCCATACTATCTTCTTTTAACCATAGTTGTGGCTTAAGTTTCAAGGATTAAAGGTCTTTTTGTGCATTTTCTCCATCCTTCGAATGACTTACCCAAGGCAAATGCCCATAATATGTTCAGCGAAGTTCTTCTCTGCATGCATCACATCCAATACCTGGCGCACCGGGTTATTCTTCCAATAAGGTAAGTCAAATAAAATTGACTTCCTAGACCATGCCTTTCTTATCTCAGTTTCATTCCCAGTTGGGGTCTTCTTATGCTTGACATTCTTAAATTTGGAATTCTTACCTGGCATATTAGGGCCACATTCAGAAGATTTACTTTCAATTTCTGAACCTGAAAGTTATCTCGGCGGTAGCCTGTGTTCAACCCCGCACAACAAAAATTGGAACCTTTCTCAAATCTCAAACTATCAGCCGGGGTAAAAACCTCCTATGGTAATGGTATACATTTTTTGAGCTAAAGGATAGATGAAGAGATTCAATCTCCTCTCCACAAATAGGACACCCCAAATAACCATGTACTACTCAAACGGATAATGTCCCATAAGCTGGAAAATCATGAATTGCCCACATCAACATAGCTTTCAGTGTAAACTCTTCTTTTTTAAAAGAGTCAAATGATTGCACACCATCTTCCCACAACTCATTTAATTCTTCTACCAAATGAGCTAGGTAGACATCGATGTCATCACTTGGTGCCTTTGGCCTAGGTATCAACAACCATAAAAAATTCAGGTCTCATACACTGTGAAGGAAAGAGGTTGAGTGGGGCTAGGATCACTGGCCATACACTCTGATTGGTGCTTAAATTTCTAAATGGATTGAAACCATCTGTTGATATAGCCAAACGAATGTTGCGCTGTTCTCGTGCAAAATCGGGATACTCATAATCCATCCTCCTCCAAGTCGTAGAATCAATAGGATGACGCATGAGATTACCCCATACTTCTGCCCTAGTATGACAAGTCATTGCCTCCGCTATCCATGGTACTGTGAAAAATTTCTTTAATCTAAGCCCAACGGGAAAATATTTTAACACTTTTTGAGGCACTCTTGAGCTTGTGCCTTCTTTACTAGTAGATTGGACACATCTAGGTTCATCGCAAATTGAATAACGATCAAGATTTTTATACTCCGTTCGGTATAGTATGCAGTCATACACGCAAGAATGAATCGATTTATACTTCATTCCTAAACCTTTCAAACTGTTATTCATAATAGGATAGCTATTTGGAAGCGTATTATCCTTGGGTAGTAACCCTTCACCCATTTCAGAATTCCTGTCACGCTATTGCCAGACAAACCATACTGCGTCTTCAAACTATGCAAATCAACCATAGAATGTAAAGTTGTTTAATTTTTCTCATAGCCAGAGTATAACGGTTGGGTCACCTTAAATTTTAAACTTTGGTAGTCATCATCAAGGTTTATCGTGATATCTTCACGAGCACTTGAACCTTGTACATCATCAGTAACCTCATTCTCATCGGCTTCATAAACTCCATATGCATCATCAACTAAATACTCTAACATGTTATGATCTACATCGTCCCCTTCTACATCTATCCTACTTGTTGAAGGTTGTTGTGAAGATTTTTTGGGGACAAAAGGAACTTTTAATCCACCACGAAACCTCCAAAATCGATATCTATCTTGCATACCCGATCTTAACAAATGTAGTTCAACTGTTTTCCACTCAAACACCTTACCATTCTTACACCTAGAACACGGACACGTAAACTCTTCATCATTATGACATCTCTTTGCGTATTTCACAAATTCATTAGCACCTCTGCGAAACACATCCCCCATTCTATTTGTCTCACCCATCCACTCTTTGTATTTCGGATATCCCATCACAGATACCACAACTAATCACCTATTAAAGGTAAGAAGCGTATATTCATGGATTAGTATAAACAAAACTTAGATTTATATTCGATTTTTAAATTTCAAATTCAAATTCAAATTCAAAAGTATTTTTCATTTAATTTCTATTTCCTCCATCTCCTCTAAAGGGTGAGTGGTCCTATCCCATTCAAGACCTCATATTTCTGTAATATACTTAACAGCTCATGCACATTGTTACGATTTGAGAAAAAATTGGCAGCATATCCCCATAGTTCTCCAAGGACATGACGTAAATTGGCAAGTGTGAGTATTATTTCAATTGCTCAATTGAAATAACAGTCACACTTGTCAATCTATTATGTTCCCAGAGAACATTAGGATACGACTGCAGAACTTCCTCCAAAAGTAACAACTTTAAGATACTAAGAATATTATTATACAAAAATTATGCAGTCCCAAACTGTCCAAACGGGACAATTCGAGAGACCTCATTACAGGGGTAATGACTCTTCAACGGGTGTAAGGGCTATTGAATGCATACGCATAAGAACTGGAAGGCTAGTATCTATGCGCACTATATGTAATTTTAAGTATGTTTCATTTAATTATCATACTATATACATATTGTTCGTTATACAAATTAATTTTCAAAAAAAGTTGAAAAATCCCACCCCTATATGGACAATAATCCAATGGTCATGCCACTTTTAAAATTAAAAAACCCAACATAGATCCACTATAATCCAACCACAATGGCAACAAAAAATGTGTATTTTGTACTCCGTCTAATTCATCTACTCAATTAATTCTTTTCATCAATGAAACTAACAATTAAAGTATACAATTATTAATTTACTAACTTACAATGAGAGGCAATCCTACTTGCTTATGAAAGGGGCACTAATTATTAATTTACCTACCCCACCACCCCCTCCCCTACCCCCCACCCGCTTCCCCTGCCCACCACATGCACACACACACATATATACACATGCACACACACACACACACACACACACACACACACACACACAAACACACACACACACACGCGCACATTTACACACATATATACACACACGCACATATACATACACATATACATAAATGGGAGATAAATAGAGAGAAAACATACCAAAGTTGTAAAGAGAGAGAGAGAGAGAGACGCTAGAGAGAGAGAGAAATGGGGGGAACGAATTTGGTTGGAAAAAAGAAGGGGGAGGGTTTTTTTACTGACAGAATTGTCACGGATGTGTCACCGTCATTAACCGTGACAAGGTTGTCACGGGCAATGATCGTGACACGTCCGTGACAAACTTCACTTGTCACGGTCATTGATCGTGATAAAAAAAAACGCATATTTTTTTGTCACGGTCATTGACCATAACAAGCTTGGCCGCTAAAAATGTGATAATTTTACCATTTTGGTGTAGTGTAATGAGGAAAGCACTGTAAGAACTAGGAATATGTTAAGTGAGTTCACTAAAGAAGAAAAGCAACTTATCTTTGTATAACAGTAAGGGTAAGAACTGCATTTTTATGTCTGCAAATGAGCATGAATTGAAAAGAATATCTATATGTACTACTTTAAAAGAAGTCTGAAATATGTTGGTCACTACTAATGAAGGTGACGAGCGTGTCAGGACTGGAAAAATCTATATGATTATTCAACAGTATAACACACTTATGATGAATAATACTTACACATTTGATGACTTCTTGATCGAGCGCGAAAAGTAGCGTCGCGTAGGTACGCTAATCGTTGTTTTCGTTTCGCCTACTCAATACAAAAACCTAAACTACGACTGAACTTGTGAGGCAAGTACAACGGTAAGTCGGGTATCGTAAGAAATCCACAGGGAGTGATTGAATTTTAGATGTTAATTGTTTAATTACTTCAGGAATAAAAGTGTAAAATAAACAAATGAAAAGGTGATAAGGTGGTTATGGTGACAAAAGAAAATAATAAGTTAATGCTAAATTAAAGGAAAGCGAGGATCGGGATCGCATTCCACCACACGGGCTAAACAACTACTAATTAGAATTACGGTTCGAAAACATTTAATCGAGCATATTCAATTAAGCATAAACATCACACAAGAAGGAATTTAACCCAAAGTTGCGAGATTAAACATTTAACTGAAAATGGTCGCACGCGGATTAAATTCGGATTATCGCTATAAACACTAAAGTTGCGTGACAAATAAAGTTAAACGCATAATAATCCAACTTTAATACACGCGGTTTCAATTAAATGCAATTTCACACGAAAACCTAACTTTCGAGGTTCTAAACCCGTAAATGGCGGAACACAATCCCGAACCTATTTATCTACGGACAAATCATGGATTAAACTACTTTAAACAACTAATTAACTAATAAAACAAGAATTAATTAAACTAAACTAATTTATCTAGGCATGGAGATGAAGAACAAAGTAAGAAAAACAACTAAAATAACTATATTAAGGAATAAAAGGTTAAGGTACAACTTACAAAACAAAGAGTACAACCATCCAAAGCAAGAGGGATAGGGTTTAGCTCCCAATCATAAAAGCCCTAAAACTAGAGAAAAATGAAGATATCTAGATGTCTTCTCTTCAAAATGAAGAGATAAGGGTTAAATACAAAATATCCCATGGCAAAATTGTAAATAAAAGGAAAATTGCCAAATATCAGCATGGCCGAATCGATTTGGCTTTGGGGCGAATCGATTCGCCCCCTACAAGTCTGAATTCTGCAGCTTTGTCCTGTTTTACGGAAAATGCCGTCATTTCTTCGTTATAGCTCGGAATGAGGCACGGTCGGAGGCTAAGCGAAGATAACTCAGAGGACTACAACATCCAAGTAGACATTGGGCCAAAAAGCCAAAATATGAAATGACTAAAATGCCCTTGAATGTGACCTTGAGTGTACTTTCCATGTCAAAACAATCCTAAAAATGCCATAACTCCATCGATACAACTCGGAATCATGCACCGTTGGCGGACACGCGAAGAGAAATCAAAGGGCTTCAACTTCCGTGAAGAGCTCGGGATTCAAACCCGAATGCTGGAATTACTAAAATGCCCCCCGAAGATGCAAAAGTCGACGAAACAATTCCGGAAAGCGTCCGAACTTCATACTAAGCATCCAAATACCTACAAAAGCTCAATTAACCCCTGCAAAACATGTTAACATAGAAATCCGAGGTTTTCTGGTTAACGAGCATAAATATAGGGATTAAGATACCCGAGGGGGCTAATAAGGCGTAGGTTAACGGGTGAAATACGCAATATTTGCGTCGTATCACTTCTACATAAATTAACTGTTGTAATCACAAATTTGCATGCAAATGTAATCATGTATGATAGGAGGGACAGTCCATAAAATCCTTAGGACTCTTCCCTCTAAGTTTGATAATAAGCATTATGTCATTGAAGAAATGGATGACCCTAATTTGGCCCCTGAACTATTGAGTGACAAGTTAAGAACTGTTAAAATGGAACTCGAGTATAAAATATACATGACCTCAACTGCTAAAAGAACAAATGGGTCAAATTTAGTTTTCTCTTCTCAAATGACACGACCTAATTTAATTGTTCTAGACTCATGTGAATACCCTGATCTTAAGAGTCGTGATAAAAAAATAGCTCTTATGAGTAAACTTCTTAAAAGGATAATAAAGTTTAGAAATATTATGGCCACTAAACAAGGCAAAAATGGCTATCAAAATTTTTAAGGTTCAAGACCACATGATCGAAACTTTAACATACATAATAACACTAATAACAATCAAAAGCCCAAGAAAGACCTTAGCAATATTCGGTGTCATAGATGTGAAAATATGGGTCATTATACATACCAGTGTAAGTCTAAACTTAAAACCACACCAAAGGACCATATGCGAAAAACATATGATGACTTAAGTGATTCTAATAATGACAATTCAGGGGCTTTCGTAGTTAGTGAGACTTGCATGTCTTTTTGTATGAAAATTGTATATAATAATAATAAAGCATACCTACATATTGATTCTATGATTGATGCTTTGCTTACTAGTATTCCTGTGATTGATTATGTACCCAATATTATACCTGTTAGTACTGACAATGCGTCAAGTGGGTGAGTGAGTCAAAATGATAAGCTATCTGACGAATTGAATAGGTTTGCGTGTAACACCCCAACTCGAATTTAAGGGTTAATAAAGGATTAACCCGATCTGGCTCGCGCATTAATTGTGAAGTGAAATGAAACAACCTAAATAATGTTTCTAATACAATATTATTATTATTTGACGTTACAGTTATTAGCTTGTGATTCCAATTTTCATCAAACTATGTGATGTGACCCAAGGGGGTTCCCCCAAGATCAAGTAAATAGAGCTACTAACGTAAATGCATATTAAATACATACAAGTACACTGCTCTCAAAATATGGGACAACATACAACCTACCATAACAAAGAGGAGGGAGTGAGTCGAATGCTCAGTGGGAACTTATACAAATGCAGTATAGAAGTGAACGACAACAAGAATATTCACACACTACAACTACATGCATGTGAAAATACGTATATATCCACATATATACCTTTAAAAATACATGTCCAAATGTATTAAAACGTTTTATCCCAAAAACGCTATTTGATACGTTTATTCTCCTTGTCTTTACAAAATAATAATTTTGTATCTTTATGCTTAAAACTAGAATATTCTTCCTATTAACTCACCTAGTTAAATAATTCACAATTGTTGGGAAAACCTTTCATTCACTTTCAAAACGTTTATTACTCAACATTCATTAACTCACACCAGAGTTGCTTAATCATTACTTAAGACTTTCTTTCAACACACACGCACATGGTGTTAGAAAATATTCGTTAACATTGAAAGCCTTATATAACACTAATTAGGCATAAATTCTTCCAAATTTTCCCCTTAATTTAGAGGCTTTTATTACCTCGGACAATGTAAAATGAGTTGATTTATCTCATATCATTTCTAATGTCTTCGTCAAACAAGTATCATGAGTTTCGTGTATTTCTCATTGATTTTACAAATATTTAATACATGAAAGAAAGAAAGAAATCGGAAGAAGCAAGAGAGAAGAAAGAAGAAAAGTCAAAAGGGTAAAAGTGTAATTTTCACCAGGAATTCGATCAAGGACCCAAAATAAAAGTCGAATATCTCGAGTCTACGAGCGCGTAGGAACAAACGGCGTTCCATTCCAATTTCCGGAGTAGAAGTTATGAACACCCAAAGATGTGAGATGATCAGGAGAAATTGAAGAGATAGTGAAGAGAAATTGAGAAGGAAAATCGGATCGATCCGGATGGCCTACAAAAAGGATCGATCCGGCCACTAGAAGTTACTGTATAAGGAAGCATTTACCGGATCGATTCGGTCCTCCTAAAAAAAGGATCAATCCGGACCCCAAAGTTCACTGCATAAGACACATATAACGGATGGATCCGGTTGAAATAAAAAACGGATCAATTCGGTCATCAGGAAGATCGATCCGAAATGAATACCAGAATCGATCCGGGGTTCGAGATTTGTAATTATCTTCTTCAAGCTAGAGTCTTGCATGACTCCAACTCTTGTATATTTCGTAGTGTATATATTTCAAAGTCCTCCCAAACATTAAGAGACTTCTAATTAGTTTTTAGGGAAGCCTTTTACTTAGTTTTGAAGAGAGAACAATAAAAAAATCCTAGTTTTCATTAGCTTTGATTCAAGCTTCTGCAATTCAAGTAAATTCGTTTCAATTTCTTCTTTCATAATTGCTTTAGTTAATTGATTAGTTAATATTTTCATTCTTCTTAATTCTAAGTTACCTGTTAAGATGTCCTCTTTTATTAAAATCATGCTTTCTTCTTATTTTACTATGTCCGGCTAATTTTCTAAGGGTTGGGATGCATGAATCCAACCCGATGTTCTTTATAAATGCGAAAAATTTAATTTTTAATTAAATAACTGAGTTAATCATGTTGTGTGGTGATCACAACCGTTGTAAGACTTTTGATCTTGTTTGCCCTAGGTAACCAAGATGCTTAAGAGTGCAACACGCGTGTAGCTACGATGACACTTATTTACTCGTCTCTTGATTATGTATAATGCGGGCTATGATCCCTCATATATGTAATGCTTGGGAGTACTAAAGACTGGGTTTACTCAGATGTTTCAATTCCGAATTAAGTTTTAACATTGATAAATGAACTAGGTTTGGAGGAGTGTATCCTAACTCATTTTTCTCACTTGCACTTTTCACCACAATTTTTAATTTTCTGAAGTTGGTTAAAAATATTGTTCATTTATTGCTAAATTTTGTAGGTAAATTTTCTTGTTATTTCTGTTTATAGTTAGTCCATCTCTCATAATCACCTTTTCGTTCTTTTTAGAGTCGAGCTAGGATTCTCATTCTGTCCAACGTTGTTACGACTTCATTCATCCAATTTCCCTGTGAAGACGATCCCGACTTACCGGGTTTATTACTAACGTGACATGCTTGCACTTGAGCCGATATCAGCACGAACACTAGATACACATTTGTGGTTGCGTCAAGTTTTTAGCGCCGTTGCCGGCGATTTAGGTAGACTTAGGTTAGATCGAGTCAATCTAAAGCTTAGATTAAAAAAAATCCAAAAAAAAACATCTCTCAAAAGACTTTAATGCAAAATCCTGAACTTACTCAAACTCCTCAAAATACTCCAACCAGAATTCACGAAAATCTAATTATCGAGTATAATTCTGACAGTCCCCATACGCCTCGCGTTCCACAGTTTTGGGTTCCACCTCTGATCCCTGAACACTATATTGCTAGTTACACCTTGAGTCACACATCTAGGACACTGAGTGAGTATTTCGAGCCATTTGAAGAAGGAGCAATGTCTGACGCCGCTAGTTTCGGCACTGAAGAGGGAAATCCACCCTATCGTCCCATGAAAAACTTACTCTTTCTTGAACGAACTGTCACCCCTGGTTGCATTTTACTCCCGTATAATGCCGGTCAGTTCCACTTACGCAATGGGATGATACAAATTCTCCCTACTTTCCATGGCATGAATTCGGAGAAACCATACCTTCATATAAGAGAGTTCGAAGAGGCGTGTGACACATTTAGTGACTAAGCTTGCATGCAGGATTTCATTCGCCTAAATCTTTTTCCTTTTTCCTTTTTCCTTAAAGAATAAAGCCAAGACCTGGTTATGGTCTCTACCCCCGAACTCCATTATATCGAGGAGGGATATGCAATCCAAATTCATCTCAAAATTCTACCCATAGAACAAGACCAACTCTGCCAAGACTCAAATCCAAGGTTTTGACAACACGATAATGAGCCTTTTGATAAGTGTTGGGAATGTTTCGAAGAGTTGTTAAGCGTATGACCCCATCATGGTTTTGATAAACACCATTTGATCTCTTTCTTCCATAATGGGTAGACAGTGTCTTCCAAACAACTTGTGCAAACAATGTGTGAAAGACCTTTTTAGAATTTAGACTCTAGCGATACTGAGGCCCATCTTAAGCATGTCGCTGAGACTACTCAAGCATGGGACACATCTAACCCTAATACCCAAGTCCGGCCTAGACAAACATCTCTCGCTCCGACTGTATCCAATCCATACCATTTGGATAGTAATACCTTAATAGACCGTCGATTCGATCAGTTTTATAGAGATATGAAAGATTATCTTTATAGCCGGTTGAGAGATATCTCCGAATCCAGCCGTGTCGTGAAAGAAAAGGTGTGTGCTATCTGTGAGGTGAGTCATTCCAGAAAGTCATGCCCGATGATTTCCACTTAAAAAACCATGCACACCGAGCAAGTGGATGCTATAGGAGGGTTCAAGGGAAATTTTAACACCCCGCATAGGACTCGTACAACCCTTCGTGCAGAAACCATCCTGGTCTTAATTACGGACAACCACATGCTGCGATGAACCCACATTCACAGGTTGTCCCACCTCCACCCTCTCCTCAATTTTAGCAAGAACCACCTCCTCCATCTCCATATATTACTCCACCACGGAGGAACCTCGAGGATACAATAAATTAGTTTATTAACTCTCGGAGTGCAACCAATGCTAGATATGATCGCATGTTCGTCGAATGAACGCGAACATCTCAAAGTTGCAATCTTCATTGAGTATCCAAGAGAAGGGCAAGTTTCCTGCCAAGGGCCAAAGACCTCCCCAAGGTCAAACTAGTGTAAGCTCTATTTCTAATGAAAATCAAGAGCAATGTTGCGCGATAACTACTCTACATAGTGGGAAAGCTGTTGATTTATCACCTTTCCCGCACGACACACCTAAAGGCAAGGAGGTTTCTCCCGACACGAAAGAGGCTGAAGATGCCTCCTTGAATGAGTGTGATAAATATAACACTAGTGAGCCCAAATTTGTAGTGAAACCCCCCACATCCTCTTCGTTTCCCCAACGATTAGTATCTCACACCAAAGAGCCCTCTCGTGAAGATATGTTAGACGTTCTTAAGCAAGTAAAGATTAATTTACCTTTTATCGACACCATAAAGCAAATTCCTGCGTACGCTAAGTTTCTTAAGGAGTTACTTACGGTGAAACGAAAGCTAAAGGTAGAGAAAAATGTGTTTCTAGCACAGAACGTCAGCTCAATACTATCAAGTGACCTTCCACCCAAATTCAAAGATCCGAGTGCACCGACTATTTCGTACATCATGGGGGGGAATCGAATTGAGAGAGCGCTAATAGATTTAGGGACAAGTGTTAACATTATCCCTTATTCAATCTATAAGCACTTAGGTTTGTGGGACCTTAGGCCCAAAAACCTGACTCTCCGTCTCGCAGATAGTTCCATCAAGATACCTCGAGGAATCATTGAGGACGCGATCAGCCAAGTTGACACATTCTACTTCCCGGTGAATTTTGTCGCTTGGGATGAGGAGCCCTCCGTTGTTCCGAGTAATCATGTCCCTGTCATTTTAGGCCGCCCATTCTTAGCTACTGCTAATGCCTTGATTAACACTAGAAATGGGTGAATGCAACTCACGTTTGGGAATATGACTCTCGGAACAAACATCTTCAACATCACCAGTCTCGAGGGTGATGAGGGTGAATCACGAGGGATGGATTTCATGGAAGAGAAGGTACATGAAAATGAGACATCCCAAAAGCGAGAGTCGTTAGGGGTGTGCCTTATTTTATCAAGTGAGAGTGGTAGTTTTGATGATGAGAGAAAAGTGGGAGAGTTATGTTTAGTAACCGCGATTGAAAGTGAGAGAGAGTGTCTAGAGGAGAGAAAACTAGTGGAGTGAGAGATCGAGCAAGTAAGTGAGGACGTAGTCATTACTCGAGAGAGATAGTTAGGGGACGTGTGCATGGAAGATTTTGATCAAGAATTTGGGCATGTGGATGAGAGCCTGAATATAGAAGTCCAACCTTTATTGGACTCATTTAGTTACTTGGATGAGAGCGAATGGAAAGATACAATAGATGAATTCCTTCGTAATGACCATCCCTCCACATCACAGAAGTCTTCAGAAGAGAGAGAAAAAGAATGTTCTAAACACTCTCAATAAAGCGAATAGGGAGATATAAGTCTTGAAGGCTTTGAAAAAGAATTCGGGCCGGTGGATGAGAGCCTTACTATTGAAGTCCAATCCCTATTGGGCTCTTGTAGTCACTTAGAGGAAAGCGAATGGAAAGATAAAATCGATGAATTCCTTCTTTGTGACCATCCACCCATACCTCTTTAAGTACCGAAGGCAATTGAGGAGAAAATTTATGTTTCGTCTGACTTAGAGCCCGACCCATGCGTTCCAAAAATTAAAAGAAACTTAGGTGTTCCCTCCGAGTCGGTGCACGCAGGCCACGCTCTGAGTAAGCATCGCGAGGATCCCTTTTCGAGTAGTCACGACGAGTCTCTCGGTCTTTCCCTTATCTATGGGTGAGGTCCCAACTTGTTCCGATTATTGATTTACGATATGAAGACTGGAGAGACGAGGAGAGCATTGGACCCCGTTCATGGGGTCGGGTGAGCTTGTGGAGGGATGAGAGGTCATCACATCCCCAACGTGTATGGGGTTAAGTCATGTGTTAGTTTCATTTTTCATTTTAAATATTTGTTTGTTTTATTTTTCGCACTTCTTGCTTTGACTTTTTTAGATTTTAGTCCTTTTGATTGAGGACAATGCAAAAGTCTAAGTTAGGGGGGTGACGAGTGCGTATTTCTAAAACTTCACAAATTTTAAAAAATGCCCAGAAATTTTAAAAACATTAAAAAAATTTGAAAAATCCAAAAATATTTTTCTTCAAAATAAATAAAAATTCGAATTTAAAAGCTTCAAATATGTCACAAATATTTTGTCTCAAGTTGTAAAAATCAAATGCACAAAGTCAAAATTGACCAAAGATGGAAATTGAAATAAAAGTGACGACTTAACGAATAAGTGTGGAGATTAATCAACCCGGTGAGATTTTGAGCCTATCGATTTTTTTGAGTTTTTAAATCAATCCGAGTTTATGATTAACTCAAAGTTCTTTTCAACGTTTTAATAAGGCGTTGATGATCTCTATTTTATTATTTTGATCGGTTACGAGAAACGTGTGAGGTGCAGTCTCGAAACGCGCCCTAAAATATCTCTAAACTAAACTAATCTTGAGACGCATATGGTAAAGCACTTAACAATTTGGACAATGAAGTAGGCCCTCGTTTGATACCCAAAAATATTGGCCAGAAAAAATGTGAAAAATTATCCCTTCTGCAACCCAATTTGAGTTGAATAAGTTTTTCCCTTTCATTTGGCAACCCAAAAAACTCCAATTGGCCCGGAATTGTGAAAGTTGATAATCCCAGAAATTAAGTCCGAAAAGTGCATAAAAAGGGGCAAGAAAAAATAGAAAATGCTCAACAAAAATAGCAAGAAAAGAAAAGTGTGAAAAATAGAAGAAAAATAGAAAAAGAATAAAAAATGAGCAAATGCCCGAAAAAGCACTAACGAACATCATAAGAAAAAATTCCAATTTCGGATTTCCCCACCATTTCCAATTTACCCAAATAGACCTTAAATCCAAGAAAGTCCTAACCGAGTCTGAATTGCGAATTTGATTACTGCGTGGAGAGCTAAGGCACAAAAGATAATATAAGAGATTAAATGGTGTGAATATAAGATGATATTTACCGTTTCCCAATAACCGTATTCCGATGAAGAGATCTTTTCACCCATAAATTTTCATTTTTCATAATTGTGTGCGTGAACTTGTGTTCCATTAAATTTACTCCTTATATCACGCATACCGAGAGAATAGTTACCTTTTCGAGTAATTCGTTTGTGAGAGCATCCCATGAGCATTTGAAATCAAAGCGAACTTTTGAAAAGTAGCGTACTGATCAATCGGTGAAAATTAGCGGTTCGATTTTTGGCTTCGCACACACACACTATGGCTTGAAACTCGTGAATATGATTTTATCGTGACATTTTTGGGGAGTTTAAATTGTACAATTCTTAAGTATTTTGATTTTTATTTGAGTCAATAACGAATTTTGTGGGTATATTCACTGCAAACCCTCATGAGACACCACTCGTCCTACTAGGGTAACCTAGGGGTTTAAAGGCTTGTTGTATACGCTAAATGTAATCTCTCACCCGCGAAAGAGGTATACTATCTCATGTTAAGATTTACACCATGTTTTGATGCTTTTATATTGCTCGAGATGATCAAAGTTCTAAGTTAGGGGGGTTTGATTAGGCATAAATTCTTAAAAATTTTCCCTTTAATTTGAGGCTTTTATTACCTCGGATAATATAAAACGAGTTCATTTATCTCATATCATTGCTAATGGCTTCGTCTAACAAGTATCCCGAGTTTCGTGTATTTCTCATTGATTTTATAGGTGTTTAGTACATGAAAGAACTAAAAAAACTGGAAGAAGCAAGAGAGAAGAAAGAAGAAAAGCCAAAAGGGTAAAAGTGTAATTTCCACCAGGAATCCGGTCAAGGACCCAAAATAAAAGTCGAAGATCTCGAGTCTACGAGCGCGTAGGAAGAAACGGAGTTCCAATCTGAGTCCCGGAGTAGAAGTTATGAAGACCCAAAGATGTGAGATGATCATGAGAAATTGAAGATATAATGAAGAGAAATTGAGAAGGAAAACCGGATCGATCCGGATGGCCTACAAAAAGGATCAATCCGTCCACTAGAAGTTAATGTGTAAGGAAGCATTTATCGGATCGATCCAGTCCTCCTAAAAAAAGGATCAATCCGGACCCCAAAGTGCACTGCATAAGACATATATAACGAATCGATTCGATTGAAATAAAAAATGGATCGATCCGGTCATCAGGCAGATCGATCCGAAATGATTACCCGGATCAATATGGGGTTCGAGATTTGTTATTATCTTCTTCAAGCTAGAGTCTTGCATAACTCCAACTCTTGTATATATCATAGTGTATATATTTCAAAGTCTTCCCATACATTAAGAGGCTTCTAATTAGTTTTTAAGGAAGCTGTTTACTTAGTTTTGAAAAGAGAACAATAAAAAAAAACCTAGTTTTCATTTAACTTTGATTCAAGCTTCTGCAATTCAAGTAAATTTGTTCCAATTTCTTCTTTCATAATTGTTTTAGTTAATTGATTAGTTGATAATTTCATTCTTCTTAATTCTAGGTTACTAGTTAAGATGTCTTCTTTTATTAAAATCATGCTTTCTTCTTATTTTACTATGTCCGGTTAATTTTCTAAGGGTTGGGATGCATGAATCCAATACGATATTCTTTATAAATGCGCAAAATTTAATTTTGAATTAAATAACTGAGTTAATTGTGTTATGTGGTGATCACAACCGTTGTAAGACTTTTGATCTCGTTTGCCCTAGGTAACCGGGATGCTTAAGAGTGCAACGCGCATGTAGCTACTACGACACTGCTTTACTCGTCTCTTGATTATGTATGATGCGGGCTACGTTTCCTCATATATGTAATGCTTTGGAGTACTAAAGACTGGGTTTACTCAGATGTTTCAATTCCGAATTAAGTTTTAACATTGATAAATAAACTAGGGTTGGAGGAGTGTATCCTGACTCATTTTTCTCACTTGCACTTTTCATTACAGTTTTTAATTTTCTTAAGTAGGTCAAAAATCTTTTTCACTTATTTTTAAATTCTGTAGGTAAATTTTCTTATTATTTATGTTTATAGTTAGTCCATCTCCCATAATCACCTTTTCGTTCTTTTTAGAGTCGAGTTAGGATTCTCATTTTGTCCAACGTTGTTACGACTTCGTTCGTCCTATTTCCCTATAGCGACGATCCCGACTTACCGGGTTTATTACTAACGAGACAGGCTTGCACTTGAGCCTATATCATCACGAACACTAGATACACATTTGTGGTCGCATCAAACACTCACACTTATGTTATTATGGGTTTAAACCTCATTAGATATCTTAATTACCCATTAAGTCACCTTGCCTAATCATTTTACTTTTCTTATGGGCATTAATCATTATTCCTAAATTACTTATCCACATTACATTAATTGGAACCTTAAACATTTACACAAGTTAGGTTATTTCTATCTTATAATCCGTTTCTTAATCTTATCATGTTCCAATTAAATGCCATTATCTTTTTCCAGAATCCACCAATATCCTGGGATTTCACGGACTACACATCGTCGGTTTCAGTCACCATATGCTAACTACGCAATCGGTTTGGGGTCTTTCACCACTAGGAATGTTATGCATTTCTTAATTATTCCCCGTCATCATTCGAGTGTTACTTTATCCTTTCAATGTATTTACATTATTCCAATGTCCACATTAATCCACATTTACGGGACAAAGACAAAAGCCTGGACTTCATTGTCCATTTTTCCATTAACAATTGGAAAATTATTTATTTCTCCATTAAGCCCTTTATTCACCCACACGTTGATTTTATACCAAAAATCACTAACACCTTAGGACTTAATCATTTTCACCCCCACTAGTGCAAAAACATTTATCAACATTTTTAATTCATAAAGATGTTCCACTTTAAGTAAATTTACCAAATTACACTTTTATTGCCAAAACATGCAATTTAGTCACTTAGAGGAAAGCGAATGGAAAGATAAAATCGATGAATTCCTTCTTTGTGACCATCCACCCATACCTCTTTAAGTACCGAAGGCAATTGAGGAGAAAATTTATGTTTCGTCTGACTTAGAGCCCGACCCATGCGTTCCAAAAATTAAAAGAAACTTAGGTGTTCCCTCCGAGTCGGTGCACGCAGGCCACGCTCTGAGTAAGCATCGCGAGGATCCCTTTTCGAGTAGTCACGACGAGTCTCTCGGTCTTTCCCTTATCTATGGGTGAGGTCCCAACTTGTTCCGATTATTGATTTACGATATGAAGACTGGAGAGACGAGGAGAGCATTGGACCCCGTTCATGGGGTCGGGTGAGCTTGTGGAGGGATGAGAGGTCATCACATCCCCAACGTGTATGGGGTTAAGTCATGTGTTAGTTTCATTTTTCATTTTAAATATTTGTTTGTTTTATTTTTCGCACTTCTTGCTTTGACTTTTTTAGATTTTAGTCCTTTTGATTGAGGACAATGCAAAAGTCTAAGTTAGGGGGGTGACGAGTGCGTATTTCTAAAACTTCACAAATTTTAAAAAATGCCCAGAAATTTTAAAAACATTAAAAAAATTTGAAAAATCCAAAAATATTTTTCTTCAAAATAAATAAAAATTCGAATTTAAAAGCTTCAAATATGTCACAAATATTTTGTCTCAAGTTGTAAAAATCAAATGCACAAAGTCAAAATTGACCAAAGATGGAAATTGAAATAAAAGTGACGACTTAACGAATAAGTGTGGAGATTAATCAACCCGGTGAGATTTTGAGCCTATCGATTTTTTTGAGTTTTTAAATCAATCCGAGTTTATGATTAACTCAAAGTTCTTTTCAACGTTTTAATAAGGCGTTGATGATCTCTATTTTATTATTTTGATCGGTTACGAGAAACGTGTGAGGTGCAGTCTCGAAACGCGCCCTAAAATATCTCTAAACTAAACTAATCTTGAGACGCATATGGTAAAGCACTTAACAATTTGGACAATGAAGTAGGCCCTCGTTTGATACCCAAAAATATTGGCCAGAAAAAATGTGAAAAATTATCCCTTCTGCAACCCAATTTGAGTTGAATAAGTTTTTCCCTTTCATTTGGCAACCCAAAAAACTCCAATTGGCCCGGAATTGTGAAAGTTGATAATCCCAGAAATTAAGTCCGAAAAGTGCATAAAAAGGGGCAAGAAAAAATAGAAAATGCTCAACAAAAATAGCAAGAAAAGAAAAGTGTGAAAAATAGAAGAAAAATAGAAAAAGAATAAAAAATGAGCAAATGCCCGAAAAAGCACTAACGAACATCATAAGAAAAAATTCCAATTTCGGATTTCCCCACCATTTCCAATTTACCCAAATAGACCTTAAATCCAAGAAAGTCCTAACCGAGTCTGAATTGCGAATTTGATTACTGCGTGGAGAGCTAAGGCACAAAAGATAATATAAGAGATTAAATGGTGTGAATATAAGATGATATTTACCGTTTCCCAATAACCGTATTCCGATGAAGAGATCTTTTCACCCATAAATTTTCATTTTTCATAATTGTGTGCGTGAACTTGTGTTCCATTAAATTTACTCCTTATATCACGCATACCGAGAGAATAGTTACCTTTTCGAGTAATTCGTTTGTGAGAGCATCCCATGAGCATTTGAAATCAAAGCGAACTTTTGAAAAGTAGCGTACTGATCAATCAGTGAAAATTAGCGGTTCGATTTTTGGCTTCGCACACACACACTATGGCTTGAAACTCGTGAATATGATTTTATCGTGACATTTTTGGGGAGTTTAAATTGTACAATTCTTAAGTATTTTGATTTTTATTTGAGTCAATAACGAATTTTGTGGGTATATTCACTGCAAACCCTCATGAGACACCACTCGTCCTACTAGGGTAACCTAGGGGTTTAAAGGCTTGTTGTATACGCTAAATGTAATCTCTCACCCGCGAAAGAGGTATACTATCTCATGTTAAGATTTACACCATGTTTTGATGCTTTTATATTGCTCGAGATGATCAAAGTTCTAAGTTAGGGGGGTTTGATTAGGCATAAATTCTTAAAAATTTTCCCTTTAATTTGAGGCTTTTATTACCTCGGATAATATAAAACGAGTTCATTTATCTCATATCATTGCTAATGGCTTCGTCTAACAAGTATCCCGAGTTTCGTGTATTTCTCATTGATTTTATAGGTGTTTAGTACATGAAAGAACTAAAAAAACTGGAAGAAGCAAGAGAGAAGAAAGAAGAAAAGCCAAAAGGGTAAAAGTGTAATTTCCACCAGGAATCCGGTCAAGGACCCAAAATAAAAGTCGAAGATCTCGAGTCTACGAGCGCGTAGGAAGAAACGGAGTTCCAATCTGAGTCCCGGAGTAGAAGTTATGAAGACCCAAAGATGTGAGATGATCATGAGAAATTGAAGATATAATGAAGAGAAATTGAGAAGGAAAACCGGATCGATCCGGATGGCCTACAAAAAGGATCAATCCGTCCACTAGAAGTTAATGTGTAAGGAAGCATTTATCGGATCGATCCAGTCCTCCTAAAAAAAGGATCAATCCGGACCCCAAAGTGCACTGCATAAGACATATATAACGAATCGATTCGATTGAAATAAAAAATGGATCGATCCGGTCATCAGGCAGATCGATCCGAAATGATTACCCGGATCAATATGGGGTTCGAGATTTGTTATTATCTTCTTCAAGCTAGAGTCTTGCATAACTCCAACTCTTGTATATATCATAGTGTATATATTTCAAAGTCTTCCCATACATTAAGAGGCTTCTAATTAGTTTTTAAGGAAGCTGTTTACTTAGTTTTGAAAAGAGAACAATAAAAAAAAACCTAGTTTTCATTTAACTTTGATTCAAGCTTCTGCAATTCAAGTAAATTTGTTCCAATTTCTTCTTTCATAATTGTTTTAGTTAATTGATTAGTTGATAATTTCATTCTTCTTAATTCTAGGTTACTAGTTAAGATGTCTTCTTTTATTAAAATCATGCTTTCTTCTTATTTTACTATGTCCGGTTAATTTTCTAAGGGTTGGGATGCATGAATCCAATACGATATTCTTTATAAATGCGCAAAATTTAATTTTGAATTAAATAACTGAGTTAATTGTGTTATGTGGTGATCACAACCGTTGTAAGACTTTTGATCTCGTTTGCCCTAGGTAACCGGGATGCTTAAGAGTGCAACGCGCATGTAGCTACTACGACACTGCTTTACTCGTCTCTTGATTATGTATGATGCGGGCTACGTTTCCTCATATATGTAATGCTTTGGAGTACTAAAGACTGGGTTTACTCAGATGTTTCAATTCCGAATTAAGTTTTAACATTGATAAATAAACTAGGGTTGGAGGAGTGTATCCTGACTCATTTTTCTCACTTGCACTTTTCATTACAGTTTTTAATTTTCTTAAGTAGGTCAAAAATCTTTTTCACTTATTTTTAAATTCTGTAGGTAAATTTTCTTATTATTTATGTTTATAGTTAGTCCATCTCCCATAATCACCTTTTCGTTCTTTTTAGAGTCGAGTTAGGATTCTCATTTTGTCCAACGTTGTTACGACTTCGTTCGTCCTATTTCCCTATAGCGACGATCCCGACTTACCGGGTTTATTACTAACGAGACAGGCTTGCACTTGAGCCTATATCATCACGAACACTAGATACACATTTGTGGTCGCATCAAACACTCACACTTATGTTATTATGGGTTTAAACCTCATTAGATATCTTAATTACCCATTAAGTCACCTTGCCTAATCATTTTACTTTTCTTATGGGCATTAATCATTATTCCTAAATTACTTATCCACATTACATTAATTGGAACCTTAAACATTTACACAAGTTAGGTTATTTCTATCTTATAATCCGTTTCTTAATCTTATCATGTTCCAATTAAATGCCATTATCTTTTTCCAGAATCCACCAATATCCTGGGATTTCACGGACTACACATCGTCGGTTTCAGTCACCATATGCTAACTACGCAATCGGTTTGGGGTCTTTCACCACTAGGAATGTTATGCATTTCTTAATTATTCCCCGTCATCATTCGAGTGTTACTTTATCCTTTCAATGTATTTACATTATTCCAATGTCCACATTAATCCACATTTACGGGACAAAGACAAAAGCCTGGACTTCATTGTCCATTTTTCCATTAACAATTGGAAAATTATTTATTTCTCCATTAAGCCCTTTATTCACCCACACGTTGATTTTATACCAAAAATCACTAACACCTTAGGACTTAATCATTTTCACCCCCACTAGTGCAAAAACATTTATCAACATTTTTAATTCATAAAGATGTTCCACTTTAAGTAAATTTACCAAATTACACTTTTATTGCCAAAACATGCAATTTAGTCTTATAACAAGTACCATTTTATAAATTTAAGTTTTCGACACGACATTTAAACTCATTTAGCCATTTTTAACACTTGTTCAATACCATATTTTACTAAACTTTCGTAGCTAACACTCCAACTTTTTTATTATATAATTTCACACATTTTACATATTAAAATCCTATTTGATACATATTTGATATATACACTTTTTTCTTGGGTTTTTACACCTTAATACCCATTTATCCATTATTTACATATTTGGCCTTTTTTACTTCTCTCATTTTCATTAGGTCACAACTCCATGTAAAAATCTTACTTTCACATATTTATACATTGAACCTGATAGGCCCCAAGTGTAACCTCGGCCCAGAGACACCAACCTCGGCCGAGATGATGGCCGAGACATTGATCGACCCTATGTAGGCCATGGGCCCACGATATCATCCCTCGGCCGGACCAGGGTCGGCTTAGGCCGACACTATCACTTACATTTATAAGGGACACTACGCGCATCGCAGGCATCAACAGCATCCTCATATACCTGGGTATGGCAACCTCGGCCGAGAGTAGGTCGAGGTGACATGGAGCCTTGGTAACCTTCAACATGGAACCAGCCCAACCTCGGCTTGGGCCGAGGTGACAAGAAGCATTAGTCATTCATCAGCATGTCCAACCTCGGCTGGGGCTGACCCCAGCATAATGTCTCGGCTGAGATCAGGCCGAGACTCCCTATGACACATCTCAGATTGAACGGACATCAAGCCTTTACAGCTCGGCCTCCCCCAGGCCGAGGTCATCCACCAATATGGCGGCCGAGCATCTGTTGACATTTGGATAAGGACACATGGGCAGAAATCAGTTGTAACAAGATTATTCTCCACACATGGGGAGAATATTTCATCATCATTCCTTACAGGTGACAGTGACAGATGACATTCCCACATTGGTGAGGCTACCACACACATGCTCATTACATGCATGGGGGGTACATTACACCCCCTAGGCACTATATATAGGGATCATCCCCTACCTTGCAAAAGGATCCCCAGTTGTTCAACCCTAGCAAAAACTCTGTCTAAACATACAGTTGAGAGAGAGAGCTTGAGAGATTGTATCCATGGCCATTAGTGCCTTCATTCAGTGATATTACTCACACACTCACAGTGGACGTAGGCCAGATTGGCTGAACCACTTATATACTCGTGCCCTCTCCTCTTATACTCATCTCATTCTCTTATCACTTTGTATAACTGTGTTTCCATTGTTATTCTTGTATTGAGCTTGAAAACATCTTACCTGGTGGTGCTGATCCCAGCATTATCATTTTGGCGCCGTCTGTGGGAAGCGAGAAGCTATCTCTTCCTCTTTTTCTGCTTAACCTCATCGGAGACTGTGGTTGTGAACCAGGAACCACCCCTTGCGTGGAGCTGTTTCACCATTGAAAGAGGTCCGTTAAGGTATTAAGCTCACTTGCTACTCAAGCTCTATAGTGTTAACATATGGCACCAGACTTACCACCACCTCTTCCGCCGCCCGGGGGTGGAGGGGCTAGTTCCAGTCAGGCTCCTCCCCAGTCCGAAATGGCGGATGTAGCAGTAGCCTTGAAGTCTTTAGCTACAACACAACAAGCCATGAAGGAGCAATTTGCCCAGCTCAGTCAAACCATGATGATGAGGCCACCTGGAGTCTCACTGGACATGATCACTCCGGCGGCAGTTCAGCCCCATCCTGACGCCAGGGGACCACCCCAGGCGCCGATGAAAGACCAGCCTGCACCCCAGCGGAGGAGGGACGTTGCTGACCCTAGGCGCTTACGCTTGGGGAGGCAGGGAAACCCTTGCCCAGAGGACAGGTATGATGACCTAGAAGCTGAAGAAGCCCCAAAAGACTGCTGGGAGCCGTATGAGGTGTCAAATGACACTATACGACCTCTTAGGCAGAGTCAAGGATGTGTCGGCCGAAGAAGAGAAGAGGCCTAACAAAGAGGGTCGGCCTTTGACAGGCTGAGCAGAGGGTCGGCCTTCGAGAGGCTGGGCCCGGTGAATGACCTAAGACACAGGCTATCAAGGTCGAGGAGCGCAGCAGGCTCTCAGAGAGGGGGTAGGCAAGGTCGGCCAGACCAAGGCCGACCCTGTAGAGGAAGCGCCAGGGAACAGGAAGAGGTCAACAGTCAACGTGTTGTGGCTGGGGAACCCTCTGTCCATCGCAGGGAGGTGGCAGGGGATAACCTCGGCCAAGTTGATGACAAAAGACCCTGTAATGATTCTATCCAACGCCTTGAGGAGAAGATAGGAGACCTCATTAAAAGCAGAGACCCATTATAGAGGGGTTACTCAGAGGGGTCCCCATTTGTGGCTAGGATAGTAGGGTTCCCAACCCCAGCCAAGTTCAAGCCTCCTACGGTGACTCCTAAGTATGATGGCAGCACTAACCTTGTGCACCATATCGAGATGTATCAGTCGGCAGCGGACATATACTCGATACCCGATGAGATGAAGTGCAGGGCCTTCTCAGGGACATTGACAGGGGCAGCTCATAGTTGGTTTACCTCCCTTCCGAAGAACTCAATTGAGAACTTCAAAGGCCTGGCTGAGCAGTTCATCCACAACTTCTGCTTTGGGGTAAGACCCCAAAAGAAGACTACCCACCTGCTGTATGTCAAACAAGCCAAGGGTGAAAGCCTAAGAGGCTACATAGTAAGATTCTACAAAGAGAAGTTGGAGGTGGAAGATTATGAAGAGAGCATAGCCATGACCGCCCTTATAGGAGGCCTTCAGAAGGGGAAGCTACTGTGGAAATTGGCGGAAGACCCCCCAGGTCTATGGCGGAGCTACTGGTAACCGCAGGGAAGGTGATGAATGCGGAAGAGGCGATGGCAGCCAAATATGAGGAGGAGAACCGCGGTAGCACTGGGAGGTCCCAAAGCAAGAAAGAGGGGAAGAAGAGGTCAGGTGATGACAAGTTTGCTCATTACACTCCTCTGACTGTGAGCTGTGAACACATCCTTAATGAGATTAAGATTGACCGGACTCTGAGGTGGTCGGAGAAACTGAAGGCCCCGCCATATAAGAGGAATAAAAACCTAAGGTGTGAGTTCCATCAGGATCACGACCATATCACAGACAGATGCTTCGCTTTAAAGGATGAGATTGAGAAGATGCTGAATTCTGGAAAGCTGAGGAAGTATGTGGATGGCAAGGCTCCGAAGGGTGGAAGAGAAGACCCTAAGAAGAGAAGAAATGACAGATGCCGTGGCGATGTCCCGGCCAGAAGGAACGATGATTCAGAGGGAGATGATGAAGATGACCCGGATCTTCCGCCAAAGGATGACAACACCCCGGTGAAGAGGGTCGGTATGATCTCCTTTGGTGTTAGCACCATATGTGGGGGATTCGCAGGAGGTGGCTCTGAGGTAGCCGATATGAAGGCTCATGTAGCAGAGGCCAGGTCAGTGGACAAGCCTGAGGTTGTGAATCTAACGTCTTCCGATGCCGTGCAGAAGAGTAAGAAGGTGGATATGGACACCCTCGTAGTGGGGTTCTCCAGACTCGACTTCAAGGGCATCTTAGCCCCCCATGATGACCCTTTGGTCATAACAACAAGGGTGCATGGGTGCGAGGTAGGAAGGATCCTCATAGACGGGGGAAGCTCAGCAGACATGATGTTCTGGCCTTGTTTCAAGAGCCTGGGTCTTAGCAGGGCAAGGCTGGTGCCCTACCGTCACCCATTGATAGGCTTCAGTGGTGAAAAGGTGCACCCCTTGGGCATGTATGAAATGGATGTACGGATGGGGGATGAGTGGCCTAAGAGGCTGACCAAGAAGATAAACTTTTTCGTCATGGATGAAAATGTTTTCTCGGCCTACAACCTCATCGTAGGAAGGGTGGCCCTCAAAGAGTTTGAAGCCGTGCCATCGATGGTCCATCAGATGCTAAAATTCCTGACTCCTTATGGAGTAGGGGAAGTGGAAGGGGACCAGACCACGGCGCGGGAGTGTTACTTCAACTCGGCCGAAGAGAGAGAGGCCCATAAGAAAGCAACCACCACTTACATCATTGTCACTCTTGACCCAAGAGACGAAACAAAATTGAAGAAGGGTGAGGCCGCGGAAGAGGTAGAATCCATCGTCCTCAATGAGGATGAGCCGAAAAAACCGTCCAGGTCGGTAAGGCCCTAGAGCCAGGGATCAAGGAAGAGCTGGTAAAATTCCTCAGAAGGAGACAAAGTGTCTTCGCATGGAGTCATGCAGACATGACTGGTATCGACCCTGAGGTCATGAGCCACAAGCTCAACGTAGACAGAGATGCCAGGCCGATCAAGCAGAGATGAAGAGTGTACTCCAGGGAGAAGTATGACGTCATTTGAGAAGAGGTAAAAAAGTTGGAAGAGGCTGAGTTCATAAGAGAGGTCACCTACCCGGAGTGGCTCTCAAATGTAGTCATCGTACCTAAGGCCAATGGGAAGTGGCGAATGTGTGTATATTTCACTGACTTGAACAGGTCTTGCCCGAAAGATAGCTATCCTTTACCTAGGATAGACCAGATGGTGGACGCGACGGCAGGGCACGAGCTCATGAGCTTCATGGACGCTTATTTAGGCTACAACCAAATCTTCATGGATGCTGAAGACTCTGAGAAGACAACCTTCATTACTGACAAAGGGACGTACTGCTACAAGGTGATGCCCTTCGGTCTAAAAAATACGGGGGCAACGTATCAACGTCTTGTTAATAAGATGTTCGAGGAGCAAATTGGTAAGACCATGGAGGTGTATGTGTATGATATGCTAACGAAGATCCTGAAAGTATGTACGCACGTAGCGGACCTTGAGAAGACCTTTGACGTCATGGACTCATATAGAATGAAGCTCAACCCAGCGAAGTGTGTCTTCGGGGTAGGAGCCGGGAAGTTCATAGGGTTCATCGTTAATCAGAGGGGGATTGAAGCAAACCCTGAGAAAATCAAGGCCTTGCTCGACATGAAGACTCCTAGGAGTATCAAGGATGTCTAGAGACTCACCGGAAGAGTGGCTGCCCTTAACAGGTTTGTTTCTAGGGCAACGGACAAGTGTCTTCCATTCTTTAAAGTTCTAAGAAAGGCCTTCCAGTGGGATGAAGAGTGTGAAAAATCCTTCAACCAACTCAAGTTCTACTTAGGGTCTCCCTTATTGCTGTCTCGGCCCACCACGGGGGAAAGGTTATTTGTGTATCTGGCAGTCTCTGAATCAGCCATCAGCGCGGCCATCATACGGGAAGAGGATGGAATCCAGAGGCCTGTGTACTTCAACAGTAAGGCTCTTCAAGGGTCTGAACAGAACTATCCCCGAATGTAGAAGTTGGCTTATGCCCTGATACATGCCTCAAGGAAGATGAAGCCTTACTTCCAAGTTCACTCCATGGTAGTCCTCACTGACTCCCCACTAAGGCAGGTTCTGCACAAACCTGAGAAGTCCGAAAGATTAATGACCTGGGCCATCGAGCTAGGAGAATATGATCTTACCTACCAGCCTAGGACAGCCATCAAGGGGCAGGCCCTCGCAGACTTTGTCGCAAAGTTCACCTGGGAAGAGGTCGATAGAGGTTTGGAAGAGGCCGAGACAGAGAAAGGCTTAGATGACGGCAAAAAGACGAACCATAGTGTCTTCCGAGATTCGAAAGAGACTGCACCAAATGTCTTCCGAGGCCGAGAAGAGGTCATCCCAGGCAAAACCCGGAGCAGAGTGAAAGATAACGAAGAGGATCGATACCTCTTCAAGAAGGGGGTTATGAGAGAAGGGGTCTTCTCATCAGATGCAGACGTATGGAGCCTCTTCGTTGATGGCTCTTCCTGTGACAGTGGAAGCGGCGCGGGGCTAATACTCTCGGATCTAGATGGCGCCAGCATTGAATACTCCTTGAGGTTCAACTTCCAGGCCTCTAACAACGAGTCCGAGTATGAGGCCATGATAACAGGTCTCTTATTGGCAACAACTCTTCGAGTAAAGCGACTCCTACTCCATAGCGACTCAAGGTTGGTTGTCAATCAAGTGTTGGGGGTATACGAGGCCAAAGATGAAAGGATGGCCAAGTACTTAAAGAAGGTAAGAAGGTTGTTAGAGTATTTTGAAGAAGCAAAGCTGAAGAGAGTACCTCGACTGAGAAACAATCACGCTGATGCATTGGCAAGGCTGGCCTCAGCAATGAAGACAGATTTGGGAAGGACCATTTCAATCGAGGTCTTAGGAAAAGAAAGCATCGAGGAGGACGAGGTATGCAGCTCTTGTCATAATGTGAAACTAGGAGACTCATGGATCGACCCGCTCGTCAGATACCTAAGAGACGGAGAGCTACCTGAGTCCAAGATGGAAAGAATAAAGTTGAGATACAGGGCTGCCAAGTTCTCAATAGTAGGAGATGTCTTGTACAAAAAGGGGTTTCTATTGCCTCTCCTCAGATGTGTGCATCCCATAGAAGTGCCCCAGATCTTACAGGAGGTTCATGAGGGTTCTTGCTCTAGCCACATTGGGGGAAGGCCCTTAGCCAAGAGGATCATCACTCAGGGATACTGGTGGCCTACCTTGTCTAAGGACGCTGCAGACTATGTGAAGAGGTGTGACAAATGTCAAAGGTTCGCCACTATCCCTCATCAACCCCATCAGCCTATGACGTCAATCTCTTCTCCATGGCCATTTGCGGTATGGGGAATTGACTTGGTAGGACCTTTGCCAAGAGCTGTCAACAACTATAGATTTTGATAGTTACGATTGACTACTTTTCAAAGTGGATGGAGGCAGAACCGATGATAACAATTACAGAGCAGAAGACCTTCCAGTTCATTTGGAAGAACATCATATACAGATATGGCCTCCCAAACACTCTCATCTCGGATAATGGGACCCAGTTTAAGAACTCCTCCTTAGAAAAGTATTGCCTAAGAGTGGGGATTAAACAGTTCTTCTCATCTCCTGGCCGACCTCATGCAAATGGACAGACCGAGGTCACTAACAGAACTATCTTGGACGGAATCAAGAAGAGGTTAGAAGATGCAAAGGGGAGATGGACAGAAAAGATCTACGCTGTGTTATGGGCCTACAGAACCACGGCAAGGACACCGATAGGGGAAACCCCATTCATGCTGGCACATGGCTTAGAGGCCGTCATACCGACGGAAGTAGGACTACCAACTCATCGGATTCAGACCTACGACCCTGACAGCAATGGGGAGAAGAGGAGGCTAGACCTGGATCTTATCGAAGAAAGAAGGGAAGACACAGAGGTCAGAAAAGCAGCCTACCAGCAGAGGTCAGCGAAATTCTACAACCAGAGGGTGAAGTCAAGACCCATTGTAGTGGGAGATCTAGTGCTAAAGAAGACCCTACAGAAGGCAAAGAAGCTACACCCAAACTGGCATGGCCCCTACAAAGTAACGAAAGAGGTTGTGCTTGGCACTTACAGGCTAGAAAACCTAGAAGGATAACCTTTCACTAACCCATGGAATGCTGACCATCTCAAGAAATATTACATATGATGTTGCCTAGAATTTTATGTAAATGTACCATCTTATTGAGAATAGTTTATTAATAAAGATCAATTTCCATGACAGTTCTTGCTTCACTCTTAGATCAGAAATTTAAGTAAATGTACCATCTTATGGGGATAACATCTTAGGTGATGACCTCAGACCCTCATAACATCACTCCCTGGTGACGAGGTCTGAGCTCAGACACCTTAACAGATGACCCCAGACTCTTAACATCATTAACTTGGTGAGATTTATTATGGGGCTAACGTCTTAGGTGATGACCTCAGACCCTCATAACATCACTCGATGGTGACGAGGTCTGAGCTCAAACACCTTAACAGATGACCCCAGACTCTTAACATCATTAACTTGGTGAGATTTATTATGGGGCTAACGTCTTAGGTGATGACCTCAGACCCTCATAACATCACTCGATGGTGACGAGGTCTGAGCTCAGACACCTTAACAGATGACCTCATACCCTTAACATCATTAACTTGGTGAGATTTATTATGGGGATAACGTCTTAGGTGATGACCTCAGACCCTCATAACATCACTCGGTGGTGACGAGGTCTGAGCTCAGACACCTTAACAGATGACCCCATACTCTTAACATCATTAACTTGGTGAGATTTATTATGGGGCTAACGTCTTAGGTGATGACCTCAGACCCTCATAACATCACTCGGTGGTGACGAGGTCTGAGTTCAGACACCTTAACAGATGACCCCAGACTCTTAACATCATTAACTTGGTGAGATTTATTATGGGGATAACGTCTTAGGTGATGACCTCAGACCCTCATAACATCACTCGGCGGTGACGAGGTCTGAGTTCAGACACCTTAACAGATGACCCCAGACTCTTAACATCATTAATTTGGTGAATTATGAGGCTAACATCTTAGGTGATGACCTCATACCTTCATAACATCACTCGGTGGTGACGAGGTCTGAGTTCAGACACCTTAACAGATGACCTCAGACCCTTAACATCATTAATTTGGTGAATTATGAGGCTAACATCTTAGGTGATGACCTCAGACCTTCATAACATCACTCGGTGGTGATGAGGTATGAGCTCAGACACCTTAGCAAATGACCTCAGACCTTTAATATCATTAATTTGGTGAATTATGAGGCTAACATCTTAGGTGATGACCTCAGACCCTCATAACACCACTCGGTGGTGACGAGGTCTGAGTTCAGACACCTTAGCAGATGACCTCAGACTCTTAACATCATTAATTTGGTCAATTATGAG
Organism: Sambucus nigra; assembly: GCA_949130495.1. Taxonomy (NCBI): domain Eukaryota; kingdom Viridiplantae; phylum Streptophyta; class Magnoliopsida; order Dipsacales; family Adoxaceae; genus Sambucus; species Sambucus nigra. The sequence goes on along the minus strand of OX422211.1, from coordinate 197,756,941 downwards.
GCTAACATCTTAGGTGATGACCTCAGACCCTCATAACATCACTCGGTGGTAGGTCTGAGCTCAGACACCATAGTTAGATGACCTCAGACTCTTAACATCATTAATTTGGTGAATTATGAGGATAACATCTTAGGTGATGACCTCATACCTTCATAACATCACTCGGTGGTGACGAGGTCTAAGCTCAGACACCTTAGCAGATGACCTCAGACCCTTAACATCATTAATTTGGTGAAGGTTATAAGAATAGCATCTCAGGCAATGACCTCAGAGCCTAATTACAATTCAGTGGTGAAGAGACCTGAGGCCAGAATTACTGACTGAGTATAAACAAGAACACTGCAACAAAGTAATAGAAGAGATTGACATTCAGTAAAAGGAAGAGATCATATAGAATTCAGAGGTATTGATTACAAATATTCCTTACAAAATACTGAGGTATTACAAGTTACAAATTACAAATTTGTTACAAGTTAAAAAAGACTAAAGGTCTGAGGGGGGAGCATTAACAGTCTCGGCTGGGTTGACTTGATCAGCATTGGTCACCTCGGCCACATCATCAGCATGGTCTGTCCCTCCGAGCTCGGTCCCTCCCAGAGTTGCAGTCTCGGCTGGAGCAGCAACCTCGTCCTCCACCTCTTGAAGCGCCTGAGCAAATTGAGGGTTAGCAAAGCCGAGACTTATAAAGTCAGAGGCCTTTAGGGTGCCGACCTCCTTCTCTCTGACTTCAGCCCATTTGGTAGTGGCCTTGATACCTCTTTCAAGATATTCAAAGCCAAAACCCATGAACTCGTCTGAGCTTTTGTACTCATAAATTATTTTGGGGGAGGCATCTTCAAGGGCAGCTTTGACAGCCGAGCTGACCTTCTGCTGCAGCACGTCGTCTTTGGCCTTCAGGGCTTTGGCATGCTCTTTGACGAGCAGAGAGATGTATTTTTCCAACCCCTTAGCCTTATTTTCAGAGTTCTGCAGCTCTGACTTCAGACGGTCGACCTCAGCATTCAGGGCACTCTCAACCTTCTCGGCCTCTTGCCCCTTCTGTATAAGGGGCAATTTCCTCATAGCCCAGTTCGATAGTTGATACATGGCAGTCACTCCCTGAACATTTAATGAAGAGGTTAAGCAGGAGAAAAGTCAGATGTTGCACTTATAAAATTTTGACAAAGGAATAAATCATACCTGGACGGCTCTGTGAAGGCCGAACTCAACCAGCAGGGAGGTGTCCATAGCTCTGTAGAAACGCTTATCGGCCTCGGTCATTATAGAGGTGAGTGCGTCCATGGCCTGCCTGCTGTTGCCGACCACACTATCAGTCAACTTCAGATGACCCAGACGAGCCGTCAAGATATCGGCCGAAGAGATGGGAAGTGCAGCATCTGAGGCCTTCTTTTGCCTCACGGTCAGCCTCTGATCCTCAGAGGCATGGGCCTCTGGGGCTCTCTTCTTTGAGGCCTGGGATTTGGATGTAGAGGGAGCTGGGGGAGGAGCGTTCAGACCAGCCTTTTTGGCAAGCCTCGCCAAGCTCGGAGCAGCCATCTCCCACAGTTCGATCGAGATGTCTTGTGGTCGCTCTGCAAAAGTTAATAGATATGGGTTAGAAATCAGATATGAATGAGTTCAAAGGTTAGACTTAAAATAAAAATTCTTACCAAAATCAACAAGGGGACTTCCACCCTGGCTCGTCCCCGAGAGATACTGGGGGGTCAGCAAATGTTCGAACTTGACAAACAGACCATGTGCCCCTTGGTCTTGCAGGGCCTTCACCTTTTGCATATTTTGAAGACTTAGACCAGGATCGACCCTGGCAGACATGGAGACCTTGCCCCATTTGAGGGGTATCCTGGACTCAAGTGTGGATGAGGGAACGCATGGGCCAAATTCCCATGGTCCTGAGGCGAAAAAATAACGGGGCTTCCAGTTATGATTTGAGGTCTGGGTCACCTGGAGCATTTTATTCTCAGTCCTCCGAGCCACAAAATGATAGTAGCTCGAATGGTTTTTGGCCGAGGTTGGGACATAGCAACCAGTGAAGACCTGAACTGGGAGGTCAGAGTGGTGGACTGCCCTCCATAAGATAATGGCCCCTATGATAACTCTCCAGGCATTGGGAGATAGCTGTGAGGGAGCCAAGTTGATGTAAGAGAGAAGGGATCTAATGATGGGATGGATGGGTAGGCAAAACCCTAACTTAAACATCTGCTCGTACAGGCAGATTTCCCCATCTCGGCCATGATAGGACATGTCTTCCCTCAAAGGTCTCCTTAATTTGATGGAAGGACTGATAGAGTACAAATATCTGAAGCACAGAAGATCAACCTCAGTGACTGTGCTCTCGAACTCGGCCGTCTCAGAGATATCAACATCCCTTTCAGCATCTTCATCATCATCAAGCTCAACGTCGGCCGGAGCAGATGTAGATGGGTTACTAGGGAATCTTTGAGCGAACTCTTCCCCTGTAACGGCCGACAGGGGGATGGCATCAAGAATGGGTGGCACAGCCACACTCGGCTCAAGCACTTCAACCTCTGAAGAAGAGCCTGAGGTGCTGGAGCCATTATGGGATGAAGTTCGGCTGGATACCTCGGCCTGATCAGGCCGAGGTGTGAAATCCATAGCTTCCTGGAAAGTGTCCACTGACATGGGGTCTGAGGTAGAAGCTTTAGACTCAGACATAGGTGTTGGATCATTAGGCACCCCTGTATAATAGAAGTTCTCCGGGGGGTCAGGATATATAACCCTCAGAGGTGGTGGAAATAAGGGTCTAATGGGAAACTCTTATGACCTACGAGCTTCCTCTTGAGCTCTCTCTATTTGCCTAATCTTTTCTAGGGTCTTCTCTCTGAGAGAGGGGAAATCCTCAAGAAGCTGGTATAAAGGTCTGAGCATCAGAGGACGACCCTCAACTTGGGAAAAACTCCTAAAACTACAAACACGATTGACTTGTAAAATAAAGGAGTTTAAAGATCAAACTTGGAAGTTTAAATCAAACCCAGTTCGCCTGAGACAATGGAGCTCTCCGGAAAACTTAAAAACTCGCCGAAAAATGCAAACCAAATACCAGAAACAAAGGAAATGGAAAGGAAGAAGTACCTGGAAATGAATCGATGAGGGAAAGCGAAGAAAACTCGCAGGAAAACTCTGCAAAAGAGCGCTGATTGAAGAAGCTGCAGAGAGAAAAAATCGCAAGAACAGTTTGTGCGCAGGAGAGGAAATGGAGAAGAAAGAGAAATAGAAGGGTTCAAACCCTTAAGTACATGGGCACATCTCCCAAGGCCCATCATTGCCTTGGGAACCCCAAAGGACAGCACACGCCAGCCAAGTACGTTCTAGCGTGGACAGGTGTCATGCCGGTACAGGCTTGGGACGGACAGGCCTCGGAGGCGTAAGTAATCCCCTAGCCACTTGCTCTCGCATATGACTAAGGGCTGGGGGGTGATTGATATGCCCCAAGTGTAACCTCGGCCCAGAGACATCAACCTCGACCGAGATGATGGCCGAGACATTGATCGACCCTATGTAGGCCATGGGCCCACGATATCATCCCTCGACCGGACTAGGGTCAGCCTAGGCCGACACTATCACTTACATTTACAAGGGACACTACGCTCATCACAGACATCAACAGTATCCTCATATACCTGGGTATGGCAACCTCGGCCGAGAGTAGGCCGAGGTGACATAGAGCCTTGGTAACCTTCAACATGGAACCAGCCCAACCTCGGCTTGGGTCGAGGTGACAAGAAGCATTAGTCATTCGTCAGCATGTCCAACCTCGGCTGGGGCCGACCCCTGCATAATGTATCGGTTGAGATCAGGCCGAGACTCCCTATGACACATCTCAGATTGAACGGACATCAAGCCTTTACAGCTCGGCCTCCCCCAGGCCGAGGTCATCCACCAATATGGCAGCCGAGCATCTGTTGACATTTGGATAAGGACACATGGGCACAAATCAGTTGTAATAAGATTATTCTCCACACATGGGGAGAATATTTCATCATCATTCCTTACAGGTGACAGTGACAGATGGCACTCCCACATTGGTGAGGCTACCACACACATGCTCATTACATGCATGGGGGGTACATTACACCCCCTAGTCACTATATATAGGGATCATCCCCTACCTTACAAAAGGATCCCCAGTTGTTCAACCCTAGCAAAAACTCTGTCTAAACATACAGTTGAGAGAGAGAGCTTGAGAGATTGTATCCATGGCCATTACTCACACACTCACAGTGGACGTAGGCCAGATTGGCTGAACCACTTATATACTCGTGCCCTCTCCTCTTATACTCATCTCATTCTCTTATCACTTTGTATAACTGTGTTGCCATTTTTATTCTTGTATTGAGCTTGAAAACATCTTACCTGGTGGTGCTGATCCCAGCATCATCAGAACCCATTTTACTTTTTACATAAATTTCACCAACTTTAATTAACCCATTAAAGTGAACGTTTCATTTTTATCACTTTCTCCATTACTTTCATATAGGAAGACATGTTTTATTCTCATAAAATAGATTAATCAAGCCTAATACATTTCTTAACTCCAAAATCTAATTAGTTTCCTTCAAAACGTCCTTTTAACACATTTTATTCATAACATGTTTAAGACATACATTGTGAAATTTATGCATTTTGAAAATCCGTTTGAAAACCTCTTTTTAAAACCCATTTTCATCCAAAATGATGAGGATGTAACATATCGATCCATGGATGCATACTAACATATATCCTACATATATTAAGTCCAATATATGTAAATAAAATAGTTGAATATGTATACATCTGTAAACCTAAACTAAGATTAGTATTCCCACCTCTAATGTCTCCAAAATGGTGGTATAAATGGTAGTGTAGGAGGAGCAACCACTACCTGTAAAGGTGACCTCAAGGGGTTACCAAAAAACCTCCAATTCTAGATCCAAAGTTGCTCAAAGAAATGCTCCCAAAGACACACTTCAATAAAACCCTCTTCAAAACCCTCTAATAATATCTAAGGATATCTCCTTATTCAACCAGTAGTACCCATTTCAAGCACCAAACTCCTTCTTTCAAACCTCTACAAGTTGTCCCACCCTTATGTGGAGCATTAATAGTGTTTTTGAGCCATTTTAATGGATTTCAAGTGAGAAAATGGGGTATAGTAAGAGATACAAATTTTAGAGCTTTTCTAGTCTTTGAGAGCTCAAAATGAGATAAGGGAGAATGGTAAGAATTTGATTGCTTTGGGTATCCTAATCCAGATGTCTCTATCTTCCTCTTATAACCCAAATATGTCTCTCATGGATGATTTGACCCATATAGCAGCTCTAGGATTTTATAAGAGGGGGAAAATGTACTATCATAGGTCCGAAATAATCTTGAAAGAGGCAAGACCCAACAACCAACAAAAAACAACCCACTAAGGGTCGTTGTCCATCCAAATAGGTGGGGGGAGGGGGCAGCCCAAAAAAATAGTTTTTTTTCAATTTTTCTTTTCAAAGTATTTTTCTTTTTATATTTAGGGTCTCATATATAAGTTCATTTTTTTACCTTCCAATAATCCTAAATAATTCGCACAAAGTTGGATTTTTGCAACGTCTTGTACCGTCAAAAAGTGATAGATTAACTTTTATTTTTTTCTTTTTCCTCGATGGAATTTTTTCTTATATTTTTAGGTCTCCAAGTTTGTAGTCACACTATTTTTATCCTTCTCCAATTGTCCTATAAAAATCGTGTAAGTTCAACTCCTGCTTAGCGCGTGCTGGCAAAAATTGCTTTATATTAACCATGACCATGTCACAATAATTCCTTAGAATTTTTGCATCAAACTTAACCAACATACTAACTAGGACTATTAGAACTTAAACACGCATCCATGCGAACCATGCAATAGGGGGATTTTCTCCTTAATTACTTTTCGTAATATGTCACTTTTCATGTCATTTAGCGTAATTCCCTTATATATTTATTCCTCAAATTTTTCTTTAAATAAAATATTTTGATTGTCATTAAATACTTTTTTTTAGGGCGGGGTATTACAATATATACTCCTTAACAAATTTCATCCTCAAAATTCATGGTCATCAACCTTAAAATCCAACCTATAACCAATTTCTCATCCTAGGGCATACTCAACACTATGGTCTAAAACCCAAAGATTTTATTTTAATTAATTATATTTCTAACCCAAACATGGCGAACCTTAAGGTATTATTGCTAATTCCTAAGCATGCCTAACATTTCCACCTAAACAAAACCTTGAGATGATCGGTACTCACCAAATATCATATTATCACCAATGAACTCATCATCATGAATCCTCTCTACATGGATTTAAAAGCCTACATTTTCTCAATGATTTTGGATCACACCTAGCCTAGGCTAATACAACCTCAATATCACTATCCATCACATCATCAATCTTGATACTGTCATCTAATCCCATTGGTCTTCTTGACTGATATCTCCTATAAGATCCTCACACTAACCTAGAGTTATCCTAGGTATCACAACCCAAATATACACAAGATCTCCACAATTCCAAGAAAAGTGCAATACTAACATCTAATGTTTTATCAGGGTCTAATGCTCACAATATCCTCGAGTCACAACCTCAAGACCCATGACCAAGTTGTAACTAGCTATACTGGTTAACTAATAAAATATGTTAACCTAAAGAAATCAAGTAACATATGCAAACTACATGCGATAAACGTGAGACCACGCGTACACTCAAACTAGTGTAGAACAAAGGTGTTTTTGAAGAAGAGTGCACTTATTTACCGTGATGCATCAGCCATAACCGGCTTGAACCGCATCACTACTAAGCTTATGTAGCACTTTTCGAATCACAACTGAATAAAGACTTCCCATTACCGGTATCAATGAAGACACAAGTAATACAATGAATTAGGTTACTTCCACGCCAAAAAGAAATAATCAAATTTCGACAACGAACCATGCCACACGAAGTACGAATCCACAATGTAAAATTGAAATCTATAAGTCTCACTAGTATCTAATAAAGTCTTAGCCTTGCCCTATACCCTGGTTAGACCCATTAACCCTAATGGGTCTTAACCATTAATCATCCATCCTTGCAGATAGAATTAAGTACAAAACCGATTTCTGTGGGAAGCTGAAACGCTAGGCTTCCCTCCTTAAGATCAATGCCACATTTCCATTATTGGCAAGCATAACCGTCTGAACCAGATGAAATTACATTCTTTCAATGCTTATCGTTAACCATTGACGTATTATACTTAGGTCTCCACCATTTAAACATGTGATAGCTAACCTTAGTTTTTGACATCACTCTCATCAAGTGAAACACAACGCTCATATAGTTTCAAACACTTAAATCACGGATCATTACTATGAGTCTTAGCAACATCCTACACGATTTCAAATATTAACCATCCTAATGGCATCCCAAACTTTCAAGTATTACCCATGCCTAAAATCTAATGATTTTCCTCACTAGAGTCATACTAAACCATATAAGTAGAACAGGAAGATGCTATAATTAAGCTTAACACCCTATAACCAAGTGTTATCTCTAAACCATTATGAACATCATCGTGTTGTAAGTCTCTTAAGTGTATAACCTAGCACATATCAGCGTACTTCCGAACTTATCCTCAAAAGTCATATCACGACACGGTCTTAAATAAAAGTTATGGCACTAATTCTAAAGTGCTGCCACAAATCAACATGACCTAACCATACTACTACAATCATAGATGATTTACCATCACCACATAAACCTCAATACAACATTGATTCTTTCAGACGCTTTATGGAAGAGACACCAAGTCAATCATCCCTAAATGGGCATACACATTCCTAATATAAGAGTCATTGTGGCAGAATTCTATCATGTATGACAACCGATCACGTCCACCAACTCGTAACCTCAAGGCATCAATTCTAGGCACGACGTGTTATACCAACTGAAAGGTTATATCCTTAACATCGTAAGGAATAACAAAAGGTTTAAGGAGAGACACCAACATCATTGTAATTCACGGTAAACAACCTTAAGTTAACCACTCGTGTTAACATCTCACTGACTAACCCTTAGTATACACCTCCCAGGAATTATTAAGAAGGATTCACATGCTTATCCATATTACTAACCCAAAGTCAATTTTACTAGGCCACATTATTTAGTCCTCAATGAATGTTCAACCATGATAACTCAATTGCCACACTATGTAAACATCATACAATGTGTTAATCTACAAGCTAACATAACTATATATTTTGGTAGGATACGAGACGTCAGGTATTGCCTATAGACACCAAGGCCCACACCACAGATGCCACAAGGGATCCTATTCCTCAATACCACATTATTATCTATAAAACTATAAATTAATACCACCAGAGTTTTGTTAGGACACAATATATCAGGTATTGCCTAAAAGGAGGCTCACCTCAGTGACGCCGTAAGAGATCCTATTCTAAAACATCACAATGCGAGTACTTAACACTAAATCACTAAGATTTTCTAGCTTCACTCTTAGGTTACTTAAAATCATCATGATTATCTAGACCCATATTATAATCAAGATACATTAAATCCAAGTCCTCAACCAAGGTACGCAATACGTTCTCACCAGAGAATCAATACTTATGAATGTCACTCACTCACCTAACCTCCATAGATAAAATATACAACCTTTAAAGCTAGGTCACAATGAACACTACATGATGTTTCTACTACATTTAAGGCTACCCTTATCATCAAAGTTACCACCCAATACATCTCACGTAACAAATCACAGTGTTGTCGCTATTCGCCTACACTAACACCCGTGACTTACCAACACATCTACATCAGAAACACAATGGAATATGAAAGTCTATTAACTTAATCATCTACCATTCCATAGGAGTTTTACATTGTGCTAATGTCCATGACTTCACCGTCTAGGATACGAATCGAAACCTTCACAAATCCAGCGTGATCGGTCCAAACCATCATCGACATCGAGAAGATCCACTATCTATATCACCACGTCACACCCGAAAGGAACATTGAACCTAAAGATCTAATACCAAAATTATAACGCCCCGACCCAGATTTGAGGGTTGATAAAAGATCAATCCGATCCGTCTCGCGCATTAATTGTGAATTGCAATGAAACAACCTAAATAATGTTTTCAATCTAGTTTTTATATTATTTAACGTTACACTTATTAGCATGTGATTCCAATTTTCATCAAACTACATGATGTGACCCAAAGGGGTTCCCCCAAGTCCAAGTAAACAGAGCTACTAATGTAAATTCAAATTAAGTACTTTCTTGTACAACACTCTCAAAATACAGGACATCATACAACATGCCGTAACAAAGAGGATGGAGTGAGTCAAATGCTCATTGGGAACTTATACAAATGCAGTATTGAAGTGAACGACAGAAAGAATACTCACACGGTACAACCACATGCATGTGAAAATACATATATATCTATATATATACATTTGAAAATACATGTCCTAATGTATTAAACTGTTTTATCCCAAAAATGCTATTTGATAACGTTCATTCTCCTTGTCATTACAAAATAATCATTTTGTATCTTTATGCTTAAAATTAGCATATTCTTCCCATTTAAAAAAAATATAATTTTTGGGAAACCATTCATTCACTTTCAAAACATTTATTACTCAACATTCATTAACTCACACCAGAGTTGCTTAATCATTACTTAAGACTTTCTTTCAACACATGCACATATCGTGTTAGATTATATTCATCAACATTGAAAGCCTTACATAACACGAACACTTATGTTATTAAGGGTTTAAGCCTCATTATGTAGCTTAATTACCCATTAAGTCACCTTGCTTAACCATTTCGCTTTTCTTATGGACATTGATTATTATTCTCTAATCACTTGTCCACATTAAATTAATTGGAACCTTAAACATTGACACAATCTAGGTTAGTTCCATCTTGTAATCCATTTCTCATCATGTTCCAATTAAATGTCATTATATTTTCTCGAAATTCACCAATGTCCCTAGACTTCAAGGGCTCCACACCGTTGATTCCAGTCACCATATGCTAATTGCACGGTTGTTTGGAGTCTTTCACCACTAGGGACATCATGCCCTTCTTAATTATTTCCCCTCATCATCCAAGTGTTCCTTTATCCTTTCACTGTATTCAACATTATTCCAATGTTCACATTAATCCACATTTACAGGCCGAAGCAAAAAGTCTGGACTTAACCGTCTGTTTGTCCATTAACACTTGGAAAATTATTTCTTTCTCCATTAAGTCCTTTATTCACACACACGTTGATTTTATACCAAAAATCAATCACGCTTTAGGACTTTATTCATTTTCACCCACAATAGTGTAAAAATATTCATCAATATTTTAAATTTATAAAAATGTTCCACTTTAAGTAAATTTTTCAATATTCCATTTTTTTGCCAAAACATGCAATTTAATCCTTTAACAAGTGTCATTTTTCAAAAATGTTAATTTAAGTTTCTGACCCAACACTTACACTCACTACCTCATTTTACTAAACTTTCATATTTAACACTCTAACACCTTTAATATATAATTTCACACACTTTACATATTAAAGTCCCACTTGTCATATATTTGATATGTACACTTTCTTCTTGGATTTTTATACTTTAATACCCATTTAGACATTATTTACATATTTGGCCATCTTTACTTCTTTTATTTTCATTAGGTCACAATTTTATATGCAAACTTTACTTTCACATATTTACAAATTAAACCCATTTTACTTTCTACATAAATTGCACCAACTTTAATTTACCCATTAAAGTGAAGGTTTCATTTTTATAATTTTTTTCATTACTTTCATGAAGGAAGACATACTTTATTCTCATAAAATGGATTAATCAAGCATAATACATTTCTTAACTCCAAAATCATATTATTTTCCTTCAAAACATCCTTTTAACACATTTTCTTTCATAAAATGTTTAAGACATAAATTCTAAAATTTATGCATTTTTGAAAATCCATTTTAAAACTTCTCTTTGAAACCCATTTTCACCCAAAAAGATGAGAATGCAACTCATCAACCCATGGATGAAAACTAACATATATCTTACATATATTAAGTCTAATATATGTAAATAAAATACCAAAAAATATATACATCTTTAAACCTAAACCAAGGTTCGTATTCTCACCTCTAAAGTCTCCAAAATAGTGTAGAAATGGTGGTGTAGGAAGAGTAACCCCCACCTCCAAAGATGGCCTCAAGGGGTTACCAAAAGTCATATAATGCTAGCTCCAAATTTACTCCGAGAAATGCTCCCAAAGGCCCACTTCAAGAAAACCTTCCAACAACATCCAAGAACATATCCTTCTTCAACCAACAATTCCATTCCAAGCTCCAAACTCCTTCTTCCAAACCTCTACAAGTTGTCCCATCCTTGTGTGGAGCTTTAATGGTATTTTGTTAGCTATTTAAATGGAGTTATAATGAGAGAAAATGGGGTATAGTGAGAGCTAAAAAATTTATAGCTCAAAATGAGAGAAGGGAGAATGGTTAGAATCTGGTTGCTTTAGGTATATAAGCCAAAGGTTCACCTTATAACTCAAATATGTCTCTCATGAATGTTTTGACCCATATGGCAGATCTAGGCTTACCCAAAAGAGGAAAAATGCTATATCCTAGGTCTAAAATAATCTTGAAAGAGACAAGACCCAACAACCAATAACAAATAGCCCACCAAAGGTTGTTGTCTGCCCAAACTAGTTAGGGGGGAGGGGGCAACCCAAAAAAAATATTTTTTCTTTCGATTTTACTTTACACGGTATTTTTTTTATGTATTTTTAAGGTCTCATATATATAGTCATTTTATTTTTTTTAACTTCCAATAGTCCTAAATAATTCGCGCAAAGTTGGGTTTTCACAGTGTCGCATACTGTCAAAAAGTTCTGGATTAACTTTTATTTTTTTTCCTCTACATGGTATTTTTCCTTATATTTTGATGGCTCCAAATATGTAGTCATGCTATTTTTATTCCTCTACAATTGACCTACAAAAATCGCACAAGTTCGCATCCTGCACGACGCGTGCTGGCAAAAATCGCGTTATATTAACCATGACTGTATCACAATCATTTCTTGAAATTTTTGCATTAAACTTAACTAACATACTTACTATGACTATTAGAACTTAAACACGCATCCATGCTCACCATGCAACGTGGATATTTTTCTCCTTAATTAATTTTCGTGTCATTTGGCGTAACTCCCTTATATATTTATTCCTCAAATTTCCCATTGAATAAAATATTTCGATTATCACTAAATACTTACTTTTCTAGGGCGAGGTATTACAATGTGAGTTCCAAATTTCTAAATTAATCGTTAGGGTACAATTCACACATTACACTTAATGAGTCCGATGATGATGATGATGATGATGATGATTTGCCCAATTTTCAAGATATGTCTGCTTAAACCTTAAAATAATGTTCTAAACTTGAAAAAATGGTGAAAAACTTGACTAAACAAGTGGAAGGTCTGACTATTACTGTTAAGTAGAATTTGAAAGACCACACTAGTCAATGTTTATCTCATGAAACTGAAATAAAATAATTTAAGTTTAATATAACTCAACTTTATGAGAATAACTTTGTTTAATAAGAAAGATACAAAGCTACATTGATTGAGCTAGAAAGTCAAAAGAAAAAAGTTTCAAATATTTTCATGAAATGTCTTCATTTTGAAACAAATGCAAAAACCTATGATAAGATCGTATGTACTAGAAAAATCAATGCATACAATAAAATTGGACTTGGTTTTGGAAAAAAAAAACAAAGGAAATAATGATAATGGAAAAACGGTACAGGAATTATTTTTGTATCCTTTGAAAATTTACCAAACTCCCCAAGTCAAACTATTCAAAAATCTTAAAAGGTTATTCCTCAACAATCAATCTCAAGAGTAACTGAAACTGCGTGTAATCCAAAGCTAAATCTTGACAATAAGTTCAAGTATATATGACCCCCTCTCAGAGACTTTGGACAAAATACAAAATTTATTGCAAAACAAAGGAAATTGATAAAAAAAAACAAAGGAAATAATGATAATGGAAAAACGGTACAGGAATTATTTTTGTATCCTTTGAAAATTTACCAAACTCCCCAAGTCAAACTATTCAAAAATCTTAAAAGGTTATTCCTCAACAATCAATCTCAAGAGTAACTGAAACTGCGTGTAATCCAAAGCTAAATCTTGACAATAAGTTCAAGTATATATGACCCCCTCTCAGAGACTTTGGACAAAATACAAAATTTATTGCAATTAGACCTCAAGTTCAAAATAATACTAGACCTATTTTTAAGGATTTTAAAATAATATCATGCCATCCTCGGTGCTTTGCTGCAAATACTATGATGTTTATGGACACAATCTTGCTTAATGTTTTCAAGAACATCTATATACACATCAATGTATAGTAACTTTAACTACTCTAGAGTGATACTCCCTACTTATATTCTCCCCAGTCAAACTTATAAAAACTCTAACTTGAGAAAAAAATAGGAATAAGTCTCGCATCAAGAAAAAGCCACCACGACGAACCCCCCCAATCCTTTTTTAAGTCAAAGGCCTAAAAACCTTTTAAAACAAGGGCTATTTAGATTAGAAAAGATGATTAATACCCCAACTCAGGTTCAACATTGTTATAATTGCTTTAAAATTCGAGCATACCTCTATTAGCTGGTATCTCGAATCTGGGTGTTCTAAACACATGATCGGGGATGAAACCAAATTAACAAACTTGACCAACTTCTTAGGAGGTAATGTATTGTTTGGAGATGGGGTCTCATCTCAGATCATTGGCAAAGTAACCCTCCAAGAAGAGGGTTTACTTGTTTTAATTGACGTTCTTTTGGTGAAAGGCTTAAAAGCCAATATGTTGAGTATATCCCAATTTTGTAATTCTGATCATAGTGCTTGAAGAACCTTATACTTTTGACTCACTTGAGTCTGTACTGTATAAGTGTTCATCTAATTTGGAAATTGTGACAAAATTGTGTCTATCCTAGAAACCAAAGAACCTTAGAGTTTGGTTTGCTATTTCATTCCTCTTGCTTGATTGATCTAGATGATTTTACCAACACTCACACATATTAGAATTGCATTCATACATTTCATATTGCATATAATAGTGTGTATATACTTGTTGAGTGTGTTTAATTCCCTAAAATTGAGTTTTAATATTTTTTGGGAATTTTATAATCTTTTAAAATAAGGATTTTATTAATTAAAATTTTGTTTTAAAAAGTTTAGGGGTCCTTATGCAATTATGGATTATTGGTTATATTGACTAAAAGTTCCCTTGGGAAGAACCCGAAAGCGACAGAGACTTCAGGGTGCATTTGTAATTATTTTGGACGCACGTTTGTTAACCTCTTTGTGCCCAACATCTGTTGCATTCTGATTGGTTGAATTTAAGTTTCTTATAAGAGAGTAAAACAGTGTATGTTTACATCCCTTAGATCATGTTTATCAACGATCTGCATGCGCTCCAACATAATCCATGTGAACCTCTTTTGAGCCAATCAGGAGTGTTATAATCACCGCCTCTGTTTAAACCATTGGATCAAAGTCAATCATAAAAGACCAGATCCTTGTGACACCCCGCCTAATAAAATACCGGGTGATCAGTCCTATACCAAATTAAAACAGGAATCCCAGTTGGATCATCCTTAGCATCACTGTCGAAAACTTTTTTTTTACTTACTAATCACCTAGTATTCCAAAAACTGGTGCCAATTTTTAACTTTTTAATTAAACCATAACTATACATGCGGAATAAATATAAACCATTCACACAACTAAATGAAAGTAAACTGAAATCATAAATACACAAACATGCCGAATAAAACACCGGCCACCAAGAAATAATCTGAATACAAATAAACAACACCTGAAAACTGTACTGAGAAGTCTGGACGACAAGCCCTAAATGAAACTGGAACTGATACAAGATTCCTACTCTAGAAATGAATAAATGATGCGTCTAATCCAAACTCCTGCTAGCATCCACATATGCCGCAGCTCCGTGTCCCTGGAATAGAATATCAATCCTGGCGTCCCTGTGGCTGGACACCTAAAAGGTTTTGAAAATAGTTTTATAGCAAGGGTTAGAACCCAAAACATTTTGAAAATATTTAGCAAGTGAATTAACTGCAGTAATTTAAAATGCATGAATGCGCTTCATATTTAAGTTAGTGTCGCACTCCCTTGTGGACATTCTCACCCCTCCACTATTGTGCACACCTACCGGTTACCTTACCCCACCTAGTTGTACTACCCCGTCCAACTAGTCCTGGTATAACCTTCCCTTTCCATACTACTCTAACCCGAGTAAAATGATTCTTGAAATATAAGTTATCTCACCAATTAACTTATTTAATTCCTTCTTACTTAAAAGCATATAACCGTAACATAAGTTATATAAATTAAATACAACACGCACTGTATTACCCATAAATGATTAACTTAATTAATTTCTCATTAATTAACAGCATATAACTATAACCCAAGTTATATAAAGTAAATACATCACACACTGTATTATCATCTACGTATAATATTCACTACTACATTATACGTAACTTTACCAATAACCACACATATCACACGTGTACTCATCCTTCCGAGTATGTCCTCACCGGATGATTTTCTCTAAAGTGCCATCTCACTAGGTGTGCTCACATAACCTAGTTATCCAAGTTAGAGTCTCTCACTAACTTGGTTTGATATACGATTGGAGGCGGTCATATTCCTTCCCGGAAAGTGAGATGCCCCTCACCCCCTGTAACGGACGCTATGACCTGGGAATCTACTCGCCCTACTCCTCAAGCTAGGGGATTCATCCACTGCGCGTAACCTCCCCCCTATGGCACTAGAGTATAACTAAAATAAATATCTAATCATAGATACATAATAGCACAGACAATATATACACATATATATATATATACTATCACTACACCATATATATATATATATATAACATAAACTCCGGCTCCTCCGTGTACTCATAACCTGTAACACTAGCCTATAATGTCCTGAGTCTCTCGCCCGACTCAACTAAATGAGTTTTCTCACTTATAGATTATCATAATCCCAAGCCTATGGTCCGACTCTAATTTAATTAATTAACACACATTTTTAATTTAATAACTTGGTGTCACTCAACCATTGTCCCCGAACTCACTTACTTGGCCCGTAACTTGATATTTTCCAAGTCGATGTTCCGACTCCAAATTAATTACACTCTCTCAATAATTAATTTAATACTTTGGTGTCACATCACCAACACACCCGGACTCACACACTTGGTCCATTTTTACATCTCATAATTTCTTTTCCACATTTTTCGCCCACAATGTGTCGCACAT
This sequence comes from Sambucus nigra, assembly GCA_949130495.1. Lineage (NCBI taxonomy): Eukaryota > Viridiplantae > Streptophyta > Magnoliopsida > Dipsacales > Adoxaceae > Sambucus > Sambucus nigra. The sequence goes on along the minus strand of OX422211.1, from coordinate 197,740,518 downwards.
TTATTTCCATCATTTTCCCCAATTATATTTACCTATAATTGCTAGCACACTCGGACTCACTCACTTGGTCCATAATTAAAATATCACCCGAGTCTAGTCCCCGACTCCAAATTAATTAATTTAAATGAGTAGCGTTACCCTACTACTATACCCGAACTTATTCACCGATTTCGTTATCTTATATTCTCAGAATTTATTCGCCAAAATTCATTTGCAAAGTGTTGCCTATAATTCCCCCACTACCCCCAATTATATTCCCTTATAATTGTTAAGAATTAACTCCAATAATAAAATTTTTCTCTCTTCATTATGCTAGGGGAAGTTTACAACTAAAATCTTAACCCATAAAAATCCATAAGGTAAACTGTCAAAATAACTGTAGGGTCGATCGATCGACCCCCCACCCGTCGATCGATCGATCGAACAGGTGTTCGTCCCCTCCACCGAGCTGTTTCCTCCATTAGTGAAATCCCAAGGTTTCTTTCCTCAAAATTCAGCCTCAAATCACCCTGTTAATCGTCTTATAGCATTTCTCATAAACTATAAACATTATCTAAACCTTTTTACATCATCAACCCTACGAATCGTGACCCGCTCAAGAACATAAATTTCTAAGGTAAACTTCCAAATTTCATATTTAAATCCCACCCTTTTATATTCCGGTTTTTCACATTCAAACCCTATAATCATATTCAGAAGTATATAACCCAACAAATTCTTACTTTGAATCTCATTCAATCGTTCCAAAAATAAAACTCCATTATTGTACCCATTTATACCCAAAAACGGATTTACACCCAAAAACAGATTTTCATCCCCACATCACTATAATATAAATTGATTATCATGCTTTAAGAATCAAAACAGTTAACCACTTGCCTGAAAGTGTTCGTAGTGTCTGATTCCGTTGGCGGAGTCCCTCAATTTGGCTCCAAAAGCTCCCAATTTGTTCTTGATTGTTTTCCCCCAATCTTCCTCTCAAACCCTAGGTTAGAATAATGGCGGCTGCTCCTTTTTCTTTTCTTAGGTTTAGGTTTAAAAACACAAATCCCGTTTTTAGCCTAATGGGCTAAATTAAAATAGCCCAAATCAACCCGTGCGGGCCCGGCTATGCCCAAAAATATCCCGAGACCCAAATACTACCCCCGGGTACCCTTTTCTGACTATCTCGACCCATCCGGACTCAACCGCGCACTCAGAATCGCCATCCGAATTAATTTATAAAAATCCTTACCTCACCCCCAATTTAGTCTATACCGACTCCCGGCTAAGATAATCGCATACCCCGTCATTACTACCCGAAATGACGCAATTAAATTATTACTATTCACTTAGTAAATAAATTTACTTAAATATTGGCCATTCACTCCCCGATTAATATTTAAACATATATTGCCATAATTAATTCAATTAAAAATTACAACCCACAAGTAATTTAAAATCCTCGAATTAATTAAATATTAAAAGAACAAAAATACGGGGTGTTACATACTTCCCCCCTTACAAAGGAATTTCGTCCTCGAAATTAGGATAGGCCTAGTGTTCCAATATTCTCATTTTACTTACTAGTCATACCCTTATAAGCTAGCGATATCTATCTCTCCCGCTTTTCTTTATACGTTACCCAAATATGCATTTTACTGTCCAGGGCGCCCATACACCCTATACCCGTACTTTACCGCACTCAAATTTTCTTGACTATGCTAGTCGTGCCCCGTAAGATAACGTCCAACCCGTAGTCATATCCCATACGTATATATATATATATATAGTGGCCGAGGTACCCACCCCATGTACTAACGACCAACCATTTCCCACCCTGCGGATTATACCATAGGGCATAATGTAATAATTAATATTATTATTACCAAGGCTACAAATCTCACACAGTAGAAATATTCACAAGTTCATTTATGTATATTTTTATATAGTCACATCATCCCTATACATTCAAAACTATTCGTTTTGAGTGCGCCAAAGTGTCCGAAAGGGTAAAGATAGTCAGAAAAGTATACCCGGGGGTTTAGTTTGGGTCTTGGGGCATTTTTAGGCCTATTTAGGACCCCGGGAGGGCATTTTGGACATTTTACATTTTTGGGTAATTAAACCCACGAAATTTCAAGGGTTATATCACATGTCTAAGGTTTTCTTTTAGGGTTAAAATAACCAAAGACAAGTGATGGCCATAGGAGAGGGAAGGAGAGAGCTTTCAAAGCAATCTAAGGCCCAAAATCTATCTGTTTGCACCGCCACCACCACCAATGCGTAGATCGCGCGACGGGGAACACAACCACACCAAATTCATCATCAAATCAGAACTCTAAAAATTCTAGGCAAGTGTTTATCTTGCTTATTTTCGTTAATGCATCACTCATGTTAGTCTAGGGATGATTAGGATGAGTTTCATGGAAGAAAACCCAAGTTGGAGATATGAAATCGCATGTAGTAATGATTTGAATGATAATCTGGAAACCCTTCACATGTAGAGGAATAAACCACGAATTTATGATGTTTTAGAAGAAGAAAATTTTGGAAAAGATTGATTAGAACCATGTTAAAGAAATTCTAGGGTTCTTGAGATTTTTATGAAGTTTTTGCCTATAAATCCATGGTTAATGACGTAAAATTACATGCTTTACGTAGAAGATGAATAATATGGGTGTATACTGATTATAGTACGAATTTTAGGAAGTTTGTGTGTGAAAAATATCGATTTGGAGGAGGTTGTGTGATAGAACCCGTAACTGGTTTCCTGCAGAAATTGTCATACCTACTTGATCGATCGATCGAGCCAAGAGCTTCGATCGATGTAAGGTTTGATTGATCGAGCCCCAGACCTCGATCGATCGTACCCCTTCTGGCAGACTCATATTTCCCCTTTTTAAAGTAGTTGAATTCAATTTAATGAGAAATAATCCTTGGACACCCTTATTAAAATATTTTGGGAGATAAAGAAGACCAGTAGGACTTATAAATAATTATGGGACCTTTAATGTAAGACGAGAGTTGTATTTTTGGGATATTTACATATAAGGGACGATGAAATTATGTATTAAAGGGAGAGACGCGTAAGATAGTTACGTTGGAACATAAATGAATACCTACTGAATTTTACACTTGGGAGGATAGAGTCCATGAGTGTTACGTAGTAAGTTGGAATAATCCCTCAAATTAAAGTTAGAGACGAACCGTTATACGTGATAACAAATAATGGGAAAATAAGGATAAATGTCGTGATTATGGGTTATGGGATGAACCTAAATTGATATGATAAAAGTAGTATATTTATATGACTATGTGTATGCATATATTATATACATGTGAAAATCATGCCCGCGCTACTTGCTATCCCTGAGGTTACTGCGCTGGAACAGTCTTATCTCGATGGGACCTTTATGGGGGATATTGACTCGTACCCTAGAAGACAGATATCCTGGGTACAGGCTATCTGATCGATGGTCAGACGGTCCTAAGAGACGTGAGGGTATGTGCTGACCTCTTAGAGACTTGGAATCTATGCTTCGCCTCAATATTGTTTGTGTATGTGTTAATACAGTTCAAGAGTGATTCCGAACTTGTATTTCCCTTAGTACGAGAGATACGGGGATTGGATATCAGAGTATGCCCGCACCATAATTTTTATGTAGGGTGCTGTTAGTATATATATATTATTATACGAGTATTTAATATATATATATATGAAATTCTGAAATTCGGAACTGCCGACTGTGTTATGGTAAGTAAGAAATGAGTAATGACTTCAAATTGGAAATACTTGTTTTGAAAAGTATAATATGACACTGGGAAACTTTATTAATAAATAAAGTTAAAATGAGAGCTTTGTTACTAAATGAAATTTTCCTTTTAAACAATTATATTGTTCAGCCTTAAATCTTACGAGTAACCTAAGATAAGTTAAACCATTGGGAAGTTTAGTGCGATATAAGATAAGATAATCCGTTGTGAAGATTAGTGCGATAGGCGTGCACATTAGAAGAGAGGTGAGAATTTCTCAAGAGAGTGTCGCTCTAATATGTTGTTGCATTGGCCTGTAAACATTTTAAATACTTGCTAAATAAATTTTAAATCATCTACACTATCGGGCTCTCACCCGTTTCTATTTCTCTTTCTCTCTTGTATATATATATGTATATATTACAGGTGCCCAGCCACAGGGGCATCTGGCGTAGTATCCTTTGGAAGGAACGCACTGCAGCTTAGGTGGGAGTTGCAGGCCTCTTTCTTAGACGACTTCATTTATTTGATTCCACTCCTAGAATATTCATTTAGTGGGGCATGTGTCACCCTTTCCATTATTCAGTTTATTTATTGGACATTGTGATTCAGTTATTTCTAGTATTGTCACTTTGGAATTTATTACTGTCTGGATGTTTTACTTTAAGTTTTAATGTTGGGATTTAGTTGTTGAATGTTTAAATTATTTGGATTTTATGTTCCATGATAATGGTGGTGTGATTCTTTAATAATGAATTGTTGTAAATATTTAAATCTTAATTTTTAAAATAAAATTTGGAAAGTAATGTCTAAATGGTTTTGATACTTATCTTAATTAATTAGGGTGTTTAAATTGGAAAAGTTATTTTTACGACAGTGATGCTAAGAATGAACCAACTGTTCACCTTGATTTTAATTTAATAAAGGAGTGATCGCCCAATATTTAATTAGGCAGGGTATCACAGGTGGTATCAGAGCATCAGGTTATAGTGTCCATAGGATCTGTATGGCTTATTTCGCTTTTAGCTTAACATTTTTGCTAGAGAGCCCTATTTTAGGATTGTTGTATTCTTGATTTTACGTTTACCTCTTCAGCTATTTGAGATTTGATAATAACTGTAGACTAATAAATTTTTTCATGTTTCAGATGCCTCTGAGACGTGCACCAAAGGATAGGCGTTCCCAAGCCGAGCAGCCAGCAGCTCCACCACAGGGTACGATGAATGATAATGAGGTAGCCGCTATTGTTGCTCAGGCGGTGAATTCCGCGGTAGCGGTGGTTCAGCAGGCTCCACCCCAGATTCAGGCAGTGGCGCCAGTACCTGCACAGCTTCCATCTGCATGGGAGCGGGTTAGGGATGCCGTTCCGAAGGCATATCCCCCTGAGTTCTCTGGTAGTTCAGATATCATCATCGTCAGCCAATGGAAGAAAGATATCCAGCAGCATCTTCATATGTATGAGCGTACCGACATGCATAAACAATTGTTGGCTTCCTTTAAGCTGGTGGGGGCCGCTTTGCAGTGGTGGGAGTCCACCACCACCTTGGAGGAGAGGGACACGATCCCGATTCAATCATTCTGGGAGCGGTTTGACCGCAAGTACTTTCTACCCGCCGTCCAGACTGAGATGAGACAGAAATTACTAAATTTGAAACAGGAGAATTCTACCATTGCTGAGTATGAGGAGGAGTTCACGAGACTTCTCACCAAAGTGCCAGATAAGGCACCCACTGAGGGTAAGAAGATAATGTTGTTTGTGGACGGGTTAGCTTGGAGGATCCGTCAGCACCTTATAGGGAATCTATCTCTGAGTACTTTCACTGATGTACTCAATGCTGCTTTACTACATTGCCAGGACCACCGCTTCCATCTGCAGGGAAGAAAGCGAGCAAGAAAGTTCGGCCAGCAGGGCAGGACAGGGGGTAGTAGTGCTAGTGGAGCACCGACATCTCAAGGACAGACTCATCAGCACGAGCAGAGTTCCCATCAGGGGGACCCTGCTAAGCGATTTCGTTCAGGTGATTCCAGGCAAGGATTTGGGGGTTTTAGGCAGGGCCAGCAAGGCCAACATCGATAGAAGCAGGGCCAACCAGGCCAACAGCGTTTTCATCAGGGCCAACAGGGCCAGTGGCGGGGTGGTAACAGCCAGCAGGGCCGTGGTCAGCAGGGTCAGAGGGGAGGTAACTTCAGAGGCCGATGTTTTGTATGCGACAAGAATGGCCATAGGCGCTAGGATTGTCCAGAGGGAGAGAGGGCCCCACAGCAGGAGGGTGCCCGTAATGAGCCACAAAGGCCACTTTTCCAGCTGCCCTCCCGGCACCAGCCCTACCAGCTGTTCCAACAGCTCCAGTGCATCAGGGGCAGTTACAATATGGACGTGTCTATAATGTCCGCCAGGCAGCAGCTCTACAGGCACCACCCGCGATTGAAGGTATGTTTTCTATCCATGGTACTATGGGTCGTGTTTTATTTGATACTGGGGCGACGCATTGTTTTATAGTTACGCATTTTACGAAGGCCTTAGGGTTGTTAGCCACAACAGAGAGCACGGTGACGTGTGTAGACTCACCACTGGGGAGTGTGTCGCTTATTTTCTTTATATGCCGGGGAGTGGGGGTAGAGATTGGTAGCTTGGTATTACCTGTAGACATGTTAGTCTTAGATATGCATGAACACGATGTTATTATCGGTATGGATTGGCTCGCAGCTTATAGAGCCATGATTGATTATTTTGGTGGGAGTATTGTCTTTGCCATTCCGAGGCAAGAGATGTTTGTAGTGACGATGCCTCGCCCAGAGGGAGGCTCAATCGCTCATTTATATTATATAGAGGAGGATACCTCTAAGGAGGTTGTGATTCCCTTAGACTCGATTCCAGTTGTTCGTGAGTATTCCGATGTATTTCAGGAGATACCAGGCCTACCCCCCAGTCAAGAGATAGACTTTGTCATAGATTTATTACCGGATACTAGACCGATAGCACGCGCTCCAAACAGTATGGCTCCGGCAGAGATGCGAGAGTTACGAGATCAGATAGAGCAGCTGTTAGGTCAGGGCTTCATTCGCAGGAGTACCTCACCTTGGGGCGCTCCAGTCTTATTTATGAAGAAGAGAGATGGTTCACTGAGGCTATGTGTGGACTACCGGGAGTTGAACAAGGTCACAATACGAAATAAGTATCCGTTGCCTCGAATCGATGATCTGTTCGACCAGCTAAGGGGAGCAACTTTCTTTTTGAAGATAGATCTGAGGTCGGGGTACCATCAGCTACGTATTAGGGAGCAGGATGTTTCAAAGATTGCTTTCTTGACGAGATATGGGTCCCATGAGTTCAGGGTGATTCCATTTGGCCTCACAAATGCTCCAGCCGAGTTCATGGACTTAATGAACCGAGTGTTAAGAGATCTCTTGGATCAGTTTGTCATCATCTTCATAGATGACATTTTGATATATTCACACTCTGAGGAGGAGCATGCCGAGCACTTGAGACAGGTTCTTCAGACTCTACAAGAGCATCAGTTGTATGCTATGTACGAGAAATGCGGATTCTGGTTGCGAGAAGTACAGTTCTTGGGGCATGTTTTTTCTGAACCGGGGATAGCAGTTGACCCGAGTAAAGTGTCAGCGGTGAGGGAGTGGGGACAGGCCACGACACCGACGGAAGTGCGTAGTTTCTTGGGGTTAGCTGGATACTACAGGAGATTCATTCGGGGATTCTCCAAAATAGCGGGTCCATTGACGAACTTGACTCGCAAAGGGGTACCATATGTTTGGAATGATGCTTGTCAATTGTCTTTCGACGAGATGAAAGACAAGCTTACTTCAGCACCAGTCCTTGCGTTACCGAACCTGGGTGTGGAGTACCTGGTTTACACCGATGCCTCTTTACGGGGACTTGAGGGAGTACTTCAGCAGGAAGAGAAGGCTATAGCTTTTGCCTCCCGCAAGCTTAAGCCACATGAGAAGAATTACCCCACCCACGACCTGGAGTTAGCAGCGGTCGTTTTTACATTGAGGATATGGAGGCACTATTTATTGGGGGAGAAATTCCGCTTGTTCACAGACCACAAGTCACTGCAGTACCTGTTCACTCAGCGAGAGCTAAATATGCATCAGCGCAGATGGTTAGAGTTTGTGAAGGACTATCAGTTCGACATACAGTACCATCCGGGGAAGGCTAACGTAGTTGCTGATACGTTGAGCCGTAGACCGGTAGACGAGGTAGCGAATGTTTGGAAATCAAAGTGGAAGGAGTTAGGCCCCCAGGATGCAGTAGCCCATTCCTTCATATCTGTTATGATAGTGACACCCGGGATTGTTACGAGGGTGATACAGGCACAGACCGTAGACCCGTTTTGCCAGGAGAAGATTGTACGACTCTTAACTGAGGGTGCTGAGTCCTATTATGTTAGTTCTGATGGGGGTTTGAGGCTTAATGGGAGATTGGTGGTTCCAGAAGGAGCAAAATTACGTCATGCAGTGATGACCTAGTCTCACGGGTCCCGATTTGCGGTACATCCTGGAAGAGATAAGATGTACCAGGATATGAGGCGGAAATACTGGTGGAGTGGGATGAAGAAGGACATTACTGAGTTTGTTTCCAAGTGTTCTACCTGCCAGCTGGTAAAGGTGGACCATCAGAAACCGTCAGGGTTGCTTCAGCCATTGGAAGTACCCGCGTGGAAGTGGGAGAGTATTTCCATGGATTTTATTACAGGGTTACCTACATCACAGCGGGGCCACGACTCTATCTGGATGATTATAGATCGTTTGACCAAGGTGGCTCATTTTCTACCGGTGCGGACAGACTATACCACGGGTCAGTATGCTCAGTTGTTCATTGCTGAGATTGTCAGATTACATGGGGTTCCCCTGAATATTGTGTCAGATAGAGATAAGATTTTCTTGTCGCGTTTCTGGGAGAGCTTTCAGGAGGCTATGGGTACCGAGTTGAGGTTGAGTTCAGCTTATCACCCACAGACAGATGGACGTACAGAGCGTACTAATAATATGTTGGAAGATATGCTACACATGTGTGTTCTTGATTTTGGAGGAGTTTGGGAGCCACATCTTCCACTGGTAGAGTTTGCTTATAATAACTCTTATCAGTTCACGATTGGCATGGCTCCATTCGAGGCTTTGTATGGCAGTCCTTGTCATTTCCAAACTTGTTAGCTCGAGGTGGGGGATAACAAGTTGCTAGGACCAGAGGTAATTCAGGAAACCTCCGCGAGGATTGAGATAATCAGGAGTCGTATTCGAGTAGCCCAGGACAGGCAGAAAAGCTACGCCAATGCGAAAAGGTTCTTCCGGGAGTTTAATGTGGGGGACCAAGTGTTACTACGTGTATCTCCTATGAATGGAGTAATGAGGTTCGGGAAGAAAGGGAAATTGGCCCCGAGGTACGTGGGACCATTTCCCATTATCGAGAGGATTGGGTCAGTAGCATACAGATTGGGACTACTAGAGCATTTACATCGCATTCACGATGTATTTCACATCTAATCGTTGAGACGATATCTTTGGGATGATATGGCCCATACCCACATTGCGATAGATGAGATAGACTTACAGGCTGACAGCTCTTACGAGGAGAGACCGGTGGCTATACTGGACCATAGCGAGAGGAGATTGAGGTCGAAGGTAGTTCCACTTGTACGGGTCCAGTGGGAGCATCATAATGTGGAGGAATATACTTGGGAGCGTGAGGCAGATATGAGCGAGAAATACCCAGATTTATTCTTACCAAGTATGCCTTATTTTTCAAATTTCGAGACGAAATTCCGTTATTAGGGGGAAGTATGTAATACCCCGTATTTTTATGCAATATTAATTTGGGGATTTATTAAATTCAATTTGAGTTATTAATTTAATATAAATCCGGAAATTAATCACTTTATAATTATTAACGGGATGTGAGTTAGTAATTATGGGAAACTTGTTGTTGAATATTACTAATGAGTAAAGTAATATAATATTGGTTCTATTAAATGTCAAGAGTAAATAAAATGACAATTTTGGAAATTTGAGTCGGAACGCGCCCGTGTCGCGTCGGGACTAAATATTGATTAACAAAAGTGAATATATTATAAGTTGCTCGTATGGTCGTTTTAAGTGCGCCAAAGTGTCCGAAAGGGTCGAGATAGTCAGAAAAGTATATCCGGGGGTTTAGTTTGGGTCTTGGGGCAGTTTTAGGCCTATTTAGCACCCCAGGAGGGCATTTTGGACATTTTACATTTTTGGGTAATTAAACCCACGAAATTTCAAGGGTTATATTAGATGTCTAAGGTTGCCTTCTAGGGTTAAAACAACCAAAGACAAGTGACGACCATAGGAGAGGGAAGGAGAGAGCTTTCAAAGCAATCCAAGGCCCAAAATCCATCCGTTTGCACCGCCACCACCACCAACACGTAGATCGCACGACGGGGAACGCAACCACACCAAATTTGTCATCAAATTAGAACTCTGAAAATCCCAGGCAAGTGTTTATCTTGCTTATTTTTGTTAATGCATCACTCATGTTAGTCTAGGGATGATTAGGATGAGTTTCATGGAAGAAAACCCAAGTTGGAGATAGGAAATTACATGTAGTAATGATTTGAATGATAATCTGGAAACCCTTCACATGTAGAGGATTAAACCACGAATTTATGATGTTTTAGAAGAAGAAAATTCTGGAAAAGATTGATTAGAACCATGTTAAATAAATTCTAGGGTTCTTGAGATTTTTATTAAGTTTTTGCCTATAAATCCATGGTTATTGATTTAAAATTACATGCTTTACGTAGAAGATGAATAATATGGGTGTATACTGATTATAGTACGAATTTTAGGAAATTTGGGTGTGAAAAATCTGTATTTGGATGAGGTTGTGTGATAGAAACCGTAACTGGTTTCCTGCAGAAATTGCCATACCTGCTTGATCGATCGATCGAGCCAAGAGCTTCGATCGATCGAAGGTTCGATCGATCGAAGGTTCGATCGATCGAGCCCCAGACCTCGATCGATCGACCCCCTTCTGGCAGACTCATATTTCCCCCTTTTAAATTAGTTGAATTCAATTTAATGAGAAATAATCCTTGGACACCCTTATTAAAATGTTTTGGGAGATAAAGAAGACCAGTAGGACTTATAAATAATTATGGGACCTTTAATGTAAGACGAGAGTTGTATTTTTGGGATATTTACATATAAGGGACGATGAAATTATGTATTAAAGGGAGAGACGCGTAAGATAGTTACGTTGGAACATAAATGAATACCTACTGAATTTTACACTTGGGAGGATAGAGTCCATGAGTGTTACGTAGTAAGTTGGAATAATCCCTCAAATTAAAGTTAGAGACGAACCGTTATACGTGATAACAAATAATGGGAAAATAAGGATAAATGTCGTGATTATGGGTTATGGGATGAACCTAAATTGATATGATAAAAGTAGTATATTTATATGACTATGTGTATGCATATATTATATACATGTGAAAATCATGCCCGCGCTACTTGCTATCCCTGAGGTTACTGCGCTGGAACAGTCTTATCTCGATGGGACCTTTATGGGGGATATTGACTCGTACCCTAGAAGACAGATATCCTGGGTACAGGCTATCTGATCGATGGTCAGACGGTCCTAAGAGACGTGAGGGTATGTGCTGACCTCTTAGAGACTTGGAATCTATGCTTCGCCTCAATATTGTTTGTGTATGTGTTAATACAGTTCAAGAGTGATTCCGAACTTGTATTTCCCTTAGTACGAGAGATACGGGGATTGGATATCAGAGTATGCCCGCACCATAATTTTTATGTAGGGTGCTGTTAGTATATATATATTATTATACGAGTATTTAATATATATATATATATGAAATTCTGAAATTCGGAACTGCCGACTGTGTTATGGTAAGTAAGAAATGAGTAATGACTTCAAATTGGAAATACTTGTTTTGAAAAGTATAATATGACACTGGGAAACTTTATTAATAAATAAAGTTAAAATGAGAGCTTTGTTACTAAATGAAATTTTCCTTTTAAACAATTATATTGTTCAGCCTTAAATCTTACGAGTAACCTAAGATAAGTTAAACCATTGGGAAGTTTAGTGCGATATAAGATAAGATAATCCGTTGTGAAGATTAGTGCGATAGGCGTGCACATTAGAAGAGAGGTGAGAATTTCTCAAGAGAGTGTCGCTCTAATATGTTGTTGCATTGGCCTGTAAACATTTTAAATACTTGCTAAATAAATTTTAAATCATCTACACTATCGGGCTCTCACCCGTTTCTATTTCTCTTTCTCTCTTGTATATATATATGTATATATTACAGGTGCCCAGCCACAGGGGCATCTGGCGTAGTATCCTTTGGAAGGAACGCACTGCAGCTTAGGTGGGAGTTGCAGGCCTCTTTCTTAGACGACTTCATTTATTTGATTCCACTCCTAGAATATTCATTTAGTGGGGCATGTGTCACCCTTTCCATTATTCAGTTTATTTATTGGACATTGTGATTCAGTTATTTCTAGTATTGTCACTTTGGAATTTATTACTGTCTGGATGTTTTACTTTAAGTTTTAATGTTGGGATTTAGTTGTTGAATGTTTAAATTATTTGGATTTTATGTTCCATGATAATGGTGGTGTGATTCTTTAATAATGAATTGTTGTAAATATTTAAATCTTGATTTTTAAAATAAAATTTGGAAAGTAATGTCTAAATGGTTTTGGTACTTATCGTAATTAATTAGGGTGTTTAAATTGGAAAAGTTATTTTTACGACAGTGATGCTAAGAATGAACCAACTGTTCACCTTAATTTTAATTTAATAAAGGAGTGATCGCCCAATATTTAATTAGGCGAGGTGTCACATTTTATCTTCAAAATCAATAAAATCCTTTTCTGTTTCTAGTTCTTTTGAAACAAGACCTTTGACCTAGTTTAGAATCGCACTTGGTGATTTTCAATCTCAAAAATATTTTCAAAACCTGATATTGATTAAGATCTTGATACGTCTTCTGAGCAAGATAACCATGGATTCTGGGATTATTGTAAAGGTCAAATACGTTTAAGTTTTGTGAGAAGAGAGAAATAGAAAATCACTGCATATTGATCTTATATGTAATTTGATAGGACTGTTTGTATAAAATAAGTGGGTGTGTGTGCATGCATATGTTAGAAATTTCCTCCATAAACACTATCACCTTACCACACCAAAAGTGTTGGTAATAAGATCTCAAGAACAAGAGTCGACATAAAGAACTTGAACAAATTGGAAGTTAGCAAACTAGGAGAACAACATCAACAAACAGAACTGCAGAGAAGTCATAAGGTCATCAGTGGGTACATTCCTAAACTTGTATAGGTCTAATTTGTGTGCATGCGTGTTATATAGTTTGTAACTGTTAAAATTTGTTTTAGTGGAATTTTTGGTTTACTTCGTAGAGGGAGTAGTGGATGTTTCCTCAGTTGGGTGAGGTTTTACCACGTAAAAAATCCTTGTTCTTAATCTTTCTACATCTCCTCATCTAATTCTTGGTTGTGCCGAGTTTAAAGTTTTTTAAACTGATTTATTAAACCTGTTAACAAATCTTGAACAGATCTCGTACATATTTTTGTTAAACACATCTTGTGATTAATTTGTTTTGGTTTTAAGAAAAGAGTTTTTTCAAAAAATAGTTCGGAGTTACTTAAATAGTTTAATTTTATATTAAACGGCTTTAGTGACATTATTTCAATTGGTATCAGAGCTTTGTAGATTTCTTTTAATGGATCCTGTGTTTCTAAAATTGTTTTCTGAAAATCAAACATGGACGAGAAAAATGAAAGATTTGGTAACTTGACCAGATCTCCTATCTTTGATGGAACCAATTTTGCTTACTGGAAAGTAAGGATGATTGCTTTCATTCAAGGAACTTTGGGAGATGATGTCTGGGACATTGTTGAAAATGGATACATTTTTCCTACTAAACATGCCCATGCAGGAAGTAATGAAAGGGTTAAAAAAGTGTTAAGTGAGTTCACACAAGAAGATAAGCAAGTTTCTCGCAACAATAACAAAGGAAAGAATGCCATATTTATGTCCATAAATGAACATGAGTTCAAAAGAATCTCATCCTGTACCACTTCTAAGGAAGCTTGGGACACTTTGGTTACTGCTCACGAAGGTGACACTAGAGTTAAAGATGCCAAAACACAAATGCTCATTCAATAGTATAACTCTTTAATTATGTCTGAATCTGAGTCATTTGATGACTTCTATATGAACCTGACTGATATTGTGACCAAACTGCATGCTAATGGGATAACATATGACAGACATGAAATTGTATCTAAAATTCTAAGATCATTACCATAGAAATTTGACAACAAAAGATATGTTATTGAGGAAATGTGTGGCATAAATCTCACTCCTGAATTACTCAGTAGTAAATTAAGAACTGTGGAAATGGAATTATAATTTAAGAAACAATTGACCCAGTCCCATAGGAAACAGACTAGTTCCAATATGAGCTTTTCTTCTAAGTTGATTAAGCCAAAGTTTAACATTCTTAGTGATGACTCTGATGAGGAATGCGATATAGAGAGTTTGGACAATCAGATTGCCTTAATGTCAAAATAGTTTAAGAAAATTATTAAGTTTAGAAACAACATGGCAAACAAACAAGGCAAGTCCAATTATCCAACTCACTCTAATCATAAACCTCATGAGAAAAGTCAAGACAAACATTACAAGGACTTTCACGCTAGACCTAACAGAGACCTTAAAAAGACTGAATGCTTTAGATGTGGTAAACTAGGACACATTGCACAAGATTGTAGAGTTAACTTGAACAGTCAAAATAAACACTCTAGGGCCAACATTCGCAAGACATGGGATGATTGAAGTGACTCTGGAAATGAGGAACCTGAGTCATCTGATGCTTTTGATCCTTGCATGTCTTTCTTTGCCAAGATTATCTATAATGATGATATGCATGTGCTTGTTAGTGAGGATGAATCTAGTAATTCTACTTCTGTTATGCTGAATCATGCTATTACTGGTTTAGATGCTTTAATTACTAAGAACATTGCTATTTCTACCACGGGGTGTGTGAGTCAAAGGGAAAGCAATAATGACGATGTCAATGGGTGTGTGAGTCCAAGAAATGAAGCCTTAGGGGTCACTTCACACACTACACTTAGTGACTCGGACAATGAAGATCTCCCTGATATTCACACACTTTATGCAAAAACTCTCAAGAAAAGCACTAGACTAGAGAAGATTGTGAAAGATCTCACTAAGAAGCTAGAAGATCTAAGCCCGATGGTTAAACTTAATGTTGTAGAGTATACTACCCAATGTCTTACTCATGAAAGTGAAATCAAAATGTTTGGTCAAAAACTGAAAAATTTGACTGAAACAAGTTAAACTCTGGAGAAAAAAATACAAAGGGACATTGTTAGAATTGGAACTAACTAAAGAAAAGACGGCAACTGTTTTCAAAAAAATTACAAAATTTGAAAATAACTCAAACTGTTTTGATGGATTTGTTGCTGAATCAAAAACCAATTTTGATGATCGAACTGGAATAGGGTTTTGCCCCAATTTGAAGACACAAAAAAAATCTTTTGAACCTATCAAGTTTGTGTCAGGAGGTAAAAGACCTATTGAAACCTGCCCAAACTTTCATTCTCTAAAAACTGAGTTTGACTCAAAACATCAAAATTTTGATATTGGGGAATCAAGTTACTCTAAACATGAAAGTTCACCAAAGGCTAAATATGTTTGCCCCTTCATTAGGAAGAGTGAATCTACATTCAAAACTGTTTTATCTAGGAATAGGGTTCAACCTCAAAATTCCTTAAAACCGATGTTTAGAGATTTTCCTAAGGAGACTCCTACCTTAAGCAACCTTTATTGCTCCTACTGCGATATATACGGCCATTGTTTTGATGGTTGTTATGCTAGAAGACTTGTTAAACCTGTCTGTAATCCTCCTATTTATCAAAACTTTAACTATTCTAGGAGAAGCCATAACAATTATATTCTGCCTAGACAACCAGACAAAAACTCTAATTATAGGAAGAGAAAGACCAAACCTAAAAGAACACTTCCTAGAAGGATTCCTAAACACTTTCCTAAACCATATGCTCATGTGTTTCATAAAATTCAAAATCATGCGCAAAATATTTTTTAGCAAAAATCGAATGCTCCCAAATTTTATCAGTTGAGAGCAAATAAGCGCAAAATGAAAACAAGAGCAATCTGGGTTAGAAAATAGGATTTATTACCAAGATGAAGTGTAATATTGTTATTACTGCTTTAAAAGCTGAACACGCATCTTCTGGTTGGTATTTAGATTCTGGATGTTCAAAACACATGACTGTTGATGATACAAAACTCTTTAACAAAACCAACTTTGCTGGGGGGAAATGTTATTTTTGGTGATGGAGTATCATCTCGATCATAGGTAAATGAACTCTCCAAGAAGAAGGACTTACTGTTCTTGAAAATGTTCTTCTAGTTTAAGGTCTTAAGGCCAATCTACTTAGTATCTCGCAATTTGTGACATAGATCATACTGTTATCTTTTCAAAGAACAATTGACAAATTTTAAATAAAAAAGGTGAATGCGTAATTACAGGATTCAAGACTCCTGACAATTGTTATACTGTCATGAATAGTTCTGAAATCTGTAATGTTGCAGAATGGATGACAATGAGATATGGCATAACAGAATGGGTCACATAAATTACGATAATCTTAGTAGATTGACCTCTCAAGAAATATTTAGAGGAGTTCCAAAAATCAAACCCATTTCTAATATTGTCTGTGGTTCATGTTAGGAAGGAAAAATTATTAAGGCACCTCATAGAAAAGTCAAAGATATCCTTACCTCTAATCCCTTAGAACCCATCCATATGGACCTAATGGGTCCCTCCCAAACTGTTAGTCTCTGTGGACACAGTTACATTCTTGTTATGGTTGATGACTTCACTAGATTTACTTGGGTAGCCTTTTTAAAACAAAAGTCTGATACTTTTCAAACCTTCTTAAAAATACTTCTTCGGATAGTGATAAAGGTGGAGAATTTAAGGACACCGGTATAATAGAGTATTGTGACTTTAATGGTTACAAACATGAATTTAGTGCTCCTAAGACTCCTCAACAAAATGGTATCGCTGAGAGAAAGAATCGTACACTTCAAGAGATGGCACATGTTATGTTACATGCTAAGAGTTTACCTAAATATTTTTGGGTAGAATCTATTCGTACTGCATGTCACATTATCAGTAGGGTCTATCTTAGAAAGAATTCTAAACAAACTCCTTACGAGCTTTGGTATAAGAAAAAGACCAATCTTAAGTACCTTAGAACCTTTGGTAGTACTTGTTATGTCTGCAAGGATAGAGAAAACTTGTTCAAATTTGAGAGCCGGGGGGATAAAGCTATTTTCTTAGGATATTCGCCTAACAGTAGAGCCTACCGTGTTTATAATCTTCGCACTAAAACCATGATGGAATCTATAAATGTAATTGTAAGTGACACTACTGTAGAGAGTAAGACTGGTGAATCAACTATTGTGGAAGAGCATACAAATGTTTTTAGAAAATAACTCTCCATAAATAGATGATCCATTACCAATTGAGACACCTAAAGTACCTAACTGGGTTTCTAAAGACCATCCCATAAATAACGTTGTTGGTAATCCTAGTGAGCCTGTGAGTACAAGATCTCAATTAAGAAATTATGCTCATTATGCATGTTTTGTTTCCCTTGTGGAACCAAAGAATGTTAATGAGGCATTGAATGACTCTCACTGGATTTCTTCTATGCAGGAAGAACTTCTTCAATTTGTTATTCATGATGTTTGGTATCTTGTACCTAGGCCTAATCACAAAAAGGTTATTGGCACACGTTGGATTTTTAAAAATAAGTCTGATGAAAGTGGGATAATTATTAGAAATAAAGTTAGATTAGATGCTCAAGGATATTCTTAAATTGAAGAAATAGATTTTAACAAAACATTTTCTCTTGTTACTCGTTTAGAATCTGTTCGCCTTCTCTTTGCCATAGCTTGCCACTTTCATTTTACACTCTACCAAATGGATGTCAAATCTTCATTCCTTAATGGACTATTGACTGAAGAGACCTATGTAGAACAACCAAAAGGGTTAAATGACCCTCAATATCCAAATCATGTATTTCGTCTTAAAAAGGCTTTGTATGGCCTTAAACAAGCGCCTAGAGCCTGGTATGAGCATCTTTCCAGCTTCCTCTTAGATAAAGGTTTTAAGAGAGGAGGAAATGATCAAACTTTATTTTTCAAACATTTTGACAAACACATCATCATAGCTCAAGTTTATGTTGACGATATTATCTTTGGATCAACTTCTTCCTCAGAAGTGAAATCCTTTTCCGAAATTATGCATAAAGAGTTTCAAATGTCTCTTATGGGGGAGTTGCAATTTTTCTTAGGTCTCCAAGTCAAACAAAATTCAGAAGGATTATTTGTTTCGCAATCTAAATATGCATTAGAGATTGTCAAAAAATTCGGCCTTGAGAGTGCTAAAGATGCTAAAACTCCTATGAGTACTTCGGTCAAATTGTCTAGGGATGAAACTGGAAAATCTATAGATCCCACTCTATATCGAAGTATGATAGGAACCTTGCTATACCTAACTGCCTCGCGTCGTAATATAATGTATGCTGTGTGTGTATGTGCTCGTTATCAAAACAACCCTAAAGAGAACCATCTTTCTTCTGTTAAAAGAATTATTAAATATGTAAAAGGCACTCTGAACCTAGGACTTTGGTACACTAGTGATACATCTAGAACTATAATTGGATACACTGATGCAGACTGGGCTGGGTGTACTGATGATAGTAAAAGTACATCAGGAGCAGGTTATTATGTAGGTAATAATTTGGTAGGATGGAGTAGTAAGAAACAAAACTGCACATCACTCTCAATAGCTGAATCTGAATACATAGTCGCTGGAAGCTGTTGTGCTCAATTACTTTGGCTTAAACAAATGCTAAGTGATTATGTTATTCAAGAAAACCAATTTCATCTCTATTGTGATAATCAAAGAGCAATCAATATCTCTAAAAATCATGTTCAACACTCGCGAACAAAACACATAAAAATAAGACATCACTTTATACGCAAATTGGTTAAAACCAAGGAATTAGAAATAAATTATCTTCCTACTGATTTGCAACTCGCATATATGTTTACCAAACCTTTAGATTACAATAGATTTATCTCTTTGGATAAATCTATAGGTATGGTGTGTGCTGATTAATTTCTCTGGTCTCTATATTTTTTCCCTTTGTCTATTTAAGACAAAATGGGGGAGAAATTTGTGTCTAATGAATCATTTTTCATATACTAAACAGCTTGATCTTAGTGTTTCATTGCAGGATTCTGTATAGTTATTCTCAACAGTTGTAATAGGGTATTCAATTGTAAATAGTTGAGTTATGTATCTTTGTTTTCTAGGAAATGGGTAGATAGAATTTTTTAGGAATAAGTTTCCTTATTCTTGTTTCCCTAAGAGTCCTAGATGACTCAAAGGACATTTTGTCTCATATTTCCAAAGAGGGAGATTGAAGCACCTTATACTTTTGACTCACTTGAGTCTGTATTATATAAGTGTTCATCTAATTTGGAAATTGTGACAAAATTGTGTCTATCCTAGAAACCAAAGAACGTCAGAGTTTGGTTTGCTATTTCATTCCTCTTGCTTAATTGATCTAGATGATTTTACCAACACTCACACATATTAGAATTGCATTCATACATTTCATATTGCATATAATAGTGTGTATATATTTGTTGAGTGTGTTTAATTCCCTAAAATTGAGTTTTAATATTTTTTTGGGAATTTTATAATCTTTTTGTGACAACCCGCCTACTAAAATAATAGGTGGCCAGCCCAATACTCCAATAAATACAGGAATCATAGATGGTCCATTCTTAGCATCACTGTCGATTAACATAATAGTATGAGATAACCACCAATCATTTCAGAAAACGGATTGTCACATACAAAAAAATTTAAAAGTAAAAGAGAAACACTTAGACAATCCCATTTGTAAAAACGGTGGGTATCAAAAATCGATGACTCAAGTATGACAATACAATAAATAATCACCGAATAAGCTGTCGGTGCACAGGCCAATACAAATAATACACTAAGTATTACAAACAATATTTACAATATAATAAATGAGTGCAATACCTTTGGCAAACACGCCCGAATGAAAGTACTAAACATACATAGAGTACAATAGAAGGGAGCGTCTACAACAAGTATCCTACAACATCCGCAATATGCTGTAGCTCCAAGACAACTGGAATGAAATATGTAAATACGGGTGTCCATGCGGAGGAGCACCTGTAAAGGCAAGGAATATGCAGCACAAAGAAATATAGAAACCGGTCAGGGCCGGGTTTGATATGATTACCAATGTGACTAAAATGCATGACAGGTAAGTGCGTAAATCTCTCGCAGATAACAATAATATTTCTCCCCTCTCAACTAGCAGTAACCTAGCGCAATATAAATGATGCTCAGGTTATAGAAAGAACAGAAGGCTAACTTCTCCCCAGTCTCAACACTATGCCCTATTCGTGCGTGGGGTGTCTCGCAAAGCGAAATCCAAACTAGGAACCCCCCGATACACTACTACTTAGGCAAGGTTGATCGTCGGGATACGTTAGACTCTGTCCTAATTAATTTAAGTACTAAAGGTTAACTTCTCCCCAGTCTCAACACTATGCCCTATTCGTGCGTGGGGTGCCTCGCAAAGCGAAATCCAAACAAGGAACCCCCCCCCCCCGATACACTACTACTTAGGCAAGGTTGATCGTCGAGATGCATTGACCCTAAGCACGAAATAATAGATAATTACATGTGTGTGCATAAGTGTGGTAAATCACATCTACAACTACACAAAGAAAAGAAATAAAACTCATCCATCATCTAATGGCACAATTCCTAATTCTATCTTTAGGAATATACATATAAATGGTACAACACTTTATCAAATGTTTACCAAATTACTTTCATCGTAAACTAATTCATTTCATGAATTTGTTCCTTATTAGGAAATATAATCATACTTTTCATGCTCTATTGGCATTTATCACCATTGTTCACTTTATAAAAATATCTTCCTTATCAGGAATATGACCATCATCATAGGCTCTTTATGGCCTTACATCGTGCTCTTTATGGCACTTTCATCATGCTCTATAAGGCATTTTACTGTGCTCTTTGGCACCCATCAAACATCAAGTCCAACTTGATTTAGAATAGTTATATTCATATATATATATATAACGATTCTAAGACCGCCCGACCGGGTTTCCCCACTGAGCGCGCCCCTAAATGGCTATCATCTTCCAGGGCCTCCAAGACAACCTGGGATCCTATCGAAACGTCGGGAAGCGGCCATGAGCCTGCGTGGTAGCCAAGACCACACCTGAAATCTCCCTACCCCCGCAGAAAATATACAACCATAAGCGCTCCCATGGCCTAGGGACTATATCCACCCTGCATCATTAGCCAGGGGGCTTCACCACAACGCGCGCGACTTCCCTTATGATAGCGATTTAGAGAGGTGTGTATCCATAAATTATCATTTATGAAAAACATTACTTTTTCCATTTTCGAAAACTCATATTTTATATTTCCAAAAATCATTCACTTAGCCATTAAGCACCAAGTTTTTAGAAGGTGCATTATATTCTTATTAAGTCATATATTATTAATGACCTAAAGCCCAAAGTGCCACTAACCTCAAAATAACCTCGAATAGTTTATATAATTCATAAACCCTCAAAATGAGTCTCCATAATGGAGTGTCTCTCAAAAGTTCAACCTTAATGTTTTAACTTCCAATTCCATCTCTAGGTTAATCTCCTAAATCATTCGGATGTCAACCTACGCAACTTAGTTCTCGGGTAAGCCTAAATATCCCATTATCATCCTAGGGCATCAGTCTACCCTATAACAACCCTCTAGGACTCCCCATTACTTCCCAAAGGAAGGTCCCTAAACCTTGGACCTAAAAGAAAAGGGATAAAAATCAAAACAAGAAAATCTCCCAAAAACAGGGGAACCGAATCGATTCGCCCCTTGGGCCGAATCGATTCGCCCTTGCGAATCGATTCGCTTGAACAGCCGAATCGATTCGGTGAGCAAAAACTGACCTTATGCAATTGCCGAATCGATTCGGTTTCAATCCGAATCGATTCGGTCTTCAAGACCTGTAACCCTCTCCTTATCCGAATCGATTCGCCCTTGGGGCCGAATCGATTCGGTCCTGGGATTTTGCCCAGTTTGGGCGACGGGTTACATAAACCCTAAAATCCCAAAAACCCCAAAACTTGATTTCTCCCAACTTCAATCAACAAAGATTCGACCTAAATCAATCCTACACCATTTACAACCAATAATATATCCTCAAATCAAATTAAAACTAAGATTTAAGGGTTTAGTCTTCAAAATCAACAAATACCCATTTATGGGTTAAATCTCCAAAACCTAACTATACATGCAATTTATCACATTAAATCAATATATAGCAAGTAAGAAACTTGCCTCGAGGTTCGTAGTCTCGGAACACCTCCGGTAGCGACGGATTCCGGCCCAAATCTTCCATTTCTCTCTCTTTCTCTCCATTTCTCCCAACTCTCTCTTCTCTCTCTCTCTCCTTTGGCTTCTAACACAAAATGAAGAAAGAAAAAGGGGTGGGGGACTTATATGGGTCTTAAAACATAAATCCCCACTTTTAATTGTTAACACACCACTAAAATGACTCGTAACCACTTAATTGAGTCATAACCCCTTAAAATGCCCGAAACCCAAAAATATAACGCGGCACTTATTTCGACTATCTCGACTATTCTAAAAACAACCGCACCCCCTATTTTGGCATTCGGGAAAGTGTGAACTATTTTTACGTTCAAATCCCATTTTAAATTCATTAATTATACCCAAATTTAAATATAGGTCATAACCGTCGTTTTACATATAACGACGCAAAATACACAATATAACACTATTTACCTTCTCATAACGGTAAATAGTCAGAACATAGTAAATAGAATCCCTAAGTCTCACGGGAAATAATATTTACTCCAACATTCCCTATTTTATAAATTTAGCCCATTAGGCAAAATAGTATAAAATAGTCGCTCGAAAACCTGGGTTGTTACACTTTTAAAATAAGGATTTTATTAATTAAAATTTTGTTTTAAAAAGTTTTGGGGTCATTCTGCAATTATGGATTGTTGGTTATATTGACTAAAAGTTCCCTTGGGTAGAACCCGAAAGCGGTAGAGACTTCAGGGTGCGTTTGTAATTATTTTGGACGCGCGTTGGTTAACCTCTTTGTGCCCAACATCTGTTGCATTCTGATTGGTTGAATTTGTGTTTCTTATAAGAGAGTAAAACAGCGTATGTTTACATCCCTTAGATCATGTTTATCAACGATCTGCATGAGCTCCTACATAATCCATGTGAACCTCTTTTGAGCCAATCAAGAGTGTTATAATAACCGCCTCTGTTTAAACCATTGGATCAAAGTCAATCATACAAGATCAGATCCTAGCCCTTGATCTTGGTCTGTGTTCTCGAATCTTCTCAGCCTCCTATAAAAGGACCCCTTCTCTCAGCCATCTGAGACTTTTTCCACTTTGTTCAGTCGAGTGAGAAGAGAGAAGAGAGTAAAAGAGATAAGAGAGAAGAGAGAGAGGGAGAAACCAGAGTTAGGAAACCCTAACCCTAATTCGTTCAAAACTATTTTCAAACCTTAACCACTTTAAAAACCAATATATACCAAACACAACCTTAGTGTTTGAGAGATTTTGAGTGATTGGTTTGTTAGTTTTGTTGCTGTAACCTCTTCGTTCCCAGATCTTGTTATCAACTTAAACATATTTTTAGATCTGTGTTTCTTCTTTTATTGAAACCTTAGATCTAAGACGTTGCATGTTATATTACACATAGATCTGCATTTTTAGTTTCTCATCTTGAGAAAATATTTGCTGATTTGGTTCTGTAAATGTTTTTATCTTCAAAATCAACAAAATCCTTTTCTGTTTCTAGTTCTTTTGAAACAAGACCTTTGACCTAGTTTGGAATCGCACTTGGTGATTTTCAATCTCAAAATTATTTTCAAAACCTGAGATTGATTAAGATCTTGATACGTCTTCTGAGCAAGATAACTGTGGATTCTGGGATTATTGTAAAGGTCAAATAAGGTTCAGTTTTGTGAGAAGAGAGAAATAGAAAATCACTGCATATAGATCTTATATGTAACTTGATAGGACTGTTTGTATAAAATAAGTGTGTGTGTGTGTGTGTGTGCATGCATGTGTTAGAAAGCACCCCCACAAACACTATCACCCTACCACACTAAAAGTGTTGGTAATAAGATCTCAAGAACAAGAGTCGACATAAAGAACTTGAACAAATTGGAAGTTAGCATACTGGGAGAACAACATCAACAAATAAAACTGCAGAGAAGTTATAAGGACACCAGTGGGTACATTCATAAACTTGTATAGGTCTGATTTGTGTGCATGTGTGTTATATAGTTTGTAACTGTTAAAATTTGTTTTAGTGGAATTTTTAGTTTACTCCGTAGAGGGAGTCGTGGATGTTTCCTCAGTTGGGTGAGGTTTTACCACGTAAAAAATATTTGTTCTTAATATTTTTACATTTCCTCATCTAATTCTTGGTTGTGCTGAGTTTAAAGTTTTTTAAACTGATTTATTAAACCTGTTAACAAATCTTGAACAGATCTCGTACATATTTTTGTTAAACACATCTTGTGATTAGTTTGTTTTGGTTTTAAGAAAAGAGTTTTTTCAAAAAACAGTTCGTAGTTACTTAAATAGTTTAATTTAATATTAAACGGCTTTAGTGACATTATTTCAGTGCTACCTTTACAAAAAATGAGTGCAAGATTTGAAATAAAGATGGTAACTGTATTTTTACAGGGAACAGAAGTTAGGATAATTGTTATACAGTATTCCCAGTTCTGAGTCTTATAAGTTAACTAGGTTAGATTACTCAGACCTTTGGCATAATAGGTTGGGCATACTAACTTTAATAACTTAAGCACATTGAGCTTTCAAGAGTTGGTTAGAGGTCTACCAAAAATCAAACCGGCTTAAAACATTATTTGTGGCCCATGCTAGGTTGGGAAAATAAGTAAGGTTCCCCATAAAAAAAGGTCAAAGATATTATGACTTCTAAGCCCCTAGAACTTCTCCACATCAGCCCATGGGTCCATCTCGTACTGTTAGTCTATATGGAAACAACTATATCC
The DNA here is from genome assembly GCA_949130495.1 of Sambucus nigra. Taxonomy (NCBI): domain Eukaryota; kingdom Viridiplantae; phylum Streptophyta; class Magnoliopsida; order Dipsacales; family Adoxaceae; genus Sambucus; species Sambucus nigra. The sequence continues at coordinate 197,715,459 of OX422211.1, read as the reverse complement.
TTGTTATTGTGGATGACTTCACATGTTTTACTTGGGTTGCTTTTATGAAAAACAACTCAGACACTTTAAAAGAATTTATAAAACTTATTTTAAAAACGAAAAATGAAAAGGATACCCAAGTATTACGTATTCAAAGTTATAGGGCTGGAGAATTCAAAAAAACTTGTGTTGTGGAAGATTTCTTTGAAAATGGTTATCAGCTTGTGTTTAGTGCTCTTAAAAATCCATGGAAAATGGTACTGCTGAAAGGAAAAATCGAACAATCCAAGAAATATCCCAAGTGATGTTATATACTAAGGGCTTGCCAAAATACTTTTGGGGTGAGTAAGTCCTGATAGTGTGTTACAATATTAATCATGTCTGCTTTAGGACAATTCTTAACAGATTTCATATGAACTTTGGTACAATAAAAAAATATAATCACTACACCAAAAATAGGAATCTGGCACATTTCATATGATTTAGGTTTTCACCATTCAACGGCTTGTTTCTAAGCCTAATCCATATATTATCAAATTATAATTATATTCTCAAACTGAGAGGCCCATGACTACGTGGTCAGTTCCTATAAGTTACATTGGTCCCGTGCGAGGTGTCCGTGCCTCTTACGGGACCGTTTGGCGACTGGTTTGGGTTTTCACCCTTAACTGCTTGTTTTTAAGCATAATTTAGATATTTTCAAATTATTGTCATATTCTCAAACTGGGAGACCCGTGACTACGCGGTCAGTTCTTACAAGTTACATTAGTCTCGTGCGAGGTATTCGTGCCTCTTACGGGGCCGTTTGGGGGTTGATTTGGGTTTTCACCCTTTAACGGCTTGTTTTTAAGCCTAATTTAGATATTTTCAGATTATCGCCATATTTTCAAACTGAGAGGCCCGTGACTACGTGGTCAGTTCCTACAAGTTACATTGGTCTCGTACGAGGTTTCCGCGCCTCTTATGGGGCCGTTGGGGGATGGTTTGGGTTTTCACCCTTTAACGGCTTGGTTCTAAGCCTAATTTAGATATTTTCAAATTATCGTCATATTCTCAAACTGAGAGGCCCATGACTACGCGGTTAGTTCCTACAAGTTACATTGGTCCCGTGCGAGGTGTTCGTGCCTCTAAGAAAGCCGTTTGGCAGTTGGTTTGGGTTTTCACCCTCAAACGGCTTGTTTTTCAACCTAATCTAGAAAATTACAAATTATCATCTTATTCTGAAATCGAGAGACCCGCGACTACACGGTTAGTTCCTATAAGTTACATTGGTCCCGTGCGAGGTGTTCGTGCCTCTTACGGGGCCGTTTGGCGCCTGGTTTGGGTTTTCACCCTCAAACAGCTTATTTTTAAGCCTAATCTACAAATTTCCAAATTACCATCATATTCTCAAACTGGGAGACCCGCGACTATGCAGTCAGTTCCTACAAGTTACATTGGTCATATGCGAGGTGTTCGTGTCTCTTAAAGGATCGTTTGGGTTTTCACCCTCAAATGGCTTATTTTTAAGCCTAATCTAGATATTTCCAAATTATCTTCATATTCGCAAATTAGGAGAGCCGCGACTACGCGGTCAGTTCCTACAAGTTACATTGGTCCCGTGCGAGGTGTTCGTTCCTCTTGCTGGTCCATTTGGGGGCTGGTTTTGGTTTTCACCCTTTAACTGCTTATTTTTAAGCCTAATTTTGATATTTTCAAATAAATAGGGTGACCCGTGACTACGCGGTCAGTTCCTGTAAGTTACATTGGTCCCGTGTGAGGTGTTCGTACCTCTTACGAGGCCGTTTGGCAGCTGGTTTGGATTTTCACCCTCAAACGGCTTGTTTTTTAGCCTAATCTAGAGATTTCCAAATTATCGTCATATTCTCAAATCGGGAGACACGCGAATACGTGGTCAGTTTATACAAGTTATATTGATCCCATACAAGGTGTCCGTGCCTCTTACGGGATCATTTGGGGGCTAGTTTGGGTTTTCACCCTCAAATATGAGAATTTCTACAATCCTCTGATCGATCTATGTGTATAGAGCATACCGTTGAACCCCAAGTGTATTTGATGCTAGTGAGACGGTCCAGACCGAACTAATGAGTTTGAGTTCATGAGTTCTCATCCCATATCTTCCCTCACAAATGTTATTTGGATGGGTTGGTACATATGGAAAGACCAATTAGGCAGCTGCTGTTAGGCAGTTGTTCATTAGTGACGAGTCAATCAGACCTATAATGACATGTGAATATGATCGCATCTCTTTATTACATCTAAAAGATCACTTTCTGAGCTCCAAATTACCAAAATTGCAAGCTCTTTTGGATACTGTGGAAATTTCAAAAGATGTGTTCCAAAACATCAAAAACTCTAGTTGCCTTAGACAAAACCACTATAGAATCTTGTGAGAAATGGATCCGATTATTGTAACCTATATGATCAAGGTCCATCAAACAATTCACCCGATGTTGATAAAAAATAAAAAGCATCACATATCCATGAAGTATATAAATCGTAATAATAATTAGGATTTGGGAAACTATATAATGAGTTTGTGTTATTTGAATCATATCACATAATTAGTAATGGATTGATGATTCAAATTTTATTATTTAGAGTCTTCTTGTTATTACTTTATAATGCAAAGAAATGTTAGTTTGTGATGGTTATTAAAAATCAAGCATTGAATGTCTTATGCAACATTTGACCCCAAAAAAAATATGTTGGCACTATGTCCTATGCAACTTTGAATGTCTTATGAAACTTTTAGTACCATTGTAAATGAATCAAAATAGATAACGGTACAAAAATAATGAATATGAAGTAAAACTAGTTTTCTTACCATTGTACACATGCTCCCTTTGTCTGGTAGTACAATGAGCATGTGTACAAGCCAGGTGACCGACACAAAAAATGCCGAACTGAAGTCTGCATAGCTATTTGTTAAACCTTATGCTAACACCTCAAATAGAAGACCACATTCGTGGTTAACTAGAACAAATGCAATTTTCTCTCCTAGTCCTCAGTAGCCTTCTCATCTTCCTATAGAATTGATGTTGATAATAATAGAATATCATTACCATAGCATCAAAGATTCTTAGTAGCATAATGTAGCAAAATAAATGTGATGAATGCAATAACAAATGTTATTATAGGACAACATAATGATGTCGATGAAATACTAAGGATAATCATGAACAAATTCTAATTACATATGGATTTAGTCTTTAATCCCTCAATATATATATAAAAAGCAGAGTGTGGTTCACAATGGTTTTGACTTTGGGATGTGGTCCTCACTCCGTAAATATAACTATCATTGTTTATAATATAACTCCAAGTTATAAATATACTATGTAATATGTGAGTCTATACATAATATGTTTGTATTATGCAAAGTAATAGTTATAGCATGCACAGTGATAGATGTATTGGTAGAATGGGAACAAATATTTAGAAGCAAAATCATCATGGACTGGCACCCATACTATTCTCTTAAGCACGTGGAAGTGATTTCTGGATATTTGAGATATTGAATATAATCAAGTCGGAAGACTGATTTACCTCCGAATAACGGAAGATAATGGATTACCTAAACAACTGACATCATAACACCATCCCTGTTTAGAAGCATTGAATATAATCATGTGCATGTCTTTGTTTCATCTTGACCAAACTGCAAAAAAATATTAACAGAACATGAAATTTGTATAGATGATCATAAGCATTGGAATAGATTCAAAATTTAAAGGAACATTCACAAAGAGAATGATTTAAACAACCATATGTCATTTCAGTAAGTCAATAGTAATACTCAATAGGTCATCCTACAAGCACTACAAATAACCGAGAGGTCTTCTCTTTCGAGAAAGACTTAAGACTACAGTGGGTGACATCCTCTACGATCGAGACCCCACATTATTGCTCAGCAGTTTTATTCGAGAAATTCGATTTTTGATTATATAGAGTGTCATGTCCTACGGCCAGAGTGCTAAATTAAACCCCGCATTATCACTTGATAGTTTATCTGATCAATGATATTTAACCACACTATAGAGCTCTCGATCATTTATTTTAGAAAAATAGTCAATCAAAAACTTGAGTGGACCAAATCAAAGCAGGATACTTAATCAAATGCGAAAATTAAATACATTAATTAAGAGCATAAGTAACTAAAGTAGTCAACAACAAAAATAACTAAAAGTGCTCTTTACATACCATAATTAGTTTGGTAGATTTGGCCATTTCCATAGTTTCTACCAAGCACCTGTCCTGCTATAAACAGCTATCGCAACACCAACATGAACATCACTAAGTTGATTATGGTACAGATGTTTCTCCGATTAGGCAACACTAATATACTTAGTATCTTTAATGTGTCAATTTCTTAAAGAATACAGATAATTTAAATCATAAAAAGATCTGGAAGTCAACTTAAGTATATACATTGAATTCAAAAATACTTAAAGAACATATGGAAAAAGTTAACTTGAAGATTTTACCCAAATCAACGTACCAAGAAATTGAGATGTGTATCACTTGGAGAGTCGAATATGTCAAAGCTATCCGAATTTGAATTCCAATAGCTACGAATATATATTATGTTGATATAAACAATTATGGTGAACGTTGAATTAATTAATAGTGAAGATAGTATATTATTTTTCTACTAAAGATATTAAACTCTAATAATCATAACAAAGTTGAAATCATCCATAAGATCCAGAAAATGCAAGGACAAAATATTATTATATACCTATAAAGAAATTAGATACGTAGAAATCCATGTGGATCAGTATAACAAATTGCATCCAAGAAAAAAAAACATGCACAATCTTCACATTCAATCATTCATATGTCAATAGGTCACACCTTACCATGTAGACAACACAAAGATAATGATTTATTTGAACATAGATGTAGGAAACTAACTAAAAATGTAATAAACATAGTAAGACAACATTTGAAATAGTTAATAAATGTTTGCAATATTACAAAAGAAATACAAACTTGATTTTTTAACGAAATAATGGCCAAATCTTCAAACTTGTATTTCGAAAAACCTAAGACATAAAGTGAGTTAGTTAGACTATGGAAAATAGAGACCCAACATTCAAAATCAAAAGAACCATAATTCAAAACACAATAAAATCTATAAATAGACACACAATAAAAATGAAAAAGAGTATACCTAAAATTTATAAATAGACACAAAATAAAATCTATAAATAGACAACCAATCACAAAAAACAATTAGATTCAAAAACATAAATTACAAAGCCCTAAATTACAAATCCCTATATTACAATGCCCTAAATTACAAAACCTAAATTACAATGGCCTATATTGCAAAGCCCTAAATCTGTACACCTAATATCTGAACACAAATCGCACATAACTGACCATGAATGTGGTTTATTTATTAGTAACAGACCACGCAAACCTTGTAGAAGATATCTCAGACCATGTAAAACCAAAACTCAAATCGAACGAGAATGTTAGAAAATGCATATAACAGTAAAATACATATAAAAATGCAAGCCAAAAATCAAACCGTGTAAGAGAAATCGATTGGAGATTCAGAGTACATGGAGAGCTGACTAAAAAGAGAAAGAGAAAGAGCCGAGCGGGAAGTATAGAAAATGCGAAGAATGAGTGAGCGGGAGACTCAAAGTGACTAACTGAAAAAAAAATTTAGAGCAATTTATATTTTAGCAAGTGTACTCAATTTTGGCACACCTGAAAACAGTGTCAAATTTTTGCACTGTTTTAAAGTGTGCCAGATTGTCATTAAACCGTGCCAAAATTTTGCACGGTTTAAAACTGTGCCAGATTTTTAATATCGGGGTGTGCCAAATTGTTGTTTTTGGTGTAGTAAATTTAAAATACTTTAGAACCTTTAGGAGTGTTTTTTATAATTGTAAAGATCGGTAATACCTTTCAAAATTTTATTCCAGATGTGATAAGGGTATTTTTCTTAGTTATTCTCAAAATAGTAAAGCATATCGTGTCTACAATCTTCGTACCAAAGCTCTTATGGAATCAATAAATGTAGTTATAAATGATACTGCTACTCATAATGTTAGCAATGAATTAGTTATTAATCCTGACGTAGAAAATATTTTTGAAATTGACTGATCTAAAAAATAATTCATTGCCAACTGAAACACCTGTAGCACCAACTTGGGTTTCTAAAGATCATCCCCTTGAATAGTTATCGGCAACCTTCGAGAGCCTATGCGAACAAGATAGCAACTTCAAAGTTTATCCAACTTTGCATGTTTTATTTCTGTCATAGAATCAAAGAATGAAAATGATTCCCTTAATAATTGTTACTGGATTAATGCCATGCATAAAGAATTGGCACAATTTAAGAGTCACGATATTTGGTATCTTATTCCATGGTCAAATAACAAAAAAGTTATCGAAGCTAGATGGATTTTTAAAAATAAAACTAATGAACAAGATCAGATTGGTCGCGCAGGGATACAATTAGATTAAGGGAATAGATTTTGAAGAGACTTTTGCACCTCTAACCAGGCTTGAGTCTATTTTTCTGGTCCTCACGGTACATTGTCCTTAACAAGTCAAAATTTATCTCATGGATGTTAAATCTACCTTTTTCAAATGGCATTCTAACTGAGGAATTCTATGTAGAACATCCTAAGGGGTTCATTAAACCTACTCACCCAAACCATTCCTTTCGATTTTAAAATTATTTATACGGCTTAAAGCAAGCCCCGAGAGCCTGGTATGAATGCATCTCAACCTTTATAGTTAATAAAGGGTTTCAGCATGGTGGAAATGACCGGACATTATTTGTTCACAAAATTAGCAAAGAGGTTCTTATTGCGCAAATTTATATAGATAAAAATGTTTTCGGTTCTACCTCCCAGCAACAAGTTGATTGTTTAAAAATTATGCATGAGGAATTACAAATGTTGCTTATGGTTGAGTTATAATATTATATTGGTTTACAAGTCAAGAAAATTAATAATGGGCTTTTTATATCACAAGTTAATATGCTAATGATTTGATTAAAAAAATCGGTTTAGACAATTCCAAAATTACGCGAACACCCATGAGTACTACATCGAAAATGTCAAAAGTTAAAAATGTGAAAAATATTGACCTTACGTTATATTAAAGCATGATAGGAAGTTTATTATACTTGACAACATCTAGACTTGATATAATGTATACGATTTATGTATGCACCCGATATCAAAGTGCACCAAATGACTTTCACATTCAATGCATACAAAAGTATAATTATATATGTTAACGGAACTCTTGAATATAAATTTTGCTACACAAAATATACAACCAGTACCATTGTTGGATGTACGGATTCTGACTGGGTAGCTTGTTCCAACGATAGAAAAAGCACCTCTAGTGCTTGTTATTGCATGGGGAACAACCAAGATAGTTGGAGTAGTAAAAATAAATATTGTATATCTTTGTCTATTAATGTGTCAGACTATATTGTTGCTAGTAATTGTTCTGTGCAATTAATGTGGATAAATAAAATGCTTAGTGATAATGGAATTATTGAAAATCAATGAACTTTGCTTTGTGATAACCAGAGTGTAATAACCAGAGTGTCTTATATGCTTTATTTGGTAGATTATTCATTTTATCATCTTTTTCTTTAATCTTTTACCCATTATCTATTTGAGACAAAATGGGAGAGAGGTACATCCCAGGGATATCGCATTTCACATTCATATGCTACTAACTTTATCCTGTTAGAATGGTATGGTATGTTTTTTCCAGGTAAACATAAGATATTCACGGTATTCGTCTCTACATAGTTAAGTTTCAATTCAAGGATGGGAAAGGGTAGATAGTATTTTGTATAAGACTATGTGATTTTTTTTTCTACGAGTATCTATGATGTACTCAAAGGATTTTGTCTCCCATATCCATAGGGAGAGATTGAAACACCCAATGTAGTTAACTTACAAGATTTGTTTTGAAGTTTGTATTGCATATGTCTTTCAACTAGTTTGGATATATAGACGAAATATTTCTTTTCAGATATGAGCACCTCATAGTGTTCAAATTGAAGTTCAAGAAGAATCAATAGTGCATCAACAAGTATCATATTCGGCCTTAAGAATGGTAAGAAGGTAAAAACACCACACAAAAATGACACTTTTTTCCACATTCCTGCTAATATCATTTTTCCATATTTTTATGCATTTTAATTGATTTTTAAAATAATTTCAACTTATTTTGAATTAAAAATCAATTTTCTACATTTTTTAATCATTTTTAAATTATTTCAAAAATGTGAGTGTTTAATTAATCATAATCAGACTTTCGAAATGTTTAATTAGACTTAATGTGGATTAATTAATCAGTTAGTGGTAGGCTTGCTAATGGGTCGAGTCTGGACCCGGACCCGACCCAGACTCAATCCGTTTAACCCGAGTCTGAGCAATTTTATGAAACCCGGTTACCCGACTACCCGATTGCCCGTTAATTAAATGGATTGGATATGGATATACGTAGACCCAATCAAATAAGGACTTGACCCGAAGTTTATATATATATATATATATATATATATGCATGTATTTTGGTTTATATGTGTGTATATATATATATGTATTTATAAGTCAGTAAGTATACATATTTGGGGCAAAACATGAAATATAAGCCAGTTTTTATTTAAATTGGATTTTTTAGTCCATTTTTTAGTTCCAGGTATTCGAGTATTCAGGTCAGGTATCGGTTCGGTTTCTTGAGTCCTTAACGGGTCCAGGTCTGGAGAAATTTTTTGAGACCCGACGAGTAATTAGGTAAGACGTGCCCTAGTTGGATATGGATATAGGAAGACCCTATCCAAATTCGACCCGTTTACAGGCCTATTTAGTGACATGTGAGTTATCGTGCATGTATTGATCATAAGTGTGTTGCTTTTGTGGTTAAAACTTAGACTGTTTTATCACCGTTGATCAAATCTTAGGAATGACTTAGATTGTATCTTGGATTGATACTTTTTCAACCCAAACCAATCAATCCTTGAAGACTATCGGTGATACTTATTATAAGCAGTTATCTTCATAAGACAATTCATTCTCAACCATTGGATTTCATCCCAAACGATAGTTTCAATCTCATCCGTTGATTTCATATAACTTCTCAAGAATCTTCCTCAATCTCTATATATAGGTTGTTCAAAGAGAAAGAGTGGGGAGAAGAGAGAGAAAAAGAAATTAAGAGAAAAAATATAGAAGAGATAGAAATGGAAAACCAATAGTATCCTAGGATTTCTTTCAAACACCATCATGCGAGAACAGGGAGAAAGGGGGTTTATAAAGGGGGTATTGAGTGTTAAAGGATTCAAAGTTTGACATATAAACTCTTAAGCTTTGTTTTTCAACGTATCAACTATTTCTTGTGTTTTAGAACTTGATTTTTTTTCCCATAAAATCAAGGTTTAAAACCCTAAGATACATTTTCACACACTGTTAGGGTTTTAGTTTTGAAATATTACTTTCATAATCTTTTTGGAAAATATTTGTTTATTTTCTAATATTTCATATGGATCTTGAGTTGCATATATTATTCGTTTAAAGATCTATAAACTTCTCTTAAATCTAAATATTTCAAAATTCTTCGTGTTTAGATCTTATCTCGTAAAGAACTGATTTTATATTTTTTGAAATTTTTTCTTTGAAAATAATATTTTCAGATCTAATTTTTCCTGATCTAATTTTTCCTGATCTAAAATTGTTGTAAATACTTGAGATCTAAACTTCTAAGAAAAGTTTGGCATATAATGGCTTATATCTGATAGAATCTTTGATATTGACTATTATTGTAATTTATTAGGACTGGTTATAAGATTAACTGTGTGAGTGTAAGTGACTTGTATGTGCATATATAATAAGTCACATCTTTACAAACACTTGTTCACACACAAAAACTTAATCTGTGTGGTTGAAATTTGGAGGATAAATTCCTTGTCGGCGTAAAGCTTGCTCGAATACTGTTACATCATATTTGAAGATCATAAAAAGGAACCTATAAGGTGTTGCTCTGTTTAAGTAATTTTCTTTTCCATTAATATGTTTCTTGATTGTATTTGCAACCCTATTCTTTATTTAATGGATTTGTTTTATTTTGCTCTATAGAGGGAGTCGTGGATGTTTCATTTTAGGATTTTTATCACGTTATATCGTTGTGTTGTGCCTACTCTACATATTATCAAACTTACTAACTTCTTTGGTTGATTCTGGTTTAGAATAAAAACTATTTGAATTGTTTTTAAAAACCAAGAATTTCAAATCTTACGTTTGCATTAGTAAATCATTTCCCAACACGTTTTGTATTAACTATTTTTATAAACAATAAGTGTTTCTTCAAAAAGATGATTCAAATTTTCCTTTTAACTTTGTTAAAAACTTAATGTTCATCTCTTTCAGATGTTCATCCCCATTAGCTACGAAGTTGTAGCTGAGTTGCTCATTTGGGCCACAAATGGGCTAGGTTCTCTACTACCCATAATGACCACGTATTTATTGGAGGTTTTTTGCTAGAGTATCCATTATCCCCTGGTTCGTCTTCCAAAATAAGTTGCTTTGAGATATTATGACCTTATTTTCTATAGTTGCGAGGATACCTCCCAAGCGGAGTCGCCAAGTGTAGGAGGGTATTGGTACTAGGGTCTATGATATATTAAAATAGAGAGAAATGACCCATACTTATAAAACATTTTTCTAAGATAATAATATTAGAAAGATTGCAAATGAATACAAATGAACTCTTCTTTATAATAACTATGATTTCTACTACAAAGCAATAACAATGATTTAATACAACACTCTTTAATGATAGATTGACAAAGGATATGGGTCCAGTTAAGTGTATAAAAGACATAAACCAAAATATATTAATTACTGATAAAGAAATTCTTAATAGATAGAAAGAGTAATTTCAAGGATTAATGAATGAAGCATATCCTAAAAAGGATATTGAGAACATAAAACTAAATATAGGGGTGATGTGTCCGGTTACTCAAAATGAAGTAGACATATTAATAAAAAAAAATGGGGAGAAATAAAGCAGTTTGCCTGGATAGAATACCTATAGAGGTGTGGAGAACCCATGGAAGTCTAGAGGTATAATGGTTAACATGTTTATTTAATGAAATTTTAAAAGAGTGAAGTATGCTAGATGAGTAGAGAAAAAACATCATAACACATTTGTATAAAAATAAATGGGATATACAAAAATGCGGTAATTATGATGGAATCAAACTAATGAATCACACTATGAAATTATAAGAAAAGGTTATAAACAAAGGTTAAGAAATGAATCAACTATTTCAGACAACTAATTTGGATTTATACCAGGGAGATCCACTAAGAAAGTTATTTACTTATTAAGACAACTATCGGAAAAATGTAGAAGTAAGAATAAAATTTACACATGATCTTTATACAATTAAAGAAGGCATATGATAGAGTAAATAGGGATATAATATGGTGGGCTTTAAGAAGGAAAATAATCACTATATAACACCCCGTAAATTTAAGGACCTTTAATTAAATAATATTTTGGGAGAAAAGGAATTTATTTTATTTGGAGGAATTAAATTCATGATTTGAGAAATTTTTAATTTGAGGAATTTATTAATTTGGCAAATTGAATATTTATTTATTTGGACTATTTTGTGTCGCATTTTGAGGTCTTAAATTTGGACGATGTTATAAATTAATTCGGATGTCGATTTTGAGAGCACAATTGAGTCCGGTAGGGTAAAAATAGTCCAAAATGAGTGGTCATATGTGTATATTGGGTTTCGGGACTTAATTAGACATAATTGAGCTCCAAATTAAGAGTTTGAGCCCTTTTTATAAAGCCCATAGGCCCAGAAACGGGATTAGAGTTTTAAACCCTAATGGTGAAAGGGTAAGGCAACTTAAAATCATTTTAGAAGACTAAAATTGGGGAGAGCTTAAGAGGAGAACCCTCAGAAGAGAATTTGAGGATTTTGGAAGATTGCTTCAAGAACAAGAGGAGATCTTCGATTCCAATCCATCATCTTCATCAAGGACTTGGTTCTACAAATCTACGACAAGTGGTTTAACTTGCATTTGTTAAATTGCATTTTTCCTATTCATATTAAAGAAGGTGTAAATTAATTAATATGTTAGGGTTTGTTCTACATTTTAATTTGGGGATTTCATATTTGGCATTTTTAAATTTGTAGAGATGATAAAATCATATGGTTTTGAAGCCCCAATTTGTATAGATGATGTAGTTAAATTGCGATAATCAAATGAGTGAATTTAGAACAAGTCTTGGAGGGCTTTGTGTGTAAAATCTGGGTAGAAAGTGAGATTTTAAAGCTTTAATGGCAATTCTATCCGCGATGCCCTATAGAAAATGGCGTTTTTTAAATTTGTTCTCGGAATCGTTTTCTCTAAAAAAAGGCTCCAAAGTTCCCCAAAACAACATTTTAAAAATCTGGTCAAATTTTAATTTAGGGTTTGAATTTGTGAAAAATCACCATTGGATTAAGTAGAGGATCAATCCAATTTGAGAATTAAGGTTCATGATTGAGTGATTTGAAACCTTGTTCATTAAGTGGGTAGGCTTAATTGAATGAAATTGAACGATTGATTGAGAATTTTGAATTTCGGGCCGAGAGAGAGAGAGAGAGAGAGAGAGAGTCCGGGTATTATTGGTAGGGCGACACCAAAATAATAAAATTAATTAGTGTATGATTAATTGAAATTAAGTCGAGTTGTAGACTTGCATGATTTAGGCTTGTGTAGGGATGTATTACACCGGTAGCCTGAAAATAATATATATTCGGTGATGTGTAGTATATATATGATTTATAAATATTTGTGTGAATAATATTTATAGTAAAGCATAAGGCTTGAGTGCGGACCTAGTACATCGGTATCCTAGATTAAACATATATATACGGTGATGTGTAGTATATATATGATTTATAAATATTTTTTTTAATAATACGTATAGTAAAGCATACTAATAGTAATGCTATCTTAGGAGGTTGCGCAATGTGGGTGAGTTCCCCTGGCTAGCAAATGCAGGGTGAGTATAATCCCCAGGTTATAGCGTCTGTTTATAGGGGTGGACCGTTATGGTATGGAATGGGCACTTACGGGGGGGGGGGGGGGGGACTATGACCGCCTCTTATGCATTGGGTGATAGCATTTATATCCAACATGCCTGTGAATGTTGAGATATAGTTATGCATATATATAGTGCAGAATTATATACGGATATAAATACATGGTGTAAATGTATAATTAATATAACTTGTGAAACAGTTATATGATATCAAATGGGAATTGATTTAAATAAGTTAGTGTGAATAATAACTTATAAACTCATATACGTGATGTGAAAAGTATAAGTGGTAAAACTCCTGAGAATGTTATATGGCATTAAATGAGAAATGACTTAAATAAGTTAACGAGATTAATAACTTATAAAGTATACGAAACCCAATAGGGTTATAGTAGTGGAAAATCATGGGATATATGTGATAAGACTAGTTAAGGGGTGGTTATCTAGGTGGGTCATGTATAGAACGTTAGGTGTGCACATTAGTGAAGGGGTGAGGTGTCCTCAAGAGAGTGTACGACACTAACTGAAATATGAAGAGCATTCATGAATTTTAATTTCATGTATTTAAATTCACTTGCTAAATATTTTCAAATGTTTTGGCTTTTAACCCTTGCTACAAAATATTTTCAAAATCTTTTAGGTGTTCAGTCACAGGGACGCCATAATTGTTCTATTTCAGGTTTACGCAGCTGCGACACATGTGAATATTGAAGGACTTTGACTTAGCCGCTTCAGTCATTTCATTTCTACAGTAGGATGCAGTCAATTTTCCATTTGGGCATGTTGACCTAGTTGTTCTATTTTATTTCAATTAGTTGATGTATTTAGTTATTACTCTTATGATTCATTTCTTTATTTGATTTGTAGCCGGTGGTAATTTCGGTAAGGTTTATATCTATTCAATCTTAGCATTGCTTGATTCAGTGATTGCATGATGGTTAGTTATATATATTCTTTCACATGTTTTTTTTGGGATGCTAAATAAAAAGATAAAATTTGGCACCATGTCTTTTGAATACTATGTGGTTAGTAAGTTTTAAAAAAAATTCGACAGTAATGCTAAGAATGAACCAGATGAGATTCCTGTTTAATTTGGTATATGACTGATCACCCGATATCTTATGAGGTGGGGTGTCACACCTTATTAGTTATATTAAACTTATTGAAGATATGTATGATAACACAAAGACTAGGGTAATAACTATTTGAAGAGAAACTAATGATTTTACGATTAAAATGGGCCTACATCAAGGATCGGCTTTAAGTCCTTACTTATTTGTCGTAGTATTGGATGAGATTACTAAGGGCATACAAGTAGATTCCCCATGGTTTATATTGTTTATGGATGATATGGTTTTAGTAGACACTTCAAAGGAGGCCTTAGAGATGAGAGTAGATACTTAGATAAATGCCTTAGAATCTTAAGGATCGAAAATCAGTAGAAATAAAACTGAATATATGGAATGTAAATTTAATAATGAGTCATGTGATAGCATAATGTTAAAGATTGAAGAAAAAGTGATAACCCAACTTTATAATTTTGTTATTTAGATTCAGTGATACAGAATCATAGGGATATTGATGCGGATGTTATGAGTAGAATAACAATTGGATGGATGAAATAGAGACAAGTGGGTGGGGTGTTATGCGATAAGAGGATAACTGATAAATTAAAAGAAAGTTATATAGAACGGTTGTTAGGCCAACGACCCTCTATAGAGCGGAATTTTGGGATTTAAAGAAAAAATATGACCAAAATATCCATATTAATGAGATGATGATGCTCCGACGGATGGAAAGAATTACTAGAAATGACAAGATTAAAAATCAGTATGTGAGAGATATGTTAGGAGTAGCTCCCATCAGTGATAAATTAAGAGAAAGTAGACTTAGATGGTGTAAGACATTAGATGCACCTATGATAAGAGGAAGACTACTGAAATATAGGATAAAAGACAAAGGGGCGTCTGAAGCTATCTTGGAAAGAAATTACTAGGAGAGATATTAAGGAATTAAATTTAAATGATAATATTGCTTATAAAAGATTAGAATGGAAAAGGAGTATCTATGTGGCTGACCTCAAGTGATAGGATTAAGGCAATGATGATGATGATGATGATGATGATGATGATGATGATATAAATAGCAAGGTTCTCTTGAGGGTGATGATTCTTTGAGAGAGGAGATGTAAGAAATTCAATAAATATGAGAGGGAGCATGGAATAAATATCTTTGTGCTTTTGTAGATTTTTGTACAGCATAACAGTGCTCTGTTATTTAATATTTTTAATGTGAAACTAAGATTCTATTTATAGCCAAACTTCAGGAATGACATGTCATTGCGCGCCTCTACAATTATTTTTATGATAAATATTTAGTAATCTTTTGTCCGTCGTGATTGTCTATCACTGTCAAATCACTATTCTCTTTTAGTGGTGTGACATTTGGTGTAGTAGTGAAAAATGTGATATTATCGGCAAGTAGCCAAAAATGTGTTATTTTGTCTATTATTATAAAAAATACTTATTGTGCACGTTTTTGGAATCTCGCGAGTGACTCCAAAGGCCACCTACTACCGTGGCTTTGTTATTTATCTACGAGCGTCCTTTTAGGTTACTCTCCATTTTATGTGAATGGTATTCGTGCAAGTAATCTTTGTGGTTACACACTATTTTGTGTGACTAATATTTATGCGAGTAACCTATGTAGTTACTCTCTTTCTTGTATGAATGACTTAGTGATGTGCGTGTCTATGAGAGCGACCCAATGGGGCCATTGCACTGTTAATATCTCTTTCTCAATTAATTGAAGTTGTTGAGCCTTGGCTCGCTCAACAAGTCTTACATCTCATCCTCCAAACCAAAACTCTCAAAAGGTCCCAATACTGCCAAGTTGTTCGAGCCCCGTTTGCTCGACCAAGGCCTCCTGCTAAGTTAATCTTCCAAAACAAAGATAATTAAAATGTTAACGAGGGGTTTCTCATGCGTCTTTCTATGTCTATTGAATGTTTGCTCGTGCACATATTATATTAACTAATGAGGGACTTCTCTTATGTCCCTCTAAAATATTTGAGGTGTTTCTTGTGTAACATTTGCAATAATTAATCTATTAATGAGGGATCGCCCATATATCACTCTTAAGTTTACCGAGGGGTTGCTCGTACGTCCCTTTAAAGTAATTGAGAGATTGCTCGTGCACCTCTATATAATAATTAATCAGTTAATAAGGGATCGCTCGTGAAATCGAATAAGTTTATTGTGGGGTTATTCACGCATCCCTCAAGTAACTGAGGGGTATCTCGTGTACCTAGGGGTGTCAGTTATTTCTGAATTTCTGAATTTTCCGTTTTTCGATCCGAATTTTTCCAATTTTGGCACCCTTTTTTAATTATCCAATTTTTGAATTTTTCGATTCCAAATTTTTCGAAAAAAATTGGAATGGAATTGGAAATCATATATGGATTCCAAATTTCCGATCCGAATTTTCCAATATCACGCCGATCCGATCCATCCAAAATATTTTCCGAAATAATAATATCTTTGTTTATTTTAATACATTTTTACTCCCTTATTTATATATAAAATTTATTATTTATTAGTTTAATCTTGACCCTCCATTTAAAACCATCTCAACCATTAATATATATCCATATATATTAACCTTCTACATTACGCTAACCCTACATCGAAAGACAACATCCAAAATTATATTCAATTGTTATGCGAATTTAATTTCCAAGGATGATTTATATTAAGTTTCCCTCATCTTCCTTTTGTTCATTTTTTGTATCTGAAATACTGATGCATAGGCTCTGCTACAGCTATTAACTATTCTTGCATTTCCTTTTTTTAAGTAGGTAAACATTTTTTTTTCATTCACATAGCTTTGTAGTTTCTTAGTATCATAGTTAAGCCTCAATTTATTTTTCTCCAAAATGGTAAGAGATGCATAGCTCCGTAGTTTATTGCATTTCCAAAATGATATGAGATGCATAGCCTTGTCATTCACAGAGCTATGTAGTTTATTGCATAGGTGATAAAAAGTGGAGTATTTGATTTTTATTTTGATTTTAAAAATATCCTTTTCAAAAATGACATTTCCGATATTTTTTGAAAATATTATAACTGATAATTTCGATTACTCCGATATTTTTACGAATAATAAAATTTCCTAAATTTTTGAATATTCTGAATATTTCGAATCACCCGAATAGAAAAAAAAATGATTTTCCGATTTTTATTTTTTCCTAATTGGAACGGATTTTAAAATTTCGAAAATTTTGGATTTTTTCCGAACACCCCTATTCCGATCTGATCTGATCCGATCCATCCGAAACACACCCCTACGTGTACCCCTCTACAAGTTTCTTTAATTTTAAAGAAGACTTTTTCCAGCCAAGAGGATTTGAGATATTGGTTGCAACCAAAACTAGTGGCGATTGTGTAACATGCTTCTACTGTCTGCCTTTTCTTCAAAAGATATAGTGTGAAAAAAAGTCATGTGAAAGTTGTATAAGTGTCTTATAGCTCTCTTTTGTAAAACTCTATGATAGTAAATTTTTCTTTCATTTCGACTCGATATTTTTCCTCGGTGGAATTTTTCCTCATGCATTAGAGCTAGTGATAATACTTTACTTTTTCTCATTTTTGAAATCATTGTCATATATTAAATAAGATAAAGATTTATATTCCAAACTCCAAAATCATGAACATAGATCAAATCTTCTTATGGAGTCTTAACCTACCCCGCCAACCAGTCGTCTCTTTGTCACAATGGCACAGTAGCTGGCATTAGTTACGACATAATATTTCTACAGCTAAAGAAATAAGATCACACTAGAGAGGAAGATTCGGATAAAACCTCTGCAATAGAAGTAAAAAATGTAAAATGCGACCTTTCAAGAAGCATCTCGATCGGATCGATGTTCAAAATAACTCACAAGTGCAAGACCTTCACCTTAACCTCTCCAGATATGATGGTCGCGACATCGTTAGAAATCTCCACCTTGGCAAATCAACATGTTTTCAAAAATAAAAAATCATCTCCAATTTCAACATTGAAATCAAATCGCTTTGAATCGTAGGAATAACATGTTGGAAAAGAGCGTCGTCGGACAACCTTTTGGTGGTTGGCGAAAGCTATGGGTAGGCACAGTGGCGGAGCTAGGAATTTGCGATGGTCGGGGCACAAGAAGAAAAATGACGGGGGTTCGGGTGCGGTAGCCCGCGATTTTTTTTAGGATTATTCAAATATTTAAACAAATATCAATATTCACATAATATTGCAAGACAAGATTGTTACAAATAAAATAATCACATTTTATTACCCAAAAAGAAAAGAGTTGCATTGTTTCATACAAAGGTAGAGTTGAAATAGATCATATTGGAGTAAAAAAAATCTATAATATCCCTCGGCGAGTTTTCATCTTCTGGAAGCGATCCATGATTGCTTCATTGGAGATGGAATCAAAAACATAATTTTCAATGTATGTCACACAACTATCACTTAACCATTCATCTCCCATACGGTTTCGGAGGTCAGATTTAACTATTTTCATAGCTGAAAATGCCCTTTCAACTATAGCGGTGGAAACAAGAAGAATTAGTGACAACTTTATAAGATTATAAACCAATCCAGACACAATATGTTTTCTTGTGTCAACCATCTTCTTACCCAAATCACCAATCCCTTTCAACTCAAGAAAGTCATCATTAGATTTCATATCCAATTCATATGTCTCTAGTTCATTCTCAAGGACAATATGTTGTTGTTCCATGAAATCAACGGGATAGAATTCAGAGAGACGAACCAATTTGGTGATATTAAAAGAAGCAAATGAATTTCTTGGGTTTAATCATGCCATACACATAATTAATTCTGAGTTCACCTCATCAAAATAGTTGTTAAGCTCAACAAGTTGCTTATCCACACAAAGGTAGAACATGTCAACTCGATACTGATGTATTTTTGTTATCAAAGGTCCTCTTCTCGATCTTCCTAAAATAATATAGTTATCCTCCATATTAGGAATGGGGATACCATATTTTGTACAAAAAGAATAAACTTCCATCAATAGATTATCCCATCCACACTCTCTTATTTTCTGCAAACGTAGCTTCAAAAGTCTAACCAAAGTGATAGCATTCATAATTTCTTGATCTTCCCATTGCAATGCTTTTGAAAGATCATTAGTGAATCCAAGTATATTCTTAATCAAATGCATAGTGAAGATGAAATACAAATTTTGCATTGTTTTTATAAAATTTAAGGCCTCACATTTTCTATCCGGAGAATCCTCCACTAAATCCGCAAGGACATTAAGCACGGATTCAAACATAACAGTCAAGTATACTAGTTTGTCATAGTGCGATCCCCATCGTGTATCACCAGGTCGCTTAAGACTAGTCTCTTGATTTAACCCCCGTCCGCTTGATAATTCACCACATTCTAGTTGCTTAAAAACATGTTCGGCTTCCTTTTCTCGAAGAATGTCTCGACGCTTGCATAATGCCCCAACAATATTCACCATACTATTAACTAAGAAGAAGAATTTGGCTACGTGGCCAAGATCTTTTGCAACGTGAACAAGTGCCAATTTAAGTTGGTGTGCAAAACAGTGCACATAAAACCCCGACTTGTTCTTATTAAGAATCAATGATTTTAGGCCATTATAATTGCCTTGCATGTTACTTGCCTCATCATAACCTTGACCACAAAAGTTTGACACACTTAACTTGTGCATATTAAAGAAAGCATCAAGTGATGTTTTAATTGAAATTGTCGTAGTGTCACGAACGTGTACCATGCCTATAAATCTTTCCATCACAAAACAACTCTCTTCCACATACCACAAAATAATGGCCATTTTCTCTTTAATTGATGCATCACGTGCTTCATCAATTAAAATCGTGAATGGTTCATCAGTGAGATGATTTAAAATTTCTTTGGTTATCTGACTGGAAATAGCATTTACAACATCTTTTTGAATTTCCGGAGATGTCAATGAGTGGTTTCTAGGAGCATTTTTAAGCACAACACTATTAACAACTTCATTTCTATCCGCAAGCCATTATAAAAGTTAAAATTAACTTTATTCAATGACCCTTCTGATTCATCATTGGCATTAAAAGATAGACCTTGTCGTAGAAGAAACTAAATCACATCGATGGTTGCATTTAATCGGATACGATACTCAATTTGATTTTCCTTCGATTTGTTGTCAATTAGGGTCTTAATATGTTGATTTTGCTTCAATAAATCTTGACTCTTCATATAAGCAACATTATGAGAACTAGTATGGGTTCCAACATATTCTTGGAGTCTTTCACTCTTTTTCCAATTCGTAAATCCACCACTTACAAAAACATCACGTTTATTTCTGTCCACAGATTGTGGAAGAAATAAATAGCACGGAAAGCAAAATGCAGCATCTATTTTTACGTTGTACTCTAACCAACTCCCATATTGGGTGTACCACTTTGGATTGAAATGACGAGCCTTGTTTCCAAACATCGTTTGAGGAAATTTTTGCATAGAGGGTTGACAAGGACCCATTTGTAAATAGGCTTGTCTAATGTTGTCATGATCATTTGGATCATAATTCAAAATGTGAGGTCGTAAAGAAGGATCTGGTGGAAGATTCGATAGGTCACACGTAATGAGGTCTTGTCTCATCTCTTTGGATGTACATTCCACTTGAACATCAATATTTTCGGTGGGTGGAGGGGTCACTACAACAGAATCTTTTTCTGGAATCCTTTTAAAATATTTTTCCATATTTGAAAATAATTATAATTAAAAATCAACTCAATATTCACAAAGTAAAAATTAATTCAACATTAAAAATTAATTCACAAAGTAACCAAATGACAGGGGAAGTAAGAAAAAATTAATTGACAAAATGTATATAAGAAAAGCATATTAATTCACAAAATCTACATAAGCAAATTAAGTCTACAAAGTCTACATGGGTTTTATAGCCTACAGGGGAAGTCATCTACATGGGTTCAAGATTTCAAGTCACAAAGTCACAAAGTCTACATGGGTTCAAGTCACAAAGTCACAAAATCTACAAAGAAAGCAAAAACAAATTTTACATGGGTTACCTGAAAGTGGAATTTTCTTCGGAGACTCGAGGAGGAGGGTTTGTGTTTGTTTGAATTGGGGATATGGGTCTGTGCGACTGATATGGTGTATTAGGTTTAATTTATTTATTTTTACTTTCTACCCTTAAATTTTTTGAGTTTTACAAATTTATCCAGAATTTTTGTTTTGTTCTTTTTTTCTACAGTTCTGGCGGGGACACTTGCCCACCTCAGCCATTACTTTGATCCATCCCAGGGTAGGAACCGGCGGGCTTTAATGAGTCAGATTCATTTTGCTCCTTCTTTGTGTGCGACCTTTATAACACGTATGCTAAGGGGATTTACTTAGAATTCAAAAATAATAAAGAATTTTTCATAATTATTATTTTAATGCTCAAAACATATGATCTTACAGCACATGTTATCATTTTACTTTTAACATAAGTGTGAAAAAATGAAAACCTTCTCACTACATGATCGAGGGTGAATAAATCAAAGTCCAGAGCTTATCTTAGCGGGCCTGGTAATTATTATGGGCTAATAGTTATGAAGTTCCATCACTTGGTCAATGAGTTAAGAGATCCTTTGACTAAGTCAATGGTGTCAAGGGTCCTATTTTGCCAACTCAGTACATTAAAATGACAAATACACGCTCAAATTATTTTTGACAATTGTCACCTCGTTTTTTGCCTAAAAAAACATCAAATCTTTAGAAGTCCATAACTTCAAATCTACAAATCCCACAATATATATATATATATATATATATATATATATATATTTAGAATCTACTCATCAAGATCTATCAAACACACCAATATTTGATATATTTTGACAAAAAAAAACCACAAAAATTTATTGCTTCTGTAAAACCTCCATTTTTTCCGCTGAAAACTCTTCTTCTCCAGCTCGGGTGATAGTGTAGCTGGCGCAAACTAGAAAAAATAAAGAAATAAAGAGAGAGAGAGAGAGAGAAACACTCCAACGAGAATTTTGTCTGTTTTCGACAAAAAAATTCGGTAGGCTATTTTCGGCGAGTCTTCGATGCGGTGGGGTGGGTGGGGTGGAGGTAAGGCTGCTAGAGAGACAAAGATTATGGAATTATGTATTTATTTTTAGAGAGAGATTAATTGGGTTTAAAACTGATATATATTAGGGTAGATTTTTCTAAATATATGTAGTCTATAATGAAAAATGACTTGATGCATTAAAAAAAAGTCAATGGGATTTTATGCATATTTGACGCAATAAATGGGACTAGCCTTGAATTATCCCTATTATTATTAGTCTTTAATATTGTGAAATAAAAGGGATAACAAATTTATAGGGAGAAATGTTTTTCATTTCATTGATATGTCAATATTAAAGGAGTATGACACATATTTATAATATAAAATAAGGTAATTCAATAGACCACTTAATAATTGTTGAATATCAGTGGATTGTAATATAAGTGGGCATCCACTTAATATACATTTTATAACACTTCCCCTTGGATGTACGTTATATCTACCATTCAATAATTGTTGCCTCATTAAAATCTTACTAAGGAAAAATTCAGTAGAAAAAAACCAAAGTGAAGGAAAAAAGTAAAACTTTTGTGATCATTGAATCGATGTTGGATGCGCTTAGTGTTGCCTCATTAAAACCTTGAATTGAAAAACCCAATGGGAAAAAATTTAGTTAAAAAAATATTACAATTCCATATGTTCAAAATATCATGTTTCTAGATTCTCCCCTTGATCAAATGCTCCACATGATTGGATACTCCCCCTGATTATGCTATTTCTCTAACGATTGAGTCGATGCATATCAGTCTCATACACAACCTTCTGAAATGTTGCTTTGACGTGGTGATTAGATTTTATCGGCTATTACTTCAATTTCATTTTTCTTTATAATCTCGTCTTTCATTAGACTTGGGAGAAGAGCGGATATATTTGACTTCAATAGTATAGCTCTTCTGGAGTTTATTAGTTGCATAAGTCTTCTTGAGTTCATATATGTAGAAAAAATAAAATGTGTTAGTCATATCTACCTTGATGTAGCCTTTTTGAGTGTGGGCTATACAAGAACCATTGTCTTCATAAGTAGTAGTAGGAACATATGTTGTTTGAGGCAAGTCATAAGTGCTTGATTGTTTGTTGTGAGGATCACGGAGATAACCTACATCTATATAACTGACTATAGACATATGATTAAATATAAAAATATTATATAATATGGCTTATATTAGTCTCATACTTTAAATGGTAATTATTTCTTGCTAAGGTATCGTGTTATGTATAACAATATACTAATAACATAGAAATAATGCAATAACATTTTAATATGGTACTCTTGGACCAAGTATATATTTTTCATCCTTCAGGATGATATGGGCATCATAATTTCCAAAGATCGAGAATCGTGGGCAAACTAAAATGGTGTTCTTAATATATGTTAAAGAATTGCAAGACTTTTCAATCCATTTAACTATTGGATAAGTGATTAACATAAACCTTGCTCGATCTGCAGGCCGAGACAACAACGAGTTACCTCAAGGTCATTCATTTTTTAATTCCTTATTTGAATATTTTGCATTTCAATTGAGCTCTTCAGGAGCATATCCATTTAAGTATATTTTATAAGGCACATTTGTATATATGATTATTTTCATAACCTTACTTAGACAAATATTTACTAAGACGGTTGTATATATATCCATTTGGATTATCTGTTGTATAATGAACGTCTTAGTGCATTTGAGTACGTACACCTTATCTTTACTTCAGGCGAAGAAAATTCTTCTAGGATTTTTATATATATTCTTCGTCTAAGTCCCGTATATATAAGCAGTTATAATATTCATGAGTCTCATATAATATATTTAAAAAAAATTCTAAGCTAGTCAAATATCTGAAAAGTATTTAAGGCCTTAATGGGATGATATGTTCGTATATAATCAATTTTGAAAACCTTGTGCTGTAAATCATGCACTTTTTAGTGAATTTTAACACTTCACATTCTTATAAACACCCATTCGTAACCTTCAGGGCTAACATATTTTGGGCTTTCCACTACAGGTCCAAATACATCACATATATTAAGAGACTCGACTTATGCCATCATAACATTTTCTTATTTTGGCCAATATATTCTTTATCGGCATTCATTTATAATACATGGATTTGTATCATCCTTGGCATTTTATATGTGTATCTACACCATATATAATTATATCATCGATGATAATCTTTGGCGATCCCACTTTTCTCTTATATGTGTATAAAACATAGAGATCTCATTTAATATCAAGTACCTTTCAGGGGCTTTATAGTCACTTCGGGGACTTGTGACTTTTCATAGACAATAACCACTTTGGGAGTTTTAGAGAAAATGGATCTTTTGTTCATAACCAGTTCTGGAGCGTTATGTATAACCTCTTCTGGAGCATTATTTGGGCATGATTTCATTTAACCACCACTTCTAGGGAATCAAGTAGTTGGGACCTATAGGTTTGCCATATTTCTGGTGTGAAATAAAAAAATTTACTGCAAATTTTTTTATCCTTTTTAGACAATGATTTTGTCAAACACATTTGCAACTAGTTAAGTGACATTTGATGTTGCAATGTGATTTTCACTTTATTTTTGCATTGCGATACAGAGAATTATATGAGACAGAGTGGAAGTATTCCATGATAATTCTTGTCGTTCTTCATAAGAAACTCGTGCTCGATATTTTACTCATTTTTCATGTAATTTGTAATTATATAGAACCCTTGGGCTTGTGACCAATAATTAATGTATTGTTATCTATAATTGAATATTATTGTTGCCTTTGTGTAATTTATTGGGAATTTAATGGCCAAGTTTGGAATAGGAAATTATTTCTTTCCTTCAAACGAATTCGAGAGTCGTTCGAATGAGATCCTTATCTCGTTCGAACGAAGACCCTCTAGTTCGAATGAGAAGCCTCCCTCATTTGAACGGTGTGGACATCCCAGGGGGATAGGGGGCTTCCTTATGGCATGCGTATGGGACTGTACCCTTTTCTCGGGGTGCTCGGTTGTTGTCAAATGTGGGGTAATATGTAGAGATAGAGTCATCAGCCCATTTTGCACAAAACGGAAAAAAGAAATGTTTTCGCCTCGAAATAAAGGCATCAAGGACCATATTTATGCTTCCAAAATCAAATAGTTTAAAGGTCCGGGGACTAAGTTACAGAATGGGAAAGTGTTAGGCACTCATCCTGCCCTTTCGATCTCTCATGAGTATGTGCTAAATTTATCTTATTAGACTCCATGAAGTGTGTGCTTATGTACATAATATAGATGGAAAATGGGATCATTCAACTCACATCATGGAAAAGGAAAAAGTGAATTCATACTTAGGAGTGTTCTCAAAAATAATAATTCGAAATATAATGTGAGCGCTGGTCGAATCACAAGTCGTTATGATAGAACAAATGTATATATCGGACAAAACACAAGCATGCAAGAATATGGCATTCATTAAGAATACATATATAATGAAAACAATATAACAAATGTGGACTCGAATCTCGGTATTTACCCAAGATTCCTACGTAGCCCAAGGAGTATCAAAGTCCACGTAGTTCGAAGATAACATAGGGTGGGGTTCAACCCATAAATCCAAATGGGAGATTTCTCTTATCTATGCGTGTAGAGATAAACATGATTCAAGTGTGAGAATATGTAGTGAGAATCCCTCTTTTGAAATTTATTGATAAACCATCTTTTTCTTATTTTGGGTTTTTTAATGAAAATAGAGTATGTGCAAATACTACTAATAGAGGTTTAAGATTAATGTATATGATCTAATGAAATAAATAAATAAAGTATGAATGAAGAAGCTAATATTTAAATATGATAATTTAGAGAAAATGATGGAGAATTGGAACTCCTTATGAATACTTGAGGTTAATTATGAGTGTAAATTTGTTGATCTTGCATGAGATGAAGGCGATATTAGGAGATGAGGAAATTTACTAAATAGAGTATGAAATGGACAGAAGGTATGTGGAAAATGGGCCTTTTAGGAAGGAAACAACTCTGAATGCAAGAGAATGTTCTCTGAATTGTTGATAGGATGTTCAAGGGTACTTTTCGAAGTGAGGCCAAGGGGGCACCAATCGAAAGGTTCTTGGACCAGCCTATCAACATGGAATCCAAGTTGGTAGGGTTCTAGGGGTGCCATTTGATAATTTAGGATAAGTTTTTAAAAAAAATGATCATAAAATACAATTCGTAAGTCAAAATCATGCAAGGAGTGGACCGTTGAAAAGTTTATTTGGAGCACTTTAAGAATCCATAAGTGATTCCTGAGTCCAGTATTGGACCGAGGTAAAATGGGGCTCGAAAGAGCCCGTTGGTCATTCGACAAGAAATTTATCGGAGTAAAATGGATCGTTCATCCGAACCGTATGGCTAATTCATGCATGGGGTAGACCATTGGAAAGGGTATTTAGAGCCCTTTGAGATTTTATTCAGCTTCGTTCGGTTCAAAGAGTTAACCATGGTCAAACGAGTCCTGAAACGCTCGATAACCCTTCAGAGTAAAATGAGTCGTTCGTTCATATTATAAGGTTGATTCGTGCATGGGGTAGACTGTTGGAAAGGGGATTCATAGCCCTTAAAATATTCATTAAGATTCACTCAAGATGGAGAATTAACGGGAGTCAAATGGGGTATGGGAGTGCCTACAGGCCTTCAGATCAGTTTTTAGGGTAAAACGAATCGTTTATCTATACCATAAGGCTTATTCTAGCACAGAACAAACCTTTGGAAATGGGATTCATAGCCTTAGAAGATTCATTAAGCTTCTCTCATGCGAAAGATCTAAATAGATTCAAACGATACCCAAGAGCATCCGGTAACTTCTAGATCGATATTCGGAGTATGACTTAAGGTTTCCGGTAATGAGTGAGTGTTAAGGACCTAGGGAGGTGCTTAGGGGGTCCTAGTATGGGGTGTATATAGAGATACCCTCAATGGGAGAGCTTGGAATAAGTGCACATTGCCGAATGATAGACACCACATCGACATTGGGAAAGAGGATTATAGGTCAATTTTAAGGACCTAGAGGATGAGCTTGACCAATTTGAAGGGTCAAGGTCAGTTTTGAGGATCTAGGGAGATGAGGATGATTAAGTCAGCAAGTCGAGGTCAATTATAAAGACCTAAGGAGAAGCGGATAACCGATTCAGCAGGTTGAGGATATGTTAAGATTGATTCTAAGGGGTTAGGGAGACTAATTCAGCAGGTGGAGGTCAATTCTGAGGTTATGTTGGGGATGACCAATTCTGAGGGACGAAGTCAATTCTAAAGACCTAAGTTTATGATGACTAAATTTGAGGATTGAGGTCAATTCTAAGGACCTTAAGTTGTGACGGCCAATTCTGAAAGTTGAGGTTAATTCTGAGGACCTCAAATTATGACGACCAATTCTATAGGTCGAGGTCAGTTCTGAGGACCTAGAGATACGAGGATGACTGATTCAATAGGTCGAGGTTAATTCTAAGGATCTAAAGTTGTGATGACCAATTTTGAGGGTCGAGGTTAGTTCTGAGGACCTAAAGTTGGTGACGACCAATTATGCAGGCCGAGGTCAATTTTGAGGACCTTAAGTGGTAACAACCAATTTGTGGGCCGAGGTCAATTTTGAGGACCTTAAATTTTAACGATCAAATCTACGAGTCGAGGTCAATTCTGAGGACTTAAAGTTGTGATGACCAATTCTGCCGGCTGAGGTCAATACTGAGGACCTTAAGTTGTGACGACCAATTCTACAGGCCAATGTCAATTCAGAGGACCTTGAGTTATAACGTGGGGAATATCTCTCCTAGGGAAATTTAAATTATCTTGGGGGTACAGGTTCACTTATGGTTCCAGTGGGGATTATTTTGTCTTGAAACTTCACTGGGGGGATATTTTGTTTTGAGGTTCTAGTTGGGGAATTTTAGTAGACTTGGATGCGGGTGCATCATGCGTTCTGTAGTGGAGTATGCTGAGGATAAGAGTGTAAGATTAATCCTACTGTGGATTTTGAGAGTTTGTAAGAGTCTTGGTGCTCCAAAAATGATTTTCTTAAGGGAAAATAATATTCCATATTTTCGAGGATTTTTGGGAATTTTGTAGGCAATTTCTGGGTTTTTCTGTCATTTTTTGTACAGAATCTTAGGGTACTGTCAATGGTAATAACACAGACTCCTAGCCTTCCTTGGGAAGAGGAAAGGTGGTTGTTAATCGGTATAGGTTGCGTCTTCAAAAATTTGTTTCTAGATGGATTATTGAATCTTTACTGGGGATGTAGGTGACTTTCTACCCCTGAATTCTTTCCTTCAGGGGCCACAGGGGCTCCGGGTATGCAAGTGTAGATAAGGAGGTTGCTGGCGCATGAGGTGGTGTGGCGAATGTGGTGAAATCCATTTTTGGTTCTTTCCTTTTGAGATTTTCTTGTAGATTTATCATTGTGACTGGAGGATATTGGCATTGACCATGATATATGCTTGATTTAACGACTTTATACCTAAAAAAGACTCAAAAAGGCAAAAAATGATGCATCTTTTTTGTTTGATTATCTTAATTTAGTGGCTTACTCTATATGTACTTTAATTTGTTGTTGAGATTTTGAGAAAAAGTATGAAATTTGTGCTTTTGGAATTTTTCGGAATATGTTTTTAGAATATTTGAATAGAGGAAAGCTATGGGGGCTTGGTTGAAGAGAATTTCCCTTTGAAGGGATTTATTTTGAGAAATGTTTTTTTGGAAATTGATTTTGGGTAAAGGAGAAAAATGGCTTTTTTTCTAAAAAGAGGGATTGTTGGTTGACCTGCCTATCGGCATAGGGGTCTAGACAATCACTCCTAGGTTTTGATTGCACTTTTTTGCACTCCTGTGCACCTTTGTAGGGCTGAGAATTAAACGGGTTTCCAAAAAATTTATTTTTTGCAAAGGATTTTAGGTATAAAAGGAGGGGTATAGGATGTGTTTTCTTCATCCAACACCCATATTTTTTCTTGCTTCTCATTTCGTACTCCCCCAAATGGCTCTTCCCATGTAAGAAGAATTATCCTCTTATTATCTTGAAGGTTTGGAGGCCATGTTCCTTTACAACGTTAACTATGATACTTTCAACTTGCGTCGGGATTCTCTGTGGCGTAATCGAGTCATAGACTGGAACTTGCTAGTAGTGGCAGTACAATTTTGGTTCACCGAGGACGATATCTTCCATTTTGGCCTAGACGAGGTATGTCCTACATATGAGGAATTATCAGCAATATTGGGGGTCAGACCCAGTGTTACGACGGCTATACCTGATGTTTCTCGTTCTCCCTGAGCATTTCTGGTGGGGTTGTTCCATATTTTTCCTTCGGTGGCTTGATTATTGGTTATTGGAGGGATTATTTCTCTCTATATGGTTATATATTTAGTGAACCTAAGGGGATTTGATGATGTTGGTTTTGTCGAAGTTGTTGCCTCTGGCCTTACTGTGAGGCTTTTACTAGTAATAAGGGACTTGATGGCTGATCTCCACGTGGCTGCGATGACGACATGGATGTCTTACTACCATAATCCCGCGACGATGGTGCTAGATGAGACCCTGGATGGTCTTGATTCCTTAAAAGAGGGTTGTTTCAACTTTCTGAGGGGGTGCCCGGTAATGTTGTTCATGTGGCTTGCAGAGAGGTTTCGTCTGGCAACCCCTCCTGAGTATCCCTTGGCGGATGTGCCTAATATCTTTCTTCAGTTTCATCACATTAATAGAGAACTGGGTCAATTAGTTTTTGGAATACAGATCCCAGTGTCTTCATTGGTTGGTGCCATGGTGGGGAAACTTTTATCTTGTTTTGCAGCTAGGAGAGTATTGGTATTTTCAATTGGTTGGTCGTCGTTAAACTTCCTTCTATTTCCCCTAACGGCTTCTGTGTCAAGTCAGATGGGAATAGATTGTTCCTCCTCGTATACCGAACTTCTTTTCTGTGGAAGACTTGTTTGAATCATTATGAATGATGTTGGGCACTTTATGGCAATGTCGTCGTCCATCTACCCGTTCGCGATAATCTGTAGGAGGGGTCTTGCATGTGTTAGGGGATTACCTTAAGTGGTTGTGTAAGTGATTAGTAGAGAAGATTATGGAGGAAGATACTAGGCAAAGTTATCTTGTCGCCTTCAACACCATAGAAGAAGGTTTTGTTGTTTCGTCCAAGCTTATCAGGGCGTACTGCTCTATGGAAAACATACGAAGTGTTAACCAGGAGTGGGAGACTTTGGGACCTCTGAGGGCCAATAATGATGAAAAAGCGGGGTCGTCGGGTAGTTAAGGACAATGTCTTATGAAGCTGGGGTAACATTTTTTAAAGCTGAGGTAATTTGTGTCTGGGTGATTTTGGTGTCTTTCTGTGGGTTTGGAATAAATTTTATTAAGCTTAGTAAGGATTAGGTTTTAAGATGTTTTAGTCAGTAAAAGGGGGTGGTCTGTTTAGCTCCCTTCACTGATACTTCATGTAACGGAGATGTATTCCTTCATTATAAATAAAAATGGTTTTGATCATATTTTGTTGTGCTTCTTGATGAGTTTTGCATTTGAATTATTTGCACCAATCGTTAAGGCATACATAATCCTTTTATTCATATAAATGATAAGATGGGGGTTGGAAAAGAATAGCGTTTTATGAAAAGGAAGGGGACAATTACCATATATAGCATATGGGCTACCTACGTACCTATAGGAGTTTTAAAAAATTTCATGAGTTTTATTTTGAAAAGAAATGTTTATGAGAGGATCAGGTACCACATACTTCTGGGCAGGGGAAATGATTTTTTTTAGAATAGAAGGGGGATCAAAAGAATCGTAGTGCATCGAGATTTTGAACTAAGGTAAAAAAATTGAGACGGTCTAGGTTTACTGGACGAGCCATCTCTTCTCCATCGAGGTCTATGAGCATAGTGGCGATGCCTGAAAGAATTTTCTTCACAATGTATGGCCCGCTCCAATTCGGTTTGAATTTTCCTCTGGGGTTCGGTCCCAAACAGGTTCTATGATCTCCTTGAGGGCAAGGTCTCCTTCCTAGACACCGCGGTCCTTGACTTTTCGATTGAATGATCATGCTATCCGACGATGGTACCCTTGTACATGGTATAGATCCTTGAATCTCTTTTCATCCAAGAGTGACAGTTCGTCAAAGCGAATCTAATACCAATCTTCTTCGCTAACTTTTCTCTCGAGCATGACGTGTAGGGATGGTATTTTCATCTCAATGGGTAGGACTTCTTCCATTTCGTATACCAAAGAATAAGGGGTAGCCCACTGGGCGTTCTGATTACAGTGTGGTAGCCTTAGAGGGCATAAAGGATTCAATCGGCCCAATCTCTGCAACTCTCAGTCATTTTATTGATGATGGTTTTGAGGCTTTTATTGGCAGCCTCGATAGCACTATTGGTTTGGGGTCAGTAAGGAGAAAATTTGTGTCTCTGAATCCCATACTCGTCAGTTAGTTCTATGACGTCGACTTCAAAGTGGATCCCATTATTTGATACTAACTCATGGGGAACTCCATATCGATAAATAATGTCTTTTCTGATGAACTTGGGCACTTTCTTAGCATTCAACACTGCATATGACTCAACTTTGACCCATTTGGTGAAGTAATCAATGGCAATCGGGATGAATTCATGACTGTTTGAAGATTTTGGAGAAACTTTCCCTATGATGTCAATGCCCCAAGGGGAGGAAAGCTAGGGAGAGGTCATGTTGTATAGTTCTCGAGGAGGCAAGTGTTGGAGGTTGGTAAACTGTTAGAACTTGAGGCATCTTCGAACATAGGCATTTAAATCTTAAATCATTGTGGTCCGTTAGTACCCTTGATGGATGATATTCTTATCAAGCATATGACCGTTTATGTGGGGTCTGAATTCCCCACCATGGATCTTTTGCATCATTTCTTCAATATCAGTCCCTGCTATGCAGTGCAAATGGGTATCGCAGATGATATACTATGTAGCCAATTTGTGAAGGGTCTCACGGTCTTTCTTATCTGCATCTTAGGAATTCTTACCATATTTAAGGAGGCGCCAAATGCAATAGCATCATAACATGTCCATATCATGATCTTCCTTAGTGACGATCTCAATATGGTAGAAGTGGGTGGGAATAGCTTATTTCTGAACTAGGAAATGGGCCATTATTATTCCCTCACTCATGTCGACCGTGGAGGCTAGGGTAGTAAGGGCATCAGGTAGGTTGTTCTTTGTATGGGGAAGGTAGTGGAAGTTGATATCTTTAAATTAGGAGAACAATTCTTCTAGGTGGGCGTGGAAAGGTAGGATCTTCTCGTCTTTAACCTTTCATTTTCTGAGGATTTGGATGACATTGAGAGCAGCACCTCCGTAGATATCTCGGTGTCAAATTCCTTTCTTATGGGAAATTTTGAGGCCTACAGTGCAAGCCTCATACTCAGTCATGTTGTTGGTGCAAGGTAAGTCTAGTTTGATGGCAATGGGGGTGTGAGAATCATCAGGGGTGATCAGGAGTATCCCAATCCCATATTCTTTCTTGTTGGCAGGTCCATCAAAAAATATTTGCCATCTAAGGTCCTCTTGAGAGGTGTAGAGAATGTTTCACCGAGGAATTCAGAGACCCAAACATTGGTTCCTTCCATAGAATAATCAACAAGGTAGTTAGAGATGGCTCTCCCTTTCATAGCTTTCTTCGTGATTCTCAGAATATCAAACTCGGCTAGCAACATCAACCAATGGGCCATTCGGTTGGACAGAGTTGGCTTTTCTAAAAGGCAAGCATGTAGTGTCGTCACTTCTGTGTGACCCAGACAAGGACGACACATGATTTTTCCAAAGTAGTGTAATTGACTTTGTATCCAACCAAATTTTAAATGGATGGATCTTTTCTTGAGGGATTCTTTAATGTATTGGGCTAGCAAATCCTTTTCTATAGTATCTGTGATGGTCAAGTATAGGAGGAGGGGGAGACCTGGCTGTGGAGGTATGATTACCGGAAGTCGAATGAGGTATTGCTTGATTCGATCAAAGGCGTCTTGGCATGCCTCATTCTATACTTTAGTTGAATCCTTTCAGAGAAATTTGTAAATGGGTTCGCAAATAAAAGTTAGTTGGTTGATGAACCGACTGATGTATTATCATTTACCCAGGAATACTCGAACTTCCTTCTCCATATGTGGTGGTGTCATCTTAAATATGGAATTATTCTTTGCAGGTTCTACTTCGATTCCCTTCTTGTTGACCATAAATACCAAGAGTTTTCCTTTTATGATGCTAAAAACACATTTTTGTGGATTTAGCCATATCTGGTGTTATCGCAGTCGCTCGAAGAACTTTCAGAGGGTGGGAATATGACCTTATCAAGTCTTATATTTAATGATCATGTCATCTACGTAGACTTTGACCTCCTTATGAATAAGGTCATGTAGGATGGTTTTGGTAGCCCCTTGGTAGGTAGCCCTGCCATTCTTGAGTTTAATGGCATGATAGTATTACAGAAAGTTCCCCGTGGGGTGATAAAGGAGGTTTTCTTCTCATGGTCAGGGTGCATCTTGATCTGTTCATATACAAAAAATCCATCGACATATGATTTGAGGTCATGGTTATCCATAATGTCTATGATCATGTCGATATTGAGTAATGGGTAATCGTCTTTTGAGGATGCTTTACTCAAATCCTGGTAGTCGATGCATATGCGAACTTTTCCTCCCGACTTTGACATGGGGATGATATTGGAGAGCCATGTTGGTTATTCTACAATGCGAATAAAGCCCATGTTTAACTATTTGACCACTTCCTCTTTAACTTCGAGCGATCATTCGGTATGGAGTTTCCTTAGATTTTGTTTGACTGGCTTGCATTCTGGGTATATCGGGATCTCATGCTGAGATATTTTTAGATCAATGCTTGGCATGTCATCGTAGGGACATGCGAAGGAGTCCACGAATTCTTTTAGTAGTTCTTCAAATTGTGCACTCTCATGCTCATAAAGGGTGGACGCTTGTAATACCCCGTATTTTTATGCTATATTAATTTGGGATTTATTAATATTAATGTGAATTAATTATTTAATAAAAATCCAGAAATTAATTATGTTATAATTATTAACGTGATGAGAGTTAGTAGTTATGGGAAAATTTGTTGAATATTACTAATGAGCAAAGTAATATATAATAGTGGTCATATTAAATGTCACGAGTGAATAAAATGACAAATTTAGAAATATCAGTCGGGATGCGCCCGTGTCGCGTCGGGACTAAATAATGATAAATAAAAGTAAATATTTTATAAGTTGTCCGTATGGTCGTTTTCAGTGCGCCAACGCGTCCGGAAGGGTCGAGATAGTCAGAAAACTATACCCGGGGGTTTGATTTGGGTCTCGGGGCATTTTTAGGCCTAATTAGTACCCCGGGAGGGCATTTTAGTCATTTCTTATTTTTGGGTAATTAAACCAACGAAAATTAAAGGGGTTATATCAGATGTTTAGGTTATCTCCTAGGGTTAGATAACTCAAAACACTAGAACAACCATTGGAGAGGAGAGGAGAGAGCTCTCAAGGCATTCCAAGGCTCAAAACTCAACCGTTTGCACCGCCGCCACCGCCAACGCGTAGCTCGCGAGACGGGGAACGCAACCACACCAAATTCAACACCAAACCAGATTTCTGAAAATCCCAGGCAAGTATTTATCTTGCTTATTTCGTTGATGCATCTTTCATATTGGTTTAGGAATGATTAGGATGAATTGTATGGAAGAAAAACCCAATTTGAGATGGGAAATTGCATGTAATGATGACTTCAATGATATTCTGGAAACCTTTTGTGACGTAGAGGATTAAACCACGAAATTTTGATGTTGTATAAGAAGGAGACCTTAGAGCCAATCAGAATAAAGGAGGCAAATTCGCGCATCAGGCCCCTCGAACCGGTTCGCATGTACCCCGAACCGGTTCGCCCCCCAAACCGATTCGCCCCTGGGTTCGCGAATGTTTGCTGGTCTGGGGTGCTTTTTCTTCCATTCAACACTTAGAATTTTTTTCTTGTTTTCTTTCCTTTCTTCCTTAGATTTTTCTTCAACTTCAATGGGTCATAACTCATCAACCGTAGCTCGGATTTGGGTACCGTTTCTTCTAGTGTTCTCGTTGTTCCGAGCTCTTCAACTTTCCAGTTGACCCCTCCTTCGAGATCTGGCTGCAGAATTATCAAAATGCCCTTGAACTTGCCTTCTTAGCTTTTCTTTCATTGTCTCGCTTTCTCTTTTGCGCTGCTTGCATAATTAACCTGTAAAACCAATAAGAGAAGCACGAAACACAAAATACTTGCCAACGAAGATTAGTAGCATAAATGTGCGTCAAATCCATATAGGTTACATCACTCGAGTTCACAAATGCACTGAAATTAGGGGAATAAATATACAATATTTATGTCCAATCACGTAGTAAGTTGAAAAAACCCTTCGAATTAAAGTTAGAAACGAACCGTTATACTTGATATATAATAATAGGAAAATAAGGATAAATGTTGTGAATGTGGGTTATGGGATAAACCTTAATTGATATAATAAAAGTGGTATATTTATATGATTGTGTATGCATATATTATATACTTGTAAAAATCATGCCCGCGCTACTTGCTATCCCTGAGGTTTCCGTGCTGGGATGATCTTATCTCGTGTGCCTTATGGGGGATATTGACTCGTACCCTAGAAGATAGAAATCCTAGGTACAGGCTATAGAATCGGTAGTCACGGTCCTAAGAGATGTGAGGGTATGTACTGACCTCTTGGACTTGGAAACTATGCTTCGCCTCAATATTTTTTGTGTATGTATTTATAGAGTTCGAGAGTGATTCTAAACTTGTATTCCCTTTAGTACGATTGATACGGGGATTGGATAACAGAGTATGCCCGCACCATAAAATTTTATGTGGGGTGCTGTTAGAATATATATAATATACGAGTATTTAATATATATATATATGAACTTCTGAAATTTGGGAAACTGCCTACTGTGTTATGGTAAGTAAGACATGTGAAATGACTCAAATTGGAAATACTTGTTTTGAAAAGTATAATATGATATTGAAAAACTTTATGAATCAATAAAGTTAAAATGAGCGTTTTGTATTAAATGAAATTATCCTTTTAAACCATGATGTTGTTAAATCATAAATCTTGAGAGTCACCTAAGATAAGTTAAATCCTTGGGGAAAGATAGTGTGATATATGATGAGATAAACCATTGGGAAGGTTAGTGCGATAGGAGTGCACATTAGAAGAGAGGTGAGAATTTCTCAAGAGAGTGTCGCACTAATATGTTGTTGCATTGGCCTGTATCAATTTAAATACTTGCTAAACGAATTTTTAAATCATATAAACTATCGGGCTCTGACCCGTTTCTATTCCTCTTTCTCTCTTGTATATATATGTATATATTACAGGTGCCCAGCCACAAGGGCGTCTT
The DNA here is from genome assembly GCA_949130495.1 of Sambucus nigra. Lineage (NCBI taxonomy): Eukaryota > Viridiplantae > Streptophyta > Magnoliopsida > Dipsacales > Adoxaceae > Sambucus > Sambucus nigra. The sequence continues at coordinate 197,678,810 of OX422211.1, read as the reverse complement.
GTTTAGGATCCTTTGGAAGTAACGTGTTGCAGCTTAGGTGGGAGTTGCAGGCCACTTGATTAGACGATTTCATTTACTTGATTCCACTTCTATCATTCTCAGTTATTGGGGCATGTGTCCCCCTTTCCACTATTTAGCTGTTTTATTGGGACAATTGTATTTCAGTTATTTCTAGTACTGTTACTTTGGGATTTATTCAGCATGCATGTTTTACTTTAAGTTTTAAATGCTGGGATTTAGTTGTTGAATGTTTAAATTAATTAGATTATATGTTCCAGTATTATTGTGGTGTGATTCTTTAAATATTAAATTGTTGTAGATAATTAAATCTTTATTTTCAAAAAAAAAATTTGGAAAGAAATGTTTAAAATTAGTTTTGACACTTAGCTTAATTAAATAGGGTGTTAAATTTGGAAAAGTTATTTTTACGATAGTGATGCTAAGAATGAACCAACTGTTCACCTTGATTTTAATTTAATAAAGGAGTGATCGCCCGATATTTAATTAGGCGGGGTGTCACAGGTGGTATCATAGCATCAGGTTCTCGTGTCCATAGGATCTGTACGGCATATTTTCGCTTTCAGCTTAACGTTTTTGCTATAGAGCCCTATTTTTAGGATTGTTGTATTTCTGCTTTTACGTTTACGTCTTCAGCCATTTGGGATTTGATAATGACTGTAGACTAATAAACTTCTTCACGTTTGAGATGCCTTCGAGATGTGAACCGAAGGATAGGCGTGCCCAGGCCGAGCAGCCAGCAGCTCCGGCACAAGGCACTATGAATGCTAATGAAGTAGCCACCATTGTTGCTCAGGCGATGAATGTTGCGCTAGCTGTGGTTCAGCAGGCTCCACCCCAGATTCAGGCAGTGGCGCCAGTACTAGCACAACTTCCATCTGAATGGGAGAGGGTTAGGGATGCTTTTCAGAAGGCGCATCCCCCTGAGTTCTCTAGTAGCTCAGATATCGTCACAATCAGCCAATGGAAGAAAGACATCTAGTGGCATCTTCATATATATGAGTGCACCGACGTGCAAAGGCAATTATTGGCTTCTTTTAAGCTGGTGGGGGCCGCTTTGCAGTGGTGGGAGTCCACTACCACCTTGGAGGAGAGGGACACGGTCCCTATTCAGTCGTTTTGGGAGCGGTTTGACCACAAGTACTTTCCACCCGCCGTGCAGACCGAGATGAGGCAGAAATTACTGAATTTGAAACAGGAGAACTCTATCGTTGCTGAGTATGAGGAGGAGTTCACGAGACTTCTCACCATAGTGCCAGATGAGGAACCTACTGAGAGTAAGAAAATTATGTTATTTGTGGACGGGTTAGCTTGGAGGATCCGCCAGCATCTTATAGGGAATCTATATCTTAGTACTTTCACTGATGTACTCAATGCTGCGTTACTACATTGCCAAGATCACCGCTTCCATCTACAAGGAAGTAAGAGAGCAGGAGAGTCTAGCCAGCAGGGCAGGACCAGGGGTAGTAGTGCTAGTGGGGCACCATCTCATGGACAGACTCCTCAGCACGAGTAAAGTTCCCATCAGGGGGACCCTGCTAAGCGATTACGTTCAGGTGATTCTAGACTGGGATTTGGGGGTTATAGGCAGGGCCAGCCTAATCAACAGGGCCAACAAGGCCAACAACGTGCTAATCAGGGCCAACAGGGCCAGTGGCGGGGAGGTAACGGCCAACAGGGTCGCGGTCAGCAGGGTCAGAGGGGAGGTAACTTCCGAGGCCGGTGTTTTGTATACGGCAACCATGGTCATAAGCGTCAGGATTGCCCAGAGGGTAATAGGGCCCCACAGCAGCAGGGTGCCCGTAATGAGCCGTAAAGACCACTTTTTCCACCTGCCCTCCCAGCTCCAGCCCAGGTGCCAGCCCTCCCAGCCATTCCAGCAGCTCCAGTGCAGCAGGGGAAGTTACGGACGTGTCTATAACGTCCACTAGGCAGCAGCTCCACAGGCACCACCCGCGATTGAGGGTATGTTTCCTATCCATGGTACTATGGGTCGGGTTTTATTTGATACTGGGCGACGCATTGTTTTATAGCTACGCAATTTGCGAAGGCCTTAGGGTTGTTAGCCACAGCAGAGAGCACAGTGACGTGTGTAGACTCACCACTGGGGAGTGGGTTGCTTATCTTCTTTATATGCCGGGGAGTGGGGGTAGAGATTGGTAGTTTGGTATTACCTGCAGTCATGTTAGTCTTAGATATGCATGAGCATGATGTTATTATCGGTATGGATTGGCTCGCAGCTTATAGAGCCATGATTGATTGCTTTGGTGGGAGCATTGTTTTTGCCATTCCGGGGTAAGAGATGTTTGTAGTGGCGATGCCTCGCCCAGAGGGAGACTCGATCGCTCATTTGTATTATATAGAGGAGGATACCTCTAAGGGGGTTGTGATTCCGTTATACTTGATTCCAGTTGTTCGTGAGTATTCCGATGTGTTTCAGGAGATACCAGGCCTACCCCCTAGTCGAGAGATAGACTTTGTCATAGATTTATTGCCAGATACGAGACTCATAGCACGCGCTCCATACCGTATGGCTCCGGCGGAGATGCGAGAGTTACGAGATCAGATAGAGCAACTGTTAGGTTAGGGCTTCATTCACTGGAGTACCTTACCTTGGGGCGCTCCAGTCTTGTTTGTGAAGAAGAGAGATGGTTCACTGAGGTTATGTGTGGACTACCGGGAGTTGAACAAGGTCACGATACGGAATAAGTATCAGTTGCCTCGAATCGATGATCTGTTCGACCAGCTGAGGGGAACAACTTTCTTTTTGAAGATAGACCTGAGGTCGAGGTACCATCATCTACGTATTAGAGAGCAGGATGTTTCAAAGACTGCCTTCTTGACGAGATATGGATCTTACGAGTTCAGAGTGATGCCATTTGGTCTCACAAATGCTCCAGCCGTATTCATGGACTTAATGAACCGAGTATTCAGAGAGTTATTGGATCAGTTTGTCATCATCTTCATAGATGTCATTTTGATATATTCACATTCCGAGGAGGAGCATGCCGAGCACTTGAGGCAGGTTCTTCAGACTTTACGAGAGCATCAGTTGTATGCTAAGTACGGGAAGTGTGGATTCTGGTTGCGAGAGGTACAGTTCTTGGGGCATGTTGTTTCTGAACGGGGGATAGCAGTTGACCCGAGTAAAGTGTCAGCGGTGAGGGAGTGGGGACAGCCCACGACACCGATGGAAGTTCGTAGTTTCTTGGGGTTAGCCGGATACTACAGGAGATTCATTCGTGGATTCTCCAAAATAACAGGTCCATTGACGAACCTGACTCGCAAAGGGGTACCATATGTTTGGGATGATGCTTGTCAATTGTCTTTCGACGAGCTGAAAGACAAGCTTACTTCAGCACCAGTCGTTGATTTACCGAAGCCGGGTGTGGAGTACCTGGTTTACACCGATGCCTCTTTACGGGGACTTGGGGGAGTACTTCAGCAGGAAGAGAAGGCTATAACTTTTGCCTCCCGCAAGCTTAAGACGCATGAGAAGAATTACCCCACCCACGACCTGGAGTTAGCAGCGATTGTCTTTGTATTGAGGATATGGAGACACTATTTATTGGGGGAGAAGTTCCGTTTGTTCACAGACCACAAATCACTGCAGTACCTGTTCACTCAGCGAGAGCTGAATATGCGTCAGCGCAGATGGTTAGAGTTTGTGAAGGACTATCAGTTCGACATACAGTATCATCCGAGGAAGGCCAACGTAGTTGTTGATGCGTTGAGTCGTAGACCGGTAAATAAGGTAGCGGACGTCTGGAAAGTGAAGTGGAAGGAGTTGGGTCACCAGGACGCAGTAGCCCGTTCCTTCATATCTGCTATGATAGTCACACCCGAGATTGTTACGAGGGTAATATAGGCCCAAACCACAAACCCATTTTGCCAGGAGCAGATTGTACGACTTTTAGCCGAGGGTGCTGAGTCATATTCTATTAGTTCTGATGGGGGTTTGAGGTTTAATGGGAGGTTAGTGGTTCCAGAAGGAGCAGAATTGCGTCATGCAGTAATGACCCAATCTCACGGGTCCCGATTTGCGGTACATCCTGGAGGAGATAAGATGTACAGGATATGAGGAGGCAATACTGGTGGATTGGGATGAAGAAGGACATTGCTGAGTTAGTGTCCAAGTATTCTACCTGCCAGCTAGTGAAGGTAGACCATCAAAAACCGTCAGGATTGCTTCAGCCATTGGAAGTACCCGCGTGGAAGTGGGAGAGTATTTCCATGGATTTTATTACAGGGTTGCCTACATCACAGCGGGGCCACGACTCTATCTGGGTGATTGTATACCGGTTGACCAAGGTGGCTCATTTTCTGCCGGTGCGGGCAGATTATACCACAGGTCAGTATGCTCAGTTGTTCATTTCTGAGATTGTCAGATTACATGGGGTGCCCCTAAATATTGTGTCAGATAGAGACAAGATTTTCGTGTCACGTTTCTGGGAAAGCTTTCAGGAGGCTATGGGTATTGAGTTGAGGCTGAGTTCAGCTTATCACCCACAGACAGATGGACAGACAGAGCATACTAATCAGATGTTAGAGGATATGCTACGCATGTGTGTTCTTGATTTTGGAGGAGGTTGGGAACCACATCTTCCACTGGTAGAGTTTGCTTATAATAACTCTTATAAGTTTACGATTGGTATGGCTCCATTTGAGGCTTTGTATGGCCGACCTTGTCGTTCTCCAACTTGTTGGCTCGAGGTGGGGGATAACAAGTTGCTAGGACCAGAGGTAATTCAGGAAACCTCCACGGGGATTGAGATGATTAGGAGTCACATTCGAGTAGCCCAGGACAGGCAGAAGAGCTACGCCGATGCGAAATGGTTCTTCCGGAAGTTTAATGTGGGGGACCAAGTGTTACTGCGTTTATCTCCTATGAAAGGAGTGATGAGGTTCGGGAAGAAAGGGAAATTGGCCCCGAGGTACGTAAGACCATTTCCCATTATCGAGAGGATTGGGTCGGTCGCATACAGATTGGGACTACCAGAGCATTTACATCGCATTCATGATGAATTCTATATCTCGTCGTTGAGACGGTATCTTCGGGATGATATGGCCCACACTCACATCGCGATAGATGAGATAGACTTACAGCCTGACAACTCTTATGAGGAGAGACCGGTGGGTATCCTAGACTATAGTGAGAGGATATTGAGGTCGAAGATAGTTCCACTTGTACGGGTCCAGTGGGAGCATCATAACGTGGAGGAATCCACTTGGGAGCGCGAGGCCGATATGCGCGAGAGATATCCAGATTTGTTCTTACCAGGTATGCCTTATTTTTCGAATTTCGGGACGAAATTCCGTTATTAGGGGGGAAGTATGTAATACCCCGTATTTTTATGCTATACTAATTTGGGGATTTATTAATATTAATGTGAATCAATTATTTAATAAAAATTCGGAAATTAATTATGTTATAATTATTAACGTGGTGAGAGTTAGTAATTATGGGAAAATTTGTTGAATATTACTAATGAGCAAAGTAATAAATAATAGTGGTCATATTAAATGTCACGAGTGAATAAAATGACAATTTTAAAAATTTGAGTGGGGACGCGCCTGTGTCGCGTCGGGACTAAATATTGATAAATAAAAGTAAATATTTTATAAGTTGTTCGTATGGTCGTTTTGAGTGCGCCAACGCGTTCGGAAGGGTCGAGATAGTCAGAAAAGTATACCCGGGGGTTAGATTTGGGTCTCGGGGAGTTTTAAGGCCTAATTAGTACCCCGGGAGGGCATGTTAGTCATTTTGTATTTTTGGGTAATTAAACCCACAAAAATTAAAGGGGTTATATCAGATGTTTTGGTTATCTCCTAGGATTAGATAACTCAAAACACTAGAACAACCATTGGAGAGGAGAGGAGAGAGCTCTCAAGGCATTCCAAGGCTCAAAACTCAACCGTTTGCACCGCCGCCACTGCCAACGCGTAGATTACGAGACGGGGAACGCAACCACACCAAATTCAACACCAAACCAGATTTTTGAAAATCCCAAACAAGTGTTTATCTTGCTTATTTCGTTGATGCATCTTTCATATTGGTTTAGGAATGATTAGGATGAATTGTATGGAAGAAAAACCCAATTTGAGATAAGAAATTGCATGTAGTGATGACTTAAATGATATTCTGGAAACCTTTTGTGATGTAGAGGATTAAACCACGAAATTTTGATGTTTTATAAAAAGGAAACCTTAGAGCCAATCAGAATAAAGGAGGCAAATTCGCGCATCAGGCCCCTCGAACCGGTTCGCATGTACCCCGAACCGGTTCGCCCCTAGGTTCGCGAATGTTTGCTGGTCTGGGGTGCTTTTTCTTCCATTCAACACTTCGAATTTTTTTCTTGTTTTCTTTCCTTTCTTCCTTGGATTTTTCTACAACTTCAAAGGGTCATAACTCATCAACCTTATCTCGGATTTGGTTGCCGTTTCTTCCAGTGTTCTCGTTGTTCCGAGCTCTTCAACTTTCCAGTTGACTCCTCCTTCGGGATCTGGCTACAGAATTACCAAAATGCCCTTGAACTTGCCTTCTTAGCTTTTCTTTCATTGTCTCGCTTTCTCTTTTGCGCTGCTTGCATAATTAACCTGTAAAACCAATAAGAGAAGCACGAAACACAAAATACTTGCCAACGAAGATTAGTAGCATAAATGTGCATCAAATCCATATAGGTTACATCACTCGGATTCACAAATGCACTGAAATTAGGGGAATAAATATACAATATTTATGTCCAATCACGTAGTAAGTTGGAAAAACCCTTCGAATTAAAGTTAGAAATGAACCATTATACTTGATATATAATAATGGAAAAATAAGTATAAATGTTGTGAATGTTGGTTATGGGATAAACCTAAATTGATATAATAAAAGTGGTATATTTATATGATTGTGTATGCATATATAATATACTTGTGAAAATCATGCTCGCGCTACTTTCTATCCCTGAGGTTTCCGCGCTGGGACGATCTTATCTCGTGTGCCTTATGGGGGATATTGACTCGTACCCTAGAAGATAGAAATCCTAGGTACAGGCTATCGAATCGGTAGTCATGGTCCTAAGAGACGTGAGGGTATTTACTGACCTCTTGGACTTGGAAACTATGCTTCGCCTCAATATTGTTTGTGTATGTATTTATACAGTTCGAGAGTGATTCCGAACTTGTATTCCCTTTAGTACGATTGATACGGGGATTGGATAGCAGAGTATGCCCGCACCATAAAATTTTATGTGGGGTGCTATTAGAATATATATATTATATGAGTATTTAATGTATATATATATATATATGAACTTCTGAAATTTGGAAAACTGCCTACTTTGTTATGGTAAGTAAGACATGTGAAATGACTCAAATTGGAAATACTTGTTTTGAAAAGTATAATATGATATTGAAAAACTTTATGAATCAATAAAGTTAAAATGAGCATTTTGTATTAAATGAAATTATCCTTTTAAACCATGATGTTGTTAATTCATAAATCTTGAGAGTCACCTAAGATAAGTTAAATCCTTGGGGAAAGATAGTGTGATATATGATGAGATAAACCATTTGTAATGTTAGTGCGATAGGAGTGCACATTAGAAGAGAGGTGAGAATTTCTCAAGAGAGTGTCGCACTAATATGTTGTTGCATTTGCCTGTATCAATTTAAATACTTGCTAAACGAATTTTTAAATCATATACACTATCGGGCTCTGACCCGTTTCTATTCCTCTTTCTCTCTTGTATATATATGTATATATTACAGGTGCCCAGCCACAGGGGCGTCTTGCTTAGGATCCCTTGGAAGGAACGTGCTGCAGCTTAGGTGGAAGTTGCAGGCCATTTGATTAGACGATTTCATTTACTTGATTCCACTTCTATCATTCTCAGTTATTGGGGCATGTGTCGCCCTTTCCACTATTTAGCTGTTTTATTGGGACAATTGTATTTCAGTTATTTCTAGTACTGTTACTTTGGGATTTATTCAGCATGCATGTTTTACTTTAAGTTTTAAATGCTGGGATTTAGTTGTTGAATGTTTAAATTAATTAGATTATATGTTCCAGAATTATTGTGGTGTGATTCTTTAAATATTAAATTGTTGTCGATAATTAAATCTTTATTTTCAAAAAAAAAAATTGGAAAGAAATGTTTAAAATTGGTTTTGACACTTAGCTTAATTAAATAGGGTGTTAAATTTGGAAAGGTTATTTTTACGACAGTGATGCTAAGAATGAACCAACTGTTCACCTTGATTTTAATTTAATAAAGGAGTGATCGCCCGGTATTTAATTAGGCGGGGTGTCACAACGCTATCCTAATCTCGCGTTGGTGTCTTATAGAACCGAGATTAATAACAATGGTCTCATAATCATTAACTTGAATGAGGTTATATTATTTGTTATTCTCCTTATTAAGATCAGTTAAGAATTGTTCATTTATAAAATTATCATCATTAAAGGTTTGGTCAGAATCAAGACAATCAATGTAAGGCACAGGAAGATACTCAAAATCTTTGTTGATTTTAATTTTAGGAAAAATTGCATTGAGAACCTCGTTAAAAGAGGTCTCAGTTACATTGATATCAGGCAAAGGAAAAACAAAAATAGGTAAAGAGACTTGGATAGGGTAAACAGATGGGTTAGGTTAAATCTGAGTAGGTTATTAGACTTGGTAGGGCATTCCAGTTGAGGATAGGCATGTTAGTAACTTTGATTTGAGCAAACGAGTTTAATGGTGCAGCATCTGAGCGGATCATACATAGACTCAACCTCATTATCTGCAAGTCAAAGGATTCTTCAAAGTCATTTTCCTTAGAGTCTTTGATTACTATCACAGATTTCTTAGTGAGAGGTTGCACTTAATTTTTGCAGTCTTTAGCCTAGGAGTTACTATCTTGAAAGAAGATTTCCATCCTCGATCATCTTCTTTTCAATGGGGTCTTACCACGATTGAGGGAATCCACAGAAGGGGAAGTCTTCACCCTTCTTAAAAAATCTTTCGTTCAAAGAGTCTCCTAAAACAATTTTTACATCTGCCAAGATTTTTTCGATCTTGGTCAACGGAGCACTTTGAGTTCATTCGATGAAGGTTAGTAACCCAGGCTATATAGGGGAAAGGCCTCTTTCAGTATTACAGGCTCAAGAATTCTCTATTGGCATCGCCCTAGCCCCATTCCATTCATGAATTGCATGTTCTTAAATATCTGAATCACATTGACATGGCCATAAGGGTTGTGTTCTGGGCAAACTCGATCTTTGAAGTTATCCCTTATTGGGAGGGGAAGCGGATCAATTCTAAAACCAAACAAGAGCATGTCATTGGTCCCATGTTGGTTCTCTAATACTGGACTGCTAGTGATTGTCGTCGTCCCCAAAAATGGTGATAACATGACCTTTGGCAAAAAACTTTAGCTTTTGATGAAGGGAAGAGGATATTCTTCGAATAATGTGAAGCCATGGATGACTAAGAAATAAATTGAAGCAATCAGGTATATCGATGACTTGCAACTCGGTGACAGGATTGATAAGTCCAGCACTTAGTGTGAGTTTTATGGACCCCATTACTTCTCAGCGAGTATTGTCATAAGCACGCATGGAGATAGAGGTGAGAGTGAGATCACTGACTTTTAGTCCCAAACTGTTAAAGGTTTTGAGCAGACAAACATTGAGTAGATCTATTATCGATAAGTGATAGTGGGATTATCTTTCCTAAGACTTCGATGGAGATGTTGAGATCATAATTATGATCAAGGTCGAACTTCTGTACCTGTTCTTTGGAAAAGTAGAGGATTTTGGAAGAGTTTAGGGATCTAACCATATTTATAGCTTCTTTGGGAGTAGTGGAAGGAGGGACTGTGGGCCTTGTGAGGATTTTTATCAAGGCATTATGGTGAAACTGAGAGGACATGAAAAGTACACATAAGGTGATATTAGCTTGCATTTTCTTGAGATGATAAAGTAATTTTCTCTCTTAGATGGTCATTTTTGGCATGGGAAGGTCTTCGGCAACTCCATTTCCTTTATCTGTTTCGATTGCATGAGGAATCAGATCTTTATAGTGCTTTCCTGACCAGGTCACTTGGTTTACATAAGAGATAAAGAACAAGATCCATGTGGCTTCATCTATCTCGAGCTGAACGGACACTTTATTGATTTCCCCCAATCGATTTTTGAAGGATATCATTACACACAATCTGGCTACTGTACTGACTTCTTCCTGACTTAGTTGATCATCTGAGCTATCAAAACCAACCCCCCATCCGATGGCGACTATGTCTTCTTACTAAGAGTAATCAATACACTCGATGAACTCAACGACTTCATCGTAAAAATCTTCCCACTCAACGGGGAGGTGTAGGAGTGAAGGGACCAATTGTCCCTAAAGTTTCAAAGTTGTGAGTAACTCAGAAATGCTATAGTTTTCACTTATCTCTCGAAACATATTGTCCATAATCTGTACCATATCATCTAGACTGACTTCTTCAATAGATACCACCCATTAATTTGATTCCTGAGCCCACTTATGGGCTTTTATGAACAAGCTACTGAATTCCTGACAATCAACGGTCATCTCAGAGGGAAATTTTATCCTAAACTCTAAGAGTTGGTTCAATATAAAAATTAACTCCATGCCTCCCCCCTCAGGTTGGGTGAAAACGGTAATGCCGGCCCTCGTAAAGAGTGACAAAGCTTGATTGGTGAAACATGTGGAGTGTAGGTAAAATATGGTCAAACCTTGAGCAGTCTGGGTGAGACAGTGTGGATTATGGGTGCTTTTTTGGGCACAATTTGAGTATATGTGTCAAATTCTAGGTCACTTTCTAGAAAAGATGGCTTTTATATGTGCTGGAAGTGGGTTATGAGTGGTATTGGGTTTATGATTAGCAGGTGGGGTGATGATATCCTGGACAATTATTCCTTGCATCACATTAATAAGGTGGAAGCATTGGTCGATGGTATGACCTACAGTTTGGTGAAAAGCACAACGGGCATCAGATTTGAAGTTTTTAGGGAGTGTATTTGGCAATAGATGGGGTTCCAAGGGTTTGATGAGGTTCTTTATTAATAGGGCCTGGTAGACTTTGGATAGGGGAGCGTAGATATTAGTGTATTATTTCTTAGAATGATTAGGACGTCTTTCGAGTGCCCAAAAGGTAGTAGCACTACACCAAATCCTGCGAATGGTCACGCCCAGTTGGTCACGGCCCAAGTCCGCGACCAGCTGGTCGCGGACTTGGGCCGTGACCAACTCAATTTTTGGCGTGACCATTTTAATTTTTACACTGAGTCATGGATGCTTTGGAAGTGGTCACGGCTCAAGTCCCTGACCACTGTGGGTCACGGACTTTGGCCGTGACCCAAGGTGTGACCATGTTGGCGCCAAAACCCCGCCAAAATTCCCTCCAACTTGGTCGCGGATGGGTCACGGACTTGGACTGTGACCACCTCGGAAAAAAAAAATTGGTCGCGCAAATGGGGTCACGGCTAGGGGCCGAAACCAAATTTTGAAGTGGGTCACGGCTTGGGGCCGTGACCATACCTCATTTGAAGGGCTGTTAGTTGCGCATGGTGGTCAGGGCTGGAGGCCGAAACCAATTTCTGAAGTGAGTCACGGCTTGGGACCGTGACCATACCTCATCCGAAGGGAGTTTGGTCGCTCATGGTGGTCTGTTGGTTGAGCATGGTGGGTCACGGCCTAGGGCCGTGACCAGTGGTCAGGGGATAACTAATTGGTCGCGGAGGTTGGGTCACGGCTCTAGGCCGTGACCAGGTCCACATATTTAAAGATGATTTACTTACAACGCTACTCAAATTTCTGCCATTCGCGGTTAAGTTTGGACGATTTGGGCGATTTGGGATTTCGTCTATTTGGGTTTTTTGTTGATTTCATCTGACAATCGTGAAAGGTATGTGTGTATATGTGTGTGCATTTTGATTGGTTTTGATTTGTGGCAGCTATGTGTGTATGCGAGTGTATGTGTGTGTGTGTATGTATATGTGGGTGTATGTGTGTGTGTGAATTTCGATTTGTTATGATTTGTGGCAGCTATTTGTGTGTATATGTGTGTGTGTATAGATTACGAAAATAAACCCTAGATTGTATGTGTGTGTGTATAGATTATGACAATAAACCCTAGATTGTATGTGTGTGTATTTTTTTTACAAAATAGTATTCAAAACTCTAGACATTATGTGTGTGTATGTATGTGTGTATGTATAGATTATGTCAATAAACCCTAGATTGTATATGTGTATTTTTTTTGACAAAATATTATTCAAAACTCTAGACATTATATTTTTTTGACAAAATATAATTAAATGTTTATTTAATAAGTAAAAAAAATTACAACCGCCTTATTGTTGGTTATATGTATGCATAGATTTATGTCAAAAAAAGTTAGGGTTTAAGTAAACCCTAGATTGTATGTGTGTGTATGTATAGATTATGTCAATAAACCCTAGATTGTATGTGTGTGTATTTTTTTGACAAAATATGCTTGTCTTGTTTTTTTTTGACAAAATATAATTAAATGAAATTTTTTTGACATAAGAGTCGCAAACACGTGTGCACATTACTATAGTGAGATATTGTTGGCTTGGTTGTTGGATACTATGTTGTATTTATTGAATTTATACTAGTGTCGATAAATGTACATGTTATTAAATTTGTTGGGTGTGTTCTTGATTTACCTATGAAAAAGTATATCATATATCTTGCGATTAATGTGCATTTTTTTACGTTTACGTCAAGATATTATGAGGCTACAACTTGACATGGAACAATACAACTTAATTCCGTTCATTCATATTTTAACTTGACATGTATGCTATAGTTATGTTGATTTTATACAGTTCTGTTTTAGTTTGAAATTTTTTGTGATCAACTTGATTGAATATGTATTTTAAAACCTTCAAATGGCGGCGTAATAATCATAACTACATTGTTTACGTATTGCAGACCTAACCAATTAGATACCACTTCTTCATTACATACCAGCTCTTCATTACACACCAGGTACTCTTTACTTTAACTAAAGTAGTTATATAATTGATATGCATTATTTATTAAATCTTTTAGATGATAGAAGGAGTACGGGATAATTATTGGTTGTTGGCTTGTTGTTGGATAGTATGTTTAAAGGAATATGTGATAATTAGAAGGAGTACGGGATAATTATTGGTTTGATTGTTGGATAATATGTTGAAAATATTTTAGACTCCCTGTTTCAGAATACGACGATAATTTGCTAATGTCTAGATATAAGCTTAAAAACATGGCGTTAGAGGGGAGAAACCCAAAACATCCCACAAGCGGCCCTGTGATAGGTAAAAATACGAAACAGTCCTCGTACGGTCCTGTGAGCGGCACCAACACCTCGCACGGGACCAATGTAACTCGTAGGAACTGACTGCGCTATCACGGGATCCCCGGTTTGAGAATACGACGATAATTTGCATATTTCTAAACTTAGGCAAACCATGGCGTTAGTGGGGGAAAACCCGAAACAGCCCCCGAACGGTTTCGTGGGAGGCACCAACACCTCCCACAAAATATATGTAACTCGTAGGAACTGACCGCGCGATCACGGGACTCCCGATTTGAGAATACGGCGATAATTGAAAAATATCAGGACTTAGGCTTAAAAACATGGCGTTAGAGGGTGAAAATCCAAAACAACTCCCGAACAGCCCCCGAACGGCCCCGTGGGTGGTACCAACACTTCCCACGGGACCAATGTAACATATAGGAACTGACCCCACAGCCGCGGGACTCCCGGTTTGAGAATAGGAGAGATGTGAAAATGGGAATAAAAATTAGTCCGAGATGAATAGGAGAGAGGTGAGAATGGGAATAAAAATTAGTCATGGTTCGAAAGTTATTCTTGGGTTTGCAATTTGTGACCGCTCATCTTATTCACTTGTCGCGCAGGACCAATGTGACTCGTAGGAACCGACCGCGTAGTCACGGGGCTCCCGGTTTGAGTGTACGATGTAAATTTGTAAAAAATTAGACTTAAGCATAAAAAACATGTCATCGAAGGGTGAAAATGTAAAACAACCTTAAAACGGTCCCGTAAGAGTCACGAACACCTCGCACGGGACCAATGTAACTCGTAGGAACTGACCGTGTAGTCACGGCGCTCCCAGTTTGAGTGTGCGACGTAAATTTGTAAAAAATTAGACTTAAGCATAAAAACATGCCATCGAATGGTGAAAATGTAAAACAGTCACAAAACGGTCCCGTAAGAGTCGCGAACACCTCGCACGGGATCAATGTAAATCGTAGGAACAGACCGTGTAGTCACGGGGCTCCCGGTTTGAGTGTACGACGTAAATTTGCAAAAAGTTAGACTTAAGCATAAAAACATGCCCTCGAAGGATGAAAACCTAAAACAAACACCAAACGGTCCCGTAAGAGTCACGAACACCTCGCACGGGACCAATGCGACTCATAGGAACAGACCGCGTAGTTACGGGACTCGCGATTTGAGTGTACGACGTAACATGGCGTTAGAGGGTGAAAACTCAAAACAGCCCCCGAACGGCCCCGTGGGTGGCACTAACACCTCCCACGGGACCAACGTAACTCGTGGGAACGGACGTCGCAGCCGCGGGTGTCCCGGTTTGAGTGTACGACGGTAATTTGCTTATTTCCACACTTAGGCTTAAAAACATGGCGTTAGAGGGTGAGAACTCGAAACAGCCCCCGAACGGCCCCGTGGGTGGCACCAACACCTCCCACGGGACCAACGTAACTCGTAGGAACTGACCCCGCAGCCGCGGGTGTCCCGATTTGAGAGTACGACGGTAATTTGCTTATTTCTACACTTAGGCTTAACATGGCGTTAGAGGGTGAATACTCGAAACAGCCCCCGAACGGCCCCGTGGGTGGCACTAACACCTCCCACGGGACCAACGTAACTCGTGGGAACGGACGCCGCAGCCGCGGGTGTCCCGGTTTGAGAGTACGACGGTAATTTGCTTATTTCCACACTTAGGCTTAAAAACATGGCGTTAGAGGGTGAGAACTCGAAACAGCCCCCGAACGGCCCCGTGGGTGGCACCAACACCTCCCACGTGACCAACGTAACTCGTGGGAACGGACCCCGCAGCCGCGGGTCTCCCGGTTTGAGAGTACGACGATAATTTGCTTATTTCCACACTTAGGCTTAAAAACATGGCGTTAGAGGGTGAGAACTCGAAACAGCCTCCGAACGGCCCCGTGGGTGGCACCAACACCTCCCACGGGACCAACGTAACTCGTGGGAACGAACCCCGCAGCCGCGGGAGTCCCGGTTTGAGAGTACGATGGTAATTTGCTTATTTCCACACTTAGGCTTAAAAACATGGCGTTAGAGGGTGAGAACTCGAAACAGCCTCGGAACGGCCCCGT
The DNA here is from genome assembly GCA_949130495.1 of Sambucus nigra. Classification (NCBI taxonomy): domain Eukaryota; kingdom Viridiplantae; phylum Streptophyta; class Magnoliopsida; order Dipsacales; family Adoxaceae; genus Sambucus; species Sambucus nigra. The sequence continues at coordinate 197,663,400 of OX422211.1, read as the reverse complement.
GGGTGGCACCAACACCTCCCACGGGACCAACGTAACTCGTGGGAACTGACCCCGCAGCCGCGGGTGTCCCGGTTTGAGAGTACGATGATAATTTGCTTATTTCCACACTTAGGCTTAAAAACATGGCGTTAGAGGGTGAGAACGCGAAACAGCCCCCGAACGTCCCCGTGGGTGGCACCAACACCTCCCACGTGACCAACGTAACTCGTGGGAACGGACGCCGCAGCCGCGGGTGTCCCGGTTTGAGAGTACGACGGTAATTTGCTTATTTCCACACTTAGGCTTAAAAACATGGCGTTAGAGGGTGAGAACTCGAAACAGCCCCCGAACGGCCCCGTGGGTGGCACCAACACCTCCCACGTGACCAACGTAACTCGTGGGAACGGACCCCGCAGCCGCGGGTCTCCCGGTTTGAGAGTACGACGATAATTTGCTTATTTCCACACTTAGGCTTAAAAACATGGCGTTAGAGGGTGAGAACTCGAAACAGCCTCCGAACGGCCCCGTGGGTTGCACCAACACCTCCCACGGGACCAACGTAACTCGTAGGAACTGACCCCGCAGCCGCGGGACTCCCGGTTTGAGAGTACGATGGTAATTTGCTTATTTCCACACTTAGGCTTAAAAACATGGCGTTAGAGGGTGAGAACTCGAAACAGCCTCGGAACGGCCCCGTGGGTGGCACCAACACCTCCCACGGGACCAACGTAACTCGTGGGAACTGACCCCGCAGCCGCGGGTGTCCCGGTTTGAGAGTACGATGATAATTTGCTTATTTCCACACTTAGGCTTAAAAACATGGCGTTAGAGGGTGAGAACGCGAAACAGCCCCCGAACGTCCCCGTGGGTGGCACCAACACCTCCCACGGGACCAACGTAACTCGTGGGAACGGACCCCGCATCCGCGGGTGTCCCGGTTTGAGAGTACGACGGTAATTTGCTTATTTCCACACTTAGGCTTAAAAACATGGCGTTAGAGGGTGAGAACTCGAAACAGCCCCCGAACGGCCCCGTGGGTGGCACCAACACCTCCCACGGGACCAACGTAACTCGTAGGAACTGACCCCGCAGCCGCGGGTGTCCCGGTTTGAGAGTACGATGATAATTTGCTTATTTCCACACTTAGGCTTAAAAACATGGCGTTAGAGGGTGAGAACGCGAAACAGCCCCCGAACGGCCCCGTGGGTGGCACCAACACCTCCCACGGGACCAACGTAACTCGTGGGAACAGACCCCGCAGCCGCGGGTGTCCCGGTTTGAGAGTACGACGGTAATTTGCTTATTTCCACACTTAGGCTTAAAAACATGGCGTTAGAGGGTGAGAACTCGAAACAGCCCCCGAACGGCCCCGTGGGTGGCACCAACACCTCCCACGGGACCAACGTAACTCGTAGGAACTGACCCCGCAGCCGCGGGTGTCCCGGTTTGAGAGTACGATGATAATTTGCTTATTTCCACACTTAGGCTTAAAAACATGGCGTTAGAGGGTGAGAACTCGAAACAGCCCCCGAACGGCCCCGTGGGTGGCACCAACACCTCCCACGGGACCAACGTAACTCGTGGGAACTGACCCCGCAGCCGCGGGTGTCCCGGTTTGAGAGTACGACGGTAATTTGCTTATTTCTACACTTAGGCTTAACATGGCGTTAGAGGGTGAAAACTCGAAACAGCCCCCGAACGGCCCCGTGGGTGGTACTAACACCTCCCACGGGACCAACGTAACTCGTGGGAACGGACGCCGCAGCCGCGGGTGTCCCGGTTTGAGTGTACGACGGTAATTTGCTTATTTCCACACTTAGGCTTAAAAACATGGCGTTAGAGGGTGAGAACTCGAAACAGCCCCCGAACGGCCCCGTGGGTGGCACCAACACCTCCCACGGGACCAACGTAACTCGTAGGAACTGACCCCGCAGCCGCGGGTGTCCCGATTTGAGAGTACGACGGTAATTTGCTTATTTCTACACTTAGGCTTAACATGGCGTTAGAGGGTGAATACTCGAAACAGCCCCCGAACGGCCCCGTGGGTGGCACTAACACCTCCCACGGGACCAACGTAACTCGTGGGAACGGACGCCGCAGCCGCGGGTGTCCCGGTTTGAGAGTACGACGGTAATTTGCTTATTTCCACACTTACGCTTAAAAACATGGCGTTAGAGGGTGAGAACTCGAAACAGCCCCCGAACGGCCCCGTGGGTGGCACCAACACCTCCCACGTGACCAACGTAACTCGTGGGAACGGACGCCGCAGCCGCGGGTGTCCCGGTTTGAGAGTACGACGGTAATTTGCTTATTTCCACACTTAGGCTTAAAAACATGGCGTTAGAGGGTGAGAACTCGAAACAGCCCCCGAACGGCCCCGTGGGTGGCACCAACACCTCCCACGTGACCAACGTAACTCGTGGGAACGGACCCCGCAGCCGCGGGTCTCCCGGTTTGAGAGTACCACGATAATTTGCTTATTTCCACACTTAGGCTTAAAAACATGGCGTTAGAGGGTGAGAACTCGAAACAGCCTCCGAACGGCCCCGTGGGTTGCACCAACACCTCCCACGGGACCAACGTAACTCGTCGGAACTGACCCCGCAGCCGCGGGAGTCCCGGTTTGAGAGTACGATGGTAATTTGCTTATTTCCACACTTAGGCTTAAAAACATGGCGTTAGAGGGTGAGAACTCGAAACAGTCTCGGAACGGCCCCGTGGGTGGCACCAACACCTCCCACGGGACCAACGTAACTCGTGGGAACTGACCCCGCAGCCGCGGGTGTCCCGGTTTGAGAGTACGATGATAATTTGCTTATTTCCACACTTAGGCTTAAAAACATGGCGTTAGAGGGTGAGAACGCGAAACAGCCCCCGAACGTCCCCGTGGGTGGCACCAACACCTCCCACGGGACCAACGTAACTCGTGGGAACGGACCCCGCATCCGCGGGTGTCCCGGTTTGAGAGTACGACGGTAATTTGCTTATTTCCACACTTAGGCTTAAAAACATGGCGTTAGAGGGTGAGAACTCGAAACAGCCCCCGAACGGCCCCGTGGGTGGCACCAACACCTCCCACGGGACCAACGTAACTCGTAGGAACTGACCCCGCAGCCGCGGGTGTCCCGGTTTGAGAGTACGATGATAATTTGCTTATTTCCACACTTAGGCTTAAAAACATGGCGTTAGAGGGTGAGAACGCGAAACAGCCCCCGAACGGCCCCGTGGGTGGCACCAACACCTCCCACGGGACCAACGTAACTCGTGGGAACAGACCCCGCAGCCGCGGGTGTCCCGGTTTGAGAGTACGACGGTAATTTGCTTATTTCCACACTTAGGCTTAAAAACATGGCGTTAGAGGGTGAGAACTCGAAACAGCCCCCGAACGGCCCCGTGGGTGGCACCAACACCTCCCACGGGACCAACGTAACTCGTAGGAACTGACCCCGCAGCCGCGGGTGTCCCGGTTTGAGAGTACGATGATAATTTGCTTATTTCCACACTTAGGCTTAAAAACATGGCGTTAGAGGGTGAGAACTCGAAACAGCCCCCGAACGGCCCCGTGGGTGGCACCAACACCTCCCACGGGACCAACGTAACTCGTGGGAACTGACCCCGCAGCCGCGGGTGTCCCGGTTTGAGAGTACGACGGTAATTTGCTTATTTCTACACTTAGGCTTAACATGGCGTTAGAGGGTGAAAACTCGAAACAGCCCCCGAACGGCCCCGTGGGTGGTACTAACACCTCCCACGGGACCAACGTAACTCGTGGGAACGGACGCCGCAGCCGCGGGTGTCCCGGTTTGAGTGTACGACGGTAATTTGCTTATTTCCACACTTAGGCTTAAAAACATGGCGTTAGAGGGTGAGAACTCGAAACAGCCCCCGAACGGCCCCGTGGGTGGCACCAACACCTCCCACGGGACCAACGTAACTCGTAGGAACTGACCCCGCAGCCGCGGGTGTCCCGATTTGAGAGTACGACGGTAATTTGCTTATTTCTACACTTAGGCTTAACATGGCGTTAGAGGGTGAATACTCGAAACAGCCCCCGAACGGCCCCGTGGGTGGCACTAACACCTCCCACGGGACCAACGTAACTCGTGGGAACGGACGCCGCAGCCGCGGGTGTCCCGGTTTGAGAGTACGACGGTAATTTGCTTATTTCCACACTTACGCTTAAAAACATGGCGTTAGAGGGTGAGAACTCGAAACAGCCCCCAAACGGCCCCGTGGGTGGCACCAACACCTCCCACGTGACCAACGTAACTCGTGGGAACGGACGCCGCAGCCGCGGGTGTCCCGGTTTGAGAGTACGACGGTAATTTGCTTATTTCCACACTTAGGCTTAAAAACATGGCGTTAGAGGGTGAGAACTCGAAACAGCCCCCGAACGGCCCCGTGGGTGGCACCAACACCTCCCACGTGACCAACGTAACTCGTGGGAACGGACCCCGCAGCCGCGGGTCTCCCGGTTTGAGAGTACGACGATAATTTGCTTATTTCCACACTTAGGCTTAAAAACATGGCGTTAGAGGGTGAGAACTCGAAACAGCCTCCGAACGGCCCCGTGGGTTGCACCAACACCTCCCACGGGACCAACGTAACTCGTCGGAACTGACCCCGCAGCCGCGGGTGTCCCGGTTTGAGAGTACGATGATAATTTGCTTATTTCCACACTTAGGCTTAAAAACATGGCGTTAGAGGGTGAGAACTCGAAACAGCCCCCGAACGGCCCCGTGGGTGGCACCAACACCTCCCACGGGACCAACGTAACTCGTGGGAACTGACCCCGCAGCCGCGGGTGTCCCGGTTTGAGAGTACGACGGTAATTTGCTTATTTCTACACTCAGGCTTAACATGGCGTTAGAGGGTGAAAACTCGAAACAGCCCCCGAACGGCCCCGTGGGTGGCACCAACACCTCCCACGGGACAAACGTAACTCGTGGGAACGGACCCCGCAGCCGCGGGTCTCCCGGTTTGAGAGTACGACGGTAATTTGCTTATTTCCACACTTAGGCTTTAAAACATGGCGTTAGAGGGTGAGAACTCGAAACAGCCTCCGAACGGCCCCGTGGGTGGCACCAACACCTCCCACGGGACCAACGTAACTCGTGGGAACTGACCCCGCAGCCGCGGGTGTCCCGGTTTGAGAGTACGATGATAATTTGCTTATTTCCACACTTAGGCTTAAAAACATGGCGTTAGAGGGTGAGAACGCGAAACAGCCCCCGAACGTCCCCGTGGGTGGCACCAACACCTCCCACGGGACCAACGTAACTCGTGGGAACGGACCCCGCAGCCGCGGGTGTCCCGGTTTGAGTGTACGACGGTAATTTACTTATTTCCACACTTAGGCTTAAAAACATGGCGTTAGAGGGTGAGAACTCGAAACAGCCCCCGAACGGCCCCGTGGGTGGCACCAACACCTCCCACGGGACCAACGTAACTCGTAGGAACTGACCCCGCAGCCGCGGGTGTCCCGGTTTGAGAGTACGATGATAATTTGCTTATTTCCACACTTAGGCTTAAAAACATGGCGTTAGAGGGTGAGAACGCGAAACAGCCCCCGAACGGCCCCGTGGGTGGCACCAACACCTCCCACGGGACCAACGTAACTCGTGGGAACAGACCCCGCAGCCGCGGGTCTCCCGGTTTGAGAGTACGACGGTAATTTGCTTATTTCCACACTTAGGCTTAAAAACATGGCGTTAGAGGGTGAGAACTCGAAACAGCCCCCGAACGGCCCCGTGGGTGGCACCAACACCTCCCACGGGACCAACGTAACTCGTAGGAACTGACCCCGCAGCCGCGGGTGTCCCGGTTTGAGAGTACGATGATAATTTGCTTATTTCCACACTTAGGCTTAAAAACATGGCGTTAGAGGGTGAGAACTCGAAACAGCCCCCGAACGGCCCCGTGGGTGGCACCAACACCTCCCACGGGACCAACGTAACTCGTGGGAACTGACCCCGCAGCCGCGGGTGTCCCGGTTTGAGAGTACGACGGTAATTTGCTTATTTCTACACTTAGGCCTAACATGGCGTTAGAGGGTGAAAACTCGAAACAGCCCCCGAACGGCCCCGTGGGTGGCACTAACACCTCCCACGGGACCAACGTAACTCGTGGGAACGGACGCCGCAGCCGCGGGTGTCCCGGTTTGAGTGTACGACGGTAATTTGCTTATTTCCACACTTAGGCTTAAAAACATGGCGTTAGAGGGTGAGAACTCGAAACAGCCCCCGAACGGCCCCGTGGGTGGCACCAACACCTCCCACGGGACCAACGTAACTCGTAGGAACTGACCCCGCAGCCGCGGGTGTCCCGATTTGAGAGTACGACGGTAATTTGCTTATTTCTACACTTAGGCTTAACATGGCGTTAGAGGGTGAATACTCGAAACAGCCCCCGAACGGCCCCGTGGGTGGCACTAACACCTCCCACGGGACCAACGTAACTCGTGGGAACGGACGCCGCAGCCGCGGGTGTCCCGGTTTGAGAGTACGACGGTAATTTGCTTATTTCCACACTTAGGCTTAAAAACATGGCGTTAGAGGGTGAGAACTCGAAACAGCCCCCGAACGGCCCCGTGGGTGGCACCAACACCTCCCACGTGACCAACGTAACTCGTGGGAACGGACCCCGCAGCCGCGGGTCTCCCGGTTTGAGAGTACGACGATAATTTGCTTATTTCCACACTTAGGCTTAAAAACATGGCGTTAGAGGGTGAGAACTCGAAACAGCCTCCGAACGGCCCCGTGGGTTGCACCAACACCTCCCACGGGACCAACGTAACTCGTCGGAACTGACCCCGCAGCCGCGGGTGTCCCGGTTTGAGAGTACGATGATAATTTGCTTATTTCCACACTTAGGCATAAAAACATGGCGTTAGAGGGTGAGAACTCGAAACAGCCCCCGAACGGCCCCGTGGGTGGCACCAACACCTCCCACGGGACCAACGTAACTCGTGGGAACTGACCCCGCAGCCGCGGGTGTCCCAGTTTGAGAGTACGACGGTAATTTGCTTATTTCTACACTCAGGCTTAACATGGCGTTAGAGGGTGAAAACTCGAAACAGCCCCCGAACGGCCCCGTGGGTGGCACCAACACCTCCCACGGGACCAACGTAACTCGTGGGAACGGACCCCGCAGCCGCGGGTCTCCCGGTTTGAGAGTACGACGGTAATTTGCTTATTTCCACACTTAGGCTTAAAAACATGGCGTTAGAGGGTGAGAACTCGAAACAGCCTCCGAACGGCCCCGTGGGTGGCACCAACACCTCCCACGGGACCAACGTAACTCGTGGGAACTGACCCCGCAGCCGCGGGTGTCCCGGTTTGAGAGTACGATGATAATTTGCTTATTTCCACACTTAGGCTTAAAAACATGGCGTTAGAGGGTGAGAACGCGAAACAGCCCCCGAACGTCCCCGTGGGTGGCACCAACACCTCCCACGGGACCAACGTAACTCGTGGGAACGGACCCCGCAGCCGCGGGTGTCCCGGTTTGAGTGTACGACGGTAATTTGCTTATTTCCACACTTAGGCTTAAAAACATGGCGTTAGAGGGTGAGAACTCGAAACAGCCCCCGAACGGCCCCGTGGGTGGCACCAACACCTCCCACGGGACCAACGTAACTCGTAGGAACTGACCCCGCAGCCGCGGGTGTCCCGGTTTGAGAGTACGATGATAATTTGCTTATTTCCACACTTAGGCTTAAAAACATGGCGTTAGAGGGTGAGAACGCGAAACAGCCCCCGAACGGCCCCGTGGGTGGCACCAACACCTCCCACGGGACCAACGTAACTCGTGGGAACAGACCCCGCAGCCGCGGGTGTCCCGGTTTGAGAGTACGACGGTAATTTGCTTATTTCCACACTTAGGCTTAAAAACATGGCGTTAGAGGGTGAGAACTCGAAACAGCCCCCGAACGGCCCCGTGGGTGGCACCAACACCTCCCACGGGACCAACGTAACTCGTAGGAACTGACCCCGCAGCCGCGGGTGTCCCGGTTTGAGAGTACGATGATAATTTGCTTATTTCCACACTTAGGCTTAAAAACATGGCGTTAGAGGGTGAGAACTCGAAACAGCCCCCGAACGGCCCCGTGGGTGGCACCAACACCTCCCACGGGACCAACGTAACTCGTGGGAACTGACCCCGCAGCCGCGGGTGTCCCGGTTTGAGAGTACGACGGTAATTTGCTTATTTCTACACTTAGGCCTAACATGGCGTTAGAGGGTGAAAACTCGAAACAGCCCCCGAACGGCCCCGTGGGTGGCACCAACACCTCCCACGGGACCAACGTAACTCGTAGGAACTGACCCCGCAGCCGCGGGTGTCCCGGTTTGAGAGTACGATGATAATTTGCTTATTTCCACACTTAGGCTTAAAAACATGGCGTTAGAGGGTGAGAACTCGAAACAGCCCCCGAACGGCCCCGTGGGTGGCACCAACACCTCCCACGGGACCAACGTAACTCGTGGGAACTGACCCCGCAGCCGCGGGTGTCCCGGTTTGAGAGTACGACGGTAATTTGCTTATTTCTACACTTAGGCCTAACATGGCGTTAGAGGGTGAAAACTCGAAACAGCCCCCGAACGGCCCCGTGGGTGGCACCAACACCTCCCACGGGTCCAACGTAACTCGTGGGAACGGACCCCGCAGCCGCGGGTCTCCCGGTTTGAGAGTACGACGGTAATTTGCTTATTTCCACACTTAGGCTTAAAAACATGGCGTTAGAGGGTGAGAACTCGAAACAGCCTCCGAACGGCCCCGTGGGTGGCACCAACACCTCCCACGGGACCAACGTAACTCGTGGGAACGGACCCCGCAGCCGCGGGTCTCCCGGTTTGAGAGTACGACGGTAATTTGCTTATTTCCACACTTAGGCTTAAAAACATGGCGTTAGAGGGTGAGAACTCGAAACAGCCTCCGAACGGCCCCGTGGGTGGCACCAACACCTCTCACGGGACCAACGTAACTCGTGGGAACTGACCCCGCAGCCGCGGGTGTCCCGGTTTGAGAGTACGATGATAATTTGCTTATTTCCACACTTAGGCTTAAAAACATGGCGTTAGAGGGTGAGAACGCGAAACAGCCCCCGAACGGCCCCGTGGGTGGCACCAACACCTCCCACGGGACCAACGTAACTCGTGGGAACGGACCCCGCAGCCGCGGGTGTCCCGGTTTGAGTGTACGACGGTAATTTGCTTATTTCCACACTTAGGCTTAAAAACATGGCGTTAGAGGGTGAGAACTCGAAACAACCCCCGAACGGCCCCGTGGGTGGCACCAACACCTCCCACGGGACCAACGTAACTCGTAGGAACTGACCCCGCAGCCGCGGGTCTCCCGGTTTGAGAGTACGGCAGTAATTTGCTTATTTCCACACTTAATTTTTATATTTCTACTTGGTTACTGATAATTTTAACTCATATATGCAATTTTTCAGCTTGATTAGTTTTTTTGTAAAATTACTTGGTTACTGATACTTTTATTTTTTGTATCCTATCATTTGTAGGATTTTTGCGCGTGGATAAAATGAAGGAGGCAATGTTTTACAACATGATGATTATTTATATGTTGTGGACATTCAGGATAATGTTTTTTATGTGTTATAGCCGTGCAGGCTTTTATTGTTTAGTTTTGTGGCCGTGCGGGCTTTTATAATTTGATTGTTGAATTTTATAGCCGTGCAGGCTTTATAATAAGCAGGTTTTTCATTTACAGGTTTTGGAATGTCAAGAAAATAGAGGAAACTCTGCCCAATTTTTTTTTGGTCTGTGAATTATTAAGACGTGTAATATTTTTATGTTTGTATATATATTTGTTTATTAACAACATTCTCAATTCGCAATTTGTGATTTTTTTTTATTGTTTTGCCTATAATAAATATTTGCAACACCTCGTAGCAACCGATGATGCACTCACAGGAACCCCAATTTTAGGATTGGGCAAAAAAAAATACATTTTTTTTAAATTACAGATAAATATGGTCATGGACTTTGTCCATGACCATTTTTACTTTTTTTTGTCGCGCTTAAAAATGGTCGCGGCCAAAGTCCGCGACCATTTTTTTTATTTTTTGTCACGGTAATGGGTCGCGGACTAGGGCCGCGACCAATTTTTTTTAAATTTTTTTTGTCACACACATGGGTCGCGGCCAAAGTCCACGACCAATTTGTCACGGTCGTGGGTCATGGACAAGGACCGTGACCAATTTTTTAAATTTTTTTTTGTCACGCACATGGGTCGCGGACTTTGGCCGCGACCAATTTGTCACGGTTGTGGGTCATGGACAAGGGCCGCGACCAATTTTTTTAATTTTTTTTTGTCACGCACATGGGTCGCGGACTTTGGCCGCGACCAATTTGTCACGGTTATGGGTCACGGATTAGAGCCGCGACCCATCACGGCATGGGTCACGGCCTAAGTCCGCGACCATCTGCCGTGACCCCTCTCGGCCGTGACCATTTTTTGGTCACGGACTTGGGCCGCGACCCACGAAAATGGTCACGCCCGAAATGGTCACGGCCCAAGTCCGCGACCCACAGGTTTGGTCAGGGATTTTGGCCGTGACCAATCGCCAGTTTTGGTGTAGTGTAGGTTGGGAATGTTATTGATGGTTGAGACTATAGCACTCACATGCTTCTTATACATTTGGGGAATGAATTATTCGATCATTTTCTTTTTGTTTAGATTCCAATTTTGTAATGCCTTCCTCAATTTTTACACTGGCCTCTTGAAGGGCTCGAAAGTGTGGATAATACTATCCTCCCCTGAATGCTCGGATATAAGGTAAGAAGTTCTTCATAATACTGACTTGTTGCTCCTCAGAGGTCTGTTGGTCACAGTGTAATATTTCTCTCTCCACCTTCCTATGAAGCTACTGACTGTTTCCCTACGGTTTTGCTTGATAATCTCCAAATCTCGGCGTGTAACCTCTAGATCCTCATTGTACCTGTACTAATACATAAATTCTCGATCGACATTCTTCCAACTACGGATTTTGGATTCTTCAAGGAACAGAAACCATGAAAGGACAATTTCTTTCAAGGTCTGCTGAAATATCTAGGACATTATCTCTTCGGAGGAACCAAGGAGGGTCATGGCTTAGTGATATCTTTGGAGATGAACAATTGGGGGTCTTTTTCACCAGAATTTCTTGATGTCTAACATCCTAAACTTCTCTGTAATTCTAGCTTTGGGATAAGGATACATATAGTAATAGTCCATGTAGTTCCCTAATATCTTGACTTGGTTAAACTTCTTCAATAGTAGTTCGAGCTCTTCCTTGACGTTATTCAGTTATTCCTCTTTGAGATCCATAGGTACTGGTAGATTAGCCCCTGATTGGGAAAGGTTCAAAATCATGAGTTGAGTAGGTGATGGCCCATTATCATGTGGGGCATGCGGAGCATGATGATTCTCTTCTAGGACCCAGATAGGCTAGAGAGCGGGTGGACCCATAGCACGAGGAAAGAGAGCCTTAGTCTGGCCCGGTGATGCTGTGTCACACCCCAAACCCAATATCCATACTAATCATTTGTTATTAGAATAATTGGATCATAATCTCGAGCCCATTGAAAATTTAATTCATTTATCAATATTTTTCTGCATAATGAACATAATATTGTTTGTGTGTCATAACGAAGTCAACATCAGAGTCATAATTAAGCGGACATACAATATTGTGATTAACTATGATCAACTCAATCCATACTAAATCAATATATACAATGTGTGAGTATATTAAAATCTTCAGTGTGACAACGATAAAATCCCCATTTTTAAATCCCATCTCTCTCTAACGGTGCAACTCTCAAAGTTACCGGTCATATGGTATCCTAGCTGGCAGCGTATGAACCTGAAATTGTTAAAATATAAACCGTAAGCGTTAAGCTTAGTGAGGTACTCCTTCCCTACAACAGAATAACAATTCTATATCGAATATGTGGATATAAAATCCAAACAATCCTGCCCATTGGCAATAACAAATCATGGATCATAAGATCCAAATAATTCTGCCCATTGGCAATAACAAATCCTGGATATTTTAATATCTAAACAAATTCTGAATACCGAAGTATTCAAACCAATCCTGGATCATGAGACCCAAACAAATCCTGGATATTTAAATATCCAAACAAATCCTGAATACCAAAGTATTCAAACAAATCCTGCTCTTAGAGCTATATTCATATTTATATATGAAACAAATCATAAGTACACTCACCTTGATAGTTTAACTGGCTTTTCCCTTGCCTTTATCCGGTACTTATTCAATAAACTCTTCTTACCTTCCTATCATTCTTACAATATTAGTATCATCATAAGAATATAAATAATCCAAAGAATGATTTAAACATAATTCAATCCATAAGCATCACATGATTCCATTCAAATCATTTATCACAAGTGAAGTTCCACCCAAATCCATGTTAATATATTTAACATATCCAAATCATAGACAAAATATAAATTCATTTATTCTTGGTAATTCAATACTTGTTTTATTAGTATTCCAATACAAAAGACGGTACATCATTTTAAGTCTCCTAGATCAAGATATGCCCACTTCTTTACCACATAACAAATTTACCCTATATGCTCTTTTATCGTTCATTCAACTTCCAGGAATTTCCATACTTTTTCTATATCATAAATTTATATGATATTAAACCCAACATAAGTAAACATATTGAACAATACAAGATTAAAATTTCATAATTTTCAGAGTTCATTTGCTATGTCAAGCAAAACATCGAACACATGGCGGGCATACTTTTACCCTTAGGGCAGATTTCATACCCGAACTTCAAACTATCACCAAAGACTCATTTCTTGGTATTTTCTTATGATTTTTGGATATGTCATACATATATGAGTCCAGGTTAATATACAATTGGAATCAATCAATTCCAGTAAGTATAAAAAAATATATGGAAGTTTGAATAAACAAGGTTCCTAAACAAAACAATTTCAAGGGTTTACACATTCAAGTTTGCTTAAACTTGCATCTGTCCATAAGTACACATAAAGACATGGAAATGCAGTAAACAAATGATTATTTAAATCATTTAAATAAGTAATACAAAAAAATAAACAAGATTTATGGATGGAAATACCTTAGGGGCTTTTACGTAATTTTTCTATGAATTTTTCTTCAATTTCTCCTCACACTTTCTTCCTAAACTTCAAAACTCTCTTTCCTTAGGTTAAAACTCTTCCATGGCTGAAATATGCTGAAGGAATAGCTTAATTCAAGGGTTTTAAGTCGGCATAAGGACACCCCCTCTTGTTCCAATCAAAATATAACACGTGGCATTACAAAAAACAAAATATCATTTAAGGCTAAATGACTACTTTACCCCCTGTTCGTAAAAAGACAATATCTTCCCACTCGGATGTCCGTTCGATGAATCATTTCTTTTGTTATAAACCTAAATCATATATCTACAAATATTTAGTTTACACCTCAAGTTCATTGTTATGTAATAAAGATCAAAACTAGCCTCCAACAGGAACATTCCTACCGAAACTTTAAAATTTCACATTTGTAACTAATTCGATATTTCAAGATTTATGAAGGTGGGATTAAACTAAACATAATTAATTAACATTATATATATACTAATAACATATTATTCATATCACATAAGATAATCTTGATTCAAACATGATTTATCATAATTATATTCGGGTTGTCACATGCTGCATTTCATGGGCCTCGATTTGAAGCTTATAAATCTTGGCACTGAGTTGGAATAGGATGGCCATCAGATCTGGATGAACATTAGGTTCCTAGTTAGTGTTCTCTATGAAGAGATAATGAAGGTAAATCCCAAATTCGAATGAAGTAACAGAAGAGGCAGCGGAACTTCGGGTTGGTTTAATGAAAGACCGAAGCCAATAGAGAACCAAGCCAAAGTCGGGTTCGACCTGATAGGGAAAATGGTTCGAATTTATTTTTTAGAGAAGGATGGAGAAAATTTTTGGTATTTTGGAAGGAAAAAAAATGTCTTTGGTATTTTTGGTTTTCGAAAAAGGAGAGGAATCTCAACATGATTATTATTATTGATGTTGTTATTAGGTTTCCACTTATATTAGGTTTGACTAAATGCAGGAAAAATGTTGAATGGGACCCGATAATGGGTATGTAAGACACTGTTTGACTTATTTCCAAGCTCATAAACAGGGTCTCGTTTATATAAAGGGTGAAATAGTGCTGAAATTCGGGCGGTGTGCCTACCCAGAATTTCAGTAGAGTTTTGTATGGTAGTCGGCAAACTAAATATGAGTGACCTAGGTTTGACACCTATATGAGATTTATGAAATTATTGGGTTAGTGGAAGGGTTTTCCCCTTTGGCATGACTTCCACAATATACCTCTTTCCTATAAGGGCAATCATTCATCGGTACGTGTGGACAAGCCATTTGATATACATGAGTGTACGTGAATTACCTCACTATATACCTCGTGGGGATGGTACGTGTGAGATCAAATTCGATACACTGAACGTACGTGAATGAGTTCCCTACTTTATACCGCACATCATTAATTTGGTCAAGCATTACGATACGGAGGGAACCGTTCAATATACATCAAAGAGACGAGGCCAATAGAAGGTGAGAGTCATATCGCTTAGGATAACTGCACCCCGCAGGACCAACGCCCATCACAAAGTGATCCCCAGTATGGTATAAAATTCTGGTCAATATTTCCATGCTCTTGATGATGTAGTGTGCAAAATTGTGTGATTCTTAATTAACATATTATGGAGAGAGTGAGAGAGAGAGGGAGTATTTTTTATTTGCATAATGGGTGAGAGGAGCACTATACTAATGAGGGAGATACAAGTATCATGAACAGTAAATATATCATTAAGCATGGAGACTACACTATGCATATACATGTGATTGAGTGACGTGTGAATATTTACAAGTGAGTGTGTGTGGTAGTGAACCTATACATGAATTAACTACAAGTGGTGTGTGATATATGTAAGTGAGAATGGAGATATATATATAAGTGTGAGAAGTGTGTGTGTGTGTGTGTGTGTGTGTGTGTGTTAGTGAATCCTAAGCATGGATATTCTAAGTGGTGTGTGAACCATGTGAGTAGAAGTGAAGCTAAGTGTAAGTGTGTGAAGTGTACATGGAGAGTATATTACAACTGTGCAAAGTGTATAAGTGAGTGAAAATTGATATAAACATGATCTAGATATACACAAAAAGTAGATAGAGGAGTAAAGTAAACATATATGTAGGTGTCTATGCACACATGAAGAGTCTAGTCCTCTTAAAATCACCTCGATAGCGGATTCGCCACTGTGGCCATCCTGGGGGGCTTCGCTCTAGCATGCGCACAGGATTGCACCCTTTCTCAGGATGCTCGGTCGTCGCAATGTTAGGTAATATGTATAGATAAAGTCGCCAATTGATTTTGCAAAAAATAAGAAAAATAAATGTTGTTTCCTCGAGACAACGGCATGAAGGACAATACTAATGCTTACGAAACCAATATAGTTCAAAGGTTTGGGGACTAAGTTACGGAATGGGAAGGTGTTAGGCTCCCATCCCTCCTGTTCGATCTCTCGTGGGCATGTGTTAATCTTCTCCTGTTAGATTGTGTGAATTGTGGTCTTATGTATATAATATAGATGGAGAATGAAATCGTTTAGCTCGTGTTATGGAAAAGGATGGAGTGAATTCATCCTTAGGACTGTTCCCGAAATTAATAATTGAAAATATAATGTGAGCGTTTGCCGAATCACAAGTCGTTCTGGGAGAACAAATGTATATATCGGACAAAATATGATTATGGAAAAATATGGCATTCATTAAGAATACATATATATTAAAAATAATATAACAAATGTGCATAATGGAGGACTCGAATCTCGGGATTTATATAAGATGCCTACATAGCCCAAGGGGCATCAAAGTCCATGTAGTTCGAAGATAACATAGGGTGGGGTTTAACCCATAAATCCAAATGGGAGATGCCAGCCCCTAACCCTATTAGGATATATTTAACTAAATAGTTTACAAACCACAATTATAATTTATTTATTATTTTAGTAATACATATTGAAACAACTTCAAGGTTAAAATGCAGAATACTAAAAATCCAATCGTTTTAAGGAGACATAATTTCAACAGAACTCACATATCATTTAACTTACTTACAACTAGTACAATGCATAAAACAAACTAACAAGACCCTACTTCTATTTACTCAACCTCCTAGACCTGGCAGTGGTAGCTGGAAGACCTGAAAATATAAACATATAAAACCATGAGTTTAAAAACTCAGTGAATGTACTACAGCTATCTATAGTAAAACTACTATATTAACATTTCAACATATAAATATATACATCTCTGTGCCAAATTAGGCCATATACATATTCAGAGTTAATAAACCCCACATCTCTTGCCCGTAGGCAATAATCATATCCATAGGTTTTAATAACCTAACATCTCCTGAATTGCATAGCAACTCAACATATCTTGTCTTTTAATAATCCATAACATCTCAACATATCTTGGATTTTAATAATCCATAACATCTTAACATCTCATGACTTTTAATAAGCCATATCATCTCAATATATAATACATACACATCATATCCCAAATCAACTCAGCAAGTACACTCACCTTGTGTTGTCAACTATGTATTCACGTTTCCCTTGGGTGGAGCTGAACTTGGTTGATTTGACCTTACACCTGTTAATACAACTAAATCAGTATTGAAATTCAATCATAAGTATTATCTTAATATAATTATGTAACTTTAAATAAGTACACAACCACAATATGAGGCTACTCAAGTCATATTCCATGAAACATATGTAAAGACGAAACGATGGTATATATGTTGATAAGGTCATGAACATTCAACCCTAGAAACTACCTCATAAGGAAATTATAACTAAACTCAAGTAAAGATAAAAGCATAATTCTGAATATATATACACATGAAACATGTACTCAAAATACCCTTGGGAAGGAGGAGATAAAAATATTCTTTCATGGGATATCCAGCATGGCCTGAAATTATTGTCCTCCATACTTAACCTTCCCGTACTCATTAATTGCACACATACAGGTGTACAACCTTATCAATACGAAAACATATATGAATATAATTTCCAGCACAAGTGACGGTGTAATTTTTCAAGTTCCCTAGGGCAAGTTATGACTATTTCTTTACAACACAAGAAATTTGCCCTACAAGTTCCTCTATTGTTTCTTCAACTTCCAAGAATTTTCATAATTTTTCTCCAACATAACTTTACATGATTTTATACACCTTAATTACACATACTTAATAGTACAGAATTAAAGTTTCATAATATTTGGACTTCATTTGCTATCTCAAAAGCTTGACCAAATCCAGGGCATACCGAAATGAAATATACAAACAGCAACTATATACCAACTTGCAACCATTACTAAGGCCTAACCATAAGGAGTTAAATTATAATTTTCGGATATGATATGAATATTTTAGTCTATTTTAATATTCAATTAGAATTTCTTAATTCCAGTGAGCACACAAAGAGATATGCAAGTTTGAACTCAAAGGGTTCCAATACAAAGCAATATGACCTATAATACCACTTATCTCACATATGAACCAATACATATTATCACAAAGGAGGATGGAATTTTAATCAATACTTCACGATTTATATACTTTGAAATAATTATAATACAAAATTAAAACAATATTAACAAATAATTTTACCTTGGAAACACCTTAAGGATTTTCTTGGAATTGTTTTCCTATATTTTCCTTGTAACCCTTTCTTCCTTAACTTCTACATCTCTTTCCTCAAGATAATAACACCTCAAACTGAACCTAGGGACTTATTTGCTAAAGAAATAAGGTTAAGGGAGAGTTTTAAGTCGGCCAAGGCTGCCTCCCAATCCATCCAATCAAATTAAAACATTTGGTTTAATAAAAGACAATTTACCACTTAAGGGAATTGACAGGTTTGGCCCTTGTTCGTAATTTCGGCCTAACTTCTTACTTGAACATCCGTTTGATGCACCGTTTATTGTATTACAACCCTAAATCACATGTCTACAACTATGTAGTTTTCACCTAAAGTCAATTGTAATGTTACAAGGGTCAAAACTAATCTTAAACAGGAACATTTCTATCGAAAATAACCAAATCTTGTGTTTGTAAATAATTCGACATTTCATGATTTATGAAAGTAGTATTATACTAACCATAATCACTTAACATTAGATATACTAATAAAACATTATTCATATCACATAGGATAAGTATGATTTAAATATAATTTATCATAATTATATACGGGTTGTCACAACCTCCCCCCCTTAGAAAATTTCGTCCCCGAAATTTAATACGAATGTCACTTACCAAACAAATGGGAATACTGTTTCTTCATGCTATCCTCCATTTCCCAAGTTGCTTCTTTAATTCCATGGCTCATCCACATAACTTTAACGAATGGACTAACTTTATTCCTCAATAGTTTATCCTTACGATCAAGAATTTCCACTGGTTCCTCGATGTACGACAAGTCTTCTTTTAGTTCAATAGGTTGGATTTTCCGTTGATGAGATGGATCTGCCAAATACCTACGAAGCATCGATACGTGGAACACATCATGCAAACGAGATAACTCTGGAGTTAATGCCAATCTATATGCCAGGGTTTCAATTCTTTACAACACTTCATTTGGTTCAATGTATCTTGGACTTAGTTTCCCCTTCTTTCCAAATCTCATAACGCCTTTCCACGGTGAAATACGTAGGAATACAAAATCCCCCTTCTGAAATTCCAATGGATACTTCCTCTTATCTGCATAAAATTTCTGCATGCTTTGCGCTATCTTTATCCGTTCCTGAATCTATTTGATCTTTTTAGTTGTCATATCTATCAATTCAGGACCCAAAACTTTCCTTTCACCCACTTCATCCCAACATAATGGCGTTCTACATCTCCTCCCATATAAAGCTTCATAAGGAGCCATACCAATGGTGGACTGATAACTATTATTATACACAAATTCCATCAATGGCAAATGATCATCCCAACTACCTTTGAAGTCAAATACACAGGCTCGTAACATGTCTTCTAATATTTGAATTATTCTTTCTGATTGCCCATCGGTTTGTGGATGAAATTCAGTACTGAACTTCAATCTTGTGCCCAGGGAATTCTGTAAATGATGCCAAAACTTAGAAGTGAAAGTTGGATCTCTATCTGATACTATTGACACTGGTGCTCCATGTAAACGGATAATCTCATCAACGTACATACGTGCATATTTATCAACAGTGTAGGTGGTCTTAACTGGAAGAAAATGAGTTGACTTTGTCAATCGATCTACAATCACCCAAATAGAATCATGCCCCTTTGGTGATCGTGGAAATCCTACAACAAAATCCATAGTTATATGCTCCCACTACCATTCCGGAATAGGCAATGACTGCAATAATCCTACCGGCTTCTGATGCTCCGCTTTCACTTGTTGACATACTAAACATTTAGCTACAAATTTGGCAATATCACGTTTCATATTGTTCCACGAGTAATACTCTTTCAAATCTCTGTACATTTTGGTACCTCCCGGATGCATAGAGTCAATAGAACTATGTGCCTCTTCTAATATATCCTTCTTTAAGGACGGATCATTCGGTACACAAATTCTATTTTTATAACAAAACAATTCATCCTTCTTAATTTCAAAATCACTCTCTTTACCATCCAGGATTTCCCGTTTCTTCTTTTCAAGGAATGGATCACTAACTTGCAAATTTTGTATGAGTTCTGCCAGTAAAGGTCTCACTATAACGTGTGCAAATAATGCCCCCATTTTAGATAAGTTCAACTCGACTCCCATCGGTCTTAATTCTATAATATTGCCAACTCGTGCACGTTGAATACAAGATAACCTCCCTAATGACTTTCGACTCAGAGCATCTGCAACAACATTGGCCCTCCCGGGATGATGGTGAATGGTACAATCATAATCTTTAATTAACTCCATCCAGCGTCTTTGTCTCAAATTCAAGTCTCTCTCTATAAATAAATACTTCAAACTTTGATGGTCAGTGAAAATTTCACACGTCTCTCCATACAAATGATGTCTCCATAATTTCAAGGCAAAAATAATAGCCGCAAGTTATCAATCATGCGTAGGATAATTACGTTCATGAGTCTTTAACTGTCTAGATGCATAAGAAATTAACTTTCCATGTTGCATGAAAACACAACCCAGACCCTGATGTGAAGCATCAGTATAAATCACAAAACCTTCTCCACTGGATGGAATAGTGAGAACTGGAGCTGATACTAGCCTATTTTTCAACTTTTCAAAGTTGTGCTGACATTCATCACTCCACACAAATTTCACTTCCTTTCGGATCAATTTAGTCAACGGCAAGGCTATAGATGAAAAACCCTTTATGAATCTTCTATAATATCCAGCCAATCCTAGGAAACTCCTTATCTTCGTTACATTCCTTTGTCTCTCCCATTGCACAATTGCCTCTACCTTCTTAGGGTCAATATAAATTCCATCTCCCAAAACAACATGCCCCAGAAATACTACCTGATTTAACCAATACTCACATTTTCTAAACTTCGCAAACAATTGACTATCTCGCAAAACTTGCAATACAACTCTTAGATACTTCTCATGTTCCTCTTGGCTAGGTGAGTATATCAAAACATCATCGATAAAGACAATCACAAAATAATCTATGAAAGGATAAAATACTCGATTCATTAAATCCATAAACACCGCAGGAGCATTTGTTAACTCAAATGGCATTACCAAAAATTCATAATGACCATAGCGAGAACGAAAAGCTGTCTTAGAAATGTCACAATCTCTTACCTTTAATTGATGATAACCCGATCTCAAATCAATTTTTGAAAACACTTTAGCACCCTGTAATTGATCAAACAAATCATCAATACGAGGTAATGGATATTTATTTCGAATAGTCACCTTGTTCAACTGTCGATAATCAATGCAGAGTCGCATGGTGCCATCTTTCTTCTTCACAAATAATACTGGAGCGCCCCATGGTGATACAATGGGTCTAATAAAACCTCTATCTAGCAAATCTTGCAGTTGAACCTTTAACTCCATTAGTTCCACAGGTGCCATTCTATATGGAGAAATAGAAACTGGAGTTGTACCAGGCACTAAATCTATAGTAAACTCTACCTCTCTGCTAGGTGGCAAACTTGGTAATTCATCTGGGAACACATCTGCAAAATCCTTGACGACTGGGATATCTTCTAATTTTTTCAATTCCCTGTTTGTATCCACAATATATGCTAAAAATCCTTGACAACCCCTATTTAACAATTTTCTCGCCCCAAGGGCTGAAATAAGACAGTTCTGAATCACATTTCTTTCCCCAGTAAATTTGAATTCTTCCTCCCCCGACATATTAAATGTAACCTCCTTACGAAAACAGTCAATTGATGCATGGTAGAAAGATAACCAGTCCATACCCAAGATAATATCAAAATCTCGAATATCTAGTGGAATTAAATCAATGGTCCACTCCCTCTCCCCCATATACAAGACATAATTTTTATACACAAGCTCCACTAACATCACATCCCCCATAGGTGTAGAAATATATAAACCACAATCTAGATAAGAACATGGTCTACCCAAATGCATGGAAAATGACAGTGCTACAAATGAATGAGTAGAACCTAGATCAATAAGCATGTAAGCATGTTAGTTCATGACAGAAAATGTACCTGTCACCACCTCTGGAGTAGCCTGAGCATCCTATAAAGTCAGAGAAAATATCCTTCCCGGAGCCCTGGATCCACTAACGTGTCCTCTACCTCCTCCTCTCCCTGTGCCTCCAGGTGCTGAGCCTCGACTAGTAGTAGCTGATTGAATCCCTCCCAGTAGCATAGGACAGTTTTTTTTGGTATGACCAATTTGATGACAGCGATAACACTCTACCCCTTTAACTTGGGACAATCTGGACTGATATGGCCCTCAGCTTTGCAAAAATAGCATGTAACAGGCTTAGACTGCCCATTATCATTCTCCTGCTGTCTATTATATTGGCCCATCGATCCTGCACCCCTAAAACTGCTTGGTGTCCTATTCTGAACAAAATTTCCAGACCCTCTACCGCGGTGAAATCTTTGACTCCCTTGTTTTGATTATTTTACATTGCCTTTCTTTTTGCTGAGATGGATCAAATCTACTCCTCTTTCCCCTTTGTTCCCTATTCTTTATTGCATCGTTAACATCTCCTTCAACCATCATAGCTTTGTTAACTAAAGAAGGATAATCTACCATTTCAAGTGCAGTGAGTCTAGACTTGATAACCAAATTCAACCCATCCTGAAATGTGGTGCATTTGTCCTCCTTATTGAGTAAGAAACGTAATGAAAATCGAGACAAAGATATAAATTTAGTTTCATACTCCCTGACTGACATATTCCCTTGAGTTAATGATAAAAAATCTCTCTCTTTTTGCTTCCGATACATGCGAGGAAAATACTTTTCATATTAGGCTTTAATAAAGGAATCCCAAGTGATTACCTCACCTCCCTCCGGAGTAAGCAATAAATGTTTGGAAGACTCCCACCAATATTTAGCTTCACCTTTTAACATGAAAGTAGCCAAAATTACCTTCTGCGCCAGGTACATTCATTACCTCGAAGATAGTTTATGTGTCCCTAACCCAAGCCTCAACTTCTAAAGGATCTACAGAACCTGAGAATGCTGGGGGGTTTAATTTGATAAACTTCTCGTACAAAGTATTCTTCTCCTCTTATTGTATTTCCCTTTCTATTCTGGCCAAAGTCTGCTCTTCCAAGTATTTGGCTTGTTGTTCTGCTATTTTCATCATAAACATGTTTTGTTGTTCTTCCATTAAAGTCATGGTACGAGCCATTTTTTGCATATCTGCAAGTTGTTCATGAGCCCCCTCTACATTATTTGGATTTTGTTGGTTTATTGTATTTGAAGACTCCTCATCCACCCTCTCATGAACATTTGCTCCTTCCATAGATTACTATCTGTCGTAAACCACAATTATAGAAACAAGAATACAACATTTATTTCTAACATAATGGTTAGTGTTTCTCACAAATTAATATAAATGACCCACACGACGCTATTTATGCCACTGCCATATCTAGACTCTCTAACCCCAGAATATAAAAACCTAAAGCTCTGATACGAAGTTGTCACCCCCTAACCCCATTAGGATATATTTAACTAAATAGTTTACAAACCACAATTATAATTTATTTATCATTTTAGTAATACATATTAAAAAAACTTCAAGGTTAAAATGCGAAATACTAAAAATCCAATCGTTTTAAGGAGACATAATTTCAATAGAACTCACATATCATTTAACTTACTTACAACTAGTACAGTGCATAAAACAAACTAACAAGACCCTACTTCTATTTACTCAACCTCCTAGACCTGGCAGTGGCAGCTGGAAGACCTGAAAATGTAAACATATAAAACCATGAGTTTAAAAACTCAGTGAATGTACTACAGCTATCTATAGTAAAAGTACTATATTAACATCTCAACATATAAATATATACATCTCTGTGCCAAATTAAGCCATATACATATCCAGAGTTAATAAACCCCACATCTCCTGCCCGCAGGCAATAATCTTATCCATAGGTTTTAATAACCTAACATCTCCTGAATTGCATAGCAACTCAACATATCTTGGCTTTTAATAAGCCATAACATCTCAACATATCTTGGATTTTAATAAGCCATAACATCTTAACATCTCATGAATTTTAATAAGCCATATCATCTCAATATATAATATATACACATCATATCCCAAATCAACTCAGTAAGTACACTCACCTTGTGTTGTCAACTATGTATTCACGTTTCCCTCGGGTGGAGCTGAACTTGGTTGATTTGACCTTACACATTTTAATCCAACTAAATAAGTATTGAAACTCAATCATAAGTATTATCTTAATATAATTATGTAACTTTAAATAAGTACACAACCACAATATGATTCTACTCAAGTCATATTCCATGAAACATATGTAAAGACGAAATGATGGTATATATGTTGAAAAGGTCATGAACATTCAACCCTAGAAACTAACTGGTCAGGAAATTATAACTAAACTCAAGTAAAGATAAAAGAATACTTCTTAATATATATACACATGAAACATGTATTCAAAATACCCTTGGTAAGGACGAGATAAAAATATTCCTTCATGGGATATCCAGTATGGCCTGAAATTATTGTCCTCCATAATTAACCTTCCCATACTCATTAATTTCACACATACAGGTGTCCAACCTTATCAATATGAAAACACATATGAATATACTTTCCAGCACAAGTGACGGTGTAATTATTCAAGTTCCCTAGGGCAAGTTATGACTATTTCTTTACAACACAAGAAATCTGCCCTACAAGTTCCTCTATTTTTTCTTCAACTTCCAAGAATTTTCATAATTTTTCTCTAGAATAACTTTATATGATTTTCATCACACCTTCATTACACATACTTAATAGTACAGAATTAAAGTTTCATAATATTTGGACTTCATTTGCTATCTCAATAGCTTGACCAAATCCAGGGCATACCGAAATGAAATATACAAACAGCAACTATATACCAACTTGTAACCATCACTTACGCCTAACCATAAGGAATTAAATTCTAATTTTAGGATATGATATGAATATATGAGTCTTTTTTAATATTCAATTAGAATTTCTTAATTCCAGTAAGCACAAGAAGAGATATGCAAGTTTGAATACAAAGGGTTCCAATACAAAGCAATATGACCTATAATACCACTTATCTCACATATGAACCAATACATATTATCACAAAGGAGGATGGAATTTTAATCAATACTTCACGATTTATATACTTTGAAATAATTATAATACAATATTAAAACAATATTAACAAATAATGTTACCTTGGAAACACCTTAAGGATTTTCTTGGAATTGTTTTCCTAGATTTTCCTTGTAACCCTTTCTTCCTTAACTTCTACCTCTCTTTCCTCAAGCTAATAGAACCTCAAACTGAACCTAGGGACTTATTTGCTGAAGAAATAAGGTTAAGGGAGAGTTTTAAGTTGGCCAATTCTGCCTCCCAATCCATGCAATCAAATTTAAACATTTGGTTTAATAAAAGACAATTTACCACTTAAGGGAATTGATAGGTTTGCCCCTTGTTCGTATTCGGCCTAACTTCTTACTTGAACATCCGTTTGATGCACCTTTTATTGTGTTACAACCCTAACTCACATGTCTACAACTATGTAGTTTTCACCTCAAGTCAATTGTAATGTTAAAAGGGTAAAACTAATCTTAAACAGGAACATTTCTATCGGAAATAACAACATCTTGTGTTTGTAAATAATTCGACATTTCATGATTTATGAAAGTAGAATTATACTAACCATAATCACTTAACATCAGATATACTAATAACACATTATTCATATCACATAGGATAATTATGATTTAAATATAACTTATCATAATTATATACGGGTTGTCACACGAGATTTCTCTTTCTTGTGTGTAGAGAGATAAACGTGCTTCGAGTGTGAGAATATGCAGTGAGAATCCCTCTTTTGGAATTTATAGATAAACCCTCTTTTTCTCGTTTTTAGTTTTTTTATGAAAATAGAGTATGTGCAAATACTACTAATAGAGTTTTGAGATTAATGTATGTGATGTGATGAAATAAAGCGATAAAGTAAAAATGAAGAAACTAATATTAAAATATGAGAATTTAGAGAAAATGATGGAGAATTGGATCTCCTTATGAATACTTGAGGTTGATATTGAGTGTAAATTCGCTGATCCTGCAATGAGATGAAGGTGGTATGAGGATATGGGAGAATTTACTAAATAGAGTATGAAAAGGGTGGAAGGAATATGAGAAATGGAATTTTTAAGAAAATAAATACTATGAATTTGAGAGAATGTTCAACGAATTATTGAGAGGGATGTTCGGGGGGTGATTTTCAAAGTGAGGTCACGGCCTCTATTTATACGGCCAAGGGGTTTACTACTAAAGGCCTGCTGCTAATACCTGTAATGGAAATTTTTTGGCATTTGCTACTAAATGCTACAAATTTAGTGGCGAACAGATTTTACTACTAAATGATGTGCTTTTAGTGGCAAATTATTTGCTACAAAAAAAATCTAAATTGTCACTAAAAACATGTTATTTTCCACTGAAAGGTTATTTTTTTAGCAAATATATAATTTGCTACCAAAACTAAGCTTTTTCTTAAGGTCAAGATAGTTCTGTGGCAATTCAAATTTGCCACTAAAAGGTTCTTTTATAGCAAATATAAGATTCGCAACCAAATAATGCTTTCTCTTAAGGTCAAGATAGTTATGTGGCAATTCAAATTTGCCACTAAAAATATTTTTATGTAGCAAATTATTGTCTCCACTAATAGTTATTGCATTTAATATTCATATTTTATGCCTAAAATAATTAACCAATAATACTAAATGCATTCAATTTTTTTATTTAATATTTGAGATAATTAAGACAATCTACTAAGAGCTTTTATACTTCATTTCTTCACAAAATATATTTATAATATTGTATACTCAATGTATTTATAATATCTGCATACTTTAACGGGCTCCACACCGCCGACTATGTTACCATATGATCTAGCCAGTGATTTTGAATCTTTTACCCCAAGGCTCCGGGCTCTTCTTAAATATTCTCGATGTCATCCGAGTTCATATTAATGTGTTTTAAAATTTTAGCTAATGTCCACATTATTTCGTCATTTTACCGTTTATATCACCATTTCATATTGACAACATGCCATTTTTTCCATTTTATCTGTTTTTCTCAAAAATTGACTGACAAGGTCTAACGAGGAAGTCCGATCACCAGGACCCTCAAATTTATCAAAATTATTTTTTTACCCTTTCTTCGTCATAACTTTGTGAAAAATATATTTAAATTATTATGGCATTAAAAATCAACATTTCCTTTCAAAATCACCCTTTATGATTTTATGTTAAAAAATCATGCTTTATCACTTTATGTTTCACTACATAAAATATATTTAATCATTTGAGGACCATTTTAGTAAAATGTCTACTACCTTGCCCTATTATCACATATAACCTCAAATATGAATTTTCTTCATTCTTAAGAATATTTATAACACAATTTTAGGGTTGTTTTTCCACACTTAATTATTTTTCTCATAAAACCCATTTCAACATCATTTATCAAGTCTAAAATGTCTTCTACTAACATACACTATGTTTGTACACATGTTAGGAAGGATTTCAAGCCTAAAATACTCAAATATGAAATTAAACAAGATATTAACGTGGGTTTACATTTTTCATGCTTTCTCTCTATATTTCAAGGTTAAAATTATATTTATTCATCAAAACCTATTTAGTCTTTGTCTTCCTTAAAACTCAATTTTTGCAAGACTTGAAGATACTAGGAAATATCTTTTATTTTTTTACATAAATTCCTATCTGGCATGCATCCTACATATTTTTCATAGCTTAAAACCTTGAAAACTAATATAGAGAAAAACCTTACCCTAAGGTTTGAAGATGAAAACAAAGAATAAGATGATGATGGAAACTCTAAACTCCAAAATACTCAAAAAGATCTTTAAAAAAATACCCCCAAGCTATCTTAAATTCTCCAACTAGCTCCGCTCAACCCAACTTCTACCTTAGCAAGGCTTGTAAAGGAAGAAAAAAGCTTGGAAATGGGGTATTATGGGGTAGGTATGGTGTAACTATAATGGAAATAGTTTGGGGAGGAAGAAGTGGTGTTAAAGCTAAAGAGAGAGAGAGATAGAGAGAGAGAGAGAGAGAAAGAAGCTATGACTAATATGAACAATGGGTGGGAAGAACCTACCATCTCTCTCTCATAAATAACCCACAAAACCCCTTAAAAATGATTTAAACTAAGGCGAAACCATGCTAACCACATTTTTGGATAGGCTTCAATCATAAATTGACACCTAATCAATTCAAAGGTTCAAATGTTGAGAAACACAAGGAGAATTCTTAATATTAAATTTCTGAAGCAGTCGTTCGAACGAGATCACTTCTCTTTCGAACGACGTTTGTATGACATACCAACAAAGTGGAAAATCCTATACAGAGGTGGATTATTATAATTTCGTTAGATTCCCATTCAAATGAGGGAAGCTTCTCCTTCGAACTAGAGGGCCTTCGTTCGAATGAGATGAGGATCTCTTTCAAATGACTCTCAAAATCGTTTGAATGACATGATTAATTTCCTATTCCAAACTTCGCCATTTAATTCCCAATTATTTCACAAAGGCCACAAGTATATTCAATTATATATAACAATCCATTAATTATTGATTTAAGGCCCAAGATTTCTATATGATAATAGATTACACGAAAAAAAGAGTAAAATCTCAAGCACGAATGTCACATTCTCCCCTCTTTAGGAGATTTCATCACCAATTAGGACAACCTACTAGGGAAAGGGTTTTGGGCGATTCTCCCACATCTCTGACTCATGCTTTCAAGTAGCACCTTTGACACCTTGAAACTCCTAAAGAAACTTCACTAAAGGAATGACCTTATTGCATAGGACTCTGTCCTCGTGGTCCAAAATGGATACAAGTCGCGTTGGAAATGTAACTTCTTCCTGTAACTCAATGTTGTTCCAATCGACAACATGTTGGGATCGTGGAGATACTTCTTCAACATGGATACATGGAGCATAATACGAACTTGGTATAACTATGGAGGTAGCGCCAAGCGGTACGATACATCCCCAATCAGTTCTAGGATCTCAAAGGGACCGATATACCATGGAGCCAGCTTCCCCTTCTGCTCGAATCATTGACTGTCGGTTCTCGATCTAACTTTCAACATCCCATGGTCACCTACTCCAAACTCCAAGTCTGTCTGACGATTATCAATGTAATTTTTTTGTCAGCTTCGTGTTTTTATGGTCCTTTGTCGAATTACTAGAACCTTTTTTGTTTGTAAGAGCATAGTTTTTATCATCTGCTCATAGCTTATGCTTATATAGATTATCCTGTTACACTTCGACTCAAGACGTTACGAAAAAACAAATCCTCAACATCTCAAAGTTTCAAAGATCTCCACACTATGAAGGTATAATGCTATTAAGAGTTTAAATTTATTTATTAAATTTATTTTGGGATGTTTGATATAAACTGAAATGGGATTTTTGTTTTAAAAAATTGAGGAATTTTTATTTTAAAAAAATTCAGAGTTTGCTGACCTCATTCGAATGAGATCGGATTCTCGTTCGAATGAGTTACCCTTTCCGTTCAAATCTCATTTTATCAATTTGTCTAACATTCATCTAACGAGGGTGTACTACTTCACTTCACTTGAATGTCATTTCAAGCTTATTAAAAGAAGATAGCATTTCGTTTGAACGAGCTTGGTTTTCATTCTAACGAGCTGCTGTTCTCGTTCGAACTAGCCTTGTTTTAGTTTGAATGAATGGTACTCCCTTAAAATTTGTGTTTTCTTATAAATACCTGTTTCATGTTTAGATTTTTTAAATACTTTTGTCAGAACTTTTTCTGCATATCTTTTGCAAAAAATTTTATACTTTTGAGTTTAGAAAACCTTTTTTATTCACAAAATACATCCCCGAAATATATTTGTGTGAATTTGTTTAAGCTCTAGATAGTTTGTATCCTTGCATACATAACTCTTGTGGAGAGAGTTTCTTTATGACTGACCATTGTTATTCTCGAGGAGATAATTGCTGAAGACAAAGGATGATCGGTGGATACCGTGCATGGAAGGTTGCATGTGTACTGCTCTTTACCGAGTAGTATTTTTTAGAGATTTACAAAGACTAACGTGTTATGCTTATGGCGGTTATCAAGTAGTATTGTAAGTTGATTGTCTTGTAATATTTCTGAAGTGATGAATAAAAGGTTTTGCCTGCAAGGTATTTCTAACACCCAGTATTTTTGTGCATTTGATATTTAATTAATTCAGCTAATTTTAAATTACTTATGTGTCGTAATTTAATTGAATTAATTATTATTCATATTTTTAAATATTAATCTGGAGAGTAAATTGTTAATATTTATGAATTTATATTACTAAGTGAATAGTAATAATTTATTTACGTCATAGAGAGTAGTAGTGATGTGTTATTTATTTATCTTTGAGAGAGTAGCTACAGCGGAAATATTGCGACTTCTCAAACAAAAAAAAACAATTTTAATTAATCCCAAATTTTTGTTAAACCCTAAGACATGCATCTAGATGATTTATCAAATAAAATATAGCATGCAGGATAAAAACAAACAATTTCAGGAAAAATCCCCCAAAGGGGCAAAACCTTTTATTTCACTATAATTTGTAAATCGCAACTTACACAGATTACAATGAAATACAGTGACACACGAATACCCGCAGGTGTCGGTCGGTGTTGGCAGCAATGAATCCACATGCAGCGAACCCACATGAACCTCGGTCCAATCAACAAAGGAAGAACCGCAGCACTCCTCAATGACACGCAACCATAACACTTTGTAGAGACTCCCTCAGCAATGACACGCAGCCCTTGGTTGCAAAGATCTCTCCACAAAGGTTTGAACAAACACAAGGTTGTGTTCTTGGGTTACCAAAAAGATTCACAAAGGATTAGCAATTGTGTGAATCAAAAACCTAGAGTCTTGGGCTCAATAGGTGAAGACTTAGAGTTTTTTGTACTCTGAAAATCGTGTGTGGAAGTCTTAGAAAACCACTTCCCGTAGTGGGATTAAATCAGAAGACTTGGGCCTTAAGAATCTAAACACGATCTGTTGAAGTTTATCCCAGGCGGACCGGTCCGGGTCTGAGGCGGATCGGTCCGTTTGACCAAATCGGTTCTTTTATTCCAGGCTTCATCGATTCGCTTGCGGTCCGGGGTATACTGGCCTTCAGCAGACGGATCGGTTCGGGTCTGAGGCGGACCGATCCGATTAGCTGAATCAGTTCTTTTATTACAGGCGGACCGGTCCGGTCTGTCAGACTTTGATTCCTCTTCTTCTTTTGATATTCGGATCCGTTGATGAATGTATGAATCTTGAATTTCTTCAACGGTGTAACGGCGTGCGACATAATAAATTGCTAATGGAAAAAAATGTCCTTACAAATCTCCCCCTATGTCTATGCCGGTATATACATAAAAACAAACATCTGAATTATCAAACAACTAAAAATGCCTATACAAATCTACCCTTCCATGAACCCAAAACTGGAAAGATACAATTGAATAAGTCTACAGCGATTGCTCTTCAACTCTTCAGGAATCTCAACACTTTTCTCATCAGGGTGTGAATCCAATGATAATCCATGTAGTACCTACACACATGATAAAAATCAAAATACCAAGTGACATATCGAGTTTGAAATGAGATAAACATATATACCAATTTATGAGCAAACTCAAACTCTCAAAACTCCCCCATAATAAGAAAATTCATTCTCCCCCTTTTTATGATGTCCCCAAATAGACAAATGAGAGAAATAAATCAAATAAGCTAGTGCAGGGTGTCACAAGGATAAAATCACACCATGAATGAACACAAAGCAGCCAAGACGATGATAGCGTAAATGAAGAGGTGTGATCAAATTCGATAGGAAAATCAATGAAGACAAACATGACATATGTGCACGATGAATATTGGATACTCCTAGCGAATGAACTCAAATGCTTACTTTGGTGTAAAAGAATGACAATATAAGATATTGACTCAATCAAATCAACAAATCAAAGCTCAAAGTGATTTTCACACCAATAACGTCCAAAACGATTTTATGCTTTTTCAAGACTTTCAAGGAAGTGAAAACCCGTTTAAAGATTCTCCAACCAAACTCCCTCGGATATAATTTTGAATAGAGGCATTCTAAATTCTCAAACTTTGGAGAATTGATGGTGAAACCTAAGTGGCCCATATTTGGCATGAATTGCTTTTTATTGCCTTTAAATTTTTTCTGGCTCTTTTAACCTCTTTGGACCTCGGATATTAAAATTCCTCCATTTTTTAGGCCTTTTTTAATGGTGGCTTTTGCGCAAAGGATAGATGATTACCTTTCGCAGCCCCTCCCCGTTATACAAAAAAAAACACAGTCTCACCAAAACGGTTTTTACATGCATTCCAATCTTGTCAAGTTTTATCGCATATTATACATTGTATAGACAGGATTGAGATGGAAACACTCAAGCCAACATGAGATTGATAAGTGCAATAATCAAATATAGCCGTGCATGTGTGCAATAAAGGATATAGGAGTCAAACATGTAGGAAGATGTCACTAATTACATCTCAAAGACTCCATACAATGTAAAGCACATGGATGAAATGATGTAGCCTCTCAAATCTCTATCAAACAGTCACATGGAGATATGGAAAGAAGTTGTGACTTGACTATCTTAAATGTTCATCCATAAAATGGTGCAAACAAAATACAAAAATCTTTTTGGATTATCAAATAACTTTCAAAAACAAAAAAAAATTATACAAAAAGTACAAGTCATCACACTAGCAAAAATATATCATGAAACCATAACTAGTGTATGACAAACATGCAAACACAATCAACCAAAAGATTTCACATGGGGTGAATTACGTGCAAGAAAATGAGAATCGTGGACAAATAAACCATAATCCTCTAAATTCGATTTCCTGACCCAAATTGATATGTAACGAGGTGTGGGGGTGTGGGGAATCGAATTTATTCTTCTATTAACCTTCCTAGGTTCATTTAAAAGCTTGTAACAAAATTGCCTAAGATGACCTTGCCTACCGCAATGTCTTCAAGTGTAAATCGGGCGGTGTGTGTTACCTAAAGGTGGCCCTCTCCTCAAATTCCTAGGTGGTGCTCTCATCAATTTCCTAGGTGGCGCTTTCTGAATTTGCTTAGGTGGATCTCTCATAATGATCCTAGGAGGCACTCTCACGATGTTCCTAGGGGGCTCTTTCCTAACACCCTTAGGTGTCTCTTTCTTAACAATCCTAGGGGGCTCTCTCACACGTGTGGGAATGGGTGCAACATATTTTTCAAGACCAATCCCTCCACTATCCGTTTTGATCTCGACTGTGCCTAAAATCTTATCAAGTTTTTCAGACCTAGACTCCAAATCAAATTTTACTTTACTTGAATCTTCCAATTTCACCTCAAATTCACATATCCTAGATTCAAGTACTCGTCTAGAATCCTCAAACTCTAAAAGCTCCTTTTTCATAGTCTCCATCAACCCTCTAAGACTATCTCTCTCACCCTCGACGTACTCAAGCTTCTCTTTCAAAATTTTCTCTCATGCCCTAAGTTCTTCAATTAAAACATCATTATTTTTTAAGACACACTCTTTCAATTGAGCTTCAAGTTTCAAGTTTTCCTTTTTTGTCCTTAAACATTTAAAATACAAATTATTGTAGGCAACTTGCAACTCACTCAATTATTCTTCTTCCTCCTCACTCTTTTCACCCTCACTCTCTCAAATTGGTATCAGAGCCTGTTGCACTAAGTTATTGTGTTTTGATCCTGATTTTGCACAAAAATGGATTTTGATGGTTTTAATGATCTTCGATGTCAAATCTTTGAAAAATTTAATTGGAAAATTCACACGAACTCTTGTTTTAAATCTTCTGTTGAAAAAAAAGTTGGGTATAGACTATATTGGGTTCGAGATAAGGACTTTTAATAAATTAATTTGGATGATAACTCTGAGTGCACGAATGAGTCCGGATAGATCGAGATAGTCAGAAAAGAGTACCCGGGGTAGTAAATGGATCTCAGGGTATTTTTAGGCATAACCAAGCCCACATGGGTGTGTTGGGCCATTTTAATAAAGCCCACAAGCCTAAAAAGGGATTGTATTAATAAAATCTAAAAGTGAGAGGGTGTGGCAGCCACAACTCATTTAAGAAACCCTAATTAAGTAGAGGAGAAAATAGGGAGAATTTGGAGAACTCTTGGGAGTTAAAAGCAAGAACAAGTGTGGGTGTACTTCATCAAATACTCATGTACACTAAAGGAATTCAGACCCTACAAATCCTAAGGCAAGTGGTTAAACTTACTTTTAAAATATTGCAGTTTTCAATTTATATCATAGTGGTTGTGATAAGAACAGTGATTTTTGAGTTGGGTTAAATCTAAATTGGGTTTTCATTTTATGGAGGTATACGGATGAATTGTGTAATAGGGCTGATTATTATTACATAATTACTGTTGAGGAGGTTAGATTTATGAACTTACAATTAGGGGTGAGATTATTATAAACCTTGTGTGGACTGATTTATAAATTAGGATAATTTATATGAACTGTAAAGGATTTGGGAGTATGATAATTTAACTTCGAATCTGTGTAAATGATATATTAAGATTTTGGGACTTCAGATTTTAGGTTTGATATAAAATTCTTAAGGGTTTATAGAGGAAGAAATCTGGGAAAACCCAAACCTGAGTTTCGTTCGCGCGAGATCCTTTGTCATTCGAACGACACGTGGCCTCATTCGAACGACATGATAAATCCGACCACTATTCCTTTCTTCTACGGTTTGGCTTGGGGCTGGTTTGAGAATTCCTACAGTTGTGTTACATATTCTTAGCTTGGGGAATATTTGAGGTTATAATGGGGCATGTCATTTTTAAATTAAACTTAATGTGGTAAGATGAACATTAAGGAGCATTAAATTAAAGTTGGTGTAAAAATTGTTAAGGGAAATTTTGGAAAATTTTCTGAGTCTTAATTACGGGCGAAGGGAGTGTGTCCGAAAATTTTTGTGGAGTGATGCCATGAGAAGTAAATTAATGGGAAAGTTAATTAAAGTTTAGAGTCGGGAATTGACTCAGATATTTTGGGCTAGTGCTACGAGTTCTTAGTCACGGATTTGGCCGGGTTAATTTATTATAGAATTATATAATAAATTATAGAAAATTAAAAATTAAAAGGGGGTTAACCAGAATAGTGTTATTTTGAGGAATAAATTCTGAGAGATGAAATTTCGGACCGAAGGAGTGAGTCTGGGTATTTTAATTGGGTGACACAACTTTAATGCTAAATAAATAAATGTGGGATTTATTTAAACTACAAGTCGGTATATAAACTTGGGTATGTTAGTCTAGTGTTACGGTATTTGTGCATGGAGAAGCCGAGATTAATTAAATATATATATATATATATATATGTGTGTGTGTGTGTGTGTGTGTGTGTGTGTGTGTGTGTGTGTGTGTGTGTGTGTGTAGTTTATAAATATTGGTGTGAGTAATATTTGTAGGAATACATACGCCTTTAATGCTATCACAGGAGGTTGCGCGATGTGGGTGAATCCCCCTAGCTTGAGGAGTACGGAGAGTATAATCCTTAGGTCATAGCGTCCAATAAAGATGAGGCATGTGAGATGATTTTCTTCACACTCAGGGAAATATGACCGCCTCCACTACGCTTATATTTTATGTTTCGACCCGACGGAATTTAGTTGTCTCGGGAATCCAAGTGGGACTGAGTAGATCTGGGATGATAGCACTTTAGAGAAGCATCCGGTGAGGTATTACTCGGAAGGATGAATATATATATATATATATATATATATATATATATATATATATATATATATATATATATATATATATATATACACGACATATGTGTGAATGTTGTATTATAGTCCTACGTATATAATGAAGTGAATAATTATATGCGGGTAAAATACATGAAGTGAACTGCATTAATTATATATAACTCGTGAGAATGTTATATGGTCTTAAATGAAAAGTGATTAGTTAAGTTAATGTGATGAATAAATTATAAATCATATATTAAACATACTTGGGCTAGAGTAGTGTGTCAGGAAGGAGTTATAACAAGAACTAGTTATGGGATAGATGATTAGGTGGGTTATAAAGCAAATCGTTAGGTGTGCACAATAGTTGAGGGGTGAGCAGGTCCTCAAAGGAGTGCGACACTAGCTTAAACATAAAGAGCATTCGTGCATTTAAAATTACTACAATTTAATCACTTGCTAAATATTTTCAAAATATTTTGGGTTCTAACCCTTACTATAAAATATTTTCAAAATCTTTTAGGTGTCCAGCCATAGGGACGACAGTATTGATATTTCTGGTCTAGGGATGCGTAGCTGCAGCAGGTGTGGATGCTTGTAGGATTTAGACCTAGCCGCTTTAGTTATTTCATTCTTAGAGTAGGATGCAGTCAGTATTTCATTTGGGCATGTCTCCCTAGTTATTTTCATTTTTCAGTCAGATGATGTATTCAGTTTATTATTCGGTTGGTTTATTATTTCGAACTTGGGATTTGTAGCCGATAGTTTATTCGAAAAGGATTTTAGTTATTCATTTTTAGTATTTATTGACTCAGTGATTGTGTGAATGGTTTAAATTATATTTATTCACATGTTGTTGTTGTTGCTTGATAAAAAGATAAAATTTAGCACCGACTTTTTGGAAAACTAGGTGGTTAGTAAGTTTTAAAAAAAAATTCGACAGTGATACTAAAAATGAACCAGATGGAAATCCTGTTTTAATTTAATAAAGGCCTGATCACCCGATATTTAATTAGGCGGGGGTGTCACGGGATTTTTCCTAAAATTTACCTTTGTTGATTAAATGCTTTAATTAATCTGTTTTATCATCTGGATGCATATCTTAGGATAAAAAGATATAATTTGAATTTGCGTGTTGGACATTTAATTATATAATATTCCATTAAGATCACAAAAGCACTCTCAAATCGGTATCAGAGCTTATTGCACAAAATTACCGTGTGGTCTTTTTCTGCAAATTATTTTTTTTTGAAAAAATTGTTGATCTTTGAAAATTCGGATTTTAATGGAGAATTTGTATTATCGAGTGTCCATATTTGATGGTACTAACTATGCATATTGGAAGGCTAGGTTGAGGTCTGCTTTAAAGGCCATAGATGAACGTGTTTAGGTAGTCTGTGAAAGAGGGTGGACTCCTCCCACTATCACTGTTGATAATGTTGTTGGCCCTAAACATGTTTCTTCCTGGACTGAAGAGGAATTTAAGTGGAGCAATTTTAATTCTCATGGACTTAGTGCTATTTCTAGAGCCGTCACCCCTGACGAGTTTCGTCGCATCATGAAAATCACTACGTCTAACGAAATCATGGGATACCCTCCATCTCACTTACGAGGGTACCAACGCTGTAAAAGCGTCAAAGCTTCAAAATTTGACCACCCAATTTGAGACCATCACTATTCTAGAGTCTGAGTCATTCGATGAGTTTTATTCCCGTTTATTGGACATTATCAATCCTAGTTTTAACATGGGTGAGAAAATTTTGGATATGAGAGTGGTAAAAAAGATTTTGAGGTCACTTCCTGCCCGCTTTATTCCTAAGGTCGTCGTGCTTAACTCTTTAGGGATCCTAAATACTCTTAGGTTAGAAGAACTTGTAAGAGATCTTCAAACATATGAGATAGATACCATTAAACCTAAGGAGGTAAGTATTGATTTAAAGACTTATACTAAGAAAAAGAAGAAAGAAAAAGTTTATGAGTCTGAATCTGAGGGTGATTGTGATTTTGATGACTTGGTCTTGTTTGCCAAAATTTTTAAAAATTTTCTCAAATTTTATAAAGAAAATTCTTCCAGTAAAAAGATTTTTGATAAAAATAAAAATAAAAATAAAAATGAAGTTTAAAGTAACAATGAGAAAGAGGAAGATATAAGGTGATATGAGTATGAAGGTAAAGGGCACAAGGCACATGAGTGTCCCACTAGGCTAAAGAGAAAGGGAAAAGAGGTTGGGAATAAAGCCACTCTTAGCGATAGTGACATCGAGTCAGTTGATTCAGGGGGAGAATCACCATATGAACCGTGTGTTTCATTCATGGCTAGTCACGTTAGTACTTCGAGTTTGTCCTATGTCTATAAGGACATATAAAAAAGTGAAAGCCTCAATGATGTTTTGATTCATTCGGGAGATAGTGCGAGTGAGGATGGTCTTTTGAGTGAGGGATAAGGTGATGTCCAAAAAGTGTTTAGTGATCTTTACACCGAGACGTTGAAGACGAAAAAGATTAATAAGGATTTGTCTCTTACGGTGTTAGATTTGGAGAGAGAGGAGAATGTTTTGAGAGTGTGAGGTATCAGTGAGTCAACTTGAGAAGGTGAAGGTTTCTTTATGTGAGCAGTTGGTCATTTTAGGCTGAGAAAATAGCGATTTGACTAACACCGTGGCTAGTTTTACGAGAGATCTTCATTTTTCATTGGAGACTCGTGAGAAACTTGAAACCAGTGTATCCTAACTCAAGAGACATCTCAAACGTGCCCGGAGGTCAAAGTTACTTAAGAGGACACATCTAAGAAGGCAAAAAAGATTTTGTCCGTTCCCTTTTTAGGTAACGTTGAGAGGCTACGAATAGGTTATGACGGTGCGGCCACTTCCCATGTGGCACCCGAGACGATTATCTAGTTTGTGTTAGATCTATATGGCCCTCGACCTAACCCACCTAGGAGAACTCATCCTACACATTTTAAGAGAGGAGGACCTAAGCCCATGTATATTTGTTCTCATTGTAAAAAAACAGGTCACCTTAGGGAATTTTTCTTTAAGTTGGGTAGAGTGTCTCATAGGTATCTTCCACGATATGCTACCACATGAGTTTTTGCACTCACTCCCACATATATTACACCGCATGCTCCTGAAGCACCTTATACTCTTGACTTACTTGAGTCTACATTATATAAGTGCTCATCTAGTTTGGAAATTGTGATAAAATATTGAGTCACATCCCTTAGATTCCAAAGAACCTCAGATACTACACTTGATGCCTCAATTAATTCATTCAAAGGCAAAATTCTCAACTCCACACACACTAGGATTGCATACATTCATATATAATGCATTAATTGCTTGTGTCAGTTAATTCCCTTTTAAAATAAGGTTTTAATATTTTTGGGAATTTTAAAACTATTTTTAAAACGATTTCTTTCATATAAAAGTTGGTTTTATAAACTTTTGGGGTCATTTTGTAATTTCTGGTTTTATTTAAGCTTGCTGAATGTTTGGTTGGGTAGAATTCGAAAGCGCTTGAGACTTGAAGGTGCATGTGTAATTATTTTAAAACACGTGTTTGAGATTAATTTGAGCCCTACAGCTGTCATTGTTATACCAGCCTGATTTGTGTTTGTTGGTAGACTCAGTTCCTGATTGCAATCTCAGCCCTTGGATTGTTTTCATCAACGTACTGCATGCGTTCTATCCCAATCCTTATGACCCCCCTTAGACCAATTCGAAAATGTTTAAACCACCGCTTTTGTTAAACCGTTGGATGAGAGTCAACAGTCCATTACCAAATCTCATCCATTGGATTTGATCCCTTATTCTCGAACCTTCGTTGCTTAGTATAAAAGGAGGTTAAGTCTCAGCATTTGAAAACTTTTGCCAGTTCGTCCAAACTGAGAGAAAAAAAGGAGAGAGAGAAGAAAGAGAAACCAGAGAGAAAACCCTAAATCGTTTAATCCCTAATCTCATTTTCAAAACCTAAATATTTTTTTCGAAAATTAGTTTACATCAAAACCAAACTTGAAGGCAGTTCGTGGTTTGAATCCTCTGAGGTTGAGATCTTGTAACCAACTTAAGCATTTCAGTTTGATCTTTATTTCTTTCTTATAGAAACTGTAGATCTTGCTATTTTATGTTATATTACACTTAGATCTGCATTTTTACATTTCTCATCTTGAGAAATCAGATTTGTTGATTATTTTTTTCTAAATATTTTTCACAACTCTAGAATCAACAAATTCTTTTCTATTTCTAGTTCTTATGAAACAAGACTTATAATCTAGTTGGAATCGCAATCGGTGGTTTTCAATTTCAAAAATATTTTCAAAACCCTCTAAAATTGATTAAGACCTTGAACCGTCTTTTGAGCAAGGTAACCTTGAATTCTGGGTTAGTTTAAAGATCAAGAAAGTCATTTGTTTCTAAAGAAAAGAGAAACTAAAAAACTTATTCATTTAGATCTTTTTGTAATTTGATAGGACGTGTTTGTATAAATAAGTGTGTGTGCGTGCATGCATGTGTTAGATCACTTTCATAAACACTTGACACACTACAACACAAGAAGTGTTGGGTATAAGATCTTAAAACGTTAAG
This sequence comes from Sambucus nigra, assembly GCA_949130495.1. Taxonomy (NCBI): domain Eukaryota; kingdom Viridiplantae; phylum Streptophyta; class Magnoliopsida; order Dipsacales; family Adoxaceae; genus Sambucus; species Sambucus nigra. The sequence continues at coordinate 197,623,215 of OX422211.1, read as the reverse complement.
AGTCAACGTAAAGCTTAAATAAAGTGTTGAGAAGTTAGCAAGCTGAGAAAGCAACATCAACATCAGAACTGCAGAAAAGTTAGAATCAACCAGTGGGTTCATATTATAAACTTGTATAGGTCTATTTTGTTTTGAATGTGTGTTACATAGATTGTAACTTGTATATTTTGTTTTAGTGGATTTTTGGTTTGTGACTTAGAAGTCACCGTGGATGTTTCCTCAGTTGGGTGAGGTTTTACCACGTTAAAAACTGGGTGTACTTAATCTTCCTACAACTCCTCATCTTATTCTTGTTGGTGTGCTGATATAAACTATTTTAGTTTTGTTTTACAAAACTAGTTACATAATCTTGATCATATCTCGTACACATTTTTTATTAAACACATCTTGTGGTTAATTTATTTTGGTTTAAAGAAAAGAGTTTCTCCAAAAAATAGTTCGGAGTTACTTAGACAGTTTAATCTTGAATTACACAGCTTAAGTAGCAGCTTTTCAATTGGTATTAGAGCTTGGAAATTTCTTTTAAAGATCTTGTGTTTCTGAAATTGTTTTCTTAAAATCCAACAATGGATGAGAAAAATGAAAGATTTGGTAACTTGACCATACCTCCTCTCTTTGATGGAAACAACTTTTCTTACTGGAAAGTAAGGATGGTTTCTTTCATATAAGGAACCTTGGGAGATGATGTCTGGGATATTGTTAAAAGTGGATATATTTATCCTACAAAACCAGCCATTTAAGGAATCAATGAGAGGATTAAGAAAGTATTAAGTGAATTCACTAAAGAAGAGAAGCAAGCCTCTCAAAACAATAGCAAAGGCAAGAATGCCATCTTTATGTCTATAAATGAATATGAGTTCAAAAGGATCTCATCTTGTACCAATTCTAAGGAAGCTTAGGATACTCTGGTTATTGTTCATGAAGGTGACACTAGAGTTAAGGCTGCTAAAACATAGATGCTTATCCAGCAGTATAACTCTTTAATCATGTCAGACTCTGAATCATTTGATGACTTTTACATGAAATTAACTGACATTGTGACCAAATTACATTCTAATGGGATAACCTATGACAGAAATGAAATTGTTTCGAAAATTCTAAGGTCATTGCCACAAAAATTTGATAACAAAAGATATGCTATTGAGGAAATGAGTGATCAAAACCTCACTCCTGAATTACTCAGTAGTAAACTGAGAACTGTGGAAATGGAACTAGAATTCAAGAAATAATTAACCCAGTCCCATAAGAAACAGACTAGTTCCAATTTGAGGTTTTCCTCTAAACTGATAAGACCTGAGCTTAGCATTCCAAATAATGATTCTTATTCTGATGAGGAATGTGATATAGATAGTTTGGATAATTAGATTGCCTTGATGTCAAAGAAGTTTAAGAAGATTGTGAAATTTTGAAATAAAATGGCAACCAGACAAGGCAAGCCAAATTATCCAACTCAGTCTAATCACAAACCTCATGAGAAAGGTCAAGACAAACATCACAAGGACATTCATACGAGACCTAATAAAGACTTTAAAAATATTGAATGTTTTAGATGTGGAAAATTGAGTCATATAGCATAAGATTGTAGAGTTAAATTGAACACAACCAATAAACATACTAGGGCCAAGATTTGTAATACATGGGTTGATTTAAGTGACTCTGATAATGAGGAACCTGAGTCATCTGATGTTTTTTATCCTTGCATGTCTTTCTTTGGTAAGATAATCTGATGATATGCATGTGTCGAAGTATGAGAATGATGCTAGTATCTATACTTCTGTTGTTATGAATCATGCTGCTACTGGTTTATATGCTTTAATATCTGAGAACATTACTAGTTCTACAACGGGGTGTGTGAGTCAAAGGGAAAGCGATAATGACGATGTCAATGTGTGTATGAGTTCAAGAATTGAATCCTTAGGGGCCACTTCACACACTACACTTAGTGAATCGAACACTGAAGACCACCCTGATGTTCACACACTTTATGCCAAAACTCTCAAGAAAATATCTAGACTAGAGAAGATAGTGAAAGATCTCACTAAGAAACTAGAAGACCTAAGTCTAATGGTTAAACATAACGCTGAAGAGTACACTACCCAATGTCTAACTCATCAAAATAAAGTCAAAATTTTCGATCAAAAATTGAAAGATTTGATTGAAAACAAATGAAACTCTGGAGAAAAAATATAAAGGGACGTTATTAGAATTCGAACAAGCCAAAGAAAAGACATCAACTGTTTTAAATTTTTTTTGCTAAGTTTGAAAATAATTCCAATTATTTTGATGATTTTGTTGCTGATTCAAAAACCAATTGTGATGATCGAACTAGAATAGGATTTTGCCCAAATTTAAAGACACAAATTAAAAACTTTGAATCAATCAAGTTTGTGTCAGGTGGCAAAAGACCTATGAAAACATGTCCAAATTTTCAATCTCTAAAGGATGAGTTTGATCAAAAACATCAAAATTTGGATATTGGCGAATCAAGTAACTCTATGTGTGAAAGTCCACCTAAGGCTAAATACGTCTGCCCTCCTATTAGGAAGAGTGATTCTGCGTTTCAAACTGTACTCCCTAGAAATAAGGTTCAACATCAAAATCCTATGAAACCTATGTTTAAAAACTTTCCTAAGGAGATACCTTCTTCAAGCAATCTGTATTGATCTTACTATGACATATTCGGATAATCTTTTGAAGGTTTCTACTCTATACATTTAGTTAACCCTGTCTGTAATACTCCTTTATACCAAAACTTTAACTACTTTAGGAGAAGCCGTAACAATTATGATCTGCCTAGACAACCAGCTAAAAACTCTAACTATAGAAAGAGACAGACCAAACCTAAAAGATAATTTCCAAGAAGGATTCCTAGGCACTTTTCTAAACCAAATGCTCATATCCTCCATAAAACTCAAATGCATGCTCAAAATATTTTTCAACAAAAATATAATGCTCACAAGTTTTATCAAATGAGAGCAAATATGCGCAAAACAAAAACAAGAGCTATTTGGGTTAGAAAAGATGAGATATTACCCCCGATGAAGTGTAATATTGTGATTACTGCTTTAAAAGCTGAACACACCTCTTCTGGTTGGTATTTAGATTCTGGGTGCTCAAAACATATGACTGGGGATGATACAAAACTTTTAGACAAAACCAGCTTTGCTGGAGGAAAAGTTATTTTCGATGATGGTGTATCATCTCAAATCATTGGCAAAGGAACTATCAAAGAAGAAGGAATGCATGTGCTTGAAAATGTTCTTCTAGTAAAAGGTCTTAAGGCTAATTTCCTTAGTATCTCACAATTTTGTGACTCAAATAATACTGTCACCTTTTCAAAGAATAATTACAAGATTTTAAATGAAAAGGTGAGTGCATAATTACAAGATTCAGTACTCCTGACAATTGTTATACTATCATGCATAGTACTGAAGTCTATAACGTTGCCAGAATGGATGACAATGAAATATGGCATAATAGGATGGGTCACATAAGTTACGATAGACTTAGTAGATTGTCTTCACAAAAAATAGTTAGAGGAATTCCAAAAATCAAACCTATCTCTAATATTGTATGTGAATCATGTCACGAAGGAAAAATTGTTAAGGCACCTCATAAGAAAGTTTAAGATATCCTTACCTTTAAACCCTTGGAGCTCATCCATATGGACCTAATGGGTCCTTCTCATACTGTTAGTCTATGTGGACACAGTTACATTCTAGTTATGGTAGATGACTTCACCAGGTTTACTTGGGTAGCCTTCTTAAAACAAAAGTCAAACACTTTCAGAACTTTTTTGAAAATCTTACTGTGTATAGAAAATGAGAAGGACACTCAAGTAAATAGAATTCGTAGTGATAGAGGAGGAGAATTCATAGATATAGGTATTATAGAGTATTGTGACTATAATGGTTACAAACATGATTTTAGTGCTCCTAAAAATCCTCAACAAAATGGAATTACTGAGCGAAAGAATCGTACCCTTCAAGAGATGGCACACATTATGATTCATGCCAAATGTTTACCTAAATATTTTTGGGTAGAATCAATTCGTATTGCGTGTCACATCATTAATACGGTCTATCTTAGGAAGAATTCTAAACAAACTCCTTACGAACTATGGTATGGTAAGAAGCCCAATCTTAAATACCTTAGAACTTTTGGTAGTACTTGTTATGTCTGCAAAGACAGAGAACACTTATCCAAATTTGAGACTCGTGGAGATAAAGCTATCTTTCTAGGATATTCACCTAACAGTAGAGCATACCATGTCTATAATCTTCGCACAAAGACCTTAATGGAATCCATAAATGTTATTGTAAGTGACACTACTGTTGAGAGTAAGATTGGAGAACTAACTATTATGGAAGAGTCTGAAATTATTTTAGAAAATGACTCTCTAGAAATAGATAATTCTTTACCAATTGAGACACCTGAAGTACCTAACTGGGTTTCTAAAGATCATCTCATAGATAACGTTATTGGTAACCCTTATGAGCCTGTACGTACAAGATCTCAATTAAGAAACTATGCTCATTATGCATGTTTTGTCTCCCTTGTGGAACTAAAGACTGTAAATGAGGCATTGAATGGCCCACAATGGATTTCTGCCATGCAGGAAGAACTTCTTCAATTTGTCATTCATGATATTTAGTATCTTGCACCTAGTCCTGATCATAAAAAGGTTATTGGCACACATTGGATATTTAAAAACAAATCTGATGAAAGTGGGGTAATCATTAGAAACAAAGCCAGATTAGTGGCTCAAGGGTATTCTCAAATTGAAGGAATAGATTTTAACGAGACATTTGCTCTAGTTACTCGTCTAGAATCCGTTCGTCTTCTCTTTGCAATAGCCTGTTACTTGCACTTTACGCTTTACCAAATGGATGTAAAATCATCCTTTCTTAATATAATCTTGACTGAAGAGGCCTATGTTGAACAACCCAAAGGGTTTATTGACCCTCAGTATCCAAATCGTGTTTATCGTCTTAAAAAGGCGTTGTATGGTCTGAAACAAGCACCAAGAGCTTGGTATGAGCGTCTTAGATAAAGGTTTTAAGAGAGGCGGAAATGATCAAACCCTTTTTGTCAAACATTTTTGCAAAGATATCATTTTTGGATCCACTTCCCCTTCAGAAGTTAAATCTTTTTCTGAAATTATGCATAAAGAATTTCAAATGTCTGTTATGGGGAAGTTGCAATTTTTCTTGGGTTTTCAAGTCAAACAGAATTCATAAGGTTTATTTGTGCCACAATCGAAATATGCTTGAGAGATTATAAAAAAAATGGTCTTGAAAGTTCCAAAGAAGCTAGAACTCCCATGAGTACTACGGTAAAATTATCTAAAGATGAGAGTGGAAAATCCATAGATCCTACTTTATATCGTAGTATGATAGGAATTTTTCTATACCTTACTGCCTCGCGTCATGATATTATGTACGCAATTTGCGTGTGTGCCCGTTATCAAAATTATCCTACAGAGAGCCACTTAGTATGTGTAAAAAGAATCATTAAATACATAAAAGGCAATCTAAATTTGGGACTTTGGTACACCAATTATACTCCTTGTTTTATAATACGATACACTGATGCCGATTGGGTAGGGTGTACTGATGATAGTAAGAGCACATCGGGAGCGTATTACTGTATAGGTAACAATTTGGTAGGATGGAGTAGTAAGAAACAAAATTGCACTTCGTTATCTACAGCTGAATCTGAATATATAGCTACTGGTAGTTGTTGTGCCCAATTACTTTGGCTTAAACAAATGCTAAATGATTATGGCATTCAAGAAGACCAACTGCATCTCTATTGTGATAATCAAAGTGCGATCAATATCTCTAAAAATCCTATTCAACACTTGCGAACAATACATATAAAAATTAGACATCATTTTATACGCGAATTAGTTGAGACTAAGGAATTAGAAATTAATTATCTTCCTATTGATTTACAGCTCGCAGATATGTTTACAAAACCTTTGGATTACAATGGATTTCATTCTTTGCGAAAATTGATAGGAATGGTTTGCGCTGAATAAACTCGTGTGGCTTAAGTATTTGTTTCCCTTTGTCCATTTGAGATAAAATGGGGAAGAAATTTGAGTCTTATGAGCTCATTTTTTCTTACATATTTCTAAAAAGCTTGATCTTAGTCTTATTTATAGGAATCTGTATCGTTGTCTACAACAGATGTTATTAGGGTATTGGTTTGTAATTAGTTGAGTTATGTAATTTTCTTTTTCTAGGATATGGGTAGATAGAATTTTGTATAGGAATAGGGTTTTCTTATTCTTTTCATATCCCTACGAGTCCTAGGCGACTCAAAGGAGATTTTGTCTCATATTGATACTCTTGACTTACTTGAATCTACATTGTATAAGTGCTCATCTAGTTTGGAAATTGTGAAAAAATATTGAGCGCCATCCCCTAGATACCAAAGAACCTCATATACTACACTTGATGCCTCAATTGATTCATTCAAAGGTAAAATTCTCAACTCCACACACATTAGGATTGCATAGATTCATATATAATGCATTAATTGCTTGTGTCAGTTAATTCCCTTTTAAAATAAGGTTTTAATATTTTTAGGAATTTTTAAACAATTTTTAAAATTATTTCTTTCATATAAAAGTTGGTTTTATAAACTTTTGGGGTCATTTTGTAATTTTTGGTTTTATCTAAGCTTGCTGAATGTTTGGTTGGGTAGAATCCGAAAGAGCTTGAGACTTGAGGGTGTATGTGTAATTATTTTAAAACGTTCGTTTGAGATTAATCCGAGCCCTACACCTCTCATTGTTATACCGGCCTGATTTGTGTTTGTTGGTAGACTCGGTTCCTGTTTGCAATCTCAGCCCTTGGATTGTTTTCATCAACGTACTGCATGTGTTCTATCCCAATCCTTGTGACGCCCCTTAGACTAATCAGGAAACGTTTAAACCACCGCTTTTGTTAAACCATTGGATGGGAGTCAACAGTCCATTACTAAATCTCAACCATTGGATTTGATCTATTATTCTCGAACCTTCCTTGCTTAGTATAAAAGGAGGTTAAGTCTCAGCATTTGAAGACTTTTGCCAGTTCGTCCAAACTGAGAGAAAAAGAGGAGAAAGATAAGAGAGAGAAACGAGAGAGCAAACCCTAAATCCTTCAAACCCTAATCTCATTTTCAAACCCTAAATCCATTTTTCTAAAATTAGTTTACATCAAAACCAAACTTGAGTGTTTGAGAGTTATTTTGGTAGTGTTTTGAAGGCAGTTCGTGGTTTGAATCCTCTGAGGTTGAGATCTTGTAACCAAATTAAGCATTACAGTTTGATCTTTATTTCTTTCTTATAGAAACTGTAGATCTTTCTATTTTATGTTATATTACACTTAGATCTGCATTTTTACATTTCTCATCTTGAGAAATCAGATTTGTTGATTATTTTTCTGTAAATATTTTTCTCAACTCTAGAATCAACAAATTCTTTTCTGTTTCTAGTTCTTATGAAACAAGACTTCTGATCTAGTTGGAATCGCAATCGGTGGTTTTCAATTTCAAAAATATTTTCAAAACCCTCTAAAATTGAAGAGTGCCCGATATGTGTATTTTCAACAAAATCAATTTTTCTTCGAAAAAGATCCAACTTTTAATAATGCACCAAACCAAGTTGTGAAAACCCAATACTCACTTTAAAACAATTTTATCTTGATTAATCCTAAACATGCATCTAGTGATTAAAGCAAGTAAAGTAAAGTAAAGAATACTCACAACACCGGATGTACGAAGAAAAAACCCAAAATGGGAAAACAACCTCGGACGGCCCAAGCCAGACAATCACTATGAATAATGGTTTTACAAAGACAGATTAGCCTTACACTACGACTCGATCCCCATGAGTCTTGACACTTCTTTTGATCTTCAACCGTTCTTCAATAGTGCCCACATAGAAATTCCGTCTTCCACGATCTCTGTCCACAACACACGCGTCCACGTATGTCTCGGTGTCCACCGATATGGCTTTGATACGTCTATGATGTCGAACACGATGTTCGTCGCTTCTTCACCGCAAAACCTTTTGTGTTCAATGAGTAGAACAAACAACTTTGGTGCAGCAAGATCACGTAAACATATAAGAATGATAACTCGAAACTTTGCAAACTCTAAGGATGTGTTTTAGACTTTTAAACCTTAGAAAACATGTGCAAACAAGGTTCTGGTTCATAAAACTATTTTCCAGAAAGCACACATACGAAATTATGATGCAAACACTGTTTAAATAGGATTTAAACACCGCCTCAAAAAATGTGTCATTCGAACGACTTAAGCATGTCGTTCGCGTGACATTGTATCTCGTTCGAACGAGATCCAATGTCGTTCGAGCGACCTCGCCAAAGTTTGGCTTTCTTTGACTTTCGAATAAAAACGTCTCTTAATAAAGAGATTCAAATTAGTCAAACTCTATTTCGAGCCTATCATCATAAAACGAAGTTTAAACCATTAAAACACTTTTAAAACATTTAAAAATATTTTTCTATATAAAAATTACATCCTTATCTTTTATAAAATAATTCCGAGCACCATTAATTATACGCATTCATACCTGAGTGATCTCGGAATGAAATTAACTTTGAAGACAAGTAAACTTGCACCAAATAAACATCGGCATGATTATTTCTTTGAAGCTTTGCCGCAACGTCTTCAATTTCTTCAATACGTCATAGACCAAGTGGGATCGTGACAAAATAAAATTATCCCTATGACATATTACAAACACAGTTTTGTTCACAGAATTAAGTCAAAACAATACAGGGACTCAATTGGAAATTTATGTCCTTACAAATCTCCCCCTTTGATTATTTTTGGGACAAAACTAAACCAGTGAAAGGCCTACCCGGGCCGTCAAGCCGTATGACGCCTAAATCCCATCCCATAAACCCAAAATCAAAGATACAGGACACGGACTAATATATGTAGCACCGGCAAGCATGAACTGTCTAAATGTGCTGTAGATTTGAAATCTTGAATCGCTGAAGCATACCTACACACATGAAACAGACAAACAAATACTAAGTGAAGTATGGAGGAACAAATGAAACCAATTTATATATTCAATAAGAGCATATCATTTGAAAACATGTGAGCAATTAATTGAGACCAATCTGTTACCAATTTGAAACAAATATAAGTGCTCAACAAATCTCCCCTTACATCACATACCAAATCTCTCCCCCTTTTTGTCTCGAATAGACAATCCGGTGAAAAGATAAACCAATATGAAATATCTAGCATGAGAATATGATACCCAATTGAATCAAGTTGATACAAATTTAAAAAAAAATGAAAACCGCTAGATAAACATGAGACAACCAGCTAAGTAAGATCATGTAATGACAAAATAGTAGCTAGGAAACCAAGGAATCACACAAAGAGTATACCAATCAAATCAAGTGTGATAAACGGACATATATGCAAAATACCAATTTGGAACATAAAAAAACCTACATATAAACCAATTAATCCAAAAAATGCTTCCTGCAGTACCAAAAATATATCAAATTAAGCCCGAGGACTGCAAACCAATCAGAAGCTATTTTTCACCCTGTCGTTCGAACGAGCCAGGGACTTCCTCAAACGAGATGAGCAAGTCGCTCGAACGGAGTACAGAAGTCGTTTGCGCGAGATGCAATGTCGTTAGAACGACTTCGCACGACCTGCCAAAATTTCCCAGTTTCCCAGAAATATTATAAAGTATTGCCCAGTGAAAAAATTTCCACAAAAAAATTCCAGGAAGGGACTGATAGAAGCAAAACAGTGCTAAAACAGTAAGCTTTTCGCACAAAACGCAAAAACTCATAAAAACTTAAAAGGAGAGTTACATGCAAACATAGTACCAATGTGCTCAAAAATGGACATGGAATGAATGGGCGTGAAACTACAACAAATGAGTCACAATTCCAACACATCGAAACGATCAAGAAGCTCTAATTGATAGCGATATATCATCAAACTTTATCATAGCCAAATGACAATTAAAGTGTGAGCTTAATGAACTAAACATACTACATGCACACAAATCCAAAATTTTGACGATTCTACAAACAATAGCGTCAAATTGCAATGTTTCAACATTAGGATTGGATGTGCAAACCCGTTTTAAATTTTCTCCAACCAAACACCCTCATATAAACATACTTTTTCAAGTTCTTTTGAGGTTTCTAGCATTCTCAACTTAGAGAAAATCTTATTGGCCCTTTTCTTAGCATCTTGCTTTTTCTTTTTGGGCTCTTTTTAAAAGGTGGCTTTCACGACGAGTTAAATTTAAACTCTCGTAACCCTTTCCCGTGAATCACTCATCATTTTTTAAATATAAAATCCTCATGGTAAATGGTTATTACATGCACACTTCTCCTTAAGTTAACTTACGCATAGATGACAAGATTGAGATAAGAACGCCTCACCAAATTCAAATATGCGAGAGAAGTCAAACATCCATATAAACTCGTGCATGTGTGCAATGTTGGCATATATACAAAGTCGAATCAAAATTCATATCAACTTCGAAACCACCCCATATAAACAATGGTTAAGATCATTCTAAGTATCGATAATAATGACCAAATGTCCTAGCCACATGGATAATGAAACGATGGGGGGGTCCAAGCACACCAATATGCCACATCAAACATGTAAACTCAAAAACAAAAACCGAAAATCTTTTTGACTTTTCAAACATATTTTGACTCAAAGAAAAGCAAAATCTTTTTGGATTTTCAAAAGTTTTCTCAAAAAAACAAAATCTTTTTGTATTTTTCAAAATAGGATTCAAACTATAATACAAAATGATACACATGTCATAATACTAGCAATGAGTATATCATGAAGCAAACTAGCATATGACAAACATGGCAATACTATCATCCTTTAGATTTAGCATGGGAAGAATCAAGTGCACCCAAACTAGAATCATGAAGTTTAATTCCTAAAGCCACTAAATCCAATTTCCTAACCCAAGTAGGTGTAAAACGACGCATGTGGGTGTGGGGAACCGGGGAAACTTTATTCCTAAACTTCCTAGGAGCTTGTCTAAGGTCGTAACAATAACGCCTAAGGTGACCTTTCCTACCACAAAATGTGCAAGTGTAGCGGTGATGGTAATGATTACCTTTATGGGGACCTTTTCTAACCATCCTAGTGTTTCTCACACGTGCGGGGGGAATGGGAACAACTCTCTAACTAAAACCTATACCTCCCTTATCTCCCTTAATTTGGACGGTGCCTAAGATCTTATCTAACTTCTCCGACCTAGCCTCCAAATCAAACTTGACTCTAGACGAGTCTTTCAACCTTTCCTCCAACTCAATAATCCTAGACTCGAGTGAACGCCTAGTCTCCTCAAACTCTAAAATCTCCTTTTTCAAGGACTTCATCAAACCACTGAGATTATCTCTCTCTTTCTCCACAAACTCTAGTTTCTCCCTAAACTTCTTCTCTCGTGCCCTAAGATCCTCAATAAAACTATCATTATTTTCTATGGCATGCTCATTCAACTTAGATTGCAATTTTGAGTTAGCATTTTTCACCTTCACCGTTTCGGCATATAACTCATTAAACGCATTTTGCAATTCTTTCACATCTATCTTCTCCTCGTCACTATCTTCCCCCTCACTAACATGGGATTCACTCAAAACCTCCCCGGAAGTGTCATTCACATGAGTTGTATCGTCGTCGCTCACATGACATGCCATAAACGCAACAAAGTTACGCTCAATGGGGGAACTCTCTCCCTCTTTCGGTTCAATATCACTTAAGGTGGAATTATAGACAACGAGTTGCTTGCCCTCTTTCTTAAGTCTAGTGGGACACTCCTTAACTTTGTGACCGTACCCTTCACACCCAAAACACTTATCCGACTCATCTCTCTTAGGCATTTCAAACTTATCCTTAGAGGTAATATCTACTTTGTTGTTCTTGAATTTTTCAAATTTCTTGGCATCTTTCGATTGCTTTTGAAACTTAATAAATTTTTTTAATTTCTTTACCAACAAAGCAACATCCTCAAAATCGGAATCGGAATCGGAATTCGAAACTTTAATTTCCTCCTTCCGGGTTTTCAAAGCAATACCCTTTTCTTTCTTAGGCACTTTCTTGGAGGTAATCATGTCTACTTCATAGGTTTGTAAGTCACCTACAATCTTTTCAAGTTTCGTTGACTCTAACCTACCCAAGGAGTTTAAAATGGTCACTTTAGCATCAAACCTACTAGGCAACGACCTAAGGATTTTCTTAATGACACGGTTGTCAGGAATTTTCTCACCTAGGTTAAACGACGAGTTGATAATATTGGACAACCTGGCATAAAAATCATCAAAGGTCTCACTCTCTAACATCCTAATGGTCTCAAACTGTGTAGTGAGATTTTTAAGTTTTGACGCCCTAACCGTGCTAGTGCCCTCGTGAGTGAGTGCCAAAATATCCCAAGCCTCTTTTGATGTTTCACAAGTCATTATTCTGTTATATTCTTCGTGTGCGACATGTGAAGAAATAACGTGCAGACCCTTAGAATTATATTGTGCAAGTCTTTGTTCAGTTTCGGTCCAAGACTCAACATGCTTTAAACTAGTGACCTCACCTACAATAGTGACAGGAGGTGTCCAACCTTTCTCAACTGCAAGCCAAACACGCTCATCAATATATTTTAAAGCACATCTCATTCTCATCTTCCAATAAGTGTAATAAGTGCCATCAAAAACAGGAGTTCGAGAAAATTCATTATATCCAGAATTCATTTTTGAAAACATACGGGATCACAAAACAAATAAAAATGTTTTCTAGCTCTGATACCAATTTGAAGAGTGCCCGATATGTGTATTTTCAACAAAATCAATTTTTCTTCGAAAAAGATCCAACTTTTAATAATGCACCAAACCAAGTTGTGAAAAACCAATACTCACTTTAAACCAATTTTATCTTGATTAATCCTAAACATGCATCTAGTGATTAAATCAAGTAAAGTAAAGTAAAGAATACTCACAACGCCGGATGTACGAGGAAAAAATCCAAAACGGGAAAACAACCTCGGACGGCCCAAGCCAGACAATCACTATGAATAATGGTTTTACAAAGACAGATTAGCCTTACACAAAGACTCGATCCCCACGGGTGTTGACGCTCCTTCTGATCTTCAACCGTTCTTCAATAGTGCCCACGTAGAAATTCCGTCTTCCACGATTTCTGTCCACAACACACGCGTCCACGTATGTCTCGGTGTCCACCGATATGGCTTTGATACGTCTATGATGTCTAACACAATGTCCGTCGCTTCTTCACCGCAAAACCCTTTGTGTTCAATGAGTAGAACAAACAACTTTTGTGCAGCAAGATCACGTAAACATATAAGAATGATAACTCGGATCTTTGTAAACTCTAAGGATGTGTTTTAGACTTTTAAACCTTGGAAAACATGTGCAAACAAGGTTCTGGTTCGTAAAGCTATTTTCCAGAAAGCACACTTACGAAATTATGATGCAAACACTGTTTAAATAGGATTTAAACACCGCCTCAAAAAATGTGTCATTCGAACGACTTAAGCATGTCGTTCGCGCGACATTGTATCTCGTTCGAACGAGATCCAATGTCGTTCGAGCGACCTCGCGAAAGTTTGACTTTCTTTGACTTTCGGATAAAAACGTCTCTTAACAAAGAGATTCAAATTAGTCAAACTCTATTTCGAGCTTATCATCATAAAACGAAGTTTAAACCATTAAAACACTTTTAAAACATTTAAAAATATTTTTCTATATAAAAATTACATCCTTATCTTTTATAAAATAATTCCGAGCACCATTAATTATACGCATTCATACCTGAGTGATCTCGGAATGAAATTAACTTTGAAGACGAGTAAACTTGCACCAAATAAACATCGGAATGATTATTTCTTTGAAGCTTTTCCGCAACGTCTTCAATTTCTTCAATACGTCATAGACCAAGTGGGATCGCGACAAAATAAAATTCTCCCTATGACATATTACAAACATAGTTTTGTTCACGGAATTAAGTCAAAAAAATACAGGGACTCAATTGGAAATTTATGTCCTTACAAAAATTGATTAAGACCTTGAACCGTCTTTTGAGCAAGGTAGCCTTGGATTCTGGGTTAGTTTAAAGATCAAGAAAGTCATTTGTTTCTAAAGAAGAGTGAAACTGAAAAACTTATTCATTTAGATCTTTCTGTAATTTGATAGGACTTGTTTGTATAAATAAGTGTGCGTGCGTGCGTGCGTGCGTGCATGTGTTAGATCACTTTCACAATGTAACACCCCTCCCACCCAGGGAGAGCGAACGGAGCGCTACTCATCGATAAAACTAATTCAAATCCACAAGTAACAGGGTATAGAGCATCTAAATCCCATAATAGAAAAGAAACCACTAATCTCAAATATCTTCAAATAAATACAACGATTCTCTCGAATAAAATACAACAACTAAAATAAAATCTCCAATGCTCTATACATAAAAAAAATACAATCTTCTCTCTAGTATTTAAATCTTCCCAAAATAAGCCTCGCTATAAATCATCCTAATCAAATCCAAAGTGCCCAAAATCCGCGCTAACCTGCCACTAAAAGAAAATATGGGAAAGTACACAATACAATAGGAAAGATGCTCAACAAATATGTTAGCGATGAATAAAACATCACAATACGAATACGAATATTCAAATCAAATGCAAATCTCAATAGCATTTTATCAATAAATTTCTCAACAACACATTAACCGGGTCACCAGGCCTCACCCCATCTGCATATGATTTATCAAGTCATAGCGCTTGGAAGCAGGAATTTTGGCGGGTGCCCAACGTCCGTGCCATATTAAAATCTCATGACAACGTGCTCAATAACAACATGAATAATACCACATGAATCAAAATAATTCCAACAATTATTTTTCCAGATTTCAATAAATTTAACAATTCAAAATATGAGTTCAATTAACAAGAATTCAACGGAATAAACACTCGCGAGATTTAGGAGCATATTGTGTAAAACTCCATACCTCAAACCACGATGAGAAACCAACGATAAATCTGCCCAGAAATGCAGATAACACCATCAAAATCAGTCCTCAAACATCATCAAAACTCTGCTCTCAAAGATCACCAAAAGCTCCTCCAAGCACAACCTCAAAACAGCCTCAAGAACACCTCCAAAAACCTAAGGTTGAAAGCATAACTCAAAGGTCTGGTTTGTGTATAAAAGATAGGAATTAAAAATATGTTTGCTGCCAAAAAGTTGTACCAAAAAGGATCACCCATTACCTTATTTTATAAGGCAAAGAATAAGAGTTGTAAAGAAATCAAACTCCTCAAAAACTGCTTGATGTGCACGTTTTCTGCTGGGGTCGATCGATCGATCCCCAGGCATCGATCGATCGATCACCCAGGAAAACTGGCAGTTCGCCCAAAAAATGCCTATAAGGCAAAATATTATAAAATCAATATAAAATCCGTTTTAACTCCGTTTTCGAAACCATTTGAAATTCTCGCCTTTAAAAATAATAACCAACAAGATTTAGCAATAAAAATAATTTATCTAAAAATTTATTTTTCCTCTTTATTTTGAAAATACCCCAAAAATTACGCGGGTTGTTACACTTCCCCACTAACAATGGAATTTCGCCCTCAAAATTCGCCGAATGTCTAACTCTAAAAAATCAGGCCAACAATCTCCAAAATAATTTCGTCTCCAAAATAATCTCCTCACATCTAATCTAGATGCCTAACACGAAACAATTCTCTAAAAATTTCTATCTCCAAAATGCGCGCCACAAAAACGCAATAGACCAAAAACCCAAGACCCGAGGGTTGTCGTATACCTAAGCTCTGATACCATTTTGTAACACCCCGCCCGCCCAGGGAGAGCGAACGGAGCGCTAATCATCGATAAAACTAATTCAAATCCACAAATAACAAGGTATAGAGCATCTGAATCCCATAATAGAAAAGAAACCACTAATCTCAAATCTCTTCAAATCAATACAACAATTCTCTCGAATAAAATACAACAACTAAAATTAAATCTCCAATGCTCTATACATAAAAAAAATACAATCTTCTCTCTAGTATTAAAATCTTCCCAAAATAAGCCTCGCTATAAATCATCCCAATCAAATCCAAAGGGCCCAAAATCCGCGCTAACCTGCCACTAAAAGAAAATATGGGGAAGTACATAATATGATAGGAAAGATGCTCAACAAATATGTTAGCGATGAATAAAACGTCACAATACAAATAAGAATATTCAAATCAAATGCAAATCTCAATAGCAATTTATCAATAAATTTCTCAACAACACATTAACCGGGTCACCAGGCCTCACCCCATCCGCATATGCTTTATCAAGTCATAGCCCTTGGCAGCAGGAATTTTGGCGGGTGCCTAACATCCGTGCCATATTAAAATCTCATGACAACGTGCTCAACAACAACATGAATAATACCACATGAATCAAAATAATTCCAACAATTATTTTTCCAGATTTCAGTGAATTTAACAATTCAAAATATGAGTTCAATTAACAAGAATTCAACGGAATAAATACTCGCGAGATTTAGGAGCATATTGTGTAAAACCCCATACCTCAAACCACAATGAGAAACCAACGATAAATCTGCCCAGAAACGCAGATAACGCCATCAAAATCAGTCCTCAAACATTATCAAAACTCTGCTCTCAAAGATCATCAAAAGCTCCTCCAAGCACAACCTCAAAACAGCCCCAACAACACCTGCAAAAACTTAAGGTTGAAAGCATAACTCAAAGGGCTTGTTTGTGTATAAAAGAGAGGAATTAAAAATATGTTTGCTGCTAAAAAGTTGTACCAAAAAGGGTCACCCACGACCTTATTTCATAAGGCAAAGAATAAGAGTTGTAAAGAAATCAAACTCCTCAAAAACTGCTTGCTGAGCACATTTTCTGCTGGGGTCGATCGATCGACCCCCAGGCGTCGATTGATCGATCGCCTAGGAAAACTGGCAATTCGCCCAAAAAAATGCCTATAAGGCAAAATATTATAAAATCAATATAAAATCCGTTTTAACTCCATTTTCGAAACCGTTTGAAATTCTCTCCTTTAAAAATAGTAACCAACAAGATTTAGCAATAAAAATAATTTTATCTAAAAATTTATTTTTCCTCTTTATTTTGAAAATACCCAAAAAATTACGCGAGTTGTTACACACAAACACTTGACACACTACAACACCAGAAGTGTTGGGTATAAGATCTTAAAACGTCAAGAGTCGACGTAAAGCTGAAACAAAGTGTTGAGAAGTTAGCAAGATGAGAAAGCAACATCAACATCAGAACTGCAGAAAATTTAGAATCAACCAGTGGGTACATATTCTAAACTTGTATAGGTCTGTTTTATTTGCATGTGTGTTAAATAGCTTGTAACTTGTATATTTTGTTTTAGTGGATTTTTGGTTTGTGACTTAGAAGTCACCGTGGATGTTTCCTCAGTTGGGTGAGGTTTTACCACGTTAAAAACTGTGTGTACTTAATCTTCCTACATCTTCTCATCTCATTCTTGTTGGTGTGTTGATATAAATTGTTTTAGTTTTGTTTTTAAAACTAGTTACATAATCTTGTCATGTCTCATACACATTTTTTTATTAAAAACATCTTGTGGTTAATCTGTTTTGGTTTAAAGAAAAGAGTTTCTCCAAAAAACAGTTCGGAGTTACTTGGACAGTTTCATCTTGAATTAAACGGCTTAAGTAACAGCATTTCAGCTCCCGCACATCACATGAGAGAATTTGAGAGTTTTCGAGAGCAAGTAGAGTATTTGGTCAAAACTTCACAAGATTGGATGGAGGTTTTTCATATGATGTCATCTACTTTAGAGAACTCCTCCGGGATTAATGATTGAGGTTGAGAGTTGTTATTAGAATAGAGTGGTTTTCATGCTCATATTAAATTTCCCTATTTCTAGTGTGTACTATCATTGTACTTCGATTTTCTCATTCTGAATATTTTTAAAAAAATCCAATTTTTTTTTTGTTTTTTTGAATAATTTTGAAAAATACAAAAAGATTTTTGATTTCTTTTTAAGAAAAAGTGAAAAGGACAAAAAGATTTTATTTTTTTTATAAATTTTTTTAAAAATCCAAAAAGAGTTTTTTATTTTTTACACCATAAATGGATGAACATTAAAGATGTACAAGTCACCCATTCATTCCATATCCAGGTGACTATTTTTTAGTGTTTTGAGATGTGACGTTATTTTATTTTTATGCTTTATAATATGGGGAGTCATTAAGATGAGTTTTGATAACAACTTGCAACATGTTTGACTCCTTCTCACCTTTAATGCACACGAGCACGAGCTTATTTGAGTATTGCACTTTCCTATCACGTGTCGACTGTAGTGTTTTCATATCAATTATATTTTAAAATGAACCAAATGTGAAAAATGAGATAGTAAAAGTAGTGCATGTAAGAACCATTGTCCGAATTGAAAAAAAAAGTTAAAAATGATTTTTCGATAAAATTGGTGTATATTAAGAAATGGAATCGATCTGCAAAAGATAGGTTGACTTTGCGTGAAAAGCCACCATTTTAAAAGAAAAGAGCCAAAAGGAATAAAGGTACATAAAAACAAAAGTTCCAAGCCAATTTCTAGAACATCGATGCTTCGCTACAAATGAGCATTAATTTCTTCAAAATAAATGAGTAAAACTTCTAATACGTGAGATTTGAGGGAGTTAAGTCGAAGATCAATGGGTTTGTTCATCCTATAAATTTTTTTGAAAAGCATTACATAGTTTTTGGTGTCATTGGTGTGAAAATCACTTGCGATTTTAGTTAGTTGATTAGGTCAAGTCAATTTCACTTGAGTTCACCATTTTTACACCTAAGGTAAACTTTGAGATCTTTCGTTAGCAGTGTCTCATTCCTTCGTGCACATGCATTATATTTTTCTAATTAGAATAACCTATAGGATATGTTCACACCCCTACATTCTGTTTCTATAATTTGATTACTTTTGTGTTTCTCCATGGTGTGTTGTATTTGTTAAAATTTTATACTTCAAAAAAATTGAAAAATTTCAAAAATAGTTTGTGGAGACTTTGAGATTATCATTGCATGATTGTCATTCATATATTTTTGCGATGATATATTATTCTTTTTGGTGATGTTCTCCATATTTTATGATTAGTTTATACTCCTTGTCTATTTGAGACAAAATAAAACGGGGAGAATAAATTACGGGGGAGATTACATGATTTTGATTTATGGGGGATAATTTTTTATAAATTTTATTTTATATATGATAAACTCGATGCATTACGGGTACATGCTTTGTTTCATGTGTGTAGGTACTTTTGGAAGCTCATACTCATATTACAATCGATGAAGACAAACTGCCCAAGAAAAGATCAAGAAGAAGTTGAGATTTGAAGACATCATTTGAAGTAATTTTGAAGACATCATTATTCTTGTACCTATCCATTTTCTAGGGTTTGGGAGGGTATTAGGATATGTTTGTTGTCTTAAGGGATTTTAATGTAATTTGGATTTTGGTTTTATGTTTTCACCGGAATAGCCAAAAAGGGGAGATTTATAAGAGCATAACTTTTGTCATTTGCTTATAGCTTAGGCTTACATAAATTTTGGCGTATCCTGTTACATTTTGACTCAAATGGTTATAAAGAAACGAATCCTTAACATCTAAAAGTTTCAAGGATCTCCACCCTATGAAGGTATAATGCTATAATGCTATTTGTAGACACCCCATTCTATTACCCCCTAAAACTCCCCTTAGATCCCAAGCACCTCACTTCATCACTACAAACCCAGGACATACCCCGAGTACTGACCTAGAAGCCATCGGGCACTCCTAGGATTCGTTTGACTAAAAGTCAAAGTCTTCAGCTCGATCGAGACTGAATGAATATTCGAAGGGCACTGAAACCCATTTTCAACGGTCTGTCCCGTGCGCAATTCTGACTTACCATGCGAACGAAATATCCATTTCCCTCAAGACTCAATCAGGAGGCCATCGGGCCCTCCCGAGCTCTGTTTGGCCTAGGTCAACTCTTCAGCTCGGATGAGATTGAATGAATCTTCAAAGGGCACTGAATCCCCTTTCCAACGGTCCGTTCCGTGCGCGATTCTGACTTACGATACGGACGAACGATCCGTTTTACTCCTAAAGGTCACCGAATGCTTCCAGGGCCCGATTGACCAAATTCAACTCCCTCAACCCAATAAAACTCTATGGAATGTCAAAGTACATCTCCTAACCTTTCCAATGGTCCACCCCATGAGCGATTCGGGATTACCATGCGGACGAACGATCCTTTTGCGTCCTACGATTCCCCGTTCAATGGACTAACGAATGCTTCTGAGCCATATTTGACCCAAAGTCATCTCCCAGACTCGGGAACAATCCAAGTACTTTCGAAGGTATCTGAATTACCTTTCCATCGGTCTGCCCCGTGCACGATTATGATCAATAATTTGCGTTCTGCGACCGATTTTCCGAAAAGGCCTGAAAAATACTGCCAAATGGCAGGTCCCAGACCTTGCCTATCGGCAGTGTGCCTAAATGCACCTGCCAAATGGCAGGAACAGGACTGTGCCGATCGGCAATGCCCTCGGCCTATAAAAATAAGGCCTGACCTCACTTACAAAAGGAGCCGAGATCTAATAGAAATCACTCTCAGCAAATCCTGAAAACCTCTCTCGAAGACAGCGTGGTTTCCACACCCAAATCCCTTTCCAACCTTCACTTTTCATCATCCTTTTCATTAAATTTGATTAATTTACTATCCTCCATCATCATCCAAGTCTAAGGGCTGCTCTCCATCATTCAAATCAAGCTCAATATCTTCAAAAAGGTCCAATTTTCTCAACTCTCTCCTTAAATTCTCATAAATTCGTAATAACTTGTTTTATTACTTAGCACTTTTGTTATTTCATCTCACACATCCTAATATACTTTTTACTTAGTATTATTGCACATCTCTTATTTTCATATAAATAAAAACCCAAAAAAAAGAAAAAGAGGGTTTGCTCATAAATTCCAAACGGGAATTCTCACACTTCTCTTACACTTTTCTCACAACTAAAACACTTTTTTCTACACCCACACATACACACAAATAAGATAATCCCTCGGTTGGATTTATGGGATAAACCCGACCCCTTATTTTTCATGCGAACTACGTGGACTTTGATGCCTCTATAGGCTACATAGGCGTCTCGGGGTAAAACCCGAGACTCGAGTCCTATTTTTACTTTTTCTCTCATTTTCTATCTTCTCTAACCTCCATTCTCTTATATTATATTATATTATATATATATATATATATATATATATATATTTGTTCTTAGTAGCATATTATTCTACATACGTTATCGTTCCATCATAACGGTCAACGTAGGGATAATCGCGTAAATCCTATTTTCTAATATTATTTTTAAACCTTCCTACGGATGACTCGCTTTATCTCTTCCATGGTATAAGTCGATGATTCCTATCTCCACTATATATACACATGCACACACATCACGGGGAAAATAAAAGGAAAATAGCAAAAACCCATGAGAGACAGAAAGGGCGGAATGGGTGCCTAACACCTTCCCATTTCGTAACTTAGGCTCCGAGCCCTTTTCGAATCATTTTGGTTTTGTATGCACCAGTATGTCTTTGGATGCTGTCCTTCGGGATGGCTTCCCCTTTTCTTTTGTCTGTTTTGAGTAAAATAGACTCGCGACTCTAATCTCTGTACATTTACCACCTCATCTCAAATGATGCCTGCCAAAGCGTTCTCGAGAAGGACGCGCGGGACCCGAGATCCTCCCTCACGCTCATTCGCCCCGCGGCAAGGATCGGGGATGGCCACAGTGGCGACTCTTCTGGGGACCTGATTGTCTTGAGGGCTAGACTTTATTTACGTGGGTGTTATGTTTACTTATGTTCATCCCTATTTACATGTCCTCCTTTATTACTCATGTGCATCCCATGCTTATGCTTCTATTCACACACTTGTAGAAAATTCTCCATGTCAAATTCGCACCACGTGCACCTAGGGTCACATATATCCACATGTTGCACGCCCCATCCATACTTGGTGTACCATTGGTACTTGCACTTTGCTCCCTGTTTGGCATAATCCAAAAAGACATTCTCATAAGATACTAATAAAAGAATCATGCATGATTCACATGACATCACCAAAGAGCATTGTTATTGACAAAATTTTACCCAGTAACTGGAGGGTCACTTCGTGATGGGCGCTGGTCCGACAAGTCGCAGTTAGCCTAAGCAATATGACTCTCACCTTACATTGGATAAGTACCTTCGACGTATATCGAACGGTTCCCCCGTATCGTACCGCTTGACCGAAGTCATGACGGGAGGTATATCGCAGGGAATTCGTTCACGTACGCCGATTATATCAAATTCTCTCTCACACGTACCGTCCCCACGAGGTATATGGTGAGGCAATTCACGTACACTCAGGTATATCAAATGGCTTGTCCACACGTACCGATTGCCCGCAAGAGCAAGACGTATATCGTGGAAGTCACGCCAAAGGGGGGAACCCATTCCAATTAACCCAACCAAATGCTTACCCTCATATAGGTGTCAACCCTAGGACACACATGTTAGATTGCCAGTTTTAACCCGAAATTCTGCTGAAATTTCGGGTCGGCCTGCTGCCCGAATTTTCGCGCATTTTTAAAACGGGACCCTGTCTGTAAGCCTGGTCACAAGTCCAGCCATAGCTTTGCATATATTACAAACCCAATTTTTCCAGGCTCGGGTCCCGTCTGGCATTTCATTTTGCATTTAGGAGAATTAATACAAGTGAAAACATAATAATTATAATAATGATGCTGAGACCGTCTCCAAAGGGGAAATTCCCTTTTTTCTTTATCCAAAATCTAAAAACATTTTTTTTTCCTTATCAAAAATCCAAAAACATTTCTCCTCTCTTTATCAAAAATCCAGAAATATTTTTTCTTTCAATCTCGAAAAAAATAAAAAAATTTCATCCCTTTTTCTCAAAATAAATCCCATTTTACACCTTCTCAGGTTGATCGCAAGCCCTTGGCCTAGCTCCTTATTGGCTTAGGTCTTCAGTCAAGTCACCTCTGAGTTCCATCCGCTCCCCTATTACTCCTTTCGAGTCCGGAATCCATCCACTTTCCATGGAGAACACAGATCAAGTACCCATTGCATAGCCGGACCTGACGCAGTTCTAGCTCAGCTTGTGTCCAAGATTGACAACCTCCAAATCGAGGTCCGAGAGATGCAACGAACCCAGGTTCTCGTTCCTCAAGAGCCCTAGGCCCTATTTCCTTGCGCTATGGATCCACCCGAGCCTATCTGGATTCGCGAAGAGTATCAGCATGCTCCACGTGCCCCTCCTGCTAATGGGCCACCGCCTGCCTAGCTTCCTATGCCGAACCTTGCCAGCATGGGGCTAACTTGCCTATGATCATCGATCCGAAGGAAGAAGATCTGAACAAAGTCAAAGAGGACCTCAAGATGTTCACCAAGAAGTTCGACCAAGTCAGAATCTCAGGAAATTACATGGACTACACCCACATGTCTCCTTATCCTAAAGCGAGGTTACCCGAGAAGTTCAAGATGAAAAATATCGAGAAATTCAGAGGAAGTTGACCCCCGATTGTTCATCTCCGAAGTTATCACCGTTCCACGACTCTACTAGGGGCTTCTAAAGAAGTGATGGCCCAATTGTTTCAGCAAACCTTGAAGGATAGCGCCCTCCGATGGTTTTTATCTCTCGAAGAGTCCAGAATTCGTAGCTGGGAGGATGTGGCTCGAGAATTCATATCACAGTACAAATACAATGAAGAGCTTGAGGTCACCCGCCGTGATATAAAGCTGCTCAAACAGAACCCTAGTGAATCAGTCAGTAACTTTATCTCCCGATGGAGAGAAAAGGCAGCAACCATGACCAATCGACCTTCCAAGGAAGAACAAGTCGGCATAGTGAAGAAGAATTTCTTACCCCATGTCCGAGCAATGATGGGATGACAATACTACCCCCACTTTCGAACTCTTAGAGAAGCAGGAGTAGAAATCGAGGAGGGTCTTTCCAAGACAGGAGTTGAACCAAAGAAGGTGTCCGGATAGTTCACCCCCAGAAAATATGACAAGCCTACCAGTGTCGCAGTCTCAACCTGTGACACCCCGACTAATTAAATACCGGGTAGCTACTCCTTTATACAATTAATTCAAAATGCCAAGTTGGCTCAGTTAATAGCATCACTGTCGAAAACATTTTTATTATTACTATCCACCTAGTATTTAAAAAGTAAGTGCCAAATTTTAATTTAAGTCTGATTAACATGCAACAAGTAAAATGAAGAAATAAATAACACCATTCACCATACTGAAGTAAAACAAATAACCAACACAATAGAGTAAATAAAGTCTGGAGGAAACCCCTCACTACAATCCCATACTGAAATAAATAACTGAAACTGAAATACTACATGTTAAAGCCTGAAAACTGAAATGTAAAAGATGCTCTAAATAGGGATGGGCAACATGCCCTACAACTGATAGATAGATCGTGACCCTGGAATCCAAAAGATAGAAGCGTCTATGAGCAAATCCCTGTAGCTTCCACAAACAGCTACAGCTCGTCACCTGAATGAGTACCTATGCTTGGTGTCCTTGTGGCTGGGCACCTAAAAGGGTTTTACAAGAAAAAGATTTGAAAAAGCAAACGGGTCAGAGCCCGAATGTGTTATATTTTAAAAACCTGCAAGTGCTTTAAAAACATATAAAACATTAAATGCAAAATACATGTTAGGACGTACACTCGCATGATATTCTCACCTCTCGTCTAACTGTGCACTCCTAACGTAAGTACCCATCTATAACTACCCTTTCCACTAGCTAAGTGACAACGTAACTAGCTAGACTACCAAAGGTTCTACCCATAATACTTGGTTCCCTTATCATATAACGCTCTTAATCAAATAGGGTTTAGTTTAACTCAGATACTCAATATACACTATATATATTACTATTAGTCAACTCACTATATAACTCAAAACAACACCGTAATATATTTACAACATTAACATGAGGATTCCCATTAATATAACGTATATTATTCATCTCATAAATATACAATACAAGCACCCCGCAATCTAAGCTGTAGTGCACACATACTCTGCTATCCATCCCGGTACATCACGTACATAAGGATCACATATTCCGAATCTCTCAGGAATAGTTCAGATAACACAAATCACAAATAGTGGAGGCGAACACAGTCACCATCACATGGGTCACGCACATACCTACGCTCCCATGGTCAGCGGACTTATTAATATCACAATAAGTCTTTCTATGACCTATGTTCATCAAGGTACCAGTCTATATCCCCCCCGTAGGCACACAAGGATTAGAGGGTCCTAAGCGAACGAAACCTCCCGTGATAGCAAGTATGGTAGGTATGTCATACATACAATCCATATATCAATACTAAGTAAACACACCTCTTAGTAATACCGTATTATATTCGTAGTACATATTGCACTCTCGTACCAATTATAATTATCACAACTTATTTTATTCCGGTTCATAATTATACGTGTCATAATTTATCCTCACATCGTAGTAGACACTCACGTCTCAACCCAAACGGTTCATTGAATATAACTCTCGTGTATGATTTACTCATCTCAATAACCCAAAAGTCCTAAATCAATCACTATATCATCAAAGGAATACTAACACTACCCTTGAACCAGTTCCCGGGACTCCAAAAGTCAAAACAGTCCAAAAAGGACCAAACTGTCAACTCGTTAGAAGTCTCGTTCGAACGAGGCTTCGAACGAGTTTGGACTGTCAGGTCGTTAGAAGTCTCGTTCGAACGAGGCTGTTCGAACGAGATCCCAGTTCGTTCGAACGAACTGACCCTTCTAACGATATCTCGTTCGAACGAGATATCGAACGAAAATTCCTACTCGTTAATAACGACTAGTCAACTCGTTAGAAGCTCGTTCGAACGAGCTCGTTCGAACGACCTGGGGGCTGCTTCTAACGAGTGGCCAGTTTCGGCCCAGATTTTTCCCCAATTCGTTTTTCACCATTTTTACTCCTCAAACCTCTTCTAAAATTCGTTCCCACAATATATTGAGTTCTCTAATCATCCTCAAACATGTTAAGGGGCTATACTAACATCATTAAAGGGTTTAATATCTTCTAAACATCATTAAATCACAATTTCTACATTAATTCCCAATTTTCTTCAAGAACATAAACCCTAACTTTTTCTCATCATAAATTCCCAGATTTTAATTCGTTTATACATCACCTAGATATGAAATCTCCGAAATTAAATCTCCCAACAATGTTTCTACATGCAAGCCTATCCCAACATTCAATAATAACTTCAAATTTCATGGGTTTTCTTTTAATCTTTCAAGAACAATCAAGATTCTTCAATTTCTAACATGGAAAAGACATTCTTCGAATTTAAATGAAATAAAGTCACTTGCCTTGGTTTGATTTCTGAATTTGGTGTGGATTCGGTGTAGAATTTCTGCAGAATTCCTCTCTCTCTCTCCTTCTCCAAGCTTTCTTCTCTAAAAAGCTATGGTGGCTAGGGTTTGCTTTGGGGGAACTTATGAAAACCTAATTTAATAAACCTCCGTGGCTTGTTGGGTTAAAAAGGGTTGGTTGGGTCAATTCCTTATCAGATTACAACTCTCAATTTTCGTCACTTTTAATTACCCAAAAATACCAAATTACTAAAATACCCTTTATGGTGCCGGAATGGCCTAAAGATACCCCGGGACCCAAACTAAACCCCCGGCTAGTGTTTTCTGACTATCTCGACCCTTCCGGACGCGTTGGTGCACTCAAAACGACCATACGGATTATAGATTTTAAACTCACTTTTATAAACAAAATATTATACCGTGACGCGGCGGTCCCACGCGTCTCAACAAAATTTCCAAATCGCCGTATATAAATCCCACGACAAATTTCATAATACCAAATACATATATAATCATATATGTACATAATCAAATACCAATTTGCATCATATTAGTATTTATAACCCGGATTAATTTCCAATTAATACGCATTTAATTAATTAATCCCAAATATAGCCAAAAAGTACGGGGTATTACATACTTCCCCCTAATAACTGAATTTCGTCCCGAAATTCGAAACTAGAAAGTACCTGCTAAAAATAACTCTGGATAACGTTCGCGCATCTCATCCTCTCGCTCCCATGTGGACTCCTCAACATTGTGATGTCGCCACTGAACACGCACTAACGGAACTATCTTTGACCGCAGTTTCCTCTCGCTTCGGTCCAAAATAGCGATTGGCCCCTCCTCGTAGGAGCTATCCGGCTGGAGATCGATGTCCTCCACAGCAATGTGAGAATGAGCCAAATTATCTCTAAGGTATTTCCTCAGCGAGGAAATATGGAACACGTCGTGAATCCGATGCAAGTGCTCCGGTAGTCCAAGTCTATACGCAACGGGTCCGATCCGCTCAATAATAGGAAACGGCCCCACATACCTTGGTGCCAATTTCCCCTTCTTCCCGAATCGCATAATCCCCTTCATCGGAGAAACCCTGAGCAAAACTTGGTCCCCCACTTGGAACTCCCTGAAGAACCTCTTCGCATCAGCATAACTCTTCTGCCTGTCTTGAGCTACCCGAATGCGACTCCGAATCAACTCAATCCTTGCCGAAGTATCCTGAATCACTTCCGGCCCAAGTAGTTTGTTGTCCCCCACCTCCAACCAACATGCTGGGGAACGACAAGGCCTACCGTACAATGCCTCAAACGGAGCCATGCCAATCGTGAACTGATAGGAGTTGTTGTAAGCAAACTCCACCAGTGGGAGGTACTGTTCCCATCCACCCCCGAAGTCAATAATGCACATGCGTAGCATGTCTTCCAACATCTGATTGGTGCGCTCTGTCTGCCCATCGGTCTGCGGATGATAAGCCGTACTCAACCGCAATTCCGTGCCCATGGCCTCCTGGAAACTCTCCCAAAACCTCGAAACAAATATCTTGTCTCTGTCAGACACGATATTCAGGGGCACACCGTGAAGTCTCACAATCTCTGAGATGAAGAGCTGGGCATACTGTCCCGTAGTGTAGTCAGTCCTTACGGGTAAGAAGTGAGCGACCTTGGACAGCCTGTCCACAATTACCCATACGGAGTCATGACCCCTCTGCGACGTAGGCAACCCCGTGACAAAATCCATGGATATGCTCTCCCACATCCACACCGAAACCTCCAACGGCTGTAGCAATCCTGCTGGTCTCTGATGATCCACTTTTACAAGCTGACAAGTGGCGCATTTCGAGACAAACTCAGCGATATCTCTCTTCATACCGCTCCACCAATACTGCCGTCTCATGTCCTGGTACATTTTGTCCCCTCCGGGATGTACCGCGAACCGTGAGCCGTGCGACTCTGCCATCACATCGTGCCGCAATTCTTCCCCTTCCGGAACTACCAATCTCCCATTGAAGCGCAATCCCCCGTCTGAGCTAACGGTATAGGACTCGGCTCCCTCTGCTAGCAACCGAACTATCTGCTCCTGACAGAACGTGTCATTAGCCTGTGCCCGTACTACCTTTGTGACAATCTGCGGGGTAACGGTCATCACAGACATGAAAGATCGGGCCACTGCATCCTGGTGTCCCAATTCCTTCCACTTAGCTTTCCACACCTCTGCCACCTCATCTGCTGGCCTGCGGCTCAACGCGTCTGCTACCACGTTAGCCTTACCCGGGTGGTACTGGATGTCGAACTGGTAGTCCTTCACAAATTCAAGCCACCTACGCTGCCGCATATTCAGTTCCTTCTGCGTGAACAGATACTGTAGTGACTTGTGGTCCGTGAACAGCTGAAATTTCTCCCCCAAAAGATATTGCCTCCAAATCCGTAAGGCAAATACCACTGCCGCCAACTCCAAATCATGTGTGGGGTAATTCTTCTCATGAGGCTTAAGCTTACGGGAAGCATAAGCTATGGCCTGTCTCTCCTGCTGCAACACACCTCCCAGTCCTTGCAAAGATGCATCGGTGTAAACCAAATACTCAACTCCCAGTCTCGGCAATGCTAACACAGGTGCTGAGGTCAATTTGTCCTTCAACTCATCGAATGCCAACTGACAGGCATCACTCCAGATATATGGCACACCCTTACGAGTAAGATGTGTCAAAGGACCTGCTATCTCTGAGAAACCCCGAATAAACCTCCTGTAGTATCCTGCTAGACCCAAGAAACTACGAATCTCTGTTGGTGTCGTGGGCTGTCCCCACTCCCTCACCGCTGACACCTTCCCCGGATCGACAGATATTCCCTGGTCGGAAATAATGTGACCCAAGAACTGGACTTCCTTCAGCCAAAACCCGCACTTCTCATATTTTGCATACAGCTCGTTCTGACGAAGTGTCTGCAAAACCAGCCTCAAATGCTCGGCGTGCTCCTCCTCTGTCTGAGAGTAAACCAGAATGTCATCAATGAAGACAATGACAAACTGATCTAGGAAATCTCTGAACACTCTGTTCATCAAGTCCATAAACACTGCTGTAGCGTTGGTCAAGCCGAAAGGCATAACCCGAAACTCGTAAGAACCATATCTCGACAAAAACGCAGTCTTCGAGACATCCTCCTCCCTGATACGCAACTGATGGTATCCTGACCTCAAGTCAATCTTCGAGAAGAAGGAAGCTCCTTTCAACTGGTCGAATAAGTCATCGATTCGAGGCAACGGATACTTATTCCGTATTGTGACCTTATTCAACTCTCGGTAGTCCACGCACAATCTCAGTGAACCATCCCTTTTCTTCACAAACAAAACTGGAGCGCCCCAAGGTGAGGTACTCCTGCGAATAAAGCCCTGCCCTAACAGCTGCTCTATCTGTTCCCGTAACTCACGCATTTCAGCTGGAGCCATACGGTACGGTGCACGTGCTATAGGTCTCGTACCCGGTAGCAAATCAATAACGAAGTCTATCTCTCGACTGGGTGGTAAGCCTGGTATCTCCTGAAACACATCTGAATACTCCCTGACAACCGGGATCGAATCTAAAGGAATAACAACCTCCTTTGAGGTATCCTCCTCTATGTAATACAGATGAGCGGTCGATCCTCCCTCTGGGCGAGGCATCGCCACTATAAACATCTCTTGCCCCGGAATGGCAAAAACAATGCTCCCGCTGAAGCAATCAATCATGGCCCTATATGCTACGAGCCAATCCATACCGATGATCACATCGTGAACATGCATGTCTAACACTAACATGTCTGCAGGCAATACCAAACCTCCAACCTCTACCCCGACTCCCCGGCATATAAAGAAAATAAGTGACCCACTCCCCAATGGTGAGTCGACACACGTCACTGTGCTCTCTGCCGTAGCTAACAATCCTAAAGCTTTCGCGAAGTGTGTAGCAATAAAACAGTGTGTAGCACCCGTATCAAATAACACCCGACCCATAGTGCCATGGATAGGAAACGTACCCTCGATCGCGGGCGGTGCCTGTGGAACTGCAGCCTGGTGAACGTTGTAGACACGTCCATACTGTAGCTGCCCCTGTTGAGCTGGGACTGCTGGAATGGGTGGCAAAGCTGCCATCTGTGGCGGTGCAGGAAGAGCGGCGGGAAACATAGGTCTCTGTGGCTCCTGGCGAGCACCCTGCTGCTGCTGCTGTGGGGCCCTGCCCCTATCAGGACAATCCTGCTTCTTATGGCCAGTCTTGCCACAAGTAAAGCACTTTCCTGGGAAGTTCCCTCCCCTCTGCCCCTGCTGTCCCCGGCCCTGGTGGCCGTTACCATTCCTCCCTTGGCCCTGCTGGCCCTGATGGAACTGCTGCCCATTCTGCCCCTGCTGGCCCTGATGGCCGTTTGGACCCTGATGGCCCTGGCGGAAACCTCCCTGTCCCTGCCTGTAGTTCCCTGACCGGAACCTCTTATTGTCCCCCTGCTGGGTACCCTGCTCAGTCTGTCTCTGCCCCTGACCGGTCTATGCCCCGCTGGCACCATGCCCTCCAGTCCTGCCCTGATGGCTAGACTCCCCTGACCGCTTGCCCTCGGCCATATGAAAACGGTGGTCCTGGCAGTGTAGTAATGCAGCGTTAACCACATCAGAATACGTGGCCAACGATAGGTTCCCAAGCAGATGCTGTCGGATTCTCCAATTCAACCCATCAGTGAACTTCTCTATCTTCTTCTTCTCTGTTGGAATCTCGTCTGGAACGATATTCAACAGGTTAGTGAACTCGGCCTCATATTCGGCCACTGTCTTGCCCTCCTGCTTCAAACTCATCAGCTTCCTCCTCATCTCTGTATGAACTGCAGACGGAAAGTACTTGCGGTCGAACCGCACCCAGAACTCCTGTATCGTGAGGGTATCCCTCTCCTCCGCGGTGGTAATAGACTCCCACCACTGTAATGCAGATCCCACTAGCTTGAAAGTAGCTAGCACCTGTTTCTGAACATCAGTGCACTCATGCATCCTCAAATGCCTCTGTATGTCCTTCTTCCATTGGCTCGAGACTACCACGTCTGAGCTACCTGCAAACTCTGGCGGATGCGCTTTCTGAAAAGCGTCACGTACACGCTCACAAGCAGACGGGAATGCATTAACCTGTACTGGCGCGGCAACCGGCGCCTGAGGTGGTGCCTGCTGAATCACGGCAATCGCGGCATTTACCGCTTGGGCTACTATAGCAGCAACCTCAGCGGCGTTCAACATGCCCTGAACTGGAGCGGGCTGTGGTTCGGGCGTAGCATTCCTGGGAACTCGTCGTGCACGTCGTGGAGGCATCTGAAATAAGAACAAAGTTTATAAGTTCACGGTTTATAAACTTAACATAGCTGAAGAACGAAGCATACACAAAAGAACACAACAGTCCTAAAATATAGGGCTCTATATCAAAGAAAACGTAGCGGAAACATAATAGCCGTACAGATCCTAAAGGACACTAGAACCTGATGCTCTGATACCACCTGTGACACCCCGACTAATTAAATACCGGGTAGCTACTCCTTTATACAATTAATTCAAAATGCCAAGTTGGCTCAGTTAATAGCATCACTGTCGAAAACATTTTTATTATTACTATCCACCTAGTATTTAAAAAGTAAGTGCCAAATTTTAATTTAAGTCTGATTAACATGCAACAAGTAAAATGAAGAAATAAATAACACCATTCACCATACTGAAGTAAAACAAATAACCAACACAATAGAGTAAATAAAGTCTGGAGGAAACCCCTCACTACAATCCCATACTGAAATAAATAACTGAAACTGAAATACTACATGTTAAAGCCTGAAAACTGAAATGTAAAAGATGCTCTAAATAGGGATGGGCAACATGCCCTACAACTGATAGATAGATCGTGACCCTGGAATCCAAAAGATAGAAGCGTCTATGAGCAAATCCCTGTAGCTTCCACAAACAGCTACAGCTCGTCACCTGAATGAGTACCTATGCTTGGTGTCCTTGTGACTGGGCACCTAAAAGGGTTTTACAAGAAAAAGATTTGAAAAAGCAAACGGGTCAGAGCCCGAATGTGTTATATTTTAAAAACCTGCAAGTGCTTTAAAAACATATAAAACATTAAATGCAAAATACATGTTAGGACGTACACTCGCATGATATTCTCACCTCTCGTCTAACTGTGCACTCCTAACGTAAGTACCCATCTATAACTACCCTTTCCACTAGCTAAGTGACAACGTAACTAGCTAGACTACCAAAGGTTCTACCCATAATACTTGGTTCCCTTATCATATAACGCTCTTAATCAAATAGGGTTTAGTTTAACTCAGATACTCAATATACACTATATATATTACTATTAGTCAACTCACTATATAACTCAAAACAACACCGTAATATATTTACAACATTAACATGAGGATTCCCATTAATATAACGTATATTATTCATCTCATAAATATACAATACAAGCACCCCGCAATCTAAGCTGTAGTGCACACATACTCTGCTATCCATCCCGGTACATCACGTACATAAGGATCACATATTCCGAATCTCTCAGGAATAGTTCAGATAACACAAATCACAAATAGTGGAGGCGAACACAGTCACCATCACATGGGTCACGCACATACCTACGCTCCCATGGTCAGCGGACTTATTAATATCACAATAAGTCTTTCTATGACCTATGTTCATCAAGGTACCAGTCTATATCCCCCCCGTAGGCACACAAGGATTAGAGGGTCCTAAGCGAACGAAACCTCCCGTGATAGCAAGTATGGTAGGTATGTCATACATACAATCCATATATCAATACTAAGTAAACACACGTCTTAGTAATACCGTATTATATTCGTAGTACATATTGCACTCTCGTACCAATTATAATTATCACAACTTATTTTATTCCGGTTCATAATTATACGTGTCATAATTTATCCTCACATCGTAGTAGACACTCACGTCTCAACCCAAACGGTTCATTGAATATAACTCTCGTGTATGATTTACTCATCTCAATAACCCAAAAGTCCCAAATCAATCACTATATCATCAAAGGAATACTAACACTACCCTTGAACCAGTTCCCGGGACTCCAAAAGTCAAAACAGTCCAAAAAGGACCAAACTGTCAACTCGTTAGAAGTCTCGTTCGAACGAGGCTTCGAACGAGTTTGGACTGTCAGGTCGTTAGAAGTCTCGTTCGAACGAGGCTGTTCGAACGAGATCCCAGTTCGTTCGAACGAACTGACCCTTCTAACGATATCTCGTTCGAACGAGATATCGAACGAAAATTCCTACTCGTTAATAACTACTGGTCAACTCGTTAGAAGCTCGTTCGAACGAGCTCGTTCGAACGACCTGGGGGTTGCTTCTAACGAGTGGCCAGTTTCGGCCCAGATTTTTCCCCAATTCGTTTTTCACCATTTTTACTCCTCAAACCTCTTCTAAAATTCGTTCCCACAATATATTGAGTTCTCTAATCATCCTCAAACATGTTAAGGGGCTATACTAACATCATTAAAGGGTTTAATATCTTCTAAACATCATTAAATCACAATTTCTACATTAATTCCCAATTTTCTTCAAGAACATAAACCCTAACTTTTTCTCATCATAAATTCCCAGATTTTAATTCGTTTATACATCACCTAGATATGAAATCTCCGAAATTAAATCTCCCAACAATGTTTCTACATGCAAGCCTATCCCAACATTCAATAATAACTTCAAATTTCATGGGTTTTCTTTTAATCTTTCAAGAACAATCAAGATTCTTCAATTTCTAACATGGAAAAGACATTCTTCGAATTTAAATGAAATAAAGTCACTTGCCTTGGTTTGATTTCTGAATTTGGTGTGGATTCGGTGTAGAATTTCTGCAGAATTCCTCTCTCTCTCTCCTTCTCCAAGCTTTCTTCTCTAAAAAGCTATGGTGGCTAGGGTTTGCTTTGGGGGAACTTATGAAAACCTAATTTAATAAACCTCTGTGGCTTGTTGGGTTAAAAAGGATTGGTTGGGTCAATTCCTTATCAGATTACAACTCTCAATTTTCGTCACTTTTAATTACCCAAAAATACCAAATTACTAAAATACCCTTTATGGTGCCGGAATGGCCTAAAGATACCCCGGGACCCAAACTAAACCCCCGGCTAGTGTTTTCTGACTATCTCGACCCTTCCGGACGCGTTGGTGCACTCAAAACGACCATACGGATTATAGATTTTAAACTCACTTTTATAAACAAAATATTATACCGTGACGCGGCGGTCCCACGCGTCTCAACAAAATTTCCAAATCGCCGTATATAAATCCCACGACAAATTTTATAATACCAAATACATATATAATCATATATGTACATAATCAAATACCAATTTGCATCATATTAGTATTTATAACCCGGATTAATTTCCAATTAATACCCATTTAATTAATTAATCCCAAATATAGCCAAAAAGTACGGGGTATTACACAACCATCAACAACATCTCTCAACCAACCACATCATGGGCACCAGAAAGTCGCCCTATCCCAGTTATAAAGGAATACACCGAGCTCCATGCTTCCCTCTCTAAAGTTTATCAAGCCTTGTTAAGCCGAAACCTTTGGACCCCCATCCATTGCCAAATCCATTCCCAAGAAACTTCAAGGCAAATGCTCACTGCGTCTTTCACCAAACTGCTGGCCATACCATCGACCAATGCTTTCACCTCAGAAATGTAATCCAAGGTCTAATTGACCAGGGTACCATCGTCCCACCAGCCAATCCTAAGCCAAACACTACTCACAACCCACTTCCAAATCATACCAATGCTATCTTCTTAGAAGAGAAACCATAATTAAATCCCTCAGCTCAAATCACACCCATATACTTTCCTAAACCTCTCCAAATTTGCCCATATTTCCTCCTACACCCTGTTAGCCTCACTGATCAGGCACTGTCACTCCTTACCAGAGCATGCATCGTTGTCTGTACCCATTTTGAAAATGGAAGCATGTAATTGTCAGAAGTCTTAAACCAACTCCTAGAGTTCGGGCTGAAATTGCCCTCACAGATGGTCATTGATTGCCAAAGGTTCAGTACGTTGTTCTCGAAATCATGAAAATGGGACCGAGATTCAGATAGATGGGTAGTACCAACCGATGAAGTTAGCCTGGATGATGTTGTCCGTATCATGGAAGAATTATTCAGGCAAAC
This sequence comes from Sambucus nigra, assembly GCA_949130495.1. Lineage (NCBI taxonomy): Eukaryota > Viridiplantae > Streptophyta > Magnoliopsida > Dipsacales > Adoxaceae > Sambucus > Sambucus nigra. The sequence continues at coordinate 197,587,466 of OX422211.1, read as the reverse complement.
CAACAACATTTGCAGTATTACCAAGTTATTCGATGCTTTGAAGCTACAGGGGTGCCTTGTCCCTTCACCCTTACACATCCCCACAGATTGGGAAGACCTATATGAAGAAGTTGTTGAAGTTATGGAATGCATCGACTTTACATGGAAAGATAGAATTGTTGCCACCGTATGGGGGGAAAAATTCGAAGATTTGAATAAAGAACAAGCTTTTGAGAAAACTGGCCCGGTAGACAACATGTGTGGAATGATATCATTTGAAGAACTCCTCGAAGAAATAAATAAGGTGGCAGAATAACTCGAGATTGACGAGGAAATAAGGTTCATGTTCTTCCCTTCTTCAGTAAATCATATGACCAGATCAGGGAGGCATTAAAAGATCCCAAACTCACTACCAGCCAATGACAAGGGGAAGGGCGTGGAAAACCATCCTATGCAAAAAATGACCCTCGAGGAGAGAAAGATCCTCGATCAACTAAAGAAAACTCAAGCTAACATCACTCTATGGGGGCTTTTCATGTCTTCTCAACTACAAATGCTTTGATCAAGTTGCTCACTGGACCCACTGTTCATCCCTCTATCACACTAGAAGAAGCGGTAAATTTGGTCGAATCCTTAACCTCTACCCGAATGCTATCCTTTTCTGAAGGAAAAATACCCAAGATTGGGCCAAACCATAATCATGCACTCAACATCTCTGTAGAAGTTATGGGGAAGGTTGTGCCACTCTCTCTTGTCGATAATGGTTCCGCCCTGAATGTCTGCCCACTGAGAACCTTCAAATGTTTAGGCCTGAAAGAAAGTGACCTCGCTCCAACTTCTGCTACTGTGCGTGCCTACGATAATACCCGTCGGGAGGTGATGGGATCCATAAAGCTTATAATAGGGGATGTCCCTATAAACCATGTCGTCGAATTCCAAGTTATTGACATCCCAGCTTGTTTTAACCTTTTACTCGGATGACATTAGCTCCACAGTATCAAGGGTGTGTCTTCCTCACTCCATCAGAAATTGAAGTTCTTCACCGACGGACGGGTTATTACCATCTTGGGCGATTACGACAATGCCGATGGTGCAAGTACAAGAAGTCCAATCCTTGAGATACGGCACGGGTTGAATGATATGCTCCTATCAGGATTCTGAGTTGAACCACTTCTACTCCCGATAGGGGACGACTTCGAAGAAAGGGTTTGTCCAAAATACGACCCTCATGGCAACGTCAATGTGATCCAGATGTTCAGAAACATGCACTTCATGCCCGGACTGGGTCTAGGAGAAATAAAACAAGGAATAATAGAGCCGATTGAACTAAAGAAGGCTTTTCATCCCTGTGGTTTGGGGTATCAACCGTCAGAACAAGAGCTCAGAATGATCCGCCCGTCTTGATCAAAGAGGAGACTAGACCACGTTCAGACTATCCCAGGTGACTCCTTGAACGGATGATTCATCAAAGAGGGTGAGGACTTCCCCTTTTGCGGCTTTCAGAACCATGGTATGACCATACAAATAAGAAGATGATGCCTGGAATGGAGATCTTCTTCCAAGACAGCTACCCATGGGCCGAGAGTTCCCAACACCATGTACAACCGCTCATCAAAGATACCAAAGAGACTGAGGAAAGTGACTCCGAAGATTCCTTCAACTTACAGACACTGGGGCTGGCACTCTACATGGCTCACTCAGGCACTACATCACTGGATCCATCCCACCTGATTAAAGTTGCTGATATACCTCTCTTCAACTGGCATGCCGCACTAGTTCTACCTACTGAAATCTCCCCTAACCCTAATGTTTACCCTATTTCTTCTTTTGTTGTCTATCCTTGTTCAAATGTAACCGAGTCCTCTTTTAACGAGGTTATCAGTGCTGTTCTTCCTGTCAATGAAATAAATAAAGATTTTGAGTATCTTGTTGTGCCTTACATTAACTGTCTGGATTCTAATCAAACTTTTGATGATGATGATTTGAAAATGAACAATTCTTAACTGGTATAAATAAGGTTAATAATAAACAACATAACCGCATTCAAGTTAATGAAGAAGAGACTGTTGTTATTAACCTCGGTTCTAGTAGCCAATTGCACGAGATTAGGATAGGGACAACCCTCGATGAGCATGAACGTGCACAACTCAAAGAATTGCTAAAGGAATTCGTGGATGTCTTCGCATGGTCCTATGACGATATCCTGACATTGATCCTTAAATAGCTCAGCATGAGATTCCCACTCTCTCAGATTACAAGTCGGTCAAACAAAAGTTGAGAATGCTCCGCACCGAATGGTCACTCAAGGTCAAAGAAGAGGTGGTCAAACAGTTGAATGTAGGCTTCATTCGTGTGATAGAATATCCCACGTGGCTAGCCAACATAGTGCCCATGCCGAAATTAGGAGGAAAAGTTTGAATGTGTGTAGACTATCGGGATTTGAACAAAGCCTCTCTTACGGATGATTATCCGTTACCCAATATCGACATGATCGTGGACAACACATCCAGTCATGCTCTCAAGTCCTTCGTCGACGGGTTTGTCGGATACAACCAAATAAAAATGCACCCAGACCACCAAGAAAAAACCGCATTCATCACCCCATGGGGAACCTTTTGCTACACTGTCATGCCATTTGGTCTCAAGAATACTGGGGCTACCTACCAGAGGGGAGCCATAACCATCCTGCACGATCTGATTCACAAAGAGGTTGAGGTCTATGTGGATGATATGATTATCAAATCCAAAACAAGATAGGGTCATGTTCCCTCTCTCCGAAAGTTCTTCGAACGACTGTGACAGTATCAGATGAGACTCAACCAGTAGAAATGCATCTTCGGTGTTATAAAGGGAAAACTCTTGGGATTCATGGTCAGTGAGAAGGGGATAGAAGAAGATCTTGCCAAGCTAAAAGCCATACTCGAGATGCCACCTCCCCGAACAGAGAAAGAAGTCTGTGGTTTCCTTGGGAAATTTCAATACATCGACCGGTTCATCAACCAGTTAACCTCCATCTACGAACCTATCTTCAAACTCCTCTGAAAGGATTCAACTAAGGTTTAGAATGAGTCCTGCCAAGAAGCTTCTGACCGAATCAAACAATATCTGACCCAACACTTGGTACTCATGCCACCACAGCCTGATCTCCCCTTGCTCCTATACCTAACCGTAACTGACACTACAGCTAGGGCTTTGCTAGCCTAGTACCTTGAAGATTCCCGTAAAGAAAGAGCCATCTATTATGCCAGTTACAAATTGGTTGGATATGAGGTTAACTACACCGCTTTGGAAAAGGCATGTGTCACACTTGTCTGGGTCACCCAAAAGTTGCGGCACTATATGCTCGCCTTCCCCATCAAACTTGTATCCCGAGTGGAAGCCATCAAATACCTCCTCGAGAAACCCGCTTTATCTAGCTGAATAGCCCGATGGTTGATGCTCTTAGACGAGTTTGATATTATGTACGTCATGCAGAAAGCCATAAAAGGAAGAGCCATCTCTGACTACCTAGCTAATCACCCCATAGAAGAAATCGATGTCTGGATCTCCGAATTCCCAGATAAAAACTCTTTTGCACTGCTCAAGACAACCTTCGATGGAAAATGTTCTTTGACAGTGCTGCCAACAAAAAGGGACATGACATTGGGATACTCCTGATCACCCCAGATGACTCCCACACTCCCATCGCCATCAAGTTTGATTTCCCTTGCACCAACAACATGACTGAATACGAGGCATGCACGGTAGGCCTCAACGTTGCTCTCAAGAAAGGTATTCAATGCCTAGACGTCTACAGGGATTTCGCCCTCATCATCGGTCAAGTGCTCAGAAAATAGAGAGTTAAGGACGAGAAACTCCAACCCTTCCATGCCCACTTAGAAGAACTAGCCTCCCAATTCCAAGATATCACCTTCCATTACCTACCTCGAGCAAAGAATAACCTAGTCGACGCCCTTGCTACCTTGGCCTCCATGGTCGACATGCCCGAAGAATAATAATGACCCCCTTCCTTGTTCAAAAGCAAGATAAACCCACCCACTTCTACCATATTGAGCTCGTCACTAAAGAAGATACTGAGCTGGCCAACTATTGGTACAATGATGTATGGTGCCTCCTCAAACATGGTAGGTATCCCGAGGGTTCCAACACGAAAGACTGAGCAACCCTCTAATACTGGCCGCGTAGTACATCATCTGTCACAAATCGCTACTCAAAAGGAACTTCGATGGAACTCATCTGCACTGCATCGCAGGGGCTGACATTGAAAAGATAATGCAGAAAATCTACAGCGGGAAATGTGGACCCCATATGAATGGTCACATGCTTGCCAAGAAGATCATTTGACAAGGCTACTACTGGAATACTATGACCCAGGATTGGACCACCTATGTCCAGAGATGCCTCAAATGCCAAAAATTCTCCAACCTTCAGCATTTGCCTCCGCGCGAATTATACAACATGAACTGTCCCTGGCCGTTCTCTACCTGGGGCATTGACATTATAGGTAAGGTTGCACCGAAAGATTCCAATGGGCATGAGTTCATCCTAGTTGCCATCGATTACTTCACCAAATGGGTTGAAGCTGAGTCATACGCACTACCGAACGCTAAGAAAGTGGCCAAATTCATAAAGAAAAACACCATCTGCCGGTATGGGGTCTCGCACAAATTAGTATCAGATAACGGGTTACATTTCGAGGCAAAAGTTACAAAAGTGGTCAATGAGTATGGGATTCAGAGACACAAATCTTCTCCCTACCGACCTCAGACCAACGGTGCAATTGAAGCCGCGAATAAGAACCTCAAAGCCATCATCAGCAAGATGACCCAAAGCTGTCGGGATTGGGCCGACCGGATCCCATACGCCATCTGGTGCTGCTAAACCTAAATTTAAACCTCAACTGGGGCTACCCCTTACTCCATAGTTTACGGTATAGAAGCAGTCCTAACTGTGGAACTGGAAATACCCTCATTACGCATCATGCTTGAAAGCGAGATCAGCAAAGAAGATTGCGCCAAAGCCGTCTTGACTAGCTAACCCTCCTAGAAGAACGAAGACTAAAATCACTATACCACATACAAGGGTACCATCACCGAATAGCGCGTTCATTCAACAAGAGAATCAAGGACCACGGTGTCCGAGAAGGGGACCTAGCCCTCAAAGAAATCATAGAACCCATCTGGGACCCCGAAGGGAAATTCAAGCCCAATTGGAGCGGCCCCTACATTGTCAAGAAGATCTTGTCCGGTGGTGCCGCCCTGTTCACCGACTTAGATGGGGAAGAGATGGACCATCCAGTCAACCTGGACCATCTCAAAAATTTCTTCCCCTGGTCTGAAATTTCGGCACGATGTGACTCTTCTCGTCCCCCTTTTATTCCTAAAAAAACTCTTCATTTCCCCCTTACCCAGAACTACGTGGGCCTGATCCTATGCAAAAATCATTTTCAAATAAATTAAAACTTTTCAAAAACCCCAGAGGTACGTAGGCAGTTCATACACCTTACATAATCACGACCCATTCTTTTTCACAAAATACTATTATTTTCTTACCTCCGAGAATGACAGTCAATTCCAACATATATTAGAACAAAAGGATTATGTATGCCTTAGCGATCGGTATAGATAATTCAAACAACACAAAACTCATCGAAGGCACAGCTGGATGATCAGAAACTTGTTTATTTCCTTAATAATAAATTACGGTACAAATTACATAAGAAAAGGAACGGATAACTCCCTTCCCCCTACCTTCCTAAAAAGCCATAATGAAATCCCCACATTTATCCCCTGTTACATAATAAACTCTCCAACAGTCCTACCCACAGCTACCAGAGGAGCCTGCTCTGTCATCATCATCTGCATCCTAGGGTCCCTAAGTTTCCCCTGCCTAAACAGAGTGTCGCAGACACTCCATGGACCGATAGGCTCGAACCAACTTCGAAAAGAACACAACATATCCTTCCATGGTGTTAAAAGAAACAAACAACTTATGTTCAGTCTCCACTGCCAACATCTTGCTAACTACTCTCCTCCACAACCACTTCATATAATCCCTAGGGATATGTCAAACTCTTCCAACAGACTGAGAGGGACGGGTCGACGGACGCCGATTCTCCCACAGAGAGCCAAGCCGCATGCGCAGACGCTCAGTCAAATCCTCTACTGGAAAGAAATTTAGTGTCCGAGGTGGCATGACCTGTGCCCAGCCAAATTGGCACAGAAGCCTCCATATGAAATAAAAAGAGGTATGTCCGAGGCCGACCATCCGCACATACGGGTATTCTCCTAGATCCAGAATAGGCAGCAACTGTCCCCACCAAGGCACTAACCAATACAGATTCCGAGCCCCATTCTCCACAAGCCAATTCTCCCAACTTTCAATATCCACGCCAACATAGAAAAAGTGACGCAAAAAGAAGTTGGGTACAACCGACAAAGGATATTCTGGAAGAGTCACCAGGCGGAGTCTTTTAGATAACCACGTGAATAGTATCATGAGGTTACCCCTCAGGAAGTCAGAACAATCTTCTCGCCAGGCATCCAAACCATTCAGGGTCTCCGCCAGTATCACCGCCGCAGGATTGCGATGGTATGACATCCATGAAGTAATGGATGCAAGTTACGGATCCACAAACACTTCCCCAGTCACCAGCAGCAATTTTGAAACCAATCCCAGAGCAACGGCTCCAGCGTATGTAGCATCGCCAGCTTCCTGTAAATGCACGAACTGCAACACCGCCGGGAGGGAAATTATTCCTCTAGTAACCAGTGATCTAGCCACCGAAGGCGAAATGCGAAGAAGCCCAGCCAGCAAATCCCTGGGAGAACGGGAAAATTCGGGTAAAGCTGCAGCAACACTAGGATTTATCCCCAACATGGTAGAAAATTCCTCGTAGGTAGGACAAATTTAATCCAACCCAAAGGGGAAGACATGGTCTTCGGGGTACCAGAATTGTACCGCCGCCATCAACATGTTCCACTCAATAGACCGATTACGCCACAAAGAGACTCGACGCATATTTAAAGCATCGTAGTCAACATTATAAGAGCACATCACTTCCAAGGCTTCGAGGTATTTTTCAAACTCAATGCTACCAGGGAGAGCCATCTTACAAGACTAAGAAACAGTAGACAGGTGAAGGTGTGATGGAAACACTCCACCCTTACCCTTTTTATACTTGAGAACCCTCACAAAAGACATAATCCTTATAAAAATCAGAGGGAATCTGAACCCCCAAAAGTACCAAAGGTTGAAGAGGGCACTAATCAAAGCTTTAAATTGATGGGACTGGATTTGACTGCCGATAGGCAGGACAAGGCGCTTGCCGATCGACGACCCCCTATTTTTGGAATTTTTCCTTTTTCCTCTTTTGTCAAAATTCAGAAAACTCAAAATAAATTAATGTTCTCAATAGAATTTCAAAAATTCCCTTTTCATCTTAATAAAAATTTCTTTCAAAATCCCAAAAATATCTCTTTTTACGGTCTCAGCAGCAAAGTAAAAAGCGCATGTGCATGCATTCACTCATTCATCATTAACAAAAGAGAGTAAAAAATTCCCATCGCATTGCATATATATATATATTCTTCTGTGTTACATCAATTTTGTAGGAAATAAAAGAAAAGAAAAAATAACAGGACGCAGCCCAAACCCACATCCTCTCTCTCTCACCTACCCTTCACCCCTCTCTCTAAGAGCTTCCACCCCAGTGACGCACTCTCTTTCCCCTACGGCGAGACGACGCACCACCGCTACCCGAGCCAGAGTCCTCCCTGAATAAAGCAGACGACACCAAGCAATAAGGAACTGGGACTACATCCCGAATATGGGAAGTCACCGAAGATATCCAGTCTCTGATGTTCCACAGCCAAGTGGTCGACACCCGAACTTGCTACAAAGAAAAAGGCAAAAATCAGTATCGAAGAAGAATCAAAACAGAAAAAGAACCAAAAAAGAGAAAGAAGGTATACCGCAGGACGAAGAACCTCCTTTGTCAAACCCAACTCCTCCGGATCCATCGCATGAGGACAGTGAAACATAGGAACTATCCCTCCATGAGCTTGACGAATGTTGTATGAAGGAGTGTGCAATCGAACGAAAGGAACCTCTGAAGCCGTCACCGCCACCGTCGCCGGACCACCGCCGCTGTGGGAGGATCCCACCGCCTGACTCGAACCCGAAGGAGGGAAAAGCAAGGCATTATATATGTTGGGCGCCATCAACCAGCTCATCACAAAGTCCATATAGTAATACGACGCTGTCGTATTAATATACAATAAGTAGGACTCACCGATCATCGCCGCGATCCTTGCATCCTCTAGCATCAGTCGCTCCCGCCTCATAGACATAGGAGGCTGTGCAGGTGGCACCACCACCTCCTCCTCAGCAATATGCCGAACCACCCGCTCCCCGAGATACGAAGAATAACCAAACTCATGCGCCAGTAAGCGCCGCATCTGCGTGTACACCCTGGTCACCCCCGTATCCTGAATGGCTGTCCCGAAAGGGTAAAAGGTTACCTGAAATATCCGAGCAAGCATAAGTCAATATAGAATCAGGACATGCCAAAACCAAGACTGAAAAGGAAAGAGTCTTACTCTACCACTAGTTAGGTCATTCAAGACCTGACGCACTGCCTCCAGAGAGAGATATCCCTTCGACTGACGATTGGCATTTCGCCATTGATAAAATCGATAGAAGTCCCCAATAGTCTCGTCCTTCAGAGCGATCAGCTGGGTATTGCACCCAATCACCTCATAGAATCACGTCTGCCAAAGACATGAATTCACAATAAAAAACTGACGCATAAGGAAAATGCGAATGCATGAAAAGAAAATGCGCAAAATTAAAGGATACCTCGAGGAGATACGTGGCTCCAGCAAAATTTTACCGGAAGCACCAGCTGAATGCATCCAAAGAAAAATAGAGTGTCGCCAAAGTCAGGCTCCCCCAATCATAGAGAGGGATGTTCGAAAACATCCTCAAGAACGACAAGTGGATGACGTCGTCGCTCGACACCACCATAAAGCCTCCTAGCACCAATAAGATGAACAATCGGGCCATCTGCCTCACCTCCAGCCCATCCTCCACATCGATCACTCTACTCAGCAATACATCCTTCAGCAAGGACAGACAGATGGAATCCCCAAAGACTATACTCCCTACATCGCCGAGCGCCACCCTCACCGCCTCTGGCCTCACCCGTAAAGAGCGATCCACCTCTATCTATTCCCCATCGCAATCTAACCTCAACAGCTGCTGCACGTCTATGGGAGTCACGATCATCTCCCCGAAACCAAAATGGAAAGTGTGGGTAGTATCCCACCATCTCTCCCCCAAAGCGCACAGGTTCACTGTCGACCGAGGCGTCTCATCTAACGCAGATACCAACCTCCCAAAACCCGCTGATAATACCACCCAACACACCACAGGTGGAAGATGCTCCCAGACATCCTTAAGCCCCCTCATCCCATGGGCACGCATGTTCTTCAAAGATATATTAGACTATCAAAAGGAGAAACCTTGTCAAAATTCAAGAAAGGAAAAATCATCAAAAAAAAGAGAGAGGAATGCCAAAAGTCATGTTACTTACATAACCGCCAGGGCTCGCCACCTTAAAACACCGATGACGCGATGGCTCCCATAGAAAAATTTGCTCATCCGTAACCGGCTCAAATGCATCAAAGGAGTTATCACTCACCAAAGCAAGAGGTGCCCTAGCCCTCCACTCCACGTTTACCCAATCATCGACAGTCAACCATTCTCTGTGCGTTGTAGTGCTCACAAAGGCGGTCATTTCTTAGAGATCGGAATGCTAGAACGATTTGCAGAGAAAAATCACAGAGAGAAAAAAAGCAAGAAGCTGTGAAAAATGAAAGGAATTCGCCCCCTTTATATATGATGCTAAGCGTCATGCCAATCGGCATCAACCCCCCACCCACCGATCAGCACTGTCTCCTTACCTTCCCGAGGCAGTCCAAAAGTCCATGCCACTGCCGAATGGAACCACCTGCACCATGCCGACCGGCACGCTCTTGAAATTTCATACAAAAATTCCCAAAAAATACCAGAAAGCCCTGTAAAATCCTCAAGAAATTTCTAAAAATCCCAGGTAGGATTTAGAACATTTCACCAAGAAAATTTCGCACTCCCTCAAGCGAAACCCCCATTTCCCCAGCGGAACTCTAAAAAACCCAAGTCAAACTCCTCCCGACGATGTCCCCATAGGATCGATAAAGGTCTCAAACCTCCTCGAGAAATACGTCCAATACCTGGACCACCTAATCACTTCCCCAGTGAAGTTTACAACATCAAACTTGCCTCTCCTCCGCAGATCACAAACACTTCCCCGGTAATCATCTCCCCTTAGAATTGGCTTCGACCCGCAGAATTGGTCATCTCTACTTAAGCCCTCAGAATTGGCACCGACCCGTAGAATTGGTCATCTCAACTTAAGCTCGCAGAATTGGCTTTAACCCACACAATTGGTTATCCCCAGCACACTCCTTAGGCCCTCAAAATTGGCTCTGACCCGTAGAATTGGCCATCTCAACTTAAGCTCGTAGAATTGGCTTCAACCCACATGATTGGTTATCCACAGCACACTCCTTAGGTCCTCAGAATTGGCCTTGACCCTCTGAATTGGTCATCTTCGCTCCCTTAGATCCTCAGAATCGGCCTCGACCCTCTGAATTGGTCATCCTCCTTCAAAGCATCATGCGGTGTCTATTCGACGGCTATTATTTGTTTCAAACTCACCCATCGAGGGGATCTATACAACCCCATTCTGTTACCCCCTAAAACTCTCCTTAGGTCCCTAGCACCTCCATTCATCACTACAAACCCAGGACATACCCCGAGTACTGACCTAAAAGCCATCGGGAACTCCTAAGCTCTGTTTGACCAAAAGTTAAAATCTTCAGCTCGATCGAGACTGAATGGATCTCCGAAGGGCACTGAAACCCATTTTCAACGGTCTATCCCGTGCGCAATTATGACTTACCATGAGGACGAACTACCCATTTCCCCCGAGATTTAATCAGGAGGCCACTGGGCGCTCCCGAGATATGTTTGACCTAGGTTAACTCTTCATCTCGATCGAGACTGAATGAATCTTTGAAGGGCACTGAATCCCCTTTCCAACGGTCCATCCCGTACGCGATTCCGACTTAGGGTATGGACGAACGATCCATTTTACTCCGAAAGATCACTGAATGCTTCCAGGGCCCGGTTGACCAAAGTCAACTCCCTCAACCCGATAAAACTCTTTGTAATGTCAAAGTACATCTCCTAACCTTTCCAATGATCCGCCCCGTACGCGATTCAGGCTTACCATGCGGACGAATGATCCGTTTGCATCCGATGATTCCCCGTCCAATGGAGTGACGAATGCTTTTGAGCCATATTTGACCCAAAGTCAACTCCCAGACCCGGGAGCAGTCCAAAGGACTTTCAAAGATCTCTAAATTACCTTTCCATCGGTCCACTCCGTGCACAATTCTGATCAACGGTTTGCGTTCTACGGCTGATTTTCCGAAAAGGCCTGAAAAATACTACCAAACGGCAGGTCCCAGACCCTGCCTATCGGCAGTGTGCCTAAACGCACCTACCAAATAGAAGGAACAGGGCTATGCCAATCAGCAATGCCCTGGGCCTATAAAAAGGAGGCCTGACCTCACTTGCAAAAGGAGCCGAGATCTTATAGAAATCACTCTCAGCAAATCCTGAAAACCTCTCTCGAAGACAGTGTGGTTTCCACACCCAAATCCCTTTCCAACCTTCAATTTTCATCATCCTTTTCATCAAAATTGATGAATTTACTATCCTCCATCATCATCCAAGTCTAAGGGCTGCTCTCCAACGTTCAAATCAAGCTCAAGATCTTCAAGAAGGTCCAATTTTCTCAACTCTATCCTTAAATTCTCATAAATTCGCAATAACTTGTTTTATTACTTAGCACTTTAGTTATTTCATCTCACACATCCTAATATACTTTTTACTTAGTATTATTGCACATCTCTTATTTTCATATAAATAAAAACCCAAAAAATAAGAAAAAGAGGGTTTGCTCATAAATTCCAAACGGGAATTCTCACACTTCTCTTACACTTTTCTCACAACTAAAACACTTTTTTCTACACACATACATACACACAAATAAGATAATCCCCCCGTTGGATTTATGGGATAAACCCCACTCCTCGTTTTGCAAGCGAACTACGTGAACTTTGATGCCTCTATAGGCTACGTAGGCGTCTCGGGGTAAAACTCGAGACTCGAGTCCTATTTTTACTTTTTCTCTTAGTTTCTATCTTCTCTAACCTCCATTCTCTTATATTATATTATATATATGTATATTTGTTCTTAGTAACGTATTATTCTACATACTTTATCGTTCCATCATAACGGTCAACATAGGGATAATCGCATAAAACCTATTTTCTAATATTATTTTTAAACCTTCCTACGGATGACTCGCTTTATCTATTCCATGGTATAAGTCGATGATTCCTATCTCCACTATATATACACATGCACACACATCACGGGGAAAATAAAAGGAAAATATCAAAAACCTATGAGAGACCGAAAGGGCGGAATGGGTGCCTAACACCTTCCCATTTCGTAACTTAGCCTCCGAACCCTTTTCGAATTATTTTGGTTTCGTATGCACCAGTATGTCTTTGGATGCTATCCTTTGGGATGGCTTCCCCTTTTCTTTTGTCTGTTTTGAGTAAAATAGACCCGCGACTCTAATCTCTGTACATTTTCCACCTCATCTCAAATGACGCGTGCCGAAGAGTTCTCGAGAGGGACACGCGGGACCCGAGATCCTCCCTTACGCTCATTCGCCCCGCGGCAAGGATCGGGGATGGCCACACTATTAAGAGTTTAAATTTATTCATTAAATTTATTTTAGGGATGTCTGATTTAAACTAAAATAGGATTTTTTTGTTTTAAAAAATTGAGGCATTTTTTTCTAAAAATTTTCATAGTTCGCTAACCTTGGCCAAACGAGATCTGATTTTCGTTCGAACGAGTTGTCCTTTCGTTCGAAACTCATTTGATCTATTTATCTAATGTGCATCTAATGAGGCATACTATTTCACTTCATTTGAATGGCATTTGAGGCTGGTTCAAATGAGATAGCATTTCGTTCGAACTAAATGGGTTTTCGTTCTAATGAGTTGTTGTTCTCATTCGAACGAGCCTTGTTTTCATTCGAATGAATGATGCCACCTCAAAATTTGTGTTCGCCTTATAATCACCTATTTGTGTTCAGATTTTTTAAGATTTTTTCCCGAACTGTTTCTGCATATCTTTTGCAAAAATTTTCTTACTTTTGAGTTTAGAAAACGTTTTTTGACTCACAACACACATCCCCAAAATATATTTGTGTGAATTTGTTCATGCCTTAGATAGTTTTTATCCTTGCATATACAACTCTTATGGAGTGAGTTTCTTCACGACTGACCATTGTGATTCTCGAGGGGATTATTGTTGAAGACAAAAGTTGATTGGTGGATTCCGAGCATCGAAGGAAGCGTGTGTACTACTCCTTACTGGGTAGTATTCTTCAGAGATCTATGAATATTAGTTCGTTATTCTTGTGGAAGTTATCAAGTAGTATTATAAGTCTACTGTCTTGTAGTATTTCTGAAATGCTGAATAAAAGGTTTTTCCCGCAAGGGATTTTTCCTCAAATTTGCCTTTGTTGATTGAATGCTTTAATATATATTTTTTTATCATCTGAATGTATGTCTTAGGATAAAAAGATAAAATTTTGATTTTTTGTGTGTTGGACATATAATTATATAAATATTCCCCTAAGATCGCAAGCGCACTCTCACCGTCATTTCTCTAATCAGTTTTGAATTGGTGATATGCTTCTCACCCACCTCAGCCCAATAAATAGGAGAGAGGTATGGACTCCCATAAAGGGCCTCATAGGGAGCCATCTCGATGCTTGCCTGATAATTTTTGTTATCGGAAAACTTTGCTATATCTAGATTTTCCCGCCAACTACCCTGAAAGTCGAGTGCACAAGCTCTCAGTATGTCCTCCAAAATTTGGATGATTCGTTCTGACTGTCTCTTAATCTCATGGTGATATGTCGTACTCATATTCAACTCGATACCCAATTCTTGTTGAAAATTCTTCCAGAGTCATGATAAAAATTGAGGATCCTTATTCGAGATGATAGAGAGCGGAGCACCGTGAAGTCTGACTGTTTCCTAAACATACAGTCTCACCAACTTAGCCACACTGTCTGTGACCTTAATCAGAAAATAATGGGCAGATTTCGCGAGTCAGTTCACTATAACTGACATTGCATCATGACCACACTCCAACTGCTGTAAGGCTGTGACAAAATCCATCGATATATGCTCTCACTTTTATTTCACCACGACTAGTTATTACAATAGCCTTGGAAGCTTCTTATGCTAGAACTTCACCTGCTGAAAAGTGTAGCACTTGGTCACATACGTCGTCACATCCTTCTTTATATCGGACCACCAGAAGTCTCTACACAGGTCCCTGTACATCTTCGTAGCACCGTGGTGTATTATGAAGCACGAGTGATGGGCCCCTACCATTACCTCATCCTGAAGCTCATCGATCAACAAAATAATCAATCAACCTTTATGTTGCACCCTATCATCCTTATCTACGGTAAGAGTGTTGAACACTTCACCATTCTGAACGTTATCACGGTATTGAGAAAAATCACGATCACATGACTAGGCATCTAGAACTTTCTACTGAATGAGTGGCCTAGCCACACACCCTAAAGGTATGCCTTAGCTTAATCTTGTTGGATATGCAAATCAAAATTCTACAGCTCGCCAAACATATTTGTCCAGTGACACTTCATCATTTCTAGGGTGAGGCTAGACTTTCAAATAAGAGCATCGACCACCACATTAGCCTTACCGGGACGATATTCTAATGAGAAGTCATAGTCCTCCATCAATTCCATTCATCACCTCTGACGGAGATTAAGATCATGTTGCGTGAAAACATACTATAGTCTCTTATGATTAGAAAAAACCTCGAATCGTTCTCTGTACAGATGATACCTCTAAATCTTAAGTGAAAATACCATAACGGCCAACTCCAAATCATGGGTAGGGTAATTCTTCTCATGTACCTTTAGTTGACGGTATGCATAAGCGACTAACTGACAATTTTGCATCAACACAGCGTTGATCCTTAACTTGAAAGCGTCAAAATACATCGTGTAAGCCCTGCCACACTTTAGGAGGATAAAAACGGACAAAAATATCAGCCTAACCTTCATCTCTTGAACTGACGGCTCATAATTCTCGGACCACTCAAAGTGCACATCCTTCCGAGTCAACATGGTGAGGGGAATGCAACCTTCAAGAGGTCTTGCACAAATTTGCAATAGTATCTGACCAAACTCAAGAAACTACGCACTTTCGTAACTGTATTTGGCCTACCCCATCCCAAAATGGCCTCCACTTTATAAGGGTCGATGAAAATTCCCTTGTCAAAAAGCACATGGCCAAGGAACTTAACATCCTCCATCCAGAATTTATATTTACTAAATTTAGCATATAACTAGTTCTCCCTGTGCACTTGTAACATCATGTGAAGGTTCTCATCATGATCTATATCCGATCCTTAATAAACCAATATATCATCCAAAAATACCACTACAAACCGATCTAAGTAAGGTCCTTAAATGTGGTTCATCAAATCCATAAAATTTACTAGGGCATTGGTTAAACCGAAGGGCATCACTAAAAACTCATAATGCCCATACCGAGTATGAAAAATTTATCTTAGGAATATCCTCCTTCTTGACGCGTAACTAATGGTATCCAAATCGAAGGTCAATCTTTGAAAACCTACCTGTTGCATGCAACTGATCGAATAAATCATCAATAGGGGCATAGGTTATTTAATTTTTACCATTACCCTGTTCAACTTCTTGTAATCAATGCAGAGTCTCAGGGTGTTATCTTTTTTCTTAGCAAAGAGGATTGGGGCTCCCCACAATGACACACTAGGGCGAATGAAGCCTTTACTAGTCAACTCCTCCAATTGAGCGCTTAGCTCCCGCAGTTTCACTGGATCCATTATGTGAGGTGGTATAGAGATAAGTAAGATGACCTGATGCACCTCTATAGAAAAATCCACCTACCAGTGTGGAGATAACACATGAAGATCATTCGAAAACACATTGGGAAACTCTCGCACCACTGGGTAGCCTAATAACATACAATTCGGCTCATACTGAGCCGCCATATTGCTTAACTAGCCAAGGTATCATTTTTGTTCATGCACGGTAGAGAAATTACAAGGGTAATCAATGCCCTTTATTGCTACTAAAATGATGGCAAGACCCATCTAGAAGGGATATCGAGACATTATGTCAACGGCATTCGATGGTAGCATCGAAATATGACAACCAATTAATACTAAGTATCACCTAGAACCTATTTATGCCCATAAGGATCAAGTCATACTCCAAAAGAGAGTCTCCAGCCATAACCACACAACTCTAACATACCCTATTGATAACTATACCACCACAAATCCGAAGTCCTATGAAGATTGGTGGACGAAATTGATCTACCTCTAGTCCCAAACGGAATGCTAAGGAACTGGAAATAAAATAATTTAATGCGCCTGAATCTAATAATTCCTTAACCCATATAATGAAAAAAATAATCATACCTTCCATTACGAATGGATCACCGGAAGGTGGTGCAGACTATGATGTGGCATAGGCATGTCCAGGGTTAAACCTGTTTCTCTGGAGGTACGCACCTGACATGCGAGTACTCTCTCCCTAACACCAACGTGAATTATCCACTCTATGTCTAGTTGGCTGATGATTGCCTAAGGAAAACTGTTACTACTGTCGATAGTGGGTGGGACCTTTGTAACAAGAACTTTGACTCAACACATAGTTGATAGTCTAATGACTTACCTGTTGATTATCCAAATCTTTTCATGGTCAATCTCTCTAGAAATGACCGGGGGATCCGTAAGAAAAATAATTCCTCTCAGTGGAGGCTATAGGACCTTGATTGATGGTACACTAAGTGAATGAAGAACCACCCCATAGAGGACTTTAGTTCTTAAAGAAGCCTCGATCCCCACTTCTGGACTTCTTATGATCGTCATTCTGGGATCCACTTGGCTCTCTTTTTATTTTCCCTAATGGCTTTTCCATTCGCAACATCTAACTCCAACCTGATAGCCATGTTCACCGCCGACTTGAATGGCATATCCATACCAAATAGGATTCATCAAATGCCCATGTTGAGGCCCTTAATAAACAACCTCATCTTCTCGACCTCATATCTCTGTACAACATCCACATACTTATAGAAGCCTTCAAATTTGACCAGGTACTCATTCACGGAGGTCTTCCCTTATATTAGGTGAAGGAACTCGTCCTTCTTGGCATAATTAAATTCCTGGGGAAAGAAATAGTCAAGGAAGGAAACTCTAAAGCTACTCCAGTCTATGGTCTCTATCGTAATGTCAGAGTAAGTACTTAATCAGCGCTCAGCTTGCTCCATAAGCTGGAATGTGGCTATCTTAACTTTGTGCCCAGCTGGCACATCAAGAATCTCCATGACTCGACTTCATCGAGCCACTCTTTTGCAGCATCAGGGATAGTTGCCCCATTAAATGTGGCTGGGTAGATCCTTCTAAAATCCTTCAGGATGGAGGCGGAGGTGGTTCTCTCAACCGTTACATTATGGCTGGCCCTCTGTTACTGCGAGATGGAGTCTGCAAGTTGATGCACGACTTGTTCCATGCATCCTAGCTCGCTATTACTTGACCCACTAGCCACATCATCACGTGGAAGCATCTACTCAAGAAGGGAGAGTTTAGTAAACAATTATATTAATTAAAAGCGATGGCGGAAGCGATTTACTTAAACAGTAACTAAAATATTAACTACGCGGAAACTTATAAGGAAAGTGCACTAAGAAGGCGTAAACACTCCATCAGACCTGAGGATCCTATTGCTCTGATACCAGTTGTAATGCCTCGACCAGGGTTTGGATCACCGTTGGGTTAACCCGTATCTAATCGGGGAGTTAAAGGGGAAGGGGGAAAGTCCAATTTTATTATTTAAGAAAAACTTTTTAATTGCACCATTCATTAAAGACTAAATTACTAATTTTAATTTGAGAAAAGAAGTGACCACTTTAAGTGATTAAGTTAATTTACAAGGTTTATTTAAAAAAAATCCTATTTAATCCATAATACTAATTAAATAATAAATAAACCATAATTATCCCTGTATTATTAGAGCGTATGGCCAAAGGCCCGAATAAAATGTTTAAATGTTCCAAATTACTATTGTTGTAAAGATAATTTAAATAAAATTACAGATCCACTAACGACATTTACTGCCCTCTGGGACCTTACTAGTGTCCTTACTGATGTCCCTACTCAATGTACCTGGAGTAGGGGTGGGGGTTTTTACATAAAAATCAATGGTGAGAAAATGCTCAGCAGGGTGGATAATACTAAGCTATACATTTTCTACAAAAATACTATAGGTATAACATGCATTTTGACAATTTTCAAAAACGTTTAGCTAGTTAGCTAGTATTAATGCAATTACCATATAATGCACCCGAGCGATGTGTTCATACTCACACTTAACCATTTTGTACGACCCATTACCGGGTCTAGAGACTAATTAATCATATTTTGTTCCTTAATTTCCTTTTATCCCATTTCATTAGGTTGTCTTACTTACATTTTCGAGCACAACCATAATCATTTCCTTTTTTATTATCTTTTCTCGAAATCTTCTAATATGCGCTTACTTTAATGGGCTCCACACCACCGGTTATACTACCATATGCTATGACTAGTGATTTTGGGTCACCCTAGGGCTTCGAGCTCTTCTTAATTATTCCTGATGTCATCCGAGTCCATATTAATGTGTTTTAATATTTTTTCTAATGTCCACATGATTCCGTCAGTTTACCATTTAAATCATTTTTACGGTTTATATCACCATTTCATCTTATCAACATGTCATTTTGCCTTCGTTTTTCATAAAAACCGAACGAAAAAGTATAACGAGGAAGTCCAACCACTAGGATCCTCAATTTTATCAAAATTACCATTTTACCCTTTCTTCATCACAACTTTCTGAAAAACATATTTAAATCATTATGGCATTAAAAATCAACATTTCCTTTTAAAATCATCCTTTTATGATTTTATGTTCAAAAATCACACTTCATCATTTTATGTTTCACTAGATAAATTACATTTAATCATTTGAAGATCATTTTAGCAAAATGTCTACTACCTTGCCCTATTTTTACATATAACCTCAAATATTATTTTTCTTCATTCTTAAGAATATTTACAATACAATTTTAGGGATATTTTTTCACACTTTATTAATTTCTCTTAAAACCCATTTCAATATCATTTATCGCGTCTAAAATGTCTTATACTAACATACAACATGTTTCTGCACATGTCAGGGAGGATTTTAAGCCTAGAAATCCTTAAATATGAACTAAACAAGATATTAACATGAGTTTACATTTTTCATACTTTCTCTCCATATTTCTAGGTTAAAATGCCATTTATTCATTAAAAATCTATTTAGGCTTTGTCTTCTCTACAACTCCATTTTTTCAAAACTTGAATATACAAGAAAATATCTTCGTTTTTTACATTAATTCCCATCTGGCATGTATCCTACATTTTTTTATAGCTTAAAACCTTGAAAACCAAGATAGAGAAAAATCCTACCTTAAGGTTTGAAGAGGATAACAAAGAAAAGCTGATGATGGAAGCTCTAAACTCCATAATACTCCAAAAGCTCTTAAAAAAACCAAAGCTATCTTGAGTGCTCCCGCTAGCTCCACTCAACCCAAATTCTACCTTACAGAGCTTATAGAGGAAGAATAAAGTGTAGAAATGGGGTGGAAATAGTGTATTATGGTGTAATTATGGTGAAAATGATTTGGGGAGGAATACGTGGTATTAAAAATAGAGAGAGAGAGAGAGAGAGAAGCTATGGCTGATATGAAAAATGGGTGGGAATAACCCACCATCTCTCTCCATAAATAACCCACAGAACCCTTAAAAATGATTTAGATAAAAGGCCGAAGAATGCTAAACAGGATTTTGGACCCGCTTCAATCAGAAATCGACATCTCATCAATCCAAGGGACCAAATATTGACAACACACAAGGACAATCCCGTATACTAAATTTCTAAAGTAGTCGTTCGAACGAGCTCACTTCTCATTCGAATATCGTTTGAACGACGTTAGAATGACATACTAACGGGTTGGAAAATCCTATATAGAGGTGGGTCATTAGAACTTTTTTAGAAGCTCGTTTGTAAGCACCCTATCCTAGGAACCCCCTAATCACTTCCTTAGATCCCTTAGCACTCACTCATTTTTTGCAAATCCTAGGTCATACTCTGAGTACCGATCTAGAGGCCACTAGGCTCTCTCAGACCCTATTTAACTCTAGTCAACTATTTAGCTTGAGTGAAGCTCAAAGAATCTTTGAAGCGCTCTGAATCCCCTTTCCAACGATCCACTCCATGCACAAATCGACCTTACGAAACAGACAAACAATCCGTTTTACGCTAAAAGCTATTCTGGAGCCCACCAAGCACTCTCGGGCCTCGTTTTACTCCGATCAACTGTCTAGCTTGAGAAAAAATCAATGAATCTTCAAAGGGCTCTGAAATCCATTTCCAACAACTTGCCCTGTGCATGAATCAACCTTATGATAAAAATGAATGACCCATTTTACTGTGAATGGTCACCAAGAGCTTCAGGACCCCGTTTAATCGTAGTCAACTCTCTGAACCGAGCGAAGATAAAAAAAAATCTCGAAGGGCTCAGAAAACCCTTTTCATTAGTCTGTCTCGTGCGCTAATCGGACTTACGATTCGAACGAACAATCTATTTTCCTCCGAAAACTTTCTGTTGTGAATAACTATGTGCGATAAAGATTCGAACAAATTTGCAAATTCCAACCACAAACTGATTTAATTAGAGTTAATTTTTAAACCAATTTTATTTAGCCCCTAAATATACAACTGCGTGTGTGCGTGTGTGCATGTGTAAAACCATTATAAACACAAATATGATAACTCACACATTTCAGGAAAAATCCCCGAAGGGAAAAACGTTTTATTTCCTTATGAATTAAATTGCAATTTACAATCACACTGAAATCTGCAATACGTTTACCTCAACAAACCTACATCGACACGCAGCCTAGAGTAAACAATGGATTCCATGCAGCAAACCCACACGAACCGCAGTCCCATCTTCAGCAAAGATCCACACATAATGAACCTCAATGACCTCAGTCTTCAGGTGTAGAGACGCACTCCACAAAGATGAACAATACCAAAGTTTTGTTCTTGGCTTCCAAAAAAATTCACACAAACTATTGGGATCTTGTGAATTGAAAACAAAAAGGATTAAATTCCTAAAAGTGAGAAGACAAAGAATTCTGCAAAAGCAGTTTCGTCTCCAATTAAAATCACAGGTCTTCTAATTAAAAACGAAGTTGGAAAAGCCTTTTTATAGAAAATCTAAGGCAGTGTGGTGCTCGAACGAAACAAGGATCTCGCTCGAACGAGGACAGAATTGCTCGAACGAGCTTCGCGCGACATGGATATGTCGCTTGAACGATAGTCGCTATCGCTCAAATGAGCCAACGTGAAAAAAAACATTTTCTATTTCTAAAAATTCGCCTTAGCACTTAGAAAAATATTTTTGACGAAACACTTGAAAACTCCTCTCCAACACTTACAAAAATATTTGATGAAAAATATCCCAACGTTCTAAGTGAATTATTAAGGACTTAAAACACAATCTTACCAAAGTTAAACTTGCAGAGGCTTGAATGTTGAAGAACTTGATATTCAAATCCGACTTGATGCATATGTGATAGTGAACATTCTTCGACGTTTGTAGCACTATACGACATACTTAATTGATAGCGGACATTTATAAATCACGTCCTTACAAATCTCCCCCTATGTCTATTCCCAAATTAAAAAAAACATCTAAATTATCAAAACATAATGCCTATTTAAATATAATACCCTCCCCCCCCCCCCCCCCCCATGAACCCAAAATTGAAAAGGTACTAAAAATGCAAGTCCAATTCTTCAAAATCTTCAACTTAAAATCTTTACGCTTTTCTCATCAGGATGTGAAACATAATGATCTTAAATCTGTGTACCTAAACACATGAGACAAAGAAAATACCTTCGTGATGCATCGAGATTGAAATGATATAATCAATCAATCTAATCAAATCTCCCCCATAATGCAAAAACTCCCCAACAATTCTTTCTCTCCCTTTTTATTTGTCCAAAATAGACAAGAAATGAATAAACAAAATAAACATGGAGTTGTCATGACAAATATGCATATAAAATATGAATCAAACTACGCTCATACGAAGAGGTAACTCAAAAGCTTCCACAACCTATTTTTTATTTTTTAAACTTTTCATACAAAAATGCAAAAATATTTTTTACAAAAATCACACAACAAGAATTTACACTAAGACAACCAATTCATGGTTATGGAATGAATGGGTGTGAACATATTCCATAGGCAAATCAACACAATGAAACATAACATATGTACACGATGCATACGTGTACTCCTATCGAATGAACCTCAAAATTATCCTTAGGTGTTTAAAATGTTGAATTTTAAATGACATTGACTCAATCCATAAATACATCAAAATCAAGAATGATTCCCACACCAATAATGTCTAAAAATATGAATGCTTTTTCAAGACGTTATCAGGACGTGCAAACCCGTTTTTCATTTCTTTCCATCCAAACTCCCTCATAAATAACAATCCTTATATTTTTCTTTTGAGGTGGCCCTTTTTGGCATATTTTTTTTATTGCCTTTAAATTTTTTGGGCTGTTTGAAATGGTGACTTTCACGACGAGTTAATTTTTTACTATTGTATCCCTTTCCTGTGATTCACTCATCATATTTTGTTGCAACTAAATTTCTCACGGTAAACGGTTTTTACATGCACTACTATCTTGTCAAGTTTTATCCCATTTTGGTCGTTGTATAGACATAATTGAGATGGAAACACTCAAGCCAATATGTGATAGACAACTACAACACTCAAATAATACCGTGCATGTGTGCAATAAAGGCTCTAAGGAGACAAACATGTACAAGACATCACTAATCACATCTCAAGGACTCCAAACAATGTAAAGCACATGGATGAAATGATGTAGCATCTCAAATCACTATAAAACAGCCACGTAAAATATGGAACAAAGTTGTGACTATAGCTATCTTAAATGATCATCCATAAATGGTGTAAACAAAATACAAACCTCTTTTTGTGTTTTCAAATGTTTTTATAGAACGAAAATCTTTTTGACTTTTTCTAAAAATTTTCAAAAAATAAAATCTTTTTGGATTTTTC
The DNA here is from genome assembly GCA_949130495.1 of Sambucus nigra. NCBI lineage: Eukaryota > Viridiplantae > Streptophyta > Magnoliopsida > Dipsacales > Adoxaceae > Sambucus > Sambucus nigra. The sequence goes on along the minus strand of OX422211.1, from coordinate 197,564,000 downwards.
AAAACACAAAAAAAAAGCAAATTATGATACAAATGATACAATCTAAAGATAGGAATCATATGACATGAACATGAAAAATGCATCCTAATCTAGACATGATGATCACCTCTCAGTCAACTGTGGAAATTCCTATATACTTCCTAAGACTATCGAATCTAAGGGCATGTAAAGGCTTCGTGAAAATATCGGCTAATTGGAGGTCGGTAAATACAAAGCTCAAGGATACGACCTAATCCTCTACAAGCTCACGGATAAAGTTCTAGCGTATCCTAATGTGTTTTGTGAGTGAATGTTGAACTGGATTACGTGATATGTGTATCGTGCTCGTGTCATCACATGAAATAGTCATGGTGTTCTATGATATCCCATAATCCTCCAACATCTGATTCATCCACAAAAGTTGCATGCAACAACTCCCGGCGGCTATGTACTCAACTTTTGCAGTGTACAAAGAGATGGATTTTTACTTCTTGCTTAACCAAGATACAAGTGCATAACCAAATAAGAAACACCCACTAGAAGTGCTCCTATATCCATCTGCATCCCAGGCCCAATCGACATCCGAATAGGCAGATAAACGGTCATTAGTATAAAAGGAATACCAAATTCCAAGTGAGAGACTCCCACTAACGTATTTGATAATATGTTTAAGAGCGAGTAAGTGTGACTCTTTCGGGGATGCTTGATATCGCACACAGACTCCAACACTAAAGGCGATATCAGGACAACTAGTAGTGAAGTAGAGAAGACTACCTATCATACTCCGATACAAGGTTTGATCTACGTCCTTTCCTGAAGTATCCCTGCTAAGCTTTGTTAAGGTACCCATTAGTGAACGTGCGAGCTTAGTGGAGTTTAAACTAAATTTCTTCACAAGGTCTCTAGCATATTTGGATTGGGAGATGAACATCCCATCCTCTAGCTGACAAACCTGGAGACCTAGGAAGAAAGTAAGCTCACCTACCATGATCATCTCAAACTCACTCTTCATCTCCTCCTCAAAGTGGTGAGCATGCTGGGAGCACGTGGATCCAAAGACTATGTCGTCCATATAGACCTAGGCAACTAAAATAGCACCGTTATCTCTCCTGATGAACAACATCATATCAACTCCCCCTCTCTTGAAGCCACGAGCTAATAGATAGGAAGTAAGCCTCCCCACCAAGCACGGGGTTCTTGCTTCAAATTATACAAGGCTTTCCTCAGATAGTAGACATGATCAGGGTGCTTAGGGTCTTCAAACCCTTTTGGTTGTTCCATGTAAACCTCCTCCAGTAGAATGCCATTAAGAAAGTCACTCTTGTCATCCATCTGATATAACTTGAAGCTCAGATGATATGTGATGGTAAGTAGTAAGCGAATGGACTCAATCCTCGCAATAGGAGTGAATGTCTCATCAAAGTCTACACCCTTTATCTGTGTGTAGCCTTGAGGGACCAACCTAGCCTTATTTTGGATAATAGTACCAGTCTCATCCACTTTATTCTTGAAGATCCACTTGGTACCTATCACATTTATTTCACTAGGTCGGGGGACCAGTTCCCATATATCATTCTTTCTAAACTGAAGTAACTCATCCTGCATAGCACATATCCAGTGTTCATCTTTAAGAGCTTCCTTATTGTTCTTGGGCTTGACTTTGGACGTGTAGAAAACATGGCTAAAAATTTTCTCTAGTTGAGCACAAGTATTGACCCCCAAGGTAGGATCTCCTAGAATAGAAGTAGGATCATGACTCTTGTGAACCCAAGCAGGCGTGTCCCTTAACTCAGGCATAGGGTCCACTCTGGGTGTAGGAGGCATAATGGGATCATCAGTAGAAAGTGCGTCATCCTCACATAAATGGTTAGAATCAACAAATGCCGGTGATTCGTCATCTTGCACAGTGATGTTTATTGACTCCATAACCTTAGAGCTACTCAAGTTAAAAACCTAACATGCTCTACTAGTTAATGAATATCCTAACAATATTCCCTCGTTGCTCCGAGAGTTAAACTTTCCTAATTGCTCTCTATCCCGTAGGATGTAGCATTTACTCCCAAAGACACGAAAAATATAAAAGGTTGGGCTTCTTTCTAGTCCACAATTCGTAGGGTGTCTTAAGGGTGTGTGGACGAAGGTAAACCCTATTCACCGTATGGCATGCGTTATATTCTCCACTGCCCAAAATATCCTAACAACTCTATGACCTAGAAGCATAGACCTAGCCATCTCTCGAATCATTCGATTCTTCCCCTCAACAATCCCATTTTACTAAGGAGTCTTCACGACCGAAAATTTATGTTTGATCCTGAGGATATCAAAGTAAAGATCTACTATATCTTCCTTAAACTCAATGTCATTGTCACTACGTATTCTATTAATAGTGACTCCGTATTTATTTTGCAGGACGTGGCACTTAGTTGTAAGAAATTCCACAACATCAGATTTCTCTCTCAAAAAACCTAAAATCTAGTAGCGAAAGAAATATCTACCATCATGAGGATATACCTCTTACCACCCAAACTCTCAGTACGAGTAGGACTCAATGGATCCATGTGTATCAGCTCAAGAAATCGTGAAGTGAGAATGGAATTCAACTTCCTGTGGGGACTACGGGCTTGTTTTCCCAATTGACAGGGTCCATAAACCACGAAAGTCAACTTTCCAAGTGTTGGCATGCCATGTACTAGGTCCTCGTTGGCTAATTTCTCCAATTCTCTAAAGTTCACAGGACCTAGACGTTGATGACACAAATCCATAGGAGTGATCATGGCGTTGTTGCAGACAAATAAAGATTTGGGCATAATCCCATAATAATTATCTTCAATCCTCATCCCTTGCAATAGAAGTTTATCGGCTTGATCATACGCATTGCATTCGTACGGTCAAACTTTACTACAAAGTCAGCGTCGCACAACTGGCTAATATTGAGAAGGTTTGCTTTCAAACCTTTGATATACAAAACATCCTCTAGCTTAGGAAATCCTAGTATCTCTATTGTACCTTGCCCTAGTATGCTAGATTTTCTCCTGTCTCCGAAGGTGACTTTACATTCCTTGCAATCCTGTAGGTAGGTAAAAAATGGGACATCACATGTCATGTGTCTGGACCAACCACTATCAAAATACCACTGAGAAGTGTTATGTTCTTTAAGAGCAACATGAACAACAAGGACTTTTGCATCGAGTTTAGGTACCCAAGATAAGGTAAACTTCTGTTTGCCCTTGTCATTGTTGGTTCTAGTCGAAATATTAGAATTGTTCGCTAACGGCATAGAAATCCGTTAGAACTCTTCCATTAAACTCTGGGCAGTGGTGACTAGAAACTCAACCTGCTCTCTAAGATTCGAAAAATCGCTAGTGGCATGTGGTGGAGTAAATGTACGTCGTGTTCGACCCAAAATATATTAAAACTCCCTAAGGTGGCCCTTTCTTTTACAGTAGGTACAGAAGTACAAAGTCATAGGCCGACCTTGGTTTGCTTTCCTTGGTTGAACTCTTCTTCAGGGTTTTTGGTAATGGATATATGGGTTAGTAGTAAACTCGAGAACTAGTTTCGGTGTCCCATGGGACATGGAGGCACCATCAAAACCAATTCCCTTCCTTTCACCAAAACCTAAAGCAAGGTCATGGAGAATCTTTCCCATCTTTCCAGATCTATCCTCAATCTTTACCTTGACCTCTCTGGCTATCTCAAGGTCATGAGTAAGCTGGGATACAAGGGCTTCAAGTTTCTTTCGAGTTTTCATGGAGGTCTGGATCTCACTTGTAAGACTCGCCACTTGCTTGCTCAAGTCCCCTTTCTCTTTGTTTAAACATCTCGCTTTCTCACCAAACTGATTCTCTCTCTATACACAAACTCTATCTCTCTCTCAACATAAATAGTATCTCTTTATTTCAAGGTAGTGGTAATAGAGGACTCTCTATCTCTCTATCTCTCCTAAATCTTTCTCTAAGGAAACTATCCTAAGAGTTAATGTTTTTTTACGCTTTTTAGTTTTAAAAGAATCATCATATAAATCAGCGTACGAGCATCGTAAATCACTCTCGATCTCACTTGTAACGGCGTCCCCCTCACTCACATCGCTTCCACTATCGAGGTGTCCCTGTGAGGTATAATCATCATCGTCGTGAGGTTCACTGTCAGTACTCACATAACTATCCATGAATGCGGTGAAGCTATATTCATGCGGTGACTCATCTCCAGAACCACCAATTCGACCTCACTGTCGTCACTAAGGGAGGCATTAAGAGCAACTTTTCCTTTTCCTTGACGTCACAACCTAGTAGGACACTCAAATGCCTTATGACCTCTATCGCCACACTCATAACATCTCTCCTCGTCTTTCTTAGGCGCGTCCTTTTTATCCTTTTCATTTTTCTTTTCAAACTTATTTTTCTCAAAATTCTTTTTATCTTTGAAATTGCTTTTTTTCTTTAATTTGAGAAATTTCTTGAAATTGTTTGCAAATAAGGCCGAATCGTTTAAGTCAAAATCAAACTCAGAATCAAACAACTCTTCCTCTCTTTTTATAGACAGCTCACCTCTCTTTCTTGCTGACCCCTCACTCTTTCTAGCATGGGCTTTAAGCACTACCCCTATATCTTTTGATTTTATCGTATTAGGAAACATGTCAATTTCCTAAGTCTGGAGGTCTCCTACCAATTCTTCTAATTTCAAACTACTCAAATTTCCTAATGAATTTAACAAGTGAATTTAGGGATAAAACGCTTATGTAGTGATCTTAATATCTTTTTAACTACTCTAGCATCAAAAATATGTTCACCAAAATTGAAACTAGTGTTAACAATATCAGATAAGCATGCATATAATTCATCACAACACTCAGATTCAAGCATGGTGATTGTCTCAAATTTTGTAGTTAAGTTTTGCAATTTTGATTCTTTAACTGCATTAGTGCCTTCATGGGTAAATTGAAGAACATCCCATGCCTCTTTAGACATGGTACACGTCATGATGCGTTAAAAATCATCGGGGGTGGCGTTTTTGGAAACTGCACTAAGCCCACGTGAGTTAAATGTGCTCCATTTAAATTCTTCCTCAGTCCAAGTTGTCACAGATTTTAAAGTAGTTACATTATCTACAGTGACAGTGGGAGTCGTCCACCCTCTTTCACACATAACCCCAACACGTTCAATAATGGCTTTAAAGTTGGATCTCATACGGGCTTTCCAATATGCGTAATTTGATCTGTAAAAAATGGCACTCGATTAAATAAGTTTTCCATTGAAATTGCGTTGTTTTAAAAATCAAATTTTCAACCAAAATTGATATCTAGAAAAATTTTGCGGAAAAGATTACACGGTATAACTGTGTAATAGGCTCTGATACCAATTTGAGAATAACTATGTATGATAAAGATTCGAACAAATTTGCAAATTCCAACCACAAACTTATTTAATTAGAGTAAAATTTTAAACCAAGTTAATTCATCCCCTAAACATCAAACTACGTGTGTGCGTGTGTCAAACCATCATAAACATAAATATGCTAACTCACAGATTTCAGAAAAAATCCCCGAAGGGCAAAACCTTTTATTTAACTATGAGTTAAATCGCAATTTATAATCACAATGAAATCTGCAATTCATTTACCTCGACAAACCTCCATAGACACACAACCTAGAGTCAACAATGGATTCCACACAGCAAACTCACATGAACCGCAGTCCAATCTTCAGCAAAGATCCACATGTAGCAAACCTCAATAACCTCAGTCTTCAGGTGTAGAGACGCACTCCACAAAGATGAAAAATACCAAAGTTTTGCTCTTCGGTTCCAAAATAATTCACACAAACTATTGGGATCTTGTGAATTGAAAATAAAAAAGATCAAAGCCCTAAAAGTGAGAAGACAAAGAATTATGCAAAAGCAGTTTCATCTCTCTTTAAAATCGCAGGTCTTCTAATTAAAAACAAAGTTGGAAAAGCCTTTTTATAGAAAATCTAAGGCGGTGCGTCGCTTGAACGAAACAAGGCTCTCGCTGGAACAAGCTTCGCGTGACATGGCTATGTCTCTTGAATGACAACCACTGTTTCTCGAACGAGCCAGTGTGAAAAAAATATATTTTATGTTTCTGAAAATTCGCCTTAGCACTTAGAAAAATATTTTTGACGAAAAACTTAAAAACTCCGCTCCAACAAGTAGAAAATATTTAATGAAAAATATCCCAACATTCTAAGTGAATTATTAAGGACTTAGAACACAACCTTACCAAAGTTAAACTTGCGGAGGCTTGAATGTTGAAGAACTTGATATTCGGATCCGTCTTGATGCATATGTGATCTTTAACATTCTTCGACATTTGTAGCGGTATACGACATACTTAATTGATAACATAAATTTATAAAATCATGTCCTTACATCTGTCTAGTGACCAAGAGGCGCTTTTGGGCCCCTGTGCACGATTCTGACTTACGAATTGTATTTTACGATCATTTTTTCGAAAAACGTATCATAAACTGTCGAATGGGACCCCAGGACCCTACCGATTGGCACAAGTTATGACAATTTTTTTTTTGCCACTAAATGATTTAGTGGTAAAATTTTAAATATTAGTCACAAGTTTGTTTTACAACTAAAAGTTTTTTTTCTTGTAGTGATTCCGAGAAAAGATAATGAAGATGGAAATGATTATGTTTGCGCTCGAAAATGTAAACAAGATAACCTAATTAAATGGGATAAAAGGAGACTAAGGAATAAGATATGGTTAACTAGTCTCTAGACTCGGTAGATGATGATATAAAATGGTTAAGTTTGAGTATGAGCACATCGCTTGGGAGCATGGCATGGTAGTTGCATTAATACTAGCTAAATAGTTAAACCTTTTTGGAAATTTTCAAAATACATGTTATATGTATAGTATTTTCGTAAAAAAGGTATATCTTAGTATTACCTGCCCTGTTGAGCATTCGCTCACCCCTGTTTTTTATGTAAAAAAAATACCCCCACCCCAAGTACATCGAGTAGGGACGTCGATAAAGATGCAGGTAAAGTTCCAGAGGGCAGTCAACGTAGCTAGTTGCTTTCTAATTTTATTTAAATTATCTTTGGAACATTGGAAATTTGGGACACATAAATATTCTATTCGAGCCTTTGGCCATGTGATATAATAATACGAGGATATTTAATTAGTGTTGTTGATTAAATCGATTTTTTTAAAATAAACCTTGTAAATTAACTTAATCACTTAAAGTAGTCACTTATTTTCTCAAATTAAAATCGGTAATTTAGTCTTTGATAAATGATGCAATTAAAAGGTTTTTCTTAAATAATAAAACTGGACTTTCCCCCTTCCCCTTTAACTCCCTGATTTGTTATAGGTTGACCCAACGGTGTCCCAAACCCCGGTCGGGTTGTTACACTTCAGAATTAATTTGTACTTCAGGTACGTTCAATCCTCCCCCTAACGGCAGGAAGAGTGTCTCAACAAAATAAAGTTGCACATATACGAAAAATACTATATTTTTATTTGGTTCAATAAAGAGTGAATTATAACCACAATATATATACCCTTGTGATAACAATAGTAATAAATAATTTGTAAAAAAGTCACAGGATATCATTTGCAATTTAAAGGCTTATGAAAAACAAATGAGGTGATCAAAATGGTTACTATATAATATCACCTAATTCAACCATGGACCTGTAGTGTCCTGGCAAAGTGTAATTCTACAACAATAAATGTTGTATAGTATAACCCCGTGAATAATGAAATGAGGATTTTACTAGTGTAAGCTTCTGGATTTCAACACTAAAATTAATGCAAAATTACTTTTCATTATTTATTAATATGATACCCATATATTCTAATGCCCAAGAGACAAAGAGAATTTTTTTAGGAATTGCCTTTATATAAGTCATCGCATATGAATTAGCAGGTACCACATAACAACACCACATAGACTCTTCGAGATATTTATGTTCAACAATGGCTAAACCTTTTACTATTACGTACCAAGTCTGAAATATTTATGGTTTTCATAATAGTGTGAGTTGTTCATTGTCTGCTAAACAAATGTCATCATATGATGACCGTTCACAATTGCCACTTTTAAGAGACAAGATTGATTATGAAAGTGAGTCCAAATATAGAGATGCTTAACATTACAATAATATATTTTACGATCAACCTTTCGGTGACCAAACTTTAAGAAATGAGAGTATTTAAAAAAATCATATTAAGTTTGGTAACAATTAATCTTTGAATGCTTAATGATCTCAACAAAATTTCATATTTGAGGATATATATCGTTTATGAAAAATAATCCAAAGATATATATGCCTAAAAATCACGCATTTTGATTACTTTGTATCATCAGAAATCATAATTAAATCATTATACTTCAAGCACTAAAAACCTTAATTATACGAATATCAAATGAGAATGTATATTAAAAGAAGGAAAATTTGAATAATTAAAGTAAAAAACTTTTGATGAATCAAAAATTTTATACTCGTATCATATGTTATGGACTTCAAGCTTGAAAACAAGAAAATTTAGGCTTCAAATATATAAGAAGGCAATAAACCTTTAGCTTCCACCAAAAATTAGAGCTTAGACTAATATTGATCATTTTTTTAAGTATGTAATAAATAAAAGTAATAGTTGGTGATATGTTATGAATCACGAAAGTAATGATGACAAATATTCTTTATGAAAAGTACAGAGAATTTCAGATTCTCTATTTAATGTCACATGTATACGAATCTTCGGGTTCATATATATTAAAAAGTTAAAATCTAGGACTTCCGGTTTTACATTAAAATAATTCACAAAGTGCCTAGTGCGAATTATGTATAAAACTTCAAGTTTTTATCATTTGTATGTGAGAACTTTTGGTTCTACACAAATAGTTGAATTTTAAGTTCAATATTACTAATGTAAAATGACATGAAATTCTCTACCCTTTTGTATCAAAACTTCATGTTTGATTATGGGGTAAAAATGCGAGAGAATCTTACAAACAAATGCCAAATAATTTTTATTAACTCACACCAATAATAATCCAACATCTTTATTAAAAAAATGAGGGGCATAATTTTTCACTTCCTAAGGCTCCAATGTCTATTAAATAAATGGAATGTAAAAAAGGAGTTAAAATTAAATGCCATTAAAAGTAATTTAATATTAAAATGAAGGGAAGCACCAAGAGGCAAAAATGATAGTTAAAGGCACACTTAACCATTAATAGAGTATTTAAAAAGAGATTTCATTTAATAAAGAAAATGAAAAGCCAATAAGTTAAAAAGATATGTTTAAATATTCAATTCATTTTGAAACTAGTCCCCAAAAAATATTTTATGGAGCTTCAAGTCCAACTTATAAATAAATTTTAAAATTCACACCCCGTGAATAATCAAAACTTCAAGTTTTGATTTATGGTATATTTTATTGGAGCTTCAGGTCCATATATTTTATATCCTAATGAAAAATAATATTTTGTGAACTTCTGGTCACAATAATGAATATGGATCTTCATATAAAAATAAATGATAATTGAGGGACTCTTGGTCTATACCCTTTCAATTTAACAATCAAAACTTTAGATTTGATTGTGATATATTTTCTTTTGACACATTATGTCCAAATAATTTACATACTCCAAGTCCCAAAATTTGAACGGAGAGAATTCAATTTCCATATTTGAATAATTATCGGGAACTTTCGGTTCCAAATGTAAATAATAAGGACAACTTCATTTCATAACATTAAATATTTAAGGAATTTAAATGCCCTGCCCAATTATATCCAAACTTCAAGTTTGATAAGGGATAAATTTATTTAAAACTTTAGGTCCAAACTATAAATGCTCAATATCCTTACCCTTATTATATTAATAATTATGGGAAGTTCTCTCACAAGGTTGAGGTTGGAGAGGTGACAAAAGCTTCCTTTGAAGCTGAAAAGAAGTCAGTTGTTGCAGCATGTCAGGCTGAAAAACAAATGGCAGCTGCCAAGATGGAAGTTGTTGATAAGGTAAGTTTTGTGGCTGAGGAAAAGCTTAATAAGTTCGTGAAGTCCCTTCGTCTATCTGAGGTTAAGTGCATTGACTCTGAAAATAAGGTCACGATCAATGCTAATAAGATAGTTGATCTTGAAGCCCAGTTGTCCTCCTTTGCGCAGAGTCATACTGAGGTCATGAAAAAGGTTGATGAAGAACATCTCAAGGCCTTGAAAAAAGTTGTCTAAGAGGTCGTGGACAATTTAAAAACTTCTAAGGACTTCTAGTTGGGCACAAATAAAGCTTACATCCACGGCTACAAGGAAATTAACATAAAAGTGGATAAGAACTTTCCTAATGATAAGGATACAATGTTTGTCTAGAGGCTTGATGATATTATTCATAATCAGTGTGAGGTTGAGCTTATATAGGCCAAGGAGAGATGTTTTAAAAATATTGACATGGCTCGTCAGCGAAAGGACAAAGATACTAAGACTACCTTGGAGGTGGGTGGAGAGGATAAAGAAGAGGAGGAGGCTTATTGAACTAATATCGTGAATTTTATTTATACTTTTTATTTCATATTGCAACCTCTGTATTTTGTAGTCTCTAATGTCTCATGTAATGAACTCATCATTCTTATTACTAATAGAATATTTTCCTTTTATCTTATATCCTCTATGTGTAATCCGTGGCTTCATATGTAATGAACTAATGTTCATCTTGAATATTTTCTTTGTTGATGTGCTGGATTAGTTCCGCGGCCTTAGTATCATGCCATGTCGCAAATTTACAAGTTAAAACTCCACAGTCTGTGGGGCATGACTTCCCCCAAACCTTTGGTCCTGGCATGTTACCATTTATATCCACAACATTTAAATAATAGTCTTATTTAACACGGTCGCGAATTTTTGCATGAAGTTTGAATAATAAGCCATTTTAAATCCCTTATAGGGACTTTAGGCTAATATCTTTAGTCCAAAACATCTCTAGTCTTCCTCACTCCACTTTCCATATAATTATGGTATAATAAGTTCATAACCAAGGACAAATGGCTTGTCTCCACTATTTTGTAAGTGAATGTGTGTTATTTGGAGCTTCCCCGAGTCCCTTTCAATAGAGGCTCCCTCCTAGCAGGTTAATCGCATTCTTGGAGGACCTGATAAGACCCATTAGAACGAATTTTTTGTCTTCCTGATCTTAGCAAAGTACTAAGTTTAAGCTTTAAATCGAGATATGCTTCTTATGACTTAACTTTTTCTTTTTAAGATGAAGTCATATTTGTCTCTTAGATCTCTAGTTCTCCTCGTAACAAGAGATTTTCCTCATAGGAGGGACCCATAATGATATTATCTAGTAAAAATGAATCTCCCCATAAGAGTCTTATATGGAGGGGTTCTAATATGGATAAGGGTACAAAAATAAGCAAACCACTATTTTAAAAAATTTCAAATATAAGTTCAATTAAACATATTAAACCAAATTAAACTTAGCACCAATAGACCGATTGTTATGTTAAAACGATTAACTAATTTTATCTTAACCAAAAACAAGCATCTAGGTCATAGTAAGATAAAATAAAATCAATCACACAATACGTCGATGTACAAGGAAAACACACAATGGGAAAAAAACTCAGATATCCCTGTCATAAAAAATTCACTATGTACGAAATTAAAATTGATACGATAGTAGACTTAGAAACTACCTTGATGCCCTCGCAAGCCTTGATGTTCATCGTCCCTCAGCCTTTACCCTACTGACACGTAGGAGTCCACCCGTGAAGCTAATGTAATGTGTGAGTCCACACACACCTCGGTATCCATCGAGTAGGCTCAAAAACCATATATGGATCGGAACACGGAGTCTACTTCTTCTTAATCGCAACACCACAACACGGAGTCCATTGTGTGTGAATAACAAACAAGGTATGAATTCCACCGTACGAAACTATCCTCAACAATATGAATAGAATAAACCTTCTTGGTACCCAGAAAGGAGATCTCAAAACGTACATAAATATGAAGCTTGGATCTTAAACAATATGGATGAAATGAGGGTTTGGAAGCCTTTGGATATGTATATGAAATCAATTTCACCAAAACTCTCTTTAAAAACTGATGTGAGGACCCCTTTATATAGAAAGTACGCTTTTTGAGGCGGCATAAATTTCAAGGACTCATTCGAACGAAAACAAAGATTCGTTTGAATAAAAACGCAATCTCATTCGAACCAAACAAACACTAGTTCGAATGAATATTCAAATCTCGTTCGAACATGCTTCGAATGATATTTTTCTTATATACATAAATTTCTCATTTAATGTTCATTTGAAGGACATTCTAATGACATTCTCATCTAGTTCGAATGAACACTGTAAAGTCGTTCGAACAAATTAAAGCCAAAAAATATTTTCCTTTTAAAACCCTTTCAAGAAATCCTCAAAATAATATTTTATAAAGACAACACCCAATTATAAATATCCAAGGGCAAAAAATATATGCATTCATACCTGAGAGATCCTTGAACGTTGAAGACGAACCATGGAACGAAACATGACAGGATAATGTAGGAGATCTAACCTGACCTCTACATCTTCAATCAAACATGTCATAGGCTTGAAAGGGTAAACACACTCAATTCCTAACCTATGACTCAAAGATTTTATCCAAACACGGAATAAACCAAAATACACAAATTGACTTGATTCAAAAATTTGTCTATAAAAATATCCCCCTTTGGCTATTTCGGGAAAAAAAAGCTGTGGATGATCAACCTCTCTGAAAGACTCAATCTCTAACCCCAAAAGGAAAAAGTACATACACTTGATAGACTCACGTCGAGTAGTTTTTCTGTTGTGTAAACTTCTCCACATCGCTTCAAAAATGCAAATTTAAGCACACATTCAAATTCAAAGAGAAAATATAACAATATAAATCCGTATAAAAATAAACTTTCCCCTTTGTCTAATAATCTCCACCTAAGTTAGGACGTCTCCCTCTAAGGTAAAAATATCCCCCGGACTATAAAGTTTGAGATACCATATCTCCCATTTTTTGTTCAGGAATAAACAAGAATAAAGATGCATAATAGAATATTTATCACGAATATAACCATTTCTCCCCCTAAATGAAACAAAAGTAGGCATACAGAAAAAACACATATATCATACAGTGGTGTAAAGTGAAACAAGAAATGATAAACACAACGAGGTAGCACAAGTACAAATAATCCAAAGAATGAACAAATAATACCAATTTTGATACAAAAATTGAAGCACAAGATATCAGTATGGTCATCAAGCATGCCAATTTGAAACCAAATGAAACTCAAAGACAAAACATATGGCATACACAGATTAAATGCAGATGAAAAAGACTCAAAAATTAATAATACCATATATATATATATATACCAATGATACGCATGCATAAATATATAGGAATAAACACTACAAACAGGACACAAAACACATAAGTTTCCATACTAGCATAGTCTCGACGTGTCTAAACAAAGGTGGTACAGAGTGAAGGGGCGTAAACTAGCAACAAGTGAAATATGAACCAAAAATCAAAAATCTTTAAGGAGTTCTATTTGACTGCGTTAACTTTAATAAACAAAGATTTAGCCTCATAGTGACAGATAAAGTGAACTCATAACGGACAAAGAAACATAGTGTGCACTGACCTAGATAATATTGATAATTCTCAAATCAATAACGTCAAACATATATTAACTAGGACTCGTTGTAAAAACACATTGATCTTCAACTTATAACACCCTCAAAATTAGATATTCAATCTTTTTTTTCTCTCTCTCATTTTGAAGATACCAATTTATTTAAAGAATCAATGAAATAAATTTTGTCCTTTGCAATATTTTCTTTTCATTTGCCTCTTAGATTTTTTATAGGCTCTTGCCAATAATGGCCTTTCATGCAAGGAAGATTACTCCCTTTGTTTCCCTTCCCGTGCACACTCATATTTTCAATAAAGCAACAAACTCACGGGCAATGATTCTTACATGCACAAATCCTCCAATCAAATATATATGTATATGACAAGATTGTTAGGAGAACACCTCACTTATCTCATGTAATATATGAAGTTAAAATCCAAAAGAGCCCGTGCATGTGTGTGTGGAGGCATATACAAAGTGAATCCATTAAGCAAATTAAAGTTAAACTACTCAATGCAAGCATGATTAAGAACAATCTAAGCGTAGAAAATCATAATAAAAAGTTCTAGCCACATGGATACATGGATTGAAGTGGATTCAAACACACCGATATGCCTCACAAAAAGTGTAAAACTAAACTACATATAAATAAAAATGTTTTTAATTTTTTCTTAAAATATTTTTCCAAATAAGACACACATGAAAACTAAACTCAAAAGACAAATAAAATCTTTTTGCAGTTTTCATTAAGACTCAATAAATGCAAAAAAAATACAAAAGAGTCAAACATTATACAAATATCAATAACATAGATCACGAATTACAAATGTTAGTGTATGAAAACATGAAAATACAATCAACCATTAAATTTAGCATGAGAAGTATCATGTGCAAATATTTGAAAATCAATAAATCTAATATTTAACACCTCTAAATCTATTTTTCTAACCCACATAGGTGAAACGCGATGTTCTTGCATGTAAGGAATCTTGGTGACACTGGACTTAGACTTCTTAGGGCCTTTTTCTAAGATCAAATAAAAAATTCCTAAGGTAACCTTTCATATCACAATGTGTTCATGTGAAAAAAATACAAGGAATGTTTCCTAAGGGTCGACTTTTTCTAATGCCCTTGGCTATAGTCGAATCTCTCAAAAGCATGGTCTTTACTTTAGTAGTGAAAGCATTTGGATCATCGAACTCAATCCCATAATTGTCATATTTGATTCGAATGATGTCTAACATCTTATCCAACTTTACTGACCTATACTCCAAATCAAATTTGACACTAATAAAGTATTTTAATCCCTCTTTTAACTCCATAATCCTAAACTCGAGCAAATGACAAGACTCATTAAAAACTAGGGAGTCCTTCTTCAAAATATCCATCAAATCACGAAGATCTCTCTCTTCCTCAACAAACGCGAGCTTCTCCCTAAGAGTTTGCTCATTTGACTTAAGATCCTTAATAAATATACTCTCATCATTCCCTATAACACGTACTATCCACATAGTTTCCAAATTTAAGTTAGCCTTTTTTAATTTCTTCCGCTCCACATAAAACACTCAAAAGGCAACTTGAAGTTTACCTTCTTCTTCTTCACCCTCGCTTCACTACCACTCACTTGGCAATCACAGACCATGTCTCAGAACCATCATGAAGATAACTATCTTCATCAAAATACTTTTCATCAAGGCTCACATGACTAGCCATGAACGCTATGTAGTTGCACTCAATAAGGGAATCAGATTCCTCTTTCGATTACTATCACTAAGGGTAGCATTGTATGCCTTCGGCTTTTTACCTTCCTTCCTTATCTTAGTGGGACATTCAGCTGCCCTAATTTCATAACCCTTACACCCAAAGCATCTAACTGACTCATCCCTTTTAAAATTATCATTACGATTTTTAGGGAATTATATAGCCTTATTAAACTTTATTTTCTCAAACTTTATTTCATCTTTCGATTATTCTTCAAACATGAGAATTTTTTTTAAACTTCTTTGTAAACTGTGACACCTCACCTAATTAAATATCGGGTGATCAGTCCTTTATTAAATTATAACCAAGGTGAACGGTTGGTTCATTCTTAGCATCATTGTCGCAAAAAATAACTTTTTCAATTAAACACCCTAAATAATTAAGCTAAGTGACAAACCCATTTTAAGACATCAATTTCCAAATTTAATTTAAAAACCAACATTTAAAATCTTTCATAATCCATAGTTTAAGAATCACCCAACAACTATACTGGTACATATAATCCAAGCAATTTAAGCATCCAACTAATTAATTCCAACTTTAAAACTTCAAAGGAAAAATATCCCGACAGTAAAAATCTCAAAGTATGAATAATGGAAATAAATGAGTCACAATCTCTGATAAAACCAACTAAATAATGGAAAAGGGCGACACATGCCCTACTGGATAAAATAAAACTAGAAGTAGAATCAATAATGAGATCGTCTAAGCAAGAGGCCTGCAACTCCCACCTAAGCTGCAGCACGTTCCTTCCAAAGGATCCTATGCAAGACGGCCCTGTGGCTGGGCACCTGTAATATATACATATATATACAAGAGAGAAGAGAAAAATAGGAAACGGGTCAGAGCCCGATTGTAAAACAGTTTAAAATTAGTTTAGAAAGTATTTAAAATGCTTATCGGCTAATGCAACAATCATATTAGTGCGGCACTCTCTTGACAAATTCTCACCTCTCTTCTAATGTGCACATCTACCGCACTACTACCCCCAACAGTTTAACTTAACTTAAGTTACTCACAAGGTTTCATGCCGACAATTGCTAGTGTTAAGAAAATTAATTTTATTTAAAAGCAAAGTCCTCACATAAGCCTCATTTGATTATCAAGTTTCTCAGTATTGCCTCAAACTTTTCAAACACTTATATCCAAGTTGAAATAATTATTCATTATTTACCTACCTTTAGTCACAGTAGATATTTCCCAAATTTTAAGTTTATATATATATATATATATATATATATATATATATATATATACTATCGGCACCCCACATAAAATTTATGGTGCGGGCATACTCTGCTATCAAGTCCCCATATCACTCGTATTAAGGGAAATACTAGTTCAGAATCACTCTTGAACCGTATTAACACAAAACACATACAAATTGAGGCGAAGCATAGTTCCAAGTCACTAAGAGGTCAGCACATACCCTCACGTCTCTTAGGACCATCTGACTATCGATCCGATAGCCTGTACTAAGGATTCCTATGTTCTAGGGTACAAGTCAATATCCCCCATAAAGGTCCCATCGAGATAAGACTATCCCAACACGATAACCTCAATGATAGCAAGTAACGCGGGCATGATTTTTACACGTATATAGTATATGCATAAATACAGTCATATATGTATACTATCATTCCCATTTCAAATTTAGGTACACCCACGACCCATACTTATGATATTTATTCTTATTGCACATTACTAGATTATCCCGTATAATGGTTCGTCTCTTTTATTTTTATTTATGGGATTATTCCGACTTATTTCGTAACACTCGTGAAATCCTATCTTCATAAGTATAATTTCAGTATGTACTCTTTTATTTTAATGATGTACTTCCTTATGAGTCTCACCCTTTAAACACATGTTCCCACTATTTCTTAAGTGTAATTTACTCCATGTTAACCCTGATTTAGTCTTACTTGAAATGCTCCATTTTTATCAACTCCTACTGGTCCTCTTTATCTCCCAAAATGTTTTAATAAGAGTGTCCAAAGATTACTACTCATTTAAATTGAAATCAACCATTTAAAAAAAGGAAGTATGAGTCTGCCAGGAAGGGTCGATCGATCTATGGCAGGAGATTGATCGATCGATCCATCGATCGGTCGATGCTCTAAGGTCGATCAATCGATCAAGCAGTTATGGCGAAACAGCATAATTACCAGTTACGGAAATATTCTTCCAAAATCATCCAAACCAACATATTTGACTTCCAAACTCCCAAAAATTTATACTACAGTTGTTATATCACCAAACAATTGATATTCTATTTAAGACATGAGAATTTTCATCAAGTTTAACGAATTAAAAGGGCCACAATCCATAAAAATATCAAGAACCCTAATATTCTTTGTTTAGTTTCTTCCCATTCTTTCCCAGATTTTTATACTCCTAATTTAATAAAACTTCATGGTTCAACCTCTACATGTGAATTTGATTTCCAGAATACGTCTTTTACATATACATCATGCAAATTCGAGTCTCCAAAATAGGTTTTTCTTTCACAAAAACTAGTCCAAATCAACCCTAGACTAATATCATTGAAGCATTAACTGAAATAGAGCAAGATAGATACTTGCCTGGGAATTCCTGGCTCTGATTTGTGGAAAAATTGGTGTGGTTGTGATCTTCGTTGCGCGATCTAAAGTTTGGTGGCGACGGCGGTGCGAATGGTGGAGTTCTTGGCCTAGAATCCCTTGGAAAGCTCCTCCTCTTACTCTCCATTGGCCGTCTTTAGTTTATGGTTATTCTAACCCTAGAAGATGACTCTTATTATCAAATATACTCTTAGAAATTTCGTGAGTTTCCATGCCCAAAACTGTAAAATGTCTAAAACGCCCTCCCGGGATGTTAATTAGGCTTAAAAACGCCCCGAGACCCAAACTAAACCCCCGGGTACATTATTTCGACTATCTCGACCCTTTCGGACACATTGATGCACTTAAAATTACCATATGGGTGACTTATAATTTATTCACTTTTAATAATTCGAATTTAATCCCGACACGACATAAGCGCTTCCCGATAAATTTCCAAAATTATCAAATTAGATTCTCGTGATAATTTTACTAAATTCAATTACACCACTTACTTTAGCAATAAAGTAATTTACAATAAAATTCCAATAATTACTAACTCTCATCACGCTAGTAAGTATTTAAATGTTTTTCCGGGGTATTACACAAACATAGACGTATAATCATAATCGATGTCAGAATCATCATCCTAAATAAGTGTTTCCTCATTTTGGGCTTTCAAATCAATGCCATTATCTTTCCTCATCTTTTTGGAGTTCATAGGTTTGAAGATCACCCACAAGCTCTTCAAATTTTGTAGAGTACCCAAGGAATTAAAAACAGTCATTTTAGAATTAAATCTTTCAGGTAAGGACTTAAGATTTTCTTGACTATTAGGGTTTCATATATTCTCTCTCCTAATTTAATAGACAAGTTCACAATATCATATAATCCAACATAGAACTCATCAAATGATTCACTCTCCTCCATCCTAATGGATTCAAACTGAGTGGTAAGATTTTTGAGTTTGGAAGCCTTAACATCACTAAATCCCTCATGGGTTATTTATAGTATATCTCACGATTCTTTGGATGTCTCATGCGTCAAAATATGACAAACTCCTCCGGTGTGACTGCAGAAAAACTGCATGAGCTATAATTATTAAGTTTATGGTCATCCTCACTCCAACTTTCTACAGGTTTAGGGACACGAAGTTCACATACTAAAGTCATGGGTGGGGTCCACCCCTTAATAACAGTTAACTAACTCGCTCATCTATAGCCTTAAGTGTGATCTCATACGCGCTTTCTAGTACGTGTAATTAGACCCATCAAACATCGGTGGCCTAGAAAGCGACTGTCCCTCCATATAAAAATTGCCTGAATTCATGCTTAAATAAAATATAAACGCCCGCTATGATAGCACTTAAGAGTCCTATAGGGAGGGGTTCTAATATGGAAAAGGGTACAAAAATAAGCAAACCACTATTTTTGAAATTTTCAAATTTAAGTTCAATTAAACAGATTAAACTAAGTAGCAATAAATCAATTATTGTGTTAAAATGATTAACCAATTTTATCTTATCCTAAAATATGTATTTAGTTAATAACAAGATAAAATAAAATCCATCACTTAACAAGATGATGTTCCAGGAAAACTCACAACGGGAAAAATATTGGATGACCCAGCCATACATAATTCACTATGTACGAAATTATAAAGGACACGACAGTAGAGTTACACAACAACCTTGACGCCCTCACAAGCCTTGATGATGTTCATTCCTTAGCCTTCACCATTGGCATGAAAGATTCCACCTGCGAAGCTGCCACAACGTGTAAGTCCACACACGCCTCAGTATCCATCGAACAGGCTAAAAAATCATCTAAGGATCGGAACATGGAGTTCGCCTCTTCTTCACCGCAACACCACAACACGGGGTCCACCGTATCTAAATAATAACTAGGGTATAGATTCCACCGCATAAAATTATCCTCAATAATATAAAGAGCATAAACCTTCTTGGTGCCCAAAAATGAGATCTCAAAGAATATATAACTATGAAACTTGGATCTTAAACAGGATGGGTAAAACTAGGGTTTTTGAAGTCTTTGGATACGTATATAAAATCAATTTCTCCAAAAAATCTCTTTAAAAACTGATGCTAGGACCCCTTTATAGAGAAAATACATTCTTTTAGGCGACAAACATTTCGAGGACTCGTTCTAACAAAAATAAAGGATTGTTTTATCAAAAATTCAATCTCATCCAAATGAAAATGCAATCTCGTTCGAAACAAATAAACACGCGTTCAAACGAACATGCCAATATCATTCGAACATGCTTCGAACGATATTTTTATGATTTACAAAAAATTCTCATTTGATGTTCCTTTGAAGGTCATTCTAATGATATTCGCATCTCGTTAGAACGAACACTATAAAGTCTTTCGAACGACTTAAGATCAAAAAATATTTTTCTTTTAAAACATTTTCAAAACATCCCTCGAAATAATATTTTATAAAAACAACATCCCCACGAATAAAAAATAAATGCATTCATACTGAGATATCCTTGAATGTTAAAGACAAAAGTGGCATGAAACATGACACAGTGATGTAGTCGATCTAACTTGGCTATTGTATCTTCAATCAAACATGTCATGGGATTGAAAGGATAAACACACTCAAGTCCTAACCTAAGATTCAAAGGTTTTATCCAAACAGAGAATAAGCCAAAACATACAAATTTACTCGATTTGGATATTTGTCCTTACACTTTGTAACCTTTTAATGACCTTTGGACTTAAATGTTCGTGGCAGTTTGATGAACCTTCCTTTGTTGTTGTTTTAAGATATTGGCAATTGGTGGCAGATTTAATGAAGACTTGTGAACATAAATGTATAGGAAATGAGTTAATTGTAACTTTTCATTAATTAATAACTTTTAAGGAGTACATAATTATTTTGGCCTATCTGTGGCCTTACAATAATTGGAAACATATACTTCAATAAAAACCCTCCTTTAAATCCTTATTGGGATGTGATTTCCTCAGCTTCTTAATTTCAGGTTGTGTCCTTGATGAATCTTCTCATCCTTCCTTGTTTATTAACCTTTAAGTTTCATTCTTCAATCTAAGTTAATTGTTGATTGTGTGGTCGTGGTCAATATCGAACTCACACTACTTTTTTGCCTTACTTTTTTCATGAGGAGTCTTCATTTTAGGAGGCCACATAAGGAATTTATCCTCCTTGATGCTAGAAAAATAGTCTTTAATTCAAAATTAAGTTGAGTGAATCCTCTAAACTACCATTCTAAGCGGGTCTCATGCCTTCTTGTGTTCTTTACTTTTGTCAGCTTTACCACCACTTGCTTTCCTTTTAGGGACTTGTTAAAGGTTGTGGAATCTAGCATCAAAATCCTTTGGCTATGGAGGTTAATATGTCTCTGGAGTGTTTTTTGACCCTCGTATATATGGTTGATACATGCCATGAGGTGCGTAATATCATCTGTTTATTGGCTTCTTGAGATGCCTTCCATGAGGGATTTTTTTCTTCCAAATTATTAGTTCTTATAAATATATTTTTCCTTTTTTCTGAGATGAACTAAATAGAATAAGTAATCCAATAATCATAGTAAATGTATAACAACAATGCAACAAAGATAATATCATAGGGAAGTTCGATTCCACAAAAGGCTTCGACCTATAAGCCATTAATGATGAGTCGTGGTTATATTCCTTCACAAGGAGCTTTTCGTGCAACACTATCCAATACGGTTTGTTCATAGGTCTATTACATCTCTTGGACACTTTTCCAACACATGACCTTGGATAAAATATTAATTCAAGATATGCAAAGTTAATAACTTACCTTAACATATTTCGAGAGGAAGACTTTTTGGGGTTTTGCCCACTAAATCATCGATTATCAATCGTTAGACCTAGTCTCATACAATTTAACTTTACCCAAAAATCTTAAACATATTATGGATTTTTAGGCATTTTAGGACATTATAGGTCTATGGAGAAAGAACTTTTTATTCAAAAGGTTGAATATGCCAAAACTAGAGGTTTCAACTTTCAACAATTATAAATAGGCCACCACACTATCATTTGAACTGAAAGGTTGTGGATATCTAAGTCATTTTAGGGAAGAAGAGAAGATTATATCCCAAACTTAGCCAAAATATGATTTTTAACCCTAATCACTAGGCTAAAGAGCCTTTTGAGTGTCAACTTAAGGCATATTTTATCCTTATGTGCAAATAAAGATAGTTCTAGCAACACTTACCAATTATCTAGGTTTAATTGTTACTAAATTACAAGAAAAACATAATATATACTCATCCTTAGTCCCATGTCAATCTATGGTCATAGCATGTTAAGTATTTCTGTAAATTTTTTATAAGGGGGCATCCTTGAAGGATGAAAATATGCCAAAAAAAGTCTCCGCAAAACATATCTAAAAAATATATAAACCCTAATTAGGGTTTCTATGAATGTTTAGGTCCGGCCCTAGAATTTTACTAATAATATGTAGTTCCATAGATCCCTATGGATAAAATAAGGCATTTTGGACCTATATTATGAGAAACTCAGTTGAACATATTGGTTACCACAGACGACACCAAACAGTTAATGCACAAAAATGAATCCACTAATGTAAATCGTTCCATTCAATCTATACTAAACAATCAAATTATAAAATGATTAAAAAAAGGGGATATAAATAGAGAAATACACAAGATTTAGAGTGGTTTAGTTATAAAATGAGCCCTCATCCACTTTATATCACTATTCTCATTAAATTTATGCTTATAAGTACATATCTTGCCTCAAGGGCATACAAATAAAGATTGTGAGGATAGAATATGAATGTAACATACTTTTATGTATTAGAGGCCAAGGCCTTGAAGGAGGTCACGACTATATTATTTTGGGCTTGCCTAAGTAGGTGACTGGAGTGATATTCAGGTGTAGAAAGAAGCTAGAGAGAATTTGAGAAAGTTTGGATGCTCTATTGTTGCTTATTAAATGAGGAATAATCACCTATATTTACAGGCATTGGTTGGAGCCCCACGTTCACTGTTCATGTGACTTACAGATAATGGTGAATCTTTCTAGAAGGTGAAGAGGTGGAAGTCCTTTAGTTGAGTTGTAAACTCCTCGACCTATTATGAGGATATAAGTCTGAGGAGTAAAGTCCATGACTATAATCATATATATGGTTGGGGCCTCATCTAAGGACGATGCCTTTTGTACGTACTTGGGTACATATTTACGTATTTGTGCATATCGCCATTCCCCATGTCCATTAGGTATTCGGGGATATATTTGGGTACAACAATGTTAATTAAATATTTTTTCCCCTTACTAATGGATTTAAACATAGATTATAATCATTAAAATGTTGGGTTTTGATTTAGAAGTGATTAGATATCACAAAGGGGTGTTTTGGAGGTGTTACGAGCTTTGGAATGGTCTTTAATGGCAGACTGGGGTCTTAAAAATCCTAACTTGTGGGATGGGTGAAAAGCAGCATCCTAAAAGGCATGCCTAGGCTTGAGGCTTTGGCAAAATGCCTCGCCTTAAGTTTTTTACGCCTTATTCCTGGTAAAAGGCTTAAGGTGTAATTTTTTTTAAAACAAAAACACTTTAGTGAAATGATATCGCCTTTTAAAGACTTTTGTTTTAAACCAAACCAATGTCTCATTCAAAATAATCAAAAGATAAATTGTATCACAAACCTCTTTGCCTCTCGTCCAAAAAAAACATGCGTTTTTTCCTTTTTTTTCTTAGTATTTAAAAAAATAGTACTTTAGTTTGCATATATTCAAACCTATTTTAAGGTATGTACCATTTTAGTATTTTTAATACCCTTGTTATAGTTAAAAATGTTAAAATATATTAAAAAAGGACTAAGCGTCTTTTTATGCCTAAGTCCCGCCTGCGCTTCTAAGGTTCAAGGCTTGGCCTCTAAGCCTCAGTCACGCCCCGCATTTTTTAGAACCTTGGTGAGAAGAAAAATGAAACTATGTCATTGTTAGTGCATTATCCTTGTACGCGATGTCGTGCGTATAACCATAAAAACAAAACTGTGCGCACAGATTTAGGCATAAAGTACTAGGCAAGGACATTACGCACACGACCTTAAACAGGCCCGTGCATATGGTTACTAACATAAATTAATTTATGTTGGTTCTTATCAGGGTTTCTTGTTAAGGGTAAGGATAATGTAGGAAGGTGTTTGGATACTATGTTGTCTTTATTGTATTAAAAGCAATAAAGGAATTAATACTATGTTGTCTTTATTGTATTGAAAGAATTAAAAATGTATATAGGTTATGGTTTTGGGTTTTGGGTCTAATTTTGGATATATGTATTTTAACATGTACAGTTAGGATGACATGGATTTTAGTGTAAATTTCTATGAATATACACAGGTTTCGGGTATCACTTGTGTTAATGATTACGGGTATGATTATGTATGTTAAACTTAAGTCAAGAGGTATAAATAACGAATTAATAATGTCAAAATGCACACTTGTGGTGGGTTAGTCATAATGAATAAATAATGATTAATAATATAGTCTTATTGTATGTTCCTTGATGATGGATTGGTTTAGAATAGTTAAACACTTCATATAGCTTAGGGTAGGGGACTGAGTTGGTTGATTACTCGATTGTAGGATGGTTAAGGTTTGGCTTAATTATGCAAACTATATAACGAAAATAGTTGGCTGAAAACTCTGTGATAGGGAGGTTTAGAGTTGGTTGAGTACTCTGTACTGACATAGGAATTTATATTATGTTGTATACCTGTAGCATAGGGTGGTTATGGAGTTGGACGATTGGTATATGGGGGGATGGTTTAGTTATATGGTTTGGTACTTGTATGTATATTTGAGTTGGGTTAATGTTGAATGGTAACTAATGTGTATATATGAGCTGAGTTAGTTTTATACGAAAACTAATATGTATATGACAGGTTGGGAGTTATTGGCACGTGCTTAGAGAGCCTCGTACTATCAATTTCGATTAATGATCTAGCTAGACAGAAGTGTTTTAGGGGGTTCCTTATTGGATTTCATTCATGAGACGTCCCACGCACGGAGCTTAGTTTATCGGGAGTTAGGATATATTGGGCATGATTCTTAGTAAGTATCTAGTGGTATATTCTATGGAGGCTAGTATTTATATATTTTTTATGGGTATTATGTACCCGATTACGGAATGGTAGTGTGTAAACATAGTAATGGTTAATGTTTACTTGGTTTTGGTGTAGATTACTGGTTGCGTTATAGCAATAGACTTGCTATGTTTTAATATTTATGCAAGATAAAAATTATAGTAGGGATGGTAGCCTTCGTATATTAAGCTTAGGATGGTACATATAGTTAAGGGTGACTCGAGTTAGAGGAAAAGTGAGGTATATTAGGTATGAGTGTAGACGGGGTACGACAGGATGTGTAAATGGGTCGCATTTTATACTGTTTAAGTAATATATCTATTTCTTGCAACTTTCAGGCTCTGACCCGTTTATATTTAAAAATATATTCAAGGTATTCTTAGGCAAGAGAAATAGGGATGAGCAACAGAGTTGAGAGTCAAACTTGCACGTGTTAGATATTCAGTTCTTTATCCTTATAGTAGGATTACTATTTCATTTCAGTTGACATTCTAGTTATTTAATATTTAGAGTTTTTATTTATGGGTCGTGGTGATTCCAAGTTATTTACATTTTAGTTTAAGATTGTTTAATATTATGAAGTTTTATTACAGTTGGTGGATTCAATTTTGCTTCGGCGACTCTTTTATATTTTTTATGTCATTTATCTACATGTCTCATTACTATTATGTCGTGGATAGTTTTAATTTATTGCGATTTTTATTTATCGTTGATGCTAAGAATTGTATAAATTACATAACACGCCATATCTTTGGCGTATCGTTCCTATCAAATGGTATGTGGAAAATAGGGGTTGTCACACTGATCAGAAAAGGATCCTCATATTCAATCAATAAACCACCCTCCTTCATTACCATTTTTTTTGGGTAAGAGTCGAATATCTATTATTTTCGTTCATTCTCCCCGAGTCAATCCATAAAAGAGAACAACATAGAATTTGGATTCACTAGTGATCTATAGATTGATATGTCATTTCTATAAAGAAGAAAATATCATTTTATCTTGGGAGGCTAGAGTTACTCAGACCTTGGGCACCAATGAGGGGACGAATCTGTCTTAAGAAAATTGTGTGAAACACAAGGCTCAACATCAATTTCCTCTGTATGGTCTGTAAGTTTTTGGTGTGCTAATTCTGATTATTTTTAGAATTTTCTTTTACATTAAATTTTCTCATATTTGATTCTTTAAAACCATAAAAGCACATATATTTTAATATAACATAACAAACATAAAAATGAGAAACACTTGACCTTATAGTTCAATGGATAGTACACCCTTCTCATAAGAAATATGTTGCAAGTTTTGACACTCCATATGGGGGGGGGGGGGGGGGGTGTTGGGATTGACAATAAAAATTTATTACCCAAAGGAATTTGATTCATCATATTTTATAAATCAAAATAATGTGAACTAGATCCATGCAACAAGATCTAGATTTTTGATAACCATACCTTCGTGGATCTTATTGGTGATCCAATATAGGAGACATAGTTGATGAAGAAGATGTTTTTGATGATTCCTCGCCTTTAATCCTTCTTTAGATGTGCAAAACACCTTAAATCTTCTAACATATGATACACCCAAAGAAAGCCATGTGTCTGGACACTTTCGGAGATGAGAACTGATGAAATAAGAGAAAAATCTATTTTTATCTCCTCACCCCGCATAAAAACATGAATAGTGTTTTTCTCTCTCCCTCTACAACTCTTAGGAGTGTTACATCTTCTTAAACCCCTTCATTTTACTTATATATATAGGTACATGAAGTGGACTTGGGCCAATTAGAATTTTCAGAGAGTTTTGGGCTTGCTATTTGGTATATGGACTATACCAGGGAACCAAGGCAAATTATGCCCCGTGATTTTTTCAAATTTAATTGTAATTAATTCCATTAAATTATTACAACTTCACTCTAAATTAATTATCTCAAAATTACTCAAATAGTGAGGCCTTATTTGTAAAGTTAGACCACACATACTATGATTCCTCGTGTTAAGCATTCAATACTCGCTTGGTGAAATTCAATTTGTCGAAAATCAATTTTCATGAACGTCTTATTTATTCATTGATCTCAAACCTAACTTATTTGATACTCTATCGGATTATAAATCTACCGATTGGGTTTATTCGTAGAATCAAAACTCATAAGTTTATCAATGGGATATCACAATCCAGAATATATCATGGACGCAAATTGATTCAGAATATAATATTAGACATATTCACATAATGATTGTGCTGAAAAATGCGTTACTAAAGCCGTTTATGAAAATAAACTATTTAAGTAACTCCGAGTTGTTTTTTGAAGAAACTCTTTTCTTAAATCAAAAAGGATTAATCACAAGATGTGTTTAATAAAATAGTATGTACGAGATCTGTTCAAGATTTAAGCAACAAGTTTAAAAGATAATTTAAACAAGTTTTAAACACAGCACAACCAAGAGTGAGATGAGAAAATGTAGAAGGCTTCTGTTCACAATTTTTAACGTGGTAAAACCTCACCAATTGAGGAAACATCCACGACTCCCTCTACGGAGTAAAAAGAAAAATCCACTAAAACAAATATATGAGTTACAAACTATATAACTAACATGCAAATAACTCAGACCTATATAAGTTTAGGAATGTACCCTCTGGTGTCCTTAAACTTCTCTACAGTTCTGATTGTAGATGTAGTTCTCCTAGTTTGTCAACTTCTGATTTATTCCAGTACTTTACGTCGACTTATGTTCTCAAGATCTTATCACCAACACTTTACATGTTGTAGGGTGTAAGTGTTTGTGAAGGTGCTCTCTAACACATACATGCACACACACACACACTTATTAAGTACAAACAGTCCAAACAAATTACAGTTTACACTATATGCGGTGATCTTTTCTGTTTCTTTCTTCTTAGAAAACTTTGAACCTTTTTGACCTTTCAAACTATCCCAGAATCCACGGATACCTTGCTAGGAAGACAGACAAGGTCTCAATCAATCTCAGAATTTAAAACAAAAACTTTTTGAGACTGAAAACCTCCAAGTGAGATTCCAAACTAGGTCAAAGGTATAGTTTTACAAGAACAAGAAACAAAAAGCATTTATTGTTGATTTCAAAGTAACAAAACGTTTTACAGAAAATAATCAACAATATATTTCTCAAGATGAGAAATAAAATGAAACTAAGTGTAATGTAACATGAATAACTCAGATCTGAGATTTCTATGGAAACAGAAACTAGATCTAAGTAAAAGTCTAAGTTGGAAACAAGATCTCACGAACACAAGGTTACAGCAACCAAAATAACTCAACTCAAACTCTCAAACACTCAAGAACACACAGGATGGTGTTTTTGGTTATGGTTTTTTTGAAGAAGTGTTTGGGTTAGGTTTGAAAAGGATTTGGATTAAGTTAGGGTTTCTAACTTTCTTCTCTCTCTGGTTTCTCTCTTCTCTCTCTTCTCTCTTCTCTTTCTACTCTCTTAATTTCTTAGAGGAAATGAAATGGCAAAAATCTTCGAAGTCTGAGAGAAGGGCCATTTTTATAGGGTGAGAGGAAGGTTCGAGGTATCTGATCCAAACCAAGGGCTGAGATCGAGTCAATTTAAATTGACTTAAATCTAAGGGCTCACACAAGGCTGTGCTTAAACGAACGTTGATTGGCTTAAAAAAGTTACACGGGGATTCATCAAGGCAACATGCAGACCATTGATAAGAAACGATCCAAGGGCTGATAACACACGCGTCTGTTGTCTCAGCAAAGAAACACAAATCTAACCAATCAGAGGCAGACAGGTGTTGGCCAGTAAGGGGATATAAAACGCGCGTCTAAACTAATTACAAAGACTACCCTGAAGTCTCTGCCACTTTCGGATTCTACCCAAGGTAACTTTAGGCCATAAAATACAACAAGTCATATTAAGAGATTGACCCTAAAACTTTTTAAATCAAATTTTAATTATTAAAACATGGTTTAAAAAATCCCAAAAAATTATTAAAAAACAAACTTAGGGATTTAAACACACTCAACACATCTACACACATAATTATGCAATATGATGTGCAAAAATTGAATTCTAAGTGTGTGAGTGTTGGCAATAGTCTCTTGATCATAACAAGAAAGAGAGATGAATAGGCATAGCAATTTCTGAGGCTCTTTGGTTTCTAGGTAGACACAATTTTGTCACAATTTCCAAACTAGATGAGCACTTATACAATATAGACTCAAGTGAGTCAAAGGTATAAGGGCTTCAATCTCCCCCTTTGGAAATATGAGACAAAATCTCCTTTGAGTCATCTTGGACTCGTAGGGCAACCAAAAAATAATAAAAACTTATTCCTATCAAAATTCTATCTAAGCAATACCTAGAAATCAAAAAGTACATAACTCAACTAAGTACATTTGAATACCCTATTACAACTGTTGAAAGTAACGGAACAACAAGAACGTGCAATAATTCACTAAGATCAAGCTGTTTAGAATATGCAAGAGTTGAATAGACTCAAATTTCTCCCCCATTTTGTCTCAAATGGACAAAAGGAAAAACTTGGATAAACAGCAAAAAGATTAGTCAGCATAAACCATACCAATAGATTTGCATAATGAAATGAATCTATTATAATCTAGAGATTTGGTAAACATATCTGCGAGTTGTAGATCAGTAGGAAGATAATTGATTTCTAATTCCTTAGATTCAACTAATTCACGTATAAAATGATGTCTTATTTTAATATGCTTTGTTCGCGAGTGTTGAACAGGATTTTTAGAAATATTAATCGCACTTTGATTATCACAATAGAGATGCAATTGGTTTTCTTGAATACCATAATCACTTAGCATTTGTTTAAGCCACATTAATTGAGCACAACAGCTGCCAGCGGCTATGTATTCAGATTCAGCTGTTGAGAGTGATGTGCAGTTTTGTTTTTTACTACTCCATCCTACCAAGTTATTACCTATATAATAACATGCTCCTGAAGTGCTTTTACTATCATCAGTACACCCAGCCCAGTCAGCATCAGTGTACCCAATTATAGTGCTTGGTGTGTCATTAGTGTACCAAAGTCCTAGATTTAGAGTGCCATTTACATATTTAATGATACGTTTAACAGCATTCAAGTGGCTCTCTTTAGGGTTACTTTAATATCGAGCACATACACACACAGCATACATAATATCAGGACGCGAGGCAGTAAGGTATAGTAAAGTGCCTATCATACTACGATACAGAGTAGGATCTACAGATGTTCCATTTTCATCTTTAAAAAGTTTTAGTGTAGTACTCATGGGCGTTTTAGCATTTTTAGCACTCTCAAGGCCGAATTTCTTAACGATCTCTAAAGCGTACTTAGATTGCGAAACAAATAATCCTTCTGGATTTTGTTTGACTTGGAGACCTAGGAAGAACTGTAACTCCCCCATAAGGGACATCTGAAATTCCTTACTCATAATTTCAGAAAAGGATTTTACTTCTGAGGTAGAAGTTGATCCAAATATAATATCGTCTACATAAACTTGAGCAATCGTAATGTGTTTGTCAAAATGTTTGACAAATAAAATTTGGTCATTTCCACCTCTTTTGAAACCTTTATCCAAAAGAAAATTGGAAAGTCGCTCATACCAAGCTCTAGGAGCTTGTTTAAGGCCATATAAAGCCTTTTTCAGACGAAATACATGATTAGGATATTTAGGGTCAATGAACCCTTTAGGTTGTTCTACATAGGTTTCCTCAGCCAGTATTCCATTTAGGAACACAGATTTGACATCCATTTGATATAATGTAAAACGCATATGACAAGCTATAGCAAAAAGCAGACGAACTGATTCTAAACGAGTAACAGGAGCAAAGGTCTGGTTAAAATCAATTCCTTCTATTTGTGAGTATCCTTGAGCAACTAATCTAGCTTTATTTCTAATTATTATCTCATTTTCATCAGTTTTATTTTTGAAAATCCAACGAGTACCAACAACCTTTTTGTGATCAGGACGTGGAACAAGATACCATACATCATGAATGACAAATTGTAAAAGTTCATCCTGCATAGCATAAATCCAGTGAGAGTCATTCAATGCCTCATTTACATTCTTTGGTTCCATAAGGGAAACAAAACATGCATAATGTGCATAATTTCTAAGTTGGGATCTTGTACGCACTGGCTCACTAGGGTTGCCAACTATGTTGTTTATGGGATGATCTTTAGAAACCCAGTTAGGTACTTCAGGTGTCTCAATAGGTAATGAATTATCTATTTCATAAGGGTCATTTTCTAAAATATTTGAAGACTCTTCTTCAATAGGTAATTCACCAGTCTTACTTTCTACAGTAGTGTCACTAATAATTACATTTATGGATTCCATCATGGTTTTAGTGCGAAGATTATACACTCGATAAGCTCTACTGTTAGGCGAGTATCCTAAAAATATGGCTTTATCTCCCCGGCTCTCAAATTTAGATAAGTGTTCCCTATCTTTGCATACATAACAAGTACTGCCAAAGGTTCTAAGGTATTTGAGATTAGGCTTCTTATTGTACCAAAGTTCATAAGGGGTTTGTTTGGAATTCTTTCTAAGATAGACCCTATTAATGATATGAAACGCAGTACGAATAGATTCTACCCAAAAATATTTAGGTAAATTCTTAGCATGTAACATGACACGTGCCATCTCTTGCAAGGTACGATTCTTTCTCTCGGCGATTCCATTTTGTTGATGAGTCTTAGGAGCACTGAACTCGTGTTTGTAACCATTATAGTCACAGTATTCTACAATACCAGTGTCTTTGAATTCACCACCTCTATCACTACAAATTCTATTCACTTGAATATCCTTCTCATTTTCGATCCTTAGAAGAATTTTTAAGAAAGTTTGAAATGTTTCAGACTTTTGTTTTAAGAAGGCTATCCAAGTAAATCTAGTGAAGTCATCAACCATAACTAGGATGTAACTGTGTCCACAAATACTAACAATTTGGGAGGGACCCATTAGGTCCATATGGATGAGTTCTAAGGGATTAGAGGTGAGAATGTCTTTGACTTTCTTATGAGGTGCCTTAACAATTTTACCTTCTTGACAGGAACCACAAACAATATTATGAATGGGTTTAATTTTTGAAATTCCTCTTACTATGTCATGTGTAGACAATTTACTAAGATTATCGTAATTAATGTGACCCATTCTGTTATGCCATATCTCGTTGTCATCCATTCTGGCAACATTACAAGTTTCAGAATTGTTCTTGACAGTGTAACAGTTGTCAGGAGTTCTGAATCCAGTAATTATGCATTCACCTTTTTCATTTAAAATCTTGCAATTGTTCTTTGAAAAGGTAACAGTATGGTCTGAGTCACAAAATTGCGAAATGCTAAGTAAGTTGGCCTTTAGACCTTTAACTAGAAGAACATCTTTAAGAATAGGAAGCCCATCTTCTTGGAGAGTTCCTTTGCCTATGATTTGAGATGAAGCTCCATCACCAAAAATGACTTTACCACCAGCAAATCTGGTTTTGTTTAAAAGTTTAGATTCATCTCCAGTCATATGCTTAGAACATCCAGAGTCCAAATACCAACCAGATGATGTGTGTTCTGCTTTTAAAGCAGTAACAACAATATTACACTTCATCTGAGGTAATAGATCATCTTTTCTAATCCAAATTTCTCTAGTTTTCATCTTGCGCTTATTAGCTCTCAACTGATAAAATTTGCGAGCATTAGATTATTGCTGAAAAATGTTTTGCTCATGATTTTGAGTTTTGTGAAAGATTTGAGCATTTGGTTTAGAAAAGTGCTTAGGATTCCTTCTAGGAAATGTTCTTTTAGGTTCGGTCTTTCTCTTTCTATAGTTAGAGTTTTTATCTGGCTGTCTAGGAACTATATAATTATTTCGACTCCTCCTAGAATAGTTAAAATTCTGGTAAGTACGAGGATTATAGATAGGTTTAACAAGTCTCCTAGCATAGCAACCATCGAAAGAGTGACCATATATGTCACAATAGGAGCAATAAATATTGCTTAAGATGGGGGTCTCCTTAGGAAAGTCTCTAAACAAAGGTTTAATAGAGTTTTGAGGCTGAACTCTACTTCTAGGTGTGACTGTCTTGAATGCAGACTCACTCTTCCTAATAGAAGGACAGACGTATTTAGCCTTAGGTGAACTTTTAAGCTTAGAGCAACTTGATTCCCCAATGTTAAAACTTTGATTTTTTGAATCAAACTCAGTTTTTATGGAATGAAAATCTGGACATGTTTCAATAGGTCTTTTGCCTCCTGACACAAACTTGATAGTTTCAAAATGTTTTGTTTGTGTTTTCAAATTGGGACAAAATCCTATATCAGTTCGATCATCAGAATTGGTTTTAGATTCAGCAACAAATTCATCAAAACAGATAGAATTATTTTCAAATTTTGTAAATTTTTTGAAAACGAGTGTTGTCTTTTCTTTGGTTTGTTCCAATTCTAACAATGTTCCTTTGTATTTTTTCTCCAGAATTTCATTTATTTCAGTCAAATTTTTCAGTTTTTCATCCAAAACTTTAATTTCACTTTCATGAGTTAAACATTGGGTAGTGTACTCTTCAGCATTCATTTTAACCACCAGGCTTAAATCTTCCAATTTCTTGGTAAGATCTTTAACAGTCTTTTCTAGTCTAGCGCTTTTCTTGAGAGTCTTAGTGTAAAGTGTGTGAATGTCTGGGAGGTCTTCATTGTCCGAGTCACTAAGTGTGGTGTGTGGAGTGACCCCTAACGATTCATTTGTTAAACTCATACACCCATTGACATCGTCATTATCGCCATCCCTTTGACTCACACACCCCGAGGTAGTACATGCAACATTCTCAGTAATCAAAGCATCTAAACCAGTAATAACCACATTCGAAGTATCAGTCATAGAATTATTTGGTTCATCCTCATTAACAAACATAGGCATGTCATCATTATAAATAATCTTGGCAAAGAAGGACATGCAAGGATAAAAAACATCTGATGACTCAGGTTCCTCATTTTCAGAGTCACTTGAATCATCCCATGTTTTGCAGATGTTAGCCCTAGTATGTTTGTTTTGAGTGTTCAAATTAACTCTACAGTCTTGAGCAATGTGTCCCAGTTTACCACATCTATAGCATTCAGTCTTCTTAAGGTCTCTATTAGGTCTAGCGTGAGAGTCCTTGTGATTTTTGTCATTATTTTTCTCATGAGGTCTGTGACTAGAGGAAGTTGGATAATTTGACTTGCCTTGTTTATTTGCCACTTTGTTTCTAAACTTAATGATTTTCTTGAACTGTTTAGTCATTAAGGCAATCTGATTGTCCAAACTCTCTATATCGCAGTCCTCATCAGATTCATCATTGGAAGTATTAAACTCGGGTTTAATCAATATAGAAGAGAAGCTTAGATTGGAACTAGTCTGTTTCCTATGGGATTGGGTTAATTGTTTCTTAATTCCAGTTCCATTTCCACAGTTCTTAATTTACTACTGACTAATTCAGGAGTGAGATTTATATCACAATTTCCTCAATAGCATATCTTTTGTTATCAAACTTCTGTGGTAATGATCTCAGAATTTTAGTAGGTTATCCCATTAGCATGCAGTTTGGTCACAATATCAGTCAGGTTCATATAGAAGTCATCAAATGATTCAGTCTCAGACATAATTAAGGAGTTATACTGCTGGATAAGTATTTGGGTTTTAGCAGCCTTAACTCTAGTGTCTCCTTCATGTGCAGTGACTAAGGTGTCCCAAGCTTCCTTAGAAGTGGTACAGGATGAGATTCTTTTGAACTCATGTTCATTTATAGACATAAATATAGCATTCTTTCCTTTATTGTTATTTCGAGAAACTTGTTTCTCTTCTTGAGTGAACTCACTTAGAGCTTTCTTAACGCTCTCATTACTTCCTTCGTTGGCTGGTTTAGTAGGAAAAGTATAACCATTTTCAGCAATGTCCCAGACATCATCTCCCAAAGTTCCTTGAATGAAAGCAATCATCCTTACTTTCCAGTAAGCAAAATTGGTTCCATCAAAGATTGGAGGTCTGGTCAAGTTACCAAATCTTTCAATGTTCTCGTCCATCTTTGATTTTTAGAAAACAATTTCAGAAACACATGATCTTTTAATAAGCAGTTTTACAAAGATCTGATACCAATTGAAAAATGCGTTACTAAAGCCGTTTATGAAAATAAACTATTTAAGTAACTCTGAGTTGTTTTTTGAAGAAACTCTTTTCTTAAATAAAAAAAGGATTAATCACAAGATGTGTTTAATAAAATAGTATGTACGAGATCTGTTCAAGATTTAAGCAACAAGTTTAAAAGATAATTTAAACAAGTTTTAAACACAGCACAACCAAGAGTGAGATGAGAAAATGTAGAAGGCTTCTGTTGACAATTTTTAACGTGGTAAAACCTCACCAAATGAGGAAACATCCACGACTCCCTCTACGGAGTAAAAAGAAAAATCCACTAAAACAAATATATGAGTTACAAACTATATAACTAACATGCAAACAATTCAGACCTATATAAGTTTAGGAATGTT
Source organism: Sambucus nigra (assembly GCA_949130495.1). NCBI lineage: Eukaryota > Viridiplantae > Streptophyta > Magnoliopsida > Dipsacales > Adoxaceae > Sambucus > Sambucus nigra. Next base: position 197,528,391 of record OX422211.1, on the reverse strand, counting down.
CCCTCTGGTGTCCTTAAACTTCTCTGCAGTTCTGATTGTAGATGTAGTTCTCCCAGTTTGTCAACTTCTGATTTGTTCCAGTACTTTACGTTGACTTATGTTCTCAAGATCTTATCACCAACACTTTTCGTGTTGTAGGGTGTAAGTGTTTGTGAAGGTGCTCTCTAACACATGCATGCACACACACACACACTTGTTAAGTACAAACAGTCCTAACAAATTACAGTTTACACTATATGCGGTGATCTTTTCTGTTTCTTTCTTCTTAGAAAACTTTGAACCTTTTTGACCTTTCAAACTATCCCAGAATCCACAGATACCTTGCTAGGAAGACAGACAAGGTCTTAATCAATCTCAGAATTTAAAACAAAAACTTTTTGAGATTGAAAACCTCCAAGTGAGATTCCAAACTAGGTCAAAGGTTTAGTGTTACAAGAACAAGAAACAGAAAGCATTTATTGTTGATTTCAAAGTAACAAAACGTTTTAGAGAAAATAATCAACAATATATTTCTCAAGATGAGAAATAAAATGAAACTAAGTGTAATGTAACATGAATAACTCAGATCTGAGCTTTCTATGGAAACATAAACTAGATCTAAGTTGGAAACAAGATCTCACGAACACAAGGTTACAGCAACCAAAATAACTCAACTCAAACTCTCAAACACTCAAGAACACACAGGATGGTGTTTTTGGTTATGGTGTTTTTGAAGAAGTGTTTGGGTTAGGTTTGAAAAGGATTTGGATTAAGTTAGGGTTTCTAACTTTCTTCTCTCTCTGGTTTCTCTCTTCTCTCTCTTCTCTCTTCTCTCTCTACTCTCTTAATTTCTCAGAGGAAATGAAATGGAAAAAATCTTCGAAGTCTGAGAGAAGGGCCCTTTTTATAGGGTGGGAGGAAGGTTCGAGATATCTGATCCAAACCAAGGGCTGAGATCGAGTCAATTTAAATTGACTTAAATCTAAGGGCTCACACAAGGCGGTGCTTAAACGAACGTTGATTGGCTTAAAAAAGTTACACGGGGATTCATCAAGGCAACATGCAGACCATTGATAAGAAATGATCCAAGGGCTGATAACACACGCGTCTGTTGTCTCAGTAAAGAAACACAAATCTAACCAATCAGAGGCAGACAGGTGTTGGCCAGTAAAAGGGATATAAAACGCGCGTCTAAACTAATTACAAAGACTACCCTGAAGTCTCTGCCGCTTTCGGATTCTACCCAAGGTAACTTTAGGCCATAAAATACAACAAGTCATATTAAGAGATTGACCCCAAAACTTTTTAACTCAAATTTAATTATTAAAACATGGTTTAAAAAATGTTTAAAAAATCCCAAAAAATTATTAAAAAACAAACTTAGGGATTTAAACACACTCAACACATCTACACACATAATTATGCAATATGATGTGCAAAAATCGAATTCTAAGTGTGTGAGTGTTGGCAATAGTCTCTTGATCATAACAAGAAAGAGAGATGCATAGGCATAGCAATTTCTGAGGCTCTTTGGTTTCTAGGTAGACACAATTTTATCACAATTTCCAAACTAGATGAGCACTTATACAATATAGACTCAAGTGAGTCAAAGGTATAAGGGCTTCATGTGCAACCTACAAAGATTATTGACCCAATAAATTGAATCTCACCCATAGCACATCAAAACAATAATGATGCGAATACTCAAATACTCATATCTATTAGGATTAAAAATATATATGTACCCTATGGAAACTATAACGTTTGAAAAACTGTTACTAAAGTCATTTAATACAAGATTAAACTATTTAAGTAACTCTGAACTATTTTTTGAGGAAACTCTTTTCTAGAAATCAAATCAGTTTAATCACAAGATGTGTTTAAAAATTTGCACGAGATCAGTTCAAGATTTGTTAACAAGTTTTGAAAAATAAAACTAAAATAGCTTTAAATCAGCACACTAATCAGAATGAAATGAGGAGATGTAGAAAGATTACTGACAAGAGATTTTTAACGTGGTAAATCCTCACCCAACTGAGGAAACCTCCACGACTCCCTCTACGGAGTAAAAAGAAAAATCCACTAAAACAAAATAAAACAGTTACAAACTATATAACACATATGCACACAAATCAGACCTATACAAGTTTAGGAATGTACCCATTGGTGTCCTTATAACTTTTCTGCAGTTCTGATTGTTGATGTTGTTCTCCCAGTTTGCTAACTTTCACTTTGTTCCAGTCTTTACGTCGACTCTTGTTTCAAGATCTTATTACCAACACTTTCAGTGTTGTATTGTGTAAGTGTTTGTGATGGTGATCTAACACATGCATGCACACACTCACGCTTATTTTTACAAAAAGTCCTAGCAAATTACATATCAGATCTATATGTTGTGATTTTCAGTTTCTCTCTTCTTAGGAAACTTGAACCTTGTTTGACCTTTAAGATTAACCCAGAATCCACGGCCGTCTTGCTCAGAAGACGTTTCAAGATCTTAATCAATTTCAGGTTTTTGAAAAGATTTTTGAAATTGAAAATCTCCAAGTGTGATTCCAACTAGGCCAAAGGTCTTGTTTCAAAAGAACTAGAAACAAAAAATGTTATTGTTGATTTTGAGTATGAAAATATTTACAGAAAATAATCAACAAAAGATTTCTCAAGACGAGAAACTATAAATTCAGATCTAGGTGTAATATAACATAAAACGCTCAGATCTATAATTTCTATGAATCAGAAACACAGATCTAGCCTAATATTTAAGTTGGACACAAGATCTTAAAACGAAGAGGTTACAGCACGAAACCACTATCAAACCACTCTCAAAAACTCTTAAACACTCAATATTATGTTTGGTATAAAACTGGTTTTGATAAAAGAATTAGGGTTTGAAAAAGGGTTTGGATGAACAAGGTTAGGGTTTCTTTTCTCTCTCTCTGTTCTCTCTTCTCTCTCTTCGCTCTCTTCTCTCTCTAAATGACAAAGTGGCAAAAACTTCTAAAAGGCTAAGGGTTAGCCTCCTTATATACAGGGCTAAGAAGGATCGAGAAGGGCAGTCGAAATAGAGGGTTGAGATTAAGTCTTGCAGCATTGACTTCCATCCAACGATTAAATGTAAGCGGTTGGTTATGAGGCTTTTGATTGGATGAGAGATGTTCGCAAGGATTGGTACAAGGATGCATGCAGAGCGTCGATTAACTCAATCCAAGGGCTAATAAAACACGTTGGTTTACTCTCTTAGAAGAAACACACATACATCCAATAGGGAAGCAACATGTGTAAGGCAAATACCAGATATCAAACGCGCGTCCCAAACTTAATTAAAAAGACACCCTGATATCTCTAGCGCTTTCGGTTCCTACCCAAGTGAACTTTTTAGGGATAAAACTAATAACCAGAATTTATATAAAAACCCCAAAACTTTTTAATTGCATTTTTAATTAAGATTTTTTTTATATCATTAAAAATTCCCAAATATTTATAAAAATTATTTTAAAGGAAAATAACACACACAACACACATACAATCAAATGATGCAACATATGAACAATGTATGCAGTCCTAAAGTGTGTGAGTGACAGTGAATATACCTTGATCAATCAAACAAGAGGAATGAATTGTATTGAAGAGTCTGAGGCTCTTTGGTTTCTAGGATGGGGACTCAATTTTGTCTCTATTACCAAACTAGATGAGCACTTATACAATGTAGACTCAAATGAGTCAATGGTATAAGATACTTCAACATTATGTAAGTCTAATCTAGTTAACACCGAGACTTAAATCTCACCACTGGTCTTGTTCAATACATTCTTGATGTACCGGTACAGTCTTCCTTAAAATATCAGATTAGTTCCTGAACCATTATACAGTTTCCAATAGTGAAGATAAACTACTAAGATTATACGCGCAACTTTACCGATAGGATGTCAACTCCCTATTTAGGTTGTAGACTGTTTAATTATACTAGAATCAAAATTCTAATTTTTTATGATCGGACTAAATCCAACTAACTAAAATTCATACTGAGTACAAGTGACACACATATACAATATATTTATAAAATATATTGCATTCCCACAAACATGTTTTTATTTCGAAATAGCTTTGACAGTCCTTTATTAATAATAAAGGCCATAATTAATGATTTTAAGAATAAAACCTCAACAAAAGTTCCACCGTGTAATTTAAAAAGTGATTTATTCCTTCTTTAATTCCATTTGGGACAAAATTCTATACATTAGCATAAGTAGTAACATGAACTTAGATAGAAATAATGAATACAAATGTAAATAGGAAGAGACATAGACATTTTCTTTTACGATACAAACATAAAAATGAGTTTATTCTAATAACACTTTACAAATTTATTGACTTTATGAGTCAATTGATTACTGAAGTAACATAAGAAAAGATTCGTGAATAACAAATGACTTGAAGACTAATTTTGTTCATGAATAATGACTTTATATGTCACTCTATGAATGAATAGTGAGTATTTGGAAGTATTCTTATAGAAATACATATTTAATTTAAAGACATTTAGTTAATCAAGTATTAAAAACCATTCACAAAAGAATAAAATTAGTTAAATAACTAATAACATCACAAAAATGACAATTAACAAAATTATTGCCATAAAACATGGATGTAACTTAATGTAAATGGTGAAATTGGTTTTAAAATCCCTAACTTTAGTTGGAACATAGTAATTTTCTTTAAATCTTCATTCTACTTCAACGTTTTTTTATTATAAAAATCATATGAGAATATCAATGCAACTTTAAAATTTGTTCATTTCGCACAACTAATGTTTAAAATTTTCGATTTTAGAGCTTAGTTTGTCTTCAATATCCTATGATACACAAACTGAATCTTTAACATAATTATGATGTATTTGAAATGAGAAAACTAGGAATAAATTGACAATCACACCATACATATCTCTTTTCATATTGAAAGGAATAATTAAATGTTAACACTCATTTTCGAGTTGGTTAGAGTTGGACTTGCTCATGCTTAGTGTCGATTGTTTCTTTTCTATTGAATTGCTCTTGAAATTCAATAGGTTCTTTGGTATTGTTCAATGCCTCCTTTGATTTGGTCGGAATCGATCACGATTTTTGCATCTTAAGGGTTTGGTTCGTCTTTTCTCTAACTCCTTCAAAAAAAGAAAGAAAGAAAATCAAGATGATTAGGGACTAAAGATGACGCATGATCATATTTAGGATTTAACATTTAGTCTCTCCATCCTAAATTAATAGTCCACTATTCTGTTTTGAGTTATCCCAAATTAATAATCCACTTTTCTTTTTTGAATATAATCAACTGACCAAATTCTACTATAGTGAACAAGTGAGTGGAGGAATATTAAATTTCCAATTATCAAGAAATAATAGGGTCAAAACCATAATTGAAAACAAAGGCTCACCTAATCTATAATCTCTCGAATACATTTATTAGTCTTGTAATCAAAGTCATAAAAACGGTGGTATCACTAAGAAATAAATTAACAAATCAAATGGGCAAAACCTATAACCTTTCATTTCAATTCAAGCATACCACCATTATCCCAATCTGCAAGGCAAAGTAAACTCATCATCAAATAAAATTGCAGAGACAAGCTGGGGACCTAACTTTTAGACAAAAAACTCAAAGGGTTTTCTTGGGATTAAAATCTAAGACATAAATGACAGCAACGGTTGAGTTTTGATGGGTGAAGATGGTCCCGGCCTTTTCGTAGATTTCACTTGAGAAATTTCAAAACGTGGTACTATATAATGAGAAAGGTTTCTAATTTTTTCTCCACAGGTCGAGTCTTCGATAAATCCCAGGTAGCATTGGTCATATGTTTTTTTGTTAATGAAAAAGTTGACTCTTCATATTCTTACTTGATACCCATTTCAAATTTATTTGATTGAACCAAAAAGTTTTATTTTTTTGGTTTGTGTAGAGATCGAGAGAAACTATGGAGACCCCATCAACTAGCAATGTTGACACTGGCTTTCATTCTGAGGTATGGTGGTGGTGTTAGCCATTCTTTTTCATACTTGTTGATGGTTATCTTTTATCTTTCATTATCTCATTAAGACCATACCCCTTAGTTGGATTTTTATTCAACTATTTAATAGATTATTTGGGTTTGGACCCATATTTGTTAGTTTCTATAACTGCCAGTCCCAATTTTTTTTTTTCTTTTTTGTTTTTAGTCATTTAATTGCTAAAAAAGAAGTTATCAATAAAATGTGTTAACAATGACACATGTTTCGGAAATGTTTAACCGCCACTCAACATCAACACGAATAATAAAAAAGTATAATGAGTGTTATTACATGCACAACCAAATAGAAACGGATAATGTTACACACAACGGGAGTTAGTAACGATTGCTTACCGAATATGCTTTACATGTGTTGTACCCTATTGTGAGTACAACAAATGTAAAACACATTCAGTACTGGGTTGGTACTAACTACTGGTAAGTGTATCATTACTCAATAGAAATAAATGGAGTTGCATACCACTAAATCATCCCATGTGGAACTAAATATTTGCAATCTCTCTCTCTCTCTCTCTCTCTCTCTCTCTCTCTTTGAATTAGCAATCGAATGATCCTTTATTGGGTAATTGAAGAGGTTAAAGCTCAGACTGGTACAATGTAGAATTAAATTGATGACACTCGGTGATAACTAGGTGTACAATGGTTTCACATTGCATGCTTTAGTCACCAAAATATAATAATTTGCAGTTGTTTGATTTCACATTGTACGTTTTAGTCTCCAAGATCAGAAATTCACATTTGGTTTGTAGGTCAACAAAATGTTTTTCTTTGTATTTTAGTCGTTTAGTTTTTATACTCATGATTGTAAAAGCAAAAGCATGAGTGTTGTAAAGGGTTACTTGCATTTTGGGATCTAGCCGTTATGAGTAAATTTTAGGTTGGGGTCCGAAGTTAATTCTGTATTGTGACTTTTGGGTACGCTTTTTAACATTTTTGCGACACTTTTATTCTCCCAAAAAGTGAAATGGGCCCCAAAGTGCAAATAATTAGAACATTTAACCCGCATAGAAATTATGCATAACTCCTTGACCCTAAAGGGCAAATAATAACTATGTTCTATGGTAATAAATAATAAAAATATGGTTCATGCAACTGTATGTGAACTTCCTACCCCCCAAACAACAAGGATGTAAATATGGTGAGTCTATGATGGTCAATATCATTTAGACAACTAGTTAAAATGGTGTCTTCTTCTGATTAACTCAATTCCTTCTGTTTTCACCTCACAGATAACAAAGAATGGTTCAGGCAGTTCATCAAGCACTTTAGCTACTAATATCATACTGAACCATGACTTTTCTGGAGGGTTACAATCATGGCATCCCAATAGCTGTGATGGCTCTGTCGTCTCAGTGGGGCCTGGTTCCCCAGAAGGCATATCAGTAAAGCCAAGCAATCAATACGCCGTTATTACGAATCGCAAAGACTGCTGGCAAGGTTTAGAACAAGATATTACCAGCAGAGTTTTACCAGGTTGTACTTATACGGTTTCCGCTTGTGTTGGGGTATCGGGGCCTCTTGAGGGCTTTGCTAATGTTCAGGCTACGCTTAAATTAGAGTATAAATATTCGGCAACTGATTATTTGTTCATTGCAAGGTAATGTGTTTTGATTTCTCATTGGGGTGCTCCTTGAAAATAACTTTGCTAATTGCAGTCACTATATGTATAGGGCCTCTGTCTTGAAAGATCGATGGGAGAAGTTGGAAGGCACATTTAAATTGTCAACTAAGCCTGACCGGGCTGTATTTTATTTGGAAGGGCCTTCTCCCGGGGTAGACCTACTCTTAGACTCAGTATTGGTCTGTAGTCCTTGTATCAGTGAGTGTGATGTAAGTAATTATCTAACCCCTTCTATGATTCATTTTACTTGAATATAAGGACTACAGTGATAAGAGGGAAAATTGAGACTTGTTGACTTGATGAGATGAAATTAAGTGTTCAAGAGGTGTATGAAGTGGCTTAACCAAGTGTAATTATGTATCAAAGGTTTAGAATTTAGTTTTCTTCGTCTTTCAGCGTTTTGGTACTAATTGCTCATTCTTTTTACGGGAAAGTGCAAAACACCCCCTAAACTATGCATGGTTTGTAAGAAAACCCCCTGAAGTATTTTCAGTGTGCAAAACTTGGATTAACCAAGAATTTTATTGCAAGGGACCCTCTTGTAGGGAATTTTTAGGGGGGACGATTCATAGATTTTAGTGACAACATGATGAATATCTTTCTTGCCGAAATGTGCGTAGTGATTTTTTTTGGCACTTTATCCTTTTTCTTTGGTTATGGCTTTATGTGTACCTTCCTCTCTAATTTGATAGAGTAAGAGCACCATGGCTGTCTCTGCTGGAGAGCAAGACGAGAACATCGTATTGAACCCCACATTTAACGATGGCCTTAATAATTGGTCTGGAAGAGGCTGCAAGATTCTTTTACACGACTCCATGGAAGATGGAAAAGTTGTTCCGTTGTCTGGGAAGTATTTTGCGTCGGCTACAGAACGCACACAGAGCTGGAATGGGATTCAGCAGGAGATAACTGGAAGGGTGCAGCGAAAGCTTGCTTATGAGATAACTGGGCAGGTACGGATATTCGGTAACAGTGTCACCAGTGCTGATGTACGGGCTACATTGTGGGTCCAGACGCCAGATAACCGTGAACAGTACATAGGCATCGCAAAGTTAGTTCTTCCTTTTTATTTTATTTTTAACTCTAGAAGAATAAAATTTAAGCTAGAGTTCAGCTATAATTTTAAGCCAGAGTTAACAAATGGTTGCAACATAGCCTTTTCCATTTTAATTAAGTCTTGAAGGGTATATATGACTTCTTAACTTTCCTGCTATGAAGGGCTTTGATCCCACAATCTCTCAAACTCAATTACATGGAAATCTGCTTCATTATAAGTTTTGTTGCAAATAGAGCACTTCTATGTAATTTTGATTTCCATGTATGTAGCTGTGCCTGTACCTTACAGAAAGAATAGTTTAAATAGTCCCTTTGCATAATGCATAAACATACAATTTGTGTAGTATCTGCATATCATACTTATATTTGATATTTTATTATTCCTTTCACATTCCTCAAACTTGCTAAAAGAAAGCTGGTTTGTTCTGAAGCTCGCTGGCATCAGACAAAGATTGGGTACAGTTGCAAGGAAAATTTCTTTTAAACGGGTCCCCATCAAGGGTAGTGATTTATTTAGAGGGCCCACCTGCAGGCACCGATATTCTTCTCAACGGCTTAGTTGTAAAGCATGCAAAAAAAATCCCTCCTTCATCTCCGCCAGCTATTGAGGTTAGTTGAATAAATGGTTTGAACTAAGAATTGTTTGTATATACTATATCTCACTTGCTTGTTTCCTCTAAGCCAATGAGACTTATAAAGTTGAGTATTTATTCATTTAAATTATGTTTCCTTATAAATTCAAGTGTATATTCATTTAAATATTTTTTCCTTTTATTTTAGAATCCATCTTTTGGAGTAAATATAATTGCAAACAGCAACCTTAATGATGGCACCAACGGGTGGTTCCCCCTTGGTAATTGCACCTTTAGTGTTGGAAGTGGTTCGCCTCACATACTTCCCCCAATGGCAAGAGATTCCCTTGGACCCCACGAGCCGTTAAGTGGTCGCTACATTCTTGTGACCAATCGCAGCCAGACCTGGATGGGTCCTGCTCAGATGATCACAGATAAGGTTAAACTATTTCTGACATATCAAGTATCTGCGTGGGTTCGAATTGGTTCTGGGGAAAATGGTCCTCAGAATGTAAATGTTGCAATTGGTGTGGACAGCCAATGGGTCAATGGGGGCCAAGCTGAGGTTACTCATGAAAGATGGCATGAAATTGGTGGGTCCTTTAGAATCGAGAAGCAACCAGCCAAGGTGATGGTTTATATTCAGGGTCCCGCTGCAGGTGTTGACTTGATGGTTGCCGGAGTTCAAATTTTTTCTGTTGACCGGCAGGGGAGGTTTAGGCATTTAAAGAGACAAACAGATAAGGTAATTGTTACACATTGTGTCTATCGTATCAATGTGATTATGTTGAAGTAGGACTTGAATACACTCGCGAAGTAGGAAGTGCCTTCTTTTTGTCTTAGTATGCCATTCCCACTGGCACCAATTTAAAATAGAACCGAAAATTAAAGATGTTTCTATTGAGTGCAGTCGACTTAATTTTTTGCATTACAAAGCCCTTGGTGAATAGGAGCATTTTGGATGAGGTCCTGGAAGCTGATAAAATGGCAGATATCTTATTGAAATTCACGGACACCATGCCAAATTTACATGTACCTTACCACAATTTTACATACTATACCTAAGTTAAAGGTATCTTGATTGCATTAAATTAAAAAATATCCCGGTCACACCCTACTAGTTTGTTACTCCAGTAACCTATTGTGAGAATGAATTCACATATTCTCACTACACCTAATCATTTTCAAAAGCAAATTTTGTCTCTCTAAAATGAGTTTTAAGTGGTTTGGTTTGTTCTAGATTGCTTTTTTCTTGAAAAGGGTGGCAATGATTGACCCATTTGCTCCATAGTAATAGTGTAAATTACGTCTAAATATAGCATTCCATCACCCTGAACCGATAAATTTTCTGATATGCAGATACGTAAACATGATGTCATCCTAAAATTCTCAGGATCAGATTCTAGTCTGATAGGCGCCCGCGTGATAGTCAGACAAACACAAAACAGTTTCCCTTTTGGGACATGCGTGAGCAGAACAAACATAGACAATGAAGACTTTGTTGATTTCTTTGCAAAGAATTTCAACTGGGCTGTGTTTGGGAACGAGTTGAAGTGGTACTGGACCGAGTCACAGCAGGGACACCTCAACTACAGGGATGCAGATGAACTCCTGAGCTTGTGCAAGAGCCACAACATTGAAACCCGTGGCCACTGTATTTTCTGGGAAGTGGAAGGAACGGTACAACCATGGTTAAAGGCTCTTAATAAAAATGACTTGATGAAAGCCGTTCAAAATCGTCTAACAGGCCTTCTAACGCGCTACAAAGGAAAATTTAAGCACTATGACGTGAACAACGAGATGCTACACGGGTCATTTTATCAAGATCGATTGGGTAAAGATATCCGAGCAAACATGTTCAAGACAGCAAACCAGCTTGACCCATCTGCCACCCTTTTTGTTAATGATTATCATATCGAGGATGGATGTGACACTAGATCATGTCCAGAGAAGTATGTTGAACATATTCTTGATCTGCAAGAACAGGGCGCTCCGGTGGGAGGGATCGGAATTCAAGGACACATTGATAGTCCTGTGGGACCTGTTGTTTGTTCTTCTTTGGATAAATTGGGTATTCTTGGTCTTCCAATTTGGTTCACGGAACTTGATGTGTCTTCTATCAATGAGTATGTTCGGGCTGATGATTTGGAAGTTATGCTTCGGGAAGTTTTTGCCCATCCAGCGGTGGATGGTGTGATGTTATGGGGATTTTGGGAATTGTTTATGAGCCGAGATGATTCACATTTGGTGAATGCAGAAGGTGATATCAACGAAGCTGGAAAAAGATACCTTGCTCTTAAGCAAGAGTGGCTAACGCATGTCCATGGCCATATTGATGAGCAAGGGCAGTTTGGGTACCGGGGATTCCAGGGTGTGTATGAAGTGCAAGTTGTTACCCACTCCAAGAAAGTTTCCAAGACATTTGTTGTTGACAAGGGTGAGTCGCCACTGGTGGTACCAATAAATTTCTAGTTTCAAAAGTGGTTCCTTTTGTTTTCATCAATAAATATACGAGTGTTCTATGTTGGGTTTGTTTGGGAAGGAGGTGATGTCGGTTTGCTTTTTTTTTTTTTTACAGTTTCCTGTTATTGGTTGTGTACTTGTATGCTAAATGGTTTATTTGCTGCTTAAATTGTAAATTGATGTAATGGAATACGACCGAAGTCTGTTATTAGTGATGTTTTATTGACCAAACTTTTCTTAAATATTATTCATTTTATATGTTGTAGTTCTTCGCATCCGACCTGATCTGAGGTAAAAATAAACACCCATGTGTATTGTTAAGCTATTCTTACAGCTCATGTGGATATTAATTTTCATCTCTTGGTTGGTGTTGATGTCATAGGTGACTTAAATATTATGTCCTTATGTTTGTTTCAAAGAAATCTTCTGCCTGTATCTGCTATTTTCTTGTTGGGTTGGAGACAAGCTAAAGTCAAGTCCCTACTGGTTTGTTGGTTGGTGTACTAATTTACCCCTTGTACTTTCTTTATAAATATAGGAGGTGACAATGTTGGTCCCAATTCTCATAGAATGGTGTTAAGATCTTCGAATGTGTAACACCTGTAATTTAAATGATTTTTATATTCGAAATTAATTGGAATTAATTAAATTGTATTTGGAAAATCAATCCGGTAAAATAAATATTAATTAACGAGACAAGGGTTGATATTTATTTATATTGAATATTAATTAGTGAATGAGTAATAATAATGATAAGGAAATATTATAATTATCGCGAGTTAGAAATAAGACAGTTACGGTAAATCTAGTCGGGACGTGCGTGTCAGTCGTGTCGTGACTTAATTTGGGAAATAAAATATAATTTCACTTTTGATATTTAATATGATCATTTCGAGTGTACCAGTGTGTCCGGAAGGGTCAAAATAGTCAGAAAAGTCTACCAGGGGGTTTAGTTTGGCTCCCGGGACACTTTTAGGCCAAATCGACACCCCGGAGGGGTATTTTGATCTTTTGAAAGTTTGGAGAAAATAAACCCACGAAAATTAGAGGATTATATCCGCTATCACATAAAGGGAATTGGAGTTATTTATCAGTTACCAAACCAAAGGGAGAGTCATAAGAGGGAGAAGGAGAGTTGTTCCAAGCGTTCCAAGGCCAAAAACTATCTTCTTGCACCACCACCACCGGATTGTAGATCGGGAAGAGAAGAACACAAATCTCACCCCCAATTCTGCAGAAATCAGACTTGCAAATTAAGGCAAGTGTTTATCTTGCTACTTTATGATTTGATATACCATCCATGTTAGAATAGGATGATCACTTTATGAAATTCATGAACTTTGACCTTACAATTGGAGATATAAATCATAATCTTGGATAGGATTGATAATACACTCCATCCCTTATACATGTAGGATGAATTTTATAAGAAATATCATGAAATTTGGGAAGAAATCTGGAATTTTGTTAAGGTTCTTGAACATGAATAATAATATAGGGTTTTAGAGATTAATCTTGAATAAATCTGATTTGAGGTTGTTCTGTAAAGATTTAATGATTTTTTTACGTTAAAAATTGTTGATACATGTTACTATAATGTTAAAGATCGTTGGTTGGGAGTTTGGGATAATGTAATGTTGGTTTGGAGGTGTAACAATGGTAAAAACCCATAGTAAGAAGAAGGTGAACACCCAGGTAAAGCAAACCGGTTCGCCTGTCCCCCCAAACTGATTCGGCTATACCCTTGAACCGGTTCGCATGTTCCCCCAAACCGGTTTGGGGGACCTGACATTTCTGAGTTTCGATTTTGTTCAATTTTGATAGGTTTGGCTGATAATTTCTTTCCAAATGAAGAGAATTTTGGTTAGCAAAGTATGTGATATATTTCATAGTTGATTCCATAAAAATTATAATGAATACGAGTGAACCACAAGGCTTAGTTTGACATCTAAATGTTAGTTCGTAAATTAGAATGGGTCACGAAAAGTGTGAGTGAATATACGACCGGACCAGTGATAGAAGAATATGTGAATTACTGAAATAATCCAATAGAGTGAGTAGGATTCATCGAGTAGTGAGGAAAACACTTGGGAAGAATACGATGAATAGTCAAATAGCGAATTGAAAATACGTAGGATATTCGGGTGTTATATATACTACGTATGAGACATATGCTATAGGTTGAGGGCGTATATATATATATATATATATATATATATATATATATATATATATATATATATATATATATATATATATATATATATATATATATATATTATATACCAGTGATAGAAGAATATTTGAATTACGGAAATAATCCAATAGAATGAGTAGAATCCATCGGGTAGTAAGGAAAACACTCGGGAAGAATACGATGAATAGTCAAATAGCGAATTGAAAATACGTAGGATATTCGGGTGTTATATATACTACGTATGCGACATATGCTATAGGTTGAGGGGGTATATATATATATATATATATATATATATATGTGTGTGTGTGTGTGTGTGCGTGTGTGTGTGTGTGTGTGTGTGTGCGTGTGTGTGTGTGTGTATACATAGGATGTGTGAATACCTATTGTGTATACTCTTATGTGTAAACATACCTAAACTACTTGCTATCACGGGAGGTTTACGCGTCGTGGATGGTTTTATCCTAATGTACCCATTGTGGGGGATTATGACTTGTACCCCAAGGACATAGAATCTAGATACGTGTTCACTATACCAAATTGGCTATTTTATAACTAATTGAAAAAACAATTTATAAGTGTTTGGGACACTTACAAAATTTATAACTGTTTGAGTCAGTTACAAAATATTTAAGTGTCCATGACCGATACAAAATTATTAATATAACACACTAGAGCTAATATAGATCACGTGGGTGTCATGTGTATTCCCTTGTAAGACTCCAAAAGAGTTAAAAAAAAATTGTCCCGCTTGAGATAACAGCTAATATTGTATTCTCGTGGTTCCCGCTTGAGAGAACCTACCCGCAACTGTTAAAGCCACTCAGCTTTGATCTTTGATCTTTGGTCTCAGGCGGCTTGATCTTCAGTTCATCACCATCGCGTCTTGGTCTCAGGCGGCTCATCACCCTCGCGTCTCATCTTTGTTCTTCTTTTCTCAGATATAGGTACAAAATAATATAGTTCTTTACCGTTTTTTTTTTTTGTGAAGATGAGATGATAAATAGGGTTAATACCAAATCAAACCATCCATAATATATTTTTATAAAAAAAAACTAACAGATTTACTCAATTGATCCAAAAGTAGAGAAAAATATAATAGATTTTCTAAGTCAATCCATTTTTTTATCTCCATTTGGAAGAAAATTTTGGGTTGTTCTTTCTGGAAAAGATGTTGTAGTATTTTCGTTTGTAATTTTCTGATGATTTTTTTTCGGAAAAACAATTTGTTTGAATAACTAAATCAACAAGTAACTAGAAATAGTCGGTAGTCAATGAGTGTTTTTGTGTGTGGTATTGGGTACTGGTGTTTTAAACACATATTTTCAACAAATAATTTTAAAAACAAGTTTTAAAAAACAGGTTGCCAAACGCATATTCTACTAGTTTTAGGTTTTAAACACAAAAAACATCCAAAACATAGACTGGATAGGCCCTTAATTGTGTTATTCTTGCACTGTGTAACTTTTATAAAATATATCATTTAACATTTATTTATCATTAGATTTGTATGACTTGTAGAATGTCGTTACGACTTTATAAAAAGTGGATGAAAGAACGTGATAGAGGAACGCCACAATATATAAATGGGGTTGCTACATTTTTACAAGGGAAAATGGTCGTGGAGAAACTATGGTTGCATGTCCATGCTGTAAATGTGAGAATGGAAAATTGCTCGACCTTGAAGATATTCATTTTCATTTGCTTTGCCATGGTATCTTGCATTCATACACATTTTGGCATTTACACGGGGAAAAGGAATATGTCAAGAGGAATGAACGTTCAAACGGGGAGTTAATCATTCGACGGATCCCATTGGTAGAGACGAAGGTGGGGAAAATGATTCTCAAACTCAAGAGGAGCTGAAATACAAGTACATACATGGTAAGGTGAGTGAACCATTATATCTGTCGTGTACTGAGAAACACACAACGTTGTATTTTCTTGTCAAATTGAATAACATAAAGACAAGTCATGGTTTGTCGGACAATATTTTAATTGATATCTTGGGTTTATTTAAAGAGTTTTTACCTGAAAGAAATTCAACACTAACAAAGTATCCAGATATGAAGAACATAATGAAAGAAGTTCGTATGGATTATAATATCATCCATGCATGCCAGAATGATTGTATCTTATATCGAAAAGAACATGCAAAGAAGGATAAAGGCCCAATATGCAACTTATCTAAATATCGGTTTAGTTTAAACCGAGCCGGTAAAGTACCCCGAAAGACGGTGAGGCATTTTTCGTTGATTCCAAGAAGGAAGAGATTGTTTAGTATACCATGGATTGCAAATGAAATGACTTGGCATGCTCGAGCGAAATCCATTACAAATATTATGCTCCATCCCGTTGATTCATCAGCTTGGAAGTCTACAAATACGAAATGGCCCGACTTTGCTGCTGAATCGCATAATGTTCGTCCTGCTATAGCTATAGATGGTTTTAATCCATATGGTAATCTCAGCACCAGTTATAGTTGTTGGCCTGTAATTGTTTCTCCTTTAAATATTAAGCCGTCTTTGTGTATGAAAAGAGAGTTTTCCATGTTGTCAATTTTGATATTTAAGCCGAATGCACTGGGCAAGGACATGGACGTTTATATTAAACCTTTATTAGATGAGTTGAAATAATTGTGGTTCGAAGATGTAACGGCATATGACTCCCACACGAAAGATAATTTTACACTGACTATGTTATTGTGGGCAATTCATGACTTTCCTACATATGGCAATTTTTCTGGATGCACTGTTCATGGTTACAAAGCTTGTCCAGTTTGTGCGAAAGAATCCGACTCAGAACATCTTGTAAATAGTAAAAGAAAATTCTATCGGGGCCATCGAAGATTCCTTCCTCGCAATCACAAGTTTAGGTTGGACAAACACAACTTTAACAATAATGTTGAAGATCGTAAAGCTCCACAAAAGTTGTCTGGTACTGAGATTGAACAGAAAGTAACATGCATTAAGTTGAGAATTGGTAAACAAAAAAATAAAAATAAAAGGAAGCGAAATGGGAACAACAATGATTGTGCGGATACAAATATCACAACTCCATGGTCTCGATGGTCCATTTTATTTGATTTGTCGTACTGGAAAGAGCGTGATGTTCGGCATAAATTAGATGTTATGCACACTAAGAATAATGTCATCGATCATCTTTTGTCAACTATTTTGGACTTAAAAGATAAATCAAAAGACGGAACCATTGCACGTAAAGATAGGGAGGTGATGGGGATAAAGAAAAAGTTATGGTTGACCGTAGATGAATCTAGCAACACTGTTAAACCTATAGCTGCATTCACTTTAGGTAAAGAAGAAAAAGAGTGGTTGTTTCGTACCTTAAAGGAGTTAAAATTGCCGAAGGTTTTTTCTTCTAACTTGAGTAAGAATGTGACTTTAGAACCGCTCGGGTTGAAGGGACAGAAGTCACATGATTATCATGTGATTATGCAACATTTTCTTCCGGTATTGCTTAAAAATGCGTATGCAAAGCACAATGATTTATTAGTTGCTATTCAGCAGTTAAGCATTTTTTTCAATGTGTTGTGTGCTAAGCTGATAAGGAGGGGTGTTCTTGATTTAGCTAAAAAGGAATTGTTTCAGGTTATGTGTGTTTTAGAGAAGTATTTTCCACCCACATTTTTCGTTGTAATAATCCACCTCACCATACATTTAGCCGAGGAAGGACTAAAATGTGGCCCAACCAGATTCAGATGGATGTATCCTTTTGAGAGGTAAGCGAATTACGTGTGATAATATTTTTTAGATAAATAGTACGATATAATATTTATTTATTAGTTTTCATTATGCTTTTGAGGTATAGGTTGATGAAAAATTACAAGAAGTACACTGGTAACAAGAGGTATATTGAAGGGAGCATTGCTAAGAAATACATTGTAGAAGAATCAACTCTTTATTGCATGATCTTTATTGGGAATCTACGTTGGGCGCAATCGAAAGGGGGTACAATGAAGGAAAAAAAATGAGGGTTTTGTTCCATGGTTGATTAAGGAGGTTCGCACTTAAGTTAACTATATGAAAACATTTGATTATGTCTTTTTATATTTCAGTATACTTATTTGTCATTATATTTTGTAACTACTAAAAAAGGGATCAACCGATACAATGCTGTGGCGGTTAGCTAACGGGCCAAAATATGATGCACAATCATATAAGAAGTATCGTTCCAATGGGTTTGAATTTTCTACATGGGAATAGGACAAGCGTCGGGTAACGCAAAATAATGATATGTTTATGAAAGCCATCACTAAGTTTAGATCAAGCGGGAAAGATACCAATTATAAAGAAATGGAGACAACGTATTACAGAATTATTCGTGACATATTTGAGTTGGACTATACATCTTTTAAGATAGTCGTATTTTATTGTGATTGGGTGAAAGTCGAGGACAAGGTTAATGGCTGCAAAGTTGATCCTCACTTAAAGTCAGTGATGGTTAACTTGAGTAAGCTTAAGAGTAAAGAGAGAATTGATGATGAGCCATTCATTCTTGCCTCTGAAGCAGCTCAGGTATTTTATGCTAAGGATTTTTTAAATGATGGATGGTCCATTATTTTACATACTCCAAAGAGATTGATGACAATGGTGGACGACGTTAAGATTTCGGTCGTATATCAATCCATTCTTGAGGACAATGTCAATCTAAAGGATTTGCTCAATGTTGACTAAACATATATGGCCTTTTGGACATGTTTACTACTGTTTTCATTTCTTGAGTGTTTTATTTCCTTAAATTGAGTTTGTTATATGCAAACATCTTTTGTTATTCATCCTAGACTCGTGTTTGTTGAAACAGCCCTATCCATATTACATATTTTGTTATTACCAGCTTTTTAATTGATATTAAAGCACCTTTTATAATACACTAGTTGTCCACTTGCGTGGCACGCTTGGGTTCCCAAGAAAGTATTACGCCATCAACAACTATTTCTATATTATAATTGATGCGCCATACATGGTTGTACCTGTGACACCCCGCCTAATAAAATACCGGGCGATCTCCTATATCAAATTAAAACAGGAGTCTCATATGGTTCATTCTTAGCATCACTATCGAAAAATAATTTTATTACTAATATCCTATTAGGCTGGCGTCAAATTTTTAATTAACTAATCTTTTTAACCAAACCATTCAAATAAAACTTACAACAGTTTATATGCAGCAACTGAAATGAAATAAAATAAAATAACCGAACACTCAGTACAATAATACAACCAAATCGAATGTCGCACTAAAAGGCGATAAAAGAATAAATGAGTACAGTTGGGCCATAAGCCCGAATGTTGCTACAATACCTCCTATCTAGATCTCAATGATAGAAGCGTCTAATATAAACCTGCTTGCATCCACAGCTGCAGCAGCAAACGTCTGACTCGAAAGAATCATCATCCAGGCGTCCCTGTGTCTGGACACCTATATATATATAGATATAGCAAGAGGGGAAAATAGAGAAACGGGTCAGAGCCACAGTTTTGAAAACATTTCAGCAAGTGCTTGAAATCCATATTTAAAAAATATATTATTTCTCATATTTAAACTGGTATCGCTCTCACATGAGATACACCTCACCCCTCTTCTAATAGTGCACAACTATCGCATACCTTTTTAAACAACCTAGTTAAGCTACCCTGCCTAACTAGTGTAATTACCCATCTTCTAATAATCATCATCAATTCGAGTACTAAGGACTAAACTTCTCCCCATTCCCAACATTACGTTACGTTCGTGCGTGGGGTGTTTCGCGAAGCGAAATCCAAACAAGGAACCCCCCGATACACTACTACGTGAAAATATTGATCATTGGGATCCATTAGGCCTTCAGTACATACCATATTTATACCATCCCGTATTTATTAATAGTTCTCATTAGAACCTCTGATCTATATTCATATAAATCCGGATATAAATCTACTGGAAGGAGTATATCACTTTATTCATTCTTCTCCTTTTTATACAGGGTTAGGTTATATGATATCTCATCTCATATATATACAATATACTATTTGCAACAAGTATATTAGTTATCCATATAGGACACCAAACAAGATTTCGATATACACACATTATTCTCTTTATGCGTACACATCAATTTATATATCAATATATAACACTATTGCACCCTGGTTAAGAAACCCCTTGTACCGTTATAAAGTTCCTGTACACTTATAATAAAGTTGAAGCATTTATTTATTACTTATCTACTTATACGCACCATAGAAAGTTCCCATATAAATATACGTATATATATTAGTCACACATATAATATATATACTAATGACACCCCACATAAGATCTATGGTGCTGGCATACTCTGCTATCAAATCCCCGTATCACACAAACTAAGGGAAATACTAGTTCGGAATCACTCTCGAACTGTATTAACACAAAATACATACAAATGGACGCGAAACGTAGTTCCAAGTCATTAAGAGGTCAGCACATACCCTCACGTCTCTTAGGACCGTCTGACTATCAATCAGATAGCCTGTACCAAGGAGTCCTATGTTCTAGGGTACAAGTCAATATCCTCCATAAAGGTCCCATCGAGATAAGACTGTCCCGGCACGGTAACCTCCGTGATAGCAAGTAGCGCGGGCATGATTTTTACACATATATAATATAAGGGCATACTCATAGCGCATATAATACATCCCATACATAGTATATTTATATCTTGGATATCCTACGCATTTATCAATTTTACCAGTCCCCAATATTTTATTTTCTGAGCTTTTCTCACCGCACAATGATTATATCAACATCATCGATATATATTATTTATATCTCTTCTCAATCTTTTATGGCTATAATTTCCAAACTCTTATAGCGATAGTCAATAGCCTCAAATATTCTCATTCACAATAATATAAGCCGTCACACAATTAAAATACCCCAATACGTATTCCCTTATTTAATATTCAAATCACACCTAAATATCTCTTTAAGTATTATTCCTCACGAACACCCCTATTTGGGTAAATCTTGGATTTTACTTTCAACTAATCCAAAATACACGCCTTACTAAAAAAAAATATTTAGAAGTCCCCACACTATTTTTAGGAACCCCAAATATTTATCTCCAAACAATTTTAGCCTT
Organism: Sambucus nigra; assembly: GCA_949130495.1. NCBI lineage: Eukaryota > Viridiplantae > Streptophyta > Magnoliopsida > Dipsacales > Adoxaceae > Sambucus > Sambucus nigra. The sequence continues at coordinate 197,507,322 of OX422211.1, read as the reverse complement.
TTATTTTTCTAATTTCCGAGTGCATTTCCGAGTTGGTGATTTCACCCCAGAACTTCCATCTTATAAAAATCATAACAATTCGAAGAAAAATCAAAAAAATACATGGTCAGCGCTCACGCGATCGTATCGAAAAGATCTACAACTTTTGTGTTTTGACCGATAGCTGAATCAGCTGTCTTCCTATCCGAAATAGTCCATGAGTGAGGTTGATCACTATTAACCTTCTTCTCCAAAAATCCAAACCTCCATTAAAACACCTCCAAACTTTTTATCGCCTCTCTCATCATTAACCAACCTCAAACAACCATAAATACACATATAGAAAGGGTTCTAATAATCCTAGAGCCCATATTCCATAATTAATTTCAATAAATTCCAAGTTTCTCAAATTGGGTATTAATCGAGTTATATCCGTTTTAATCTTCCGAAAACCCGTTTGATCCACGAAATTTCAACCCAAAAATCTTTAGTTTTATACCAACTACAATATGAGAAATTAACACACTAAATCATAAAGCAAGTTAGACACTTGCCTCGTGGATTAAATCCGACGACCACGAGTCGAATCCCGCGAATTTTGGCCGAAAATCTCTTCTTTTCTTCTCTTTTCTTTCTTCTTCTTTCTTCTCTTCTTTCTCTCTTCTCTCTCTCTCTCTCTCTCTCTCTCTCTCAGGGCTGATATTTGGGGGAAATGAGGGCTGCCACCTCTTTAAATCTGAAATTGGGTATATACCCAATTGTTAAATGACTCATGTACTCATTTACGAGTCCTTACTAGTCCAAAAATGCCCGGAACTCAAATATTCCCCCCGGGTACTCTATTTTTACTATCTCGACCATTCTGAACCCAATGGCGCAGTCAAAATTTTCATCCGAGTCACTTAACTAAAATTCACTATTTTGACCCAACACGTTCAATACGCATATTTTTCCAATTTAAAATATTTCCTTTGTCGCTTTACCTTAACTTGCGACATGTAATTAAAAATAATCCACTCATATACCTAGTCTCGTAAGAAAATATAATCCATGTAAATATTAATCCGACACTCGAAAATTAATATTTACTATTCACTTTATAATATTGAATTTATTTAATTTCACTCATTAATCCCAGAATTATTATTCATAATAATTCCTCAAATTACCAAATTAAATCCAGAGTGTAATTTAAATACCTTTAAAAGTGTGGGGTATTACCGTACCATAAATTGAATATATTCGATGGAATATTTTTCTTTTCAGTAGCACTTAAATTTGAATTTGGAAATTGTTCAAATTACGATGGTTTTAAATTTGAGATCTAACCGGGAAAGCATTGGCAAAATTATTAAATTACATGCATGCATGATTTGTTGTTGAAAGTTATTTTGAAAAGTGTATTATTTGATTGGTTTATTATGTGTAATTGTGATAAATTCAAATATTTACACGTAGCTGCTACTTTGCATCTGTATAGGTGGAAATACCTGATGTAGAAGTAATACAGTCGTTCTGATACGAGGGTAAAAAAATCAATCTCTTAATTATGTCTCGCCAAAGCTCATTTTCTTTTCTACACTTAATATGATTTGGGAGCAACATTTTAAAAGAATGGGTACTTTTGATAATTAAGAGCAACTCCATTGTATAACGGCACCACATATGTTTTTAGCCATTTTGTCCCACCCGCCAGAGCAAGGTTGTTTTTTTTCTTTTTTTTCTTTTACCTTGGTAAAATGCCAAGATATGACTTTGGGTGGTAGGTACACATCTGTAATTTTTCTCTTCTTTAATTCTCATTCTTTCAAATATTAGTCGCTAGTATAAAAGGAGGAAATACATTATATTTACAGTCCTATGTTGCCCTACTGGCCGAAAGTACCTAGCATAGTTATCACGCGCCTAGGACCCAGGCTCACATATGCGTAAACGTTGTGCCTTGCCTCAGCTCGGGTGAGGCTCCTTCGGAAAGGCGGCGCCTTGTTCCCCTAGGCACCATGATCAAGCCGTGACTTAAGTGTGCCTCGTTGAATTTTCTGTAAAATGTCGTAGTAAAAATCTAGACCAACTAATATGTTGATTGAAATTTTTTTTATGTGTATAATTGGATAACTCACACCCCAAAGTTGACTAAAGTCGAAACATAATAAGCTCTAATACCCCATTATTGTTTCTCCCAAGTGCTACTGAATATGAATAAGGCTTTTTTGTTCACTACAGAAATTGAAATATACAGAAAAGATTGAAATATTGCCACTCTACTACGACCAATTAACATGTTAGACTGAGTTTAGTTTTATTTGTCTCCCCCCTCTTTACCTCCTTTTTCTCCTTATAACTTTGTATTGAAATGCAAATGATCACTCTACCTACTTATTAAATGATGATAAAATCTATATTCTTACATGTCATGTACAATGTGTGCCTTATTGTGATTAGGGGTGTGCCTCACATTGCGCCTAGGATCGAGGGAGACCTTGTTGTCTTTGCCATCAATAACTATGGTACCTAAGTGTACTTATGCTAACTAGTGTATATGCCCAAAGGTTCCTTATTTTATTAGTATAAAGGCTATAAAATAAAATAATAAAACACAGTTAAATATGTGAGACTCGTACACATCATTATCCCATAATTTTTTGCCTCTTCTATTTTGGTGTCTACATAAATGCAGTTCTTAGATGAAAACATACATATAATTGAAGGGTATTAAGGGGTTTGTAAATATCCAGAGAGTATTTTGGCCGTTTGACCATTATATTCACACTCCCCTCTTATAAGGTAGTAGTGATATGTTGGGATCATTGTGACGTTGAATAGTGATTTATATGTTGGGTATTTAATGGCAATGATAATTTTTGTAAATTCTTATTTTAGTTTTGTTTTCATGCCTTGCACATTAATTTGTATGGTTTAGTTGTTTTGAAGCAGTATTCGATGTCTGTGGAAGGTAATGATGCAAGAGAAATAGTTACTATCGATGAGGATAATCAAGTGGTGGGTGAGAAAAAAGGTCCATATATGTCTCGACTTGGGAAGATAGTTCGTGCTAATGTCCCAATTACATATGGTGATTGGCATAAAGTTTCAGTCAACTACAAAGATGACGTTTGGATTGAGATGCTGGTAAAACATCAATAATATATCTATTTATTTGTTCTTTCTCTTTATGAATTATCTCATATCCTAAAAGCTAGTTAATGTTTCTTCATACCAGGCAAGATATGATCTTCCATCATCTCATAAGCAACAATGTTTAAAAAATATGGCCTCTAGATACAAGTCATGAAAATTCAAGTTAAGGAGGTTATATTACATAAAGTATACAATAGATGAATAAAGGTTGGTTAATGTAGCTCCCTATGTTAAGCCGGAGCAGTGGAGGGAGTTCGTGGAGAATGAGAGTACGGAAGTTGCCAGAAAGAAAAGAGAATTAGGGAAATCTAATAGATCTAAAATTGGGGCTACTCACACTAGTGGGAGCAATGGTCAGGACTAAGTCCGATACAAACTTGTAAGTACACCTTTTTTTCAAACTTGGTATTCTTTCTCGGTGAATTATTTTTTTGTAATCGAATATTTTCTAATCGGTGAATTGTATTCTTGCAAATGGATATTTTCTAATCGATGAATTTTATATTTGTAGAAAAAGAAAAAGGCCAATAAGCTAAATGCTAACTCTAATCCCAATAATAAAAACTCCGACTTCAATCCTAATGCCAATATCACACGTGTTGACGTGTGGATAGCCTCCCACTCTAGGGAAAATGGGACAGTCCCGGATAGCATTATTTCAAGCATGGTAAGTGTTTTCAAAAGATAATGATTTGATAGTATAAAGTATATGATTATTTATGTTCAATGATTTGCTAATATGTTTATTACATAATATATTGTAGGAGAACGTGAAAGCAAAGAATGCCGATCTTAAAGAAAAGGGTATTGATCAATCCCAATCGTTGGAAACTGATACGTTGTCCCAAGTATTTGGCATAGATAAAGGGGACGCACTCGAGGTATAGGGTCTTCAGTGTCACTATCGTCTATTAAAGCTTCCATGCCAGCCATTGCTTTGCTTCAAACCGAAAAAACTGAAAATGAATGTATGAAAGGTCGATTGAACTCAATGGATGCATCTATGAAAGGCATGGAGAACACACTTGCTGACTTGATTACATTTATAAAGTTTAATATGGGGAAGCATCACTCCAACCTCGCAAATGGATAAAGGGCCATCCATGTAATGTCTTCTTCATCTAATGCAACACGGTGCGTACTAGAAAATGGTGCGTCATGTGAGATTAAAGGTTTGAATGGTAAGGTGATTGCTAAGGGAAAGATAGACGTGACTGTTCAGGAAAAAGTGCACTCGCACACCGTTGATTATGAGCAACAGGTAGTAGTGACACTAGACACGATATTTGACCTCAATGATGGTCTTTACTTGGGCCAACAAGGTGGAGCTTTGAGAGACGTTGGTACTGGGAGCTGGATTGTGTGGCCGAAAGCACTTGTCAATCGTATTTAATGATTTCTAATTTTTATTTTTTTTATATGCACTTTGTAATTATGGATTTTAATGGTTTATGCAAGGTATTATTGCCTTATATTTTTGTTAGGAACTTTCCATAATGGATTGTATGTCTTTTGTGTTATTATGTTATGTGCATTTTGATCTTTAACTAATTTTCTTCTTTATTAGCTAAAACTTTTTTAACTCCGCCAATGCAAATATATATTTTGCATTGCCGGTCCCAAGCCCGGATAAAGGAGGAGGGACGAGGTTAGAAGAGTTTGCGGATAGTAGGAAGACATAGATAATGTCCTCATAGAAAAGTAAGCATCTACTGATTTAACGTAATTTTAATTTCATATCTATGCTCTGTTCAAGTCATATTATAAAAAGGCCCAAATTTTTCATCTACTGAGATTGTATAGTCTAATTGGTTTCCCCACCTTGTTTATTTAGTGTACACAGAGTAATACTATGTGCACAGAGAAATTACATACTCCATAAGAGTGTATAACACTTTATTACATTTGAGACTTCAGGTTCTATTACTTTTTGTGTAATATTTTTGTGCATATAGCATTTTTCAAACCCTAATGATTGGAGAGGTTTTTGTATGAGTGATCACTATGGTGTCCCCTTATGTTTTATTATTTGGGTTAACTTGTTGTCTAATGAACTTCACTTTTCATAAGAGATTTATTTCATAGTTTCCTTTAAAAAACTTATGTGTATTGAATAATATATTAGGAAGAGGGTTTGAAGAGTTTTCGTCAACGGGGGAGCAAAACTCCAGGTCACCCTGAGAACTTTGAGACCCCTAGAATTGACGTCACTACAGGTTCAGTTTCACTCCTCAAAACAATATATTTATGCTTGGATTTGTACCATTAGAGACGCATATATCAGTTATTTGTGTTCTTATATCTTTGGCAGGTCCTCTTGGTCAGGGTATTGCCAATGCTATTGGTTTAGCCCTAGCAGGGAAGCACTTGGCTACTCGTTTGAACAAACCAAGTAATGAGATTGTTGACCACTACACGTAAAGTTTACTCTTTGATATTTTTTATGTGGCTTCTATTCTATATAATAAAAAAAAACTTATAAGGTCCTTATTTTAATTATTTTATTGACATTTCCTTTTTTCCCCTCCCCGGCTCCAGATATTGTATTCTTGGGGACGATTTTCAAATGGGGGAGGAGATTGATGATAAGGAGTTGAGGTGATTTAACTTTTAATCACTTAGGTACATTGGTCTAGCAAAACAAATACTTTAATTCCTTGTCTAGGAATTTTGATGGGATAAATTTTACTGTGTTTTCACCCATTGGTCACCTCTGCTTAATTCCTGAAAAACTAAGCAAAGATCAAAGATATAAAGTTATCACTGAAAGCTAAGTAGATACATGTTCTCTATCATACTAAATCCAATTGTGAAATGAGCTTTTTCATCCTCATATGTTTGGGCTTCTCTTAACAGGAATCCTCTCTCCGAAAATTTAATAGGTCCACTTGGGCTAATTAAACATCTCTCGATTATAAAACGCAAAGTGTTCACATGCTCTAGGTTCTGTCCTAGGTTTCAGCATGATAAATGATGTTGCTGGTCTCCACTGTGTAAAATTCAATATGTGGTTCTTTTGGTCTCCTATTTTCAACTTGTTATTAATTTGGTATTAAGTGGGATTTGGTAGAGGCAGAAGAGGGTTGATGTGTGTCACTCGAGTCTCAACCCATAAAATCCAAACAAGAGGAATTATATCAAAATTCCATATGCCTTTGATTATGGTGATATGAACGTAGATATTTCCTTAATGAATAAAATATTTACCATTCAAATGATATCTCTGGTTGAAGGATTGTGAAGGAAAACCCCAGGTCGCGTATGTAATAGTATTTGAGAGATCGGGTTTGCGCGAGTTCTTAAAACAGACCAGCGAATTTGCTGATCTCATTCTCTTTATTGCTGGCGTAGAAGGTATGCATGATGTATCATCTGTTTCATTACTTTTTCAATGACTCCCCCTCCCTCTGGTTCTTTATAATTTGTTATATTTGAACTGTGCAGACTATGTTAGACCTGTTGTTGACAAGATAAACCCAAAAAATCGATTTTGCCTTCGCTTTTATCGGCCTTCAACAGTTAATACGTAAGTATTTCTCATTTTCAACAGCAATTATGGCCTTCGATAATTAACACATAAGTAGTAATGTTAATCAACAACAACAATTATGACATTATTCATGAATTTCAAACTTACTGGTCAAATTTCCATTGATAAAGTTCTTTAAAATTATGTACACCGCAGGAGGTCCCTAGAGCACGTCAAGGATTTGTCTTATTTATTAAAGGATCTTAGTCGATGCTAATGTTGAACTCTCTAGTCTTCTATCAGCACTTGGAGAGAAAATATATGTTGAAATTGTGAGTAACCATGTATCTTCACTTTTATACTGAAGTAGTAGTTATATCTTTCACCGCATATTGGTACGACTTCCTAAGTGAATTGTGGGGTTTATTTTATTGAGTACTTCTTAGTTTTGGTTATTGCCATTTACAGTCTGAGAAGACCTCAGGAACAATCAAGGAACAACTAGTAGCTATAGCACCCGCATTAGAACTGTGGAAACAGAAAGAGGAGAGAATTAAGGAATTCTCGAACGTACAGTCACAAATACAAAAGATATGTAGAGAAATTTATGGGTCTGGTGAGAAGGTAGGGATCCCTGATGTTGACGAATCTTACCTATCATAAATAAGGTCTGCACCAGCATACTTAGCAATCACAGATGTTTGATAATTATTTTTTTTTCTTTTTTGACACGTCACAAATAATGCCTTTGATACCTTTAAATTGTAGTTTGCTAAATTAAGCAGAATGGCCTTTTTATTGTTCATGTAGTTAGTTTTTATTGATTTTAATAATAACATTCGTTTTCAGTTTCAATTTTTAGATGTTTTTGTATACTCTGAATTCTGAAACTTGCATGGATTGGATGGGAATTGTCACATCGATAGGTAATGAGAATTTCTGACAGGGGAGCTGATCTTGTTCGAATAACAGTGCAATTGTCCAAAAGAAGTATGTCCTATTGAAATGTTATTGATACTAGGGATATTTTAAATCAATATTATTTGTGAACATTCATCTTACTAATTCTGTATGTATGCAATTATTACATACCGTGAATTAAGATGAATATAAGTGAACTAATTCCTAGATAAATATTTTTGTTCATTATTAAATTTCTATAAGAATGTTAGAGTAGTATATTTCCAAGACAAAATTGTCTAATATAATGGAATGCAATGGTTTGATGGGAAAAATAGTAAGAGGCGTGTAGACGTTTAATTGTATAAGATAACAAATCTAAAAAAGTACCTTGTAAAGGAAACTGCAAAAATGTGACTTTTCGTTATTATAGGTACACATAGCTCACCACCAGCCTTCGAAATTATATCTGTGTGGTGGTAATTTTCACATAATGATATAATCATGTCTTTAATTCAAGTAGTGGGGTAAATATTTGTAAATCTTTGTAATGCACATTCCACTATTAGTCTAATATATCACGTTTTGCCTCAAGGTGCTTCGTATCTAGATATCTGATAAAATTAACTAGCCCCATCATGCTCTAAAAAGTACCTTGTAACCAGTTATCTAAAGTAGCCAACTCCTCTATCTCGCAGGGTTTAGGAGCCCATGCTCTAAATAATTGAACACGTCTTGCGAGTCAAGAATTTTCCTCTCAAGAAATGAGATTTGACTCTATTTTAAATGTTATTTATAATCCCCAAAGTTCATTTCTGACATTTGGTATAGGTGGTAAGAATTTAAGGTGCGAGGGATATTATTTTGGCAGGCGAAAATATACATTGTATCACAAAATAGCAGCATGCCTTCCCATGATCACCATGAATTTGAAATGACTTGGAAAAGAACCAAGCAAGTTCATTTGCATCACTTTAGGCAATAAATGTGTGTTCTCTTCATTTTATATGAAACAGTTCTCTTCATAAATTGAGTCTTTTTCCCTACAAAATCACAAGTATCATTATTTATAATTCGAATATAGGAAACATGGATGATGCCTTTTTCATTTTGTACTCGTGAGAATAGATGGTGTGAGTTTGCAGAGCCCGTTGATGGAGAATCGACGCAATTTCTGCAAGGTTTTGCACGAAAATACAACATGGTCATAATAAGTCCTATTCTTGAAAGGAATGTAAAATACGGAGAGACTATCTAGAGCACTGCTGTGATAATTGGAAATCATGGTAACATAATTGTAACGCATCAGAAGGTAAACGTCGCTTCACTAATTGATCTCTAGGCCCTGTTTGGTTAGGGGTAAAACATTTCACCGAGTGATGATTGGAATTAAATTTCTCTTTATATATTTATCCAGAATCACATAAATATGTGTGTTATACACTTGTTTACAATGTTATATGAATAAACTTTAAACCTGAAATTGGTGAAAATATTTTTTTACCATTTTATATTTCACCCGTGTGAAAAAACTTTCACCATGAACCAAACGAGGCCATATTATGCGTAGTTTCTTTATTTTGTTGTGTTGATGCCATACTTACAATCTCATTTTGCATAATCATATATTGGGGACTTCAATGAGAGCACATATTATATGGAAGGCAACACTGGGCATCTTGTGTTTGAAACAGATTATGAAGTATACAATTTATAGAAGGCTTCTGAACTATTTGTTATGCAAAAGAAAAAAAAAACGTGAACTATATCTCTTGCTGTAAAAGGCCTCTTTTGGGGAGTTTTGTGATATTTTTTTGACATAAGATCTTTGCAACACAATATATAATATAGGGGTTCCTTGCAAAAAAACACATACTTTTTTTAATGCACTATAACAAAAATAAAAAATGATATAATGATGTTTGTCATTCTTAGCAGCCATTCATGATGTTATTTACTGATTTGACTGTGTTATGAATGGTTTTACAGGCTCGTAATGTTGCGATGGAAAATAGTCACTCAAGGGAGTTTTTTGGCATTAAAATGGTTCCCAGGAGTTTCTCGCAACTAATGAAGAGTTCACTAATTTTTTGCACTTTTTCTTTAGTGAAAAAAAGAACATGTAATTGACATTCTCTATTTTATGTTTTCAGAACTTTCAGGTTAGAGAGACTGTTAGAAGTTTGCCTCAATGTCATCACATGTTTCACCTACCATGCATCGATAAGTGGCTTGTGAGGCACGGTTCTTTCCCATTATGCAGAAGGGATTTGTAATGCTCGTTTACTGTATATTACTGCTTAAGAAAAAAGAGTTAATTTGTTACTTTCTCGTATTTAACTTGAAGGGTTTGTCTATCTAAGATCTCAGTTATACCTGTTTTTAAGTCCCCTTGTGTAGTTAGTTCAAGTATGTATCATGAGTTTGATCACTGTACTTGAACAATAATATTTTGTATAAAAATATATTCTTGGTTTATTTTTTATTTTATCTTATTATTTCATTAGCACTTTTGGTTGAATTCTTGCATCTGTTTAACTGAGAGTAATATAGTAAAATTATTTCTCATTTTAATTTAGTTTCTAGTTTCTAATTCTGAGTTGAATTTTAATTGATATTCTGCTCATGTTAGGGGTTATATTCAAATATGATCAAATTGCTTTGGACGACCTTGCTAGTTAAATATTTTTTTTCATTTTGTGTCAATATTTGTAACGGTTTAAAACACTAATAAACTGACAAACAATAACGGTTATAAACACTTATAAAATGCCAAACAGTAACGGTTATAAACACTTATAAAATGTCAAATAGTAACGGTTCTAAACACTTATAAAAGGTCGAACAGTAACTGTTCTAAACACTTATAAAATGGCAAACAGTAACGGTTCTAAACACTTATAAAATGGAAAACAGTAATGGTTTTAAATACTTATAATGGATTAACTATATAACACATTCCTCTGAAAATATTCACTGATTGAACCGTTACTAATTTTAATTTGTAAGTGTTTTGAAAAGTTACAAAAAAATTATAACCCCTCCCTTTATAACATTTAAAAACCATTACTGTTTGATTTGTAAGTGTTTAAAACACTTACAAATTAGCGAATTTGGTGTAGTGGTTATCTGAGTGTATGATAGTTTTGACGGTCAATGGGCACGTTTGGTATGTGCATGACCCATAGACTTGGAACTATGTTCGCCTTCAATATGTGTGATTTGATTTATAGTTCGAGGGTGATATCTGGACCGATGTCCTTATTTAGTACGTGATGTACCTTATAACAGAGTATTCTCGCATTGCAGGTTTCCACCTATGGATGTTGTATAAGTATATATTACACTAGTGATGTAATTATATATGTTCACGTGATTGATTCTACTCCGGGTGTATTAGTAGATAAAATAAATAGTGATATTCAAATTACTCTAGGTTTGTGAAAACTTATATACAAACTGGTGATTATAAATAAATAAAAAGAATAGAAAATGTGGTATAGTATTGTATGGGCAATACGGGTGGGAACTATAAATTATTAGACACGAAGAGATGCAAGCCAGACTAGTTAGGCGGGTAGCATAAATAGGTGGGTTAGAATAGTACGTTACGCGTGCACATTAGTTGAGGGGTGAGGATCTCAAGATAGGGCACGCAGTACTAACATGTATTTAATATCTTATCTTGATGCATTCTAACAACTTGCTAAACTTTTTCAAACTGTTTTACTTGGGCTCTGACCCGTTTCAAATCATTTTTGTAAAAATAATTTTAGGTCCCAGCCACAGGGACGCTAGGCGTAGGAGTTCCTACATTTGACGTGCTGCAACTGTTGTGGAAGTTGCAGGACCCTACGGTTATACGCCTCCGCATCTAGTCAGTTCTTAGGTTATCCTTACTTATCTCAGTCGGGCATGTCTCCCATTCTTAATTGGATATCATTTGTAGAGACTTTGTATTTCCAGTTATTTCAAGTATTGATTTAGACTTTACTTATGGATGGATATATTGGGATTTTTGTCTAAAGTGTTATTCCAGACTCGGTTATTTATTTATGTCGTTGTCTCATTATTCATTGTTATGTGTATGGAAATGGTGAATGATATAATTATTCCGTTTATATTTACTGCATATTAATAATAAGGATTTAAAAATAATTTGACACCGAGCTATTAGGTTATTAGTAATTAATTGAATTTCGATTGTGATGCTAAGAATGAAACCTTTAATGATTACTGTTTAATTTAATAATGGTTGATCACCCAAGATTAGAATAGGCGAGGTGTCATAGATGGTATCAGAGCATAAGGTTCAAGTGTCCTTAGGATATGTGCGGTTTACTACGATTTTTAGCGTATCGTCATTTGATATATAGTGCCCTATTATTAGGACTATTATATTCTTTATTATGCATTTACATATTTACCTATTATTAAGACATATTGAATTATGGACTGATGGAAAATTCTTTCTCACTTCAGATGTCTCCTCGGCATGTACCACTAACCACCCCAGAGGCACAGCCCGAGTCACAGCCAACTCAGGCCTCAGGATCTATAAATGCTGCCGAGGTTGCCACCATTGTAGCACAGGTGGTCAATGCCCTGACTACTTTCGCCCAGTATGCACCATAGGTGCCACCCCAGCCTCAGTTGGTTGCTCCAACTCCAACCCACTCGTTTCCTTCTGCTTGGGAGCGAGTTCAAGATGCCTTTTAGAAGGCACATCCTCCAGAGTTTCAGGGGAGCCCCGGCATAGTTGCAGCATGCCAATGGAAGAAGGATATCCAGATGCATGTAAGGATGTATGAGTGCACAGAGGTACATAAGCAGATACTAGCTACCTTTAATCTGGTAGGGGCAGCATTACAGTCGTGGGAGTCCTCACCACCGCGCAGGAGAGAGACACCTTGACTATTTAGGAGTTTTGGGAATGGTTCAACCGTAAATATTTCCCTTTCACCATCCAGACTGAGGTGAGGCAGAAATTTTTGGATGTTTCTCAAGAGGGGAAGACCATAGCAGAGTATGAGGAGGAGTTTACTAGACTGATAAATTTTATTCATGATGAGGTGCCAACAGAAGAGAAGAGGATTCAGTTGTTTGTGAATGGTCTTACCTGGAGGATTTGACAGCATTTATTGGGTAATCCAACCCTAAAGACTTATACGGAGACTTTGAATGCAACACTACTACACTGTCAGGACCACCGCTTCCATGTTAAGGGAAGCAAGCTCTCGGGAGAGTCCATCCAATAGGGTGGGATTAGGGGTAGTAGTGCCGGAGGGGCACATTCGACTCAGAGTCAGTCGAGGCAGAGTGATCAAGGTCCCCACCAAGGGGATACTGCTAAGAGGTTCTGTTCGGGGGATTATAGATAAGGACAGGGTGGGTTCAGGTAGGGCCAGTAGCATTTTCATTAGGGACAACAGGGTTAGGGTAGGGGTGGTAATGGCTAGAAGAGTCGAGGCCATCAGGGCCAGAGGGGAGGTCATTTTACACGCAGGTGTTTCATTTGTGACAATACAGGCCACAAAAGACAGTATTGCCCTGATAAAGGCAGGGTTCAATAGAAGCAACAGGGCGCTCGCCAGGAGATTCAGAGACCAATCTTCCTCGCCGCCCTCTCAACACCAGCACCCGTAATAGCCTTGCCTGCAGCACCAGTCGTTTCAGCAGCCGCACCCCGACAGGCGCAGTTATAGTATGGACGTGTGTACCACGTCCACCAGGTTAAAACTCCAAAGGCTCCGCCCGCTGTTGAGGGTATGTTTCTTATGCACGGTACTTATGAGCGCATTTTATTTGACATTGGGGCTTCATACTCATTCATAGCCACTAGATTTTCACAATTCGCAAGGTTGTAAGAAACGAAAAATAGTATAGTCACGTGTGTAAACCCATCACGACTGATTCTCTTTATATGTCGGGGTGTGAGTATAGATATTAGGAGGCTGGTTTTACCTATTGATATGCATGTATTAGATATGTTAGAGTGCGACGCCATCATAGGCATGGATTGGCTAGCTGAGTATAGGTCCATAATTTACTGCTATAGACGAAGCATAGTGTTTACGATTCTCGATCAGGAGATGTTCTTGGTGGCGATGCCTCATCCTGAAAGAAGATCGTCCACTCATCTGTATTACATAGAGGAGGATACCTTTCAGATGGTGGTGATTTCCCTCGATTCGATTCCATTTGTAAGTGAATTTGTCAATGTATTTCAAGAGATATCGGGATCATTGAGTTTGTCATTGACTTAGCGACGGGCACTCGACCAATAGCTCGTGCACCATACCGTATGGCTCCTATGGAAATAAGGGATCTACAGGATCAGATTGAGCAGCTGTTGGGGCAAGGCTTTAAACGTCGTAGTACTTCGCCTTGGGGTGCACCAATATTGTTTGTGAAGAAAAGAGATGGGTCTTTACGCCTGTGTGTGGATTACCGGGAGTTGAATAAAGTCACGATACGGAATAAGTATTCGTTGCCCCGAATTGATGACTTATTTGACTAGTTGAGAGGAGCCACCTAATTCTCTAAGATATATTTAAGATCTGGATATCACCAGTTGCGCATCCGGGAGGAGGACGTATCTAAGACAACCTTTTTTACGAGATATGGGTCCTACGAGTTTCGAGTTATGCCATTTGCGCTAACCAACATGTCAGCTGTATTTATGGACTTGATGAATAGGGTGTTTAGAGAGTTCTTAGATCAATTTGTTATCGTCTTCATTAATGACATCCTGATTTATTCTCGAACTGAGAAAGGGCATGCCAAGTATATGTGTTAGGTTTTACAGACACTGCGTGAGTATCAGTTGTTTGCAAAGTTTGAAAAATGCGGGTTCTGGCTGCGTGAGGTACAGTTTTGGGGACATATCATTTCTAAGTTGGGGATATCAATTGACTCGAGTAAGGTGTCAGAGGTGAGGGAGTGGAGACAACCCACGACACCGACAGAGGTGCGCAGTTTCTTGGGGTTAGTCGAGTACTACAGACGGTTTATTAGGGGATTCTTGAAGATTGCAGGTCCATTGACTAATTTAACTCGTAAAGGTGTACCGTTTATTTGGGATGACACTTGTCAGTTGGCTTTTGATGAACTGAAGAACAAGTTGACTTCAACACCTATACTCGCACTTTCCAGGGCAAGAGTGGAGTATCTCGTTTTCACTGACGCGTCCCTACAGGGACTTGGGGGTGTGCTACAGCAGGAGGATCATGTTATAGCTTATGTTTCCCGCAAGCTTAAGCCTCATGAGAGGAATTATCCCACCCACGACTTAGAGTTAGCGACAGTCGTATTTGCGTTGCGAATTTGGAAACATTTTTTATTGGGGAGGAGATTGTGCTTGTTCACATACCATAAGTCACTGCAGTACTTGTTCACTCAGAGGGAGTTGAATATGTGTCAGCGTAGGTGGCTTGAATTTGTGAAAGATTATCAGTTTGACATCCAGTTTCACCCGAGACAGGCTAACATAGTGGCAGATACGTTGGGTCGCAGGCCAGTAGGGGATGTAGCTAAAGTTTAAAAGGAAAAATGGAAGGAGTTGGGACATCAAGATTCAGTTACCCGATCATTTATGTCAATTATGACCATCACCCCAAATTTGGGGTAAGGGTGGTACAGGCACAGGTAGTAGATTCTTTTTATCTGGATCGGATTCGATAGCTTCTAGCAGGGGGAGCCGAGTTGTATTTCATGAGTTCAGAGGGAGGTTTACGGTTCAACAAGAGATTGATGTCCCAAAAGGGGAGGAGTTACGACACGCAGTGATAGCAAAGACACACGGGTCACATTTTGCAATACATCCTGGAGGGGATAAGATGTACCAAGACATGAGACGACGATATTGGTGGAGTGGAATGAAGAGAGACATCGCCGAGTTTGTTTCGAGGTGTACCACTTATCAGTTGGTGAAAGTGGACCATCAGAAGTCGGCAGGGGTTCTATAGCCGTCAAAAATCCCGATGTGGAAATGGGAGAGCATTTCCATGGATTTTATTACTAGGTTACCTACTTCACAGCGAAGTCGCGATTCCATATAGGTGATAGTGGATCGGTTGACTAAGGTAGCTCACTTCCTGCTAGTTCGGACTGATTATATTACATGATAGTATGCCCAGATTTTTATTGTTGAGATAGTGAGATTGCATGGGGTGCCATAAGATATTGTGTCCGACAAGGGCAAGATTTTTGTGTCTCAATTTTGGGAGAGTTTTCAGGAGGCCATGGGTACCGAACTGCAGTTGAGTATGGATTATCACTCGCAAATGGATGGACAAACAGAGAGTACGAATCGATTGTTGGAAGATATGATACGGATGTGTATCCTTGATTTTAGGGGTGGATGGGAGTAGTATCTCCAACTGGTGGAGTTCGCGTATAATAACTCCTATCATTTCACAATTGATATGGCACCATTTGAGGCGCTGTACGGTAGGCCTTTTCGTTCACCCACTTATTAGTTAGAGGTGGGGAACAATAAGCTTCTCGGGCCGAAGATGATACAGGATACGTCGGCCAAAATTGAGTTGATTCAGAGTCGCATACGGATATCCCAGGATCGATAGAAGAGATATGCGGATGGTAAGAGGTTCTTCCTGGACTTTAATGTGGGGGATCAGGTGTTGCTACGTGTATCTCCTATGACGGGGATAATGAGGCTCGGGAAGAAAGGGAAGTTAGAATCGAGGTACGTGGGGCCATTCCCTATCATTGAGTGGATTGGGCCAATTGCATACAAACTTGGGTTACCGGAGCACCTGCATCGTATTCATGATGTATTTCATATTTCTTCGCTGAGGCGATATCTCTAGGATGAGTTGACTCACACTCACATTTCTTTGGAGGAGATTGATTTTCATCCTGATATTTCATATGAGGAGACGTCGAATATTATCTTAGACCATAGAGAGAGGATACTGAGGTGGAAAGTAAATCCACTTATACGGGTTCAGTGGAGGCATTACAATGCTGACGAGTCCACTTGGGAGCGCGAGGAAGAGATGCGCGAAAAGTATCCAGAGTTATTCATACCATGTATTTCATTTTTTCGAATCCAAGACGAAATTATGTCAGTAGGGGGAAAGTATGTAACACCTCGTAATTTTATTGATTTTTATATTGGTAACTAATTGCGATTAATTAAATTATATTTAGAAAATCAATTCGGTAAAATAAATATTCATTAGAGAGGAAAGGGTTAATATTTATTTATATTGAATATCACTTAGTGAATGAGTAATAATAATAATAAGGAAATATTATAATTGTTGTGAGTGAGAAATACGACAGTTACGGTAAATTTAGTCGGGACACGTGTATCAATCGTGTCTGGACTTAATTTGAAAAATAAAATATAATTTCACTTTTGATTTCCATATGATCATTTCAAGTGTGACAGTATGTTCGAAAGGGTCGAAATAGTCAGAAAAGTCTACTCGGGGTTTAGTTTGGGTCCCGGGACACTCTTAGGCCAAACCGACACCCCGAAGGGTTATTTCGATCTTTTAAAATTTTAAAAAAAATAAACCCAAGAAAATTAGAGGATTATATCTTATATCACGTAAAGGTAATTAGGGTTATCAGTTACTAAACCAAAGGGAGGGTCAGAGGAAGGAGAAGGAGAGTTGTTCTTAGGGTTTTAAGGCTAAAAACCACTTTCTTGCACAACCACCACCACTAGATTGTAGATCGGGAAGAGGAGAACACAAATCTCACCATCAATTCTGCAGAAATTAGGCCTTAAAATTAAGGCAAGCGTTTATCTTGTTACTATGTGATTTGATATACCATCCATGTTAGAATAGGGTGATTACTATATGAAATTCATGAACTTTGACTTTAAAATTGGAGATATAAATCATAATCTTAGGTAGGACTGATAATATACTTGATCCCTTATACATGTAGGATGAATTTGATAAGAAATATCACAAAATTTGGGAAGAAATCTGGAATTTTGTTGAGGTTCTTGAACATGAATCTTAATCTAAGGGTAGAGATTAATAATGAATAAATCTGATTTGAGGTTGTTCTGTAAAGATTTAATGACTCCGTTACGTTAAAAATCGTTGACACATGTTACTATAATGTTAGAGACTTTTGGTTGGGAGTTCGGGATAGTGTAATGTTGGTTTGGAGGTGTAACAATGATGAAAACCCATAGCAGGAAACACCCAAGTATAGCGAACTGGTTCGCATGTTCCCCCAAATAAGCTCGGGGGACCTGACATTTTTGAGTTTCGGTTTTGTTCAATTTTGATAGGTTTGGGCTGATAATTTCTTTCCAAATGAAGAGAATTTTGGTTAGCAAAGTATGTGATATATTTCATTGTTGATTCCATAAAAACTATAATGAATACGATTGAACCACGGGGTTTAGTTTGACATTTAAATGTTAGTTCATAAATTAGAATGGGTCACGAAAAGTGTGAGTGAATATAAGACCGGGCCAGTGATAGAAGAATATATGAATTACTGAAATAATCCAATGGAGTGAGTAGGATCCATCGAGTAATGGGGAAAACACTCGGGAAGAATACGATGAATAGTTAAATGGTGAATGAAAAATACGTATGATATTCAGGTGTTATATATACTATGTATGAGACATATGCTATATATATATATATATGATGTGTGAATCCATATTTTGTATACTCTAATGCGTAAACATACCTAGGCTACTTGCTATCACGAAAGGTTTACGTGCCGTGGACAGTCTTATCCCGATGTACCCATTGTGGGGGATTATGACTTGTACCCTAAGTACATAGAACCTAGGTACGTGTTATCTGAGTGTATGATAGTTTCAACGGTCAATGGACATGTTTGGTGTGTGCGTGACCCACGGACTTGGAAGATTGTTCGCCTCCAACATGTGTGGTTTGATTTATGGTTCGAGGGTGATATCTGGATCGATGTCCTTATTTATTATGTGATGTACCAGGACTTGATAGAAGAGTATGCCCGCATCGCAGGTCTCCACCTAGGGATGCCATATAAGTATATATTACACTAATGATGTAATTATATGTGTTCACGGGATTGATTCTACAACGGGTATATTAGTAGATAAAATATATAGTGATATTTAAATTACTTTAGGTGTGTGAAAACTTGTATATAAGCTAGTGATTATAAATAAATAACAAGAATAGGAAGTGTGGTATAGTATTGTATGGGCAATACGGGTGCGCACTATAAGTTATTAGACTTTACTTATGGATGGATATATTGGGATTTTTATCTATAGTGTTATTCCAGACTCAGTTATTTATTTTATGGCGTTACCTCATTATTCATTGTTATGTGTATGGAAATGATGAATGATATATTTATTCCGTTTATATTTACTGCATGTTAATAATAAGGATTTAAAAATAATTTGACACCGAACTATTAGGGTATTAGTAATTAATTGAATTTCGACAGTGATGTTAAGAATGAAACCATTAATGATTCTAGTTTAATTTAATAATGGACTGATTACCCATGATTAGAATAGGTGGGGTGTCACAGAATGTTTGCTGCTGGCCTTACTATTTTGTTAACTTGGTCATTGTAGTGGTTGTTGTTGCAACTTTTGGGTTCTTGAGCCTTAGATTATGTTTGTGGAGTTCAATTTTGTTAACCCACCATGAATCTTTCACTTGGTTGGTTGAAATATTAATATAATAAATACCTAATTACACTAGGTTCTATAATTTTTAATGTTTCAACAAATCATGCAAGAGGTCTATCATAACCGCCTTTCAACAAATTTAAACTCTTGTTTGTGAGGGAGCATGGATTTCATCAAGCTTTAGTTGACTACATCAGTTTAGATTTGATGTATTCTAGCCCATCATATCATAGGACTTTCACCATCTAATATTCACAAGAGATTCTCTTTTATTTATTTAGTTGGTGATGACCATTTCATTCCAAAACAAGAGTTTTAGCTTTCAAGCCTAAAATAAATCAGATTTCTAAAACGACGAAGTTTTTTTATACTTTCTTTTTGAAAGAGCACTTTTTTCTTTAAATAGAAAACCTTGAATTATTTGGTATACTTCAACTCAATCTTTGATCAAAATGTTTTCCAAACTTTAGATCTTCGTGAGTTTTCTTTTTTGAATTCATTTGTGAAAGGGTTAATTACACTTATAGCCTCTTTTACTTCACCAACTTTTATTTTCTACACTTAATCCCCTCAACTTTCGAAATGGCTTCAAGTAACCTCCTAAAACTAAAATCAATAAACTTTTTGGACGGAAATGTGATTATATGTCATGAACATTAGGGGAAAATAAGGATGTTTTTGTCCATTCTCACTTAGAGTGGCATTTTGTAATGACTAGCTATACCTACTTTATCTTTCCCTCACACATGCACACACACACTAAGACGAACACACGCACACAGTCACGAAATTTCCATCTTGATCTCAATCTCTTCTCTTTTTGGAGGTTTTGAAAGTTTTAGATCTAGACTGAAATTCTTAGATCTAAATTGGTTAGGTTGAAAATTACATTTATTTTTTGTGTAAATTGATTGGGAATGAACAAATCTAGATAGATTGGGAGTAAATTTAACTAGATCTAGAGTTGGGGATGATTTTTTTAAAAGTTAACTAAATTTATTTGAAGAAAAATATGCTACTGCGTTTGAAGAAGAAAACGCTACAATTTTTAGGTTGAGATATGTTAAATGTATTTTTTGTTTTTCAAGATTTTCCAGATTTTTTTTAAATACAAAATTTTCCAATTTTTTTTTTGTATGTTTTGGATATTTTAAATATGAAATCATACCCATTGTATTTCCAGATGTTTTAAATATCTATTTGTCATTTCCACTTTTTTTAAAAAATTTTCCAGAATTTTTTTAATAGTTTTGATATTTTCAGACTTTTCCAATATTTTTTTGTAGGTTTCAGTTTTTAAAATTTATTTTCAATTATTTCAAATGTTCTAAAT